>CM061360.1:2597500-4032500 GCA_030867105.1 Liasis olivaceus | reverse complement strand
CCACTGCAGCTGGCTTTTCCTTTAAAAATGAGTTACAGAAGAGAGGCCAGCCTTGGAGAAAGGAAGAGACGTGTCACAAGTTCAAAACTGAAATGTCTCATTGGACACTGATAAGGGAAGGATACGGGTAATGCTTCCTTCCCAGGGTGGCATCAGTTCACCTCAATTTCCTGCCCCATGGCAGTTGGAGAAGCAAGACCTGCTGGGGTAATGCTGAAGAGAAGGATCGTGGGTTTAACCAGAAGAACAAGTCCTACAGAGACAGTCTTGCAATTCACCCCACCTGGCCAACGCAGGAAATGAACAGGTCCAAGTATGGCTAGCGCAGCCTCCTGCAGGGCTCCAGGTTGGGAAGGATGGTGGGCGGTCTGGAGTGCTGGGAGCTGGAGGTCTGGGTTCAGATCCCTGCACAGCCCTGAAGCATGCTGGCACAGTCAGGTTATTCCTGGCTAGCCCACCCCCAGCTGCTTCTAGTGGCCCCCCACCTTTGTTGGGCCAAAATGAGAGTATGTAGGAGCACCTCCTACCTCTTTTCAGCGAGTGATGCTACGAAGAAAGAGGCATGAGGTCACGAGTGGAAAATGCCCTCTGACATCAGTTTCTGAACTAGCTTACCCAAACACATGCGGAAAGGAAGCGACTGCCCAGACCACCTGAGGCAGAGATGCCCACCCTCCAGGCCTTCTGAAGTTCCTCTCATTTGCAATGTTGCAGAAAGAAAACAGTGATAAGATGCATAACAGTAGAACAGAACTCTTGTGGGCCTGGTCCAACCAACTCCTATTTTGGGGTGCAGCCTCCAGCACGTCACCCAAATGGCCAAGTGCCCAGAAAATGTTTTGCTGAGCTGAGCTGGAGGAAGGAGGCAGCTGCCAGGAGGGGCAAGGCGGGCTGATCTGGCCTTCCTGGGTCTGCCAAATGATTGTTTTTACTGGGAAGTCTACTGATCTACAATTAGGACCCATTTGGGAGAAAGTAGGTCGGACTTTGATTTTCTTCTCTGGGACTCAGACCTCTGGGTCTCCCCACTCTGTCTTAGCCCCCCTTAATTTCTGAGCAGAGCTGTCAGCAGGGTATGGTCAAAGAAGTCACACCAGTGGCTGCAACTGGGCATTTGAAGTTACCCTTACTCTGTGTGTGTGTGTGTGTGTGTGCGCGTGTGCGTGTTGCACAGTCACTGCTGACATCTTGACTTTTTTAGCACACCCTGTGAACACCCTTGCCTCGGAGAAGAAGCGGTGCTGCTACTGGGGGCAGCAGGCAACCTTTCTTAAATGATATTTACACTGACCAGATTTCACCAGGAGGGATCTAGTAGATCTTTGTAGTTCCTTCGTGGGAAAGGGTCAAGCTCCAGCAGTCTAGCAAGACTCCGAGAGCAAGGACAGAGTTCAGTAAGATCTCTTTAATGCTAATACAGAAATACAGGGTAAATACAGAATCCTGAAAATTAGAAGAGGAGGGTCCTATCCTCATTTAAGGTGAGTTAACTAAGGCAGAGTCTCCTGAGCTGCTTTGCAATGCTTCTTCCCCGATTTCTCTCCACCCGGACTAAGTTGTCTACGAGGCGAGTGGCCAACTGCCTTGCCCCTGCTAGCGCCTGAGCGTCCATCTCTCCATTCCCATCCATTCCTTTCCAGCATCCCCACATTCCCTCACTGGGAAGAAGAGGGGAAATAATTGTTTCTAAGAATAATAAGCGTGTTAAGTTTAACTGTTTATTGCCAATTGTTTACCATTGAAAATGTATGGGAAATCCTGTAATTTGGCAGTTGGCCAGTTTATTCCTAGGCTGCAAAAGCAGCAGGGGGGGGGGGGGACGGTTGGTCTGCAGGTGACGGTTTCCATTCCTTTGTAGGCCTCGCTCAAATGTTGCTGCCATCTTGTCTACGAAGCCACGAGGGGCCGGTTTGACCACGAGCAAGCAGGATAGAAGCCCGGCAGAGACAGGTAGGCAGAGAGACATCGCCAGAGTCCGAGCATTTGCATTCCTAAGGACTATATTCTCTTTCTAGGCTTACGCCCGGTTGGTAAGAGTGATGACAGTTTTTTGTGTGAGGGCACGTTCAGATGTTCTGCCAACCCAACTTGCTTGGAGCTGCTTTGGGCCCACTGGAAATGCAGGGGGGCATCTCTAATGCCTGCTCTGGCGTCTTAGCAGGATGTCACGTCCAGGGGGGTTCCAAAGGTCAAGGGGGCAGCCAGCACTGCATAGGTGAAGCCACTGTCCTGCCTTTTTTGACCCTCCGCCATGGACCCCCTGGACCCCCCTCCTTTCCCTAAGAAGGGCTTGCAGGCCAGGCTATTGCTGTCCCCCAATTCTGCTCTGCATCACCCATATTTTCTGGATGTGGCACCTGCTCCTTCCCTTTGCCGGCTGGAGATGAGGGGGACCGTAGTTCAACATGGCCAGAGGATGTAAGGTGGGGAAAGTCTGCCTCTTTCGGACCCAGATCCGTTTCCACCTCATGCTGGAAAGTGGTTTGTTTGTGGCTTCCATGACATTTTTGTGCAAGGTTGGAAGATCCATTCTTAATGGCAGGCAAATTTTTGCATTCCGTTATTTTTTTCCTGCAATTTTTTTTGAACTGCAGCCTCATATATATGTCATAGTATAAGGCAAGTAAAATATATCTTAAAAAAACATTAAAAAGAATAAAAAGAGATCCCAGGCAATACACACAGCTTTAACCACACTGTTGCAGCCAGCATCTTGACTTTTTTAACCATACACTGCAGATACCCCTGAGCAATCCTTGGCTTTTTTGCGGAGTGTAAGTTTAGACAGAAGAGCGATCGCCCACATCCATAAACTTCGTAGCAACATGGGATGATCTTTGAGTCTGGCAGTGTATAAATGGAAGAAATAAAGGAGTAAAATTTCCAGTGGGAATTTCAGTGGCAGCAGAATATTAAATTTACTCTGAATATTGTACTTAGAGAAAATTGGCATGGTTTATCATTCCAGTTTTGAGTGCTAAAAAGGGTAATTCATTTTCTAAAAGTTGTTGGTAATTTAATAAGCAGATTGGATCATTTTTCATATTTGCTGGCAATGTTGTGAAGCTCAACAGTTTTGGAAAATGAGTCATCCTAGAATGAAACAAATTTTAAAAGTTGAATTTCCCATTTCAACCTGTGATATTCTTATTAAATTTTACTGAATCATATATTCCTGCAAAGTACAGTATATTGAATTAGCTTTGTACGTGTTAACTGTTGCAAGGATATTATACGCTGCTTATTGGAAAGGTCATCTGATTCCCTCTTTGGAAGAACGGTTAAGCAAGTTCTGTGAAGGTGCCTTGACGTCCAGAGTAACTTTATACCTTAAAAGTAACTTTGATACAGACTCATCCAAACTTTGGGATTTTCAGTGTACAGAGTCTATATTTCAATTTCATGGGATATTTAAATTAGAACAGATTTTCAGTTTTGACTCAATTTATTGTAATTTATAGCTTTATTTGGTGATTCATAGTGGGTAAATTTCTAAGAAAATTGTAACTTCCTAGACATGTTTAGATCCCTTGTTTTTTTTTACTTGTGCTTTACTTGTTTATTTTCTTTTTTTGTTTTTTTAACCTGTGTTGTTTATGTACCTTCCCTAAAATGTATAATAATAATAATAATAATAATAATAATAATAATAATAATAATAATAATTAAAAAAAAAAAACAGGAATACATTTTCCAGTGAATCTCTATGTTTTTCCTTGAGGCAAAACTGTAATAACTCTCACTTTCCCTAAAACAAGGAACAAGCTGCATCTTTATAAAGCAGTGTTTGGGGGTAGTGGAAGATTATAAGGAGCAAGGTAACATCATACTGACATAACTACTTTTCTACCCTTTTAAGTCATTGGGGGTACATTTTTTAAAAAATGAAAATGGGTGAATTTAGTTTGAGGCTTAATGCTTTGCCTAATCTCTGCCCCCCGACAATAAAACATGTGTATATTAATTAGTATAGCAACCAATTTTGAGAGCCCCATGGAGCAGTGGGGCTGGGACTGCCCAGGGATCCACTGTGGATCACCTGCCCTAATCTATAGCGAGATGTTTTAAATATCCAGGTAGAATAGTCTTAAGACTGAATTAACTGTCATATCCTGTGGTATCATTTATTAGTGTCTTTGCCAAAAATGTTGTGCCGATGAGCAGTTTCCAAAGGTTTGTATAAAATCAGTCCTGGGAAGGATCTTCATGACAATGGTGTTAGGAACTAGGGTGGATCGTTCAGTTGCTGCCAACAGACATGGCCTACATAGCTCCTTCCAATTCTAAGATCCATGATTATGGATCTGAAAGGAGGGATGGTCTGTGAGGTCACTGGTGAGGTGCCTGGCAGTCTTTCTCCATTGCCTTTCCCTGCTTTGAAAGGAGGACATTCTGCAGAGCAGGCATTCAGAGGAGTCTTTGTCACCCCAGATGCTGGTCTCCAGATGCAGTCTAGTGCTCTTCTTTGGCAGTGGACCCTCCCATGGTCCATGAAATGGTCCCAGGAAGAATCATGAAGCCGGTCATGAGTTTCTCCAGTCACAGGTCACAGTCCTGCTGCAAAATGATCTTCAGGCTTTATCTTCAGGCTGCTGAGCTCATCTCCATGTCTTTCTGGGCGGGGGAAAGCTATGAAAGTGTGAAATCCTGCTCAAGAGCCCAGCTGAAGAAGGAGCTGAGGGAGGAAAAGCAAGGCACCCAAGGTCTTGCTGGAGGAGACTTCTGCACGCAACTGGCTGCCTGCTTCAGGGCAATGTTCAGGCAGTCCAGCTGTTATTTACTATTTGGAGCACTCCTATAGTTTTCTCAAGGCTGCTTCCTCCATTAAGTTACCTTCAGACAAAACAAAAAAACAACAACATTAAAAACTGCTGTTACTAGTTCAAATTTCCTCTCTAGGTTCCACTTTCCTCCCCCTTCCTAAAGTCACTCTTCAGGGTGGGGAAGGGGACTTTAAAAGCAATGGACCCAAGGCCCAAAATTCTTGGATGCTGGAGTAATTTCTTATAAATTTCAGTTTCCAGATGAAGACCATTTTCTTTTCCTTGGACTTGTAGAGAAATATGTGCTGTTTTTAAACCATCCCGATTGTTGTCCTGTTATTTTCTCATCACTTCATTCTTCTGAAGTGTTATCCTCAGTTTGCTTACAGAAAATGTTGTACCGAAACATGGAAAAGAAACATTGCAAATGTTCACCCATGAAATAAATCAACAACTTAGGCAAATGCACGGTTTCCCTGGTCTTCCAGGTTCATAAGAGTTGGTCCTCTTTATCAAATGCTGTCATCACCCAGAGATCCAGGTGGTGCCCTCTCCTGGGCTTCCAGAAAGCCTGGACAACCTGGCTCTGCTCCCAGGCCTGGGGACCGTGTGTTTGTGGGGCCCCTGTTGTGGTTTCTGATTATTGTCATGGACGTTTTAGTCCAGGCCATCAGTGTTGTTTTATGTTTTTAACTGTTTTTATTGCTTGTTTGTTACTTTGTTTTGGATTTTGTAAGCCACACAGAGTCCCCTGGGTTGGGCAGCCATAACAATGTTGTTGTTGTTGTTGTTGTTGTTGTTGTTATTCCTGGAGTCCACATTGTGCACCAGAATTCCTGCTCCATCCCCACCCCATAGATGGCTAAATCCCAATGTAATATTTCATGGCATCAGGACAACCTTAAAAATCATAGACTCCTATTGCTGGGAGGGGCTGTGGAGGCCACTGAGTCCTACCCCTGCTCAGTGCAGGAGTCCACATTAATCCATTGCAGAGGAATGGCTCTTTAGTCTCCAGAACACACCTGATGTAAGGGGGTCCACCTCCTCACCCTCCAGCTGCTCTTCCTGCTAGCCACTTTTCCCCCCTAACATTCAAACAGAATCTGCCTTCCTGTATTTAAAGCCATTATTCTGGACCTTGCATTCTTTTGAGTCTCCTGATAAATCAAGGGTCATTTTAGAGATTGGATGGGTGTAAACCTGTTTGGGTTGTAACCCAAGTGTTCTTTAGAAGGATTCACTCTGAATAATTTACCTAATGGGCAAATCTAATTATTTTTTCTCCTTTCTGTTTTTTAACAACAACAACAACGATCTGTCATATCTTTCTTTCAGGAAGAATGCAAAGCAGCTGAGCAATGCTGATCATGAAGGGGATTGAGGGCATGGGGAATTGGCTGATAAGCCTTGGTAGCAATACAGGGATGAGCAAGATAGCAAGATAGGTTGGCCTTATCGGCCTGTGGAAGTTCTGGCTGGAAGATGTCGAATACCCCTGTGGCTGCAGCCTTGAGTCCAGGGAATAAGGACCCATGTGGGTTTGCTGCCACTGAGTGGCATGCTAGGCAACTGCAGCACTATGGAAAAGCACCACACTGCGATTGCATCCTGAACTTAGAAGCATAAGGAGATCAGGCCAAAGCCTCACCTTGCCCAGCATCCTGCAGAAGTGTCCGTAGGGCATGGTCGAAATGGAGACCACGATGGTGCAATGAAGCGCTGCCTGTTTTTTATGTGCATTGCACATGTGACACAACAAAAGGTGGAGCTTCAAACTTTTTTTTTTCACCATACCGTGCAGGCATCTTGTTTCCTAAAGCATCCAACCAGTGGGATGGGAAACCCACAAGCAGAAGAAGAGAGAGAGGGAGAGAGGGAGAGAGAGGGAGAAGCCCACAAGCACTGGCCGGGATCACTGGGTGCCAAGAAGACTTTACAGAAAAATCCAGTTTACAAAAAAGAACCCTCAGACATTTCAGAAAGTAAATGCAGTCTCTGATTGCTTCCAGGTCCAATCTGGCAATTTTTTTGTTTTTTAAATCAGGCCAACCATCTGCCCCAGGTTCTGCAATAATTGTCTCTGGAACTCAGCACACTCATGCCCAGGAAATCTACTGTAGGATTCAGTCCGAATGAAGATGAAGAGTAGCTGGTGCCAAGCTAAAGCATCCAGTCGTATGCAGAGACCCCAGCTGTGGTTAACTCTCCTGCCTTTACATTGTGAAGAACTGGAAGTTGCCTTTTCTCAGATTTAGCTGTCACGGCCACCTGCACAATGTTTTCCTAACAGGCTTCTGTATTCTCAACCTTCCCTCTTCCTCTGTTACTAACTTTAACCCTAACTTCAACCCTGAAATCTGCTTCCAAAACAGGTAGCTAAAGAGGGTGGGCCACATTAAAGCAACAACAGATTATACGATGCTGAATTTGAGGTCTGGTGTGATTTTTCTTCTCCAGCTTGCATATGATTCCACTTGAGGTCAACTTCTATTTCAGTGTTTCTCAGCCTTGGCCCCTTTAAGATGTGTGGACCTCAACTCCCAGAATTCCCAGGAAGCACTCTGGCTGGGAAATTCTGGGAGTTGAAGTCCACATGTCTTAAAGGGACCAAGGTTGAGAAACACTGCTCTGTTTTGTTGTGAAGCTCAGCTCAAAATGCTGGTTGTTCCCATTAAACCCCTAACCAGCTGAGAACAGGTTTCAAGAAGGACTTCTCCCCTGGGGGAATCCACTGAGATCCGCATGGAAAACCTTGCTCTATGCCCTCCTGGCTTCAGATGCAAATGCTTGTTATTCAGAATTCGCCACCCCAGGAAATCGGTTTTAGTTCCTTGCGTTGTCGTTCTCAAATTATCTTTCCTGGAATTGGAAACATTTAAGGAAATATTTGGACTCAACAGGGTAAGGTTCCTACAAATAAGACCTTGCAAAAACTTTCCCTAGGTTTGTTCTAAAAGTCAGGTTTCAAGAGGCTCTCAATTCCTGCTTTTCCTTGGCAGGCTCTAAGGTGGAGTTCTACTTCCCTGGCCTTGCACTTTTCCCAGCAACACTACGGAAGTGAGGTTGGTCTTCCAGGATGTTTTGACTTGCCAGTGTGACCTCCAGCCCTGCCTTTTCCTGGTGGTCTCATACCCAACTGCTACTGAGGTCTGACTCTGCTTTGCTTCAGAACCTGGATGAGTCTAGCAACGTGTTGCTGGCTGCTGAAACAGATGCATTCAGTCACTATGTCAGGACCTGCGGTACTCAGTCCCCAATAAAAGTAACTCCTCTTGAAACTCAGATAAGTTCAAAGAAAAATTCATTTATTGAGAAGTAACACACAGTTTGCAAAGTGATTGCTGAAACTAAAAAGCCTGTGTGTGCCAAACTCTACTTAACTCCTTTTCCCCTGCCACCCCCCTTTCCAGCCCACATCCTTCTTGCGCCTTTCCCTGGGTCTCTCCTGGTCTCACGCTGGTACGACCTTGGCATTCCTGCGAGCCAGATAACGGTCCATCTGTGCTCAACAGTTAGTCTTCTACTCTCTGCCCCCCCCCCCCTTTCCTCATAATGGCAGAACCAAAGCAAGCTAGCTAGCAAATTGGTTAATTGATTGCGAGGCTTGTGACAAACTAAATCTAAAATATTTTCACAGAGCAGATGCAGAATCCATTTTGAAATGCTTCCATTGTATCTTTTCAGGAAAGGAAAAAGAGTATAGAACTCTGGAGAGCGGAAAGGGGCACAATGAGGCCATTAAGTCCAGCTCTCTACAGATGCTGTCCATGTTGTCTTGGAGAAGGCTCTGCTTTCAGCCATGAAGCCCGGGTCCTGCTGTGCTGCCTCATTGTTGTATTTGTGTGTGTGTGTGTGGTGGGGGGAGGAACGAGCAAAACATACCAGGAACAAATGCCAAGAGCATATATTCCCAGCAGAGCCACTTAAGGCATGGAGGGGATCCCAGCTGCCCTGTCAGGATCTGCGCAAGCTAGAAATTAAAGCTTAATTAAATGTAGACTAGTGATGCATAGTTGACAGGGTTAAATGTTAGAATTGTTAATTGGGGGCCCGCTTGCTTGTTCCTGCCATCGAAGTTAGGAGAGAAGGCGGGGGGGGGGGGGAAGATGCCCAAGCCAGGTGCTACCATTATCTCGGCAGAGGCGCCAACAAGGTCAAGCAACCGTGAGACCATGCCCAACTAAAGCAGCACCTATTACATAGGAAAATGTTGGAAATGGATGATCACTTCAGTGACAATGGTAAAAGCTTTGTTTCAAAAGCACATTTCATCATTTTATTTATTATTTATTTGTTGTATTTATATAGCCACCCATCTCACACAAAGTGATCATACCCCATAATCATTTCATTGTGGGGGGAAAAGCAATGGTAAAATCACTCCTATATGTTACCAAGAAAACCACATGGACGGACAATATCAAGCGACGGATGATGGGTCCCTCAGGTTGGATGGCACTCAACGTGTTACTGAAGAACAGTGGAGGATATTTTACAGCACTAATGGTTTTTTTATGATGCAGCAAATTAAAGCCTTTATTACGTTTAGTTGCTTGATGTTGCTATGCAGGAAAAGAAAATGTGAAGCTGTGAAGACATCTGCGAAGACAGAATATGGAAGAATGGACATGGGAAAGCTCAGCACATGAAAGATTAAATGTATCTACTGCATACTGACATCTCACACATCAGCAGATTGAAATGGGCTGGAATTGAACACTCTCTTTCAGACTGTTTACTACTCAGGACACAAAACATATATGGAACAGTATGGCCTTTATAATCAAAAAGGATACAGCACTAACTGTAATTGAGTACATCGCAGTCAATAACTGTATGACATTAAATTGATTTTCTGGACAACCCTTTAATTTGATGATTATTCAAGTTTTTGCCCCAACCACTGATGCAGAAGAGGAGGAATTTGATGAGCTTTATGGTCAAGTTCAGTCTGAAATGAACAGAATATGCAAGCGAGATGTGCTGCTTGTGGTTGGAGTCTAGAACAAACACCAAAGTTGGAAATAGTAAACATGGGACTTCCGGTGGGGACAATGGTGGCTTAGTCATCTCTTCATGAGAGGGGAGATGGCACCATAGCTGGATCGGTGGCTGGCAGCAAGCGCCGGCCGCTCAATTTGCTCCGGAAGCGAGGATATCAACCCATACGGTCTTCGGATGGCCGTTCCTCAAAAGCTAATCATAGAGATGGAAGCTTCTGCAAACAACTTTCAAGTCAAGCAGCCAGGAGTTCAAAGCTGCAGTGCAACCTTTTTATGGACTCAAGAGCCAACCAAATGTAATTTCTAAACACTGTAGAGTACAATTATTTACAACTTAAGAGAGACCTTTCTTCACAACAGATAAGTAATTCTCTTGGGGCTCATCCTTACTTTTGGGCCTATACTTTCAAAAGAAGAAATAGAGCAGTAATTTGAATCTGATTAACTCTCAAAAAACTGGATGACAAGTGGAATTTAAAAGTGACTTAAAAGTTATTTACAGTGAAAAGGAAAGATTTATTTGTTAGAAGTGTTTTTTTAATGAAACTCCATTTGCAGTAATGAAGTTTGCTTTTTCCATCGGAAAGCCTCTTGTTTTGTTGGATTATGTCTGTTGATTGGCTGGGTTTCTAAAATAGAAGAAGACTAACTTGATCCCTGTCTGTTTTCCTCTGACACACGCCTGCAATTCCAGCCTGAAAGACACCAGAGGGCATGAGCTGTCAGTTTACTTTTGCTTGTAATTAATTATATCCGGCTATATGTTTTACTTGTGTAAACAGAAAAAAAAAAAAAGAATAAGGCTACGAAGTTTGCTTTGAGGGGAATAAAATAGAAGAGGTCCTTTGGAGCAGCCATTAAAAGATAAAATAACTCCTTTAAGTTTACTTCAGTCAATGTTTGATGAGCTAAATGTTTAGGAGCTAAATTTAAGTCCGTTGAAAAGAAGATAGAGGAAAGAGTGGATAGGATAGTTAACTCTGAAAAAGAGGTGGAGATTGAGTCAAATGTGGAATTGGAGTTAAAAAAAAAGTTGGACTATGAAGGTGGTACGAACAAAGAATTTGTGGATTCGAACATGGATTTGAAATGGCCAAAGGATAAGAGCAATATGGAAAAAGATGCCAGAATGGGTTTACAAATGGAATCAACTGATGTTACAATGTTTAAAGGGGACATACAAATAATGGAGAAGAGTGACTTGGAAAGATTTTTTATCTTGGATTTGCAAAAGGAATGTGTTTAGTTGGTGAGGCTGTTCCTGGGAAGAGACAAAGAAAAATTACTGGGGATGTTTCTGGGAGAAGACAAGGTGATGATAAAAAAGACTTGAAAGTTATTTACAGTGAAAAGGGAAAATTTATTTGTTAGAAGTTCATTTTTCTACGAAACTCCATTTGTAGTAACAAGATTTGTTTTTTCCATGGGAAAGTTTCTTGTTGTGCTGGGCTGTGCTTGTTAATTGTCTGGGCTTCCAAAACAGAAGAAGATTGTAACACAACCCCTGTGAGTTTCCTTTGATGCAAGCCTGAAATTCCAGCTTGAAAGACACCAGAGGGTGTGAACTGTCAGTTTAGTTTGTCATGTATTTAATTATATCCGGCTAGCCATTTTACTTGCACAAAGTAAATGAACACACGGTCAAGAAATACGCCGCAGACTAGCACTTGGTAGACAGCCATGAAGACCTCAGAAAAGATATTCAAATGCTGTGATGTGCCTATCCCTACAAAGATCAGAATTGTGCAGACCATGGTTTTCCCTGGAAGTGAGGTAGGATGGGAAGAGTACTGATGCTTTTGAACCTTGGTTTTGGAGAAGGCTCCTGAGAATACCACGGACAGCCAAGAAAACAAACATATTGATCATCAAACAAATCAATCTAGAATTCTTACCCAAGGCTCAAATTATGTTTTTGACACATTACTGTATGTGAAGACCTAGTTTTCTTTCTCAGCAATGTTGATAAAGATGGGTGGAAAAGAGAAAAAGAGAACAACCAGCAACAAGGTGGATGGACTCAGTTCCAGTGGCGATGGGGGCATTGTTGGAAGACCTGAAGGACCAGGCTGGGCACAGATCATCTGGAGAAGGTCCATCTAGGAGACTGCTAAGAGTTGACACCCACCGACTTGACAGACCTCAATCAATCCTCTGTGAATGACCAAAAGTTCTGTCGAAAATGTGGCTGAATTAAATGCATGCCTCTGGCTAATCAGGCATGCTTTAAACACCCACCCACACACATAAATCGTTTGGTAATGGCAAACGCCGCTCCCTGAAGTTTCTTTACAAAAGGATTCCTCTTTCTTTCTCATGCAGGAAGGAGACCCGCATCAAACGGGAACGGGCATTTTTCCTGCCAAACTGCTCTTTTCCCCCTCCCGCCCCCAGCCCCAGAACTCGAAAGCCGACGCCAGAGATTCGCGCTGTTCTCCCGGCGGCCGCACGAGGGCGCCCCACGATCGCCGCAAGGAGGGGCGAGGCCGCCGCGCGGCTCCGCTTCTGGCCGCTGTAGGGCGCGGGCGCTGGGTTGGGGACGCAGAAGGAGTCGCGGCGGAGGGGGGGGTTCCCGCCCGGACAGAGCCCCCGCTTCACTGCTGCGCCTCGGGGGCCGAGAAGGAGCCGGTCCGGCGCGGGGCAGGCGGAGCCGAAGAGCCGAAGGGCTCCCGAGAAGGGAGCGCGCATCCTTCGAAGCGAAGGCGGTTGCCATAGAGACGCTGCTTTCCCTGCCCGCCCCCCGCCGGAGACCCCTCCCGGGCCGTGGCATCTTCAGTCGAGCGGCCTGGCCCCTCGCCGGACTTCGCGGGGGGAGGCAGAAGTGGCCCCGCGGGCCGAGCCTCGGCGTTTCGGGCTCGGCGAGGAGGAGACGGGGCGGCCGGGTCGCGGCTCCCGCGGATGCCTCTCCGGCTGCCCTCCGTCGGCGGGGCGCTTGCCCCCTGCGCCCCCCCCCCCCGAGTGGAGCGGGGCCTCGAGGCTTGCAGGGCCGGCGAAGCCGAACTGGACCGCCGCTGCCCCGGGGTCCCCGAGAGTCCCCCGGCCGCGGGCGCGCAATCGGGCCACCTGCTGCACTCCCCCTTGCAGTCTGCCCCACGCCCAACACGAAAAGTTCTGCAGCCATTAAAGAGAATAAAGCAATCAAATGCAGGCAATAAATCCACGGTTCCAGTGAGAAAAGCGCGGGTGGAATGGAGAAAGGCTCCCCCGGCCCTGAAAGGCCTCCCTGGAGAGGTCTTCCCTAGGCAGGATCCCACCACCGGGTCCTCTTCCCTGGGCCAACACCTGAGGGCTGCCTCCTCCCCAGGTCTAGGCTAAAAGTGCCTCTGACTGGTGGGCATCCCTGCCGTTTTCTTGGCCCTCTTTGGTCTGCTGTAGCCTTCGTCCGTGATGTTTTCCACCTTCCCGTACTAGCCCCGAGACTTCCTGGTGGTCCCATCTAAGTATGAAGCTTAGCTTTGGAGAGCAGCCAAGATGTGCTGTCATCTGCTGAGGTATGAACATGGGTCCTCCCCACCTACTGAACATTTTCCATGACAAATGACCCTTCAGATGTTCTACAGAGCTTATAGGGAGGGGGGAGCTGGGTGCGGGTAGTCCCGGGGCCTCGGGTTTTGCACCCCTGCCACGTGCCTGGCTGGTTTTAACTAACTGCGGAAGGTGGGCGTTGTGTGGCCAGATCTGGAGGGTACAGTTGCAGGAGACAAGACCACCTCTCAGTTAGCAGTTTGGGGCCTTTGGCAGAAGGTCCGGGAGACCTTCCAAGACGGCCTCTTCTACCCAAATCAGAGATGAGCAACTTCAGCGACTGGACACTAGCCTTTCTGATTCATTTCTTGATCTGGTTTGTTGCACCATCAGGGTCACGCTGCCAAATTCAGCAACAGTGGACAGGATTCACTGGTGCAGTTGTTTTTCTAAAAGAATGAAGAGGCAACATACTTGCAGGACTGCCTAACCCTGATGGTTTCTGCTTCTCCCACCAGAATGGGCAGAATAGGCATTCCCTGGGTCCCATCAGTGAAGCGGCGTCATTTGGGGGTCCTAGGAAGCGGGCCTTCTGTGTCACAGCACCTGCCTTGGGGAACAGCCTCCCCCTGAGACAATGTTTCTCAACCTTGGCCGCTTGAAAATGGGTAGACTTCAACTCCCAGAATTGTCCAGCCAGCATGCTGGCTGGGGAATTCTGGGAGTTGAAGTCCACCCAGCTTCAAGCGGCCAAGGTTGAGAAACACTGCCCTGAAATATGGATGCCCTTGACTTTGCTGGCCTTCTGGAAAGCCGTGAAGGGCTGGGTCTTGCCCCAGGTGCTGGGGCCAGGATGCTGATGGAGCTCTGGGGTGGGGTGGTTTTGTTTGATACATGGATAATGTAATGTGTAGGGGCCTTGACCCTTTCGAATTAGATGTATATAGTTTGGTCATGCTTTATTTCTGTTCATTGCCAAGAGTTCCTTAGGTAGATGGGTGGCTATAGACATTTGTTTAATAAATAAATATACTGGGCTTAATTTCTTTCTTAAAAGTAATATTTTAAAAAATGTATCCACAAGGCTCTTAGTTTACTACCATTGCCACTCACGGAAATGGAAGAACAGGACCACAGATGTCAGCCCCACCCCGACTAGAGGCTTCACCGCAGCACCGCCACCCACAGACTTCAGAGGTTGAAGCACCAGAGCCAAGAGGGGCTGCCTGGCTGGAAAAGGGGGCTTCACATTGTAAGGACATGTCATCTCCTGAACCCAGGCTCCCAAGGGTGCCACCATGGCTTCCATGTTCTTTGGGGACCTGTGGTATCACCAGGGTTCTGTTGGGTTCCTGGATTTCTTCCATGAGATTGTTTGTTTTTGCTTCCGGGAAATCCCCAAGACAGCCAGCTCTGGTCCAGTGGCATTTTCAAGGGGGTTGCAAAGTGCTTGGTTGTCTGAACCTGCTTGCGGAGGACGTGGCCCTTGATGGACGTGGCCCTTCTCCTCCTCTTCAGTCAGTTTTCACTTGCCATTCTCCTTCAGTTTTCTATTTGATGCTTATTCATCCCGAAAGCTTGTTCTGGGAGGAGGGGGATTCTTACCACAGGCTCATCCTGGCGCATAAGGAAGGTGCTGTGCAGGAAACAAAGCACACCTTCCAGATACGTGGTTTTCTGTGCCAAGATCGCGGGTGAAAAGCCGCATCTGCTGGCCTGGCAGAAGCTGCTGAGGAGAGACGCCAGAGGTGCTGAGGTGCCCATAACTGCATGGCCAGCGATGGCTGCTCCATCCGGGGCAGCCTCCGCAAGAGTCCAGGGACTGCGCTGTTTGGTAGCAGGTCTGACACATCTGGACCACCTGGCTGGGAAGGCTGATCCAGAGAGCACAAAACACGAAGCCTTTGAAGGCTGGTTGAGACAGAGAAGTGGAGCAAGAGGTGAACTGGCTTCCTCAAGCCACTGGGAATGTTATGTGTACGTGGTTTGCTTCTCCGTGTAATCTGAACTCTTCTTTGCTCAATGCCATTTCTGGATTTGCACAGAACCCTGAGCTGAAAAAGTCAACCATGGACATTGGATGCATCTTGTTAGGCTAAAAGTTGGGTAATCTAATAGAGATCTATTATATATATCTATTGCTCTGGTCGTGCAGGGGCATTTTTTACGAGCCACAATGTTGTCCAGATGTCGGGATGCCATCATGCAATGATGCAATTTGTACAATGATGTCATCATATGCATGACATCACATGCCCCCTGCAGAGACCCACAATTCGTCCTGTATGCTTAACCTGGACAGTTAAGGGACTAGTGGCTGCATTCACACAGTAAGTTGGTCAGCGTTAGTCATGATTAGTTTTTTGTATCTTAGTGTGATCCGCAAATCCAACCTGCTCAGTTAATTTATGCTTCAGTGTTCTGTGCAAATCCAGAAAATGGGTTCAACTTCAGTTGAATAGAGCGATTGAGTTTATGGTAGCCATAAAGTTAGAACTGTAGAAGTTAAATGGATAAAGTTAAAAAAAAAAAATTTCCCCTGAACTGCAATCATGGACAGGACAAAAGCAAGTCTCATTTATTCTATTTATATCCCCCCTTTTGTACAGGAGCTCAAGACAGCATGCACTCTCTCCTCCCATTTCCCCCAACAACAACCCTGTGAGGTTGGCTGACTTGAGAGGAAAGGGATGGCCCAGAGTCCCCCAGGGAACTTATGTGGCTGAGGGGACTAGACCTGGGTCTCCCTGCCGCCAATTCAGCACCTTAACACACGCGTGTGCACACCCCCCCCCCCTTCCCATTATTTCACAGGAAAATGCTCTGAATTGGGCTCCTGCAGAGCCCAGCTGGAGAGAACAGGATGGTGAAGAATCCTGTTTGCCTGTTTTTGGCGTCTCTCGAAGGGACTCCCACAGTTTATGCTCTTCAGGTGCAACCCCACGGGGACATCAGCAGGTGTGTAGCACGATGTCTGCAGGGGAGGTAAAATGTAACGGAAAAAATAAACCTATCAAACAAAGGTCCTTTAGATGTTCCTCCCTTTGCCTAATCCCATCAGACCCAAATTGACCTCCCTGCCCCAGACAAAGCCCCCTGCCACCACCCCATCCGGACCAAAGAAGAGAAACCTGGCCACCCGCTGCAGCCCAGCCCCAGGGCAGCCCAAGAAGCAACTTGCAACAGGTGAGAGACCCCAACCTTCCTTCCATCTTCTCAGCTGATGACCCCAGCCTTCCACCTCCTTCTTCCCCAGCTCTGCTCCCCACCTGAAAGGCCCATTTTTGCCTAACAAGAGAGTTCACACGGGCACACTGACCAGGACCTGCCCAGCTTCCCCAAACTGGCCAGCCAGTCAGATCCCTAGGACTTCCCACCTTGTAGCCCTCAACTCCTATAAAAACCTTTGCTTTTCCATTGTGTGGGGTGCCTTCTTCTTGTAAAGTAGGCCCCCCACCATGGTTCTTCTCAGTGTTGCACTTCTGGCTTTGGCAAAATCCCACAACAAAAAAAGTCAAGGTGGCAACAGCAGGATCAAAGCTCTGTCCCTTTTTACATGTGTGATCCATGCAATGCGTGTAAAAAAGTACTGGGCTTGGGTTGCACGGTCACAGCTGCCTTCTTGACTTTTGTGACCCCTTCCCCCAGGCAGATGCCTTTGTGTGTACCTTTAGGAGAATTAAGGTGGAAACGGGGGGGGGGGGGGGGCTCTGAGCTCCCCCCTTTTCCCTGCACACAACCTCTAAATAGCTTTAGCTCAGAGAGAAGCGTGGTATCTGCTTCATATCTGACATCACAAAGGGCTTTGTCTTCCAAGAAACCTTGTTAAGGGTTTAAATGGGCTTTTGAGCACAGATCTGCTTTATCTGAGCATTTGCAATTAATCTCCCCGTTTTCAAATCCCCAGCCCCTCCTGCCCCGGATCAGCCTTCCACAAACTGCCCCTCCAGCTGCTCTGAGATTCAGTTTCCCCTCATCCCCCCCCCCCATGGTTGTTCCATGCAACCCCTTTTCCTTTGTGATTGCTGGAGTGAGGTGCAGCACACCAAATGGGGGGGGGGGGGGTTATATGCCAAAACAGGAGCCTGCAGATGAAGCTGGGGGGGGGGGCGTGGTGGCCAGCAAACTCCTGGGTACCCAGAGAGAGAAATACAGCAGACGTTCCCCCAGCCTGGGTTTTCCTTTCTTTTGAGCCCCCACCAGTCAGGGGTTCAGAGAGGAGCCAGGCTCCTGTGCCTTTGCAGCAGTGCGCAAAGCCCCCTCCTCCCGCCACACATTCACCTATTTGGGCTGAAAAGAACACAATAGTGCCGCTTCTGGGACCACCAGGCTGAGATCATACAGCATGTTAAGCCAAAACGTGACTGCTTGTTGGTGGCTTAGTGTGTTGTTTGAACCTGGCCGGTGGAATTCAGAGTTAGTGGTTTGCCAGAAGCCAGGAAGCTGTTCAGAGAACTGTGCTTAAGTTTGGTCTGTTTAACCAGAAGTCACTGAATGATTCCGATGCTTCAAGAGGATCCCCAGCTGTTCTCCCTTACCAGAGCACATCTGGTGCTGGGTGAACCCCGCTGAAGTGAAATGCAGCCCTGGCAAGACAGACGGCCCACTGGTAGAGCACGGTTAGTCTGGCCAGGGAGGTGGCATCTCACCAGGACGGGGCTGCACGTGAAGGATCCATTCTGCGCTCTTGGCTCTGAGTCTCAATGGCACTTGCTGACTCAGATCCACCCCCAGGTCCTGTCTTAAGTCTGGGGTCTTCCAGAACAAAGGTGGCAACGGTTCATACTCGCCTCATCTCCAGACTAGACTACTGCAGTGTGGTTTATGCAGGGCTGCCTTTGAAGGCTGCCCAGGAACAGAAGTCAAACAAAATACTGTGGGCCTGTGTGGGAAAACCGCAGCTCCCAAGCCATCCAAGGGCTGGTGTTCCTTCTAGGGCCAAGATGCTGAATTTGGCCCTGGCCTGTCTGAGCAATTGCAACATTCACCCCAAGATTTCTACAAACTCTGGCCACTTGGGGTGGTCCTCCTTCAGGCTGGTGGGACAGGGGCAGGACCCTGCTTGCGGCACCCCTACCCTGGAAGCTCACTGGAAACTATCAGGAATATTTTTAGGGGCCTGGGGGAGACCTGTTCATTTCCCTCACCTTTTACACGGTAGTTGCGTTTATTCTGCTGGCTGGATTGCAGAGGGAAAGGTGGGCTTTTTCTGGTATATTTATGATTTGATCATAAACAGTGCTGGCAAACATTGCATTGAGTCGGCACAATCTCTAGTCTGTTTAAAAGATTGTCAGGTGAATGACTGAGACGCTGCTTCTGACCTGAATCTTTGGCAAGTGCAGGCAGCCTCCCCACTCCAGAATGACAACATTCCCACTGGGAAGGGCCTCCTCTGCGTTCAAACCGTAGAGCGATGTGGCATCTTGTGAAAGCGAAACCCGAACCAGCCACGATCCCTGCATGTCCGCACACGCGTGGGCCGAACAGGTGCCGGAAGATGCAGCAACAGCCAAAGGCAGCCCAGCTCCAGCCACCTCTCCGCCAAACCGGCTCAGCCAAGGAAGGAGCTGGAAATCCAAAATTAGTTCTTCCAGCAGGTTGCCAAGTTTTTTCAGCTGCGCTATGAGCCTCGGCACGCAGAGCAGGCACCCGCAGTAACAGGTTGGTGGAGCTCTTCCCCAGACTGTGAAAAGCCTCGTTCCTGCACATGCAACTTCCCCAGGAGGCACCCAGCTTTTTCCCAGGGAACCAAACATTTTATTTCAGGTCCTCGTTGGCCGGGTGTCCGGGGAGGGCTCCAAACAGCCGAGGCGTGTGATGGTGGGACTGAAGCTGCACCCCTTTTGAGGTGCATCATGGAGGTGACACGTGAAAAAAAAGAGGAGGGCTTCCGTTGTGTGGTGCCCAAGCCTGGCAGTGCCATCGATGGTGAGATTTCAATCATTCCTCCCCACACACTATTTTTAATCTTACACACCAAAACCACATATCTGACGCACACCCCCCCCCGCTTGTTTCACACCAACACAGCAGGGAGCCATGCGCCAAGGTTGCCAGATCAGTTGCGAGTCCCGGCTCCACACAACACCCCAAAACCAAGCAACGTGCGTTATGGAGAGCGCAGATGGCAAGATCTGCCCACGCTTCGTAAAGTTTGGACCCGGAAATCCTCCGTAGACTGTTTTCCCTTCTCTGTATAACCTCCTGCTGAAAACTGGCCAGTCCTGTGGTTTTTAGGTTCAAAGACAGGGCATAATGCAAAACCTTCAGCACAGTTGGTGGAGCTGCGAAGAGGGCCAAACGGGGCTCAGGAGGGAGCCGGTCTGCGCCGGTCGGTCGCCAGCTTTCAGCCTAACCAACCCCCGGGATTGTGGTGGAAATAAAACACAGAGGGGAGAAGCACGAATATCTGTCGGCTCCTTCGGGCATATATTTGGGCTTACTAAGCAAACGGAAGGAAATAGGGGTCCCGTTTCATTAAGACATGCCTGGTTAGAAGGAAGAGTGTTTCCTGCTGGAATAGCGTTCTGTTGCCAGACTTGGGGTGTCTGCCAGGTCCGCCATCTTGCTCTTGCTCTCTTTTTTCCTCTTCTGTTCTAGTTTGGTTTTTGTCGTTTGTGGCTTCTTATTGTTCTTATATTGTTTGCTGCATGCTGAGTCACTTGGGGTCGTTTGGAGTTGGGTGGCACCAAATTTAAACAAATCCGTAAAAATCAAATCCATCAACTTCTAAAAACACGCAAATCCATCTCGGTGCCATCAACTGCAATGGATCGCACTGATTACTCAATTAAAACTTGAGCTGAGCCGGCTGTGGATTAATGCGAGAGACGTTTGCAGATGTTCCCAGGGCTGCCTGGGCGAGCCAGCTGATGTGATTGTGAGGGAGGGATGCCGCCCTCCGAGGGGGCTGAACGCCATCCCCTCCCAGCCAGCAGGGAGCTGGTCCCAGGGAGAAGGCAGTGGGGGCTGCAGCCAAGGGCCGGCCATGCCTTCCCAGCCCTGCTTCCCGGGAACTTGCTGGGGAGGGTCCCTCGGCCACTGCTCGGTGGGTGTTTCTGTGTGGGTAACCGAAGCAAACTTCGCTCGTGCTTTGCCCTCCAGAGGGTAGGAACTCATCCTGGACGCATCTGCCCTGGTCGCTGGCAAAAGCTGACGCTCGAGCCCCCTGCATTTGCCCCGAGAGGGCTTTTCCGGCATGTGAAAACCTGCGAGCCCTGCAAAATCCAGGAGGAGCCCAGGGCGCTGAGTTGGAGAAATTCTTCTGCAGCTGCCATGGCAACTTAAGGGCATACCTGCAGATTTGGGGGGAGGGAGGGGAGAGATGCTGCCGCGTCTGCCAGTGGGGTCCCAAGGGGTCTCTCGCCCGCCCTTAGCAATATCTGAGCACAAGACACCCAAAGGGAGTTTTTCCCTCCAGAGTCGGAGAGGAAGAGGTGCCAGAAAGACAGAAGCCTGGGAGACCCGCGGGGCAATGATCGCTATCTCCTCTCCCGTCATTTGTCTTGGGAGGGTGTCTTGGCAGAAGGTGGCTGAGCTGACACCTTCCTTCATTTCCAATACATTAGATCTCACTTGGATGGAAATCACGTGTGGGCTCAAGAATGGAACTGGAGCTGCCTTCCGGCCGGGAGACTGGTGACCCCCCCCATCCTGCTTAATGTTCAGCTGCAGAGGCCAGTTGAGAAGCGGGCAACCTTAAACAGACCTAGGCTTGTCACCAGCCACAGAGGGGGAGGAGAATGTTGCTTTTTAAGGGGCTTGTAGATAACCCTTTTTTTCCTTTTTTTTTAGGCTTGCCCCAATTCAATTGATTGGATTATCCTGTGTTTTGAGAAGAATGATTAATTCCTGCTGCTTTCAATGGACCAGACTAGATACAACATCATCTAGATCAGTGATGGTGAACCTTTTGGACTTGGTGTGTCAAAAATTCGGAAAATGCCTCACTTGACGCTGCTGGCATGTCACACCCCTACCACCCTAAACAAAAGAGAAACAATTCTTTACATGTTCATTTATTTAAAAAAATACAGTCCAATCATGTGTGGTGCTGTGTATTATATAAAGAAACGTCAAATAATTACAAAAATGAAACACCAGTAAAACAAACTCCGTTTCTTTGGTAACTCAGACAGGGAGAATAGTTGTTGGTGAATGCTGGCATGTCATGCAAAATGTCCTGGTGTGTCACCTCTGACACGCGTGTCATTGATTAGCCATCGTCTGGATTGTTATACATCTCCAGCTGGAGATCTAGAACAGCTTCTGGGTGAGGAGGAAGCTGAAAGAGAAGAGCATGACGCCAGCGGCCTTCCTCCCCAGCATCTAGATCAGTGTTTTTCAAACTTGGCAAAGTTAAGATGTGTGGACTTCAACTCCCAGAATTCCCCAGCCAGCAAGGTGAAGTCCACACATCTTAACCTTGCCAAGTTTGAAAAACACTGCAGTAGGGCTTTGTGATCTGAACGTTTTGCCCTCTTTCTTACACTGCTGGCTGCTCCTGCCCCCCCCCCCCCCCCCGCAAGCTCATACGGCTCTGAAAGATTAGCTGGCTTTTACAGAAGAGTTGAATCCGGCAGGGGAAGCTTTCAAATTGCTCTGCATTAAGCCCGGTGCTGTCAGTCATGTTGCAAAGGCTTAAAATAGCTCTGAAGATGCTTTATCTGGGAAAGGTGTCACCGCGGGAGATGGGTTCTTCCTCCCTCCCCACCCCCATCACAAGTACAGAATTAGGGTCTCCAGGTATGTGGAAGCCCCCTGCAACGTTTGAAAAGCATCAGCGCTGGCCTGTTTTTCACGCAGGGGCCCCAAGGTGGAGGAGTGATGTCATGCACACCGTGATGTCATTGTGCAAATGACCTGAATTACGTCATCCACATTCGTCGAGGGACGAACGACAAGCTTTTGTGCTCGGTTGATTCCAGAGGGTGTTGCACTGCACCTGATTTTTATTCCAGTTTTTATGTTACTTTAGATAATGTTTTAGGTTTTCTAGGCTGTAAACTCCCGGGAGTCATTTTGGACCCCAGCAGCAATCAATAGTATCTCCCCCCCTCCCCACTGACCTCCAAGACCGCAGAGCTCCCAGCCTAATGATGTTGCCAGAGTCTTGGAAAACCAGGCCTTGGGGCAGGCTGGTGACTGAGCCCTTGTAGGACACTGCTTGGTAGGGAGAATTTGCTTTCTGGACACGTATGATCCGTTTATTTTTCATTGTTCCTGCTTTTTTAAGTATAAGCCACCCAGAGTCATTTGGGTGGTACATAAATAAAGAAATTGCAAGAAAACATTAATTATTTTTTCTATCCTTAATAGCCTTCTCCTCACTCCTTATCTTGTTCACCTTATCTATGAAGGACTTTTCCTTCTGCAGTGCACATAATTTTACATTTTAATTTGTAGTTAGTTGGTATGAACTTCATGGATTGGGACCCGAGAGCCCTTTAAAAATATTTGCAGGAAAGCTGCAGAAACTGGACCAGCTTGTAAGGAAAAGGTTACTGTTACATGTGTAAAAAGGGATGAGGGTTCAATCAGCCAATCCTGGCCACCATCTTGACTTTTCTTACCCCCTCCCCAGACCCCCAGAGGGTTATTACCACAATAGCTACATATTCTTGTGATATACAATGTACGATAACAGCAATATACTCTTTCTTTTCAAAATGCAGCACCGAAGCAGCATCACGGGTGCTGCAGGAGGTGAGCGACCACGATACGCAGAGTCAAATAATGAGAGCAATTTAGGGATGATTGAGCAGGCCACGCTCGTGAAACCGGTCTGAAGCTCTCCGTCTTTAGTAGAGAAAAGATGCGCTGGGTGGCCTTCAAGCGCCGATAGGCGCAACTTAGTTTTGATACTCTGGCGCTTGTGGCCCTGCGGGTCTCCGCTTTCCCCTGCACTCAGGGCTGTTCAGGCTCTTTCGTCCCAGTGGCACCATCGGAGGCCCCGGCCAGGGCATCTCTTGCAGAGTTGCATGAGCAAGTCCTGCATCGTTGCAAATAATCAGGTTTGCCCACTTGGCTTTCAGCCTGTCAAGAGTCCGCAGCAAGACTGTGTGGGAGAGAGAGAGTGCGCAGGGGGCAAACATGATCTGACATTAAATGCATTTTTCTCATTCTAAGTACAAGATTTAAAAACGCCAAGGGCCTCAGCTGAGGACATGCTACTGACAGCTGGCTGGGGGTGGGGGATTTAAGGGGTATGCGATCTTTTGGCCAGGGAGCACATGTGGAGCCTAGCTTGTGGAGGGCACACTCACAAAATGGCTGCCGTGGGAGTGCAGTCAAAGTGCCTGCCCTGTTGGATGTGGCCATTCCCAAAGCAGCCACTGAGCTGGGGGCAGATGCTTTGCTCTGCTTCCTGCGTGTATTTATTTTAACATGTCTCGTTTCAAATAAAGCATAGGTACCTTGCTGCCTAACCTTGCTGTAGGAGATGCCCTTCCAATTCAGACAGGTGAGGTCCAGCTAATAAAACACTTTTGTGGGGGGAAGAGATTGCTCTGAACAGTCCTGTAAAACTTTCATGGCAGTAGTATATGATCCGTTTGTCGTTTGATAGTCTTTGCATTTATCTGCAGGCTGCGTTTTGCAAGCTGCCTTGAAATCATGTTGTGATAAAAGGGGAGGTCCACATTTTAAAAATAAGTCAGCAATACAGAACATAGAATAACCAGAGGGGTTGCCAGAACTGATTGACTCAGATAGGTGTCCCCGCTGAGCCCTCCAAAGCATCACAGATGCTGAGCAGCAGCTGGGCCATCACCCAGGAGATGTAGGTTTTACCGACCCACCGATACATTATTTGACTGAATTGTCCCCGTCCTTCAGTGCGAGTGAGTCCAAACTTTCCATTCCTGGAGCATCTCCCAGCCAAATCATGCGAGGTTGATGAGGTTGTGCAGCCCAGCACCTGCTGGGTTTGGCTTAGGCATCTCGATTTGGTTGCCCTCTGCCCCAAAAAGCCCCTCTGCAGGTTTATGCTTTTACCCAGACTGGACAGAGGGCTGTCCTCTTAATCTCCCGGCCTATGCTCGATGGTGCAATGTAGAGCCGAGATTGGCTTCCTCCTCTCTCTCCGAGCCCTGCTCTCCTCCTTCCCTCCTCCACAGTCCTGACTTCAGGTCACAAGCAACAAGGGTGCTCAACCCATCCTGTGGTGCCAGGACCAGTTGGTGGCTATAGCAAAGGGGCCCCAGCATTCGCCCCTGGCAATCCAGCACCCAGGGGTCCTTTGTGAAATGGGAGAGAAAAGAAGGGGAAGTGTCTTGGTGGAAAAAAAGGACCTCCATTCTTACATTTATCCCACCACCACCGCCTTCCCTGTCTGGTCACCTGGCAGCATTTATGCAGAAGATTTTTTTTTTAAAAAAATTGTTATTTAGAAAGTCTGCTTGGACCATCATCACCCTGAAAGTATTTATGTGGATCAAAATAAGCAGCATGAAAAAAAGAGTCAGTGGAATTAAAATCCAGTTGTTCCATTTTCTGAGTCTTAATGATGACTACAAAATGTACTTTTTCTCAGCTCTGTACCCTTCTTTTATGCCTGATTTTATGCCACTTTTCTGATAAAATTATGTCAAAGGAATCCAACCATCAGCGGGTTATGTCAGAATAATGATATGCCCAGGGACATCCTGATGGAAACCCCACCCTTAGACGTGTCCTGATGTCTGTCCCAGGTACATAAGTCACAGGTGCTGTGTAATGGCATCGTGTCATATGCTTTGTCACTTCTCCCTGCAATGCTTATGAGTCCAACCTATTTAAGGTTCTGGCACTCAACCCCTTCATCAAACCACAACTAGTTTTGGGAGAAGCCATCTCGGTCCCAACAGTATAAAAGGAGAAACCTGCGTCATGTCACAATCCGCCCAACGTTGTGTGATGAGAAGGTAGAACCTGCTCTGACATCTCCTCCTTTTCTAGTGGGACTGTTTGCACTGGGGATGGAAACACCCCATTTGGTCCATCTGGAAGGACCCATATTGTGTGTAACAATCACATATAAATATTGAAAATCCAAAGAGTTTCAGTTTTATGTAATTACAGAAACGTTTAATTTTGTACAACAGCTTTGAATTAAATAAATGAAAATGGTATATAAAACAGTGGAGGAAAAATTATTTGGATAATGTCAGTCATATTAATTCTGAAAAAATATGTTAAAGGATTATTCGTTTTGAACCATTTCTGGCAACAGGTATCTGAACATGTTCATCATCCTTTATTTAAAATGCAGTGTACAGGATTCAAAACTTAATTATTTTTCCTATTTAGAGTCATCGGAGCACAAAGGGCTTTGTTAAGGTTTCTTGTTATTTTTGTATGTCAGATTACATGGGGACATTGCAATAAAATAACTCCATTGTGCCATTTTTCTCCTCTTGGGAAATAAAATTAAAAACCTATTTTTTAAAATTATGGGAACCCAAACTGAACTCAGATGCAAACTTAGCCGTCCTTAGAAGAAACACATTCAATGAGATGATTGAAAGACTTTTTTGGCAGTTCATGCAGGCAGGCTTCTGAGTTACACAGAACTCTTTGGGCAATGTGGAAAAGGTGTTTCTGCTATGCTGAGCAAAGTTGGAAAATAGGTGGTCCTACATGAACGGCAAAACCTCTATTTTGTTTTTGTTTTTTGTTTTAATTTATTCCCTCTTCCTTCACTTGCAAGAACAGACTTAAAAAAGCAAGCCCTTCTCCCACAGCCCCGAAGCTGCAAGGCAGCAGCACAACCCCCCCCCCCCCCCCCGAGAAAGCATTGATGAAGGAGACTCTTTTGACACAGCCTTGCAGCTCTGCGTACAGATGCCGGCAAAGGCATTCCAGAAGCAGCAGCAGGAATCAAGCTCAGTTCCTCGGGCACCCTTGGCCTATTCTCATCGGCCCTGTAGGTTGTTGCTAGAGCAGAGTGGGATTAGCGCATCAAAGCAGATGTGCTTGCCCGCTACTTCCGGAATGGCTTGTTCTGCTTGAAAAGCAAGAGCGTCCGTTGACGTCCCACTTTAGGCACTGCTCACACAACACATTTGATGAGGTCAGAGAAAGGCTGGATGGCTACATCTGCAGAACATGCGAAACATGGCTAGTGTTCATCTTGGTTTGATATATGTTGGGTCTCAGCCTATTGTGTGAACTCAGCCCACTTGGTTAGTTTACAGTTCCATCCGTGTATTATGCATACCATGTATTATGCAAACCCAGAACACAGATTAATTCAATAATCTGGTTAATGGTGTTGTATGAACAGAGAGAAAAGGGAAAGACCCCTATGCCATTGTCTTTTGGGTGAGAGAGAGTTGAGAAAGAAGAATGCTCCCTCAATTTTTAGGAATTTTTTACTTTAGAGGTTTCTCTCCTGTGGATCTTCCAGGGGTGTCGCAGTAGACCCACCCCATCAAGCCTCCTTCTGGCTCTTTCCAAGGAACAAAGGGGGTTCCCCAAACCCACGGGTGTGCATTCCACAGCTGTGGGTGAACTGGGGTGTCTTTCAGAGAAGATTTGTCACCACCCTTCCCATTGAGGAAGCTTCCAAGATGTCCCAGAATGCATGACGCAAAGCTATTGTATTGGTGGAAGTGTACATCATTCCAGATTTTAAGCCGCCAGTCTCCCAAGGAAAGTCCTTTACCCCTGTTGTCCCACAATCTCCTTTGCAGCTATATGGAACCTGCTGAGATATCTCCTCCTCCTTCCATCCTCTTCTTCTAAGCAGTAACCAGCTGTAGAAAGCCAAGCTGCCAAGACTGAAAGGACAAACCTTTAGGCACTTTGCAGCCTTCCCATCTTGGTGCTGGACTTCCATACCCCAACCAACCTGAAGATTAGTGGTTTGGTCGGGGGGTGGGTGGGAATCATCTGTAGTTCCTGTCCTGTCTCTTTAGAGGAAAAATCTACTCTGGGAACAAATCTTCCAAAGAAGCAATTCCAAAGCAGCTTTTACTTTGATTCTGTTACTCTTTTTTTTTTTTTTACGAATTATTTTTATTTTTCATAATGTACAAATTGAGAAAACAAAAGGAAAAAAATACAAAGATTAAAAGAGTTAAAGAAAAACAGTAGAAGAACTAATACAAACATATACAAACATTTAACAAAACGACTTCTGACTTCCTTTGCAAAAGAGATATACAAAAACTGTTCATACAACCTTGTTTAACTTTATATTAACACTTCTACTTTTCCTAATAGTCTATTATTATAATGAATCATCAAACCCATGTCACTATTCGATTATGTTCAATTTTGTACAAGAAATCAGTAAAAGGCTTCCAGTCCTCCTTAAATTTTTTCAATGTTTTTTCTTTTATGATCGCTGTTAATTTTGCCGACCACTTAACTATCCGTTCCTCTAACGTAGGTAATGCCTGATCTTTCCAGTATTGAGCCAGGAGCATTCTCATGGCTGTTGTCATGTAAAGAATTAGAGTCCCATGTTCTTTTTCCAAATATGTATCCATCATCCCCAGTAAAAAGATTTCTGGTTCCAAATGGATGTGCATTTTCAAAATGTTTTGTATAACTGTATGCATATCCACCCAATATTTTTTTACTTTTTTACAGGACCACCAAAGATGATAAAAGGTTCCTTCCTGTCTTTTGCATTTCCAACAAGCATTTGATATTCCTTTGCACATTTTGGAGAGTTTAACTGGTGTCAGATACCATCATCTTGTAAAAATTTTCCTTAAGATTATAGCATACTGTGAATTTGAGACCCTTTAGCCACATATTTTCCCATTGTTCAATTTGGATATTATATTGGATTTTTTTTGCCCATTTTATCATGCAATCTTTTACTAATTCCTCTTCTGTTTCCAAAGTTAACAATAATTTATACATTTTAGTTATAAGATGATCATCATTTAAATTCAGTCTCAAATGTAGTTTTATCCCTTTCAAATTCACATTATTTCTTATCAACTTTGAATCTTTCTGATAATTGCTATATACAAATCAGTGGCACTCCAAGCCTAATGAGGTCAAATTTTCTCTAGTTTTCAATCTGATATCCCCTTGATGATATTCCAACAGATCCCTATATCTTATCCAATTGTAATTCCCCATCATCTCTGTTCTATAATATACTTCGTGTGGAGATAACCACAGAGGTAGCTTGGGACATATTCTAGATTTATATTTATTCCATATTCTTAGGCTGGCCCGTCTAATATAATTATTTCTAAGGTCCACATTGGCCTTAACCATATTATAACACAGATAAGCATGCCACCGAAATCTCAAGTCATGGCCTTCTAAGTTCAAAAGTCTTGTATCTCTTAATGTTAACCATTCTTTTGCCCAAACTAAGCAAGATGCTGCACAATATAATTTTGAGTTCAGTAGGGCTAACCCTCCCCTCTCTTTTGCATCACACACTTTGATTCTGTTACTAATCCAATTCCTCCTCAGAAATTTGGTTCCTTGAAGGAAGATGAAGACAGTGGCTAGTGATGTTTGATCACGCAGCCAGGCTGAACACACCAGAAAAGAAATCAAGAAAACACACTGCTGCCAGGATCAGGGCTGGCACCTCACCTCTCCAAGGTGCTGGGGGCTCTGGCCTTAGGGTTTGTCTGCTCTTGCTCCACCAGAAGAGATTGATTGATTGATTGATTGATTGATTATGTGCCATCAAGTCAGTCAATTCTTAGTGACCACACAGATAGATTTTCTCCAGGAGAAAAAATTGAGGTTGTCCTCAACCTGGTCCTTCAGGTCTTCCAAAGATGTACCCATTGTCACCCTTGCTGCTGGTGGTCCTTTTCTCCTCTTTCTTTCCACCTTTCCCAGCATTTGAGCCTTCTCTGGAGAGCCAGGGCTTCGCATAATGTGTCTGAAGTAGTTGGCTTTCTTCCGTCATTTTTGGCAGTCTCTTTTCACATTTGTCCTTAATGACTTCTTTAAGTTTATTCCACAGTTCCTCTGGTTCTCCTTCAATGAGGCTTGGGACTGTAAAGCAATTTCTGGGGTTCTCCTTGAAAATGATAGGTGTGTGTTCAAGATCATATCGTGGAAACTGGCTTTCTTCTTCTTCAGCTAAACTTGGAACTTACACACAAGCAGTTTGTGATCTGTTCCATAGCCAGCACCTGGCTATGACCAGAAGGGATGGGAAGAGTTTAAAACAGAAGAGTTTCTTTGATATGTGATAGTGTGTGTGTGAATGGGGAGAGCAGGCCAATAAAGTTAATGTGGGAATGCAGCTTTCTCTTCACCCATTTTTGATTTTCCCTGCCTACATGTAAAATGCAGCTCCAGGAGGTCTATCTGCATTTAAAGCTGGCAAAACCACCATCTGAGGGTCTGTGAGCTGCCCCAAACTGTGGGGCAACCATGAGCCACACTGGGGGAGGGGGGCACATGCTCCCCATCCCACCGACTCCAGGGGGGTGAAAAGTGATGCCTGCTCCTGCCAGAGCCTGAAGACCTCTTGGCTTCCCGGACCTGGCGGGGTCCTTCTGCACCCCTTGCTGTCCGCCAGAGCAGTGTTTCTCAGCCTTGGAACTTGAAGAGGTGTGGACTTCAACTCTCCATGGCTGGCTCGGGCATTCTGGGAGTTGTCGTCCACACCTCTTCAAGTTCCAAGGCTGAGAAACACTGCTCTGGAGCTACAAAGCCAAGGAGAACCACGTGAAGGTTTCATGGACCATTTGGAGATTGCTTTGGAGTTGGTGGGGCTCCTCTTGGTTAATTCTGGGTTTTTCAAGCTACTTTTGCTTCTGTCGCTGGGTTTGCTCCAACCCTAGGCTCTTGAATAAACCACAGTTGGCTGGGTCTTCATTACCGCTCCCCCCCGGCCAGGTTTTCTGTTCAGCCCTCTAAATGTTGATGCCAAATTACTTTTTAATGAGATAGAATGGGACATTATTGATCCTGCACCTGGAGCTGCTTATCTTGGGGCTGGCCTTCCCCATGGAGCTGATCTCCTGCAGGAATAGTCCTCCCCCCCATGACTCATGAGTTGCCTACAGTGACATCTTTGAGGACCTGCTGAAAACCTGCCTCTTCACCCTGCCCTTTCCTAAATGAATGTTTTTTGCTGTCTTCCTTCCTCTTAATTTTTAAATGCTGGCTATGATTTCCTACTGTTTTAGCCTACTGTTTGTATTTCATCTGTTGATGGTAATGGTAATAATGGAAAGTGGCAAAATTTGTCATCTTTATTAAATTTAAAAGGAAATCCAATCAAATTGAATTTTAGTCCTGGCCATGTCTGCTCAGAGCAAAGTACCCACAAGGTATGGTCAAGGAAGTCAAGATGACTGCTGCGCTGGTGTGATTGAAGCCCTGCCCATCCACGGCTGCTCTGCTTCTCATGGTGCCTCTCTACAAAAGGCCGAGGGCAGGCCTCACCCTGGAAAACATTTGTGTCCCAAGAAATATCTCCAAACCATCAAGGTCTGCATGGCTGCAACTTGCAAAGGCAAAATCAAAGCAGCACCTGGTGCCTTGGGTGAACCCTGCCCCTCCACCCTGCACACCACATGCTGGACTAAGCTGCGGCGCAAACCTCCTGCTTCTGTGTCTTGGGGGAACCCAGTTGGATTACTGCAAGGCACTCTACACAAGGCTGCCATTAAAGAGTATTTAAAAGCTTCAGCTTGTGCAAAATGCAGCAGTGCAGGCAGTTATGGGTGCCATCTGTTTGGCACATGTGACACCTCCGCTCTGCAAGCTGCATCAGCTTCTGGTGTGCTTCCAGGTGCAATTCAAGGTGCTGGTTGTCACCTTTAAAGCCCTTCATGGCTTGGGGCCAGGTTACTTACAGATGCCCCTGGAGATCCGGCAGGAGAGGCGTGCTGGGGCCCCCCTCCACAAGAGTGCCATCTGGCAGGACCCAGGAGGAGGGCCTTTTCTGCTGTGGCGCCCACCCTTTAGCACACCCCCCCCAGATCAAACATGCCCCAACGCGGCTGGGCCCCCCGCAAGGCATTAACATGTGGCTCTGCCGTCGAGCCTGGGCCCTGACAGAGCCTCTTCTGGGTCATATCGATGGCGAGATGTTGCGATTGTTGGCTATTTTATGTCATTTCTGTTTGGAATTATTGGTTGTGCTTTTACTCTGTTTTCATTTTAACGGTTAGCCGCCCACTGACCGACTAACCCGGGACTAGGACGCCGCGCGACCCAGCCCCTCCCGGGAAGCCATCCCCGGGGTCCTCCGGGGAGACCGTCGGGCGACCGGGAGCCAACCGTCCCCGGGCTTGAGGAGCGGCCCGCAGCTCCCGGGCGGGCGCGGGCGCGGGCGCGGCTGGCAACCGGGGGCAGCGCCGAATCCTCGCCGAGCCTTCCAAGGGACGGCCGGGCGGAGCGGGCTCCGGCGAGGGACCCTGCGCTGCCGCCTCCTTTGCCCGGCGGGGGAAGGGCGTCGTCGCGCCCGCCGGCCCTCCCCGCTCGGCTGCGGCGGCTCTGGGCGGGCACCGCGGCGCGCCCCCTCGCCGACCCTTGGGGCCTCGCTCGGCTGCCGCCCTCGCCCTCGCCCACCCCGGCCCTGCCTCTCGCGCGGGAAGGGGCAGCCGGGCGGGCGCGCGGGCCACCCTGGCCAAGCCGCCTGGCAGGCGCAGGGGGACCGGGGCAGCAAAGCGCCCCGCCCCGCCCGGGTCGGACTCCTGCCCGGAGTCATCGGGGTCGCGCCCCCTCGGATCCCGCCGGACTGTACCACCCCAGCCCGCAGGAAGGGGGGCGCTCCGGGAGGAAGCCTTCGCCCGGCGGCGCCTTCCCTCGGCGGGGGAGCAGGGCGCGTCCAAGGCGCGCTCGGAACTCCCGGGGGGGCGGGCTCCGCGGGAGGGGAGATTCCGGGGAGCCCCGCCGGGGGGAGCTGCAGGGACATCCTCCTCCCCCCGCCCTTGCACGAGTCCCTCCTTCTCGCCCCCGCCCCGGCAGCCCGGGCAGGCAGCGCGTTGTCGCTCCGGCTCCAGCGGTTGTAAGGAGGCGGCGGAAGATGCGGCAGGAGTCGCCGGCGCTCGCTTAGCAGCCGTCGCGGTCGTCGGAATCCCCAGCGCTAGCTCAGGTAGGTCGCGCGGGGAGGCGGCGCTCTGGGGCCCCGGCGCAGCGGCCGGGAGAAGTTGCAGTTCCGGGGGGCGCGTTTGCACGGGCGTTGCAATGCAGAAGTGCGCGCGGAACAAGCGGCGCGCAGCAGAATCCAGCTCGCTTCTCTCTCTCTCTCTCTCTCTCTCTCTCTCTCTCTCTCTCTCTCTCTCTCTCACTCACTCACACACACACACACACACACACACACACACACACACACACACCCTGCCTCGGTTGGGGAGGACGACTTTCCTGGATCGCTGCTGGGGACGGTGCGGAGAATCGGGCCGCCCTTTGTCGAGGGACGGGAGACCCCCGTCGCCCCTCCTCTACTGCAGCACCAGGCAGAAGCGGCGGGGGCGGGGACCTCGCAAGCTCTGGCTCGCCTTCTTCGCCGCTGCCCCTGCGCTAGAGGGGACTTCCGCCTGTCCCCGGGGCTGCAGGGGGTGGTGTCCGCCCCGGGACATTGCAGAGATCCCTGGGGAAAGAGGGGTTGGGGGAGATCTGCGTCCTGGGGATGGATGGAAAGTTGGACTGGGGGCGGGGAGGAGAGGCGATCCTCAACTGCACATAAAGAGATGCCTTCTAATCCCCCTACCAGTGGGGACTACAAGTACTGGGGGGGAGGAGATTAGGTTGCCCCTCCCTGCCCATGTGCAGCAGTCCCCTGGGAGGGCAGGTGAGGGAGGGCCCCCTCATCTCTGTCTGCGCAAATGTGTTGTCTGGTAGCAGATGGGGAGAACCCTGGAAAAGGGCTGGGTGGGCGCCCTCCACATCTTCCCCTGCCCACGGAACTGCCGAAAGAAGGGGGAGCAAGATCTGCCTGCCCCTCTGCATCCCCAGGATCAGCAGCCACAGCTGGAGCAGGGACTGAGCAACCCTCCCCCCCCACCAGCACAGATCATGGATCCCGGCAGGGAGGACCAGCAGGCAGGCTGGAATCCTGAATGATCTGGGTGCTTTGCTCTGCTCTTGAACGAAAGGTATTGCAGCCAGTAACGCAGAAGCCATCCCTTGCTGTCCCCCGTGGAATTTCGCCCTAGTCCCAGGGAGTCCTGACTGCTATTTTTGTTACAGCATAGCCTGCCATCGGTGCGCGTGGTATTTTGCAGGGGCAAAGAAGGTAAAGCTACACCTCAGGGAGTTTTCTTGGCAGCTTCGTGGAAACCGTTTGCCTGAGATACTCTTTTTGATTTCCCAGCTTGGCCTCCAGCCCAGATTTCCTAGTGGTCTCCCTCCCAGGACTAACCAGGCCCGGCCCTTCTCAGCTTTTTCAAGATCGGCTGAGTTAGCCTCAATTAATGAGAATGAGAGCGCGGTCCCTTGCTATGAAGCACTTGCCATCTTTGTATTGGCTCTTCAGTGCTGTATCATATCCGATATTGATCACAAACAATCAGTTCCGTGCGTTCGCTGTCACAAGAGGTGCGGCAGACTTCAGCTTAGGTGCTTTAGAAAATAGGTCTACGTTCGTGTTTCTTTTCTGTTATTTATTACATGTGCCTTTCTTTGGCCCTGCAGAAGGTCCCAGGTGCAGGAGTTCCCCTGACACTGACCATTCCCTCTAAGGCATAATGGCCAGGGCCCTCATCCTGAAGGGCCAGATGCTGGCGACCACTGGCCCAGATATCTTCGGAGAACCCAGCTGCAACAGCGGGAATGCAGAGAACCTGCTTGGGCTCCTTCGAAAAGGGGTAGGAATGAAATGGCCAGTGTGGTTGTGCCTTGTATACATCGGTAGTGAGACCACCCTTGGATATGTGTAGCTCTTGCCTCACAACTGAAAAAGGTGTGCACCAAATGGACCCCAAGAGCCCGAGGGTCTGGAGCAGTTTGCAGCTGAGGAAACTTTGACCCATTTGGGACCTCATGGCTTAGGGAAAAGGCAGTTCGGGAGCGGAGGGGGGACTAGAGTTTCATCATGAAATTGACTAGCAGGCGAAATCCAGAACTGGCAGAGGATCTCCTTCACACCACTGGTTTTAGGAATTTGCTGCCCCAGGATATATGTGTCGCTTTTAATTGGATGGTTGTCAGGTGGATGGGCAACTGTGGCCCCAGAGCTGCAAGTACTCCCCAGATCATCATTTTGCAGCCTTCCAAAAGCACCGGTAGATGCCCACCAGAAGGTTGCCCTCCTCTGTTATTGGTTGCAGCACCTGGCTGACCTTGGCTGATCTTGAAGTGGATCCATGGGGGAGAAGGAATTGGATGACTAGTGGATGATTTAATGCATGATCTCTTAATGTGCGTGAGAGGGCAAGGCCTCAGAGCTTCTTCTGGTCTTCCTTCTGCCTTGGGACTTCCTAAAGGGAAAGAAAGCTTTGGTTTCAGCTTGGGAGGCAGCAATTATTTGCATGCCCCACTTGGGGTGAATGTTGCCTGAAATCAACTTCCTACTGAATAGGAATGGCTGTGTGTTGGGGGGTATGCATCATGGAGGGCAATCTCTGGGGGGCTTCAGGGACCAGCACCTTGAAGTAACTGCTCCCTCAAGTCTTCTCTCCATTCTCAGAGGGTCATAGTTTCCGAAGGAGGGGCAGTGGCTCCTCATTTCTATCGGGAAGGAGACAATTGCAGCCCAGCCTTACTCTAATGTAGGCCCTTTGCATTATGTGCGCTTACTCAGGTAAGAAAGTGAGACAATTAAAATTTATCCTTTGAAGGATAGCCTTCGTCCTTGTCTTTTTGGCTTCCGTTGGATAGATGAAGGACTGGGGAAGAAAATAACTGCACTCAGCTGGGTCTTTATGTTGGATCCTCCCAGCCCCATTCTTGGGCTGAAGGATGTTTTGGGTGGCCAGGCTGTGTTTGTGTGAACCAAGGAACTGCCTCTGTTTTTCCATAGAATATTATCTTCCATGTCTCGGTTTCAAAATAGATGAGAAACATTGTCGGGGACTTGAGGGCAGAATCTCTTTTGCTTGCTTATGATTTGAAGTGCTATGAATATTCATGCCCTTTTTCCTAGATGAAGGAGAAATTAAGACACCACCAATACTTTTAAAATCTCTTGATGAAGGCTATGAAAATATCTAGCTATTTTTTCCTCTAGAAATTAGAATCAGCTTTTTTACCCAATCTAACCTCAAACAGTTGGAGCAAATCAGAAAGCAAATTGTTATTGAAAAGCTGAGAGAAAGGGCGTAAACAATTTGGGTGCCATTTTCTTAGAAAAACTAAATGGGTTGTGAAGGGAAGGATTCTGCAGATTTGATGAGAGCCATATAAACCAACCTCAGTTTTCCCTTCGGAGGTAAGGAGCTGTCTGGAATTTAATGGCTCCAGTTTTGTTGGACTACAACTCCAATCAGCCCCTCCCAGCTTGAAAAAAGGATCTAGGTAACCAGGAGGAGTCTTCTGGCTAGGCATTTCATAAACGATTAAGACCCAGAGACATTTTTAATGGATTTATTTAAGGAGTGCATCAATAAAACATCAGAGATTTTTTTTAAAAAGTCACAAAAAATATCAAACAAAGCAAACAAAAAGCAGACAGAAGCTACATAATTTGGGAGTACTAAAAGTACATTTGTAATCCTAGGGAGAGAGGTGAAATTTTATACATCTATAATCAATATTTTGATCCAGAGGAACTTTTATATAGTGGAGGTAATCTTTTAGGAATTTGGTGATGTAACTAAAAAACTGGGGAGACCAAATGAAGTGAGGAGAACATTTTACTTATGTGTTACTTGGGGAGCGACCACTGTTTCCCACACCCTTACGCAGAACGGTGCGTTTTAGTTTCCCAGTATTTTGCCAATGGCTGGGCGCCATTTTGAGGAGGCGGCATGACGCTCCTCGACGGCTGCTCCTCCCAGGCAGGCAGGAGAGGTGGCTGTGAGGACGGCCCCGGATCTGATCCACGGGCTTCCAGTCTGTGCCCTTCCGTCAGAGACCAGCCTGCCCTGGGCATCTCCCCCACGTTCACCCCGGGAAGAATCTCAGCCATCTGGTGGCATCTTTTTCTTGGCCAAATTTTTGGCTTATTCCCACTCCAAGTGAAGGATGCGCACTTGATGAGGAGAGAAGGTGTGAGGGGAGCGGATCTGGAATCTTGCCGCAATTTGCTGCCAATTGCTATTAAGCGCTTTGGCATCAATCCTCGCTTTTCAGCGCCCAGATTGCTTTCCTCTAGTTCCTCTTCTGTGGGCGAAGGCTGGAAGATCGCCAAATAGGCTGCACCCTAAGCAGCAAGCGATGCGTGTCTTGAATACCAAGAAGGATCCCAGATGCTCGATCAGCTGTGCAGACCCTCCAGGATCAGAGGGGCAGCGTTCCGCCTCCCCCTGCATCCTCTCGTGGAGCGTTGGCACAGAACAGCCGCCGTTGAAAATTCAGCCACGCGAAGGGGCAGGGATACGAACCCTTCAGTGATTGCTGGTGGTTTCTCTGTGAAAAACGGTCCAGGAGGAGAAGCATCGTTGGAAAGTTTTAACTAACGGTGAAAGAAGAAAGTGAGAGAAACCCTTTGCCTCTGCTCACCCCGTGTTAGAAATGAGATGTGCGCCTTTGACCAGTGCGGGCTGAGAATTTAGGGAGCGGGGTCCCTGCGTGTCTGAAGGGGATCAGTTTGGAAAGCCGCCCTGGACCCCGGGGGTTGGTGCTGAGCCAGGCAGGCAGGCGCCTCTCGGGCATTCACGATGCCCCTGAAGAGCCGGGCTTGGGCTCTCTGCCTGGTGGGGGGGTCCCTCCGCCAGCCTTGGATCCCAGGCCAAAAAGAGCAAACGTTTCGCTGATGGAGAGAATCAAGCCCCTATGATGGTTAGGGGAGAGCCAGGATGCCCAGGGATCCTGGGAATGTCACGCCGCCATTCAGAATCACAGCATCCTAACCCAGAATTGCTCTTTGGGCTAACTCCTTGGTCATTTGGACTGTAATTCCAGAGACAGGCTGTGGAGGGGGGAAATAAAATATTAATGAACTGGCAGCGCTCTCCCTCCCTCCCTCCCTCTCTCTCTCCCCCTACAATCTTGTCCTGCCTTCTGCTGCAAATAAACGTTTCGCAAAAGGGAGATGACCCACTTAATGCAAGAACTCCCAACCCAAGCAGGTCATTCTCAGCATTCTTCTAGGATGGGGTCAGCATAGGTTTCCCCAAGGATCACTGACCTCCCCCATGAAACAACAGTCTTCCCAAATTGCCGCTCTCCAAAAGTGGTGGGTTTAGAAGGCCCAGAATTCCCAGTCAGCCCAGGCTTCTACGGGCCGGTCTGTCTGGAAAGGCGTCTCCCGGGGCTTCGTTTGGGGAGACCAGAGGCTGCAGCAGATAGTTGCGGTGAGGACGGCTCCTTTGCCTGCAGCTCAAGAGCCTCTGCTGTCAAACTCTGCCATTAAAGGTTTGGTACCGCAATTCTTTTTCCCTCTGACATTTGGGTCTCTTGAAGTCTCTGGACCCCAAAGCCAGATGTCTGACCTTGAACACATTTCTAATTCACATATTCTTCATTTTGAGTGGTGGGGAAAGATGTAGGACCTCTTTCTGGCAGGTAAGGCACCTGAACACCGCAAGGCAAAGGATGGATGTTGTTCAGCTTTCATCCAGAGACAGCATCCTTTGTGGTTTTGAGGTATAATTCGCCACAAGGAAACACTAGTGCAGAGGTGTACAGATCTCCAGATTTCCTGCAAAGGGCCAGGAAAAAGAAATAATTCTGTGAAAGCATGAGAACTCCAGCCTCACCTAGCTCAGCCTCCGGTCTCCAATGGTGCCCAGCCCCATGTCTCCAGAGCAGGGGTTCCCAACCTGGGGTGCCCGCACCCCCAAGGGTGCAAGATGGAATTTCAGGGGGTGTGACAATTTTATGCACTGAGTTAAAAGCTTATTTTTTTAAGTTCGATTTGTTCACCTGCATTAGAAATTAGACCTCTTCATCTTCAAATGTGATACTACTTTTGTAGGGGGTGTGAACATTAATTAAACATTTCCTAGGGGTGTAGGGCATAGGAAAGGTGGGGAACCGCTGCTCCAGAGGCTCATGGCCAGTGCGTTGCAACCAGAGCCGTCCCCTCCCCTTTGGAACATCCTTGGCTTTTTGCTTTCAGAAAAGTGCCACCCCAGGGGAGGGAATGGCCATTTTGCAATCCGCTGCTGTTGTCTAGCACTTTCTGGGGGGGAGAGCAACGTCCTTGCAGAAAGCGGTTCCTGTGGGGCAAAGCAGACTCAGAGGTTCTGGAATGGGCCTTCGGCAGCATCTCTGGCTAAAAAAGAACTGGGAAGCGGGAAAGGCCCCCTCTTGCCAAGGATGGAGCGCCAGGTACCCAAGGCTGGGCCTTCCTCTGGGTGGGTCAGGAAAGGGACCGTTCCTGCGACCATCTCGGATGCTCCCCGATGAAGGTGGTTGGCGCTGGGCGGTTTCCCCTGTTTAGGGTAGGGAATTTCTTGCCATTCTGAGGATCCGTTGTGCCACTTTTAAACTGAATGGTGGCTGCAGCTGAAATGGGCTCTCTGGACGGGGATTGAGCAAGGAATGTCCTCGTGTGGACCGACCAAAATCCTGCTGTCCCTTCCCTTTGAGAATCTGGGTACAGAATCCCTTTAAGGCCTTCTGGAGGGGTCTCCGGGAGGGGTCAAAAAGATCACGGTGGTGGCGGCGGCGACTGTTTTAACAGCCAGCCACCCCACAAATGCCTGTGGACCTTATGCCTGGAGCACACGTTTCCATCAGCTCAGAATGCCGCTGGTTGCACTCCAAAAGTGGGCAGAGTCAGGGCCATTATGGGAGGAGTTTGGGGAGGGGGCTTTACAGGGTAAAATGGATGCCTTGAAGTCCTGTGAGCTTAAAGCATCCATTTTGTCATCCAGCCTCTTCCGCACAGCTCCAAAATGCACAGGCCCCACCCATCCCAGGGCCCCAAAGGGAGGGGCACGCACTTTTGCCCCCCTGCCTTCGGCTGACATTTCTGGTGGAAGTTCTGCCTGTCTTGTTCTCCTAGCTGCTATTTTCACTCATCGGCCATCAGGGCACCCATCTGCTGCCTGCGCGAGCGGGAAAACGTGCTGCTTCCCTGTTTTGTGATAGAGGATGGTCAGAACGGAGACGCTGGTGAAACTCGCCGGAGCCGTTTTATTCCAGAGAGGCTGACCTGAGCTCTCCAAATGCAGAAGGCTGTCTGCGGGCCATCTTGCTTCACCTCTGATAAGAAGCTGCCCTGAGACCCCCAAACCTCCAGAACGCTTCTGGAATTGGGCGCTTTTGCCACCTCTGTTCAGTCGGCCCTGTTCCGTCGCCATCGTTCTCCATCCCCCTCCACCCCTGCCTTGGCTCGCATCCAGGGGGCGGCCACAGCAGTGCAGTCTCAGCTCTGGCTATTCTTCGTGGGCCATACCTGTGGGCACCCTGCTCACATCCTCTTCGCTTTCCCACAGAGGGTCCCTTGCGACAGAACGAGCAGCTCAGGAGCCCCCAGGAAGAGCGGGATGCAGGAGGAAGGCAGGAGCACGGTGCCCTCAGTGCTTCTGACCCTCTGGAGAGGAGGACCTGGGGCAGGGGCTTCCCCACACCCCACCCACTCGTTTTTTGCACTGCTGCTCCCTTCCCACCCAGCTATCTGGAGCAGGAGACAAGGCGGTCTAAGAGTGCTGCTTTTCCCGGTGACGGGGGCTGTTCTGTAGTTTGAGGCTGTTTATCAAATCCAGATTTCAAGGGCAAAATGATGGGGAGACTTTTTTCTGGGCTTGTATGCCGCCCTTTGCAGCTCCCACCCAACCCCAGGAAAAGATCTGTTCCCTGTAGGTGCCGCATTAGTGCCCGCACACGCTCCAAATCTTCCTTTGCCCTTTGAACCCAGGTCTCTACACAGCCCTTTTGTATGCCCGTGTAAAGGAGAGGGAACAACCAGGGCCTTCCCAGGGGATTGCGCAAGAGGGGCAGAACTGGGAGACTTCCCCAGAAATCTTCATGGGGGGGCCCGCTTTATAACTTGTTCACAGGATCTGGGCTTGGAGGTGAGCAGTACCAGTTACGCTGGGGCAGGGGGGTGACGTCCTATTACTTGGGGTGATAAGCGCAACAGCGAAAAGCTCCAAAGGCTGCTTGTGAACTAGCCAAGTGGTTTACAGACTCCAACGCAGGTGGATGTGGGGAAGGGTCAAACGACAGGAGATGCTGGGTGCACGTCTGGCTGCCGCATCGCTTGCTTTTAAAAACTGGCCACAGGAAGCAGGCAGGAGAGCAGCCGTGCTCACCCAAAGCACAGGTGAGCCAAGTTTTGGGTGTGGCCAAAAACATCAAGATGTCACCCACAAAAAGTAGGTAGAGCTTTGATTGCACCGCCATGGCCGCCTTCAGCTTTTTCAGCATACCCTGCAGGAGAGGGGAGCCGTAGGGAGCCCCGGAGGGCAGGGCAGGTTAGAAAGCCCACCCTGGTCAGCATGGAGCCAGCGGCACGAGTTCTACCTTGCAAGAAAGTGGCCGCAGTTGATGCATCCTGGGGCGAAAAATCTTAACCACGGATGGAATTTTCAGTGGTGCTGAATTACTGAAAATGGCAGATCCCAGCCTAAGAAACTTGAGTGAAGGGATGTCATGATACGGTTTGGTGGGCGGCCCTACTGAGAATGCAGCATATCGTTAGGATCAGTGAAGAATCAGAAGAGAAATCCAAATTACAGGATCCCAGAGAGATCCTTGTCTAACCTCTGAGTGCCTCCAGCAGAATCCCGCCCTGTTGCCTTTCTTGGGGGGATCATGACAGTCCTTGGTGCTCTCAGTTTGCCAAAAGACGGGTAAGGAAGGCATGAGCAAAATGTGCGTGTGTGTCTGCGGGGGGAATGGGAACAACCTCACCATTTGCCTGCTGGTAAATAGGTGTCTATAATTTGACTTGACAGCCATTTTGTGAGAGTGCTCCCCTGCCTGCCCATCCCCCAGTAATTGATGCTCCCCTTACAGAGGAACACTGCAACTTTCTCCCCTCCCCCAGATCCTTGGGGTGCAAGCAATGGAGGAGCCCCTCCCAAGGAGTCGTCTGCACATGAGAAAAGGCCAGGCAGGTGGGGAGGGCCCCATTCTGACCGGAGAGCCTCCAAACCCTTGAGAGCGTCGACGTTGCAGGGTGGCTGTTCGGAATCCTGGCCAGGAAAGAGGAGCTCCTCGTGGGCTCAGGATAAGTGACAGCCGCCTTCCTCTTGCAAACAGGCTGTCAATTTCAGTTTTCTGCCGCATCCCCATGACGTTGCCTTCCTTGGCTAAGGGTGTCCGGGGGCGGTGGTGGGAGACAAGTCAAGATTGCTGCTGTGAATACAGTCAAAGTCCTCCTTTTTATATTTGTTGCGTGCGCAATGCGGGCAAAAAGGGGGCAGATTGTGGCCCTCACCGTGACTTCTTTGACCGCCCCTGCTTCCTCCCATCACTGGGCTGAATGGTCCTTAGGTGTCCCAGTATTCAATTAAGGTTCTCCCCCTTACGCAGACCCCCTACAAGGACAGGGGCGTCCACTCGGTTTGGCTTTGTCCCCATTCTCTTGGAGGGGAAAAGGCATCAGAGGCCAGGCTGGGATTGTCAGTGGTGCTGCCCATTTAGTGCCAGCCTTTCCTGCCCAGATGAAGCCATCCAGAAGCGAGCCAGGGCTGGAAACCCATTGCTCGGACCACACCTGCCTTGTAACTTGGGCCCAAGGTCTCCACTGCGGAGTGCTTTGCCTCCTGCCCTTGCAGGTGCCTTGGGTGCTAAATTATGGTCTGTCGCGGCCCACTGGGTCCTGGGTTAATCTCCTTCTGCCGTGCTGCTCATGGAGACGGGATTGGGGAGGCTGGGAAGGTGCCCCTTCCCTCCCCACCTTCCCCCAGCAGCAACTCATCCCTGAATCTTCCCTGACGGGGTGTTTTGCTCAGGGCATTTCAGTCCAGAGTCCACTGGATTTGTCTCATTCAAGGGAGAGGGAAGCTGATGCCCCCCCCCCCGTTTCTCCCCTGCAGCTGAATTTTGCTTTTAAGTGGAACCTTCCCTTTTGAAGGGAACGATCAGCGCTGTTAAAGGCAGGTTAAAAATACATCATCAGTGCTGCCGCAGCTGTAGGATGAGGGAAATAAAAGCCAGAAGAAAATTTCCGCCTACGTGCCCAACCCGTGTGGGTCAAATCATAATTTGTCCTGCCTGGAGGAACAAGAAGGGAGAGGGGAAATCCAAAGTGGTGGTGGGCTTAGAGATGGGAAGCGTCCTTCATCTCAGCAGAATTCCCTGCATCCGTCCGTCTTATCCCAGCCATCTTTGCAAAGGGATCAGAACGCTTTTGTGTCCTGTCTGTATATCTCTCTCTGTCTCTCGCACACGCACAATTTATATGTCACACGATCCATCTATATAGCTTTACAAAGATACGCCATTATTATCAGCCTGAGTCAATCCACTGCAGGATGAAGGCTTCCTTACTGAAGGTTATGGACCATGATCCACCACTCTGGTCCAGGATGGGTTGGCAAATGGACTTTTTTCGACCTCCCAGTCTAGGTCTGAGGGAGAGTGACTGGCCCAAAGTCGCCCAGCCAGCTTCTGTGCCAAGAGAGGGCTAGAACCCGGGTCTCCCTGTTCCTGGGCCAGCACTTCAGCCACCACACCACACCACACCACCCCGGGTCGTCTAATGGCTCTACAAACATCTGGGGGCACGGAGATGCAAAGGATGGGGAACCCCAAGAGGAAGCCTTGCTGTCTGGTCCACGTCTGCCTAACCTGCTAATTGTGCCACGTGGAGGGGCAAGAGTGTCTCCAGAGGAGGAGGCAAGACAGTCAAGCTGGAATTCAGCCCCGTTTCGCACATGCGTTGTGCCTGAACATGCAGCAGACCTGAAAAGGGCTCTGATTGCACCGTCTCAGCTGTCATCTTGATTTCACCTTTCCCACACTGCCACTCTGGTTTTTTGTGTTGCTAGAAATATGAAACTGCAACCATTTTTAAAGGAAACAAAGCTGGAAAATTGCTTTCGCTTAGGATTTCACATGAATTCCCTGTATTCTTCCAGGAACTTTGTTTCCAGATTAACTTCCCTTTGCTCTTCCCTCCTCGTTTGCAAGTAATAGACAAAAACACGGGGAGGGAATATCAATTCAGAGGACAGCAGCCGAGTTGGGTAGGGTATCCTGGCACTGGATTTGGAGTGGAGGCTGTGGGTTCATGCAGGAAAAATGAATGCAGAACAGCCAGGAATAAATGTAGATTATCTTGTACATGTTTAACATTAGTGCTACACAGTTTTTAAATGTCCAGCGCTTTGCACTCAGTGGTCAGAAAGCCAGAAGATGGTACAGGTACCAAGTGGTACGAAATGTCCTCTGTTTTCTTATCTTCATCACTCCCTCAACCTGATGGACGGGAGGCTAATGTTTGAAATACCACAGATCTGGAGCGGATTCCCAATCAGTCCAGTGGCCTGATTTCCAAGAGCTCCGAGCTCGGGCACTGTGAGCAAAATGTTTTCTCCATTCAGTTCTGCCTGCCTTGCTAAAGGCAAGCAGGAACTCACCGTAACCTCCTGTGCTGAGCATTGTGGGTCTCCTGGACACAGATTTCCCAGAATCCCCCACTTCAGCAAGCGTTCTAAAGGGAAGTTGTGGGACATGGAAATGGGCGCTCTGCACTTGTCTGTGATGGAGCCCAGCTGCCCATTGCCAATTTCTGTTCTGGATGGGTACCGCCCCACCCTTTAGCATAATCAAAGGCAAATTTTGCTTTTCAAAACCCTTTTGGCAAGGAGATCGATGGTTTGGGGGCTGGGAAGTGGAGCTGGCCGTTGCCCGCTCCTCCTCGCATGGGAGAGCTTTTGTGAAATATGGTGCAACAGCTGCTCGGAGAAATTGATGGAGAGGAAATGAATGTGCTGGGGAAGGCTGCTCCCTTCCCCAAAAGGCAGCTCTGAATCAAATCTGGCCAAAACAGAAGCAGACGCCATCCTTTCCCTCCCTCCCTCCCTCTGCCTTGCTGCCTTATGCAACGTTTTTTGCTGAGAAGTCCAAGCCGAGAGAGCAACCTGTGAAGGCTGCTTCATTCTGTCATCTTCCAAGGATGAGTGGCGTGAAAGAGCCACGGCTAATAGAAAGAGAAATGACCTGGTTCATCACGATCTGGAGGCTTCCTTTTCCAGCCAGAGGTCCCCATGGCCAGAGTGTGTAGCTTGCCACTTTGGGACTGATCAGTGGTACCCTCCACGAGGTGTACTTTGCAGGCGAGCAGAGGTGGTTCCTCCTGCATGTTGACACAAACTAAGCTCTAGAGTAGTGTTTCTCAACCTTGGCAGCTTGAAGATGTGTGGACTCCAACTCCCAGAATTCTTGCTGGCTGGGGAATTCTGGGAGTTAGAGTCCACACATCTTCAAGTTGCCAAGGTTGAGAAACACTGCTCTAGAGGCTCATGATGAGAGAGAAATTGAGGCAAGGTCAGCAGAGGGCAGGAAGCAAAGGGGACCAGCAGCCTTTTAGGCTTGGATTGTGGGGCTCTTCTCCCCCAAATCCCCGGAAAGAGGTGGGGAGGGAGGCTTTTGCAGGAACATCCCTTTTGGCGTGGCTTCTGGGTCTCATCTAGTCCTGCTGGTTTGCCGAGGACTTTTGACAAGAGCCCTGGGCATGACTGGGGCCCGCTTCCCTGCCTGGGGTGGGATCTCAGCTTTCACCGACATTGGGTTGTTTGTTTATTTTATTTATATTTTATTTTACATTTCAAATTTAGTCGCCGCCCATCTCACTCAAGAGCGACTCTGGGCAGTTTACAGTAAAACAAGAATAAATATGAATTAAAATACAATAAAGAAAACACGTTCATACATAAATAATGTCTTTCAAGATACTGATGGTAAATAAAGGTTACGGGAGCACCTTCAAGGGGCCTGCCACCCCCAGGTTCGGTTGCCCCTCTTCTTGCCCCACGCAAGTTGGCAGAGCCAGGTCTTCACCCCTTTCCGGAAGGCCAGGAGAGTGGGGGCCCACCTCATCTCTGGGGGGAGAGTATTCCATAGGGCAGGGGCAACAGCACAGAAGGCTCTCCTTTTGGGCCCCGCCAGTCACCCTTCTTTCATCGATGGGGTCCGTAACATGCCTTCTCTGCCCAGCTCGGTGAGATGGGTCAATATGACGGGGATGAGACGGTCCCTCAGGTAACTATATACTCCTATAGTTGTTAAACTACATCCCCCCAGTTTGGAACTTCTCTGTTTTCAAAGAGTTTTGGATGTATCACAGAGCGCAAATTACAGCTTGACCCACCCTGGCCAGGTACGTGGGTGGAAAGGCGAGGACATAAGTGGAGGGACCTCCCTGCATCTCGGGCTCCAGGACTGGCTGAACGAAATTTGCAAACTCTCAGCCTTTATCGCTGGAAAGGAAAAAATCATACTGTAGGATTCTGGGCGGTCAAGGTTCAGTTTGTGGCTCAAAAATTGAGCGTCGCCAGTTGTATGAAGGTGTAACCACTATTTTTGTACTATAGATAAATAGGTAGAAACATGTTATATTTTTTTCTTTTCCTTTATTTCTTTTACACATCTATGTTTGCTGGTTATTTTTATTTTATTTTACACGTGGTAGTTGGCTGGTTTGTTCTTCATAGATTATATATAGTGTTTGATTTGCTCAAGTTGTATTCACAAGTTTTATATTTTTCTCTATCACTTATAATGTATACAAAATTAATATTTTTTCTTCAAAACAAACATTTTGCCCCTTTTTTTTTTTTTTGCGATCCAGCTCCCAGTCAGGTGGATGGAACATTTTCCAGCGCTTAACTTTTCTAAAGGAAAATTTCCACGTTGTACATTGTTGCATATTAATGAACGGATGCCAAGAGCAGAGGGAATATTAGGGAAATTTGAATGTTTCTCTTGTAGTTATCCCTAGCAGATTTGCTAGCGATGCCAACTTGAAATGTTCTGATGCAAATTACTCCATGACAAAAGTACAGCTTGCTAAGACTTTTTTTTCCAGAAAATTTTCCCAAACCCTATATGTCCATTCCACCAACCCTTTTTGTAGCTGTTGCAGATTGTTTTTCAGTGCAGCGATGCAAATGCCTCGGGTGTAAGGCGGATGGAGTCCCCTCGGGAAGTGGGGCCATCTGCCTCTGAAGGGGAGGAAGAGCCGCAGATTTTGGCTTCACCCCACTAGAACTCTGCCTGGCCGAGATGTGCTGCTAGCCCTAAAGAAGGGGGAGGATATGGCTTTGCCCAAACCAGGCCATCCCCAGGAGGGGTCAAAAAAGTCAAGATGGCAGCCACGAGTGCCCAATCAAAACCTTTTTTTAACGTGCGCTGCCTGGAAAAAGGAAAAAAAAGTACAATCTAAACATATCACGGGGACGCGGTGCCGCAGCGGCTTAATGACGCTGAAAGTTGCCGGCCAGAAATGGCTGACGCTTCGGCGGTTCGAGTCCAGCCTTCGCGTTAAACAGGGTGAGCTCCTGTTTCCTCCCCAATTCCTGTCAACCCAACAGGTCGAAAACTCACGTGAGTAGATAAATGGGGACTCTCACTCCGGTGGGGGGAAAAATGCTGGCAGCGCCTTGCACAGAGAGATGGGACCAGTTGCCGGTAAGCGCGAAACCCAAAAAGGGCGCGAAGCAATGGAAACCCCGCCTCCTGCGCTCGCCAGCTGGGCTCTGCTCTAGGAAGGAGGCTCTGGCAAACCACTTCCGAAACACTTGCCTTGAAAACTGCAAGGACTCGTCCAAGCAGTCACTGCAGAGTCAGTAATGACTGAGCGCAGATTAAAAAAAAAAAACATATCACATGGATTTCAACTATTAAACAGTATATAGAAGTTAGAATAAATAATAAAAATACACTATTGTTGCAAAACAACAGAAAATCTATGCAAAGGGGGACTTTTTGCATCATTTTCTTGATTGGTTCTTTTCAAAAGCTGATAGGTTACACGTTTCCTGTATCCAGTCCTTAACACTGGGAATAAGACTACTTTTCCAGTTCCTTAGAATGATTCACGCCTGATATAGCTGTAGTTCTTACAGTCACATTTCAGAGTTTGGGGACATAATTTAACATGACATTAACATTTTTCACATTCAAATCAAATCAAATCTTTATTATGGTCATAGATCAGCATAAAGTAGGTGAGGTACAGTAAAAATAAACATCTGAAAAAACTATGAAAAGCTAGACGATGGAAAAGATACATGAATTAAAAACTGAAAGTATATAAAAGTGAGAATGTAAAAAAAGGGTGGGAGCATTAGAAGGATGTAGGGGAGCATAAAAGGTTAGTATGTGGAAGACTATCAAGTTACAGAGCACTCCAAGATGGCGGAGTCGGGGCTCATGAAACCTAGTTTACGGCACAGGTCACCATCCGACAAATTTTGCGCGCTGCTGCACAGAACCTGGCAACATGGTATGTTGTAGCAGGATTGATATCTGAAAGCATTAACGTTATAATATATCCCCAAAAATCTAGGTATTATTCCAGAAAGATGCCAGTCACTCACAAGACCAAATCAGATGGGTCAATGAGCCCCCAAATGTTTTGCATCGCCAACAAAGAAAATCTGGCATCTGTGCTTGAGGGGGCATTTTTTGGGGCATCCAATAAGCTTGAAATAAAATCTGATGAATCCTTTTTAGTCTTCAAGACTAAGAGCATGGTTTCCAGCACCAGGATGGATTCACACAGCCTCGGAAGCAGGGGGAATCCGGGGGGTCTGAACCCAACCGCCTTGGCAGGTTTGGGCTGGGAGGCGTTCAGTGCCACGGAGCAGCTTCTGGTGCTCCTGCTGCGTTGCCTCCTCGGGCAGGAGGCGGCCCGGATGGTAGGGTTTGTGGGAGCCCAGCCCCCCTGGCAAGGTCAGGCTGTTGGCAAGCATGGGCGGGTGCTCTCGGGCATCAAGTAAAGGTGGCTTTATCTTTGTGAGCCTCGTGTAAAAGGTTTGTACTAAGTTTGTTCCCCCTGCTGATGCCATAGTTAAGTTTGCTTTGGCCTGCTTCTGTGGGGCTGCACTGTATTAATTCACACTGATTTCCTTCGCATTCCCGAGTCATAAATTGCCTTGAACGCAACTGAAAATGCTGAGTGAACCAACAGAGTCCCTGCAGAGCCTCGGAGAGTGAGGGGCATATTTCGTGGAGGATGCGTTGAAGCCTCTTCTCTCCAGGTTGGGGGGGGGGGCACCTCCGAAGGACCCAAACTGGCTGAGGGGACGCGGTGGCTTTAGCCTCTCAACCCGCCTGGATGTCGCTTCCCGCTTTCTGGGGTTGTCCCCGGCTTGGCAGCCTCTTCACACTGGCCACATTTTGAGGTTTGGGAGGAAGGCAAGAGACTGCTTGGGTACCCCTCCCCAGATTTTCCTGAAGGTTATCTATCCAGGGGGACAATTCTGTCTTCCCTTGCCCACATTCCCAAGCACGTAACACAGAAAAAGATAGCCACTTAATTTACTTTGTTAATGGCATTGTGAATGGAGCTGAATGAGAGTTGATTGAACAACACCGAGGTGCCTTGAGGCACATTCCATCCTTTGGTTATCTGGCACCAGAGGGAACTTTTGCTCTCCATAAGGAGCCCTCTGGTTAAAGGGATATCAGTCCTCTTGGAGTCACTCTTTCTTCAAACCAGGGAAGCATTTGATAATCTAGTAGAGGCAGGAATGCCCATGACAGAGTTCCTTTCACAGACTAACTTGTCTGTGTTCTGCATCCTATGATTTCACAGAGCACAGAATTGAAATTGTTGAAAATCCAAATTACATTTTAAAACCCAGAAGCAAGTTCCTAGCACTCAGCGTTGCACACAGAAGTCCATATAAACGAGCGTGCAGCACTGGTGAGCTCTTTCTGGGGACACGGCCAAAGACCCAGCAAGGTTTGTGGCCTAACAGAGTGTGGCCTAGCCCCGGGGTCTAGTCCGTGCCATGCTTCTCTTTGCTCCTTGTCTTTCAGCTCGTAACCCGGTTCAGCCATGGGAAAGCAGAACAGCAAACTGCGCCCAGAAATGCTTCAAGACCTGCGGGAGAACACCGAATTCTCCGACCTGGAGCTGCAGGAGTGGTACAAAGGCTTTCTGAAAGACTGTCCCACGGGCATCCTCAACGTGGAGGAGTTCAAGAAAATCTACGCCAACTTCTTCCCTTACGGTGACGCCTCCAAGTTCGCCGAGCACGTCTTCCGCACCTTTGACACCAACGGCGACGGCACCATTGACTTCCGAGAGTTCATCATCGCGCTGAGCGTCACCTCCCGGGGAAAGCTGGAGCAGAAGTTGATGTGGGCCTTCAGCATGTACGACCTGGATGGGAATGGCTACATCAGCAGGGAGGAGATGCTGGAAATCGTCCAGGTGAGCCCTCGGCAGCAAGGAGGACCTTTGGCCGATCTTCTTGCAGCCCACCATGGCAGAGCCTTCCTGGGGCGCTAGAGCCGAACTCAGAGGCCTGGACCCACCATCCAGCCGGGAGGCTTCTTTCAGCAGCCTGTGAGCTTAGAGTGATGGTCCTAACCAGGCTGACCAACCCATAGCTTACCAGCCCCACTTTTTCAGTCCCCAGAGGATGACAAGCCTGAAATATGGTGGTGCGGTTTTTGGCTAGTTTTTAAAAGAGGCTTATTCAAACTTAACACGTAGTGTGAACTCACCACTGGGGCATGAAGGCTTGGTCAAACCATAAACTAGGGCATAGGGCTGTTGCAGCAGGAGGATGGGGGAGGGAGTTAAACCTTGACGGCGGGCAGGTAATATTTCAAAAGCCCAAAATACTTTCCACTCAGCTTCACTTTGATAACTGTTTGGGTTACCTCTTGTTTGAAAAAGTGTATTCTCTGAGCAGCAGCTTTGGAGAGAACCACATCTGGCGGTGGGGATCGGGATAAACACTCCCCCCCCCAGGAATACAAAGAGATCTTGATTGAGCTCCAGCATTTCCCAGTTATGAGTTTGATGTGCTAATGAGTTAGGTAGCACGGCTGTGACTCCTGATTTCTTGATGGGGCGTGCAGGATGGGATCACTTGGATCCACTCAACCTGGAGTTGGGGGCAGATCCTTCCAGGTTCAGCTCAGGCAACCTGCAGGGCAGTCGGGCCAGAGACCCACAGAGACATAGCAGGGGCTGGGCTGGAATCACAACAGCCTTGTACCGCAATGCCTCATCCGCCAGCTCCCCAGTTTCGACCACCCCCTTGCGGACGTCACAGGTTTCATCCCATCGCTGCCACGTCTGCTGGCAGAAAGCTGTGCTCCCCGTCTCTGATCAAGCAGAGGTGGAAGGCACGGTGGGGAGCACCACACGCTGCCCTTGCTTTCCTTTCCCTGCCCTTTTGCTTCAGTTTACCCCCCCAAAAAAATTCCTCGGTGTGATGGAAAAGCAGCAGATGGGGAAGGGGGACCGCCGTTCTGGCAGTAGCAACCCTTTTGGTATTTTAGATTGCAAACTTGGGGTGAAAGAAGAGGACTGTCTCCATCACAAGGAAAAAGCATGGCTTGGTGCCCGTGTGAACCTTGGAAAAACTCCCAGAAAGATCCTGGCAAGGTTCTTAAGCTCCAGGATCCACAGAATGGGCATGGCCAACCCTCGAAAGTCATGGTGAAAAAATAAAGTAAAATAGACTGATGGGTCTTGAAACTGATGGGCTTGAACCATGGAGTCAGCCTCCCCAGTCCAGGGTCCTCCAGATGTTTCAGACTACATTTCCCATCAAACTAGTAAGGCTGGCCCATAATCCAGCATTCTAGTTAAAATCCCTGGAGGGCACCAGGTTGGGGAAGATGGTAGCCAAGTGCCTTTGATGGAGGTGGTGATTAAGGCTGAGGTACTGAACTCCCAATCAGGGATATAATTTTAGCATGATATTGTTTATTAGACTTAGGGAGGGAGGAGAGGAAGGAAATACAATTTCTCATCCATCCGAAACCTCCCAACCCCAGTATTCAGCAGTAAAGCGTCAGTTTCCTGCAGGCAGTTCTCAATCTGTTACCTCTCTCTTTCTTTCCCGCCTGCCAGGAAAGGATCAGAAAGAAAAACAGGCTTTTTTCTTTCTTTTTCTGTCCGGGGAAGTTCCGCCACCTTCCAAGCTCTGGGCAGCTGCCGCAGCAGCAGCCTCTTCTGCCAGATGAGTGGCCGGACAGCCGAGGGAGGCCCAGCACTTTTGGCCTAAGCTCCGGCTTGTCCTTTCGAAGCAGCGCCTTCCTGACTTCTGGGAACGCCCGTTTGAAGCCCCAACGCTTTAAATAGCTAAGCATCCCTGATCCAAATAAGAAGCCAAGAAAATCACAAGTGAAGGGGCCCTGAAGTTGGCTCTCCCGGCTATTAAAATCGTCCCCCCCCCCCCCCGATTAATCAACTGACGCCGTGGGTTAATATGCTGAGTGAAGTGATTAAAGCATGGAGCCCTAATTACCGAGTGGGAAAATCCGTTCTGCAAAGGGTAACTAATCTTAAGTGTGCTGTTAATCTAGCAATTAAACTGATTAAAGCTTTTCGCTTTAAGACAGAGAGAGATCCGGTGAGAGCAGGGGGAGCGCAGAGTTTTTCACCAGCCTTTCTCCCTTTTTTGTCAGCGGTGTCTGCATCTGGCTGCTTTCTCCGCAGAGGTCCCAGCCCCGGCCGCCGAGGGGGCCGCGGATCTTCTGCCTTTGCTTCCCTCGTGGCTTCTGGGGAGGGGAGGAAAGGCAGAAGCTGCGTGGGAGAAGAGGATGCTCGTCCGTGGGAGGCAGCAGAGCCCTCCAGAAATTCCCTGGAAGGGATGTCTCTGGGTGCCTGCTCAGCTCCTCTCCTCTCCTCTCCTCTCCGGCTCAGCACAAGAGCGCGCCTCCTTCGCCTTTGGTGGCTGGAAATGCAGGCTGCGTTTGTGGGGGAGGCAGAAGTGCATGCCGAGAGGGCAGTTTAGAGCAAGGAAATGGTGAGATAGAAAAGGTTCCTTCTGTTCCCGCTCTCCTGCAGTTCTCTTCTGCTCCCCCCGAAAGTGGTTTTTCTAAAACGAGCAGACATCAGAGGTTCATTTTATGCGCGTGTACAGAATGCATAGAGGAGAGGGACGTGCAGGGGGTTCCAAGGCCAGGTTTCTGGATATTGGCAGCTTCCAGAACTGATTCCCGGGTAAGAACTGGGATGGCACATCATGTTAAGCCATAATTTGTTTAGTTATGGTTTATTGAATAAACCACAGTTAGGCTCACAGTGCACGCAACGCCAAAAATGCAGCTTAGCGTGTTCTGTGAACAACGTTGCATCAACGGAGCTTTGCTTGGTGACATTTCCCAGAAGAAAAACATGTTGTTTCAGTGTTTTTTTAAAAACAGCATCTTCTGCGAATATTCCCCGGTCTGCCCAGGAGAGGAGGAATGCTTTGAAAGCCAAATTCAATCTGGGGGTTCTTTTTTATTCCACACTGAGATACAGTTTGTTGATTTTGATCACTTCTGAGCTACGGCACCTACTTTTTGGTTTCTTGGGGAATGCCAGAAATAGTTCAGAGGCTGAAAGATCGCTTGGATTGTGTGGTGTAACTGAGTTTTAATATTTATAAGATCTCTTGGCAGGAAAGAAATGAACATTGCTGAGAGGGTGTCTTGTTAATGCAGGTAAATTAAACCTGAGGACATTGCTGTATCAGATTCTTGTTTTGGAGGCGAAAAGCATTTGAAAGGACACTGTGCAAAACGCACCAAGATGAAATGCTTCAGAAAAGCTGGGACGTGCTTCTAAAGTCCTTGCGCTGTTAAGCATCTGCACGCGGTTTGCACAGACCATGCCAGCCCTTCGAAGTAGGCCAGGTCAAGAATCACCAGCAGCAGATATTCCAGGAATGCTCCATATGGTTATGGAGCAGAATCTTGAAAGCCCGTCCGAGTTTCTCTTTGCCCCCCCTTAAAGCAAGCAACATCAAGATGGGGTCGTTAAGAGCGTCTTTCTCATGCTTTCTGCTTCATCAAGCCTGATTAAGGGACTCTGTTGCTCTCTTCTTCCTTCCCAAGGCCAGACCGGCATTCTTGCGCAGTCCTAACAGTTACACAGAGGGTGGCGAACAAGCGGTGGGAGAGGATTCACTCCCCTTCCCGTGCAGCATTTCTCAGGCTCATGCCCGTGACGATAGAGCGGGGGGAGTCGCAGGTCGATAAAAGAAAGCTATTTTGGCATGTCTTCTACCTGGAATGCGTGGCAACGAGTTAAGGGGCCAGGCAAATTCACGGAGGAGAAGGCTGGCGGGGCTCCCGCTCACGATGGCTGGGGCTGATCTGCAGCAATGGGAGGCGCTCAGGGGAGCTGGGGGTCTGCTTCAGGGGGCAGCCGAAGCTACAGAAGATTCGGCAGCTGGAGGGCTAGAGGGAGCTGGGCAGAAAGGGCTGATGGCAGAATGTGTCAAAAAAGTCAAGATGGCAGTCATGATGGTGCATTCGAAGCTCTGCCGTTGCCGTATTGACTTTTTCTACTGTGCCTGGCAGGTGCCCCCAGCTGGCGACTTCCCGTTTTCTGGGAGGGGCACCTCTCTTGCAGCCCCACAAAGTCGGACAGTGTCTTTTGCTTATTGGGGGGAGATTTGCAACGTTTGGGGTTGGAATCTTGGAAACCTGTTGCTGGAGGAGGCTTGTCCTTCACCAGACGGCTGCCAAGGGGACCAAACCAGTTCGCAAAGCATGGATTCGATAGGGTCTCCCCACCTGCCCCTCGGCCCTTCGTGATTGCTCACCTTCGTCCTTTACCTGGGCATGCGAGTGCAGTCCCAGAGAAGATGACGGGCGGGTGCGGCCATCCTTCCCCTGGTCTAACAAAGCTCCCAAGTCCCAGCGGGCGTTCTTGGCGATGAAGAGAAGGCTGGGCGCTCCTTGCTTTGCGGACAGCTTCCTCTTTCAATTCCAATAAGTTTTTAAAAGATACAAACAGCCAGGTGGGGCAGGGACCTGGAGGACGCCGTGGTCCCCTCGGTTTCCAACTCAAGCCCTGTAGAGGGGCTCAGTGCTAGAAGCGTCGCCTGCCGAGTGACTGGAGTGGCTGGGCCCAGCAGGGAAGGTTGTGGTAGTGGGTGGGAAGTGGGGGAGAGCTCTGGGAGACCCCCGCCGTCACGTCCTAGGTTCTCCAACTGAAATGGGAGTAAAATTAAGGAGAAAAATTACAATAATCAATGAATAAATTGCTTCTTTTGTTTCTTTTAGCATATCATAACTACACGGCACGGCAGGTACTCAGTTTATATACTGGGACTAGGCAGCACTTGGACTCAGTTGCAAAGAGGTGATTTGAGGGTGTGGAACCACAAATGTAACACATCTGTGCAACTCTTTAAAGCACCTGCACCTTCTTCTGGGGGGGTGTGGTGCCACACACTACAGGAGAAGGAGCTGCTTTAAAAAGTAGCAGGCGGCTGCCTCATTGCAGTGATTTGGGAATCGAATCCAAAGCACTGCAAGGGCCTCTGCGCAGAAATAAAAGGGCCATTTTTTTCTACAGCTGCTGGGAGGGATGGAAAATTAACGTTTTGGCCTAGAGAGCCAGGGGAATGTTAGGTGCCCGAGCAATACCCCTTCGGGGGCCTCTAACAAAACATGAAGGAAAACATTTCTTTCCCGGTCACGTTTTTCCCTTCCTTGGAAGTCCCAAATTTGGATCATAATTTGAGGCCACCCAAGGAAGGACAAGAGAGCCATTCAGTGGCTGCCTTAAACTGGAAGCTGAATTAACTTGTCTGAACTTCCATGATACATTAAACAAGAAACAAACATGCTGGATTCATACCACACCCTAAATCAGAAAGAACTGGATTTACCTCTAGCCAAGTTTAGCGTGTTGTGTGAATGCATCTGCTGGATCTCTACCTGGCTAAATATATTTGCAAGTGTAGTTTGCACAGTTCGCAATCAGTGCCCTGCATTTGTTGCCACAAGGTAGCACAGATGCCATTGGCCATTAAAAAGCAGCCGGTAGCCAGACTGGAGGAGGGTTGCTTCCTTTCAGCAGTTCTGTGTTGAGTTTCAGAAGACCAGCAGGAAGACAGCTAGAGCCCAGCTGGTGAAGCGCCTGGTCACCGCCTCTTGCCCTCTTACTCCTGCCCTTTCCAGTAGTGCCCTCTGCTGGAGGTTCATCAACACTGCAAGCCCATAATGCCGGCGAGCCTCACCAATGCCCTCTTTTGGTTCCCTCCCAGGGTATCTGCAGGGCATGGTCTGAAAAGTCAAGATGCATTGCGCATAAAAACAGGTGGAGTACTGCCATCTTGATTTGGGGGGGCATGCCCTGCAGACACCCCTGTTTCCCCTCTCGTTTGTGTCTCTGAAATTTTCCATTTTGGCTCATTTGAACAGAGGGTTTATTTTTTGCTGCCCCGGCCCTTGCCCTGAGGCTACTCTGCAGGGCACCGCTTTCCCTGGAGGGCAGGCCTGTTCCAGCTCTCTGCTGCCATGCTTGGTCAGGTCGCCTTCTATTGTTAAATGCCCAGCTGTGAAGTTGTGCATGTGAATTACCAATTTTTCAGTCAGTGTCTACTGGGAAATAACAGGCTGACTGAATATTACAGAAGAGATGCTTCTGCCTCGTCAGATCTGTTCTGAGCTGCCGGAGGGCCCCAAGCCACGGACTGGTGTAAATGCGTCTTTCCCAGCCCCTGGATCGGAAAAGAGGAGGAGGAAACTCTCTAGACAGGCTAGCGATGAGATCCAGCAGACTCAGAAAGTGCCTTCCCCCGTTTGGCCTCTTGAGGTGGGATGGCCCCATCTTCTCCCCATAGAATAGCAACAACCATGTTGGCTGGGGATGATGGAAGGTGTAGTTGTGAGTGTCTTCAAAGGAGCCAGATTGGGGAAGGCTGCCTTACAAAAGGCCGTACAGGGCAGGACTGTAACATCAGTGTTGAACATTTCATTTTCTAAATTGCACATCGGCATTTTTAACAGCAACAACAGCAAGAAAAAACGTATTTTAATGATACCGAAGAACTCTTGAACTACTCTCTTGTTTTCAGTTTTCATACGAGGGATGAGCTGTGGCAGCTGTGAACCAAATTGTTGGGAGGGAGAAGCCTGTTGAGTGGGTTGGTGTTTTAGGGAGGTCTTTCTTGCCCATGTCAGTAGAGCAGACGCAGAAGCTGCGGAGCAAAAGCGGGGCTGCCAACAGCCGAGCAGATTGCTCAAGTAAGCCCAGGGTTACTCGTGGGGACGCAGCAGTGCCAACTTCATTCCGTGCAATCTCTGTTTCGTACAAGACTAGTTTTGAGGATCTTTGGCAGAATCCGAAGCCCAGAGTTAAGGACTTGGACCTCTACCGCAGCCTTTCGAGATCCAAAATGTCAGAAGATACAGATGTTCGCCATTGCCTTCTTCCCCGTGCTGGCAGAATCTCCAGCCGTGGAGGTTGCCAGCTACCTTGGTGCAAAAGAAGCCTCTGCCACTGGAATGGCATTTCCCCCCAAGATCTGTTCGGGGTGGGGCAATAGGTGGCTAAAGCAGGGTGCCTCTGAAGGCTGGTTGGAACTCCTCCACCTCTCATCCTGCTCCTGTTCCTTCTCTCCAGGCTATCTACAAAATGGTCTCATCAGTGATGAAGATGCCAGATGATGAGTCAACCCCTGAGAAACGGACGGAAAAAATCTTCCGACAGATGGATACCAATAATGATGGTAAATGAGGAGGCAGAAAGAGATTAAGACACAAGCTCATCACTAAATCCAGAGCTTTTAGGCAAGAAGGCAGGAAAGCTGATTAAATACAGTGGCAAGGGGCTGCGGGCGGAGGGGGGTTGCCCCACGGCTCTGCCAGGCTGGACAAGAGGGAGGCATTTGACTTCCCGTGGGGGGTAGTAATTTCTAAAATATTTTGCCTTAATATAGGTCAGCCAGCTTCCTCCCTTCCTCCCTCTTTCCCCTTCCTTCCTTCCTTCCTTCCTTCCTTCCGTCCATCCGGATCGTTAAACACAAGCATGTTACATTCTATAAGGGATAACAAAAATGATGTGGCCAGACGCTGCCTTAAAAAAATGATCTTGAAGGTCATTTTTGCATCACTGCACAGCATATGTTAAGCTTCTTTCAGGAAAACGCACATGTGCTTAAAGCAGTGAACTGATCTGCCCACCAGAGAAAGTCAGAGGAAGATCAGGGCTGTGCTGCTGAGCATGCCCTAAAAGTGTAAATCTTCCCCTCTCGCACGGGGGGTGCTGCAAAAACCCAAGCGGGAAAGGACAGTGAAAACGCAGCTTGGACCTCTGGGCTGTTTTTCCCTCCCAACTTCCTGGTTCAGGGACAGCTGGCAGTCCCGGTCATGGGCCCCGCCTCTGCCGTTGTGCTTCAGAGTTCAACGTGTGTGCATCTGTGATGAGCATTCAGCTCGCTGCGTGCTCTCCCACGCTGTGCAGAGATCAGATGCAGTCATGGCCAAGTGCTGAGCCCAGAGTTGCGCCTTCTGAGCCACATCAGCCATTGCATTCGGCCTTAGGAACACCTCACCCACACAGCAGGGGAGCTGCTTCACCTCAGGGGCGGCTGTTGTCCTTTGCACCCTCCCTGGGAGCTGTGGGGTGAAGCAGCAAGGAATTGGCTGGGGCTGAAAGATTTTCCATCGGATTTTGCAACTTTGGAAGAGGCTAAGGGGTGCGGTGGAGGTCTTAGGTTTGCATTCACTTAAGGCACCTGTTCTGTCCCTGAGACAGGGGAACCTGCAGGCATGGAGTCAAAAAAGTCAAGATGGTGGCCATAACCACGTGATTGAGGCCCCGCCCCTTTTTAAAATGTGCACAGCAAGACCTCCCTAAAAGGGGGAAGTACTGGAGATTGGGGTATCAAAGAGCACTGCAAGCCTTAAAAGATATGGGCGCCACGAAGCCAAACTCAAGTTCTAGTGCAGTGTTTCTCAAACCTGACCACTTTAAGGCGTGTGGACTTCAACCCCCAGAATTCCCCAGCCAGCCAGTCCCATTGGAAGCAGCCCCCCAGCTCAGTCATTCCATGCATGAAGCGAATTGGCCCCTGAGCAGGAATAGGCCTGAAAGAGCTGAGTAGAGTAGTGGTAAAAAAGTGGTACCACGTACTGTAGCTTCTGGTATTTTAATCCCCAAGCCTTTATAGTACTTCGCCTAACAAAAACCAGAATTGCCCACTATTAAATGTCCAAAAGCAGAGCTGTTCTGTGCACGTCCCCATCAGTGCATTTCCTTCGCCAAAGCGCTGAATGGTGACCTTGAAAATGGCCCTTTTCAAGACCATTGGTAAGAGCGGCGCCACCCCACGTTCCTGCCTGCTCCTTGGACACGACCGGTCTGACGTGCCCCTGCTTTTAATGCACCAAATCTGGAAACGGACTTTTTGTTTTGGGTTTTGTTTTACATTTCTTGGATCTTGGCCTGGCTGCCATTGTACAAGAAAGGAATTTGGCTCCATCGATGCCATGTTAAAGATGATGAAGGCAACCCTTAGCTGGCATGGTCTAGGCATGGCCAGCTCCTGCCGCTATAATGGTGAGAAGGAAGCGGGGGGGGGGCTTTTCACAGCAGAGGGGGAAAGGGGGGCTGGTTCTTACTCCCAAAATGGGAACTGAAGGCTGCCCCAAATCAAGGGAGCTGATACCCAGTCAGAGTCCTTGATTAATGCTATGGAATTTTAGCCATTTGGGGCCCTTCCTGATTATGCCGGGGCCCCAAAGCATTCCTATTACAAGCTGCCCAGAGTGTGGTTCAAGATGGGCAGCTGTACAAATGCTATAAATAAATAAATAAATAATGCCATGGCTAGACTCAGAAGCCATTTTTTCCTAGCCTTTGTTTTCTTAAACGTAACTATAACATTATGATTAGCGATAGCCATAACTGTAATCTACTATTTGATCTCAGTGGCTAGTGTTCACAGGTCGGTTTCTAGTGCACAGGGAAATTCATTCTGCTATAGCCTGTATTTCCAGTTTTGCTGCCTTTCAAGAAAGCATTTGATACTATCTACAGAGAGGAAAATGTTCACCTGGCCATCTTCAAGATAGATTAGAACAGATCTGTGGGAATCCGATTCATCTGAGGCATGAAAAGTTGTTGATGGGTGTTTCCATCCATTTTCTTCTTGTACAGAAAATATTCAAAACTGAAGCTGTTCCTGGTCAGCAAGAAATCTCTGAACTCTGAGCCTGCTAAATATGGGAGTCATTCCCACCAAACACCCTGTTGGTTGAAATTAAGGGCAGAGAAGGGATCACCTTCTCCGGCAGGCTCCAGGCCGGGCAAATCTGCTCCATTCTGTGCCACCAAAGTTTGTGCAACTTAATCAGCACTTTTCACCTTTTGGATATTTATTCAAAGCATTGGTCTCTGGCTCTTAAGTTAACTCCCATAGCTGGGCTGAGATAACAGCAGCTTCCATCCAATGAAACGCATTCCTTTTCACAAAGAGGGGAAGTCCGACAGCCTCCTGATGCCAGACCAGCTGCCCCCAGCCCAGGATGCTCACCCGCCACCTCAGAAAGTTAGGGGCACCCACAAGCCAGGTCAAAAGAGTCAAGGTGGTGGCTTTGATCATGGAATTGCAGCCCCATCTTGACTCCCCCTTGGACACCCCTGTCTGCATCTGCAGGATGACTGGATGGCTTCGCTCAGCACCCACGTTCACTCGAAGAGCTTAGCCTGAACTAAAGCAAAAGGTCTTAGTTTGTGTCAGGAAGAGCCAAGGCCAGTCTTAAAGGACTGGATGGGGTAGCTGTAAAAACGAAGAAATCCATGTTCAGGCAGACCTCGGAGATATTGCGGGTTTGGTTCCAGACCACCGCAATAAAGTATCACAGTAAAGTGAGTCACATGAATTTTTTGGTTTCCCACTGCATATAAAAGTTATGTTTGCACTGTACTGTTAAAAACCTGTCTTATAAAAAAATGCAGCATCTGCTAAGCGCAATAAAGTGAATGCGCAATAAAATGAGGTAAGCCTGCAGTTATGCTGAGAGATGACTGGACATGAGAAGAAAACAAATGAACTCTGTGAGGTACCCACGGTAGACCCGCTGAAGTTCTTCCAGAATCCTTACACACCTTTGCTTTTCAGGAACCCTTCGCTGAAAAAGCTGGGTGGGACCGTGGGCAGCCGAACCTGGCACGAGATATCAGTCCCACGTGGGCAGTTGAGATGAAGGTTGAGGGCCTTTGGGCACACAGGCTGCCTGATCGAGGACAGTGTTCGGCAGCGGAAAGGACTTGGCCAGAGCTTCGAGGGAAGCAGCGGGCAAGCCAGTTCTTCTCAGGTGCCCCTTTTGGGCGCTTGCCGCTCTGCCCCATCTTCATCCCCGCTCCCTCTGCCGTGCTTGACTCCCCCCTCTTCTCCTTTCTAGGCAAACTGTCCCTGGAGGAGTTCATCAAAGGTGCCAAGAGCGACCCCTCCATCGTGAGGCTGCTGCAGTGCGACCCCAGCAGTGCCTCACAGTTCTGAGCACCTCCCCACTGCCCAGGAGGCCTCCGGATGAGTCCACCACCCCAAACGGCACCCAACTTCGCCGGGCCGCCTCCGAGGAAGTCACCAGCCTCCTCCCGTTCCTGCTGGGAAACTGGACATCGAAGCAAGGAGCACCTGCCAGTCTACTGGTTTTTTTCTGACTCACAGATTCTTTCCCCCCCTTTTCCCCTCCCCGAACACTGTAGTTTGGTGTGAATGTTACACAGTGTGGGGTGCGGCTGAGGTTGGTGATGGCAAACCTGGAGCCAGAGGACCAGTCCCTCTTCTGGCAACCCTCTGCGTTGGGGTCAGCAAAAGGTACTCCTCGCCCACAACGCTACTGGCTCGCAACCCGCTCGTCCACCGGCTGCGGGGGCTCCGAGTGCGAGAGCAGGCTGTGCTGGCAGAAGCGAGGCCTGTAGCCTGTGGCTCAGGCTGCAAATGCCAGCGAGGCCTTCGGGCTGCCGAGAGGGACCCTCGCACGTGCCTGGGTCGCTCAGAGTCGGGCGGCATATAAATTTAATAGATTACCATAACAAATTGTTAAAACGACACTAGGGCCACCCTCAGCGGCTGGCAGGTTATGTTACGTAAACGTCGTACAAGTCTGCGCCTTTGCGTTGTTCAGGCAGCTTTCAGTGTAGCAGCACTGGTATTTCCGGCCAGGATACAGGCACTGCTGAGGACCATCTGGATAATCTGTATTAGGGCTGTGCACCCTTCAAAAATGCTCTGGACTTTGTGCTTGTTCCGCGCCGCTCTGCTCTTCCTTAAAGCAGTCCTCCTTTCCGCAGAGGAGCAGAGGGGCGCTGAAGTCCCAGGCACTTCATTTCTGAAGAATGCCCAGCTTTGGTCTGCACTCAGTGGCGCTTGAATGCAAACCACCTTAGCTTAAATGCAGCAGCCCAGCGCAGACGACCTTAACAGGAATCATGGCTACAGACCCCCGCCCTCTGCCCTCCCCTCATCAGGCTTCCCCTTGCCGGGCCTTTTGATTCCGGTTTGCAGCACGAGGAGAAAGGGGCTGCTCCTCAGCCGAGGGGAGCTGACAGCCCAGCCCCTCTCCAGACAACACAGCATCCCAACGGGCAACCGACAGCTTTGGGGGCAGAGGGGTCGCGTTTGACCAGCAGAGAGAGACCAGCTTGCAGGAGCTGCAAGGTGTGTGGACGCGAGGTGTGAGCTGCCAGCCAGAGCTTGGTGTGAAAGACGTACGTGTAGAATTATTTGTTGACTGTCTTACCTGCTTTTCATTATAAAATGATCCCAATGCAGCTGTGAAAGTCAACGCCTGGGGATTTCTTTTGCGCATGCAAACTGAAGGGTGCGCCCAGATGTCCACTCCAAGCTGCTTTCTTGACAAGGTCCCCCCTTCCCAATGTGCAGTGTAAGTTCTTGTTAGACTGAACCATGTACTCTGATTCATTGCAGCTCGCTTCAGGAGTGACCCACGAAGCCAGGGCGCTGGCAGGCTTCTCTGCTGGGCGGTGGCTTCTGGGCCCCCCTCGTGGAACGGGCTGGCCTGCATCTCGCCCTCTGCTGCTTCTAACCTCTCACCTAGTTCTTAACACTGCCGAAGGAGCTGGTTGTACAAGCCAAGCTTCCTGGCCACTGGTGGATGGAAACATGCACAGAGTGTTTTAGCATGGCCAGAGCTCCTGGTCTGCACCATCTCTTGGCACTTCATTGCAACCGCCCTGTAGGGTGGGCCAATTCTAGTCAAGGCTGAGGGGTAACTGTTCCAAGAGGTCCCTCCGGAGCCAGGGGTAAGCCATAGGGGAGCTGTATCTTTCAATGCTGGGGGGAGTGGACCCTCATTCATGATCCAGCCCAAATTGCCCGACATCAAAAGCCTTCTTGCTGAGGCTGTCCGGGGGAAGGAAGGTCAAAAGATCAACGTGGTGGCCGTGACCGTGCAGTCGGAGCCCCACCTCTTCTTACATGCGCCCTCCGCGTGAAACGCCCCTCACTTGTGTGCCCAGGCTCAGATGCACCCAGCGGCGTCTCAGCGTTCCAGGGCTACCCAGGCAGTTTTGCTCCCAATGAGAAGAGGGCGGGCAGTCCTGCCGTAGCATTTTCCAGCCATGAGATGTCCAAATCCAAGGTGGGATTCTCCGGCTGCGGGGGGATGGAGCTGGGGGGTGCCGGTGGCCCTGCCTGGTTTCCCAGTGACAGGCAAGAGATGAGCAGCCCTGCCCTCCCACCACCGTTTAGCCCCTGAACTCCACCCCATTTCCTGAAGCCAAGGGAGGCGGGCAGGGGACCCCTTCAAAGCCCCCACGGAAGGACGAGCTAAGGGACCAAGAGCGTTCGGGCTGGAAGCGGAGCGTGGGGGTGTGGAAGTCCTGCTCTTTGGACCCTGGTCAGCTCTCTCACACTAGAAGGGCCCGCCCCAGCCATGCACACACACCCCATTTTCAGACTACCCATATCACACTGGCCGCTCCAGCTGAGATGATGGGAATTGTAACCTGCAGTGTTTGGAGGGCAACAGTTCGGAGAGAAACAGATTACAGCATTTATGAGGCGTCGTCTAGAGATGACGCCCCTCTGACACACGCCATAGCTCTTGACCGCGTGGGAGCAAAGGCACATACAGAATAGTAAAGCAGCCCGTCTCCAGGATACTGGCTGGGAATTCTAGGAGCTGTAGTCCCAGGGCACCAGGTTGGGGACAGAGGCAGCTTTAAGACTCTTGATCTACACAAGTTTGACTCCCAGCTCTAATTCAAGCGAAAACTTATTCGTGGCATTCGTATTCCCTGTGAATGAACACCCGGAAGCTAAAATGGGGGGAAGGGTCTGCAGCTGTAGAAGGTGGGGATCCCAAGGAGGAGCTTGCAAGCTAGCAGAGAAGGAAGGGCCAGTTCTCAGCCAGTTCTTGTAATTAATTTATTTATTTGTCAGGTTTTTATCCCATCTTTAGTTCAGGAGTTCAAGGCAGCACACAGCACTCCATCCTCCTGGTCTTCCTCACAACAACCCTGTGAGGTAGGCTGGGTTGAGCATGTGTGACTGGACCAAAGTCCCCCAGGGAGCTTCTGGGGCGGAAACTGGATTGGGACGTGCACTGGAGACTCCCAAGTCCCTCGTCTTCGCCAGTGCACGACACTGGCTCTCCCCACATCTACCACTTCTGCAGCTATCAATCAGTTGCCTCCACACTCATTGTTTCAGTAGATTTAAATATTTACAGATACAAGGAAAGCAAGTGTAAATCTGCACATTTTGTCAACCCTCTAAAGGTCATTTTCCATACTTTCACTCCCTGCTTAAGCGGCGATTACAGAATGCAAATTCCTGAAAGCGCGTGTCAAAGAAAGCCCCCCGACCCCTCGTGCTCCCCTTCTCTCCTCGGCGTGGTCTGCTAGAGCCTCTTCCCCGGCCATCGAGCTCCCATCGCTCTGGGGTGACTCTGCTCCCTGAGAATTGGCCCAGGGCGTCACTGGCCCTGCGCTGGAGAGAAGAACGTGGCCCGTCTGCAACCGCTGGTCCACCCATCCTAGAAGAACGTGTGGAGCAAGCAGGGAGGCTCATGCGTGGGGGTGTGCACGTGTGCACCAGAATAAAAGAGGTTTGTCTCTGGGAAACAGCTGACAGCCTCTTTTGAGAAAGCCAAGCTTGGAACATAAGTGTTTGGCTCTCGCTGTTGGTCCAGAGGAGAAAGACGCTTGGGAGACATGTACAAAGCACAAGACCATTCAGACCTTGGAAGAAGAAGAAGGAGGAGAAGAAGAAACCAGACCTCAGCCATCTCCCACGGCAGGCTTCAGTCCTCCCGGCGGTCAGTGAGGCTGGGTGATGAAACTGACGGGGGACAGTCGGAAAGGTGCCGCAGAAGAGTCCGTGGGGTTTGGCCACAAGGCCACAAGCGACAAGGTTTGGCCTCTAAAGCTGCACAGTGTCAATGCGCTCCATCCTCAGCAGATCCCGTCCCTCGCAGGGGTCTCCGCTCTCGGTGGTGATGAACTGCAGCGAGACCTTTAAAGCAAGGTGGTGCCATCAGCTGAAAGGAAGGCGAGAGCCCCACGTTGCGTGGCCCAAGCGCCTGGGGTTGCTCCTGCCAAGATTCTAGGATTTAGAAGCTGTCTGGTGGCTGTGCCTATTCTTCCAGTTAAAAGCCTTTGCAGTGCAAGGGAAGATCGCACCTGGGGCATCCACGGGGAGGGTCAGCATCCGCAAGACGGCGGGCGAGGCGTGCAATTGACACCCTGCTGCTTTTGTGTGCGTGTGCACTGAAACGCATGCACATAAAAAAGCAGTAGGGTGCCAACTGCAACGCCACGCCCACCATCTTGCAGATGTTGACATACTCCCCATCCCACCCCCTCGAAGGCCTTGGCACAAGCAAACTGCACTCCATTCATGTCTTGGCGTTTCAGCTGATGCATATTTTTAGAAGCACCTGCTTGTTCCTTGAAATCATTCTGAGATACGTTTGACTTACTCTTGAAATACATGTTAAGGGTAGTAGAAACCCACCAATATTGTCTGGAACAAGCCCGGCCCGCGTTTTCTGACATTCCCGCTCCCTCTGCTGGCACGCCTTGGCTGAACTCGGCTGCAGCGCGCCCAAAACACAAAAGGCCAGAAGTTTGTGAGGGTTGGTTAGGAGGTTAGGCCAACAGAACTTCCTGTCTGACAGGCCTGTTTTCAACAGGTATTTGCGTATCAGGTAAGACCAGATTTAATGAGATGCAAATTGGCGAGCAAGTTGCAAGCAACATATTATTTGAATCTGGCCCAATTACTAAGACACGGTTCAAAAGCCTCAAAGGCTCAGTTCTGAAGCTGAATGCCTGACAAATGCATAACAAGATCTGCAGATTCAGAGTCTAGGATGCGCCAGAGGGCAAAGCCAGCGTTAGAATGCCCTTCCTTCTGGGGAACTGCTCTGGGTCACGGTACTGAGGAGCCACCAATCTTTGATCATAAACAGAAATGGTAGTTTGGAAACAGAACAAGGGCAATGTATTGTGGAGGGGAGCGAGGGGGTAGGAGAGTATAATACGCCTTTCTCCAAAGCACGAAGGACTTGTGGCAGACCCAGTACTTGACGAAGTCCTCTGCTCTTTCTCCCCGACTGTCCTCCAATTCTGCAGGGACGAAGGGGGAGGGGAAGATTTACCTTTTTCTTGCGCTTCCCCCGGCGACAAAGCTTCACGTTCAGGATGGTAAGAGTGATCAGAAAGCAGCGGACGCTGAAGATGATCTCCACGGAGTCCAAGAGAAAGGAGAGCCCCCAGAGGGCCAGGGCAGAACTCTAGGGAGAGGACACGGAAGGTCAGGAATAAATGAGGAGGCCTCCAACCTGCAGGTTCTGGAGATCAACGCGCACCGAATTCCAGAAGGAGGAGGCATGGCTCAACTGATGGAGTCGTCCACCCACACCAACTTCCAGCCACCAAGGATGATCCATGCTGTCCAGGGTGATGGGCATCACAATTCCAGTGCAGGAATGACCCCCAACAGCTGCTGTGGTTTACACTGCTCTGAGTATACACCTCATGATGGGTCAACCTGCTGGAGATTGTTTGGCAGGCAAAGCAGGGCTAAAAACCCCAGACTTAGAGTATTATCTTCTGTACCCCAAAAAGTATTGTTGAGCCTTTTTTTCACGGACACCCCTTCAGGAAGATGATGCCTCAGCTTCTAGAGGAACACCTTCCCCGCCCCGACCACCTTCTGGTAGCAGGAGTTCCAGGTCCTTTTTGGCAGACTTACATAAATCCGTGTGGGATCGAAGGGACACTCGTGGGAAATCTGAATGAGCTCCACGTCAGCAAAAGTGCACAGAGCCAGAAGGGCATGGCCCCTGTTGGCAAAGGTCAAGCCAATGGCAACTGCCAGCCCCACCGAGCAGAAAAGTGAGAGGAGGGTGCTGCTGATGCTGAGGGAGAAAACCGCCCATCCCTGCAGGAGAGAGAGAACCGTGAAGCTCTTGTGACCCTCATCTTACTAGCAAGTCCATTCCACATGTTAACCATTACATTTATTTATTACTGAATTTGTATGTATTAAATTGATTTATATGCCCCCCACCATCTCCCAGATGTGACTCTGGGTAGCCAACAGCACATTAAAAAATAGGAAACATTAAAAAGCCTACAATGGTTGCTGAGGGCAAACCCAATAAACACTCCATGGTAACAATCTCATGGGCCATCTAACCTCCCAACCTCCATACTCTGGAGTACATCCAGGTCTTCAGCACTTTGTGAAAGGCTGGCGGGGTTGGGGCCAACCTAATCTCAGGGGTATGGTGTTCCAGAGGGCAGGTGCTGCCACAGAAGATGTATAGAGCAGCAGAGTTCAGACAACAGGCTAACCCATAAATCAGAGTTTACAAAGCACAATGAATGGCTTCACCCATCACACAAAACCAAACTAAAAGACTGGTTCAGTTTTTACACTTGTGCCAGTTAGCTTAGCCACTTCACAAAATTAACCCAACTTTCTGAATTCATACAACATATACCATACTAAAATATGGCTTGTTTACTTGTGGTTAAGACTGTGAAGTAAACATAGTTAGAATGATAGGTGAACCCAGCAAAATGGCTTTCTATAACCAGAGATCAAACTCAGAATAGTTCTGAAGTCACTCAAAGATTGGGGAAGAGAGGTCAAGTTCCACATCATGTATGCACCCAGCTGAACTAGAATCAAACAACTTTATGAATGCCATTTGAGCATTTCACAAGACATTAATATTTCATCCTTCTGCTTCTACAAATGTGACATCCCCCAAGTGTCTTGGTCTTCAATTCCTACAATCCTAGGGCTGTAAACTGTAAGGACTGGAGCCCAACACATCTGGAGGGAAGGGGACTCTGCAAGCTGACATCCAAGCCACCCAAAGCAGTGTTTTTCAACCGTAGCAACTTAAAGATGTGTGGACTTCAATTCCCAGAATTCCCCATGCTAGATGAGAAACACTGATCTGAAGGGCTTTATGTTCAGAGTGGAGAAATTCTTTCTCGGCAAACTAAATTTTTAGAGTGGGCAGCTATAATACATGTAATCAATCTTCATCATCATCCTGCCAAAAACGGCAATTAAGTTTTTCCAATATGGACAACAGCAAATTGAATGTTTCTTAAGGGAGCCATCACTGAATGGAAGGAACCAATTCAGGATTTTAAGATAATGAAGATGATTTGCATGCATGGTGGATATTGATTTGCATTTTGGATGCCCTAATTAATGCATTTTTATATAACTGACAAGATTTTGTGCAAGATTTTCCACTACACCAGCCTTTAGAATTTGCACGTTAGGGAAATAATCTGCATAGATTAATTTTAGATAATGCACATTTATATAAACCGTTTTGCAGTCTGCCTAAAAAGCTCTCATTACTGGGCAGATTCAAAATGCAGTAAATAAACAGAGTTGCATGCAAAGGCCCAATTATAATTCCTTTAAGGAGGAAGGATTTGTTTCTAGCAGAATTGCCCCAGTAAAGTTTTAAACAGATTACAAGAAAACTACAAAATGCCCTATATGGCTGGGAAAGGCTGTTCATTCTTTGCACTGTTTGAGTAAAAGCATGATTTTATGGCGTTATTAAATGCTCTCTGGCATTATCTCGCCTTCCAGGTGGGACAAGCGGTGAAGCTGCTGATGTCAATGAAGACAAGCAGATTCTGGGCGTGGTGGGGGTTAAAGGAGAAAAAATGAGGAGCCGTTCCTGCTCAGGTTTAATCCGCTCTTTCCTGACCCCTGCCTTGGACTCCTGCCTTGGGCAGGGGGCTGGGCTAGAAGACCTCCAAGGTCCCTTCCACCCCTAGGATTCTATGGTTCTTTTCTAACAGCGGTAGAAAGACTTCCTGCAAACAGCTGAATTCTTATCCTGAAACCTAACTCATCTCCTTACTGGATATATTTCTGCTCCAAACTGCCACCAGGGACAAGGTTTCTTACCAGTGATTTCTGGGTTAAGTATCTGGAAAGCACAATTGCTGCTATTCCACAGGATATCGTCTGTAAAGGGAACACGGATGTCAGGAAATCACCCCATGCAAAGAGCAGCAGCAGATTATGGTGATGCAACCCCCCCCCTCCAGATTTTGTCTTCAAGATAAATTTCCTGCAAGTTGAGAACAGCTGATAGCTTTGCAGGAATTCGTTTTCTTGGTTCCAAGACCAACAGTGATTGTTCTGTTCTAAGGAGTCTGAGATCTCTAGCAAGGTGGTAACGTTAGAATTATGCCTGCCTTTTGGAATTGCAGAATCATCCCAACTTTAGTCACAACAAATTAACACTATTTTTGGCATAATTCCCAACTTTATCATTGAGAGAGAGAAGAAAATCAGATGGCACTTTGATGGTGGGTGCCCATCAGGATTAGTAACTGATTTTTGCTCTCCATTTGACTCTAAATTTTGGCAGTTAAAGAAAGAATAATTTGCATTAGACACTTTTTGGCTGGGGGCTAGCTTATCCAAGGGACCCACATCGTCTGGGAGGAAGAATGAGCTTTGCTTTGCCAGTAATATTTTGGTATGCCCTGCAGCCAAGTCTGTGTCTACAAGGCAGCAGAACGGAGAGATGACTGGGCTGGTCCTTCCACCCGTCCTCCTCCATATCGTAGAAACCAGGCAACGTACCAAGATGGCCGAGATGGCCGTAATGATGTTAGAGACGGCATACTGCACCGAAATGGTATCTTGAGGGTTGGCAATGTGGCGCAACACCGTCCCATTGACCAGGGCTCCCGTAATGAAGTTCAGGTGACCAATGACTATCAGGATGAGTCCTGTTTTCATCAAGAGTTTCTGGGAGCTGCTGGTGTCAAGCGTATCTGAGAAAGAAACACATTTGTTCCAGTACAGAGTTGTGCATCACAGGAAAGAAGGAGGCTTTTAGAAACACAGAATACGGAGAAAACCATACATGCTGTAGAAAATGACCACTTCTTCTTTAGCAAGAGTTGTCTCTTTGGGCAAGAACAGCCCTGTGGAGTCAAGATCAAGAGGTGCCTCTGATCCCAACCATGGCCCTCTGGGAATCTTCTGCCACTGTTGCTCCTCAGCAAGCAGGTCTCGAAGCTTTGCTAGACCTCTCCTTCCCTCATTAACTGTTTAACTCCTTTCTGAAGTGACCTCGGCTACTGGGCAGATTTCACTTTGAGATGATCATCACAAGGGTTGGAAGCAAGGTGAAAATATTTAGAGATAATCTGATGGACACAGTTCACTTGGACTGCCTAAAGGATTTTGTCAAAATCCCTCACCAAAGCCTCCTGCCTGAATGTAGCCATTCTGGGATAAGTAGAAAGGTCTGATAGGTCAATAAAGGTGCAGCAATAACTGGGCACTTCTCATAATGGAGGATGTACAGATGGTTTTTCTCCTGACAATTTATACTAGGACTGCTGTCCTCGGCTTATTTACAGATGATTTGGCCAAGTTTCAGGGAACGTCAAATGTTTTAGACTGATTAAAGCAAAAAAAAAAAAAGATTGTAAACACAATTTAGGGTAAGCTTTAAAAAGCATACTATCGCAAATGCTCTGATGCAGCGAGGTGTAGAGAGGAGGGGAGATGACCTTGACAGAAGTATGCAAGAACCGTTATCTAGGCAAAGAAATGTTAAAGAAGTTCTGGGAAGCAAGATAATATTCGGAAGTGGCTCAGGCAGATGCCTCCCTGATTCACTGGGTATAAGGGGGGTGGGGGGCTAGAAGCACAATCAGACTTGCAAAATTCGGTAGTTACGACCTCCATTATCTTGACCTACTTTTCCTGTGGAGATGCTCGTCTGGTCTGGCCTACCCAGGGGGACTGACCCCAGAAGCCTGCAACCTTTCTGTGAGCCACCAAGTATCCTGATGGAAAAGCAGCTGCAAGTGCAACCCAGACCAGCACCTCAGGATCGCGGCCAAGAGTCCAGCATCGATCTATGGGCAGCTACTGTGAAAACGGCAAATTCAGGACTGGGGGGGAGGGATTAAAGTCGATCCCTGCCCTGTAAAGTTTCCAGGGGGGTGGCAGAAGTCTGGGTGTGGGCAACGGTTAATGGATCCTTCGGTGAGGGTCACGGTACCTCCCTCAAACCTACTGCTTGACCCAATTACTTTGGACAACTACTCATCTGTATTATGACTGTTACTTTTGCTCAGGGTAACCTGTACATCTCAACCTTACGGCGTGGCGCACAGAAGCCTGTGTAACCCATCAATCAAAAATAAATAAATACTGAGAGTTTTGCTTTCATATCCTAAAATGGAGTTTGGCTTTTTGACAGCTGTGGCACAGTAGCTCAGGTAGGCAAGGGCTGACCCTGTAGCTGCCATTTTATTCATTTATATATATATTTCAAATGTAGATACTGTCCATCTCACGAAAAAGTGATTCTGGGCAGTTCACAATAAAACAATAGTAAATATTAATTAAAATACAATAAAAACAATATAAAAATACAGTAAAAATAGAATAAAACCAAATACATATTCACAATTCACAAAACACAATTCCCAGTGGGCAGAGATGGAGGGAGCTGAAGTTCAGCACATCCAAAAGGCAACCGGTTCTCGACCCCTGCACTAGATCAGCGTTTCTGTTGAGTCCCCTCCCGTGAACCTAGCCACCTACTGATCTTGGCTTACAGTATTTCATTCATTTCTATGGGGTTCCACCTGGCCAATCTTGTCTGGGCTGCAGTGAAGAGAAATCCACAGGAGATACATTTTTTCAGAAGACATAAATAATAATAGAATACCTACGTGTGTGTGCGCCTAGAGCAAAGGTAGGTTACAACTGAAATAAATAAAATGGTAAGAATTTCTGGAGCAAGCCGACCCATCGCCTCGGCTAGACTACTAGAATGCTCTCTACACGGGGCTGCCCTGTGGAAATCAGGGGCAGTTGGGGGTGGGCTGGCTGTTCCCGTTCAGAGCACGTGACACCATTCGCCCCAGCTGCCCTGGGTACGGTTCAAGAAGCCGCTTATGGCCACTGAAGTCCTACGTGGTTGGCAACCAAAGGACCTGAGAGAATAACGCTCCCCCTGCAATGACCTGGCTTCTACGAACAGTGAGAGCAGCACGCCTGACTGCGCACACACATGCACGCACACACGCACTCGTGCATGAAGCTGGGCAAGCATCCACAAGGAAGCAACTGTTTTTGTGGCTGTTCCCACAACGTGGCACTCCTCCTTGCCTGAAGTGCTTCAACCTCCAACGCTCCGAGTTTTGGGGCGTAAACTGAGGGCAGGCAGCTCGGTCTTCCCCTGGCATTTGCTGGCTCCAGCTGGGGTTGATCAACCACACGGTTGGCTTGTGCCTCAAACGGATACACTGATTCTTCTTCATCACCGCTTTAAGCGTAGACAGTATTTCTGATCCTGCCATTAATCATCTTTGTTACCTACCAGGCAGAGAACACAAACTGGCAAACTAGCCCTGGGAGAAAAATTAATATCGCGTGGTGCTTGCTACCTCCAACCCTTGCTCCTTTTTCTGCTTTGGACAGCACCATCTCCTTCCTTCTGCAGAAGCAACACAGGACGTGGGGGAGGGAGGGAGGGTCGGTGGTGCCAGGGCAAAGGAGAGGGGGCTGGGGGCCTGGGAACGGTCACCTCAACTGCAGGTGCAAGTCTGAGCCATCCCTCGCGGATGCCTGCGGAGGGTTTCTGGGCTCATTCTTGCTCGGTGATGGGCGCAAAGGCAAGAAGTCCCCTTCTCTGCGAGGGATAGGACGTGTTCAGTGCCAGCTGCCGGAGGACGTCTCTTTGCAACCTCAGCCTGGCAGAAGGAACAGGATCGGTTCCATCTGCGGTCCTGGCTGTGCCTCCAGCATATCCAGCCACCATGCAGGATGTTCCATTTTTCCACGGCAGTGTCGGAGAAGATAAAGGGGGGCCGTGAACTCAGCAGGGATGAGTAGCTGCCAACCTTATCTGAGGCAGGTTGAGCCAAGAGCCATGAGGAAGTCTATAATGTGGCATTTCCTTTGGGAAGGAACCAGGGCCTTTAAAGGTTAACCATTCCTTAAACAGCACAGACTGGGCGAGGCCGTCACCCTGCCAGAACATCCCAAAGTCTACACAAGCTGTAGGGTGTGTATGGTGGGATGGGGGTGGGGAGAGGCAAGAAAGGCAGGTGGCCGTTTGGAATGCAACTGGCCAGCCAATTAGGCCCTCACGGCTGGTGCGGGGACCCTGCTTCTCAAGAATCTGGCTGGGCAGCTGAACTCCCATCTCTTTTGTTCGCCTGACTTTAAATTCCTTGGGGGCAAGCAATTTCCGGGTGTGCATGTGAAGGGTTCATGAAAATTTGTAGATACGTTGCAAGGTTGCCTTATGAAGCCACCCCTGAATGGAAAGAACTGATTCAAGATTTCAGATGGCCAAGACAATCTCCATGCAGCATGCACAGTATTTATTTGTGCATGACATGCATTTTGGATAGCCTCATTAATGCACGTTTTATAAGCTTGCCACATTTTGTGCAAGACTTTACATTACATCAGTCTTTAGAATTTTAAAATTACAGAAATAGTTTGCCTAGATCAATTTTAGATAACGCACATGCTTCATATGACTTTTTCATATTTTAGTTCAATTGTGTTCTTCCCACCTATTTGGAGACGGATTTATATTAACAGTTTTGCAGTTTTGCAGTCTGCCCACAGAACTCTCATTATTGGATTGATAAAAATTATACTAAATAAATCAAGCATAGAGCTGTGTGCAAAGGCACATTACAAATTCCTTTGGGGGGGTGATCTGTTTCTAACAGAATTGCCCCCAGTAAGTGTCAAACAGACTGCAAGGTAATTACAAGAAAAATAACCATAATATTAAATGAAGATCATTTTGTTTTGAAAGAGCAAAGGCTTCCATTTAATGTTAGCTGACCACTTTCTCCCAAAACTGCTCGGATTAATGCATGACAAAATTACTTTCCATATTAATTTCAGTGCCTAGTGTGTCCCGCTCCACATGCTCTTCCAACTCAGAGAAACTTAAAGCTGGCTAAACGTATCCTGAAAGTACTCATTCAAACTCCTAACGTACTACAAGGCAGACACGCTGTGCATATTTATGTTTCTGTTTTTGTTGCCCGAATAAACCTAAATCTTATTTCTAATTTCAGCACACCGGACTTCCGATACCATCAGCGTTTAAAACTTGAAGGAAGGCCGCCCGTACTTGACTTACGGCGTAAGCGGCATCCCAAACAACGCTGCTATGTAGTCAAGGGTGGTCAGGGTTTTTTGGGGAGGGGGGTTGAAGAAAAAAAGGGGTCCGCCCAATTTTCAGGTCCTACTACCCTGCCACAAATCAGGGCGGGGACGCTGCTACCTGCGGGCGATCACCGCTTTTTCTGAAGATCCTCGGCGCAGGGGGCCGGCGGGCCGCGGTGGCCCCGCAGGGACCAACCGAGGCCCCAAGGACGCCCGGCCCGCTGCCCCGGCCGCCTCGCCTGCAGCTCCCCGCCGCCTGGCCTCGCCTGGCCCGGCCGCTGCGGGCACGTTTGGCCGCGACGGGAGGAAGAGGCGGGCCGGGGCTGGCCGGCTGCTGAGTGGCCTCAACTCACCCAGGCGACACATCGTTGCCGCTCGCTATCAGGCCATCTCCGCTTCAGACGGCGCCCGCTTCGCCCTCGCCTGACCGCGCCGTCGCGGTCGCGGTCGCAGAAGCCCGACGGGCGGCGCGCCTCGACCGTCCACCTGGCCCGGCTCGCGGCGCTACCGCGTCCGCCCTCTGGCGCTGCCCCGCCGCCGCTGCCGCCGCCGCCGCCGGGGAGGTCGGCTCTTCCTGTTGGACCCGCTCGCCAGGCAGGCGCTGAACAAAGGCCAAACTCCACCTTCGGCCTCCCCGGGCGGGAAACGTGACTCACCTGCCGGCCCCACCCGGCGGCCGCGGCGGCGCTCCCAGCTACCGCTGCCGCTGCGCACGGCGCGCCCGGGGCCCCGCGCCGGGGCGGGCGGCGAAGCGGAGGGAGCGCGAGCCGGGCTGGAGTTCGGGGGCGGCCTGGGGCGGGGGGCGCGTCCGCGCAGTCCGAGCAAGGGGAGGCAGCTTCGGTGGGGACTTGCGCCTCGGACCCCAGGCAGCCGGGCTCAAACCAGCCCCTTAGCCGTGGTTTGTGTAACCCTGGTTTGCTGAGTCAGCGCTCTGGCTGGTTTTGGCTTTGTTTTTGGCTAAATATGGTGCGTGAACCCAGCCAGTATAGACTACAAATCAGGTTAGGTATGAAGTGTGAAAAAGTTCAGTTTCCTTTGAGCTGACTCTCCGTTGCAGCTTTTGGGCCCATGAAGTGGCTTTCTAGAATCTGGCTCAGGGTCCTGGAGTTTCCCGGTGGTGCCCCATCCAAGATCTTTCAGGGTCTCACCTTGCGTAGCTTTCAGAAGTTAGCCAAGCTTGGCTGGGTGCTGCCACCTAAACTCAAGGAAGGAGCCAAAGGCTGGAGGAATCCAGAGAAATGGAGGTGGGGAAAAGGGAGCCTTTTCCATCAAGAGCCTCAGCTGTTTGCCAGGTGTCCTCCTCCAGGTGTCCTTCTCCAGGTGTCCCCGCAGGCAGGCAGAAAGGAAGCCACAAGAGAGAAGGCCACGGCCACGGCACCTTGTATGTGGAGGGAGGCCCACTTTGGGCCCTAAACGGCCAGTGAAGATCATTTCAGAACATCCGTCTTGCTTTTTTTGTAACTATTCCTACTTTATTGCTGTTCCTGAGTTTTATGTTTCCTGTGCCATTGTATAGGCCTTTTTTATAGTGCTTTATGTACTATAAGTTATGTAACAGGTTTTATCTGGTTGATCCCTGTCTATAAAACTTGTTATTTCATAATACAAAAAGCACAGATAAAGAATTGATGGGTGCTTTTATTTTAAAAGTAAAATCTTCCTTGACCTTCAGGGACATGCCCATGTAATTTTCATGTCAACAGTATGTAAGTAGTTTGCCATTGTCTTCTTCCAGATTTTTTTTTTTAATTTCCCAGCCTAGTTTACCGTGCTGCGATTTCCTGGTGGTGTCTTGTCCAGAAACCACTGATTAGCTTCAAGCCCAGGCCAGGTCAACCAGTGCTGACCTATTCAAGGAAACAGAGGCATACCTTCACCATCTTTGCCAGGAACCCCCAGATGTGGCAGCCAGAGCCTTCCAGCTGCATGGCCTGACATTGTGCTGCCCGAGGAGGGCTGCTGGTGTTAGCTTCCCAAGCAAGACTCCGAGCACCAAGGGCAGAGGTTTCCAACCAAAGAGGTATGGGGGAGAAATGTAATTAACCCAGCATCACTCGGGAGGCAAGCCCGGTCCGCCAGGAAGGGTATGTTATGTACCCGGTCACCTAGACAGTTTTGACTGGTGGGGTCCAGGAGGAGAGCCTTTTCTGCCATGGCTCCTGCCCTCTGGAACATCTTGCCCCCCAGGTGGGGTTGGCCCCCGCTCTGCTGGCCTTCCGAAAGGGCATTAAGGCCTGGTTTTGCCAATTTGTGTGGGGACCCAACGGAGGTTTGCAGCACTGGGGGTAGTTGGTAACTTGAGGATGCTCTCTCCACCTTTTTAGTTTTAATCTTTTTAGTTTTCAGCTTTAACTTTTTTAGCTTTTAGCTTTGTATATTTTTGTAAAGATGTTATAGTTTACTTGTAAACCACCTAGAGTCACTTATACAGTGAGATGGGCAGTGTATAAATTTGATAAATAAATTCTCTCCCCAGCATGTTCCTTCCAGGAAATCCATGACTTATCTCCCTGAAAACTCTCCTTCAGAGCAAGGAGGAAGGCACAGGATATTAATCAATGGGACAACTGAGAACATTGGAGGGCTCGATTTTAAGGGACTGTAAAGCTGAGGGTGATCCAATACTCCTCTTGGAGTTCAAGAACTTGGAGCAGTTGCAGCTGTGACGTGGTGGCAGCAGGAGCTAATGGAAGAGGGCCTCCAAAGGGATCTGTTCTGTCACTCCGGATGCAGCCACAGAATAATGAACTCAAGTTAGAAGCAGCAGATTCTGGTGGAAAGGAGGAAAAGTGGCAGGGGGAATGACAGTCAAGGGAGGCAGCCGCTCCCCTTCCCTGGAGGAGTCAAGCCAGCTTTGACTCCCGCACTGAGCAGGGGTCCGACGCCGCAGCCTCGAGTCAATGACTGGGTACCACTTTGGAATGCAACAGGTGTTACATTTTGAAATAGCCATCAAAACCTCCCTGCACGCAGGATGCTAGCATACAATGGACGAAGATTCAGGTTTCTTCTTTTTTATAGGCAAGACATTTTCAACATTCAAACATGCAATATACACAAACCTCTCCTCCCAAAATGACAAACTGAAAGGACTGTACCACATGGTTTTCCTGAACATCTGAAGTTGTACTTCACAACATCCAAGTAGTATGCTTGGTCTAAATAGCCCTCCTCTGCAGCGTTTAATAGCAGATCTGCGCCAAGGAGTGCAGATGAACAGAACAGCACCGTTTATACCAGGACAAAGAAAAGGGGGAAGAGAATGAGGTATCAGAGCTTGCTAGAGGGTTACACTATATTACCTCTTCATTTTTTGCTCTTTGTACAAACATTTATTTTGTGCTGTTTAACAGTGCCCGGGGTTAAAATGCAAACGACATATTCCTGTTCCATATTCCTACACTGTTTGGATGCAGCAAGAAGTATTAAAAATGAAGTGGAACATGCACTCACTATAGGACAGTTCCACAATATAAATCCTTTCCCCTCTTGCATTTCATGTAACATTCAGAAATATTCTTCCTTTCTGCAGCTGAAAACCAAAAATACACGCATTTTAAATATCCTTATTACTTCATGGCTTAATTCATACAATTTACTAGACTAGGGTCAAATGGGGTAAAGATATTTGCAGTTTAGCTTACGGAAACCCACCCATTGTCTTAGAATGTTGCATGAAACATGCCTTCCCTTTGTAGGGCATCTAAGGTGTCCTAGGAAGGGCTTACTTGTTTGGGAATACAGCAGCTGTTCTTTCGGGTTTGGGGTTTAACCTGTTAGGCAATTCCAGCCCCCAAATCTGAACACAGTGAATCCCAGGCAGCAGGAACAGGCGATCCGATGCCCTCTAAACTCTCCTCCAAACCACTGGAAGAACCCCAGGCCACCTGCTCCAATGTCAGGATCCTATTTCTCTGTCCAAAGGAGGAATTCGTCCATGGGGACCAACGTCCTGTAGGGGGCAGCAAATATACATGCTTTGACTCGGAGCCTGCGGAGGAGTCTGTCTGCCACACCTAGACTCCTCAGCAGCGGTGCCGGTGAAAGTGCTATGTATGCGCAGGTTAACAGAACATAATATGAACGTTCAGACAAATTCACTGGGCAAACGGGATCCAATGAGAATGGAACAGGAATATTTATTAAAGGCATTCTTTAGGTGTGTGTTTGGCAAACATACGATATACACGCGCACATTTATGTACACTCTTACACAACTCACTGAGCATCACCAAGCGCTTAAATCAATAAATAAAAAAAGAAAACCAAGGTTTTATCCTCATGTAAGAAAAGCCGTTTCCCCAGAGTCCAGATTAGGGCAGTCACCCAGGGAAGGAGGGGCAAAAGCCACAAGGACATACTGCCCCAGGGTGGCCTCAGCATGGGCGGGAGGGAGGGAGGGAGGGAAGGGGGGGCTTCATCCTCGGGCCTCAAGGCACTCCAGCGTTCTCTCCTCTGGCCGGTGTCCTTCTGCTTGGGCACAGTGGCCAATACGGGCACTTGGGCTCTCAGCACCTCTGGCACTGGGGGTATGGAGGCAGGCAGCAGTCTGAGGGTAGGGGGAATCGCATTCATCCAAGGTGAGGTCGGGCACGTCATCCGATTGGCTGTCCGAGCTCTCCAGGTCACTACGGATGCTTTCAGGCTGTGCTAGAGTGATGTCCCAGGTTTTGCTGGCTACACAGTCCTTCTGCTCACAGCTTTGGTGGTTGCATATCTGCTCCTCTTCCTCCTCCTCCTCCTCCTCATTTTCCGCCATTTGGGTCGGAACGTGGAGAGAATCCTCAGTACTGCTTCCACTAACCAGCTGGTAATGGCTGGGCTTGGTCTCTATGTCCACCTGGATTTCCATGTTGTTACATTCTCTGTGGGAAAAGGGTACCATGTGAAGTTCCCGATTACAAACATTGTTAACAAATTGTAAGATAATTTGTACAGAGATGTTAATCTGAGGACAAATAGGAAGTGGGCGGGGACTGAGTTAGCCTTCCTGAAATGAGTTATGGGAGCACTGCAACTGACCACCCCCTCATATTAAAGCCTCCCAGTGTATGGAAAGCTAATATAGCAGCATGGTGGATTCCCCTTAAACCTGGCACTGTAACTTTCAAATAGAGTACAATTGTTTCTCCTTTTCTGTTTGGGAAGCAAACACGTGATGGCCAACCAGCACATTTTCCACGTAAGGGGAATTAGGAATAAAACAGGGTCTTCAGTGATGCCCTGAGCAGATATAAGAATTACCAAGACTTCCTTTTATCTGCTCTCCACAAATGCCAGCTGAGACCACAAACCAAATCCCTTCCAGCATTTTTCTTACCAGGCTGGGGTTACTGGCTGCTCTGCATGTTCCACATTTTCAAGCATGGCCACCACACAATCAGGGAGAACCAATCACATGGAGAATTGGCTTCCCTTCTATGCATAGCCCTTCCTACTGCGGGAAGTCTTATAGTTGAAAGGCTCGTACAAATTAAGCTATTTGTCATAGGATTTTACACAAAAGACAGAATAATGAAATATATAGCAGTGTGTGAACTATCACACGGAGTTTTAGGGAGCTTCCCCAATTTTAATTAATGCTACTGAGGCAAAAAATATAACATGCAGAGATTCTGCATGGATATCAGAAAAGTTATTAATAAACCTAGACTCAAAATAAATGTTTGTGTGCATTCTTGCTGATCTGCATCAACTTCCAATTAATTTTTCATCACAATTCTACTTGCACGGTCTGCAAGCAGCCCACGTGCAATATGAACAATTAGAGCCATCTACAGAATCCGCATTTGTTTTCTACCCAAACACAGCAAAAACAGGAATGCTTTTTTGGCAAAACTAAGCTGTATAAAAGCTTTCTCTGAAGAACACTGATGCTGACCTCCCAGCACTGTTAGCTGGATTGGCTCACCTGTCCTGGGGATTGTAAGAACTGATGATGGAGCCTGCCATAGCTCGTGTGCTTGCGTTGTCACTGATGGCTCCCAGGCTGACCGAATCTTTCGGGAAGATCTCCTTCTGCACATCAGCCTGCACTTCAAGCCTGAGCAAGAGAAAGGAACTAGCGTCAGGGCATATCATGTTGATGTTTCCCCAAACCCCACCTAGCTGAGCTAGAACATGTTCCTGATTATATCAAAACGACAAGTGAAGACAGCCACAAGAATGAAACATCATGTGGCTCAGTTTTAAGCAGCATCTGTTCACGTCATTCATTTGGCTGAACTTTGGCTCTGATTTTTTTGTTCTAAGTAGCACCATCATAGTTGTGCTTGTGACTCCCACTCTTCAGCACACATTCCCGAACATTCCACAGGCAATTTCTCGGTTGCTAGCTGTTTGCAGGAGGGGCATCTGTATTTCACTTGGGAGCAGAGGAAAAAACTGGGTCACAAGCATATGGTTCAGGAGACGAGCTCCCCTGCCACTGAGCTAATATAACGCTAAACTGCAAAAGCCTTCTAATCCTCAGAAAGGCAACCAATTCATTATTATTTACGCAAGTCACCACAGACCCAGAAGAGAGGCCATATTATCACAGCATAGCTAAGTTGGGGGTTCTACAACAGAATCAAACTCATGTTTTCCACTTATATGTGGTCCCAGATTCCATGATACCGCAACACACATGTGCACACACAGTCTTCAGCGAGCATGAATATTTACCTGCTGTATTTTCCTTTCCCCCCTAAAAGGACTCCACCGCTCAGGGTGCCTCCCGAGAGTGCAGCAAAGCTGGCTGTCTCACTGTAGTTGCCCTGCATGACGCTGAGCCCATCAGTGGGGCTCCCACTGGTGCTCAAAACACTCGTCAGCCCTTCAATGCTGCTCTCTCCAATGCTGGGATTCTTGAGTGCCCTCCAAGCATCTGCCACTGAACAAGAAGGAGGAGGTGAAGGAGCACAAAACTCTAGGTAATTAGAGGGAGGCATCCTTGCAGTAAAAGATGAATCAGTGAGAACTATGCACTAAGGAGCAAGATACTGGCTTTGTGCTTGAGCCTGGGGCCCTGGCATTGGGTTACAGCCCATCCCCTGGTTGCATGGGAGATGGATTAGATTGTGCCTGGCTATCTGCTTTTATTTTTGTTTTATATTATGTACTTCGTGTTTTTATTTGTTTTATTGTCAGCCACCCAGAGTCATGTAAAAGTGAGATGGGAAGCTATATAAATCGAGTAAATAAATTAGTACTAAAGTAGCTATAATTGGGTAATTTAGAAATATTTTTGTGTGGGAGCGATAAAGAAATATGGAACATGCTTTACCTGCAACAGTCTCTACTTGTCTTTACAAATTCACTGCATAAGAATGACCTCACCCATCCAAAGTTGCCCACAGAGACTCTCAAGCACTCCCCTGCTTGTTCCCACCTGCCCACCCACCCCCCACGATTATGACCACAATGGGATACTTCTTTACCTGTAATTGGCCCATCATCTTCATCAAACTCAATTTTAACCCCTTTTCCATTGGCTGTGCTGACACCACAACCTCCTCCTCGGCACAAAGAAATTGGGACTACTCCGTATACGTAGGCCAACATGATAGGGACACCAATACCTGGGAACAAAGGATGCATATCAACAGATAGCAAGAACCCTACGTGAAAAAAAAAGGCTTTCCAAATCAAAGTAGTGCGTCTCAACAATTGTTACCAATTGCTCATAGAAGGTATTTAATCTCTGAACCAAGACCAGTGGGACTGTAGGGGGCAATCCAATCTGTAAAGTTACAAATGCATAGTCCTATCTTAGCCCCTGGTGGTGCATCTTATATGCATGGGAGAGAAGGTAACTGTTGGTAAATATCATTCCTACAAGTGGCCATCTCTACTTTCCTGCACGAAGCATCTACAGACTGTCCTAAAGGCTTAATGTCCCTGATCTTTCTTGCCAGTAGGGATGTGTCCATAACTAGACTATGGATACCAGTGGTGGGAAAGGGTGGGGTGGAGTAACTGCACTGCTGGCTACTATGTGTCAATCACCTGTTCCTTTTGGGGGGGTTTTCCTCTCCTGTCTAAGCATGGTACTACAACTGGCTGATTGGTAATTAAGATACTTGAACATGAGGCTTTTTACATCACCAGAGCCTTAGAAGATACAGCACCAGGACAAAGGCAAGATGCTTAATAACTATGAATAGAACAAGGTGGATAAAGACCAATAGAAACAAGAGATCCTCAAACAGGAGATCCCTCAGTAATTATGTGCAAAGACTGACCAAATAGCGAAAGAATGAATGACAGGAGAAAAGTGAAACAAGAATATATGGAGGCTGGATTGCCTTGGTAGTAAGAATCATGACAGATGTTATTGCCCTTGAAAAAACCATTGGTTCTTTGCGGACAAAAGGTAAAGTCTCAGTTTATATTAAGCTTAGAAAACACACCCAATCATCATTCAGGTGATAATGATAAAAGGGGAGTATTTTTTTTTTAATCTTGGCTAGGGAGAATGCTGGAAACAATCTTAAATTAAAACCTTGTTTATGATAGGCTAGTCTTGAACAGCAGCAACAAAAAAGTATTCTAAGTGGGATCGCAGATCTTGGCCATCCAGAGCATTTGAAAGGAATGATTTGCAACAGACTTCAGAGCCTAAAGAGCTGTGTCTTCATGTGTCTAAGAGCCCCAAGGACTCACTCAATACAGTATTTCTGCGCAACCTCGCTTACTAAGAAGCATGACTCCAATGAGTAAAAAATGAAAGCCTAAAAATAAATGCAGGACATATAATGTAATAAGCACTGGATCAAAATTGTGACAAAGAGTAAGTGTACAAAAGGATCCATTTTGCGGCATAAGACCTCCAAATTTTCTCTCTACTCCCAAAGAAACTATCACAACAGGTTTATTTATGGCAGCCTTCTGGTTAGCTGAGGCCAAAGCAGGATGCCTCCTCCGTTTGGACAGCAGGCTTACCGCTCAACCCACAAATGACAGCTATGTGCTGGGCATGCAGTCAGGAAGGAGCCAGCAGGCAGGAGCAGGAATGCTGCACACCACCATTAGCTCAGTTACACAAGATGTGTGCACTGGTCCCGTCTGCCTCCCTTGATCCAGCTCACTTGACTGTTGAACAATTTTGCATTTTTCTATGTCTTGACATATTTTCTGCTAATAGGTGTTGTTTGATTAATCATTAAAACCTCTAAAAAAATGATCCCAGTAACACTATATTTTAGATCCAAGAATAATCATGTCTAGTTAATGTCATTTATGCTTGGCAGAATAAAGGAAAGAGGTTGTGGATGAGAAAAATGTACGCAAGAGAACAATTGCTGCAGAAACAGGATGAGAAAGAGATACTGAAAAAAGAAGAGTGAGTTCAAAAGGCAACGTATAAAGTGACATGATGGAAACAAGGGTTGTTTGCAAGGAAATAAAGGCAAAGTATATGGTGTTGGGGCAAACTAGTTTTAATTATGCCTCATTTTCTTTTCTTATCTCACTCCTTTAATTCCTTTGGCTTCTCGTTTTCTGCACTCTGTGCAACATTGGGTAATAGTGCAGTGGGTTTTGTATGATATAGTTATTTACATCTCTTATATTGTTTTAAAAAAACTGGAATCTTCAAAAATCACCCATATGCAGCGCAAATACCACATCTTCATAAATTGTATTAATTTTTAATGAAATCACTACCAGCAAGAAATCCAGTTGCAATTTTAAGATAAGCAGAATTTGCCACTGGCCTCTGTCATGGAGAAGCCTCTAACTCCCGGCTACGGAAATAGCACCAGCTGTTGGCTTGTTCTCATAGGCTGGGCAGACCTGCCAGGCGGGAGTTTCATGGCAAAAAGGCTTTATCAATTACTTGCCTTCCAAGCAGCAATGGCTCTGCTGCTTACTGTTAGCTGCTTACTGCTGGTACCAACTTCAGGCTTCTAATATCTTGTTCTAGCAACTAGACTTCCACTTTTGGTAACAGCCACACAATATTTTTTATTTTGTTTTTATGTATTTAGATTTAATGAACTGGGTTCAAAAGCTACCACCCCTTCCAGTTCCTACAAATAGTTTTTTTAATCAGCAAACATTGAAACCAGTGAGGCTGATCCAATACCATCCTCCTCCTTGTTCGCATAAAGTATTACCATGCTATCAAACTGAAAGAGAAGCTGGACTCTAAAATATAACTTTAATCCACAGCTTATGACAATACAAAATAGTTATAAATTGCCTCTTTCTAAACTACCTTGGGCATGCAGAAGACAATTTATTAAATCAAGACAAAATAATGAAATATGAAAATCCAATAATACCAGAGTGATGCTTTAATAAATTTTAAAAATGTGAATTCAATCATATCCTTCTTTAATTATTATTTATAATCATTTTCAACTGTAGGAAAGGAGATTTTGTGGAAAAGCATGGTATCACAACCAAATGCAGCATGTTGAACACCTTAGATTCTGAACTTCTGCTGCATTTTAGCATCTTGAGCTTTCCACAGGAAAAGCCAGTAAGCGTTTTAAAGAAGTAAACATTGAGTCAGCGTCCCCCAATGATAGAACCAAGAAAGGTTTCATGTATTTTAATACTTTTTTTGAGGGCTCTCTTCTCAGAACAGCAGTATTCTTCATAAGGAAGAGATGCTGAAGGAAATACTACTGGAATCAAGGGAACACATAGGAAAAAAGATGAAACTGTCATAGAAATTGATATAAAATTGAGAATCAGACCCCACAAAAGAAGTACCAGTAAAAGAGTCAGAGCTGCAAAAGCTATACAGTTACTATTCCTAAAGTACTTCACGATGTAGGGAAGGTAGGCCAAAGTAGCCAGACTTGTTTGTTCTTTACCCTTTGATGTATTGGGACAATAATATAAACGGCAAAGATGCAGCTTGCTTATGTGGAACAACCAGCTAAAGAAAATCAATAATGAGTTTTGAGTGGAAGGCTGATACAAAGGATGAACCTTCCAAAATGCCCCCATGGAGTCTTCACTGTCACATTTCTCAAGGTTGCTCTTTAGATTTATCAAGATAAGGAATGGCCAACCCCAGGCCACAAAGCACATGCACTCCCAGAACCTTTTTGTTGCTCAAGAAATTACTGTACAGCATCAGGCAAAGCTACTGAGAAGCAGACACACACTTGCCCATTTCTTGGCAGTTCTTTTAAATAATATAGGTTTCTTTTTAGGCTTAATACACAGCCCCTACCATTAATTTACAACTGCTTTGCCCACTGTGGCTCTCAACCACTCTTCCAAATATAGTGTTGCCCCGGCTGCTAAGAGGTTGCCTGCCTGTTCTAGACACTGAACGTGCTCAGGAACAGCAAACCAGAGCAGTAACTCACTTCCGATACCTAGTCCCAAAAGGCAGGCACAAAAAGCAGCATTAGAGGCAAGAAACATTCTCAGCAGATTCAAAGAAAGATGTCAGGAAAGGGGTGGGCAGAACCACGAGACAAGTGCAGCTGGGGGAAGAGGCCAAAGGGGTCCCAGTTGAATCCAGGACCAGCTTCCTACTAAAATCATATCAAAGAGATGGTGGGTCATCTCCACAACAAGGGATGTGATTTACCAAAATAACTGACAATAGGGGAACTCTAGAGCCCATACTGGTTCCTTTCCTCAAGCAAATACAGTAGCAATCTCAGTCATCTAGCACAAAACTATTTTTGTAGCACTTTAAACATATTCTCAACCAACTACTGTAATTCCATTATAAATTCTGTCAATTACGCTGAACAAAGGTTACCTAACTAATTATCAAGAGATGAGGAAAACACAACAGGTACGCTTCTCTGACGTGGTTAATGAAGTTCTCAGGGATGGCCCCTTAAAGAGTCAGACATTCTGACTAGGAATGCACACATAAGTAGGGTAATTCTTCTACCTAAAGAACATGAATACCACCTTCAAGCTGTATGAAGTCCTGCAGCTGCTCTGCAGAACTGCATCTGAATTTTAAATAGGCTTCTTGGTAATTCAGTTCCAGAATTTCTGTGCTTGCTCAGGAGTAACAGTCACTCTGAAAACCACTGTCAGAGTACAGTAATAGCCCAAGCACACTAGCACACACTAGCACACACTCTACTTACCAACACTGACAGCAGCAATGACAGGAGATGCAATCACAGACAAGGTTACCCCACCCGTGATAGCCAAATTCCTCTTGTGCTTGGAGGTCTTCTTTCCCTCGTATCTGCTGTGAATCTGGCACGTGAAGAATCAAGAATAAATAAGAATTAATCCGGGAAGAGATTATCAGTTTGGAGATGCTACTTATACAGTTCTGAAGAACTGAAGGTATGTGCATTATCTCCAGAAAAAGACAAGGCTCAAGTGCTCAGAAGAGGCCAAAATGTCACTATATCCAAAGCAGCTCAGTGCAGCAAAGATAAACAACAATGTACCACAAAAACCTGCAGTGATGTTCCTTTTTAATCATTAATTAAATGTATATGGAATCAACAAATAGCTAATTCTTGCCACAGATGTGAAAATAATTCATTTTGAGTTTACAGGTCATATTTTTCTTGAACATTAAGCATTCTCTATCTTCAAGGCAAGAGCTGACCACAATGTTCCTTTTAATTAGATACAACTTGTAAGACTTATAGCATGCTACCTTGCAACTCTCCTCATGCTTACCTTTCTCCCAACATAAACAGGGATTCCAATGACCATGGCTGGAATAGCAATGCCAGCAATAAGAGAAATACCCACAGGGGCACCAATCAACGTTCCAAGTTGCCAAAGAATCTTCTTTTTACGGCTCCATGGCTTTTTGCCCCAAAAGGTGCAACCGGAAGGACTGCAAGAGATTTCATAGTTGGCCCTTAGAGAATTCAGGTATTCAGAATCACAGATATGCTACAATGTTCTAGCCAATCTGTTTTCCTAAAGGGCTGAAAGAGTGTTCACAGGAACCAAGTGGCTCCTCAGTAAGAATTACTCCTGTCCCAGCAATGTTGTCTCCCAGGCTTTAATTTCTGGATGAAGGAAGACAACCATTGTGATTATTCTCCTGTACCCACAGAATAATACAGTGTGATTTCACTGCTGCAGGTTTGGGGACACAAAAAGGCAGAAGCAAATATTACCTAACAAGACAAGACATGAGAGCATTTTGCTCTCCAAATTACCTGAGGTAATGCAAATCAGAAATTTCCTTCATGCACAGCCAACAGAACTCACAGCCACACACAGCACAAGTCATATGATTACAGCTGCCATCATTCATTTTGATGATATAGGCACTGCAGCGTGGACATGGCTTGATGTCATCTGCTGTGAAAGTGAAAAGAAAACCAATAAACTTCTTAACTGTGCATTTTAAGAAGATTCCAGTAAGGAACTGAAAATTAATCAGCTGTTTTGTTATAAGAAGGAAGAAGAAAGATGAACCAATGTAACTTTACTCTTCCATCCCTTTCCAAACAGAAAAGTCAAGCTTAAATCATATGAAACCCCAAAACACTGAGGTTGACTATACTGAGGATCACGGCCTCAGACATTATACGAATATCCTCTGCCTAACAAATAATTCCCCCATGATGGTTCTGATATATTTGACAAGATTGCAAAAGACAGTGGCTCAGCAGCAATCCACATGTGCTCATTAAAAAAGATCAGGCAGCAGAGAACACCAATCTCTGTGCAAGAACTATAATAAAAGCTCTACCCAATCCTGGGGGTGGCTAGTGCCTTGATGACGCTCCCTGAGTGATCACCAATTATTTTGGATCCTTTTTATTTTTTATTTATTATTGTAATGTTAATTGATTTTAATTGTTTTGTAAACTGCCCAGAGTCATTTAACGAGATAGGTGGTGACAAATTCAATAAATAAATAAAATAAAATAAAATAAAATAAATCAATAAATAAAAGTTGCTACTTGGAAAAGATAGCATTCGGCTACAGGGACAAATTTAGGCTGGTATAAGTCAGCTTCTATGTTTTAAGCACCATGAGAACATAAAGTTGAACTTGACCTACATGTTTAAAATATTAAGTCTTATTGGAAACTCCCATCTTGTTAAAGATTCAGATCAAGTTTAGGCTGAAATAACTAGGTTGTTGTGGATTTTCCCCCTTTGTAGCTCTATCCAGTGAATTGAATATATTATAGAGAAGTACATATATCATGGGGGAAATCTCCATTCACCCATACAATTATATGGTGGTACCTCGCGTTACGAATTTAATCCGTTCCGTGACTCTGATTGCAACTTGATTTGGTCGCACCGCGAGGCAAATTTCCCCATAAGGTTCAATGTAAATACATACGGCTCTGCATTTTCTTTGGAGCCATGCTGACAAGCACACCAAAAACCTTCCAAATGCCACAAAACACACCACAAGCCTCACCAAACGTCTCCTTGCTACCGCGATCTCGCCCACAGGAAGCTGTGACCACGTGGCAGCAGGGCAAATGGCCGCGGATCCGGTTCGTAGCGCGGGGCGGAGGTCGCATGGTGAGGTAAATTTTTGGGGCCGGAGCTGATCGTATCGCGAAAAATTCGTAAGGGGGGGCGTTCGTAACCCGAGGTACCACTGTATTGCCGCCATTTATTTATTAACATTGATATATATGGTCACCCATCTCACCAATATGACTCTGGGTGGTTAACAAAAATTAAAATACAATATAAATGTAATGTACTGTACTGTACATTAAAAAATGTAACCATTCCCAGCTGACTAACACAAAGTGTCTCCCAAACACACCACTCACTAATAGCATGGGCTCGATTATTCTCCTGGCCCCCATGCCTGTGAAAATAGGGTCTTCAAAGCTTTCCAAAAGGTGAGCAGAGTTGGGACCAGCCAAACCTTGGGTGGTACAGTTTTCCAGAGGGCAGGCACAGCTACAGAAAAGGCCCACTTCCTGGGTCCTACTAGCTGACAATGCCTGATAGATGGGACCCAAAGCAGGCCCCTCCTGCCCAACCTAATGGAACAGGTAGAAACTAGTGATTTAGTAATCACTAAAGGATCTGGAATTTTAGAACATCTTCACTGTCTAGATTAATTCCATCTGCCCCTCAAAAGCACTGGTAAGATGCCTTCCAAGTAGATAGAGACATTTTAGCATAATAACAAACTAAGAAGTAAAAAGAAAGGGGATTTCAATTCAATATTTATTCAAATGTAATAAATACTGATTTTCTTCCATGGAATTCAAGACAGCATGTTTGATGCTATTAATCAAGAAAAATTACACATGTTAAGCATAGCAACTTTTTTTCACAAAGTTGTTTTTTTCACTGTTATTATATATGGGAATCATCTTCAGAAATCTGACTCGGTCCCTGACAGGTAATTGCCAGCCAGGAAGCCGAGTATGGAAATAAAAGCTCAGGAATTGCTAACAGACTAGTCTTGCCTGGAAGTTTATACACTGCATGTATATCATACACGCCAGGGTTGCTGGAGATGTCTGACTACATCAAGGTGTCAGGAAACCTCTGTATCTTCAGATATAGCCACAGTAGCAATGACCAAGGAGCTCACGAATACATACCTGGACCAGACTCTTGTCCATAACTGAGGCCTGAGGTGTGCTTTGTCCGTACCCGCAGAGTTTGTGCTCTCTGCTGGCGGGCCATGTCGCAAGTTTGGTTTGGATGCCATATCTGCTTGCAGTGATAGCAAAACTCAGTCTGGCAGCCTTCTCTCTCACATGTCAGTTTAGGGCAGCTGGCACATCCATAGGCAATAACAGCGTAACTGACAGAAGTAAGAAGAACATAGGTCAGTTGACTAGGCAAAGGCACACAGAGGGAGCAGAATCTTCTTGAGAAGTCACACTGATAATACAGGACAAAATATACCACACAGCCCATTTCTCAATTCAACTATAAGATACTCTAGCCTAGTTCTTCCGAAGATTTAGATAGTGATCTATATTTAAGCAAAAGTATAGCTCATTTCCTTAATGCTTTACATATCCACAGTTTCAACTCAGTTACAATTAATACTGGCCCTGACTGAATCATAGCTAGGGATGGGGTTGTCTGTTACCATCCAGTTAGTTTCCCACTCCTTTGCTGGTTTTGACTTGGACTTTGGAGATATTATGTAGCCCAAAGGAAGATGACCCAGAACTTAAGACACTCCCCCACAACAAAGGAAGACTGTTTCTGAATTAAACATAGAAATTGTTTGGGTGGAGCACCTGTGGGGAATTAAGTGTGAGAAAAATAAACAACTCAGTCTCTACCAGGACAGCAATCCCCATACAAACACCTAAGAATGTGCAGTGAACACAATGAATACAATTCTGCTAACCTTCGCTCCTTCTCTCCCAGCTTACAGAAAAAGCTTTGGTTCGTGAGTCTTATCAGTGGAACTGCAAGTTCAAATGTACAACTTTATCAGGGTATGCAAATCTTTTGAAAGAGGTGCTTTGGGACCTGTAGGAATGCACAGGAAGAATCACCTCCTTCTGAACTCCTGCCATGCACCTCCTTGTGGGTGGGGAAAGAAATAGCTGGGAACAGGCTTCTAAGCAGTTCTGCATGCCTGGAAGACAAGGTGCCTCCTTTAACAATGTGAAGAGAGATGAAAAGAGATGCTTCTTGGGTGGCTGTGCACATTATGAGGCATCTCTTTCAAAGGATTTGAACAAAGGATTTAACCTTTATGAGCCTATATAACTTGATCTTGTTTTACTTTAGGAAAGGAGTAGCTGGACCCCTACTTCACACCTTAAAATTCTCAATGCGACATCACTGCTCACCTAACTGATTTAGGACCCTTTGCCTGCACGCAGGATCTGTGGCTGATTTTGCCAGCTGGTAAGTTCTAAGAGTTGCGTTGAGCGTCTTGTCAGCAAATCAAAAAGTATCCCAGTGCAGAATAAATTAATGACTTAAGCCTCAATTTTTCTTTCTATCAACTGGTAACATTTTTAAAAATCCTCCCTTGCAATTTCCTAAATTGTGAAAAACCTCTCTGAGAAAATATCTTATTTGACATTTGTTACCTACTTAAGCTACTTTTCTATATTATGTTCACCTACAGCAATGAACAAAATAAAAATATGCAAATAACAGATCTGTTTGATAACATATTTTAAATACAGAAATATATGATTTTAAATACAAAAAGCCAACAGTATATTAAAATATTCCCAGAGCAATAAAACATCAGAATAGCAACATGAATGAAGCTGTAGAATGACACAAATAAAATACCATTAAGAAATGTAGACATTCAAAGCCTTTTTAAATGCCAAGGCCTGCTGGGGGTGGGAGGGGGGGCACACAACCATACTCCCTGGAGAAAGCAAGTAAGATAAAAGAGGTCACTACACAGATGGCTTTGTCCTCAATGGTCAATCTGATTTTGAAGCTAAGAAATTAAGAGCAGTGTTCACCTGAACATGACATCTAATACTAGTAACCTTGGCTTTAAGTAAATACTTAATGGTACTAAGTAAATAGTTGGTAATGGTAAATACAAGACCCTTCATTAATAAGAGTGTGCTCATCCACAATCTGATAGAAAGATGAACAGGCAGATCTGGCATGTACCACTGAGTTCTGGTTTGGCAAGAATGGTGATGCAGGCCTCTTAAAGATCTGACCTGGGTTTCAAGTCCTTCATCACTTCAGTCCTGGGGGTGGGGGCATTGATCTAAACAGATGTTTTACCCATGACCAGGATTCCTATTCTTGAGGTGACCAGGCATGATAGCCTGTTTGTTAAACTGAACTGTAGGGATAAGCTAAGGATCCTGCTAGTGTACTGGCCACTATACTGTCCAGCACAATCCCTTTGAGCTTCTGGACCTGATCTAGAAGCTAGCATTAGAGTTGCCTTGCCTTTTGATGTTCACTGACTTCAACTACCACATCTAAGATGTTGGGTCTGAACTGGCTTGGGAGCTAAGATGATCTCAGCCCCAACATATTGAAGCACGTACATCAGACCTTGTGTTCACTTGAGAGCAGCTGTTTAGAGATTTGAATGTGGAGGGCAAAACATCTAGCCCTTTGCCATGGTCAGATCACCTCCTGGTTTGAATAAGATTGGCTGCCACCCATGACCTTCATGGGGCAAACTGGTCCATTCATATGGCCCCAAAATACGCATCTTGATGGATTCTGGTGGGTACTTGGGGATTTTTCTGATGATCCGGTTGGCAGTTCCACTGATTGTCAGGTTAACTGTTGACAAGAGCAATTCTCAACCCAGTGTTCCTGAGGGGCCTCTTTCACTAGTCCCTGTGGTTCATGGAGATGGACCAGGAGATGAAGCAGTAGAAGCAATGCCTGGAGCACCAGCAGAAGATGACTAGAAGTGAATTTGATCAAGCACAGTTACAAGCTCACATTCAATAAGGGAGGCAAAGCATACTTTTTCTTCCTTATTGCATCAGTGGCTGTTGACTGGCTGCCTTGTTTAGAATGGCAAATTCCTTTTCGAATAGGGAAATGCCAGTAGATCTCCCACTCAGCAACTGTGATCATTTTTCACAGCATTTTGCCAAGAAAGTTGCTCAGATTTGTTAGGCTAGTTTTTGCATAGGCTGGATAGAGACTGGAGTGATGTCTGGCTGTGTTAACTGGGACTTGTTTTAGCTTGCGGATTTTAATGAAGTGGACACTTGTATGTCCCCTGACACTTGCAGATTAGACCCATGTCCCTCCTTGTTCTTCCAGAGGATGGGAGGTGGCATTGTCTCCTGTGTCTGGGAGGTGATCTATGCTTCAATGCAGGAATGAATATTTTGTGAAGCTTTGAAAAAGCCTGTGTTATGACTCCTGTTCTCTAATGGCCTCTTATGGAGGGAGTGTCACAGTTCTCTCCCCAGTAACTTTTAACACTTGGAGAGGTCATCCACTGGTTCAGGGCGAGATATCATGAGGATACTCAACTGTACCATCCTAAGCTATAAGGGAGATGCTATCTTATCCTGGGGCCTGGAGGCTGTTGCAGCCTGGATGGGAAGAAGAGACTGTAGCAGAACCCAAGCAAGATGGAGCTACTATATATTCAACAAGGTTCTCTGTCAGCTCCAATGTGGTCTCTCATTGAAGGGGAAGTGCTGTTCCTGAGACCTTAGGCCATGACTTGGGTGTCTTCCTGGACACACAGCTACTGCTGGGTGGGCAGGTGGAGGCTATGGCCAGGAGGGCCTTTGCCCAGCTTCAGTTAGTACACCAGTTGTAGCCCTACCTGGAATAAGAGGACCTTGCAACAATAATTCACATTTTCGCCACCAGACTACTGCAATGCACTCTACATGGGGCTGACTTTAAAGAAACTGCAATTGGTACAAAGAGCAGCAGTTCATATGTTAATTGGCACTAAACACCATAAGCATATTACACTTATGCTATGGGCCCTGCGCTAGTTGTCAACACATTTCATTCAACTTAAAGTACTGTTTTAACCTATAAAGTTCTATATGGCTTGGCATCAAGGTACCTTCAGGACTACCTAATGCAACTAGAATCAATAAGAACATCTTGGGCAAAATTATTTGTAGTTCTCTGTTACCATGAAGGTAGGGAAGCTGAGGCCAGGAGGAGACTTTTCTCAGTAATGGTTTCTATAATATGGGACAGTAATGGCCTTCTCTAAGAAACTAGATTAGCCCCAATGTTATTGTCTATTCAGAAGTAAATTAAAAACAGAGCTATTCTGGTGAGCTTTTAAAATTTAATTTATTCAGGGAATGCCATATACGTACTGTATATTGCTCTAAGTTGTGATCTCTCTCCATATATAGTCTAGATGTATATAACGCAACGAAATATCAAGCTTTCCTTCAGCACTTTTGTTAGCTGTGCTCTCTTGATACCTTCCCATTCCCATTAACAACATACCCATTCTCTTTTACATATCAAAGCTAATTTTGCCTTTAATTCAACCACATAACAACCTTACTGCATCCATCAAACACACATACTGCTTTTTCTGAAATATCAATTTAGCACATAAACATCAAAATATACTTTATGTATTTTATCGCCTTGACTTTATTGTTTATAATTTCTCTTACAATATATATGCATGGGATACATTTGTCCATGTATTGCGTTTCCAACTGAGGAATCTATAAAAGCCGATGCCATGATAAACTGATTAGTTTTAGAAGCTACCATGAGACTACAGTATTGTGGGCTTTATTCCCAACAAGCTGCACTAAAATGGTGAAACCAATTTTATTTTTTAACACAATTGAGGTAGAAAAGCTATCTATCCCTGGGGGAAGGAAACACAGCCATTTTAAGAAGCAAGGAATGTATCCTGATTGAACATTGCTACTTCTTCAATCTGCCCTTCAATAGTGAACATGCACTATATTCTGATAGCAGTAGGCAACATGAATTCTACTTAGGCACAGTCGAAAGAAGAACCACTGTATCCCTCCCAACTCCAAGAGAGAAAACATGGAGTGCCAGGAAAAAGCACTGACACTTCTGAACTTTGGCGTTGGAGAAACTTCTGAGAATACCATGGACAGCCAAGAAAACAAGCAAATGGATCTTCAAACAAATCAACCTGGTGTTCTCATTCAAGGCACAAATGACCAGGCTCAAATTATCCTATCTTGGACACATATGCAAAGACCTAGCTCTCTGGAGAAGTTTCTAATGCTAGGAAAGTGGAAGGAAAGAGAAGAGGACAACCAGCAACAAGGTGGATGGATTCAATTATTGTGGCAATGGGTGCATCACTGGAAGACCCAAAGGACCAGGTTGAGGACAGATCCTACTGGAGAGAATCTACCTAAAAACTGACATCGACTTGATGGCACATAATCAATCAGTCTTCTAGAAAGTATTAATCTTCCCTTAACTGACACCCTTTAAATGTGTGGGGATTGCAAGTCACAGAAAAATTGGCTAAGAGCATCTTTTATCAGTTTAAGGTTTGGAAATCTAACCAGAAATCCAAACCCATGCACAGTACAGTCACTTGCTCAGTTCTAAAAATATGTTACACAGACATAGTAAAGCTCCACTGGTTATTAGTGCATTTCTGGGCCTAAATCAAGATGCTGATTAAAGATTAAAATACTTTATGCCTGGGTTATTTGAAGGACTGCCTAACACATGTATAACTGTACCCATGCATGAAGACCAGGACCACAGAAAGGAAGTGTCACCTTCTTCATCCTTCTGATTAATACTCATGTAACTTAGGTTATATTCTCAAACAAAGGAATACAAACACTTCAGTGGTTCATATGACTCATATCCTGTAGTTCAAGCAACTGAAACCTGCCCAAATACAATATAATCATTAAAGCCAAGCACCACATGCTGACCTGTCAAGATGCAGGGCAGAAAGACAGAAATGAAGGACAGCTCTGTATTTCTAATGTGCAAGGAAGCTTAGCATTAGCGAAGCAGGATGGCAAAAAAGAAACAAGTCATTAAAGGGAACCCCTTCTGATCACAAGGAGCACTCCCAGTTCATGTCTGGATATCTAGGGAGCTGACAGACTATATAAGCCATTAGAGGGAATTTTAAAAATTAAGAAGAATAATGCTGCAGGTGAAATACCTGAAATATTTCAGTACTATTTCTGTTTCCTTCTCCATGTTAAGAATCTGCTACCTTCCAACTAAGATTTCAGAAAAACACTTAATTTTTTTCCTGGAAAAGGTCCTCCAAATTGCATAAGCAGAACTGGCTTCCAATAATACTACAGGTAGTCCCCAGTTTAAGAACAAGTTCTGTTCCCAAAGTCTGTCCTTAAGTCGAATTTGTATGTAAGCTGGAACAGCATTGTATAATATTGTATAAGTAGTATTGTGTAATGAACTCGAACCATTGTGTATTTAACTTGAATCATTGTGTATTTAACTTGAATTTTGCTACAATAGGCTCTGTTTTTAACTATGGGTCGTCCTTAAACTGGGCATTCTTAACCAGGGGACTACCTGTACCTGCCCTTCACCATAATGCCTGCTTTCTCCTGCTTGTGTCAAAAGAGAAATCCTTGAAACTGTGTTATGAATACAGTACCTTTATTGGCAGTGTGTCTTTTAAATATCTTGCTCAAATTCAGGATTCTGATTTCTTTTTAATATACATATCCCATTTCTCCAAAAAAAATTACAATTTTTAAAAGAAAAACCTGTACATACATATGCAGCTGTTTGGGAATCCAGACTGGCTGCTGCCTTTTCACAAGCCTGATTAATCTCTTAGCAGATACAAACAGCCATTTTGATTATCCAGCAGCACAGATACCCCAACCCTTATCACCAGAATCCCAATTACAGAATTAAGCTCCCCCTAGTCATCTCAGACCATTAACCCATGAAAGACAACTGCTGCATCACAAGTATTGCATTTCAAAATGTTCAACGGACAGCAAGAATATTGACAGAGCATAAATGGCATACTTTCTAGTCTTTAAGGAATAAGTACAGAATTCTTTAAACTACCTATACCTTGCCTGTGATCAGACTACCCATATTACCATAAGATTTCAACAGCTAAACACCTACGTAGCCCAAACTATACCTTTCAGTTCTGTCCTATCACATCAGTTTCAGATCCATACTGCAGTCCTCAGTATGGATGTTTTTTTTTCTTTTTTTTATGAACTCCAGATTTTAGAACAGAATGCACAATTGGGATCCAGAACAAAATACAGTAGTACAGAACAGTCTTGTTTAGGAAGAGCTAAATAATGAATGAGAAGAACAGAGTAAGAATAAGATGAGGCACAGATCATTCAGCTCTCAGCACTGAAAGACAAGCAGCTTGCTAGCTTAAACCAAGACAAGAGTGACATTCTGTATGTTAACAGTGAACTCTTTTTCTGACTGATACATAGCCAAAGTCACCTTTACTCGTACTAGAGAGAAATCAGAAGGCATGAAAGAGTTTCAAACTTTGCAAAGAAACACAAATTCAGAAGATACACACACACACACCCATTCCATATGTACACTCCATTTTCCCACCTAATCTCTTCTCTCATCTCCAAGCAGCTACCATTCCAGATCGACTAAACATGCTCAGTGTTGCCTATGGCTAGTCTGGATCCCTGCACACACTGGGGGTGGGGGCTGTTTTCTGAATTTGTGTTCCTTTGCAAAGTCTGAAGTTCTTTCAAGCCTTCTGAATAATCTATGCCTCACCACATTCTGCTCTTCTCATTCAGTTATGCCAATATAATGCAATTGTTATTTTAAGCCCTGAAATGTTCTCCATATCTCTGCGAGGGAAAACCCAACAGATGCTAGGCTGTAGACAAGCTGACTACAAAGAAAAAGGTACTTCCAGATTTGTATGCAGATCTAACTGTGCAGCAGAAGACAGCATTACCATGGAAACACACTCTCGTGTTATGTCTGCAGTTTGCCTCCCTAGGCAGAGTAGCTAAGCTTGCCAATTTATGAAGATGCTTACAGCAAGGACAGAAAGCAGAAGCCATCAGTACACTGCACACTGTATTTCCCGTGACATGTTTTCACTGTAATTCAGAGAGAAGCTGGTTTCTGAAACTTGGGGGACAAAGGTTTTGTATAAAATATGCAAGAAGCAGGGAAGACCAGATGTCCTTTCCAGAGCACAGGAAGAACGCCAACAGACCTTCGGCTCCAAGTGGCACAGATACCTACCTACCTACCTAGGCAATGTGCTGTTACACCCCTGGAGACGTAACAATTACTCTCCAGAACACATAGACACACTTGCCCATTCCACTAAGCAACTGGCATATATTGTTCATGGAACCAGCATGCCACTATATTAGGTTAGCTGCCACATATTATCCCAAAACTATTACTTAGAAATGAAAAGTAAATATCCTCAGGTATTTTGTACTGTACAGGTATAGGTATACTTTGGTTCTGGTATTGTCTGTCAGCCCAAACCACCTCCCAGGGTTGTTGTGGGAAAAAGACAAGGTGGGAGCATTAGGTATGTACGCCACCTTGAGCTGACCAAAAATAAAGGCAGGATGAACATCTGAATGAAAGAATGATCAAACATCTGCCACTTCTTTAGAGTACATCTCTGCAACTATGAGGAATAAAAAAAATTTTTTTTTTACAGTAGCATGAAATCTATTACCACTATTAGGTATTAATTTAGCAAAACTTCTCATGTTTGCTATAGAGGAAACAGTGTTTTGGGATATTTCTAGGTCAATTTCAGGAGCATCAGGGAAACAGTGTTTATGAATTTCCACAGGATTTAATAAAGCAGAAAAACTCCTTCAATACTTTGGAATTATTTAGATATCAAAACTTTTCCAAAGCAATTTATATTTTGGCTACTGAACCATGATGCTCACAAAATATGAGTACATTTGGCAGAAAACTGGAGAATCTGGGTTAATTACAGACATTTAGCAATAACTTGCAGGTTTGCTACACTGTAACTCCTAGCATCCGTTCCATTAAGTTGCATGGTTTAGAGGAAAAGCCCTAGCTGATAGAACCTTCTAAATTCTGCATCAGAGAAACTCTAAGGAGGCTGATTTAAAAGAAAACAGAAGTGAAAGCAAAAGACTCCTTGTTGATCTCATTTTGACAATCTGCCAAGCCGTAGGCCATTTCCTACATATCCGACTGGACTGAATCACAATGACTCACATTCTGGTCTGCTAGCAGTTTCACAAAGCATTTGTTCTTGGTGGGAAGTCAGCATCTCTTTCACATCTCTTGTGGATATGAAAGAATACAGGGGAATTTTGGGAAAGACCCAGAATACCTTGATATTAGAAAATAACTTGTCATTAAAACCCCAATCATAGCCTGGTTGGCAAGAGTTTTACCTTGTAAAGAACTGTTGGCAGAGTTTTATGTACTCTACATTTAATTTTTTTGTGTGTGTGTGCTTTTGAGTCAGTCTTGACTCCTGGCAACGGCCTGGACAAGTCCCTGCAGTTTACTCAGCAACATTTTCAGAAGTGGTTTGCCCTTGCCTTCTTCCTAGCGCTGAGAAGGGGGGACTGTCACACAGTCACCCAGCTGGCTCCATGCCCAAGTTGAGACTAGAGCTCATGATCTCCATGTTTCTAGTCTGGTGCCTTAACCACTAGACCAAACTGGCTCTATTTATTTAACTGTACAGACTCAGTTTTGACTGAGCACCCTGTCCCCTTTCACTTCTAAACCACCAATTTCATACCTTTAATACCTTTATCCATTGGTATTCAGACAGAATCCTCAGGAAACTGAATTTACTGATAAAGTAATTCAGGCCAGAACTTGATTGAAAATAATTATATAACTGTTCTACACAAGAAAGCACTAACTTTTACATGAGGGGTGGGTGATATTTGAAATCAGAGTCACATGTGATCCACAACCCCCTTTTTAAGATCCTTTCCTTCTACTGTAACTGCTGGAAATCAGTGCCTTCATTTCCTGCCATTTTGAAGAGGGGCAGCCCCAAATCCACAGTAGATAAATTAAAATGAGCTTAGCATAATTTTAAAAGCAAAGCGGGGAAAAAACACCAAACTCCCCCCTTCCCCAAAGCAGGGCATCCTGACAACCATTTGGTATCTTCACCCTACCCACTGCAATTCTCACCTATCCCAAGAAAAAGGCTGCCCATTGATTCTGCTAGGATAGGCCTTGCTGTCCAAGATTCAAATCATAAAAATCTTTGGGGTAACTATTAGACGGTATCACCTGGCACTAGCTACAGTCAGCTGCCTGACCTTTCCCCTATGGCACCCTCCCAGACTTCTTACTGAGTCTATTAATCCGAGTTCTATGTACTGTTTCAGTACCACCATGTAGCCACCTCAACCAGATGGAATTAAATGACAGGCACCAGGATGAAATAAGCTGCCATAATGAAATCTCTTATGGACTTAGTGGGAACTATCATCTAGCTAACCTAGGTAGCTAACCTAACCCCTAATCTTGCTAACCTAGGTAGATCTCAGCAACTAGGAAGGGTCACCATCTACTGCTTCTTGATATACATATCTTTCTTCATTTAAAACACTACCCAAAGGGGCAAACCAGTTATATAAAGCTTTATATTTCACATATCTAATGACGGAGAAAACAGAACCCTTTCAAAACATAATGGTTAAGTAACTATTTTAAATAGACCATATTTAAAAGACTAGGGAATCTCTCTTCTTAGTGACCGATACTAGGGAAAAACTGAGAAAGTATACACTGACGTGTCAGTGCCACACACAGTGCTGATGGTACGCAGTACATACCTCAACAATAATTCAGTCAGGAAACTGCCAAAAAACTAGCAGCATAATCACGGTGTCCCCCAGCTGAGCGCTTTAGAGACAGGATAAAGCCTGGGATACAAATAGCTCCTTCCGTCCTCCTATGCGGAAACATGAGCATCTTCTCTGCAGGTATTTCCCTTAACTGATAGAGTAGCCACCACTTTTTCGCACGCAGAGAGGCAGACACAAGCGCAGCAAGAAGACCTATTCGAAATTAGTTCAGCTAGGGACTCTGGAAAAGCACGCCTGTCCTGCGCGAGGCACGACGGAGGCGGCGGATAAATCCGACTACAGGCTACGCACTCTCGGATTCCAGACACGGGGCCGAGCCACCTGTTGCGCCAGACCGCGGGATTAAGCCCTCAGCCGGCATCCCCAGAGAACAGGCGCCCCTCCCGCGCCCCGCCGCCGCCCGGCAGCCCAGGGCCCGCGGCACCCCTCCCGCGCCCGGCCCAGCCTCACCCGCAGTCCGGGGCCGGGCACCAGCGGCAGTCCGGGTCGGCGGCCAGGCAGCGCCGGAGCATGAACTCCTCGTACTTGGCCACCAGCTGGGGCGAGTCGCGCAGCAGCAGGCGGATGTCGGCCGGGTTGAGCCGCTCGCTGCACTCGGGGCAGCTGATGTTGACGCGCGACTCGGTGATCTCGATGCGCAGGTACTGCCGGAGGCACGAGCGGCACGAGCGGTGCGGGCACGAGAGCAGGCGCGGCGCGTTGCCCGCCGGCTGCCGCACCAGGCACAGTGGGCACTCCAGCTCCGACGGCGGGCCCTCCTCCGCCGCCTCCCCCTCGCCCTCCGCTGGGGAGGGGGCGGCCGCCGCGGGGCCGGGGGGCGAGGCGGGCGCGGGCGAGGCGGGCGGCGGCGGCGCGGGCGGCGGGAGGCCTTCCTCGGACGCCGCCGCCGCCGCCGCCGCCTCGCGCTCCTCCACCCCCGGCCCGGGCGGCGGCGGCGGCTCCGGCTTGGCCTTGGCGCGGCGGCGGCGGACCCCCGCGCCCGGGGCCGAGGACGAGGCGGCCGAGGCGGCGGCCGAGAAGACGCTCTGGAAGCTCAGGAGGCGGCGGCGGCGGCCCCGGCTGCCCCCGCCGCCCGGCCCCGAGCCCCCGCCGCCGCCCTTCGGGCACTTAGCCGGCGGCGCGGCGGCGTGGAGGGAGGCCGGGCGCGGCGACTCCGAGTCCTTCTCCGAGCCCATCGCGCCGGGCGGGCGAGCGGCGACTCTCCTGCTGCCAGCAGCGCCGCTTCTGAGGGAAAAGGCGAGCCGGGGCAGGGCAGCCGCGCGCCTGCGCAGACGGGCCGCCGCCTGAGAGGCGGGGGTGCCCAACGGCCGCCGCGGCCCGCGGCCGCGCCTGCGCGAGTTGCCCGGCACCGCCCTCCGCCCCTCGCCTCCCCTCCTCAAGGGCCGAGCTGCCCTCCTCGCAAGGCGCGTGCGCGTGGAGGGGGCGTGGGGACATCCAGGGACGCGTTCGGCGTTTTGCGCACGCGTGTGGCGCTGGGCGGGGCGCCTCGCGCAGCCGGGAAGCGAAAGCGGAAGGTCCCTGCGCGCGGGGCGCGGGCAGTCCCCTCCTGGGGCGGGGGGCGCGGGCTCCGCTTGGTGCTTTTAGCGCACGGGGTACGTCGCTCCATTTCCGGAGGCTGAGCGGCTGGGGGGCTGCAGCAAAGCGGGGGCGCTCTGCACTCACTCGGAGCCGCTCTTGAACCGAGTCGGGCGGGTCGCTGGCTGCGCACGGCTGCGCCAGCCCCGGCGTCAAAGTTCTCCCCCTGCGGTTGCAGGAGCAGGATGCGCAACGAGGCGTGGGGCCCTCGTGCGTCACCGCCGAGAGCCGTTTGGTTGCGGCGGGAAGTCAGTGCAATGCGAGATTGACATAAGCGCTCCCATCCGGACGGTCCGGCGGGCCTCCCTCAGCTGTCGCCGCCTGTCTGCCCCGGCGGCGCTTGCCGTCCTGCCGCCTTGGCATGCTCGGCGCTGCCTGGAATCGCTGCTTAGGCTCGCCCCAGACGCCGCAGACCCACTCCCAGCTGGCACAACTCTGCTCTGCCCACTGATACGTCCCTTTGGGCTGCGTTCACCTGGCGGTGTGAACAACAACGCATCTCTTAGCGCAGGATGCCGTGCAAACTCAGCCTGTCGTTCCTTTGTGATTCAGGGCTCTTCTGTTAACCGCCAGACCCAGACGGCTAAACGATCCCTGCGTCAGCCTGCTGTGCAAACACAGCCTTTGTCTATGCAAATATAACGGCATGGTCAAACACCTGAAAGAGCGAGAGAGTGAAGTTTGCATGTGGCTTCCAGACGCCTTCTCTGTCACACCCCTGCCTCTGGAACACTCACACTCACACACATACACACACACACACGTATGGCTCCCACCCTTCAGGTGGAAGTCTCTTAACACTGGCTTGGGGTTAAGGTGTTTGTGGAGCTCCTGTTGAGCCTTCTTTTTTAAAGTTTTATTGATGTGGTTTTGTCTGGATAGCCGTATTTCTTGAATTATGCATTTTAAATATTGTAAGCTATCCAAAGTCTTTTCTGGAGTTGGGTGGCCTCAAACTCCAGTGTATTATTTCCCCAGCCGTATCGCTGCAGAAATAACATCCAGCAAGAGGCCGATCGGGGCCCTGGCAGGTGTGCAACTGTTCTGCCCCGGAGGGCAGCAGGTCTGAGGGAGGCTGCTGCAGGCGGAACGCCAGTCTGCCGCTAGAAACCACCTCCTGCGTTTTCCAAGCAGCTCTGGTGGAGCACGGCCAGCGTGCTGAAAGTTGACCGTTCAAGCACCAACGTCTCCGGGTCAATCTCGGTGTGTTGGGGGCATGCTAGCTTCCTTATTTATATGCTAGCCCCGTTCACCAAGGAGGGAGTTCTGCCTTTGGCATTCCCGGGGGTCTGGGCGAGGCAGGAGTCTTCTCTGTGTACTGCTGGGGAACTTCTCTCACTCTGACTCTGGACCCCCTTCCAGATCAAAGGCAAGAGCAGAGAGTGGGGCACCGCCTGAGGTGCAGAGTCTTTTCACCTTAGCTGTAAAACACACCCGCCCCTTCCCTTTGCTAGATACTGGATTTGGCAGGGCCTCCCTTTCCCCCCAGCAAAAGGCCTAAAAACTCCACTCCTGTTCCCTGGATGGATGCCTCCGCCCAGTTTTCTAGGCAACGGTGTAGAAGTGATTTGCCACTGCCTTCTTCCAGAATGATTTTCCAGCTTCCCAGTCTAGGCTACAGACCTGGGATGTCATGCTGGTCTCCTTTCCAGGTATTAACTAGCTCCACTTGTACTTCGCTTGTCTGTAAATTAGCCAGGGTCAGCTAAGTACTGCCTAGGATGATTTTGAAATGGGTGTCCTTTGGCATGGCCAAACGGCACACCTGACAAAAACCCCAAAGATGTTAGCTCAGTTTTTATCAACCTTGGCAACAAGATGCGTGGACTTCAGCTCCCAGAATTTCCCAGCCAGCATGCTGGGGAAGTCCACACATCTTAAGGTTGCTAAGGCTGAGAAGCACCGTGTTAGCTGCTCTCTGTTGCAAAGACAATACAACACAGACTGGAGGCTCCATCTGCTGTGGGGCCAATCTGGATTCCTTCTTGTCCTTGATATCCCTCACATCTTCAGTCTCTGGGGACTTGGCCACCACTTCAGATAAACTCCTGTTTCCTTGTTCTGTTATTGTAGCCTTACGTCTCATTCCGGAGGAGCTTTGGGGGCAAAAGCCTGCTGACTGCACTATGGCTTGCTTTGATCACACAGTGATTCTCACAAGATTGGGGGCTCTTGGAGAAAGGAAGTTGGCAATTCAGTGTCAGGGTCTTCTCACAATTAACGGCTTGCAACCAAGTCCACTATCTCTGGATATCAAGGTCTCAGTAAAGCCCCCTCTCCCTTTGTCACATCAGGTGTGAAACTTTCAGATGGTACAAATATCCATCATGGATTCAATAATCCAGGAAAGTCTGTGAAAAAGTAATTTAATTTCTACCCTTAAGGCACACCCGAGAGCTTGCACAACGTGATCCCATCAGGACAGGTTAATATACTGGGCGATACCACAGGGCATACTGGAAAGCATGTCGCTCTTCATTCATGAGGTTGGAAGTTCCGTTTGCCTGCCTGAACTTGGGGTGATTCAGGCTTGCCCCACAAAACTTGAAAGCAGGGGCTTTGAGGGGTGGTATTGATTTGGGGAAAAGATGTGACTGAATTATTATTAGATGACCTCTGTTGGTGCAGTGATGATTCATCCTTTGGTCATGTACAGAAGAATTTTTAAAACCACAGAATTGTGGAATAATTTAAACTCTCTGTTTGGATTACACAACAGCATAAGGAGTACCTTCTCTTCTCCAGGTTATCACGGTATACATATTTCCATTTCTTTCATCCTCACCTGAAAGGACAAGTTTTCCAGAGGACTAACCACCTTCTCTTCCTCTGAACTCCTTCCAATTTGTCTGTTCTTCCTGAAGCACAGAGAATTGGACTCAATAACTTTCCATATGAGATCACATTTCATGCATAATAAAGTGGAACTTTAACTTCTCAGAATGTGGGCATTATGGTTCCAGTAACACAGGCTAAAATTTCACTGGCTTTTATTTATTCCATTCACATCACGTTGTTGATTCTAGGTCCTGAAAAGGCTCATAATAGCTTTTCAAAACTTGGTTGATTTAAAGATAGTATCAGATGTTTAGTTCGTGACTCATGTTCAGCCCGTGATCAGCTGCCATCCCAAGCTAAGCGTTTCCCATCCTATAACCTTGAATATTATTCTGACTTTTAAAAATAAATATAAAGCTATGCATTGGTCTCAGCTGAATTTAATTTTGTTAGTTCAGGCTGAGTTTTCCATCCCACCGCAGTAATTTTGATTTTGCTGTCTTTGCGGTCTTCTGAGGTATTAGCTGAACCTCCTTGCTTTGTGAATCCACCTAGTTTTTAAATTAGCCAGGTCACCTTGTCCATGCAAGCATTTAGAGTGCCCTTGATGTGGATAAAGTATGAGCAGATGAGAGGTGCCTTTATTCTCTTCCCCACCAGTCTGTGAACTCAGTCACTATGGTCTGTAAAGTATAGCTGATGACTTAAAAATGCACGAATCGGATCACTGTGCCTTGATCAAAAATCTCTGGTTACAGTTCAGGAAAAATATCAGAAGTCAAACAATGGGTTTAAGCCAGCTGTTTTCAAAAGTAATCCAATGGTGGGGTGTAAAGGTACTTTTCACTCCAGTTTGTGATATTTCCTATGGAAAATTCCTCAACCTTGATATGAGTTATTATCTTACCCAAGAAGGTCACCTAGTTTCGGTTTGTAGCCAATTAACAGGGTTTTTTTTAATTTATTTTATTTAAAGCTGCCTGTTGCCCTGTTTTGCTGCAGATTGTGATCAGAACAATTCAGTGGTGACTTTCGAAAGAACTGTGGAGCTGAGCCAGGAGGTTACAGCTGCCAAAAAAGCAAAATCCATTTTAAGCTAATAGTGTCCAAACCTCAGGCAATAAATGTTCCACCTTCATTGGCCACACCCCACCTGGAGTATCGAGTTTGGAGCAGCAAATTTTCCGAAGATTTCAGGGAAACTGGCAAAGGTGGAGAGGAAGACTTTCAAATATTTAAACAGATCTGAATAATGACTCACCTTCCAACTTCAAGATACCATGAACTCCACTGGCCCTACCACCAGCACCAACCAACTTGCTCTTTCTCTGAGCCTAGGTCATACTAACCCATAGATTTCTTTTTAGCTATGACAGTGTTAAAGCATAAACCATGATTTATGAGCCATGAGGGTTGGGTTCACACAACCCGCTAAGTTTGATTATTTAAATTCCAAAGCCAACCCAACCAAATGATGGCTTAATGCAATGTACAACTTCAGTGTAGAGTTACGTTGGGTCTATAAACCCACTTAAAAGAATCTTCAACTCCTAGATCAGGGGTTCTCAAAGTGTGGGCCCTTTCAGGGGGTCTGCGAAGTCAAATAAATATTTTAAAATTTCTCGGTTTTGATTTCTAATTGTTAGGTTTAGCCCATGAAACTCCAGGATACCATACAGATTCAATCCAGCAAGGTTTATTTGGCTTCAACCTATACAGAGAATCTTCCCAGACTGAGAGTAGTTCCTGGGGTGAATCCATAAACATCTCTAGCATTCCTCAGGGAGGTGCCAGTCTCATCCTCTTATCTCTCCCTCGCTGTTCAGGGGATGAGAGAACGTTCTTGACCCCTCTTGCCTGGCCTTTCCCTGCACTTACCCCCACATCAATACAGTAAATATTGATGGATATAACCCACATAAACTGAAGCTCTTTGGGGTCCTCAATCATTTTTAAGAATGTAAATGGTTCCAGTTTGGTGCAGTGGTTAAAGGCATCGGGCTAGAAACCAGGAGAACGTGAGTTCTAGTCCCGTCTAGCCACAAAGCCAGTTGGGTGACTTTGGGCCAATCACTCTCTCTCAGCCCTGGGAAGGAGGCAATGGCAAACCACTTCTGAAAAACCTGGCTAAGGAAACTGCACAGTCATGTCCAGGCAATCACCAGGAGTCAAGATTGACTCTAAGGCATTAAAAAAAAAAGGGGGGGGTCCTGAGACCAAAATGTTTGAGAAATGCTGCCCTAGATGATCCTCCCTTAACCTGCTGCCCTCCCTCTTGAACTGTGGCTCCCATCATCCACCAAGCTGTATACAGGAAGGATTAAACCCTCTTGGAAGCTGTTCCCTGCCCAACTGGATCAAGGACAACGCAGCACCTGTGTGGGGACCCAGGGCTTGCTTTCTCTACTAGCATCCTTTGCGGCATTGTCTGCCTTTCCCCATTTCTGGTGTTCACCTTATTTTGCAGTCTAGCAAACAGATCGTTGGTTATCTATTTCACTGTGGCAGCGAACATGGTGGGTCCAAAAGGAACTGGGGCCAAATGTGGCAGGCAAAAGCTCCATTCCTCATCTCCCCCAAGGAAAATACCCCTCCGCCCTTTGCTGGCCTGCAAAATACATTGCTCTTTCTTCTGAGAGATTTGCTGACACATATTTGCCAAACGCAAGCAGTAGCTTGCAGGAGCAAAGGGGGGGAATTGCACTGAATTCTGAGCCCCTCTTTGTCTTTCTGTTTCCTGCCAGAATACAGAGGGTGCAGGCCAGAACCTGCATGGATCCTCAGGGCTCCTTCATCTGGGCACGCAGGACGTTGCTGCCCCTTTGTCTCCCCACCCCCATCCCCCTGTTCGACTTAGGACAGAAGGCAACACCCTTGCCTGGTGATACGTTCCATTTTAGAAATTAAATTTTAATTTCTGATTGTTCCCCCTGCATGCTCAACAAAGCAATTTCCTGTTTCATCAAGAATGATTTGCAGTTAACAGCCTTTCTGTTCTGTGGGAAGAAGGACACCACAGGCCTTTTGGGTTGCTATGGGCAACTGTAGAATTTTCACTTGAAACTAGCAAGAGTTGTGAATGTACATGGAGTGGGTGTGCAGGAAGACGTACTGGTCGATTGCAGCCCTTCCTTGGAAGTTGGGCTGTGCAATGCCTATTTTGTCACATGCAAGTCGACAGTTGAACCATTCTTTAAAATTAAATGTCTAAAGAGCAGATTTCTAGTCCACACAAAAGTTGCTGAGACAAGGATGGCTGATGTGTTCAGAAACTGGGCCCTTTAAAAACTGATCTTTTGAGCAGGGGAAGATGTCTGCGATTGACGAATGAATATGTAAGCCCCTTCCCCTGCTCCCAGGAATCGTAGATTTAGATGGCAAGATTGCTTCAAACTCCTACAGTTTCACATACCCAAAGCCTTTTCCTCCAATGCTTTGTGGGTGAGATTGTCCTTTACACAGCAGTCCAAGTTATCTTGAAGTACCACTAAACAGGGGAGGGCTTATTTCTGGATAGGGACCTTAGATGTTCTAAAGCTGTTAGGAGAAAGGTCTCATGTGCTGATATTTGTCAAGGCTATTATGGCCTTCAGGCATCTGTCTTAAAGACTACATAGCAAGTTTCAAATTAATTTAAGTTGTGCCCCCAAATCAACACCAGGTTCCAGGAAGCCTCTGGATGTCTCATTTAGCCTCAGAGCCCCACACAAAACATGGAGCTTTAACAATTGAAGCAACTCGAAGGCAGGCAGGCAGACAGACAGACAGCATCGTCCTAAGAACTCGGGTCACATATTATGCCAAGCCATGATGTGGCTTGATTTTGGTTTAGTGTGACATATGAACCTACCCACTGTGGTTTGTAAATCATGGTCTGTGGCTTAGTGTATTGTGCAAACCCAGCCAATTACACTTTACCCAATTCACCCTAGTTAAACAAACCATGATTTAGCAAAACAAAACCCATACAGTCAGACCAAAATTGTCCAGTTTGACTCTTAATGTAAGTTTGTTCAGTCAAGAAAGGGCAGTGCAGATATTTATTCTTCAAACCCACCTCTCAAGCCTGAATGCATTTGGCCTCATCTCGTGTTGCCAGGATCACAAGTGCGTAATTAATAGCCAAAGAGTCAGAAATCCTTCAGCTCTAAAAGCTTTGGGAGGAGGCTCCGTTTGCTTATTTTTGTGATAGCAAATATATTTGCTGCTTTAAAAAATGATAAAAGCGGCAGGAAATTGATGACCTTCTCCACTTTTGGTGACTAAAAGTGTAACAGCAGCCTTGCAGGGTGAGATTAAATCTACAGCAGGTCAGGAATTAACTGAAGCTGAGGGAGGAGGTTATGACACCCCTGTAGCGTTCCTGGATGTTTCTGCTCTCACAACGCACAAGGCTCGGCTGAGGGAATCATCTAATCAACCCTGCAGTGGAATAAAGGACCTTGCCGTGTAGTTCCTACTATTAACCCTGCAGGTCAAAGGTGGAGATAAAGTGGGTTGGGATTCTCCCTGTACCTCTCACAACACAACCCATCACTCCCTTCCATTCTTGTCTCCAGGCTGGCTGTACTTTCAAGAGCTGAACTTGCACTTGCTATGGGTCTTTTTGCACTCAAACCTCAAACCTACATTTTGCACAAGACAACCTACAGTCGAATAATATGCAACACACACAGGCCAGCTGCATGAAGGGGCCACTGTAATAACGGCCAAGGTTGTGGCTGCATCAACAAAATTATAGTTTCCAAGTAGCATTCCACTTTCCTTTGTGTTGGTCAGATATCCTCAGAAGAACGGTGTCTAGTTCTGGATATTAGACCTTAAAAACGGTTTATACCTGCCAGAACAGGACGATCAAGGGCTAGAAGCTAAACCCTACGAAGGGAGCTCAAAGGGCTTACTTAGTCTTGAGAAGAGGAAATTGAGGGAAGACAAAAACCACTTTTGGGATAGCCGAAACAACATTAAACAGAAGATCCAGACCTTCCTTGTTACAGAGATGTAGAATTATGGACTTAGCCTACAGGTAGAGAGATTCTGGTTGAACATTAAGAAGAACCACCCTGACAACATGAGCAGTTTGGCAGTGGGACCAATGACCCTGAGGGGCAGGGCTCCTCTTCGCTGGATGTGCTCAAGCACCAGCTGGACAGAGAATCCCTGCCTCGAGCAGGGGTTGGCCTTGAAGGCCTCACTGGGCCTCCTCCAATTCGGGGGTTCTCTGGTTCAAGCTGGTCAACAAACAACGGCAGTCGATGCCTGGAGGCGTTAGAGTCAGGCATGCGGAGTTGGGGAATGTTAGTGCCTGGCGAGATTGCATGGAAATGCAGCAGAAGACGGCCACTGATTCAGAGCCAATACAGGCCAATGAATCTCTCGCCTTCAAGGTCGGATTCCTGGATCTCAGCCCTCAGTACAGGGACGAGATGGAGCGTGAGCAGAAAATGTCCCTGCAAGAGCGCGCAGTTCGCAACCACCGAGCCAGTCCTTTTTGGAAATGAGAAACGAGGCGAGCTGGAGAACGTTCCCGCTTGGGTAGCTAGCGGCAGCTGCGGGCGGACACCTGGCATCGCTGAAAGCCTCCCTCCACAGCGGATTGGCTTAAACCAAGGTTGGCTTGCCAGAAGCCTGCCTTAGCCTCTGAACTAAGGAAAACACAGTGTTTTTGCAGCATTGAGCCACGGGGAAGTTAACGTGTTCTTCCACCAGTGTTCCTGATAAGAAATAAATAATTTTCTTTTGAAACATAAGGATTGGGTTTGTTCAAAGAGGTCTCCAAGTGGCGACCAAGGTGGCTTGCTGGTGCCATTCTCCTCTTGCTGCTGGGTCACGACTCTCCCATCGGCAGAACCATGATGAAAGAATGAAGTCCGCCCTTGGAAAACCATCATTCTCACCCCAAGTCCAAGGAGCCACAGGGGCATCTTTTTTGCCTCTCACGTGTAAGTGGGGAGGGCATCTTGGAGAGGCTAAAACAATATTTTTGCAAGAGAAGTCAGCGTGGGGCACTTAAGCACTACAGTGCCTCTGGATTCTTCCCTAAGTGCCTTTCTATTCTGTCCCATTAAAAAATATAATTAACGTAACATTAAATAGAAAATGCTGCTTCAGGCTTATTTGCAAGAAGAGCTTCTGGAACTAATTTGCCTTCTGAGCAATGAGTGTTCATGACTGGTCCTGCCCGCGATGGCAGCCATTTTGCCACTGGCAGCCATTTTGTAAGTGAAGCCTACCTGTGCTCTAAAGTCCAGATGTGCTCAAAAAAAGCTGCCTATCCAATCTTCGACAAAGAGAAACAAAAAACTGCTTTTCCTCCTCCACCCTGGCAAGAGGAAGGGACAAAATTAGGAGATTCTTTAGCAAAGGGACTGCAAGGACCTTATCTCAACTAAATCATCATGAAACCTCTTTGCATCAGATACCCCCTGATACCCCCTGATATCCTTGCCAAGAGAAGCATGAAGATTAGTTTATGGTGTTTGGTATAGGCCTTTTCAGCAGGAGGGCCCTGGAAACGGTCAGTTCCCCAGGAAGTAAAGATTCAAGAAATGGTGATATGAGCCACCCGCTGCAAACTGCTTAGTTATCAGCAGAAGAACTCATCAGTTTGCCAGGTCACAGAAAGATAGTTTAAAAAGGAACACGAAGAAGATTGCCATTCTGTAATGTGTTTTTGGAATATGTGGGTTGCAGATGGGAAATAGTTCAGGGGCTGGAATTCTTGTACCCCATCCCTTTTGTCTTAACAAATCTTGCTAAAGAGGCTCTTGGAGCATCATAGTTGGAAAAGGAAATACTGTCAGATTGAGGCAAATGCTGAAGAGTGCCATCTTCCTACTCCTGCCAAAACACCAACACCTAAGGGGAGAGACAGAGCTCTTTCAGCCATGCCTAATGGCATAGAATCCAAGGCCTATTCCTTGCTCGGTGCAGAAATCTAAATTAAAATATTTCTGACTGTTGGTGGGCAAATCTCTGTTGATTATGGATTCCACTGGCCCTCCTGTAGGAAGTTCTTCAGGCCATTCAAAAGCATCTGGCTCCCTATTACTTAAGACCATCACAGGTAATCCTTGTTTAGCAACTGCTTTGTTTAGCAACTGTTCGCAGTTACGACAGTGACGAAAAAGTAACTTTACAACCAATCCTTGCATTTATGACCTTCACAGGTCTGTAAAGCAAAGGGAAGCTGAAGTAAGATCGTAAGCACAGTTGTGGTTTCACTTAGCAACTGCTTTGCTTAACGACTGAGTTGCCAGTCCCAGTTGTGGTCACTAAACAAGGACTACCTATATTCAGTGTCGTGCTGTGGGACAGTTCTTGACCATTTGTGTGAGATCCTTTCAGGTGTTGAGAGACTACTCTCACATTCTCCCTTGGTCTTCTCATTTGTTTGAAAGGGCTCTGTTTCTGGAGCCTTATTTGTCCTCAAGGCCAGTGCAGATAAAAGTGAACCGTTACATCCCACGATTTCAAGATTATACTTCTGTTGATGCAGCCTAAAACTGCTTTTCCAGCCACTTGACATAGCTGACTCATATTCTCTGGAAAGATAACACAGAAACTCTTTACAAACAAGGCTACAGGAAGATTTGTAGACAGTAAATATATTCAGGAACTGACGCGGCTTGAAAGTGAGGTATGATAAGCATAGACTACAAATAGGAAAGCACCAGGCACAGGTGTTTTCCTCCAATAAAATACCCACCAAACAGCGAAAGCTGCAGCAGAAGCAGCACATAAGATACGAAAAACTCAGTGTCAACAAATATGGGACTAAACCGCATAGCGTAGAGGCTGGAAGAAAAGGGCCTGCATAACACTATAAAAAAGGAGTTATAAAAGAATGTGCAACTTACAGAACTATTGTACGAATTCCTCGCACAAAATCCTCCTTGATTTTTGGTCAAGATCTTACAAAGAAGGGTTGACGAATATGTGGAGAGAGAAGTAGCAAATGAACAGACAGGCTTCAGCAAAGGCAGAGGGTTATGAGATCAGATAGTTATGGCAGCTAAGATGGATAATGGAGAGAGGAAGAGGATGTGTGGCATTTTATTTTCATCATTAACTAGAGCAAGGCCACTGGATAAACCATGCCAGAATGCAGAACATATGAAAGCCAACGGTTGTGCCAGAACACCCGAGCATTCTTTGGTGGAATCTTTCCCACAAACAAGATGATACTGCAAGAACTGAGTTTGGAGAAGTAGAATGAGACAAGAATGTATGTTGCTTTCATTTTTGTTTAATTTATACAAAAATGTAGAATTGTGTAAGAGATAATGGCTACAAATCAACTAACAGCTGAAAGTAACAATTGACATGCAGACAATAGCACTTGTTAGCTAAGAAAAAAACAACTTAGAAGAGCTTATTATGAAAGTAAAATTGGAAAGTGAAAAATCTAGATTAATGTTAACTACTGTATTAAGAAGGTATCAACCATCATGCTTTGTGAACTATAACAGCAAATTAATGAAAGTGGTAGATTGTTTTGTATCTTGGGCTGAAGAATATATAAGATAGACAGCCAGCTGGAGAAGGGGAAGAAGGCAATGATAGACAAGAACATGAAAGATAAGGACATTTCAATAACAAAGATCAGAATAGCTAAAGCAGTGTTTTTCCACTGGTAAAGTACGGCTGTGAAAGCTAGTCATTTAGAGAGCAAGCAAAAGAAGATGTTATGTATCTGTAAATGACTACTAATCATTACTAATAGCAACTGCAGATAGACCGAATCAATCCTGGGCCAAATAAAGGCTGACCAATTTCTTGAGGTGAAGAACAGCAAGCAGAAACTCACGAACTTTGGGCGGGTGATGTGAAATGAATACGCTTGGCAAGGTTGAGAAGTAAAAGGGGGAACACAACTGATGTTGATGGATGGGCTCAAAGACATTATTAGAATCACCTTGGAAGAGCTATTAATTACAACTGAGGTCAGGATTGTAAGCATTCCTCCATGTCATCTGTGCCCAACTCTAGGGCACTGATCCCAAGGATTTTCTTCATAAGTATTGGCAAGCCAGATATCCCCCATCCTATCTTTTGCATTTGTTTCTTGAACAAAGACCTTCGGGTTTGCCTCCACTAAATTTCATTGTGTTATTTTCAGTTATTTCTCTAACCTATCCAAGATGTTTTGAATTTTGTTTCCTTGTCTATTATCTCTTCCACCCAGTTTTGTGCCATATGCATATCTCATAAACATTTCCTCCACCGCTTCATCCAAATTACTAATAAACATGCTGAAAAGCAAAGGGCCTAGGACTGAACCTTGCAGTATCTCATTCAATATTGTATTAAGTTTCATGTGGAAGGGTTGATTGATTGTTTCTTGAGTAGTTTTGAGGGTTGAGTACAATTTCGCACCAGCTCTGTATTTAACAAGCATGTTACCAAGCTCACATTTAACTGGCCTGTTAACCAGAATGTCCCCTCTGCAAAGGGTAGAATTTTGCAACGCTGGAAGAGCACGGACGGATAGGGAGGCCTGGTTAACAGGCAACTCAGATAACACCTAGAGTTTTCCTTAACCTGGTGCCTTCCAGGTGTTGAACTATTCTCTTTCCTGGCCTGGCCCATGCTGAGGATGGGGGAAGTTGTAAATGCCCCTGGAAAAATCCAGGGAAGAAGGGTGTCCACCCTACCAAGTTAGAAAGACAGTGGAGGATTTTCCTCACCTGCTTAGTCACCCACCTCTTGGCCGGCGGCAACTTGCTTTTCTCAAGAGCAATCCCTTCCCCCCAGCTCCTCCTGCTACTTAGCCTCCTCAGCGAATGGTGCCCTCTCCATCACGCTGCTGTACCAGTCCTGCTGCATGTTTGCCATTTCCCATGGAAACAGTTGCTATAGTAGCACAAGGGGGGAATTCCATCTTCTGGTCCTCCTTACCTCAGCATCACTGCCACCTCTCGCAACTGCAGCTTGTGCGTCTGCACAAAAGGACTCACAATGGGTGGTTATGCTCTGCTACCCAACCCTACCAAACCTGGTCCTGGTTACTGGAAATAAGAGGGATCCATCAGCCACAGCCATGTTAATAAACTCTTCCTCTGGGTTTATAAGGTAATCCGAATCACACATGCCAGCAGGGAATACGGCTGTGCTTACAGCTGTGCAAGTATAGACGGAATAGGTTTTCTGGCACATCAGGAGGGAAACACACCACAGGGAGAACCCAGGCTAGGAATGGCACAGCCTTTCTCTTCTCTGGTTTGCAAGGAAAACATGATGCCAAACGGGGAGGAAAAAGCAGAGGAGCTAAAGGCTGCTCCTCTCTCAAATGGTGGGCTCGCCATCATCCTCTTTGGCACAAGAAGTGCTTGTTCACTGATGTGCCGGAGGGAGGTAGGTTTCGGAGGCAGAAAGGTAAAGGAGCAGGACTCTTCCAGTTTCCTGAATGCATTTGTCACTCACACCTTCCTTGGGCCTTCTGATGGGTGGAACTACAATGACCAAGTGCTAGCTAGGTATTCTGGGATGTATTGTAATCCAATACATCTAGAGAGCACTAGATTGGGGCATGAGGAGCGCCTAACTGGAGCACTCTGCACGTATTGTTGTAGTTCTTTCTAGCAGGCCCTCTAAGATGGTGATGGCTTCTCTCCCAGTCAGCAACCGTATCACCAAGGCCAAGCTTGAAGCGAGTGTTTTCCGTTTCACAGCTTTACCCATGATGACTCTACCCCACAGAATAATACGGGGCAAGGGGAGAGAAAGTAGATTTTTGATAAGATTTTTCCAGCATCCAGGAGCAGCAGATTCCAACTTTCAGATGTCGCAACAAAGAAAGTATTCTGCATTTGCTTACCAGTGCTTCCAATGCATGCCATATGGCTGAACCCCAATCTTAAAACCACTTAAGCCAAAGTTGTAGTAAATTTGCGAAGGACAGCATGCTACTGATGAAGTCAAGCAACTGGGAACTTTTCTCTCTTGGTGAGTCATAAACAAGTCTTGCAATGAGTTTTTCATCCATAGACTTCCTGTTTAAAAAATTATCCCTTTCTGCCTAAGCTTGCCCCCATCTTCCATGCTGCACATAAAATTATTTCTGTTGCCTTTCCAAGTTCTTTTTTGAGAGCTCACAGGTATGAGAGTTTACCTCTTCTGTACACAAGAAATGAGATCCTTAGCAAGAGAAAAATATCACCATATCCCTTCTACATGTTTATCTCTGCACCTTCCTCTCTCCCACCCCCTGCATCACTCCCTTCTGCCCCGAAAGCCCAAGGGCAAAATCAAGGCACCAAATGGCTTTGGTACAACATTGACAGTTACTTTATTGACACGGCAGGGCAGCCCTGGAGAAAGGAAAACAGGCAAATGGGAAATGGCAACCACCCTCTTTGGGGCTGGTATGAGACAGAAGGGTTCTTGGCTTTGCGCCTTCAATATTTGAGGGAATAAGTCAGTGAAATGCCAAAAAAAAAGTACACTCCCCAGAAGGGTGAAGGCCTGTGGTTAAAAACTTTGGAAAGAAAAAAAGAGGGTGTTCCTTGCCGTTTCTGCATCTTAATAGCCAAGAACCCGTCCTCAGTGGCTACTAGAGGTCCATTTTAGCTCCCAAATTGTCCAGGATGAGAAATGCTTGCCCCAAGAAGAGTTCAAACCCACCGTCCTAGAAGAGCCCCTGTTCTGGACTTGCCCGTCGGAAGCCTCTGTGTAGCAGTGGCCGAAAGAGGCCCTTCTGTCCAAGGGGTCTCCGGCCCAGGGAGAAGCCACGTGGGGAGGAGGCAAAGGGTGAACCCAGAGTTGGGGCTCCACTTATGGGAGCCTTGAACACATGTTGGGAACTGAACAGAGGGGCCATCTTTCTAAAACCCTAGGAATAATTAGAAGTACTGACAGTCAAGCTTGGTTTGTTCTGCTTGCTAAATGCTAAAAATTCCCCTTCTGATACATCACAAATAACTGATTTTGTAATGAAGCACTCCGCCCCTCAAGCTGCTGCACAAGTTTATTCTTCTCTTCCTTCCCAGGTACTGATTTGCCTTTCTGAAAACAGAATTTCCCCCTAGTGCAATTCTGGAGAGAAACCCCAACTTCCTGCAAAGTTTCCTTCCCTCTTTTGATCAGGCCTTCCACCCCACCCCCATACTTGGTCCCAAGAGCCAAGCTGGGGGGGGCAGTTGGTGAACATGCCACACTTGATGTCGTCATGGGCTGTCTGCCGTCAGGAATCACGCGGCTGAAATGAAGACAAATATAAAGAGAAACGGTCCTTAAAAACTCATAATGAATCATGCTTCATGGCAGACAGATAGCAGAGACGTGCAACTGAGAAGCAAAGCAGGTACTTGAATGGCTCAGTTGTTCAGAAGCAATTATACCCTACCTTTCACTGCCTTTATCCCAGGGTGGCTTACAATGCCCATGAAGGCAACTTGCAGCAAGGTGGTCAACTGTATGGGGAGAGTCACTAACCTGCCCTTTGGCTAAACGGCCCTCTCCTCCATTAGATTATAGCACAGCCTTTATTTTGCAAAAAGGGAGTTTATGCTCAACAGACAGCTCAGAACCCTGGCCACAAGGACATCAGGGCAATAGCCATTTTCCCTAACCTAACATGGCACCTTCCAACATGCTGAGGCTGCAACTCCCAGAATTCCCAGTGTGGCTGAAGCCACCGGGACCTGGGAGCCTGGAGTCTCAACACCTCTGGAGGGAGCCAAGCTGGGGAAAGTTGCTCTTGCAAGCCCCATTTCATTGCACCAGCCTTGCAAGAGGTGCTGCCCACACTCCCAGAGACCAAAGCTGTTCTGGGGTAGAGAGGCTACGGTAAGAACTGCACAGGCCCGTAGAAAACAGGTTGCAACTTGTAGCGATACAAAGATGTCCTTTGGTTCATTGTGTCACATCAGCTTCCTCAAGGGGAAAGTTCCTGGGAGTGGGGGGAACCTTTTCCAACCAGACAGACCTCCTGATTTAAAGAGAACAATCCTGCCCACAGATCTGCCAAAGCGGGACCTAGTTCACTTTAAAAACTAAGAGAGCTTTCTTTTTCAAAACCTGAAGGTTGCTTACTCACCTGATAAGGAAAAGTTCTTGAAAAGCATTGAGGGAAGTAAAAGTAAAATTGGGAGCAGATACTCTCGAGGCATTTTGATCTTAGTCAGCTGACTTTGGTCCCCAAATCATACTCTTTTTGAACCCTTGTGGAAGAGGGAGTAGCTGCCAGTCAGCTATTCTGGCAATCCTTAAGATCCACAAGATAGTTTTATATATTTATTAGATCAATTTATATGGCCATCCAACTCACACTTGCAACTTTGAAGTCTGGGACGATCACCAAATGCACCATGTTGCCACTAAAACAAGTAATTTCTGCTAGAAATGTTAATTCACTGCCCTCCTTTCTTTTAAAGGCTGCAAAACTTCTGTGGCCTATTATATCTGTGGTGCTGCACTTCCTTGCCCAGCGAGAGAGGACTTTAGCAGCTTAGAATTCTTCAAAAGGAGAATGTCGCTCTTTGAGAAGAACAGAAACATAAATCACAGGAGGAGGAAGAAAGGAAAACGAGGACACAGGTCAGCCGAGAGAGAAATGCTCCCTCCCCTTCTCATGCCTACCACAACTGGGCTGCCTTCGGACCCACCAGTACAGCTGAGTGGCCAACTGGACCTTCTAATGATGACGTTTCAGACAGCCCTTGTCTTTGCCGCGTGTCTGAAGCTGCAGGGGAGTTGTGAGAAGTCCAGGAATGTTGCACCAACAGGAGCCCAGAGAGGGATGCTCCCCCCCCCGCTGCTTCCCGCTTGGCCCTGAGAAACTGGAGCACATCTCAAGGCCACTGAGAACGGAGGGGAGCTGAACAGCCTAGGCTGCCCCAAGGGCAGTTGGAGCCTTATCTTGGGGGCTCTTGGCAAAAATCCCAGGAGGCTAAGGGGAGAAAAGGGTCTGTTCGCCTCCACCCAGCAAAAGGCCACAGGCAGATGGCCTGCTGACAACTGTTCCAGGCCAGGAGCAAAACTCAGCACACCACGATATGGAACAAGAGGCTCAGCGCTGACCAAGGACCCAAGCAAAGGGCTCAGAAGTGGGAAGTGGATAGCTCTGTGGCTCTAACCCCCACAGCAGCTTAGAAATCCTGAGCCAGCTTTCTCACATTGTTAGGTGATGACAGCAAAGGAAACTTACTGGAATTCCCAGACTGGTCATTGACCTCAATAAAGATTCTTCTTCACTGGAATTCCACATGAAGAAAAGCTGAATTTTCCATCCTTTAGAAACTATACAGACCCGATAGTTTTGCACCAACGTCCCCATTTTACTTAATGTATCTGATTGCGTAGAACTCACAAAAACCCATTCTCCAGCCCCTTGGAAATTTTACTGCCCACCTCCCACCTACCTCTTTCTAAAGAACCATAACTACTTGAAGTTTTATTTTCTGAAAATCAAATACATAAAGCAGACTCTGAAGTCTGTGCCGCCTACAAAAGCTTTTCCCTTCCTCATCAACTCATGAAAAGTATGAGACAAATGCTGCCCTGGAGACAGCCTACGCTGTGCCGCTTGACCAGAGCAGGAAAGGAGATGAATAAAGAATTCAAACCCCTGAATTATTATACACAAGCAAACATATCTGTGCTTCTGGACCCTCCCTCTTAAGCTGACACGGCATTTCCACTGTTTGCAGAGCCGAGGCTTATGCCAGCCACTTTCCTTCCCACTGCTATTCAGGTGGGGCCTTCAGCACTCCTGTAAAGGTGGATCCGGAGGTGGAATGGCAGAAACTGCAGCCATTTCCTGATTTAGCCAATTCTCCCGGATACGCCAAATGCCTTTCCCTCTGACTGAATAGGGTTCCAGGCTCCAGAAAAGGCACCAGAGTGTGTGGCGCCCCCTGCTGGCCAGCGGCACACACAGCCCCAGAGAGTTCCTGTACATTAAAAAAAAGTATACCGTACAAATGAAGAGTCACATGTTTGTTTAATGGACTGTTTGTACAGCCTTTCTCCATAGTCGTCCTACAGCATTCTTTCTTGCTGACCCCAGAAGACAGGAAAGGAGAAGGGAGCACCAGAAAGGAAGAGCAGAGCCTTAAATGAACATAACCAGGTCTTTACTTGTTGCTTTTGAGAAAGCTGCCAGGATGCTGGCAAAAACCACATCTGGAGACTGGGAAGCATCAACAGCTGTATGGATGCCACGCCGGGAGTAGTAGTCCACCAGCGGTGTGGTCTGGGTGTGATAAGCCTTCAGGCGTGTTTTCAGTGCGGCTTCGTTGTCATCTGACCGGCGGATCAGCGATTCCCCTGTGACCTGGCAAGAGCAGCGATTCATCAACGAGGACACCATCCAAGGACCCCCGTGTTCAGAATTCCTGAGCTGGAAACACCTGGCGCCCAGCCCTTAAGGAGCATGGACATCAGAGCTGCCCCAAGCAGCTGAAGGCCTGAAGTTCCACTGAGCTGTTGCCGAGGCTGATGAGACGACAATTCCTGATCGCTCAGCCAACAGAGCACGAAGCACCTGCTTTGGGTCAATGACTTGGCCTGGCACTGAACGGGGCAACTCTTACGTCTGCCTGTTTGACCATCAACTGGAGCCATTCGCCTTCCAGCTGGCCACCCTATGCCGAGGGTCCTCAAAGCAGTGCATAGTGAGGTGGCTGTGACAATGCCTGCAGGGGCAACCACTGGGGCCCTCTCCCAACACCTGGTTGGAAAGGATTCCTCAGAGCAATGCCAGCTGGAGGGCGATTGGTGATGACAGCTCATGGGCAGGTCTTCCCCCACCTCTGGCATACGCAGAAGACATGGAAAGACATGCAGGGTTAGGAGAAGTCAGAGCACCGCAAGAAATTCTCCCCTGGGAGAAGACACCCGCTGAAAACTGAAGCAGGTGAGGGGACTTGTGTGGGGCTATGGGCCTTGCTCTCAGAACACCAGCAAGCAAAGGATTCTGTCACGTGTGCAAAATTTTTACTTTGCACAAAAATACAGTTCAGATAAGCCTGCACCAAAATTCTGCTATCTGTTTAAAATCACAACAGTCACATACAACAATCATTTCTTGCTTCACAGAATTAAAAGCAACGTTTTGAATATTTACCCTGACATTGCTAATGATTGGTAGGGATCAGAAGGTAATGTCACACAGCCACATACCCTAGATATTGAAAGTTGCATGGCCATTCTCCCCAGGACTTGAGTTGTAATTTCCACAAACCCAATGTTATAGCCTATGCGTTTTCAAGGGTTTCTTCAAAACCATACAGGGGATATTCAGCTACCTTGTTGGCTTGCCTCTCCATAGCAAGGAAACCACCATGGTTGAAGTGACCCCAAGATTCCCTTTGCCACTGACCACTGTCCCAGTTTGAGAAGCACAATCTGTGCCAATCAGTGCTATGCTGCGAGCCATCCAAATTCTAGCCCCTAATGATACTATTCAAGGCCTATCAGGCAGCGAGAATTCCATCTCCATTTTGAATGATTCCATATTGTTGATTAAGTTGGAAAACTTAAGCCAAGCAGCTACAAGCAAACACAGAATCAAGTTTTAGGAGCCCAGCAGCACCCAAAGGAATCATAAAGCTTTAGACTGACTAGAGGCACCTAAGCACAGCCCCCCAAAGGGAAAGACACATACATCATCCTTCATATGGACCTTGGGAGGGTTGAATTCCTCGTGGTATGAGCGGCCACTTCCTGGGTGGATTAGCCTGGGAGAGAACACAGGAAAACGTCAGCTTTATCAGTCTGTCATCTGCAGCGTCCAAATGGGATAAAACTAGTCTATGGGCACCAAACTTTAGAAACTCTAATAACTTCCTTCGTAACTGTTACGCATTTCCAACGGTTACAAAGGAAGTTATTTCAGAAATTAAAAGGAAACAGAAGGGTAGGAAGAGAGAGTATTTGGGGAACATCTCTTACTGCAGCACTGGTGAAATCAAGGGAGTGATGCAAGGCCACTGAGAATGGGCAGGTTTTGTTAGTTTTAGCACATGCACACACAGAGAGAGGCCTTGCATTTGCAGCATGACTCAACGTTTCCGTACGTAGGATCCCAGGTATTTCCCATTCAGGCACTGACCACGTCCTTACCTACTCACCTTGTGCTATGAAATATGCTTCTAAGTAAGTGAGCAAGTCTGACTTTACCTTACAAGGAGCTTCCACACAGAGCCCCTGGCTTTCTTGGATGGCTGGAATGCTGCCAAAGAGAGCAAATTTCCCCCAAGGAAAACGACAGTTACCGTCCGGTGATTCTCCGGATGAGTAAGGAGTCAGCGATGCTGAATTCGATGACTGAATCTAGTTTCTCTTTCCTCTTCACCATGAGCTCATCCAGCTGTAAAATTGTGAAAAGGACGCCCAGGGAGTGAATCCACCCTGAAGCTAAATGAATCTGTTCTGGACCAAGGCAGACAAGCGCAGCCAGCAAACACGGGATCAAAGCCAGAGCACAGGCCCTTCTTTGGAACTCCCAACTGGACTGATGCCCCCTCCCTGAGTCCCAGGAGCATCTGCAACTCGCAGGACATCCACTTTGCATGGGGGGGGGGGAACACGGGACACAAGTTATCTCCAAACCCAAGGAGACACTCACCATCTCTGCTTGTCGCACAGTGCGAGGGAAGCCATCCAAGAGGAAGCCGTTTTTGCAGGGGGGGGTCTCCAGGTTTTTCTCAATCAGCTCCATCACCATCTCATCACTCACCTTGTGAGAGAGGAAGGGGAACCAATTTGGTGCAGCAGCCACTGGATCCACTCAAGTCCACTAGAAAATTGTGCTTGTGGGGTGACTGGGCCTCCCAGCTGGTGTTGGGCCTTGTGGCCAGATTCTGTTCTGCACCAATGGCTTTTGCAAACTTATCAAATGTCAAGCTACAAGTCACCCATATTTTTGATTAAGGTACACATGGGTGGACTATACATGTGCATTTCTGTTCTGGATTTCAGCACTGAATAAACTGCCATTATTTCTCACCCCATGAACTGAGCCAATGCAGAAATAGTCACATTATCTAGAAAAGGGGCTCCAAGGCCTCATGTTCTTAAATGTCCCCCAATTCAGCCCCACCTCAGAAGCCTTCCAGGAGGACAGAGAGGCAGTTTCACTTTCCAATCCCTGCAAAGATTCCCAACTTTGATCTATGGGTGCTGCGGGGGGAGGGGGGGAGTTTATGGTTTTTTTGCATTGGGGATTTTACTGTGTAAGCCACCTGGAGTCACTGTGTGTGAGGTGGGCGGCCATATAAATTTGTTAAATCAATCAATCAATCTACCAATCATTCAATCAATCAATCAAGTCACATCTACAACACTCCTAGGCTTTCTAATGTTGATATAATGACAGTTCTGAATGAAGGCTATAAATAAGGATTAGCCACCATAGGCTCCCTGCAAAACGCCGTAAGAAATGTTGCGTGGAGGCCCCCCCCAGGCGAAAGAAGCAAAATGCGATTTAAAAGCAAGAAATATTTATGAAAGAGTGGGTGTGTGGAAGCGAATCTCTCTTCCACTGATTTTCCCTACACCATTTGCCTTTACAGGTAGTCCCCGGGTTAAGAACGCCCAGTTTAAGGATGACCCATAGTTCAGAATGGAGCCTACTGTAGCAAAATTTGAGTTAAATACACAATGATTCAAGTTAAATACACAATGGTTCGAGTTCATTGCACAATACTACTTATACGATGTTATGCAATAATACTGTCCAGCTTACGTACAAATTTGACTTAAGGACAGACCTTGGGAACAGAACTCGTTCTTAAACTGGGGACCACCTGTACAGGTAGTCCTCATTCAGTAACCACTCATTCAGTGACTGTTTGAAGTTATGATGACACTTAACGAGAAGACTTAGAACTGGTCCTCGTAGTTGCAGCCATCGCAGCATCCACAGAGTCACGTGATTGTGACTTGGACGCTTGGCAACCAGCTTGCAATTATGACGGTTGCAGCATCCCATGGTCACGTGATTGCCATCTGCAACCTTCACTGCTGGCTTCCAACAAGCGAAGTCAACGGGGAAGCCAGCAGGAGGTCACAAATGGCGATCATGTGACATCGTGCCCAACAACGTCAACCGGAACTGCCACAACCACTATCATAAGTCGGCATGGTCATGCGACATCGCATTTTACAACTGTGTTGCTTGGCAATGGAGTTGCCAGTCTCACATAGTGTCATTAAGCAAAGACAACCTCTGGGAATCTGAGCTCCAAATATGGAAGGAAACATAGGAAATGACATTGCATCTCCAGAGCCTGAAAGACTAAAAATAGCAATAAAATAAATCACTCTTCCCTAAAAATGGAAAGGCAGTATAATTAGGACATTAAGTCCCACTTCATTTTGTTAATCAAATTTTTTGATCAGAGTGGTGAACTGGATCCTCTCCAGAGAAGGGCCACAACTGATGTACAACGACCTTGCTCAACCAGCCTGTTTGGTCACAGATTTCTGATGCTTAAGCTTTTAATTCAAAGAACAAAGGATACCACTGCAATAGTGCAAGCCAGCATCACACTACACCCCACTTTCCAGAGTGCTATCAGCCACCAAGCTGGCTGGACATGACAGGACTCTAGTCCCTTCAGAGGCACCTGCAGAAGCCGTGGTGTTACATGTATCATGATGTCACTGTGCAAACAGTGAGAATGCAGATGAATATTACATAATTGATGTAATCTGTGCAATGAGGTCATGACGTGTGTGACATCACTCCTCCCTGCCTTGCAAGCCCCTATACATTTGTCATTTGGGGAACAACAGGATGGGAGAAGCTGGTTTAAGTCAACTGCTGGGAATCTCAACACTCAACTGACAGAGGATTCTTCTGAACTTGAGGTTCTTCAGAGAGCGCCACTGTTTTACCCACCAGCTTCCCAGCATCCATCGTCTCCTTCAACCTCTTCCCCAACTCTGAGCCAGAAGCCACCATCGCCCGCAACATGTCTCCTGTGGCCAGGTGGCACACGCAGTAGGCTTCAGCGAGCCGGGGAGCCTGGGCAGGAGAACAAAGAGTCAGAGGTTCCCGCGATGGCCACGTACTTCATTTTGCTTTAGTTTTTCTTGCAAACGGAGCCACACGTTGTTGAATTCTAAAGAAAGCGGCTTCGTGATTTAGCGTGAGGAAATACAGACCAATTTCTTTTGCCTCTTAACTATTTTGTGCATCTTAAAAAAGGAAATGCTAAGGAATACTTCATGACCCCCTCCTCCACTAAATATCTCCATTTTCACGGGCTGTCGTATCCTTTGAGGAAATGAGGATCAAAGAAAGTACAAACATTCCCTGATCCGCCAGCCGGGGAGGGGGGGTTGGGGTTCAATAACAACCCCTTCCCAGCAGCACTATCAGAAGCCTCCCAAACGTTCAGAGACCCCCCCACAGCATCCCCGTCCCCCGACCGGACTTGAGGGCCGAGAGGAGGCCCAGACGCTCCGCTTCCCTCGCTTCGCGCCTTGCCCGAGGGGGGCACCGAGCGCGGGATCCCACTGCGCCGGGCCGAAGCTGCCGGCCTCCCAGAGGATCCGGCCTGCGCGTCTCTGAGGAACCCGCCCCTCTTTCGAGGCGACCTTGCTGAGGCGGGCAAAAGGAGCCCGTTTCGCAAGAGATCACGCCGGGCGCCCTGCCTCGCCGAGCAGCGCGAGGGGCCGTTACGCCGGGCAGCTCGGCCCAGGACGCTCCGCGCCGGAACCCCGCGCCTCGGGGCCGCCGCCGCCGCCCTCGGCCAGACCCCCCCCGGGAGAGACCGCCGCCGCAGGAAGGCCCGGCGCGTCTATCGCATTTGCGACTGCGCCGGGCCGCGGGGGGGGGTCTGGCGGGGCCCGGGGCGAGCCCCTCCCGCGCCTGCGCGCTCCACCCCCCCACTCCCGTCACTGGCTGGGAATTCTGGGGGCCGGAGTCCGCGCTCTCCGGCGGCCAGGGCTGAAAGACCCGGCTCAGGCCCGGCGCAAACCGCCTCGCGGTCCCCAAGCCCGCCGCGCTGCTACGCGGAAACCCGCACGCCGGCCGCGGCGCCAGGCAGGCTCCGGAGGCCCGCCGGTCGGGGCCGGTCCCGGGGTCAGGTCGGGGCGAGGCTGCCCCCGCAAGGCGGGCCGCTGCTCTGCCCTGGGCCGGGAGGGACCCCGAGCCGGCGCTCCCGCCTCTCCCCGAGCAGGGCCCGCGAGGCGCCCCCCGCCACCCCGGGCGGGATCGGCTCGCCCCCGCCCGCGCAGGCCCTCCCGCGCCCCACGGCGCCCAGCGCGGGCCGAGGGCGCCGCCGGCCTCGCGGCCCGCCGCGTGGCTCCTCCGGGGGCCGGAGTGCAGCAGAAGGCCGCGGAGCGCCCGGGCCGCTCACCTGCGTGCCCTTCCCCGCGCCGGGCGGCCCCAGCAGCACGGCACGGACGCCCTTCCGGACCCCGCGCCCCAGCGCGCCCTGCCCGCCCTCCGCGCTCGGAGCCATCGCGGCGCTCGCCCGGCACGTCCCGCGCCGCCCGAACGGACAGCCGCGCGCGAAGCCCGCCCCTGCGGCGGCGGCGGCTCTCGCCCAATCGCCTCGCCGCGGGGGCGGGATCGTGCCCCTGATTGGGCATCGTGTCCCGAAAGGAGGCGGGGCGGAAGAGCTGCGCCTGCGCACTCTCCGCTCGCTGGGAGCGGCAGGGAAGGGGCGTCCTTTCCTGCGCTGCGCAGCCGCTGATTGGAGCACGTAGATCTATGCAAACGTTTCCTGGGAAGGGGCGTCCTTAAAGGATCGTGCGGCCTCCGCCTCGTAGCCGACAGGTGGCGCTCGCGTGCTCCCTCCGGGCCGATTGAGCTGGTTGGGGAACCGATTAAGCCCTTCCTTTCATATCTCAATCTCTGCAACTTTAAGACGCATGGCTGGCTGGGGAATTCTGGGAGTTGAAGTCCACCCATCTTAAAATTGCTGAGGTTGAGGAACCCTGCTATAGAGCTGCATGCACGCATTCAGAACAGGGCTGGGGCTGTTGGGGCCCACCATTCGCTCCGACATCTTTGCCTCCCAGCTCTGAAATGCTGAGAATTCTGGGAGTTGAAGTCCACAGAGTTAAAGTTGCTGAGGTTGAGGAACGCTGGCCTAAGCTACACCATGTTAAATGAAAGGTGACCTCTTTCAACCCTTGGTCTAACTCCCCTGCCCTTCTCATTAAGGCACGATGTGAAAACAGTCAGCTATTTTCTTAAGCCAGTGCTACATAACTGTGCAATTTCTTATCCTTTGATCTATGCACTTATTATTTTATTGCTTGCTCGAGGACATGTAAGATGCTTGGTATAGATATACTAACTGGGAAACGATCGGTCCAAGTCTTGCCCTTGCTCTGTGTCAATAAAAGCTTCCTGCTTGCATAATCAGAGAGTTGTCTCTATTCCCTAATGAACCTTAGTGACCTTTTCTGCAACATCCACCTAATAAAAAAATGAAAAAAAAATTATCAAGGCATGTTCCTAAAAAGAAATATTTGTTTTTATTTAAATTAATCAGTTAATTGATCAGTCCAACCTTGCGCTGGATCCTCACGTGGCCCGTAGGCACCCATGGCTACCGGCTTGGTACTGTTGGAATATTTTTCTTATACATAGTAATGCTGATTCCTGTCAGAATAAGCAAGCAATATATCACATAGCAAAATCTATGTAAAGGAAGACATATATCTTATGTTTAAAAAAATCACATGTATAGGAAAGAAAAATGCCCATGGTTTTAGCTCTAGATAAAGAGGCATCTGCTTAACCATAAATAAGGAAGTTTGCCATAACTTTAAGATAAGGAAACATCTGTTTTAACAGAATATGAAAGGAAGATGTTCATGCTGATAGAGCAGAAACTATCTACTAAGGTGACGCATTTCATTCTATTAATAATGATTGGCTACATTTTTAAACTAAAAGACCTATAAAAAGGATGGAGAAGCAATCCCCGTTTTTGACCGTCCATCCAAAGACAACTTTGGGTGAATAAACATCCTTTGGCCTCCACTGATCGTCTGGTTTGCTTTATTCCCAGCTTGGGAAAGGAACAGAAAGAGATTTAAGGAAGGAGTTCATCCTTCTGCCAGTATGCAGAGCAAGGCTCGGTTATTCAGTTCCAACCACAGAGGCTTCTGCAGGGATGGTGGACAAGGGATGAAATGTGCGTCGTGATATCATGACAGAAGCTCCACCAATGGTGTTCTTGCATCTGACATCGAGAGGCAAGTGGGAGAGGGCAAGAGATTGCCTTGTGACATCATGACAGACATTGTGCTGTTTTTCCATCACTATGGCTAGTTACGCATATGCGTGTGCCGAAGTGAAAAAATAGCTGTGCAGATCAGGTTTCAGCCTCTGGCTAAGAATGACTGTCCTATTGTTAAATGATTCACATCAAGCTACAGTAGGAGCTTTCATTGAGAAAATTTTTTCCTCTTGTGCCTAGAAAAGAAAGGGGAATATCTTTTCTAAAATTATAATAATTAAAGTTGTCTAATTTTTAACAAACTGATCCCAGCCTAATTAGTACTAGCCTTTTAATTAATCATATGGCTTTTTAACCATTTCATGTGGCTGATTAAATGTTGTCATTTTTGTTCCCTGATGCCATTCAAACTCTCTGTCTTGCTAGTCATTCATATATATCAACAACTTCAGAAGTGCTAAAGTAGGAATTAGAAGGCTATTTTCATAAGGTGGTTCTGGTAGGAAGGCACATGGCGCTTGCCTAAATGTTTGCCACAGCCTTGCATTTAAGCACTGAGCTGGAAGCCGAGGTGATCGCGGAGTGGTGGAAAAGGGACAAACACTTCCCCTTTGCGTGCCCATCTTAGGAGCTGCTACAGAAGGAACAAAGGGCCCCTGTCTGCAATGTCTCTCCCACCCAACAAACATTTTTTTGCGCTAGAAACTTCTATGAGCTTATTTTCAAGGCTTCCTAGAATATCCTGGGTAATTGCATCTATTGGAAGTCTTGCATCTGCCCTGTTGCCTTTTCTCTGCAGGTTTCACAGAGCAACAGCTGGCCAACTGGCTGAGGCAGGGCACAGGACCATTTTGCTCTCCTAATGTGTGCAGCACTGACCTGGAAGGTGCCTTGTTCAATACTGGGCCTTTTATTGTAGCAATAGCTCTTCATTTGTTGGCAGAGAGTCCAATGTACTGCATGGAAGTTACAAGAAAGATTATTAGTGATTGAGAGGGAAATTAATGGGGGTGGGGTGGGGTGGGGACTGTACCTTGGAAGCTAAGCAGAATAGCTCTTGGTTAATCTTTGGATGGGAGACTCTCTAAGAAAAGCCAGAATGGTAGGCTAGCTGGAAGGCAAAATTATTCCGGGGGGGCGGGGGGAAGGCAACAACAAACCACTTTCATATCGATAGCAAAGACAGAATCCATGAAGCACCAACCACTGAGATCAACTTGAGGGAAATTTTAACAGAGAACTAGAAAACCCATGATCTGCTGGGTCACCTTTCCACATATAATATAGGCTGATGCCATTTCCCCTCCCCTCACGACCCTCAGCAGAGCCCCAGTGAAGCCTCCTCCACCTCCTGGGCTGACCCACGGAACTGCCTGTCATTTTGCTGGGGGACGGGGAACAAAGGGAGGCATGGACTGTGATGACCCAATTACCCTTTTCCTGGTGTCGAATAATGTCATGACCCCCCCCCCCCACAAATCAGACTCACAAGCATTGTGGCAGCCCCAGACTGGATCCTCAACTCCCAAACAAGCCATTACAAATTGCTCCATTACACCCAGGATATGCCCAAATTTCCCCCTTGGGGGCCATTACCCCCGGTTTGAGAACCAGCCTTAGAACCAGCCCGCCCTTACATGTATGCATTTTATTAGATTTGGCTGCCTGACTCCCAAATGACTTGTGCTGTCAGCTGGGTGGGAGGACATGCGACATCTTCCTCCTCTGTCCGCTCCAGAAGGGGCATTATAATATTAAACAAGCTAATGGGAAGAGAAAGCCCATCCAGGCTTTAAACATGGTCAGTCTGAGTATTATTTATTTATGTTGATTATTTATTTTTATATCATCATCCTCATTCCTAATCTGATCAGTAACTGACAGACTGGGGTAAATTACAAAATTGCCTAGACATTAAAAACAGCAAAAGCAATAAAATAATAGGTAACACAGGAAGGCTAAACATCACTCTCCCAATATATAAATTCAAAAGTACAGACATGATCGGAGAGAAGGAACTAAAATGACCTAATTGGGGAAAACTGGCTCTGAAACTTTAAAAAGTAAGTGAATCATTATGGTGCCCATGAGCAGAGCCCCACCCCTCATCTTTTTAGCCACCTGCCTTGCTTCTTGTGGCAAGGGGGCTTCTGAGCATGGCCAGAGTGCCTGGGGAGGTGTAGGCCAGCTGCAGTGTACTCCTCAATCATGGGAGTCCTTGCCCAGCAGATTACAGTTGTGGAAATGGGTGTGGGTGGGCGTCTACGCGAAGAGGTCTGTCATCTTTGTGCTGACAACTGGTTTAGGAAGGTTCCTGCAAAATTCCTGTTTCCAACCATACCGTTAGCCCGGGTGCTTCTGAGGTGATAGGAAAGTGTTTTAGGTTTTAGTGCTTTTTTCTCTTCTAACAATGGCCTTTTGCTTTTGAAAACACGCTTGCGCAGCAGCTGATATTAGGTGAAGGTGAGAAAGACACAGACTGTAAGCAATAAGAAAGAGAATTATCTATATAAAATCCATATAAGAAACATTCCTTTTTAATACGCATGTGCTGTAGAATGCAGAAATGTATAAAAAGTTTCTAAACTTTGTTCGGGCGCGTGCGCTGCCAGGAGGCTCTGGCACCCATCCAGCTGGCCATAAATAAAACCTCTTGCTGAGAAATCGGTCCTGCCTGGAGTCTTTCCTTGGGGAGACCCCTGATCTGCATCTGTTTCTCCTAACAGAGGGCAACGCATTTGGGGAACTGCTTCCACCCCGAGAAACCCCCCCCCCCCACGCAGCCAGAAGCCGCTGTTCCCCCTCCCTTCCCAGCCTCTGGGCCGCAGGTCCCGGCTTCAGCATCACTCCAGCACTCTGCTTTGTTTCTTCCCCCTCAGCCAATCGGATTGCTGGCCTTGGTTGCCAAGGCGACTCTTGTGAGCAGGGATGCGGAGGGGGGGTGCGGGAGCTGAAGATTAGCCGGTGCTGCTTTGCATGGTGTAGGCTTTGGAGGAGGAGGAGGAGGAGGAGGAGGAGCCACTGCCGAAGCCTATATTTACTCTTGGGAGCCCATGGCAAAATCCGTTTAAATGCTTTTTAAGGTGGGTGGAGGGAGGAGGGGGGTCTGGCCTTGGGGGGGGTTGGGGGGGGCTGAGGAGAGGAGGGCGAGAGGGAGCTTGCACAGCCCTGACCCTGCCTGTCTCCCGTCCGCCCTCCTGCAGAGACCTCGGATCCCCAGCAGCAACTGCGCCTCGGGGTGTTGCAAAAGCTCAGAGTTCACCGGAGAACCCCCCTGGCATTACACCTAGCCACCCGGGAAGGAGGAAGGCTTCGGGACGGTGAGGCCCCCCTGGACAAGGACTGATGGGGTAGGGGTGTTGGGGGGAGCATCCTGGCACTCCAGACTGACAGAGCATGGACAGAGGCCAGGAACAGCTGGCCTCCTCCCTCCTCCCTCTTCTCTGCCCCATTTAACAGCTGTAATGTGGGTTAAAGGCCCCCCTTCTCTGTCTGGCATGTGGGGCCGTGCAAGAGAGACTGGCACGTGAGGCCTGGGTTTGAGGGAATCTGAGGAAAGCACACTTTTTAAAAAGAATTGCCACTCGTACGTAAAGGACAGCGGACACACACACACGTGCCCTTTCACAGATAACTTTTATCCAGTTTGCTACCCTATTTAACTCATTACCAAGTTCTCTTCTTCCAGGCTTGGTGCGGGAGGGAGGGAGGGAGGGATGGAAGGAGTGGGGATTCCCACAGATGACTGAGGGCTGGTCTGGGAACAAGAATTACCCTCTGAGTGAATTCATGCTCAGTGAGATGACACTGGGTCTCAGAGGGTTTTCACAGATTCTCTTCCTTTGCGAATCCCTTCCTGGTCATGCAATCACAACCCTCTCCTCCAACGAAGTGGACGTCCATTGCGACTCCTCTCCCTGTCAGGGGCTTCTTTGATGCTTCCCAACACTGATCAGAACCGGCTGGACCTGTGGATTTCTTTCTCTCTTTTTCTCTGGAAATCTGCTGGAGCAAAAAGCGGGATGTCAGAACCCAGACTTTGTTTCTAGAACGTTTTCTAAAAACTCACTTGGATGACCATTTCCAACATGGGCACGCCAGTAGAAGTGAAACATTCCCACCCAATAGTCCATCCGTGAAAACAGGGAGCCCTGTGGATGCCACGAGTACTTGCAACCTTACTCCAGAGTCACATTCTAAGTTACCGTCACGATTTATCTCTCCACTAACAGTTCTGCTCCAACCCGAATTTTTCCACAATCCTTTATTTTACACACACTAATCAGAAAAAAAGAGAAGGTCACTAAAACCTTTCTTGTTATAAAAATGGAATCAGCAACTGCTGTGTGCCAAAGGCCACAAGTGAATTTTGACAGCAGTTGGGTGTCCTGGGAGGGGCTGCCTATTTACACAATGGCTGCCACAGGGCTAGAGATTAAGTGCCTATTTCTCAGAAGACAAACGTGCGAGGTTGCTTTCTGCACACCCCCCCCTTTTGTCTGCAATTCCAAACTAAGCCATGGACTGCAGTGCCCCCACCCCTATTATCTTCTAAGAAGCTTCTGGAGCCAAGTGACTGATCTGAGTGGGGCCAGTGGGGGTCCTTGTTGGCCCTGCCATTCAACTTAAGAAAGTTCCATTAAACAAAAGGGCAGGCAATGTGCAAAGCATTCAGCCACATTTACCATCTTCATAGGTGTGGGGGAAAGCATCATGCTGGCATTCTGCATTTCAGCAAGCAAGACAAAGTTGTCTCCACCCGGATCTGGTCAGAGGAAGTAAAAGCAGAACAGACGTTGCAAATACACTGACCTAGTTTCAGGTCAATACACTGAACAGCTTCAGGTCAACCTCACCTGCTGGACCTGTAAAATGACAGTCTGCACCCCAGGCATCATCATAGTCACTCGAATGTCTTTATTTGTACATGTAGGGATGATGATTAGGAGCCTGGTAGTGCCTTTTCCAACTAACTAATTTTATTAAAAGGCATAAGCTTTTGCGATACCTTAACCATAAAAGCTGGCCAATAGATCTCCAGACTTTCTGGGTACCTTTTCCAATCTGGAGTCTTTTGCCATCCTCAGCATCAGGTTGGAGAAAACTACTGTAAGCAATCCAGGAGCCTTAGTGATCTCCTGCCAAATTCAAGAAGGGGAACCCTTTCTAAGCTTCCTGCTTAAGTGTATGGAAACCATCTAGCACATGATGGAAGAGTAACTGCTTGTGAAGGAGCTTTTTGCCATCTCAGATGGTTGAGAAGGAGCTTCCTGGTGTCTCGCTTTCCCTCCACAGTGTGTTGCATACTTAAAAACTTTCCCCCCTACTGACGGAGGCTTTCGAAGCAAGATCCTCCTTTGGTGGCAACAATGACCAGGTACCTGGATGAATCGGATGTCATGATGGTGGAGGAGGGCTTCACCACTAGGGATCTCCTGGAGAGTCTCCTCCTCAAGGTGGCCCAGACGGTGAGGACCAAGACTATTGGCTTTCCATGCATTAAGGATGGAGGGGGTGCGAGTGTATGTGTACTCATCCCAGGGTGTGGGTCCCCACTGGCAAGTGTGGCTAAGCCATGTGGGCAGGTAAAGGCTAAGAGCAGTTATCATGCAGGCTTCCATAATGTACACAGGACTGAAAATTCAGCTCTTTCCATTTCAGAATTTGTGCAACCAAAGCTATTGCACCCTCTCTCCCAGAAATGGAAGGAGAGTTTCCCATTTGGTTTTTACAACTATCTTGTGAAACTCCTAAGATGGGTAATGATGGCCAAGCTCACGTCCATCTGGAGCTGGCTGGGGACCTGGAGATACAGTATCTGAAGGGAAGTACCCTGAGCGCAATCTTTACGGAAGTGGGGAGGCCCCCGAGGAGCCAGGTGCAAAATGGATCAGTTTGCAGGTGGTGCTAATTGTGCCTCTTCCTCTCCAGGGCAGCCGAGAAGCCTTTTTTGTGGCGAATCTCGAGAATGTGGTGAAGAAACATGTGTGCCTCCTCAAGGCCCTGCCCCGCGTCAAGCCCTTCTACCCCTTGAAGTGCAATGGCAGCAAGGGAGTGGTGCAGATGCTGGCAGGGCTGGGGGCTGGATTCAGCTGCACCAGCAAGGTGGGGCAAGAAGTGCCTGGGGAGAAAGGCAGGGGCGCCAGCAGGGCACGGTCAGAAAAGTGAGGAGGGGGAGTCTCAGTTGCGCTGTTGTGGCCACCATCTTGACTTTTCTGAACACATCCTCTGGACACCCCGTAGGAAAAGAGAGATTGTGTTGTCTCCCTTCTCAGCAGGCTGCACGCGCAGCCCAGGCAGGATCCCCTGAGTTGTGGAACTGTCCTGCAGCACACAACACTTATTGGCGTGGAAAGAAAAGCAGATGTGAATGTCAGTCTTGTTTTTCAAGGGACCTTAATAGACAGTCCAGCCGCTGCCAGTTTCATAATGCCTTCCAGTCAGTGTCAGACAGAAACTGGTCACTCCCTGCTTATGGGAACATCTTCCCCCAATAGTTTCTTTCAGGCAGATCTAATAATATTACAACTGGAACCCGCCTGGTACTTGGGAACGTCTGGAGTTAGGTGCATCAAAGACCTGGCATAAAAGCAGTCAGAAAAAAAAAAAAGAACAGGTTTTTAAGAGACTGGATGGATACTTGGAACATGCATTGTGTGTTTTGAGAACGAAGCAGTTGTCATACGGTGGAATCTAATACCAGTTCATATCCACAAGAGTTCTCTCTAAGTTTGCAAGGCCAGGGGGCTGTGGACAGCAAGCCCTCCAGACACCATCTACTCAAATGTCTTGCTAACTATTTCTGAAACATTTCCTTTAAAAAAAAGCTTCAGAATCAATATGCATAAGTAAAATACGTACGACATTAAAAAAAAAAAAAGGAAGGTTGAAAGACCAGTCTCTCAAAAGAGGACTTGGAAGGCGAAAGTCCTGAGGGGAATTAAGAGGGGAATTCAGAACTAAATCCCTAGGTTTGCCACATTTGGGTGGATAATAGAGCTGAGCAGGCCGGGGGACTTTCCACAAGGAAACACTCGCAGTGAGAACAACAGGAAAGAAAAGCAAAGTTCCATGAGCATCTGACTCTCAAGGCCACCGTTGGCTTTCTGAATCATTGGACCCTTAAGATCAGAATTTTCATGGGGACTTGAACCCCCTTGCAATTTCCACCTCGTTCCACAAGGTGCAGGAATTTGGGGGTCAGTGCCTGCTCTTGGTCAGGGCCCATCACCCCCATCCCCAAGTTCAGATGGCCAAGTGCTTTTACCTTCATTGGTTGTGACTCTCCAGACAGAGATGGCCCTGGTGAAGAGTATTGGAGTTCCACCAGAGAGGATCATCTGCACCAGCCCGTGCAAGCAGATCTCCCTGATCCGATACGCAGCCAGCCAAGGGGTGCGGCTGATGACTTTTGACAATGAAGTGGAGCTCGGGAAAGTAGCACGGAGGTACCCATCTGCCAGGTAGGCCATCAGCATCTGTGGGCATTATGCAGGAAGGGGGAGTTGCACAGAATGGGGGAGAGGTCTTGGCAGCAATAACTAATGACTAAAGAAGAAGACCACAAGAGCTGTTGGACTCGTGGAAAGTTTTCCAGGTAGCAAAGAAGAGGTTTTATCCCTCCTGGTTGGCTATAAAGAAGCTGGGAGCTTTCTGGAAATGTGTGCACTCTATTCTCTTCAAATAAACCAATTTTCTGTTCAAGGAAAGGGCGAGGTGGAGGGAGAGATACGGTGAATTTGAAGCAGAGCCAGGAGTACTGAAGTCCAAAATGGGATGACTAATGGGCAGCTGTTAAAAACAGAATAAAAAATATAAACAAAATTATAAATAACATAAATATCAGCTGAAAAACCAACCCACAACAATGCTAGTAATCATCCCAGTTAACATAACCGATAAACGGGCTCATCCACACCGTAAGGGCCCCAGGCTTGATGGCAAAACCAGGTCTTTAAGGCCTTGTGAAAAGCCAGTGAGGTGGGGGCAAATCTGCTCTCTGGACAGATGGGGCTCCAGAGGGCGGGAGCCACAGGAGAAAAGGCCCTCTTCTTGTCTCCTGCCAGAGGGCCCTCCCTCACGGAGGGGACCTGGAGCATGCCTCTCCTGCCAGATCTCCGAAATGTTCAGAGTTGTTCCAGAAGACAAGAAATGGTGGGCTTAAATTGCAAGGGAAGAGATTTCAGTTGGACATTGGAGAAATGTTCCTAAGGAGAAGAGCTGTTCAGCAGTGGAACAGGCTGCCTTAGGAGTTGTTAGTGAGTACCTTGTGTGGAACGAACCAACCTCACCAGTTTGCTTTCCAATAAACAAAGGGCTTCATAACTGGTTCCATAGCAACCATTTTCTTGCTCTTAAAATATCAAATGTTTCCACCGGGATCCCCTTGACTTAGTGTGTTCTGCAAATCCAGCCAACTGTCAGTTTCTTTTCCAATGAACAACAGTTAAACAAAAGTTGTCATAGCACAATACAGTGTCTGAAGGTAGACGGTAAGGCTCTGGCACCCATAGAGGTGTGGGTGTGTGTGTGTAATGAGCAGGAGGAATGACCTTGTGGGACAGGAGGAAGAGCTGCAGCCGAGACAACAGTCGGATAAAAGAAGTCTGGGTCCCTGCCAGAACTCAACCCGAATAAACATCTCAGACAAGACCCTCCCCAGTTCTCATGAAGATACAGGGAGGGAGGGGGAAAGCACATTCAAATTTGCAAGATTCAGTTACTATAACCTTATAATAAAAGTAGTGTTAGTCTGCATGACTTTGGTTTCCTAGTCTGCTGTGCCTTGGAGGGCTGACTGTGTGTGTGTGTGTGTGTGTGTGTGTGTGTGAGAGAGAGAGAGAGAGAGAGAGAGAGACATTATGTGCATCATCTCAAAAATGACCTTAATTATGTCATATGTGTCATTTGTACAATGACATCATGACACACATGATGTCACTGTGGCTTCTGTTGGATGTCTGTGAATTAGAGCTTCAAATGTGTTGGCTGCACCTAAAGCTCCTTACAAAACACTAGTGTTAAATAAAAGGTAGAGCAAAGTTGTTAACTGTAGCCAAACAAGTCTGTTCCTCTCACTGCCCCAGAATGATTCTGCAACTGGCTACTGATGACTCCAGGTCCTCCAATCATCTGAGTGTGAAATTTGGTGCCACCCTTAAAACCTGCCGACATCTCCTCGAGATTGCAAAGCAGATGAACATTGAGGTGGCAGGCATCAGGTAGGGGCAGAGCACCCAGGAGGAGACATGGGGGAACCTGCTTACTGGGCAATCTCACAGCTTTCCTTAGTGCTCTTTTCTGGCCAAAGAAAGGAAGCCATGGAAGTGTCTGAGATGGGAACCACAACTACTTGGGAGTGAGCAACACTTGGGTGGAGTCAGTGGTGGCCCATGGAAGTTGCCAGGCAGTCAGGCAGGGGGCACCACTAGCAGTGCACCCTGCAGTTTCGCTGCATAAGTAAATGTAAGTGTTCACAGACAACTCATCTGCTTTCCTTTCTAGCTTCCACATTGGAAGCAGCTGCACCGACCCTCAGATCTTCACACAATCCATAGCAGATGCTCACCTGGTCATGGAAATGGGCGCAGAGCTAGGCTACAAGATGCATCTCCTGGACATTGGAGGAGGACTTCCTAGTGCTGAAGAGTCTAGGAGGCGCTTCGAAGAGGTAGGAGTCCTCGTGCTTGATTCCTGCTTTTGGAGCATATTGTTGGCTCCAAAGACCTCTCAGCTGGCCAGGAGTAGTTTGGGGCGTTCTCTACTTTCTATTGAGTCAAGAATTCAATGGTGTATGAAAAAAACCAAAATATCAGCCTGGAGAATCAAAGGGCACGGCCTCAAGCAGGTGGCACGCTCAAATATTTGTGTTTTGTGTCCTGCTTGCTGCTTCTCACTTCCTCTCTCTGCTGCAAAGGTGCAGAGAGCCTCCCAACAATTCTAAAATTATTCGAGCCCGGCATTGACACAACTTTTCCATGGGGCCCAGCTGAGCTCCAATAACTTGGAGGTGATTCAAACTGAAATGTTGTTTCAGGCCACCAAGCGCATTCCTAGTGTGGCACCGTGTTCATGCAGAAGCAGGGCTCAGTATGGTAGAGACCAGAGACTCCGTGGTTACTGACTAAGGCTAAATGTAACTCTCACGAGGTTTGGTCCCTCTTAACTCTACTGACAGCCGTTGACAGCAAATCTTAAGCAAAGTTTCTGGACATGGAAAGTGAACTTAGCAAAAATTTCTCCAGGGCTTGAGTGGGAAGATCTTGACTGTTTTAAACCAGCGAGGTACCTCAAGAGACTCACCCTTCACAAACCCTGCCAGGCATTCTGTTAATGCAACTGATTGTCTTGCCATCCACAGTTCTTGACAGGAGGGTCAAACGATCCCCTTTGCGAAAGGAACCTGGCCTTGGCAGCGGCTGCTGCATGAGGTACCGGCCCCCATCCTCTTCCACTGCAACTTTTACGGAAGTCCCTCAAATGCTCCCCTGCACCTTTTCTCATGCTGTTCCTGGGTAGCTGATGTGTTCTATATGTGTCACCTGCTATCATGGCAGAGCCGAGGACAAGGCTTCTCATAGCCAAACTGGCATTGATCACTTGCAGGACTGAGCCCCTTTTAACAGCACGGAGCCCCTTATTCAGTTAATCTAATATAGGCAGTAACAAGTTCAGTGTAATGTAATGCAGGTGCTATGCATCCGTGTGTTGTAACTGCTGTATTTGATTTGATTTTAGTAAGTGCAATGAAAGAGATTCAATGTGAATTGGAGGGCCTTGTGAAAGGAGGCCACCCTTCCTCAGGTGCAGTCCTCCGGATGTGCAGGACTACAACGGCATGGCAGCACAGCTGTGTAATTGTGAATTATGTGTCTTGTAGTCCAGCTTGTAGTCCATGTTGAGGGTGGCAGTTCAGAAAGGCTTTAGCCATTTGGAGGGGAGACTCAGAACTGAGATTAAAAATGACAGGAGAGACGGAGGGGCGCCTGCCATGCCAGAAGAGAAGCCAGGGTTAGGAGGGCTTGGCTTTTAAGGGTTGTATGGGCCTGGACAGGAAGCAGGGCAAGCTTTCACCTGGAGCTTCTGGGCACCATCTCAGCCTGTGGGAGTCCCTGGCTGGGTAGATTCCCAGGAAGTTCCACTCCTAGGATTTCTTCCTCAGCTGAAGGCCATGGAGGATGCCGCCTTTTCCTTGCTGCCCAGGACACGTCTGGTCCTTGAGGAAGGCCCTCTCCTTCTGATCTCCCCAGATCCCCAGACTGGGCTGCTTCTGCTCGCCTTCCAAAGCAGCGGCACCTGAACCCCTCTGTTCCTGGGGCAGTAAGAGTGGCCAGGAAGGTACCCGGGCTGGTGCTCCAATCCCGGGGACCTGCTTGGCCTGCCGGTTGGGTCAAGCACCAGCCAGGCTAAGGCCCTTAGCCATGTTTGTTGAGAGAATGAGCTCCTGAGCACAACCAGGGCCATTCGAAATGTGAGATCCTTTCCAGAGTTAGTGCTTGTGCAAATGTTTCTCTTTAAGAATCAACTGTGGGGTGGGAAGGGGCAAGACGAGGTCCTTGCCGTGCATGGAAGGGCTCCCTGCTTTATGCCATACTGGCATCCCGGTTAGGACCTCCTCCTACCTTACTTGCTATGTGCTCTTATGAAAACAAGCCAACAGGAAGTTGGCCAGGGTCAGATTGCCGTGGCATCCTTTCTGGCCCCAGCTGCCTCTTTTCCCAACAGCTGCAAAGTCCAAGGCAGGACTTCCGTTGCGCATGCGTATAATGGCGAGGTTTCCGCTCTTCTCCCTCCCGCCCGCCGGACTCTTTCAGACAGCAGCTGTGATCAACTCTGCCTTGGACCTCTATTTCCCCGAAGGCTGTGGGGTTGAGATCCTCGCTGAGCTGGGGCGCTACTATGTGAATTCAGCCTTTACCTTGGTGGTCAACATAATTGCCAAGAAGGAAGTTCCTCTGGACCAGCCAGGCTCAGACGGTAGGTTCAGAGAGCTCCCAGGTGGACTTTCTTCCTCCCAGGGACCTGCAGATGCTCAGCCATCCATCCTGGTTTACACACCAGCAACTGGGGGCACAGAAGACCCCAAGGCTAGGAGAAACAAGCCACATCCTGGCTTGACATGGTGCGTGAATCCATCCAAACACGCTGCCCCTCACTTGACCAGATGCCCCGCCAGTCTTTCCTTGGGGGCGCAGCACTGGTCCTCCAGCTGCCCAGTTACGGCCCCCTTGGGGCCTAGCCAGAAATGATGAGCTGGAACTCAAGAAGCCAACATTTCCTCTCTGTCCGTCTCATTCTAAACCTGATCAAAACTCAGGCTTGCCAGGAGCTGCTTCGCAACCCTATAGTTTATTTATTTGTTCAGTTTATATAGCGGCCCAGTTCAAAACAACGCAGCAACTTAAAAGTCATGAAAGAATCAACCTCAGAACAGAACACATAGCAGCTGAAGATGGAGTTCATTTCCCGAAAACATCTCTTAACATCTCTCAAAGTCAGATTCACTGAACGCCCTGCTCCAACGCCCACCGGAACAGCCAGGTCTTCGGTGCCTTTCGGAAGGCCAGCAGGGTTGGGGCTGCCCAAATTCGGGGGTTAGCTGCTTCACTGAGCAGGGCCTGCGATGCAGAAGGCAGGCTGCATGGCTCCCGTCAGATGGCCCTGCTCGACAGGAGGAGTAGGAGCATGCTAGCTCTTTCAGATCTGTGGGCGCGGGCAGAATTAACAGGAGCCAAGCGGTCTGCAAATCACCTGGCCCTGTGCCTGGTTGGTCTTTATAAATGATGGTCAACTGAATTGCTCCCGGAAGCCTACCAGAAGCCAGGGCAGCTCATGAAGCAATAGCATAACACGGGCGCAGGGCAGGTTTGGGGATATATCACCTGTGGGCCACATTGACTGATGACTCCACCTCCTGCTGATTCAATTTTGCATTTTGTGTACGGTATTAGGACATTAAATTTAACCATTTTCCCTTTATTTTTGGAAGGAGGGGTGGTGTTGGCACCACACTAAGCTTTGGCGCCCTAGCCCTGTGCCCACTCAACCTTAGCCTAAAGCCAGCCCCGCATGGGCACCTTGAGGCATGTCTGTAACTATCCACTTTGCTGCATTTTGGACCAGCTGCAGCTTCCAAGTCAGCTCCACGTGGAGAACAATAATCCAGACAGGAGGGGACTGAGGCAGGAATGACCACAAGCAGAGCCTCCTGCTCCAGGAATGGGCGCCGTTGATGCAAAAGATGAATTTGTGCAAGGTCCTCCTGACCACAGCTGCATTTCCCCAGTTCCTCACCCAAAGCCTGGCCCACAATGGGGATGACGCTGCTGCCTTTTCCTTTGGGGCATAGCTACCTCCCCGCTTCCAGCCGAAGGGTTGCCTGACTCTGTGGCTGGGCAGGAAAGTGCAATTCTGATTTTGCACACTGGCGTTCAGTCCTGCTTTCCCACAAGGCCTGGAAGCCCAGGGTCCCCGGTTTCCCACAGATGGGAGGGCCTGCAAGTCAGGTGCGAAGCCACCCACCCACCTGTGCAGAACGAACATGGTTGGTGACTTTCCCTCAGCCCCAGTCCTCTATCCCCCAAGGCCTCCCTGACCGCGCTGCGCTGTTTGCTCTTCCCAGAGGAAGAACCTGATGGCAAGAAGAGCTTCGTCTACCATATTAATGATGGGGTCTACGGCTCTCTTGGCTCGGTCATCTTCAGCAACATCTGCCCCATCCCCACCCTGCCTAAGGTAAGAAGTCCATAACCCAGCAAGGGAAAAGTCCTGCGAAAGCAGGATGTCAGGTTCAGCCCAAAGAGCTCCACGAGGTTTAGTTCGATAGCTTTTATTAGCTCCCAACCACAGACAGAATCCTGCCAGACTGAATCTAAACTCCCCAAGCCAGCAAGCAAAAACCCTGTGAATTCCTTAGGGTGGTGCCAGCCTCATCTTCTTAACCTTCCCACGCTCCTGCTGGGGGCTAAGGCAATGCTTATCTCCCCAAGCGTGGCCTTCATCGAAGCATTCCATCACAGAAATCTCTTCTGTCCTCAGCAAAGGGCAGCCCCATCCCCGAGGTACAGGAGAAGTACCCAAAGTCCGGGTCCCTCCCTCTGCTCTCTCAAAGGCTTGGTGGGAAAACTGCTGGTGCTTCAGGAAAAGTGCTCTAAGGGCCCCTTCCTGTTTCCTGAGTGACCTTTCTGCTCTCCCACAGCTGCCCAGAGGTTTTGGCTCCCCCTGCAGCAAGGGGCTTCCTTCTGGGCTTTGAGTGACCACTCCCTGCAGGCTTTGTTTTCCTCTCTTCTGGCACCAGGGGAAATCGGAAGAGAGGACTTGATGTGCCAGTGGGTCAGTGACTTGTGTTTTGGGTCGGGTTCAGATCGTACAAGGAAGGCCAGCATGGTGTGGTGGGGAAGACGTGGGGCTAGATCGAAGAGACCTCGGTTCAGGTCCACCCACAACCATGGAAACTCTGCACGACTTCGGGCCGTCCCCCTTTCTTCAAGTTGCTGTTGTGGAAGCTGCCCTGAACTCTTGGAGGCTCTTGAGTTAGAAGGGTCTGCCTTGATCGGCACTGGGTCTTCTGGTAGTGCGATGTAAACAGACAAAGGGATAGTAGCTAACATTACTGAAAATCAGTTGCTGTAGGCATTCTGAATATTTAAGAATATATAAATTCCGAAAACATATGCATTCAGGATTCTGAGAATTTGTAAAACGTCCCAGAGTAGATCGTTACAGTCTTGAGAAGGTCAGCTTAAAGGCCAGCTTGAACTGTAGCTGTGGAGAATCACAGAAGATCCGGCTTGTTACAGCTCTTTTCTCGTCTTTGCAGAAGCCCCCACCAGATCTCCCTTTGCACAGCAGCAGCTTCCGGGGACCAACTGGTGATGGGTTGGACCGAATTGCAGATGGCTTGGAACTCCCTGAGCTCCAGGTTGGGGACTGGCTGATCTTTGAGAACATGGGGGCCCACACTGTGTTTGCTCCCTCCTCTTTCCAGGGATCTCAGCCAGCCCAAATTCACTATGCTATGTCCAGAATGGCCTGGTAAGATGGTTTCCAGGCTGGGAGGAAAGGGGGAGGGGGCCCTGCATTTCCACCCCATAAAACAGAATCCACAAGGGGCCAGAAGTTCTTGGATTGAATCTTGCTTCTGCCATGAAATTGCTAGACACAGTGTTGAGTTTTATTACAGGGTGATCACACTGAATGCTGAAATAATGAGAGCATATGAAGTGCAGAACATTCTTACAATACCGGAATCACTGCCCGGTTGTTTCAAAAATGCAGAACAATTACATGCTACTTGTAGGGAGTCAGATAGATGACCCGGGAGAAGCTGTTTACACAACAGGTGCACAAGCTTGCATTGAGCCCAGAGAGGAGGAAAAGTATTAGGAAGAGGCTCAGGCTGGCTCCCCCTGACTCCCTGGGGTGTGAGATGGAGGGGAGGGAGAACACAGGCAGACTTGCAAGATTCTGTTACTGGAGCCTGTCCCAATAAAGTGCGGTTCTGGACTTCCTGCGGAATCGGCTTCCTGATCTGGTCCACCTCTAGGGCTGACCCCATCGCATCCTGATATTTTAAGTGCCTGTTGAGTCGCAGAGTGGAAGTGAAACGGGAGTGGTCCGCTGACTCCAGGACCACTTGGCCCAGTCTCGAAACCAAGCTGAGGTGACTCTGTTCTCCTGCAGGGAAGCTGTCCAGCTCCTCAAGGGGAGATCGCTATACCCAGAAGAAGAGGATTGGGAGAGCACGTGCGCCCCCCTCTCCTGTGGATGGGAGATCACGGACACCCTGTGTGTTGCCCCCGTCTTCAGTCCAGCAAGCATCATGTAAGCCGTGCCAGTCCTTCATCACGGGGGCAGACCTCCTCCCCACAGAGCCCTGCCGCGTGCACTCTCGCCTTTCCTCTCGCTCTCTTTCAATGGCTGGCCTGCCTCTTGCACATTCTGCCCTGAAGTAGGACCCGGTTTCTCCTTCTTCTTCCTCTTCTTCTTTCCAAGCACTGTGGTTTTTAAGTATGCAACATAAATCCTGTTCCTCCTAGCCTGGTCTTGGGTATTCTTGGGGGCATATTAGGAGCGAAGCCCCAGCGGAGGGGTTTGAGGCCGGAACCCCCACCCAATTGCTGGAAGCGTGGCCAGAGCAGCCCATCATCCTGCTTGCTTCCAGGTCAGACAGTTCAGCAGCTGGCTGCGGCTGCAAATCAGCGCTTCGTTCCACGGGATGGAGACTGATCTTCAGGACAGTTACCTTTGATGGGCCGAGGCAGCCGAAGCTTTAAAAGGACAAGGCAGAATCTGTGCAGGTTCGAGGAGTCCCGAAAGGCTCCGTGCAGCCCCCGCCCCACAAAAGCCATCACCAAAAGGAAGTTTCTGATGTGCTGGAGAGCAACGTTATTAGCCACGCGACCAGAGAGCAATCCTATTCACTATAACGAATATCATTTAAGTTCAACTGAGCCCCAATTACTTTTCGATCCTGATCTCCACCCCCCCCCCCGCCCTTTGTCTTCACCTGGCTGTTCGGGGCGCGTGCAGAGAGATGCGCCTGCTGCTCACAGAAGATGCGCCGCCCTCCGTTAAGCCGTTTAACGGGGGAATCGCCCACTGTGCTTTATTAGTATTTCCCCCTCTTGCTTTTGAACCCGCGAGCATCTCTGCGCGGCGACGGACGCAGGGCTGTGAACCTGCTTTTTCCTCGGCCGGAGGTTGCAGAAAGGGGGGCGCGGGAAGCAGTGCAGGGCAGCTGCGTTGCCCCCGGGCGGGCCAGGCGGAAGAAGGCAGCCGCCTCCGTGCCCCGAGGCGTCCGGCGCGTCGGGGCTGGCACCGGGGCTGGCACCGGGGCCCCGTTTCCTGCTGCGCGGCTCTGCCCCCTCGAGAGCCCGAGCCCGCCGGCTGGGAGCAAGTCCCCGCAGGCGGCACCGGCGGGCCCCGCCAGCCCCGCAGGGTTTCCTCTCGCTGCGGAGGACCCCCCGCCCGGTCCGACGGGCGCATCCCGCGCTTGGAGGACAAGAAGCTGCAGCGACGCCGGGATGCGGCGGGGCACGGCTGCGTCGCGCGCCTGGAGGAGTCCAGGAGGCCGGGCAGGGGAAGGGGGCTCCCCCTTGCCCGCAGACGGACCGCGGCTGCTCCCTTCGGGGCCGCGGGAGCGCCTCCGTCCTCGGGGCTCACCAAGCGGCGCGAGCGCCGGAGGGCGCCAGCGCTTCCCGCCCGTGGCCAGCAGAGGGCGCCCGCAGCAAGGCGGGCGGGTCTGGCGTGTCTGCTCCTCCATAGAGATAGGCCTATAGAGGGGCGCGCGGACTATCGCTTCCGAGCTCATTTTCCCTTTTGCCGGCCGCCCCGTCCCCTCCCAAACGGGCACAGGGCGGCAACTTCGTTCGGGCTCGGATGTTGCCGCTGCGGCTCGAGGCTTCCGCGCGCTTCCTCGGGGGCGAGCGCCGTCAGCCACGGAGGGTGGGGAGGCTGCTGGCGGCGGTGGAACCGTGGGAATTCGCAGTGCTCACCGCGGAGGGCTCCTTTGCAGGGTGCCGCGGGCCTTACGAGCCTCCCTGCTTGCCTTGCCCCTTTGAGGGCGCAAAACCCTAACGGAGAGCGAAATCCGCGCGCGAACGAGCAATTATGGGGCGCTGCGCCGCGTCCGCACCCTGGCATGGGAAAACGGATGCTCCCATGGGCCCCGGAAGTTGCCTGTCAGAACGGAGGGATGATCCCCTCTGCCCTGTCGCCCCTCTACGGCGCGCACGCGCTGCACGGCCCCGCCCCCTTCGGCGCGAGTGTCGTGAAAGCGCGAGCTTCGCGCGACGGCCGCGGTGTCGTAAAAGACCCGCAAGGACGGCGGCGAGAGGCGGCTGGGGAAGGCGCCGGCGCCGCTGCTTGAGGAAAGGTGGGGGGCGCCGGCGACCCCGGGTCCGCGCGGCGGGGGGCTCTTTCGGCCCGGCGCCCCCCCGCCCGGTGGTTTGGGCTGCAGCCCCCATCACTCCCGGCCGGGGCTGCGCCAGTGGGTGATGGGAGCGGTAGTGCGAGTCACTGGGCGCGCGGGCGCTGCGAGGGAGGGGCTCCCCTTTCCAGCCCCCCCGGATGGGGCCGAAGGGGGCTCGTGCCAGCCTCTGGGAAGCAGCTCGGAAAGGGGGGAGGGGCGTGCGTCCTTGGGGGGGCGCCGTCCACGCGGAGCGCGCGTGCGAGCGAGGGAGGCGGTGTGGTTGGGTTGCTCTCCCCCCACTGCTTTTGGGGTGAAAATGGGCCCTCCGGAAGAAGCGAGGCCGCTGCCTGTTCTTAGAGCAGACTCGACTTGCGTGAATAATGCCGCAGCTGTTCCGCGGCTGAATCCTCCCCCTTGTTTGTTCAGTGTTTATGCTGAATATTATATCAAAGGAAGCTGGACTGGAAGAAGAGGAGCGTGGCTTTAGAATTGGAGGAGGGAAGATGAATAACCTGCGCTGTGCTGATGCCACTGCCCTGATAGCTGAAAACGCAGAGGATCTGCGAGCTCTAGTAATAATAGTCAAGGAACAAAGTGAAAAAAATGGAACTAAAATTAAATATAAAGAAGAACAAACTAATGACAACAGGTAAGAACAAGCAGCCTTAGAATTGGCAATGAAGATATGGAAGTGGTGGAGGACTTCTGCCTCTAAATCAACCATCAACAGTAAAGGAACAGGCGGGCAAAAAATAGGCCACGGAGCAGCCAGGTGGAGCAGCCCTGAAGGCCTTGGAAAAGAGATTCAGGTGCTGGGATGACCCTGTACCCACGAAGACCAGAATCATGCAGACAATGGTTTTCTTTGTGACCCTCTATGATGCAAAAGTTTGAAGAAGCAAGAAAGATGCTTTCTTATGCTTTTGAACTTTGGTGTTGGAGAAGATTCCTGAGAATACCATGGATAGCCAAGAAAAGAAACAAATGCATCACAGAACAAATCAACCCAGAGGTCTTACTCAAGACACACATGATCAGGGTCAAATTATCAAACTTTGGACACATTTGGATAATTGGACACATCCAGTTATCCAATTTTGGACAATTTGGACTCAGATTACCTGACTTTGGACACCTACTTTGAAAGACCTAACTCTCTGGAAAAGGCTTTAATGCTGGGAAAGGTGGAAAGAAAGAGAAGGAGGATGACTAGCAGCAAGGTGGATGGACTCAGGTACAGCCATGATGAGTGCACCATTGGAAGACCTAAAGGACCAGGTTAGGGACAGATCACAGTGGAGAAAATTATCTGTCTGATTGCTTAGAGTCGACACTGAGTTGATGGCACATATCAGTGCAGCATTTGGTATATTTGTGTAATGTAGATGTGTACTTGTACTTTATTCAAGTTATCAACTTGGCATGATTTTATCTGGATATAAGCTGTCATGAGCAGACATTAGAACTCGTGAGCAAGATGTTTAATGTTTGGAGCGGAGTAAATAAAATTGTGAGAAAGTAGATTTTTATTCCTCCAGTGCCTAAGATGATTAATTCCTGTCTTTGCACATGCAAATGAGGCTTTTTGCCCTTGAAATCCTCCCCTTCTGTTCCTTGGTCAAGGGCTTCCACCCCAGAGGCTCCCTCCCACTCCAGCCCATCCTGTGTTCCTGGCCAGGGACTTAATTCCTTCAGTCACTCATCTTGCCCCTTACCTTTCTCTTCTGCCTTTCAGCCATGCCAGTTCTTGATCTCCAAAACCAGTTGGGATTTAACCTAGACAGATGGATGCTGCGCCTGAGTAGCAAGCAGCCCTTCCAGCAGGCCAGCCTGTGCCACACGTTTGAGAAGGAATGGCTGGAGTGTTCTGCAGGCATTGGGTTGACACGTGCCAAGGAGGAGTGCAGGCTGGAGTCTGAAGACCTGGAGGAGTGCATGACCAGGCGCAAAATGGTGAGATGGGAATGGCTGGAATACTGAACTCCTGTTGGAAGTTCTTGCAGTTGTTCTCAGGGAATACAACTTGCTGGTGCGGGCAGGGGGAAATAAATATGGGATAGTTCTTTTCCCAGGCATTCGTGTTACTGGGGTCTACTTTTAAGTTAGGGAACTGTTCACGCATTGTGCTAAGTCGAAGGGGGAGTGATTTGAGCTTTGAGTATTAGTGTATATAGCAACTGCAATTGGTAAAACGATATTTTAGCATGTTGTGTGACCCAAACAAATTATAGTCTGTATAAGAAACAGTCCCTTCAAAAGTTTAGCTCAGAGCAAAGCGCAACCAGGCCTGTGTGTAATCTTGAGTCACCAATGGGAGATGGTGAGCAAGACTAGATACAGGAAACCTGAGGACTGCATCTACCGCCAGTCCTTATTTTGCCACAACTGGAATATGATGGGCCAATAGCTGATTTTCAGTGGTGTGTGTTTGTTTGTTTTTTTGCCTTTACTAACCTTGTTAGAATTAGATTCTTCCTGATGACATCACTGGGCATATCCTTTGCAGCTGCCAAGGCCGTATTAATAACTATTATTACCAATATTAGCAACAGCAGTATGTGCCTCTGATAATAAAAAAGATTGTTAGTTTCTGTTTGGGGGGTGGCATTAAATTGCAGCAAAATTGAGTTCCTCTGTGAAAGACGAAAGATTTATATGATCTGAAAAGGAACCAGAGTTCTTTTGTGATGGGAACAAGTGATTTTTGCACATGTTCCCACTTCTGGCTGTAGGAATAGACAGGTTTAATTCAGAAAGCGGTCTCACCCGTCTTTTCTGCTCCTTTCCCTTCGCAGATGCAGCGTATGCGAGCCATCTTGAAGCAGAGGCAGGTCATGATTAAGGAGGGGAAATACACGCCACCTGATTGGCATGACAAGTGAGAGGTCAACCATGGAACTGAGGCTGCTGATCCTCAAGGAGAACACAGCCCTTGCTCTCCAGGAGCCGAAGAGCTCTGTCCCTGGTATATTGTTAAAGAATGGTTTAGGTGGAACCTTTTAATTTCTCTTTTTGTTTCTGGCCCAGCCCATGAATAAAATTCTTCTTTGGGGTCTGGAATGTTGCTGGTCGAGATGCTCTACCTGCATGATGTCAAAAGTATAAATAGCCATTTGCAAGAAGAATTTTAGACTATTAGACGAAAATTGGGCTGCAGCGTGTAAATGATGCTGCGGTGGTTGTTTTTTTCTTACGGCTCGGATAAGCTGCTCTGTTCGTTCATGAGTTCAGGGTCACGTTCCCACTCTCCCCCCTGACCCCACCCCACATTAAGCTGAGTGACTCTGACTCTCTCAGAGCCGTACAGCAGTGGAGGATTTGAAATGGGGTTTTCCCTGTTTCCAGCCCAGCCCTTCAGTCACTGGGCTACACTTTTTATGCCTTTGCCCCCCAGCCTGATCTCTAAATCTCCTGCCCCTCGATCCAGCGGCCTGCCTCTATCCTCTTCCCTTTCATGTTTGGCACAACAGCAGGGAGAGGGGGCAGACTTTTAGGTGCCAGTCAAACACTGCAGGCTTGGGAAGTTCTCTTGCACAATAAATAGGTGTTTTGCCCCCTGTTGGCTAGTGCCACTTAGACTTTTTCCCTAATTTGATCCTGCTTTCATGTTGCTGTCTCTCTTGCATCTCCCTGTCTTACTCTTCCTCCCTCCTAGCTTAGGTTGAGCTAATTCACATTTTGTCAGCTGAATACCACTACACACTATATTGATGTGTTGTTCCTTCAGCATTTGGAGTCCTTCCTTTGCACTTTTTCCTTACGGCTGTTGGGAGAACCAATGCTTTCTGTTCTCTCTCTGGATTGTTGGGTTTCCAGAGACCAAGGCCTGCAGTGGAACGAAGGAACGTCATTCTTGGGCTGCACGCGGCTTCCCCGAACTGAGCAGCCGCAGCATCTCCCCCCCCCCCCACGTGTGCTTATTTTCTAACATTTTCCCTCTTGCTGATTCTCACTGCGAGGCCTGTGACTTCCTTCCAAACTCCAATTGTGGATTCTAATCAACTCTGATCAGCCAGCAACAATCACACTGATGCATGCAAATTGGAGCAATTTAAAAAGGGAAGAAGTTTTAATATTTTTTAAAAATGTATTTTATTAAATGCATATACTGCTGCTGCTTGCAACTCATAGTGGTGATGAAGAAGGTTTTTAGAGGTATGAAAGTGGTGGGGGGGGGTCTCCTTCCTTACAGAAAGTTAGCGTGGATGGATTTCAGCCCCTTGCTTGCCCTTGGCACTTCCCTTCGGAAGCAGATGCAGCCCCTGATCCAGAAAATGATGCCCATCCTTGCTTTGCAATTGGGAATGCAGTAGCTACTTGTAGGAATAGGGTCACTGATAAGCAAAAGAAGATTCCGGTAGGATTGTTCCTTCTGCAGAGACCGTGACGTGATGCAAACGCCCAACTTCGGGATCCTTGGCTGGAGAGGCAGCCACCGCCTAGGCTGCCCAGCCCAATACTGGCACTTCGATGAACAAGTTCCAGATGGTTCTCACCAGGGAAGGTGGTGACTGAGCTGTTTGGACAAAGGCAGCGCTTCTGCTTCAGGATGGAAAGCGGACCTGGGTCTAGCGAGGGCCGCACAGCGCAGCTCTTGGGCCCTCTGATGGCTGCAGGGTTTGATCAAAGGCAGGGGGTACTTGGGGGGTGGCTGAATATTTGGAGTTTGGATGAGAGAGAGGCAGCTCTTCCTGTCAGGTCCCATCACACAAGTAAATTGTGCACAGGAAGGGAGGGGAAGTCAATCTGCTTCATGGGCATCCTTGATCGTAAGATGGCAGGGTTGCCCAGAGCCAGGCCCTAAAGACTTGGGTGCCTGCCTGCGCTTTCGCTCTGAAGCTGCGGCTCGCTGTGCTGCTCTTCCACAAGCCTGGATGTCTCCATCTGGAGGGGAGGGGAGGGGAGGGAAGGGAAGAAGGGATCTTGCCTGCTCCCTCCCCCTGAGGACAAATAGCAAAGCAGCATCAAAGCAGAGAAGCTGGCAAGTGCATTGAGCAGTGCTGGGGTGGGGGGAGGAGACTTCTCGCAAGGGCTCCTTCCCCAGAGCTCTGCCACTGGATTTGGGGCCCCCTCAGGCAGCTGGTGCTCCATGGCACGCGCACCTTACACGGCTCAAGCCGGGTGCTTGCTCTGGGAGGACAGGCTCTCCTCTGCAGAGGCTCCCAAAGAAGAGGGGAGGCTGGTGGTCCGGGTGACTGTGCCTCTGAGCTTCCTGCCCCAGGGGAACTGGTACGGCTCTTGGGCACCAAGTGGGTGCTCTGTGTTTCCTTGGCAGGGATGCTGTACTGGAGGGGAGGTTCTCCAGTGCCAGGCTCAGAGGTTTAAATGACTATGGTGGTTCTCGGCCTTTTCTGTGATCCAAGGGGAGGGGTGGGGAATGGCAAAGAAGGCAGAGCTGCTTCATCTGTGCAAGCGTTTTTTTCTCATTAAGAATGCAGTATGTGATCTGGTTGGCTTTTTAAAAAACCTGCATATCCCATTTCCAAGATCCAGCAGAGGTATGAAACGCTATAGGAAAAAGGGAGTGCCAAATAAAGCATTGGCGTATTTTCGTATGAGAGATGCCCTCTGATACCTGAATCATTGGATCATTATGTACCTGGGCCTTTCTGGAGCCTGGCGTGCCACCGGGTCTGCCAAGCTAATTTTCAAAGTCTTCCCAGAGGAAATGGCTCTGGTGTGCTGGCAGGTGGGCCTGTGGCTGAGACCTTGAGCAGGGGGCTCGGCCCTCTAAACCGGGCCAGGAACAAGCGCTCTACACCTGCCCCAGCAAGCAGCAAGCAGTCCTTAGAGGGTTCTCCAACCACCCAGGGGAAGCGTCCAGCGAACCTCCCACAGCTGCACCCTGCAGGGCCAGTGCTGGGAGCGCCGCTGGGAGGCGGGTCAAGATGCGCAGTTGGAGTAGCCCATCTGCTTTGTGTTTGCCGCACCATTCATATTCAGGCCAGCCTTTGGTGGGTGGGGGTGTGCTATTGCCGATGGTCTGGCAGTGCTTACAAGTCAGCATGCGGGCCAGCTAGGTGAACTTAAACGGAGAGTTTCCAGAAGAGACTGCTGGGATAGGATTATGGTGAACGCACTTTATTTATTTCCTGAATTTCGAGGCTGCCTGACGAAAACTACATCAATAAGACTCAGAAAAAGATTCAGCAGGGCCTCCACAAGCACCCTACCCCAATCCTAGGAACACAGCCAGGTCTTAAGAGTCTTCCCCAACATTTGAAGGGTGGGAGCCAAATCTATGTGCAGGCAGATGCTGTTCCAGAGGGCGGGTGCCTTGAGAGAAGAGCACGCTTCCTTGATACCGCAAGATGACTATGTTTAACTGGAGGGACCTGGAGCGCACCCACTCTGCCCAAACATACCAGACAGGCAGAAACAACTGGGAACAGGTGCTCCCTCAAATAACCAGGCTCTATGCCACACAGGGCTTTATACATGACAACAGCGCCTTGCATTGCACCCAGAAGCTCACTAGCAACCAATGCAGCTCACAAAGCAGCCACGACGTGGATGTACCGAGAAGTGCCCATTACTGCCTGCACCACTGTATTTTGAACCAGCTGTGGCTTCCAGATGGTCCTCAAGGGCAGCCCCATGTACAGCACATTGCAGTAGTCCAACTGTGAGGTGACTAGAGCATGAGTGGCCATCTGAAGCACCTCCCAGTTGAGGAAAGGGCAGAAGTGGCACACAAGGTGAATCTGTGCAAAGGTCCTCCTGGCCACAGCTGCCACCTGCTCTTGGGCAATAGCTGTGAGTCCAGGAGGACCCCTAAATTGCACATCAGTCTCAAGTAGGGAAGGGCAATTCCATCCAAGACTAAAAATGGAAAGTCCCCAAATTTTGGGGGAGGGAGCAAAATCCGCAGCCACTTGGTCTTGTTGAGATTGGGCCTGAGTCTGTTTTTCCCTATCCAGACCGGCACAGCCTCCAGGCACTAGGACAAGGCATTGACAACATAACTTGGCTAGCATGGGATGAAGATGTACAACTGGGTGTCATCAGCAAATTGATGATACCAGATCCTGATCTGACCTATGATCTCCCTCAACAGTCTCCCAGCGATGTTAAACAGGAGGGGAGAGAGCATTGAGCCCTGAGGCACCCACAGATGAGGGGTTGAGGGTGCAACCTCTCCCCCCAACCAACTGACTGGAATTGGTCACCAAGAAAGGAGAACCATCCTAGTACAGTGCCACCCACCCCAAAACCCAGTTTAGAAGGACACTGTGATCAATGGCATTAAGAAACACTGAGAGATCAATAACTACAAGGATGAATGTACCACCCCATTCCAGATCCATCAAAGGTCAACAACAAGTGCACCTTGACAACCCAGGAGGGGCCTGGATCTAACACACAGGTGGTTGAACCCACAGTTCAGAGGACCTTGTCCACTGCATTGGAAATAACAGAATCAAACTCAATCCAGATCACATCATAAGACTGTGCCCCAAGCAGCTCACCTGGACCTGCCCAGCTCCAAGGGAATCCAAGCAATTGTCTCCACCAAATTGCATGAACGCTCCTCACCGCAGCCCTATAGATGTTCCTGGGACCAGTCCCTCCCCAACAGGGAGCCATCACCCTAAATAGGGTCACGGTGTGGCTATTGGTGGATGCAATAAGGGCCAAGAAATATTGACATTTTGCTGCCCTTATCACCACGAGATAATCCCAAATATGGGCTCTTACCTGTGTTTGGTCAAACTTGCTTCAAGTCTTTCTCCAAGGCATCTGTTCTGGTGTTTCATCTCCTGGAACTCCTTGGTAGACCAAGGTGTACTCCGTGATTGGTGCATTAGGAGAGGCCATATAGGGGCAATGGGGTCCAATGCCTTGGTCACCCGCCTACTTCAGCCAAGCTGCCCACCAGATACTCAGGGAAAGCCTCAAGCTCCCTCTGGAAATCAACTGGGTCCATTGAGGTGGGCCAATTGAACAGGCCCTGTCTTAGGTATGACAGGGACATACCTAAAATTGGGTGATAAGGTTGCCTATGCTGTCAGCACAAAATGACTCCCATCCTACCCTGAAAACAGTTAGTGAGATTGATCCATGTTTTCTAACCTCTAGGCCTCCAGAACACTGCCCACGACTTCAAGTGGCCCTTTCTATGAGCAGATGGGCCCCTTGAAAAACAGCCCAGAGTTGGAGCCACCTGCCATTTTTGTTTTCCAAGGATGCCTACAAGATCAAAGCACTCTTGGAAATGCAGCCAAGGATTTGGGGCCCCTCTTATGGTGGGAAGAGGATGCTGGAATCTGCAAGGTGTCCTAGCAGGTCTCCAGCATGGCTCTGCCCTAGAAGTACCTCCTGATGCGGTTGGGCTGTATAAATGCTTCTAACTTAGGCCAGGATGTTGAAGGAAGGTGCTGAGAGAGGTGTCAGGAAGAAGGCCATGGATGGAGGGGATTGATTTCTCTGGGAAAGACAATGGATTCACAAGAATCAAGTTCAGACTGTGGCTAAAGAGGTGTGATGGCCCAGCAAGAACTGGGGTGACCTCTTGTCACCCTTTCCCAGTTATCGCAGCCCTGGTTTCCCTCAGGGCTACAGAAAGGTGGAAGCTGCACATCTGCTGTGACTAGGCTCCAAGATGGCTGTAGAAGGAACACGCGTTTGTCATGAGTTGTCTTTTTTGCCTGCAGCATATGTGCTGTGAAGTAGATTCGTGCTTTCTTTGGACTTGACCCAGCTGTGTTTGCAGTTAAGATGCTGCTGTGAGAGTCCATCACTCCCTTGTTCCATTCCCCCAGCGAATGATAATTCTCCCATCATGTTCCTTGGAATTTCTTCTCTTCAGCAAGGGGCCTCCTGCCTGCTCAGTCCTGGGTAGATTCATTCTTGTGACATAGAAAAGTCCAGTTGCATCATGATGTTGATCTTGTGTCTGCCTGCCCTGGTTCAAAGACATCAGAGATGTCTTTTCCCCTACAGGGGCTGGCCGAACAGAAGACCCCCAACAGAAGGGGAAGGCCAGCTCCCGAGTGGCACAGTTGCAAGCATCACACGGGTGCCCAAAAGAGCTGTGAAAAGCCTTCTGAGGAAGGCAAGTGGAGTAAATTGGTGATTTTGCACCAGTTTCTACAAGTAGCAGTTAATTTAAGCATGCTGCCACCTCCAGAGCTAAGACACCCCCAAGAGATTGGCAAACCAATCTTTTGCTCTCTTCTCTGCAACAATCCCTCATCCATATGAAGGGTACCATCTAGTGTTACTCGGGCCTCTTTCCTCAGTGCTATAGTTCCCAAAGTCTTGTTTTGCAGGTTTGAATTTGGAAACAAACTCTGAATCTGTTCTTAGATGTTGAACCACTCTATCCAATCTCATGAGCATGTTTCCAATGCTCAGTGTGTTTAGCATATCTTACTTTGTTGTGGCTGTAAAAGGGATTGGTGCCATCACTCCTCCTGTTTCTCATCAAGTCTTATTTGGTCACCTCTCAGATTCCAACAAGGATTGCCCACATGCTTTAAAGGGTATCTTTGCAAGAGTGATGTTGTCAAAAATGATCAAATTCTGCATTGTTTCAGATAATTCTATGGGTCCTGTCTATAAATCAGGATTGTCAACTCTCTTGCCAATGTCACCTAAGACAACCACCAGACCCCCACCCACCCTTTTGTTTGTCAGTGCAAGTAGCCTGCTTTGTCAGAGGGACTTGGTGCCCCAAAGAGGATTAAAAAGATGCAAAGTGTTTGGGGAGGGGGGAAGTGAGGACCAAAAGCAGCTGTGCAGAAAGACATCAGAGTCCCACAGGGAGAGAGAAGCAAGCAACCTGCTGATGGCTGGTGCAGCTGGTCCATGATATAAATAACTGTTGGCCCAAATCTGCTGGGTGCTTCTCCTGAAAACTCTGTCCGAGGTTTGGTTTTGTGCAAACCATGTGAACTCCCAGTTCCTGTAATGAAGGAACAATGAAGCCCCAAGAAACAAAGAGGCGACCTGACCTGCAGAAGAGCAGAAGAAAAAGGGTGGATGCACAGGGTCCATTTCCCATGCCACAGTGTGGCCACCGTGAGTCTGAAATTAGTGGCATACAATTTCGGTAAATAAATAAACTTCAGTTCCAACCTCCAGGATCAAGAGTTTTTTTTGAGCCAAGAGGGTGGTGTCCCACTCGCCTTGAGAAATGGATGCCTGGACATATAATCTCTGTGCTGTATCATTTGCTGCAAAGATTTTGAAGCCGGTTTAGAACAAGTGATTAAAATATAATTGCAAAGAGAGGTTCAGTGGGGCTACTTTCCAAGCCTGATACTGTTGTGATAATTGCTAGTTTGCAAGAACAGAAAGTGAGGAAACAGCTGCATTTAAAAGAGAAGGCGAGAATAAGACAAAGTACATTTTAAACAAAGCAAAATCATCTTCTCTTGTGCTAGTATCATTTCTGGCCTGAGTCATCCAATCAAGCATTATCAAGTTGTCAGAGGAAATATTTAAATATCTTGAAAAGCTTTTGCTTCCCAAGAGACTCTTTAGAGCCATCTGAAATGTAAATGATGAGCAGACGTGGCAAATCAGTAAGTTCTGCGCGGAGCTGAAATCCTCGGTCTGATGCAAAGGCAAATGCTACTTCCCAAACGGTGCCTTCTAGGTGTTCTGGAGTGCCATCACTGGCAGCTATCACAGCCAATGCTGGCACAGCTGGCAGGGATGAGACCCGTTGTCCAGCACATCTGGAGGCATCGCCCTGGGGAAGGCAGCAGTCAAGGGTAGTGCCGCTGGGGGGCTAATTTCAGTTGGTGAAGAAGAGCAGGGGATGGAATAGACCAGTGCTTCTCAACTTGAGCAACTTTAAGAAGTGTGGACTTCAACTCCCAGAATTCCCCAGCCAGCATGCAGTTGTTAAGGTTGAGAAACACTGGAATAGACAGATGTTCCTCTGGGAGAACCTGACAACACCCCACCTACTGGCTGTAAGTTACCCCAATTACTGGCTGTAAGAAAAATTCCAAAATCCACAAGATTTTTATTAGACCAACTCAAAGTTTGCAAAAAATGGGGAAGAAAAGCAAAGCCCCAAAAGTGTTGGTGTTGGTCTGGGTGCACAAATAAAGAACAATTGCAAATATAAGTATTTTTTCTTTTAATATATATGATTTTTTAAAAGATGGCACAGCCAAGACCCAAACTTTGGGAAAAAGCATTCTTAACAAAAGAAAAGTTCTGTGGTCTGTTAATTGAATAAATACAAAGTTTGTACTGTATTTTTTAGAAATATCCTGTTAACGACTCTGGAGTGTTCCTGGATTTGCTGAATGATAAATATCTTGGGTTGGGACCAGGGCTGGGCATGACTGCAGGACTCATAGGCTCAACCTGCTTGCTAACTTGTGTTCCAAGTTCACATCCTACAATCAACCACACACTAACCAAAGGGGCCACCTCCACATGCCAAGGTAACCATGGTTAACACAAGCGGTGCTTAGCATGTTGTGTGAATACAGATGTTTTTTTAAAGTCACCTGGGTACGCCTGTTGCATGAATACAGCCAATGTGTGTCCTCAAATATATCCTAATTTTTCTTTCTTTTACATTTGAAGATTGCCCAAGTCTCTCTGGTCCAAAATCTCTAGTTCTCTAGTCCACAAGTACCACAGCTGGGGATAATAGGAAGTGCCATCTGCCCCTTTGGAAGTAGCCTAGGGAAGGCTGGACTAGCTATTAGGACAAGCTGTTTGGTTGACAAGTAATATAAGAAAGGCTCCTTTATTCCAAGATGGCCATCACCAAAATGGAAAAGATTCTGCCCTTCCAATTCCTTTCTTGATCTTTCTGCTCTACATTCAATCACTGAATCCTCATGCTGGAAAGGACCTTGAAAGTCTTCTAGTCCAACCCCTGTCCCATACAGAAATCTTCATACCATCCTGGACAAATGGTTGTCCAAACTTTTCTTGAAAGCTTCCAATGATAGGACACCCTTCACTTCAGGTAGCAGGCTGTTGCACTGCTTCCTACCTCTCAGGGTTGGGGAATTCCTTTCTATTTTGGATTTGGATCCCTCTCTGCAAAGCTTCCATCCATTGGAAGGCTCTTGTCCTACCCTCAGGTGCTATGGGGATATATCCACCCCTCTTCCCTATGACATCCCTTCATGTGTTGGAAGACTGCTCTCACATCTCCCTTGAGTTTTCTGAAGCTAAACATACATTTCAGGTTGCATGCCAAGTAGCACTTCTCCTGGATCCTTACTTAACTAACAGGTATTTGCTATGCAAGGCAGCCTCGGGATTACTGTCATGTTGCATGAAAATGTTACAGAGCAAAACTGGTCCTTGGTTGCACTTATGGCATCCTGGTCAAAACATGTGTAAACTGACCAGAATTATCCTGACCATTAGCAGGGAAAGCTGTATGTGGTGCAACTAAGGGTGATAACCTAGTTTATAACATCCCTATTTTATTAAAAATGCTAAAAAGTATCATGTGAGAACCTGAGTTGACCAAAACCATGAGGAGATCAATATCAATGAGTCCATAGGGTAGAGACCATGGCATTTGGAAGGTGGCGACTTGGAATTTAATGAGTAAATGGTAAGAGCATGAATTAATAAATGAAGTGAAGGAAAGAAAAATAGTGTGTGCATGTATATGAAACTAAGAAAAAGGGAAAAGATGTAATAGATCTGAAGGAGGTCTGATTTTGTGGAGCTGATGAATACATGCAGGGAAATGAAGACATAGGTTTAATTATGAATGAAACAGCTAAATAGAAAGTATGAAATGGTGTCTTCTAAGTTGTGGGTGTAGATGAATGTAGGCATGCAGAGGTGGTGAGTTACATGTTCGGCTCCAGGTGATAAGGGTAGAACCAGAAATGGGTTTGGGAAAAAATTATGTAACTCGTACCAGTAATGTTTATTCAGTCAATGATCAGTTAAAATTATGCAATGTTCTGAATGAATCCATGGGAAAAATTGTTCTGTTAGGTGACTTGAATGGATGGGTGGGAATGAGATAAGAAAATACAGAAAAAAGTAATTGGGTAATTCAGAGACTGAAGAATAAATGAGAATACTGGCTCTTTTAGCTAGAAGTTCTGTTTGTTTAAAATATATGGTTTAAGCATAAGCATATTCATATATACAAATGGCAAAGGAATGAATATACATGTAAAAGCATGATTGATTTCTTGTTTATGATGGAAGATTGAAAGTGAAGGATCCAAGATAATGAGAGGTTCTGGAAGCAGACAAACTATTTCGTGGTAGGTCAAGAGTGGACCTTCGGAAAGAACGGGGATGAAATAAAAAGAAAGAAGCATGAAAATAACATGATTGCAGCAAGATAAATTATGAGCCCTATAGGTAAAAGTATTAATTGCCCAAGAGATTAATGGAAAGCGGACACAAATGGAAACTACCTGAAAGAGTGAAAATTAGGTTCTGTTGCATTTTCTTCTGTAAGCTGAACAGAGTCACCTTGGCTGAATTGGGTGGCCATATAAATGTTTTAAGTAAATAAACAAACATAGATTGTTGTGGACCATTTTGTAAGTAAATACAAAGTCTACAAGGGGTACGTAAATTTTTGAGCACAGCTGTAAAACAAATATAGAAAATAATTTATAAATATAGAAAATGTAAGCTAGGGTATAATAGCTTGCTCAGAGATGCACATTGTTACTTGCTGTCGCAACCATCTATTGAAAAATGTGCTTGTATCAACCAATTCTTGGCTAAGTATATTAAATACAGTCCAGTTCAGACATGAAAACTAACCCTGGTTTATTTTTTATGAAAACAAATAAGCATTCTCTGGCTTGTATAAACTCAAGAGAGCTCAAGTTTCTGCTTGTAATCTGCAACAAACTGCAGGAAGCATTGTGTCTGAATGTTGCAAACTGTGGTTTGTGCAACAAAGTACAGTTTGCTGGATGTAGATGTAGCCGTGAACTGTGTGTTTTGCAAAATAAAAGTTAAAAAGGCCTCATCTCCCAGGCACATAAGGAAGAGGAACAAGGAGAGGGGGACGCCCATGCGCCGTCCTTGACACCACAAGCCGTAAGTGCGTCCTTGCATCCACCAATTCTGCAGCCGTGTTTGTTCAAAGCCGTCTTCCAAAGCTCTTCAGTTTTGGGGGTCACTGATGGGCACTGATCTTCCATGCTTTCCACCTGCAGGCAGCAGCTCCATTGTTGCCTGCAAAATTAGCAGCTCTGGGCAGGGAGGAGAGGAGCTGCTGGGGCACAGCGGGGGCAGGGGGCAGTGGCTGCAACTGGCAGCCTGCAGGGGAGCAGAAGCGGGGGGAGTTGTGGGCTCCCTTTAATCCAACTGAGTGAGCTGGCTTTAGGAAAACAAAACGACTCTGCTGGATCAGCACCCTCAGGCGGAAGGGCTTCTTCATTCACAGCTTTGGGGAGTTCACGCTTCTAGGCGTGGAATGTCTGCGCGAAATTCCATGGGGTGGGGCAGAAATGATGCTCACAGCTATGGAAGGAGTGGGGGGCATTTGATGCGTGTACGCGCACGAACAGATGCACACACTTTTCCTCTGGCCCCAGACACAGAGGTTGGAAGCCACTCGATGGGGGGGCTCAGCTTTTCTATGGCTCCTCTGGGCAGAAGAATTTCATCTAGAGTTGGATGGCCGGTGCGTGCTACCCAGGCAAGCCTGCTCTGAGTGGCAGCAGCTCTGCAGAACAGGCCAAGGGGCTGCCCTCGCCAGCCTGCCCTGCCCTCCCTGCCCCAGGAATGCCAGGCACTGACCCAGCACTTGCAAGGGGAGGCACGGGGACAACAGAGAGATTCGCAGCTTTCAACGGCTCCGGCTTTCATGGGCCTCTGTTGGCTTCCTCTATGCGTAAAGTCTGTCCCTAGACCTGTGCAGTTCTAGCCACTTGATCTTGAAGGAAAGAAAGGCTGAAAAGTGGCGGGGGGGCAACCTGGAGAAAGGCCCCTCCCACCCGGAGCGTCTTCAGCGGTGCTGACTCAGCCTGTTTCCCCCAGGCCAGCCCCAGGCACCCGGCTTTTTCCAGTCGAGTCTGCCACGCGCTTCTGAATAGCAGACTCATTTCTCAAAACAATGCCTCTCTTTTGCTACAGAAACATGCCACCGTTAGAGGCAGCAACGCAGTGTCCCTCCCAGGACCTGAGCCTGCCAGTTCCAGCTGACACTGAGGGTGTTTGATGGTCTCTGCCCTTGCAGATGATGCAAGATTGATGCCCAGCAGGCATCAGCAGTGGGCTAGCCTAACATTCTGGAAGCTAAGCAGGGTCAGGCCTGGTTAAGACTTGGATGGGAGATCATCAGGACCCCTCAGGGAGGCAGGGCTTATGCCACCTAGTGCCTTCTGGGCTGGGTGGTATGTAAGTAAAGCAAATAAATAATAAATACTGAAAAGCCAAGAAGGCTCAAAGCATCTTATCCATTCCTGGGGCCTTGAAAGCAAGACGGTGGTTGGCGAGGGAGCACACAGCTTAGCGTACCTGTACAGGATACCCTGTACTCTAGAAAAAGGAAATAAGGACAGCAGTTGTTAGTTCCCAATTAGGAGAACGTCCTTCGAGCTGGACAATGCAGCAGAGAGGAAGTCTCCACCTTCACTATAAACTAAGATCCAGATGATTGAAGGTGATACAAAGCTAGGAGGGATGGCTAATACGTGGCAGGAGAGGGAAAAATGGACCGAGACTTAGACAGGATGGAACCGTGGGCAGAGACAAACAGAATGACATTTAACAGGGAGAAATGTAAAGTCATCCATCTAGGTAAGAAAAACAAAAGGAATATGTACAGAATGGGGAAAATCTGGCTCAAGAGCAGCACGTGAGGAGGACTCGGGTGCACTAGTGGGCCACAAGTGTCCCAACAGTGTAACGCAGCTACAGAGAAGGCCCACGACATCTTGAGGAGCATCAAGAGGAGCGTAGAGTCCAGATCGTGGAAAGCAATGCTCTCTCCCTCCTCCGCTTCGGCCAGGCCTCGCTTGGAGTTTGTTCTGCACGTCCAGTTCTGCACGCCCCAGTTTAAAATAGACATGGATAAGCAGAGCAAGCGAAGAGAAGGGCTACCAAGATGGTGAAAGGCCTGGAAACCAAGTCCTACAAGGAATGGTGAAAAGACCCAGGTATCTTTAGCTTGCAGAAGGTTGAGAGGGACGTGACAGCCGTCCTCCAATACAGTATCTGAAGGGCACTTGAGCGGGTCTGGACTCATTCCTCCTTGCTCCAGAGGGCAAGACTAGACCTCATGGGATGAAACTTCAAGGGTGGAGATACAGATGAGACATGAGGATGCACTTCTTTGATAGAAAGAGCTGTCAGTCAATGGAATAGGTTACCACATGGGGTGACTTCTTCCCCTTCACTAGAGGTTTTCAAGCATTTATCAGGGATGGAGTAGTGTGAAGGGGGTTGGACTTGATGACCTCCCAGATTCCTTCCAACTCTTCTATAATCCCCTTGAAATTGCTCAATTCCTGCAGTTTGCTTGACAACAGGGCAGAAGTGGTTTGGCGTTACCTTCTTCTGGGGCATTCCTTTCACTTCCTGGTCTGGCCTACAAACCTGGCATTTCCTGGTGGTGTCCCATCCTGGGACCAACCTGACCTGGCCTGTTTTAGACAAGGCCGGCCATGTCCTTCCACCTGTGGAAACAATGTCTGCTTCTGCAGGCCAATTGCTAGTGGCCCCTATCAGCTTCCCAGCCTCCAGACGGGCACCTGGTTGGCCCCTGAAGAACAGAAGATGCTGGACCACGCTGGTCCTTGCTTCAAGCTGGTTGACCTGTTCTCTTCTTTTCCTCTTACCAGGATGTGGGGGCGCCAGATGGGGCAATTTAGACTGCTACATTTGGACTCTGTTTCAGGGGCACAGAGAAGGGGATGATTTCCAAAGGCAGATCGTGGCTACTGTGGTTCCACAGCCCAGGTGCTGCTGCAAGGGAGGGGGGCTGTGCAGGAATGGGAAGGGGGGGCTCGCCAGGGGAGACTGAACTACAGTTCCCAGCATCCCTCAGCTACAGGAGTTGCGGCTCGGCACCGTCCGGACTTGCCTGGATATCCGCCCCAACTCGGGGTCGGTCTTCCCGACAGATCCCTTGAACCGGCGGGGCCTCGTTTCGCGGCCAGCGCGGCCCCGGATCGGCGGGGGGGGGGGTGGTGTCCGGGATTTCCAGCCAGGTTTAGTCCCGCTTCCCTGGAGGGGCCGGCTCGGCTTCCCCTCTTCCCCTCTCCTTGGCTGGGGAAGCCGGTCCCGCGGGAGGGGCTCCCTTCCCTCCCGGCGGCCGCTCCCGCGCGGAGAAGCGCGCTCCGGCGCCCCTGGCTCGTCCTGCCCCGGAGTGCCGCGGGCGCGCGCTCGCTCCAGCCCCGGGCCCTCCGCAGACCCCCCGGGCGGCGAGTCCGGGGCTTCGACGGGCGGGGGGCGGCCCCTCCTCCCGGCAGCGCTGCCTCGGCCCCGCGGACCGGTTCGGGCGCTCCTGGCCGGCGGCGCCCGGAGCCTCTCGGACGGGCGGCGCCGGGCGGGGGGCGAGCGCTTGGCGCCCTGCTCCCGCGCGGGGGTCGCCGAGGAGAGCCCCCTCCGGGCGGGGCTGAGCGCCGCGCCTACCGAGCGGGAGCCCCCGGCCGCTCGCGGCGTGCGCGGCCCGGATCCGCGCCGCCGTCGGTTCCGCGGAGGCGTCGCGGGCGGCGTGGGGCGGACCCGATCCAGCGGCCGGGGGCGGTGCCTGTGCGGCAGCGGCGGCGGGAGGAGGAGGAGGCCGGCCGGCTGGCTGGGTCGCTGGCTGGCTCGGCTGTCGCTCGCTCGCTCGCTCGCTCGACTCCCGGTCTCGCTCGGCCGCTGGGAGAGCGCGGAGCTGCGTCCAGGGCAGCGCCTCGGTAAGCTGGGCGGCGGCCCCCTCCGCCCCACCGCGGCATCCGAACCGGGGCGGCGGCGGCGGCGGCTTTGCGCGCCCTGCGAGCGGAGGCTGCGGGCAGCGAGGCAGCCCCGCGGCCGGGGAGGGTGGGATTTGGTCGAAGCAGCCCGGCCGCTTCTCCCTGCCCCGCCAGCCGCGGATGCTCCTCCGGGGGCGGCGGCGAGGAAGCCGCTGCATTTCTGCACCTGCTGCTCGGGCTGCAGCCCCGGGCCCGACGGGCTGGGGGGAGGGGGGCGAGCGAAGGCCACGCGGGACCCCCTTGCGCGTTCCTCCTCCGCCCAGGAACGCTCCCGCGCCCGCGGGCATGGCGGGGTGGCCCCTATGTGCGGTGCATGCCTGTGACAATGCCATCTTCCCGGCGGTTCTGGAGTGGGTGTGTTCCCGGGAAAGAAGGATAAATTAAAAAAAAATATCGGGGGGGAGACACCTTCTCTCCGCTGGTTGCGCTTGAAGCGCTTCCTCTTCTGCTTGTGACTTTCCCGCACATCAGTGACCGGTGACACGTAGATGCATAAAGGGATTCTCAGGTGTCATCCCTCCCCCCTTTTGTTTGAAAGCTTCGAAACGCGCGAGGGTCTTTGTTCTTTGAGAATGGTAATCAGCATTAAATTAATTGTTTACTAATATAGCGTCTAGCTCTTGTTCTTAATTCCTGCATTTTTAATTATGCCCATCACCAGAAACGAATAGCCCCAACTACAGTAATCTTAACATCCAGTTGTTCTATTTATAGATGCCACTTCTGGAGAGAGCAGTTAATAATGCTGTTGCTATTATGGTTCCTACATCACATTTTAATACTGTTTTGTTCCTGACGGTCCTGCAGTATGAAATCCTGGGTTGGTCTAAATGTGATTAATCTCTCTGATTGCATGGGGATTTAAAAGATCCACCATTTATGATCTTTTGTATGTTTATGAGCAAATGGATTAAGGGAAGTAATGCCTCCCCAGTTTGGCTCAAGCGGTTGGAGGACTGGGTTGGGAGGGGGATATTGGGGAAAAGGTCCTTTTAGTTAATTAAAAAGGAAAAAAATCAAAGAGCATTCACTTGAGGCCAAGCTGTGCAGCACACAGAGAATAGTTTTAAAGCATTTCTCCTGCCCAAAATGGGGGATGCTCCATTCTCTCCCGCCCTCCATCCTCCTTCCTCTCCATCCTTTTCTCACTTAGCATCTTGGATAGTAAAAGGACTGACGGCATTAATATTCAGGACGCCCCTTCCCAGGGCAGCGGAAGGAGAGCTGTGGGGTATAGGTGCAATAAATAAAATGAAAGAGACTGAGAAGCCGTTCTCGGCATAATGGTGTCACATAAGGGAGCTCCATCTTCCTGCAAGGAAAAATCCTGTTGTGAGGGATTTAGCAGAGGAAGCTGTATCGGATGGAGCGTGCACCTGGGGGAAAAATGTAAAGCATCCTTAGCACCAATCTGGACAATGCTGGCTTTGTTTTCCAAGGCAGTTGAGCTGCCTGGATCAGCGAGAATCATACAGGACTTAATTTGGGCTTTCTGGGGCTTACTTCTGGGCTTCGGCTTCTATGGCAAGTTCCTACTTGTAGGAAGCGCATGAGAGAACAACAGAGAATGTGCAGAGTGCCTTTCTGTCCAGACTCTCGGGCCCTGGGGACCAGGGCCCCCAGTTTAGAAACAGAGCACCTCAGAAAGCCACTTCTTTGTGTGTCGGATTCCACGTGAGTTCTTGGAGACACTGGGGGATGGGTCCCCCGGCCTTTGTTGTTGCATGTGGAGGCAGGTATGTTACTGGGGCTAGTCTGTGCCTCTCCTTGACTTGCACCACCTGCGGACAGTGGGCCTTGCTACGCAGGTGGGCTGGGCCTGCCTTGCCTTGTTCTAAGGATTCGAGAATCCCTCCTGGCCCAGCGCCTCCCCAAGTGCCTTAGCACACAGCGGCACCAGTCCAGACAGAGTTGGTCCAGAACGGTGGCCTGAGGCAGAGCTTACACTGAATTCAGAGAGCCTCCAAGGCCCTGTTTCAAAGCAGGCGTTCTCGTCCGGAGCTGCAGCGGACTGACAGTGGACTGAATTTCTGATCGTGGGCAGAATAGCTGTCCGGTGTTCCCAATGCTTCCTTGTTCCCTGTCCTTTTAATGAATCCCCGGGAGGAGGCGAGCCCAGAGGTCAATTCAGAATTGTGCCAAATGGATCAGCTCCACCGTCAGTGGAGCGGCAACTTTGTACAATTTATTGATTTACTTACTTATCCGTCCATCCAGTTTATACGGCCGGCCATCCCAACAACCGACTCTGGGTGTGAACTTGCTGGACTTGGTTTATGAATTAACCTGCTTTCTCAGCTGGGGGCTGCATCCCACAGCAGGCTAAACCACAGTAATAGCAAAGATTAAAAATCTAGTCAAGTTTAGCACTTGGGCCAAAGCAGCCACTTTATCTATAGCTGACCTGGTTTGGTGTCTCGTGAACGTGACCCATAAAGAGTGGCTCTGTGGATGAGTCCTCTAAGACGTGTGGACTTCCTGCACACACTGCTGTACCCGGGCGTGATTTTGGGGTGAGACTATCCTAACAGGCAAACTGTGGCTTCCAGGCCTGTTTGAGTTCCATGGGTCAAAATGAGGGCTTGATCATTGGGAAGGAAAGTGGAATCAAGTGAATGAAAGAACCACCCAGGGCAGAGAGGGCCTCTCTGGAAGAGATCCCAGTCACTGGCTTTGCAGGGCATCAAACACGCCCTTTAGTGGGCTGGCAGGGTGAAAATCAGCCCACTTTCCAGAAGCCAGTTTTTAACACAGATAGTCTGTGCCTATCAGAGTAGAATAATCTTTTATGCCTTATTGAATGGACGGGTATTTTGCTAAGTTGTGAACGTCATCGGACTGATTGGCTGATTTCAGTCTTCAGAAAGCATTTCCACTCTGCAAGTTGTGCCTCTCTCCTGCAGGTTCGCCTAATAGGTTGCTTGTTCTTTTGTTTCCATAACATGAGAGCAGTGGAAGCTGCACTAAGTCTGCTACCTTTCTTTGTATTGAGCTTCTGGGCAGGTGGCAACTCTAAGCCAACCTTGCCCAACCTTGGAAATTTATTTATTTATTTGTTTGTTTGTTTGTTTATTTATTTAATTTGTATGTTGCCCATCTCCCCCAGTGGGTGACTCTGGGCGGCTCTATTTATTTATTTATTAAATTTGTATGCCGCCCATCTCCCCCAGTGCAGGGTTAAGAGATATCCAGAAAACGTGGCTAGGCAGGCAACTGAGAAAGGAATCAAAGCCAGAAGGTAGCAGTGGCAAACCATTTCCAGTTGCCGCCCAAGAGAACTGTATGGCTGCGGCCACCAGCAACTGAGCTTGACCCAACAGCATCGATCTTTTCACCAGCACTGCCCCTGAACTGCTGATTTCATAGAGCCCTCTGCGTTAATTGGTCATCTCCTGTCCAAGCCTTCTAAGAGAGTGACCATTTCCTGACCTCCTGGCTCTGGAGGTCGGCTTTAAGGATGCTTCTGTGAAGAAACTTTCTCCTGAGTCCTGCATTTTCTGAATTAAACTGAACTAGGGGGAATTCCCCGCATTCAGCAACCCAGAATTCAAGTATTATGAGAGAGAGAGAGAGAGAGAGAGAGAGAGATCTTGATTAAGCTCCACCCCCTGCATGGACCAAATTCCCACTTGAAACCTTTATAATTGGAATAAGTTTACTCAATCCCCCATCTTTCCTGGATAATGGAGAATGTTAAAAGCGAGACAGCCTGAGTGTAAAAGATGTTAAAGTGCACAAGATCTTTGGAGCGAGGTCTTTAAGGGACTTAAGGGTTTTTTCCCCCTTTGGCCTAGAGAGGCTGTGTTTATGCAACACACTTAGCTTGCTTAATTTGTGGGGTTTCCGTAATACAACCAAATTAGAAACAGCCAAATGGCCTGGATCCAGAAGGCATGCTGAACCACACATATACACCCAGAGAAAGCAAATGAAGTGAACACCAACCAAGGGCATCCTGTGAGAATCCAGCCTGTAGCCTTTTAACTGACTCAATTAGGGCTGTGAAGGGAACCCAGCCAGAATGCTTTCTTCTGGGTGCAGTCTGGAGGTCAGCTTGATGGTTCATCCCTGCCAGGAGGTCTGATCCTTGGCATTCCCTCCCTTGCAAGGCACCGTCTGGAGAAAGAGGGTAGCTCTACTCGGGTTAGAAGGTGACACACAGCACAGCTTTCCTTTGGGCCTTGGGCTGAATGGGAAGGGTAATTCTGAGAAGCGTGCCACGGATGGCAAGGGTGCATCACCACCAACCCACTTGCAGGCCAGTTCAGATGCAGACATCTGCCCCAGTGGCAAAGGTGGGTTTGCTCTGGGTCCCTTCTATTCTGCAATGTCATCTTATGGGACCCGGGAGTTGTGACTTCTCTGACGCAGCTCCTGTCCTGTGGAACACCCTCTGCCCCCCTCCCCCAAGATCCGGAGAGCCCTTCACCCTGCCGGCCTTTTGCAAGGCATTAAAAATCTGGTCGTTCCCTTGTGCATTTGGGCCAGGATGCTAAGCAAGCCTTGCTGTTGGTTTGGTTGGTTGTTTTTTCATTGATTGTGAAGATCACATGTTCTTCGACCTTGGGTATGTGTTGTATTTTTGGTTATTTATTTTAATTAATTGCATCATGCTGTCTTGTGCCTTTTAATCTTCTGTTCACTGACTAGAGCAGTGTTCCTCAACCTTGGCCGCTTTAAGCTGTGTGGACTTCAACTCCCAGAATTCCCCAGCCAGCATTAAAGCGGCCAAGGTTGAGGAACACTGGACTAGAGTCACTGTTGTGAGATGGGCAGCTATATAAATCATTTAATAATTTAAATAAACAAACAAACAAATGAATGGTTGTCTTAGATAGCCCCTACAGCCTTGCAAAGGGCACAGCTGCTGCTTGGGGGGCAAAAGATCTTTGTCTCCTCCGTTTCAACCTTCTGACTTCTGTCTCTTAATAGGTTGGCGGTTTCCAAGGCTCAGCAGCACCTGTGGCCCTGCCAGGGTCCTCCTCCCTGGGGCCATGTCTTCCTCTGATGAAGAGACTCTCAGTGAGAGGTCCTACCGGAGTGAGCGATCCTGCAAAAGCGAACGGTCCTACCGGAGTGAGCGATCTGGCAGTCTCTCTCCTTGCCCCCCAGGGGACACTTTGCCCTGGAATTTACCTCTTCATGAGCAGAAGAAGCGAAAGAGTCAAGACTCCGTTCTGGATCCAGCAGAGAGAGCTGTTGTCAGAGTAGCTGGTAAGGAAAATAATTCTGTCCCCAAATTTAAGCAGGTGCTTTCAGAAGATGGGGGAGCCTGTAGCAGTAGGGCTCTTCTGGCTGGTTTCGCCAGTCCTTCAAATCTGGATGCTTCCTTCTTTCTGGAATGGGTCCTACAAGTCCCCAGAATGGACGTTCTGAAACTGGATCCCTGGCTGAAAAGGCTGTTTGAGTGTCACTGGAATCTTAAGGAAGCCCAAGAAGACAGGAAGGGGAGAAAGCCGTACTTTCAGCCAGGGTCCCAAGGGAGATGCAGAGATGCCTAGAAGGGGGAGGGTTAGAATGTCCTCTGGGGGTGGATTGGTTAAGCTAGCTTTTGTTCTACTCACAATAGGTATGCTACACCTACCACAAAAAATGTCATTTTGCCACCCAACGTGGTGGACTTTGGACACTTCAGAAATGCAGCTGCGGATCTGCATATTTGTGTCTCTATCCCTAGGCATCTGCTGGAAGTCATGTCGTCAGGTGGGTCATGACATTGTCCCACAAGTGACAGGAATGATGTAATTTGTGTTGGACTCATCATGTGATGTGAATGATGTACAGTACATAATTTGGGTCATTTGTGTGATGATGCCATGATGTACTGATTTCATTTATTCTTATAAGATGGGTGCAGCTTGCTGCAACCTGCTTATGTTATCTAAAAATAAGGGAAGGCATTTCTCAGTGTCAGTACTTTGGATTTTGCACATGTGCAGATTTACTTGACTGATCATTTCCTTGTTTAGTGCTCAAAAATTGTGTTCTGTCCAGTTTTGCAGTGGTGTCTGCAGAGGGGTCAAAAATGTCAAGATGGTTGCCATGAATGCATGATTGAAGCGTTGCCTTTGGATGGGATGCATGTATATATACAGCCACCATCTTGTTTTTTTTAATACCCTTGCACGTTTGTAAGAATTTCAATCTGGGCTCTGTAATCTTTTCTAGGACAAATCTATAATGCCTCTATGTTCCCCAACCATTGTGAATATAAATTCAGATCCCTTGAAGGATTAATTGATTGAGTTTTCATTGATTAGACAACAGCACAACTCATGAATGAAATGTAGTTGCTTAGAGCTGAACCAAAGTACCTTGAGAGGGTTTTGCAGACTGCCAGTTTCCATGTATGAGGTCCCAATACATGACCATGAAAAGTACAGAACTAGAAGAATACCTAGGAAGCCAACCAAAGTCAAGATAAGCTGAGGTCAGGAATGTGATCTTTCCATAGAAGGTAGTTTTGAAATGCTTTCTTTTTGAGGTCCAACTTCATATTTTGGGGCTAGACCAAGTTTTAGCACCCCAGAGTTTGACTGATTGAGATAAGATCTTTGTACTCAGAAGCTAAGCATGGTTGGACTTGGATAGTTTTTGGATGGGACATCTTCAGGAAATCCCAGGGCTGTAGGCTTGATGGGGAAGTTGAAAAAACACCCTGGAAGAAGAAACCTCTTCTTAACTGCTGTCAATGAAGCTATATGCGTGAGTTCATGAAGTCACCAGGAGTCAGGATGAACTTGAAGGAGATTCCTTGTTCAAGCAGTACTTTGTATCTTCTGCTGTATAGTATTTGCATGAGGCACATTTCACATCGTAAATGTAAAGTAAACAAGGTTCCTAGAGATGGCAGATTAGTCCCATCACACCTGTATCCCTTCATAGCATCTAACATATCCTTGAATACTGTATGCGCCCTTGAAAAATTCCAGGAAGGTACAACCTCAGTGCTGTGGCTCTGCTGGGAAGAGGATCCACGTGGAGGGAGGAACTGATTGCTTTTCTGATGAGGTTGCCCTGGCTCTTGGCTTGTTTTAGGGCTCAATGCCAAAGGGTAGGGGTGACCTTTAGAGCAGGATACCAGGTTTGGAAGGCCCACCTTCTACTATGTGAACCTGGTCCTTTAATGGGTTTACTGCTGGAGGCTGCTCTGCGTGTCAACCTATCACAGAGAAATGGGTCTCCAGGGTCAGGAACAGAGCCTTCTCAGTAGCTGCTCCCTGGATCTGGAACTCTTGCCAAAGGAAGGTTGTCTTTCTTCATCATTCCTTGTAATAACCTGTTATAAAATATGAAAACATTCCTTTTTCAATGGCTCTGAGAGCACTTCCTTTTGGAAGTGGTTTCCATTGTTCAATTTAAGTTATTTTGTTGTCGGTTAAAATCTAATTTCTCTATTCTTTGGACACTCTATGGATACTTTATTGAGGGTGTTGCTGCTATTAAATTGTTTTTATATGTTAAGTTATTATTTTAATGTGCCTTGTTGAGGAAAGGGTTATTTTGGCCTCCACCAATCATAAGGGATATAGAGATGTCACTGGAGGAGACCTGGTGGTATTTTTCCTATTTTCCTTCTCTTACATCTTTGGGGGCTTATTTATTCTACTGCTTATTTGTTGAAAAGGTGAAAAATCCACCATAATTTGATTGCTTTCTATCAAATTTCGGAAGCCATGAAAAGGAACTGCTGTATTGGCGAGGGGGGGGGGGCGGGGGGCAGTCCTGGCATAAAGAATAAATTGGAAAATCAGATTGAAGAGTGGCTTAAAATAATTTGGGAAACTGACCAAACTGGAGTAGGGATGTATCTAGGATCTCTTCATCTTATTTCTGGGATGAATCATACAAGGACTGAAACTATTTAGTTTGTGCAAATCTTGTGTCTATGCAGAACTGTAAATTAGCTCAGTATTGCCTCAGTTTCTGATAGTGGAGTCGCATCTTTTCTTTTGAACTAAAATGGAAAATATTATGGCTTACTTGTTGAATTCACCAGGATGACAGCCCCTCTGCCGTTTTGCTGTGAAAGAATCACTAGACTGAATGAAGCTGAGCATAGAACAGGGACTGGTGCAGAGACATGACAGACAGATTCTCTTGAGCGACCCTAACCCTAACCCTTGCTTTCTTTAACAGTGATGTTTTTTAGCCCATGGCCCAGGTTTCTCAGATAGTTTTGCTCAAGAAAACCATGGTTTGCCTTAGACTTTTAGCGGAAACAGAGGAAAGCTTTTCACCTGGCTGTCGGAATCTTGGGAGACATTCCCTGCCTGGGGGGCTTGGGCTGGATAAATCCTTCAGAAATTAAATTGTTCTTTCAGGGGAAAGTGGGAAAAGTCTTCATCTTTCCCACTTTCACATAATATTATGGGTTATGCTTAAAAATATGTGAAGCATATCTTTTCCGTATTTAAAACATGGCACCATAAACCAGCAACTGGACTGCAATTCTGTGGGCTTCTGTGTCTAAGGCAGTGTTTCTCAACCTTGGCAGCTTGAAGATGTGTGGACTTCAACTCCCAGAATCCCTTGCTGGCTGGGGAATTCTGGGAGTTGAAGTCCACACATCTTCAAGTTGCCAAGGTTGAGAAACACTGGCCTAAGGAAAGGAAAAGGAAAAATGCACCAAGGCAAGGTGTGGAATTAAGGCTTCTCTGGCCATATGAAATAAATACCTGAAACTTACTTCCAGGTTGTATGAGCTTCTTTCTTGCCTGGAACTGCTGTGACGTTCCTTACCGCCTTGCTTTCTCTTTCTTCTACTTTCTGTTCCCCGAGAAAGTTTTCCTCTTACTCTTCCTTCACAAACTGCATGGTCACTCTCCAAGGAGTGAGTTGGTCATCTTTCCGTATCATTCTGGCTGCTGAGGAAGGGAGAGATGAGTGGGCCCGTCACTTGAACAGAACAGCTGACTTTTGAGCAGGAAAATTGTAGCTCTTGGTGCAAAGGAGGGTGTGGATGGAGCTTTGAATGGGAGACCATCTGTGTGGAAGAGCAGGCTGCTTGAACAAAACTGCAAGCACTTTTCCTCCCCCAGCGTCAGCACGGCAGGGTTGCCGATAAAGCTGCAACCTTGACACAGGAGACGGGAGCTCTGTAGCCAGCAGCCAAGGCGTTTTTCCTTCAGAAGGAGGGGATGGTCCAAACGGGAGGAAAAGGAGAGAGGACCAGCAAGATGAAGCCCAACGTAACGAAGATGTAAGAAAAAGAAAAGAAAGCTCAGAGAGAGGGACTTGAGACAGAACAGACTTAAGAAAGAAATGCTGATGCCTACTAGCAATCGTATAGAGCGTAGTATAATAGAGTAGTAGGTAATAGCAGTAGAGTATATTTCATAGTCATAGTGTACAGTAATAATTGTCATAGTAATAGCAAAGATAGCAATAGAACAGAATAAAGGAAGCCCTCACGTATCACTTTTCTATATTTGTTTTTACAAAATAAAACATCTCCCCAACCCGTAGAGGCAGATAGAAAGAGACCCTCCTGTCCAGGGTCCAGTGCTTTTCTCTCTCTATTGAGTTTGGGTCAATCCAATTGGGTACGGTTTAAAAAAAGAACCTGGGACAATCTGCTTCCCCAGATGTTTCTGCCTTTTGTAAGTTTTCCACCATCATTCCTTTCCCTGTGACTTAATTCAGGACTGTTCATTTGGGGGAGACCTCAATTCCAGAGGGTGCCCTTGCTCTTCTGGGGGCTCCCTGCCCTCTCCTCTTCAGTGGAGCAGGCAGACAGACAAGCTCCTGCAGCGGCATCTTAAGCTTTATTTTGTCTTCAGACCTGATGCTGAGTTTCTGAGCAGTTTATCTTATTGGTTTTCCGGTTAATTGCTGCTTAAACCGAGATTTATTTAGCGCTGCTACCTGGTCGGGGCGTCTGCAGTGGGTGGGTGTGTCAAAAGTCAGGAAGGAGGCCCGGGCTGCACAACTGAAAGGCTACCCCTGTTTCACATGTCTCCCCTTTTGCATGTGTGATGTAGATAAAAAGGGGCAAGACTTTGATCGCCTGTGCAGATGCTATCTGGATGTTTTTTCAGTGTTTGGGTAGCTGGAGAGGAACACCCATCTATCTGTCATCTCTACCTACCTACCTACTAGCTCAGCACCCAGCCAGCCTTGGCTGCTACGGCTCCCTGCGCGTTCAACGGGACGGCTTCCCCCAGGAGGCTGCGGGGCCAGCAGAGCCGGGAGGGCTGCTTTGAAGTCCTGCTTGATTCTGCCCCCTCTAAGGAGGAGGGAAAAGGACTGGACTGGCGGTGGTCCTGTGCCATCCTTGCCCCTTTGCAGAGCACTTCTGTTTTCTCTCAGTTGTGTGGTTTTGATTGGGAAACAACCAGAGGATGGCACGTTGAGGTGGTAGGTTTCAGCCAGGGCAATGCCACTGACAGGTCAGAGAAGCCGTTTCAAGCTGTGAGCGCCAGAGGTTTGGTGGGATGTTGTAGTGGTCAGAAAAGCTTAACATGTAACATATATATATAAATGTTCGAGTTTTTTAAAAGTAAAAGCCACTGAAAATCTCCTAAAATCTCATGCACACAGAGATTGTATGAGATTGGGCTTCCTTCATCCATTTAGCTTTCTTTTACTTTGGAAGCCGGGGGGGCTGCCTAAGAGCATTGCAGCCCCCCAGTGCTGGCAATGACCTCCCCTTTAATGTGTTCAGTGGGGCTGCACAGGACTGAATAGCTCCTCCATACTAAAAGGGACCTTGCACTGACCATGGTGTGGGGGAAGAGAGTTCTCACTAGCTTTCTGCCTGAAGAGACTTATTGATCTATTTGTTTAATGGGCCGGGGAGTTGAATTCCACAGATGAATCTGCCCTGTGAGCGATTGCTTGGTATTCAAAGCTCATCTTTCTCTGCTTTAGTTAAACCAGTGTTTCTCAACCTTGGCATCGTTAAGATGCGTGGACTTCAACTCCCAGAATTCCCCAGCAAGCCATTTACTCAACTGTTTACTGGATACACTGGGAGCGTTTTAAAAGTATATCAAACTTTCTTTGAGACTAGTCTCTTGATCTCTGATCTACACAGTTTTATTTATCTCTAAAACATTGTCTGGGGCAAAAAGCATTTCTGTCTTTTTCCTTAAACTCAACCAAATTATAGAGGGAAAATCATTTAAAATTTGCAAAGTTTAGCCTGATGTAGCATTCACAGAGGTTCAAATTATCCTACTTCGGACACATGACGCGAAGCCCCAGCAATCTGGAGAAGGCTCTAGTGCTGGGAAAGGTGGAAGGAAAGAGAAGAAGAGGACGACCGGCAGCACGGGGGATGGACTCACCACTATAATTGAGTCCTTCTGCCTTGCTGCTGGTCCTCCTCTTCTTCTCTTTCCTTCCACCTTTCCCAGCACTAGGGTACACCGTTGGAAGAGCTGAAGGACCAGTTAGGGACAGATCCTCCTGGAGAAAATCTATCTGTGTGGTCACTAAGAGTCGACAATGACTTGATGGCACGTAATCAGTCAGCGTTCATAGCATCAAATAACTATCACATTTCTCCATCAAGACATACAAAATATTTTTTTAACAGATCCATCTGAATCAATGCCATAAGGAGCCGAGTGCTCTTTTGCCAGGTGCTTGTAGCTCCCAGCAGCTGGAACGCCTGGTCTTCCTTGATGACTTTTCTGTCACTCTCTGGGCTTCGATCAGACAAGAAGTTTTAGCTGTTAACATCTTCTTCCAAGAAGTGTTTTTGGGTTTCTTGGCCTGTGACCGAGTGTTTTTCTTTGGAAATTTGCTACATTTTGTTCACTAAAATTCTCATCCAAATTGATTTGTACTGGGGAGGGCTTCCCTGTGAGTTGAATAGTTTAGTTAGTAACCACCTTAACGAAAGGGGGGGGTTTAAGTTTGGGGAGGTCAGTTTTTTATGAAACGGCACAGAGGCAAGAGGATCAAAGGGGACTGTAAGGAGGAGAGCTGTCCTTTTTCTAGTTAAATTGGAAAAGGGTAAGAAGAGGCACTTGAGGTGAGAACAATTTGCGAGCAAGAAGCACCTACACTTTTTTTAAAGCTCACATCTGAAAAAGAGGTAGTAAAAGAGCTCATGTGGATTTGGGAAACCTTTACTTAGAAGTCCATCCAAGAGTAACCGCTGAGTAGAGCTCCCAGTCCCTCAATCAACCTGGTTTCTTGCTGCATAATGTGTGACTCGGATGCCAGTGGGGTTGCAGGATGCAAACACTGTGGGGGGCAAAATCTGTGCCCATTAGAAGGCTTGGCATTGAAGAGCAACCTTATTCATTCCCTCGGACTGTCTTCTGTGCCTGTTGTAAACACTGTGAGCCAAGGAAGGAAGAACAGTCCTGGGAGTCTGAAAAGTGGAGGCATCTTCGAAGTAGTAAATTTCCCCACCAGCGCCAGTGCCAGACAGGAAAAGCAAAGAACTGGCATGAATACAGCATTTGTCTCCTTCATTCTGTGGTTCTCCTTCTTTCCCCTGAGTCTTATATCTTCCTGGTACGACCCTCCCCTTCTTTCTCAGCTGAATCCATCTCTGTCCCATGTGAGTGCCTCAACTTTTCTTCCTTGATTTATTTCTTGGTCTGAAATGGCTGCATGGAGAATGCCTGGGCTTGCACCCCCCCACCTCCCCCCGCCCCCCCATTGCAAACAATCCCTTTGCTGTGCTTTCGGCTCCAGCACTCTGTATCACCCTGCAGGGAGGGGCAGCGCAGCTCGGGCACAAAGCTGATCCATGCCCATTGCTCCAAAATATTTCTGGACCCATGGATCCTTTTGCTGCAGGAGGGTTCTTATCAGGCTCAAACGTCCTTCTCGGTTGAGTTTTAGTAAGGCAGGGACTGGCTTCACTCAGTGCATCAAGCCGTAATGTATGGCAATGTTTAGCAAGCAACGGACCCACCAGTCTGGTTGAGCAATTTGCTTGCAGCTGAGAGCCACAGTTTAAAGTAGTAACAATGACAATTTGGATTTCCAAATTATTATTTGGAATTGCCAAGTTCAGATAGACCGACCTCTAGAATGCAACATGCTGGTCATCACAGTAGCTGGAAAACAAGTTTTAGATATGACACAAATGTCACAGCAACTGGAAAAGATTGTAAAATATCAGGACTTCACAATCGAAATACAGAGATAATGGCATAAATTGGCAAAAGTTTTTCCCATAATTATTGGAGCATTAGGAGCTATAACAATGGAATTGCCAAAGCAGCTGACACAATTAGAATTCTTTAACCTCACAACATTTAGTTTACAAAACACAGCTTTGCTTGGAACCACAGTGGTATCTGAACAATAATTAGCCCTTGGGATAACACTTGAATTGACCTTAAATCACCAGCATTTGCTGAGGCTCTGTAATAACAGTATTAATTTGGCCTTTGAGATCACAGGGCTGTGGTGGCTTTATGTTATTGGCCTGGGGGGTGGGGGGCAAAATGGCCTTTTCCGGAGGACGTTAAGTGTTAGGGTTAGAGGGTGAAATGGGTGTCTTTTGCCTTTTGGCTGGGCTGAGTCATCCTGAGAGCCATCTGCTGCTCCTTCCAGTTGTTCCATCACAAGGTGGGAAAGGAGGCCACTCATCCCCCCTGCCCCCATCTCCTGCTTGGAAAGACGGCTACGTTCTGCTGACAGGCTCCGACCGGTGTCATCTCTCAAGGTGCTCAAAGGCAGAGGAAGACACTGGCCCAATCAAATAGCCTTTACAAGAATAATGTAATTAATGAGAGTAACAGATTGGCCTCTCTCTGCATTTCCTAAGACCTGGTTCGTCATGCGTTCTCTCAAGCAGTGATTGCTCCCTCCCCATGCCAGCCTAGCAGTCGGTTGTGGAGCGGGGGGGCACAGCAATAATGGAAAAGCTGACTCCCCTCACAGTCACGAACTTTGCTTTTCTGCACTCCTCTGCGCTCCCCCCCAACACACAAAGGAGAGATTTCCACAAAGAAAGGCATGGATGGGGGCTGCCTCCCGGGTGGATTATTCCTGAAGCGTTTCTGCCAAGATCATGGCTTGACCTGCCATGTCTCTGGAAGAGATGGATCGATGGATCGATCGATTATGTGCCATCAAGCTGAAGTCAACTCTGAGCGACCACATCGATAGATTTTCTCCATGACTTTGGAAGGGGAAACATATTAATATGCCAACATTTGAAAGGAGGAGGTTATGGACTGTTCCAGTCACCCTTTCCAGGATATTGGGGCTACAACTCCCATCAGCATTGCTGGAAGCCCGTAGAGAATGATAGCAATCTGGGGAAGGCTAGAGTAGATCCAGAAAGCTTAAAGAAGAGGTTAAATCTCTGTAAAATGAGGGAGATCCATTTTGCCAGATTGGAAAAGGAGTTTTCTCACCAAATAAAGAGCTATGAGGCAAAGAGAGGTTTATATCCATTGCTAGGAATTTAAATGCACTCTTCTGATCCTTGAAAGCGATGACTTCCTGCGTTTCCTGAGCCTGGCACGGTCCCTCTCTTTCTTCACGTATTCATTAGCAACTCTGAAGTGCAGAAGCTCTTGGGCTGTGCAGTGATGCAGATTTGAAGGGGAAAACCTGATACAGAGTCTCCCTGGGCGAACCCCTAGAGCCCATGGTCATCCCCTCAAACCTGGGATCCCAGGAGAAGACATAGTTGCTTTAATAACTGTCCAGCAACAAGCAGCCTCTTGTGCTCTGAAGCCTCTTTCCTCTTTGAATCCTGATCACCCCCCTGCCCTAAAAGCACAGGGCCTGACTTGTGCTCCCAAGAAACGTTTGTGTGGCACTGACAGCTTTCCTTGCCCCAGAAGATCACCTCTCTCAAGGAGGATCAGGTCCCTGCCCTGAGGAGGTTTCAGTCCTCTGTGCTAGTGGGTAGCTGGGTGAAGGAAGGGGCCAAAACTGGGGAGTGGGAGCTCCAGTCTGAGCATCTCTGGATATCAGGCCCAGCCCAAGAACAACGGTGAAACAGTCCAGTTGAGCAAAGTTCCTTTATTTGCTTACACCTTTTGGACAAAATCTTGCCAGACTAAATCTATACTGCTGCAATAAGTGGATATACCCTGGGAGATTCTAGGGAGGGGCTGTCCTGAACCTCTTTCACTTCCCATGCTCCTGCTCCGGACTGTGTTGTCTCTTGTCTCCTTTCCCTTCCTGGAATGCACCCCCTCCCTCCTGATAGCCTCGATCTCTCACATCACCCTCCTCTTCACAGATACCTTCCATCACACTGGGGATTGGGGGGCTGGGAAAATCCTCCTCTGGAACCTGGGCAAACTGCTGCCTGTTCATGTGGCCAGTGCTGTGGGTGAACCCACAGTCTGGCTCGGAAGATAGAGGCTTCCTATAACTCTGTTCCACCAAAAGCTGCATAATGATGTGTAGAAATGAGCAATCTCTCATATGACCCAGATGGACCATGTGTTTATTCAGGCATGGTAGAAAGAATAATGTCATATAAGCGCTACCTTTAGACACAGTGGCTGGGTTTGCATAACAGAAATACAGTTGGCAGTTTGCTATGGGAATGCAGCCAGGCTGTTCCCATGGCTCAAGTGACCCAGACACCTCCTTTCTGGTCACTTGATTCATCCTCGTGCTGCAGCACGTGGTGGGTCTCTGCTGTGGTAACAGCCATGACAGTCTCCAGGCTCTACAAAGTGGGCTGCAGGTTGCATCCTACCCCATTTCTTTTTTGCAAACTGAAGTGAAGAAAAATTAAGAACAAATCCATACATTCCTGGCATTATCAGGGATGATGTCACCATAGTCAGATTTTGGGGTGGGAGAATTATCCATCTCCCACTCATTTCTGCTTGTTTGGAAAATAGCTACAGAGGTGGAGTGCCTAGAGAAGCCCTGTTTTCACAGTTCCTCTCTAGGACTTTGTCTGGATCTTGGGAGGAATAACCATGGTCAGCTGTTCCCATAATGCATCAAATGGGCAGAATTATTTTATTCCTATGTAAGACTGGGTCTGCTTAGAGCTAAATCTGACTCCTGTGAAATTAGTTGACTGAATCAATTAACCCCTCTTTGGAATTCCAGTGATAACCAATGCACACTCCCAACTGGGTTAAATATGTAATGAAAGCTGGCATCATGCTGGTTAGTTTATGCTTCAGTACGTTGTTGTGTGATCCTGAAATGTTGGGTTAGGTAAAATACAATTAAATTAACCTTATAACCACCAGCTTGGTTCAAACAACATACTACGCTATGGTTTGTTTAATCACACTCTATTGAATTAACCACAATTGGCTGGGGTTGTGTGACATGTTAAACCATAATTAACAAACCTCAGTAGCTGTGTTCAGCCAAACCCAAGCAAGTGTCATCCCTAGTGTGTTGTCCGAATGTAGCCATATATTAGATTGAATACTGAGTTTGAAGAAGGGGAGAAGCTAAATAAGCCTCATTTTATCCAGAGCTGCTGCACGCTTCTTTGCATTTCTCCAGTCCAGCTGGGTTGGAGATGTGGCTGCAAGGCCTACAGGTTAAAGATGGTTTGCTTGTTCATTGCCTGTGGAATTGGGACCATTCTGTTCTCTTGCCATGTTGCAGTTGCTGACCCATTTTGCAGGGAGAGCCTAGATGGAAATGTACTTTAGCTGCTAGGTCAACCCCTCCAACAACTTTGTCATCAACCTCATTGAGTGTTTTTGGGAGCTAGTGATTGAGTTAAGAGGGGAAGAAGGACATTTGTCTATCAAAATGTGCCGTATGTTTAATAGTGTCAGCGACCATTAATTAGCACTGAGGCCAAGTTAAGATGGGGGCATCTGGAAACCACAGGACAGTCTGTTTTGTAACTGTCCTGAACTTAGCTTCGCTGATGGTGTGGCACTGAAAGCATGGATAATAGATGCCTTCCTTATTTTAAGTTGGCAGCTGAAATGGCAATTCTGTGAGGAGTTGGATTGTTCTGTATAAAGGATACTCTATTTAGTTTTCTGGGCAAGTGATAATCTGTAATAAGAACTGCTTTTGGAAATAAAATGTGCTTCTTAAGCTTAGGGAAATAGACATGTTTACCTCAAACAGAGCGGTAAATTGTTTGATGAATGTTGTGCTCTTTTGTATTCTGTGACCCTTGTATCCTTTACTCAGTGACTGGATTCACACTGTGTAAATGTATAGTTTAACTGTGGTTTACTGAATAAACCACAATTGCTAGAGTTTCACAATATGCTAAGCCATAAACTATTATTTATAAACCACGGTGGATGTTCACACAACATGCTGAACAATAAATTGAGTCAGTTATAATTTAATAAACCACAGTTAAGCAAACCATGACTTTGATTAAGTGCTGTCAAGTTGGTGTCAGCTCTTAGCAACTATATGGATAGACTTTCTCCAGGATGAACTGTCCTCCACCTGGCCTCCTAGGACTTTCAGTGATGCAATTTATTTATTTAGACAGTGTATATGGCTGCCTATCTCAACAATGACTCTGAGTGGCATACAGAAAGTTAAAAACCAAACTACAGTCAAACAATGATCCATATAACCACAGTTCAGGGTCAAGGGAAACACTTCCAGTGTGCCAAAGCAAGAATAAATTGGCTGACCAATCAACTAGTAGAGCTTGTTAATGTCTTTGACCAAATGCCTGGGGATTTTAAATGATTTAGAAAGGCTAAGGGGGTAGGGGGTAGGGGGTGGCATCTGAATCTCCAGGGGAATGCTGTTCCACAGAGCAGGTGCTCTGTCAAAGAAGGCACTACTCCTGGTCCCACAAGATGACATTGCTTAATAGAAGGGACCCGGAGCATGCATTTCCTGCTAGATCGATGGGGCAAGCAGAGATGATGGGAGACAAGGCAGTCCCGCAAATGCCCAGGCCCTGTGCCATGCAGGGCTTTACAGGTGATAATCAACACCTATTTATTGCTGTTGTAATCAGATCTACCCATCTTGCTGCTGGTTGTCCTCTTCTCTTTTCTTCTGCCTTTCCCAGTATTTGAGCCTTCTCCAGAGATCTGGGTCTTCATATGTGTCCAAGTAGAATAATTTGAGCCTGGTTGTTTGTGCCTTGAGTGAGAACTCTGGGTTGATCTGTTCAATGATCCATTTGCTTGTTTTACCAGCTATCCATGGTATTCTCAAATGTCTTCTCCAACACTCAAGTTTAAAAGCAATAATGTTCTTATAATAAAAGCAGTATTAGCATTCATAACTCTGGTTTCCTAGTCTGGTATACCTTGAAGGGCTTGAATCTTGCAAGTCTGAATGTGCTTCCCCCTCCTTCCCTTTATCTTTATGAGAACTGGGTAGGGTCATGTCTGAGACGCTTTCTCAAATTACATTTCTGCCCCAGACTCAGATTTCTTTTACCTGACCAGTGTCTTGGTTGCAGTTCTTCCTCCTGTTCCTCAAGGTTATTTTACTTCCCATTAGACCATCCAAGGTTAAAGATGGTATATCCCCTACCCCCTACCCCCCACCCCTTTAGCCTTTCTAAATCATTTAAAATCCCCAGGCATTTGGTCAAAGACATTAACAAGCTCTACTAGTTGATTGGTCAGCCAATTTATTGTTGCTTTGGCACACTGGAAGTGTTTCTCTTGACCCTGAACTGTGGTTATATGGATCACTGTTTGACTGTAGTTTGGTTTTTAACTTTCTGTATGCCACTCAGAGTCATTGTTGAGATAGGCAGCCATATACACTGTCTAAATAAATAAATTGCATCACTGAAAGTCCTAGGAGGCCAGGTGGAGGACAGTTCATCCTGGAGAAAGTCTATCCATATAGTTGCTAAGAGCTGACACCAACTTGACAGCACTTAATCAAAGTCATGGTTTGCTTAACTGTGGTTTATTAAATAACTGACTCAATTTATTGTTCAACATGTTGTGTGAACATCCACCGCCCTAACATCCACATCTACTTGGACTTGGTAGGATTGAGTCTGAGATGGTTCCTTCCCACAAACCTTTTACAGGTGGTCCGTGTTTAACAACCACTCGTTCAGCAACCATTCAAACTTACGACAATGCTGAATGAGTGGTAGTTATGACTGGTTCTTGCACTTAAGTTGGTTGCAGCATCCCTGAGGTCATATGATCGTCATTTCTGAACTTCTTTGCCGGCTTCCTACAAGCAAAGTCAATGGGGAAGCCAGCAGGAGGTCACAAATGGCAACCATGTGACATCCTCACTTAACGACCCGCAGTGATTTGCTTAATGATGGCAATCAGAAGTGCTGGAATTTCCATTGCTAAGCAGTGTGGTCATGTGGCATCGCACTTTACGACTGTGTTGTTTAGCAATGGAAAGTCTGGTCCCAATTACCATTGTTAAGTGAGGACTTTTTTTTTAATCTATCCAATTGTGTCCAATATTTATTTATAAGAAGATATTTATTATTTATTATTTGTAGGTCTATTGTTTTATTGTATTTTAATTAATATTTATTCTTTTACTGTAAGTCGCAGAGTTGCTTCTAGGGTGAAGGGTGTTGACAAATGTGAAATATAAAATAGGAAATATGCTCTGTCAGCGTGCATGGGGTGATATGGGCTCTACCCGTCCCTGGAATTACCTGCCAGTTCTCCAACTTCTTGGAACTCATTTGTTTTTAGGATTGTGTTTATGTTATATTTTAATGAATTTTTATCTTGTTGTAAACTGCCCAGAATCATTTCACAAGATGGGCAGTGACAAATTTGATAAATTAATAAACAAATAAATAATAAAATAAATTCTCAGAGTCTGCCTGGACAAGTGCCTGCAGTTTTCTTGGCAAGATTTCAGAAGTGGTTTGCCCTTGCCTCCTTCATGATAGCAGTGTTCAGGTACATAAAGAGGTGCCATAGGGAAGATGGTCAGGAACTCTTTTCCATGGCCACAGAAACTAGGACCAGAAATAATGGGTACAAACTGCAGCTACCTAGATTTCACTTAAATATAAGGAAAAACTTCCTGACGGTTAGATCTGTACAACAGTGGAACAGTCTACCTACGGAGGTTATGAGTTCTCCACCTCTGGAGGTATTTAAGAAGAGGCTGGACAGTCACCTCTCAGGGATGGTTTAATTAGTTTCCTGCATATTGCAGGGGGTTAGACTAGATGATCCATGTGGTCCCTTCCAACTCCAAAATTCTATGATTCTATGATTCTGTGATTCCCAGGGCTGAGAGAGGGACTGGCCCAAGGTCACCCAGCTGGCTTTGTGCCTAAGGCAGGACTAGAACTCACGGTCTCCTGGTTTCTAGCTTGGTGCCGTATCCACTAGACCAAAGTGGCGAAGGACTACCTGCATTTTTAATAGTTGATCCTAAAAGGCAGAAGCTGTCCATCACTTCAGTGTCTTCATTTCTAAAGTTCTGAAGCTGGTTATCATTAGTTTGATCTTTCTTATATTTAATCTAATATTTCATCTGAGTTCCGTTTTTTTTTACTGAACTCCTTGACTTCTATTACCAGACCTTGCAGATCCTTTGCGTTTTCAGCTATTAAAGTGGCTTCAACATAGTGCAGGTTATTGATGTGACTTGGTCAGATTTTAAAACCACGTTCATCTTCTTCCAATCCAACCACCCTCCATATATATTCATCATATAGGTTGACTAAATATGGGGAATATGCAGCCTTGTCTGACTCCTTTGCCAACCTGGAGCTAGTCTGTTTTTTTAATAATATTAATAATAGTTTATTAAATTTGTGTGCTGCCTGATTCTCAATGACTCTGAGCAGCTCACAAAGAAAGTACAATGAAATCAATAAAACAAAACATATTAAATAAATAAATAAAAGATTTTGCCATGTTTCGTCCAGGCTGTGGGTTCCTGCCCTGTGAATAGGTTTCTTGTGAGGACAATGAAATGTTTTGGGATTCCCATTTTCCTAAGGACATTCTGTGGCTTGACACAATTAACACAATCAAAGGCCTTTTGATAATTAATGAAGCACATATTGACCTTTATTTGGTATTCTTTGGTAATTTCAATTATCCAGCATGCATCAGCAATAATGTGTCTTGTTCCTCAGCCTTTTCTAAAACCAGCTTCTAAAACCAGATCCCTTTCCATATAGGCATCGGAAGACCCTAAACATTATTTAGTTAGCATGTGAAAGTAAGAATGTTGTGTGATAGTTGCACCCTCTGTTAAGTCTCCCAAGTTTAGCATGATTGATATGTGTAAAAAGCTGTGAGCAAGTGCTTCATGTTTCATACTGCACCTGTTTTAACATTTGGGAATTTGGGATTTTTCATAGGATGATACCAGACATTTTAATTTAATCCAAAATATATTTTCCAAATCCATGTACAGAGGTATTTGTAACCCTTTTATAGAACATTAAAATGCGAAGATAAACCTTTTTTCACATAATTACGAGTTTTTTAACAAATTTATTCACTGGAGTTGAAATATCCCCCTCATGCAAACCTTGAAATGTCTTTAAAAGCAACAGTGTTCAGAAATCTAGGCTGACCTCTGGGAGTTCAGATCCTCTCCTTAATCCACCTCGAGGTTCAGCCTCTGTGATTCAAAGAGGATAAGCAGAGTGGCCTTCTTCCCCGGTGTGACTTCTCAGGGCCATTTTCAGGGAAACAAGGTCCATTCCACACAAGACAGGCCATTCCTTCGGCTTGATGGAGGCCCAGGGAGGGGGACGATAGGGTCCCCAGAGAATCTCTGATTAAGCTCCCTCTTCCCAAACTGCACAGCTTGGGCCAGGAGCTGCCGCAGTGCCTCTCCCAGTACTTTCACTGGGCTGTATATCCCATTCTGATCGATTCCATATCTCCCTTCCTGTATATCTCTTCCGGCAACCCCACTGAGCACCAGGACCTGGATAGCACCTAAGGTCCATCTATTGTATATAATCAAATAAAGTGCAATAGTCAATGCATTCAATCCCCAACAGAAGGTTTGAACCCCATAAAAAAAAAATCTGTCCACCCACATAGGTCTGATGAGTCCCACTAGGATGAAACTGGTCATAGACCACCTCCCGGTGGTTGATGTACTTTCAGTGCAAAGAACTCCTTGATCTGGTTTATTTTGGAGTTTGGGCTGCTTCCCCAGCTGAGGGCCAGCTCCACATTTCTGGAGCAGGTGGGCCGCCCTCCTCTGCCCCATCCCCTTGCTTGTCTTCCTCCGCAGGACTTTCCGCAGTATCAGTGAGGGGAAGCCCCCTCTCTTTCCGTGGGGAGTGAGCGCTTGTTCATCCAGAGCAAGAGCAGCAGGACAGAGGAGCAGAAGCAGAAGCGGCACTCCCCCTCCCCTTTCTGCAGGATGAGGAAGCCCCCCCAGGTCATTTTCCTTCCCCCCCGCTGCTTTCTTCCTCCAAGGCCTCCTCTCCTTCCAGCCTCCTCTAGTGCCCAGCCCTTTCTTACCTGGGCTCCGTTAAAGGCAGTTGAAGTCTGCTTCATGTCCAACGCTTACAAATGCCATCTTTTACCAGCTATAATGCCAGATGCCTTGCACATGAATGATAGATAAGAGCAATTCTAACTGTTTGTTCATTCTTTCATTCATTCATTCATTCATTCAATTTATATGCTGCCCATCTCCCCCAGAGGGCGACTCTGGGTGGCTCACAATTAAAATTATTATATATCTGGGGCGCAATCAAACCAAGATAAAGCACTTCGCAGTATCGTTTGCTCGGGAGAGTTAAGCAGCTGCTGACATTTCTCAGTTCCCAATCCAGAGACTTCAAAGGGCTCGGCTGATTTGTGCCAGTGGAGATCGCTTCCTACCACTCATCCTGCGCACTGGTTCAGAACAGGTGCTGTGTGAGGTGACAGCCCCTGCGTACCAGCTGCGCTATGAATTGATGGGGGGCTTTAGGGAAGCCACTGTCTCTGAGCCTCAGCAATTCTATCTGTACTTTTTTATTTTTTTGTGTACCTTTGAGTTGGTGTTGACTCCTGGCGACTGCCTGGACTAGTCCCTGCAGTTTTCTTGGCAAGGTTTCGGACATGGTTTGCCCTTGCCTGCTTCCAGGGCTGAGAGAGGGGGGGACTGGCCAGCTGGGTTCATGCCTAAGGTGGGACAAGAACTCACAGGTCTCTAGCCTGAGGCCTTCACCACTACACCAAACTGGCTCTTTTATCTGTAATGGGGGGTGTGTGATATTGTTTGCACATTGGGATTTGTAAGGATCACTGAAATAATGTACATAAAGGACAATTTATCTGAAGGGAAGCCCCATTGAATGCACACCATATTTAACTGGATCAAGAGAACTACCCTAATGCAGTTGGTGGGCAGGGGCAGTTGGAGGATACCAACTGAGCTGTGGGCTGTTTGGGACTAATATAATCCTGGTCAACTAAGTTGCGTGAACAAGAACAAGTGTGGAGAGGGTTAACACTCTCATCTGGTTGCTGGAAAAAAAGCTGTAGAATAGATCCTGCAAAAAAGGACAGCTATAAGGCTCATTTTAATGGTACTCTTCCCTCCCCCCCCCCCCAAAACCTGGAAAATGGGAGGAAACCCTGTCCTTCTACTGACTCTGATAGAGCCATGATGGATTTTTTTCCTTGAAGAACATGGATCTAAAGGGAAAAATGGTCAGAAGTGACCACTTCTTTTGCTTCAGCTAGGAGAACAGGGAAAATGGGGTTGGGCACAGGACACCAGTAGAACAACTGTTTGCAGCTCCTTAAAGCAGCTGTGTCTTTTCCCAGGATTATGCAACATGCCCTGAAGTTGCAGAGGCAAACCAGAGAGGCTGTGCAGCTCTGTTAGGACATGGCTGTTCTCCAGGTGACAGGCACATTGACAGTCATGCGGAGCTGGTGCTTGGAGTGAGTCAGCTAACCTGGGAGCAAATGAATTGGTCAGCTCTGCTGAATATTGTGTGATACTTCTGAGCAGAAGGTTGTTTTTTTAGCAAGCAAGCAAGCAAGCAAGCAAGCAGCTACGATATAGCAGCTCTCAAAGGAGAATCAACCAGACCCCTATAAGGTGATGTGTATGTGTGCCTGGCTTGGCATATTGCATTAAACTATACTGTGCTTTGTTTGATTTTGATTCAGTTGTGTGAACCCAGACTTGGTGGTTCATAAACCATGGTTTAAGGGATTGTATTAATCTGTGAACCTGCCCAATTTTAACTTAAATCAACATTGAGCTCACACACTGTGCTAAGCCTTGGTTTGTTATTATAGAATCCTAAAATGCAAGGGTTGAAGGGATCTTGATGATCATCTCAGGCAACCCCTTGTCCAAGAGATGACCATCCGGCCATTTCAACTTCAGCCAAGGAGAGTCCACCACCTTCTGAGGTGGCTGTTCCACTGTCGAATCAGCTCTTATAATTAGGAAATTCTTCTTGGTATCTAACCAGAATCAACCTCCTCGTAATTTAAACCTGTCATTTCTGTCTTCTCTTCTGGAACAACTCAGAATTATTTTAACCTGTCTCAAGACACTTGAAGACAGCTATCACATCTTAGGTTGTTTAGCCATCATTTATTTACTTATTACAAGTGATTTTATGCTGCTTAATAAAAAAGGGGTATATAATAAATAAATTATACAATACACCACATTATAGTAAACAGCATCCCTATAAAAATGCCGTCTGTGAGGAAGGGAGCTCATTCCACCTTCCTTTCATTTCCAGCCATCTGTTTCTAACCATGAGTACAACAAAATGGGTCTTGTGACATCATAACCCAAGCTCCACCGTACTGTACATGTATGACCTCATGTACAAGTATGTAAGGGGCAGAGTTTGTGCTGTGATGCATGCTTCATCGCCTGCCCCCGTGGAGATGCCTCTGGTTCCACCCGACACCACTTTTTAAAAACTCTTTTTTCTCCTAATGTGGGTTAATTATTTCAGAGACCCACAGGGACAAAAACACTCTGGGCTTCCTCCCAGAGGAGCGCCAGTGGGTCTGTGGCAAGGCTGCTTCGTTTGTGCTGCTCCACCAGGGCGTCTCAGCATCCGGCTTCCCCAGCCGCTGCTCCTGCATGTGCCATGCGTTTGCAGAGGGCACCATGGAAATTGGAGAAAGCCAGCTTGACAGAGCGAAATTGTGAGAAAAGAAGGTGCTGTTCAGGTTGCCAGGGCAACACGGGTGGCTGAGTAATCATTCTGCCGGTTGCTGTGGTTACAAGCGGTGTGTGTGTGTGTGTGTTGGGGGGGCACACGCTTTCTCTCCATGCTGCCTGTCCCCTCCCAAAACAGGGTACCTGGTCACAAGATGCTCATAAAGGACCTCATAACAAAATTCAGAGGTTTCTGAAAATCTCAGCCTGGCAAAAACTGAAATAATGTTATCACTGGACTGAGATTTTAATTGCAAGTCATTCTTACAATTTTGAAAATTCTGGCAGTGATTTGTAGGTACAGAGTGCCCATTGATTCTGGGAAAGCTGAGAGCTGCCTCGAGATGTTTTGGTGCTCCAGGCTAACAGGGACAAGATGCCTCACCAAGCCAATGGCACACCTAGTTATGTGAATCCAGGCCAAGGGGTTAGTTTATGGTCCACTCACTATGCAAACCCAGAGTTGAGTAACCAGGACAGGAAGATTCCCCACAGATCTGTGGGCCAGCTGTGGGTCAAATCTACACATTCAGTGTGGGGGACACACAACTTGCTATCTGACGCAGCTGCTTTGCTTTGGCTCACAGTGTAATCCCTCTGAAAATAGCCTGGACTTTCCAACCTGTTGCCCACCAGCTGTCGGAGGGTCACCACTCAGAATTTGTAGCCATTCTAAGTTAGGCCTGAAAAGAAATGTAAGACTTTCCCCCAGTGGATCTGTGACGAAAGAGGAGCCAGTGTTTTACCTGGCCACCCTCTCCAAAAAGTGACTCCCCTTTGTCTGTGCAACCCACAACACGGAAGGGCTGGGATGCTCACAAAGGGGCCATCTCTGCGATCTGCAGGGGCCTGGGGAGGCTCTCCTTTCTGTCCACATTTCCTCCCCTTTTAATGGTTGTCCCTCCAGAACTATCGTGAGTAGACTTTGCAGGGTGGCTCACTGCCTCTATCCCTTTCTGCCTTTGCTTTTCTGGATCTGCTGTAGGACTTTGTCTCTGTTCCAACAGTTGAGTGTAGCTCTACCATACTTGTATGAGTATGTATTCCTGTATCTGAATTACCAAGGCAGGGTGGGTGGGTAGTTGAGCTTCCAGCAAGATGGGCCTATCTGGGGCTAAAGGGCTCCCCAGTGTAGCTAACTGGATCTCCTTTATGGGAAAAAGGATTTTGCACAATATGATTCCTCCCCGAGACAGTTAAGCATGTTTTTCAATCAGGGCCAAAGGCTTGAACAAGATTTTAACTGGGTTAATGAATTAGCCCTTTTCGGGAGAGTGCACAAAACTTAAACTAAGCTTAAAAAAAACAAACCTTAATCCAGGTTTACTTAGCATGTTGTGTGTTTGTAGCTGCTAGGGTTATGACTAGCTAAGTGTGTTTCAGATCCCAACTGGAGAAAAAGACAGTTCGTTCTTCGTGAATGGAAATGCTAGGCTGAATAGGTACTCTGTTTGAAAACTCCGCTTTAATTCCCAACAATTTTCATCTGAATCGACACACCACCCCATTTCTTTGACCTTAATTCTTTGTTTGTTTTGGCAATACACACCCATTTCTCAAACGTTAAAAGAAAGGTGTTTTTTTAAAAAAGATCCTTGCACTGCTCGGTTTTCTCCACCAGATGCTGCCCAAACTCCTTCCCACTTTTGCGGAATGCAGCCTCATGCAATTTTTTCTGCATCCAACCTATTCTTGCTGAAGAAAGTCCACCACAATTGGTGAAATTGTAGGCACTCCTGATCACACTTGTGGTGAAATGAGGTGACCTGCCCTTCTTTGCACCTCCTGTGGCAAGTGCTTAGTCCTTTTTTTCCACTTTTGCTGTTTCAGCTGTAGCAAAAAGTGCAGTTTTGGATTCCTGGAGTGCTGATTTTGGCTGGAAGGATCATTAGATGGATGGAGTGTGGTAATACCAGCCTGGGGGACAAGATTTCATACCAGTCCATGGTGTGTTTGAACAGTGCCTTGGGAAAACGACTTTAGTTCATCAATTGTTTCTGAATAGTTGAATAAACTGAGCCACGCCGTCAACACCTGGTGGCTCTAATCCTTCTGGTGACCCAGCCCTGCTGTGGCTTTCAATTGCCTCTCAGGCAGGCGGACACTATCAGCTGGCATCTCTGCTCTTGCTCCTCCGTGTAGCACCAGGGCAGACAAAGGTCTGGCAAGGCCACAGATGCCACCCTTGCTGCTCCCCCTTGCCAGAAGGCCAAAAAGACAAGGCAACACTGGGTTGTGGGGAGAATCTGGTAGGAAGGCAGGTAGGAGGGCTTGGATGCATGGGGGGGGGGGAGCAGTTTCGACCCTGGAAAGGTGAGGCGGCGGGTGGGGCCAGAGCTTCTGCCTGGTGGTGCCAGAGATGAGGCAGGGGGAGGAAGTGACTGGCTTTACACCTGTTGTTTTGCCACAATGTGCTTGGTTTGATTTTGACACAGTATCACTTGTGAACACTGCCAGTTGTGGTTTGTAAGCCAAGGGTTAGACCTCAGGCATCTGTTCCCAACCAGGATAACGCCAAAACCTGCATTGTGACATCCTAATGCAAAGCCTTTGCTACTTCACATCATGAGGTCACACCCGGCATTGTGACAAACGTTTCATTACTTGACTATGGAGGCCTCTGGCTTATAATGTGATGTGCGAACCAAGCCATCCTGGCTTGCTCCACAAACCACGACTACAGCCATGGTCTGGCGTCACCCCACCCCCCGCGGCGCTTTCCCCTCTCTCAGCTCCTTCGCGGAAAATACGCGCCGGAGGACGCGCCGGGGCCTCCCGGCTGCAGCACCCAAGCTTCCCCCTGCTGCCTCGGACTCTCGCTCGGGTCTCTTCCGCCGCGGGAGCGCCGGCTCGCCCCGCTCGACGACGGCCGCCGCCGCCGCCCCTTCCCTCCGCCGGCCTCCCGGGGCTCGGCGCAGTCTGCCCCGCAGTTCCCCAGCCTGCCGCCGGGCGTCCCCGCCGCGTCGCGGGCCGGGGGCGGGCCGGGAGAGGCGAGCAGCCAAGCCGGGGGCCGGCCTGGGCCTCCCTGACAGCAGCGGGTGGAGCCTGAGCCGGGAGGCCAAGAGGAGCCGGTCGAGGTGCCGGCGGGGAGGCGCCGCCGCGTTGGGCTCCCGGGGCTGGCGAGAGCGCCGCGCCGCTTCCTGCCGGCTCCTGCCCGTCTTCCTGCCGCCTCTGCCGCGGGCTCGGCGCACGGATCGGCTGGCCCGCCCGCCCGCCCGCCCGGAAAGCGCCATGGCCGGCTACGTGCCGGGACAGCTGCCGCTCAACCGGAGCCAGGAGAAGGAATTCGTGCAGGCGTACGAGGATGTGCTCGAGCGCTACAAAGGTGAGCCGGGCCGGCGCGAAGGCAGCCTGGGCGGCGCGCGGCGGCGGCGACGGCGGCGGCCTCTGATGGGAGGGAGCAGCGCGCGATCTCCCTCGTGGCGCGGGCGGCGGCGCGGGGCGGCTGGCAGCCGCGGCAAGCAAGAGGGGCGGCCCTGCCTTCGCGGGCCCGCCGGCCGGGCTGTCAGCGCTGCGGCCGGAGCGAGCGAGGCCGGCCTAGGAGGAGCCCCGCCGCCGTTTGCGCCCGGGCCGAAGCCTCGCTCCGAGCGGCCGGGGCAGCCTGGGCTGCGCTCCCCCGCCCGCCTGCTTGTCGTCGTCGTCCCCGCCCACCCGCCGCCCCTCCGGCCGCCTCCGTGGGACCGCAGGCAGCCGCTTGGCGGGACCTGGCCCCGCAGCCTTCGCCCGCCGGCTCTTGGGCCGCCTCCGCCCGCCCCCCCCGGCCACCCGCTCGCTCGCTCGCTGGCTCCCCGACGGAGGCTGGACGGCCGTGCTCGGCGGCGGCGGCTCTGGCGGCCAGCCGGGGGGTCGCAGACGCGCTCCTTTGTTCCGAGGCCGGCGGGCGGAGGGGAGCTTCGGCTGCCGTCTGACCCCGGCGCGCTCCTCCGCCCGCCGCGTCTGGCCCCGAGCGCCGCCGACCCTCCGTCCGCGCGCGGGACCGGGCCGGGAGCCCCGCAGCCGCGCCAGGTGCGCTCCGAGCCGGGCGCAGGGCTCGGGGGGGGGGGGGGGCGGCGTGGCTGTGGCTCGCCCGACAGTGAGTGTGCATTTTTCAGCGTCCGTGAAGCTGCTGAAGCTCCTGCGAGCACCGAGCAACTCTTAGCCGGCTTTCTTTTCTCTCGAGCCCTGGGTTGCGGCGCGTGGGCTTCGGGGTCTCTCGAGCCAGGGCCGAGGAAGAAGGGCAGTCGGGGAATGCTGGTCACTGGGGCCCCCTTTCCTTGGGCCCCGGAGCAGCGGTAGCCGGCTTGGTGACTCTCTGCTCTTGCATGCCACATTGCCCATCATCCACAGGCAGCATGACCAACGGCTGGGATTATGGGAGTCCCAGTGCAAAACATCTGTTCTGTTCTGAAAATGTGCATGGATGTATATCGTGGCATTCTGTATAACTAGCATCTGGAACTATAATCAAGTCTGAGAAGTTCTATAACATTGCGGGGGGGGGGGAGGATGCTGAGCAAAGCATCTCTTGGGGACGGGGTGCCAGAGTTGGTAGAGAAGGTAATAGCTGTAATCTGTTTACCTGCTTAAGTTACTTTGGTCTTCGTAAGGAATGGGAAGATACCTAGAGATATTTATCCTACGCGGACAGGAGCGCTGGGGGATCAAATACTTTCTGGCCTGCGTGCAGCACAGCTGGCCTTCAGCCTTGATGTCCCGGCTGTTTCAGCTGCAACTTCATTCCCTGCTCGGTCACTTTCTGAAAGGTGGGAATTACTCCCCCAACCCTAACCCCCCACGGCTCCATAAGCTGCCCAAACTGGAACTGGCTGTTGCAAAACTGGATTAGAAACACGAAGCATGGAAACAGTATCTTGTGTTTGTTACAAAATGTTACTAACTTTGGAACTTCATGTTTGGGGTAGCTGGTAAGCGCAGGCTTCTCAGCTGCACCTCTGTCGCTTCTGGCGCTCCCGAGTGCAGATCTGGGATAGAGCTTGCTGGACTCGGAGGCTTGGTTGGTCTTGAGGAAGGGGCTTCATTCCCCACTGACCCCGCTGGCGCCCTGTCCTTCTCAAGCTGCAAGTTTGGAATTGAAGTATCCATCTTAGATTTCTAAATTCCGTAAGCGATTTTTTCCCTCCGCTTTCCTCCCAGTAGGATATTTATTTAGTTGTTAGTTTTCTATCCCACCTTCCGTCCAGGAGCAAAAGGGGTACAGATGGCGCTCTTTCTTCCATTTTTCCTACAACAACCCTGTGAAGTAGGACGGGCTGAGCAAGACTGAGTTTCTGCAGCTGAGGGTGCACTAGGAGCTGGGTCTCCATGTAGCCTTGCACCTCACTGGCTCTTCTCCCGCAACTGTGCTCTGGTGCTCCCTCTTCAGAGGCTCAGTCGCCCATTGCTTAATCCCAGCCGCATCTGGCTCGTGGTTAAACCTTGTTTCCTTCTGTCCTGCTGCTCCTGGCTATCCGGTGTTGCCTTGCAAGGTCCTTGGAGCAAAAGTCTACCTTAGTGTACCATAAAGCACTATGATTAAAAAAAAAATACAGAAATAAAGTGTTGCATGTTCCTTTTCTAAAACTATAGTTTGTATTTTTTTTATTATAAACAAATCTCTCGAGTATCATCCTCTCACCCTCTAATCTCTGGACGTCTAGGTGTGTTGGGCGTCTAGGTGTGTTGGGCTGCATCTATCAATCTCAGCATTGCCTGTGCTCTTGGAAGCACAGAATCTTGGGATTTGTAGTCTAACACATCTGGAGGACAGGTACCTCCCCCTCTCCTCTCCCTTCCCCAGATTCCATGTTTTATATTGGTATACTTTTAAATACCAGAATCTGGGAACAGAGGCCTCGAGCAGATGGTTCACTTGACTTGTGTGGTGGTGGTAGTGGACTTCTTGCAGCCACATATGGGACCAGGAAGCTGCACTAAATGGATTTTATGGAGACCACCAGCTCTTACCTTCAGGCCAAGTTAGATAAGATAATTTAAAAATGCTTGTGTTTGACTGAACGTTGCCTATGGCTTAGAGGTTAGGAAAGGAAGCGGATGGCAAACTTACTTCAGACAGAACAAACTTCTATTTATTACTGGCAGTGCGGGAAAAACTTTACGGACAAATCAGTCTTTGAGGTAACTTAACAAATTGGGCTTCTCTTCCCTTGCAGGGTGTTCTGGGGCAAAGGTTGAACAGAAGCATATTGGGAGAGAAAACCAGGGGTGGGTGGGAGAATAGATTTTACAGCTTAAATATTCCTTTCACTTAGCCAGGCAGGCCTTGTAAACAAGTTTATTCTCAGCTGGGCTGAATCCCTTGTCAGCTTCATTGCACCGACTGGTTTGCATTAACTAGCAGGCCAGCATTTCTTTCAGCAGGGCCCAGCGTTTGCCCCTCTGTCGGTCCAAGTGCACCTTTTATGAAAACAGCCTTGCCAAAACGCAAGGAACCTCCAAGTGCATCTGAGCCAGAGGCATTTTTTGCAGTGCTTAAGCGTTTGTAAATTAAGAGACAAGCTTCAGCAGGTAAAGCAACAAAGAGACATTTCTGTTTGGCTGGGTGGGGGGTTGGTCCTCCCCTTGGAATGTGCCAAATGTTCAGAAAACTGCCACCTCCTGTTTCTGCAGAGGACTTTTTAATTAGCAGTGTCCTGGGCTGCCTTGACCTGGCTTGACCTCCAGCCAACCCTTCGGAGCATCTCTATTGAGGCCTTTCCAGGCATCATCTACAAAGGCAGGGAAAGCAAAGAAGGCCTTCCTGATCCAAGCCAGGTGGCCTGGTTCACACATCCAGTACTTTGGTGGTCTTAGGCCTAAAAGTATGAACCAAGTATGTCATACAGTTAAATTCCCTGGGGGAAAACACTTTGGACCCCAAAGGACATCAGAGCCGGCACTAGAAGAACCCTTTCCGAGAGGGCGCCTCAGACCCTGCCGTTTCTGGGAAAGGTCTTTTGCGGGCTGTTCCCTGTGGCAGGTCTCCTGCTGGGGCCCCAGGCGCCTCTCGCCGTTCCCTGCGCCCAAAAGCTGCTGCTGCACCTTGAGCTTGCTTCTTCCTGTGTGCTGTGGATGGCTGAGCAGCGCAGGCGCCTGGACGCAGTGCAAGCGCCTCCCTCATGCCTTGCCTCTTCTGGGGTGAATGCTTGTTTGCAGGCAGATGCTGATGCAGAAGGCAGGCAGGCAGGCAGGCAGGCCAGGTTTTCCAGAAAAATGTGAAGTTTTGTCCAACTTCCTGCTGACAGAGGGGAAGTGTATTGCAGCCACGTTCTCCATTACATCTTGCTGCCCCAGCTGAGCCAGCCAGAAATTAGATAAAAGCCAAGCAGGAGGGCGTAATGTGTACCCTGCATGGCAGACAGACAAGCTGCAAAGGGGGGGATTCTCAGGGTAAAGGATCAAATGCAGCCATACTCTGTGCTAAGCCAGTTTGCCGGGCAGCCCTGAGAACTGCAACCCGCAAACTCGGGCAGCCTTTTATAGTGTTAGCCAAAACCACTTCAGCTGTTCATGTTGGTTGTTGCCCAAGAGCCTGTGGTCTCTTCCCTCTCCATCAGAAGGGCTAAAGTCACTGGCGCCAGGTGGAAATTGACTGCAATATCTCCCAGTCTCACCTGTGATTCCGTAGAAGCTCTCCTTGCTGATCTGGCCTGGGTGAGAGCTGCAGTCATCGTGTGGCCTGTGATGTTTGCCCTTTACAGCAGAAAGGTGTCCAATACAGCAATGCAGAAAACTCTCCTAGCATCATTGGGAGGGGGGAGCTCCAGTGGGTTGGGTAGCCAAGTCAACTCCAGAGAGAAGTCTGGAAAAAACATTTGTTCAGCTTCTGCTGCTAGTTGTTTCCTCCCAGCATTTTGTCCACTGCATTTTGACCCGCAGAGAGAAGCACACATCTATTGTTGTAATGGAAGAAAAAGGCTGGTGTGTTGAACACTTTGAAGCTTTGGCTAAAGAGGTCATATTCTCCTGCTTTCATGGAAAGGCAGCTTCCTCGGCCTGTCCGGGTTGGTGTGGCTGCTGAAGTCCTTGATGCTTCTGGCTTGCAGGTCCTCAGTCGCGGCAGAATCCTTGAAATGTTCTCTCCTGGCCTGGCCAGGGAGGTGTTCGGATGAGAGCGAGCAAGTAAATGGAGAACCAGTAAGTGCCTGGGGGTTGCAGCCAGGCTCCGGCCCAAGGAGAGTCCTTGGTCCAGCATGTCACACTGGCTGGGTCCATAGACTGCATCATGCCCAATCTCCTAGAATTACCTTGTGACTGAAGTGGCCCACAAGCTGCCAGCCACAGCTGCTGGCGAAGCACCAGGACAACAGAAAACTAGACCACAGCCATTCAGCCTGAAAGCTCATCACTGTATCATGGTGTGTTTTGGCTTAGCTTGGTGTGTGAGCCTAGCCATTGTGATTTATGATTTATCATTCCATATGAACCAGACTACTGTGATGCCTTCAGCAAACCATGGTTTAGTGGAATGTGGGAATTCAGTCACTGGCTTCCTGAGATCAGAAAGTCAGGAAGGAAAAGAGTGGGGAAATGTAAAGGTTTTCCCTGGTCGTTGGAGAAATTGCTACTCATTGTGAATTGAGACTTCTTAGAACTGAGGGACAATCAGCGAAATTGGGCAAGACAGTTTTTTGTTGCTCTTGTGCGCTCTCTCTCTCTCTCTCTCTCTCTCTCTGCAAGATCATTGCACTCAGTAATGTTGAAGGGTTTTTCCAGTATTTGCAGTGAGAACGTTACTTTAGCTCAGAGAATATTGTGAGGAGGAGGACTTGTTGCCCAGAAACCGTTGCTGAAAGCAGCCAAGTGCTTGTGACCCACTTTTATGTGAAATGGGATTGGAGGAGATTGTTGAAGGGTATTTTTGACCTATGGTGGAGGAAGTGGACATGCTAGATTCTCCTTCTTGCTGAGACTCACCCTGCCTCTCCTTGCTAGATTCTAGTTGTCTTTCCAGTTGAGTGACCTTTATTTGGAAGGAAGTGATAAGTAACGAAACTGCATCCCAGATTCTGGCTTGGCTTTTTGGGAGGAGTTATTAAGGATACTTGCAAGCCCCCCCCCACCTTTCTTGGGTTTGAGATTGTAAAAGCCAAGTGTGTGAAGCTTCCTGGGTGGCCTGTCTCCCTCAGTCTGTATGACCTATATGGCCGCTCAGGCAGTAATAAGGTGTTTCTTAGGTGCTTGCTGGGGTCCTGGTAGAGGGCTGATTAATGTGGCACATCCTTCTCTGTCCTGTGCACTTGAGAGATGTTGAGACTGAACTTTGAAGTCCTGGCTTCAGAACTTGCAGCAGCACAACTAAGAATGTAGAACAGGACTTTTGACTCTTCCTGGCTTTGTAGGAGCTGAGGCCTTAGACCGGGTCTTCTCCCTCAGCTCTGCTTCAGAGATGTGTTTTGTGCCTCATTAGAGTCAGAGGCTGGAAGGGACCTGGGAGGGCTTCTAGTTCAACCCGGTGTCCAGGCAGGAATCCCCAGACCAACCCAGAGAAAGGGCTGTCGCACCTTTGCTTGACAACCCCCACAGCCCTCCCAGTGACCCCAAGAGCCAGACAAATGTTCATAGGTGGACAAGAAGCCTGTTCTCTTTTTGGAAGTTGCCCTTATGCATTGTTGCAGTCATCCTTGTAGACTTCTTTTGGGCTGCCTGTGTTTCTACTCAGACATTCTTGGCGTGGCTCGCTCTGGGAGGGGAGGGTGTGTCTCCGGGGCTGCTTAAGGCAGTCTTTGATCTCCTCTTCATGGCAGACTTAATGGATAGCCCAAACCCCAAAGCAATGAGACTCCACTTGTCCCATTAAAGCCAGTCACTCCTATTTAAGTGATGAAGTTCTGGGAGTGTGCATTGACTTTTAGCATGGCTACGAGGCTCAGAGGAAGAGGAAGAGGAGAAGGAGAACCAGTGGCCCCACTGGGAGAAGGAGTCGGGACCATGTAAATAACATTCTTTGGGAAGAGAAACTAGATTCTGTGTAAAGGAAGCAAATCTGCTTCAGGGTTTTGTTTCATTTTACTTTTTTTTTTTGGTAATTTTGCAGCTTTCATGATTTGACATAATTTATCTTCTGCTTGATATGGAATAGGGGAAGGGGCTTTAGATGGCATCGATTCTCAGCCTTTCCTAAGTCTTAATTTGGGGGCTCCTCTGGCTTTTGAAATGTCACTTGGCTTAGGGCAACAAGCATATCACTGTACCCCTCATGGCTTAAAGCCTCTTTATGCTTTTAAATGGAAAGTGAGATTCAGGGCCCAGCTCTGAACTGGACCAATGAAGACTGCTGAGCCTCAGTTCAGAAGCATGGAGCCTCGTTCTGAGGACTAAGATGATGACGACGACGACGATGATGATGGACTGTTCTTCCATTCTTTTTACCTCTCTGTGCAGCACAAGGCTTGTAAGAGTCATACGGAGTTGCCAGCAAATGAGTTACTGGTCTCATACTGACTACCAGGTTCACACAGTACATTAAGCCACAATGTGGTTTCTTTGGTTTGAGGTTACTGTATTGTGGTAACCTGGATGTTGCTGCTGCTGCTTGTAAATCAAGGTTGAAGGCTTAACATGTTGCAGAACAGGTTGCCACTTTGTAATACGTTTGTTAATGCAAACCACAACTTCACATGCTGTGTATGTACAGCGACCTCATTGTGGTCTACGCTGGTGGGAGCTGGATGGGTGGGTGGCCCTGCGGGGTAACCAGATGGTGCTCAGCCCCTTACAATGTATGATTCCTAATCTCCTGCTTGGTTGCCAAGGCACCCAGTCATTTTTGGTGAGCATGTGAAAGTGCCCGTTGAGTTCTTGCAACACAGCCTCACCATCGGCTCTAGCCCAAAGTCGTGTCTGACAGTGAACAGGGGAAGGGACAGAAGATTAGGATTAAGAGAGGCGCACAGGGCAGAAAAGGTCCTTGCAGTAAACAGTTCCTGTCCGTATTCTTTGGGCTTGCATTTGATTAGTGCTATGCCCAGGAATGCCTTCTGTGTGATATTTTGTGCAGGATTTAGGAGAAGGGCTATATCTTAGCCCGGAAGGCAGGTTCAGATCCTGGCCTTTGTTTGTATGTTTGTTAGGAAAGACCTGGACAGCAGGTTCCCAGTCCGTTTGGACAGTCCGGCGCTGGCTGGACTGATTCGGCAGAAGGTAGCGCCTTCTTTGAATGCGGCCTCTGCCTTAGTACTTTCTAAGAGCTTCACACTCTTGTTTTGTAAGCTGTGAGTCTGATTTGTGCTGGGTGTTACTTCTGCTTGGGCTGTTGGGTGCCGGTGAGGCAACGCTGAGCGTCCACACGCCCAGTCCCCGAGCGCTGCGGGAGAGGCTTCCCACAGGTCCCCAGCACCAGGGCTCCCAGACGCCAGGCTGAATTCGGGCTCTGCACAGGTGTGGCTGCTTTGTGTGAGTTTCCCGCTGGAAGTTTCTTTCCCGTTCCATGACTGGCAGGTGGAGAAAGAGCTGAAATTCTGATTATTTCTTAAAAAGAAGCAGGAGAACAAGATTATCTTGAAAATCCAGGCTGTTTTGAAATCGACTGAAGGTGATAGCAAAAGAAAAGAGATGAAGAGGTGCATCATACATCTCCGAGGTGCCACCGATTCAGGTGGACAGGGTCAGACTTGCTTTCCCAGGGTGCCAGCCTGCATCCTTGCCTCACTTTGAAAGGGAAGGAGGAGAAAACTCGAGCTTCCGTGAATCCGGACATTCTGTGGACCCAGGACTGAATCCGTCATGTCGGGTTCTAAATAACTTTACATGTGCAAAATGATTTGGAGCATCTTGATTCCAGAAGTGTAGCCTTTCAGCTCGACTCCTACCCCATTTCTGAAATATTTCGTGGTTGATTAGTGGGAGATAGCAATTGTTACTGTTTTCCTGGGGCTCTGTGAACGTGACGGTACCGGTAACTGTGGAGTAGATTATAAGTGTCCCTGTGATATACCTGCCCTCATAGTGAAACAGAAGTAAATTTTGCTGCTGACAATTCTACAGCTGCTGTTAGAAATAATTGGGGGGAAAAGAAGTGGTGTGTTTGTGAACTTTCAGACTCGCTTTGCTGGACAGACCCTCAGCACAGTTTGTGGATTTCAGGCAAGCAAGAATGGGTTGCTAGCAGTCCCAGTTGAGGATCGCTTTGAGGAATCCGGGCAGGGGTGTCTGCAAAAGAGTGTCAAAAAAGTCAAGATGGCAGTCACTCCCTTGAAAGCCTACCCCTTTTTGCATGCGTTGCAATACATGTAAAAAGGGGTGGCACTTCGTGTGCTCTCACGCACACATCCACCATACCCCACACTCCGGTTTAGGGCATTTCCCGGTGATCTGCTCCTGAAATGGATCGAGTCTTCTGCTGATCAGGTAATACCGGTGCTTAGTGCTCACAGTTCATGTGGTCACGTGGCTTCTTATAAACAGACCTTCCATCTGCATTTGACGAACGTTGCTGCAGAAGGACCTGAGTTTTGCAGCGTGACCGTTGGTGGAGCTGCCTGGCTTATTCTGCCTTTCAATTCATTGTATCCTGGTTTGGTGGCTTGTTTAGGATTGGGTGAAGGACAACGTATTTCAGAGCAAAAAGTGCATGCTGGCTTCCCACCGTAGCAAGAGCAGCTTGTTACTATTTATTTACAGAGAAGAAAATGGAGGGGACAGGATGGCGTAGTCCTTAGTGATCTGTCTGGCACCTCTCTGTGCCCTTCTGTTGGCTGGGAAGAGCAAGTTGTATTGACTGTTGAGTCTCTGTAGACTTGCAGAAGAAGGATGGGTCTCTGTCCCCATGCTGTCTTGTTTACTGAAACTGCCAAACCCCCTTGCTGAAAACCCATTTCATTTCAGTAATGAAATGATAAGACTTGGTCAAGAGGAAAGCTGGTCGTTTGGAAAGTGCTTTTCATGACGCCTGCTGGAATGGGGACTGGCAGTAATATTTTCTGAGAGCTGAATTCTGCATCACTGCTTATGGCGCGATGCCCCCACAGCTGTTCGACGGGCATGGTGAGTTCCTGCGCTGCTTAGAGGAAGACAGAGGTGGCCTTGAAGAAGGAACTCAGCAACCATTAAATAAGCATCAGCTTAGCCTGGGTGGACCAGAGGGAGTGAGGAAGCAACTCAAGATTTCCCCACCTTGATTCTCTTTGGTGTAAGACAGGAGTGAGAATCTCTGTCAGGCGTTCATGATTCTGCTATTATACCCTATCACAATGAAGCAGAGCCCATGTGGTTCTGTTTCCTGACCTGGTCTGCCTTGAAGGGCCGACATCCGCTTTGCTTTCTCCTCCTTTCAATCAGCAGCCTTGGTCCCAGCCTGCTTGATCTGAACCATGGTGTTTCTAATGCTGCCTGTGTGCCTTAAAGCAATACTATGATTAGACTTATATACTGTGGATTAAGCCACAATTTCTTAAGCGTGATTTGTTGAATAGCTACAATTGACTGGATCATGGTGTGCCTTAAACCTTGGTTTATAGACTACAATGGGCTGCAGAACGTGCCAAACCAAACTCAAATCAATGACATTGCAGCCCAGCCCGAAGTGTGAAAGGCATTTTATTATAGTATGTAAGGTTGTGGACTCTATGTGGCCTTGGAGGCTTCCTGGGTGCCTTTGAACCGGTCACTTTCTCTCAGTCCCTCTTACAGCGACCATACGTCCTTTATTACAAAGACAGTCCTTTATTTCAGAAAGCTGTCCTTTAGATTTATTTATTTTTCAAAAACTCACTTTTGTCCTTTTTTATGGTACATTTTTATGGTACAAACGGTACCACAATGCACAGTCTTTCACATTCATGTGAAAAATATGGAAATTGAATTGTCTGTTTAAAATAAATGTACATATACTGTTTTATTTTAGATGTTTTTGTAAGTTTTTCTTGGCTTTGTTCTTGAATTTTCCTTTGTAAAGCAAAGTTATAAAATAATCAATTAAAAAATTCTAGCCTTATGAACTTCTTTCAGATTTGCCTTTTTCAGGTTTGCCTGTATTTTTTCCAAGAAAATATGGTCACCATACACTTACCCCCCAAGACTGCTCTTCAGATAAAATCCCTAATGACTCAGAAGAGGCCTCTGTGTGTGCTCTCTTGAGTCATTAGGGACAAGGCAAGATAGAAATGAAACACGACATAACAAGTTCCAGTAGAAGAGGTATTTTTTCAATATTGCTGGTATTTTATCCTTTTGCCAACATGTTGGGTGCTTCACCTGGGAGTCTGGGAATTGCACTTGGATTAAACTGTTGACCTTCATGTGTTAATAAGTTACTTGGTAGCTATATTTGTGACTCCACCTTCACCTAAAGAAAATAACTAGACTTTTTTTAACTTTTTCACTTTTTTAGAACTGTAATCCATATGTGTGTGTGTGAGAGAAAGAAAGAGTGAAAGAGAGTGAAAGAGAGAGAAAGAGACTCATTCTCATGGCCTGCTTGGCCTCTGCTGGGGTGTGGAATGGGGACAGGGCTTCCAAAGTAAAACACAATGCAGGATGCTTCTCTCCACAACTTCTTCCTGGGCAGCTGGATGCAGAAATCTGTTTTCTTAGGATGATGGAAACTGGTTCCCCTTTCATCCCAAGTTATGTAGTTGCATACTTTTAATGATTTGGAAGAAATTCTTTGGACCCTGTGAAATGGAGCACGTCCCTGCCCTTGATTAAAGCAACCATATTTTTTTCAGGCTTCTGCACAAACCTGAAGGAAGATGCAGCTGCTTTAAAGAGTTGAATCGATAAAGCAACCTTTAAAGCAGCTGCATCTCTTTTCAAGCCTGGGAGGAAGCATGAAGAAAGATGTGGCTGCTTTAATCAGTAGTGGAGCAGTGGTGCACTAGGGCAAGATCTAAATAGTTTTTTCCATGTAATTGTTAATGCATTCACACAATCCATCTGTAAAATGAGCAGGTGATCTCTATGGCTTTGTGGGTTAGGGATTTGCAATTCTGGTTGGCAGAGGTAATGCTACTGTTGGGTGACCAGTGTGGAAAGACTTCTGTATGCCTCATGTGAGTGTTCCTTTCAAGATAGTTCTGGATGAGGGTGGTTCGATTTCTCTCTCTCTCTCTCTCCCTGTCCGCACTCACCCCCCCCCGAGATACACACTTAGAGACACACATCCACTCAATTAACCCATTGCTCCTTCATGGGACTGAAAGGGATGCGCTTATTTGCTCCCTCTGAAGAAGGCAGTGAGAAAACAGATTTGCTGTCTACTGAACAGTGTTTGGAACAAGCAAGTTGGTGGGCCTGTAACTGGAGTTTTTATTCATGGGGAGGGGACAACTCAGAGGGCTGAAGACAGTGGATGGAGCACACAAGGGAAGGGCTTCTGTCCTCCTACCTATTTCTGAGCTTCTGACAAGCACCTGGTTGGTTTCTGTGGGATGCAGGTTGCTGGATGAGGAAGACTGTCTTTCTCCAACCCTATTTGACCTTATCGCCGGGAGTGATTTAAGCAGTGCTGGAGGTCTGTGGATGTATAATGAGGCTGTGTTTCTTACTAGTTTTGCTCTAAGCTGTTCTGGGAACTTTCTGATCAGATAATTCTGTAAAAGATGCAAGCCACCCTGAGGTCTCTTCCCCCGAAAGCTGTTTCCCAGTGATGGAGGCAGTAGTAGTATCAGGGCATCTGCTTGAGAGCTGACTCCTCCATTGTCCTCCAAGTCCAGGACTGTGCTCAGCCGAGCCCAGTTTTCTCCTCCCTTCCATGCAACTTCTGCTTATTTGTTGAAGACCTGGACAGGCTTGTTCCAGGCTGCTGAGCTGTGACACTTTAGGGACATTATTTATTTACACTTTCTGCAAATGAAATGTGCTCTTCCAGTTTCTGTTTCCTGTTTTCCCACAGCACAGAGCTTGCATCCTGTTGAGAAACCTTTGGAGTCTGCCACTAAATTAAAAAGAAGAAAGACGGGGGGCTTGAAGATTGCTGCACAGTACAATTTTCTTTCTGTCTTGCACTCCACCCACAATATCTTCTTCTAGCCCAAAGTAATCCAGTTTTTGAGGCCCAGAGCCAAATGGCTTGGTAGGAATGCCTAGGTAATTTTTCAATAAGCAGATTTTGGAATAAAGGCTAGCATGGGGTTGGTGAAGGAGGTGGGAAAGGAAAACATTTCTTTATGAGAGCCAGGCAACGGGGGAGATCTTTGAAGGTAGGTCTATTTAAAGAGCTGATCTATAGATGCAGTATTTATTTGTCATCGTAGAACAGCTAAAAAATATCAAAGTCCAGCACAATGTGGGCCATTAGTAGCCTAGCATTGTCAAAGAGTCAAGATTATAAAAGGGTACTGTTACTAAAGCATATTTAATATTTGACTGTGGACAAAGACCCCAACAGAGCAGAATTTAGCCACTGTCATTCTAAGAACTGAGGATTGATTTGATCATAGATGGATTATATAATAATTCTTTGTGTTCCCTTTCTGCTTGGTTTAGAAAGAGAATTAATAGGTCAGGGCTGTTGTCCCTATAAAAGGGGCAGCACAGCATGCCTGTCAGACGCCCTCGCTTTCCTTGGCTTCACGTGGACAGATCTACTCTGAGCTTTCCGAAAATAGGGAGGGCAGGGCCTTGAGCCAAGCAGGAAGAGAGATTTTTGAAAGAAGGCACAGGCCATTACATCAAGGGCTAGCAGGGAGAGTTGTTGTCATCCTTTCCTATGACAGCAGAGGAGCTCCACTTAGGACTTTCTGCTGGTCAGTGGCCACAGGCTGGCCTCAGCCCTTGCCTTTCAGAAGCCCGAGGCAGTCAGAATCATCCTGAAAACCTTCAGCGTCGAAGATCATTTCTCATTTCTTTCCTCCGTAACAAAACACAGACATCCTGGAGTGGCACACTTCCAATCCCCATTATGGTGACAAGCCTCAAAGGAAACAGCCCTCATCCCAAACATAAATATGTTGGGGAACCAGAACGCTCCTTTTAAATATTTTAATTTGTGTTGTTTTTGTAGATGGAATTCTGGAAGCTGTGTAGCATTTGACTCATTCTTGACTTAGAAACTTTTAAGGGCAGGTGACATATAATTGCCATCCCTGTGCAAAGGAAGCTTTTGGTTGCCCCAAGACTTCCCTGGGCGTGATCCAAAGTTGGCCTTGTTACGCCCTCCGTGCACTGGAGGGACTTGTTTAAAGGGTCTCACTTGCTTAAGACATTCCCATGTGCCCTCCCTTTGAGTTTGAGTCATTCTCCCCCTTAAGAAGAACACAGTTTTCATTCTGCTATGTTTGATTGATTACGTGCCATCAAGTTGGTGTCAACTCTTAGCCACCATTTACAGCAGATAGCTTTTCTCCATGATAATGCTCCTACAATTTGTACCAATTGTTTCTTCTTTATAATACAAACAAGAGCCTCACGCCAACTCAAGTGATAGAAAGAGTAGTTGCACTGGTGTCATTTGGAAGCAAAAATCGGAGGAGAACCAATCCATAGACATTTGTCTCATGCAGCTTCTTTCTCATATCCCTGCAAGGGTGAATAGTTTGAGTTTCCTCAAGGAATGCAGGTGGCATCTTAGTGGAATGGAGCCTGTTGGCCTCTCCCCATTTCTTGCTAGTGTTCTAATGATGTGGTGAATAATCTGGAATTTCCCTCTCTGCTCTTTTTTTCTAGTTCCATTATAAAAGTTCCACGTATTCTTGGAAAACTGATCATAGATATCTGTAGTATCAGTGCTTTTTCTTGGACGGCACATACTGTTTATCCGGGGGGATTTCTTTTGTTCCCTATGTATTTGGAAGATGCCAGACACAAGAGTTGGTCTCCCTGAAAATATAAGTATATTTACCTCTTATTAGCTATGCCTTTTTCATTTGTATATTCATTTTTTCATTCCCTGTTCTGTTAATAAAGCCGTTATGTTTGTTTGTTCTGGGCTTTGTTTCAACTTAGCATGGTTTCTTCATATGGAGCTAGTTTTGCAAAAGCAGCTCCCAGTTTTGCAACAGTTCTGGTTAACTGATTGTGCGAATGCACCCTTTGAGACTTCTGACTAGGTCAAAGATACCCAACATGTTTGGGATGGTGGATGTACTTGGCATATTGAGAGCATGGCCTTTGTACTCTTACAAAACAGCTGTTGAGCTCTTGCTTATTGAGAAAATAGTTGCAGCGGGGTGGTGGTGGTGGGGTCAGCCACACAACACTCATTTAATAGAAGGCAGATTTGGTGTGGTGGGTGACAACATTTCTCTTGAACCCCAGTAGATGCAGTCCAAATTTTCTAAGTTATCCATGATATCTGTGGAATTGTCCTATCCGGCGTCAAATGGTCCATCAAACTGGTATAGTCTCTTTGCAGAAAGAGCTTTGCAAGGCCTCCAGGTCCAGTTCTTCTCCAGAGAAAGTTGGGACATCTTGTGTAGAATTGTCTTCTCCATGGTGGTCAAGGAATGTGTAAAGCTTCCCTATGTGGGGTCAAGCTTTTGGTGTTACTATTCAAACAAACTATACTCTGCAGTCTCTACCACTTTCTACTGCTGTTGACTCAACTTAATTGGAGAGTGTTCTGATGACAATGAAACACAGCTCTTCTTCTTGTCAAGTACCACTACTGCGCTCTTGACCCTTATGAGAATAATCCCCAAGTATGTTCTCTACCACTTTCTGCTCATTCTCACCTGCTTTTCTTTTGTGTGTGTCTAGTCAGCTTGGTTTTGAGAGGTATTAAATGCCTCGTTGATTAATATTTTAGAAAGGCTTTCTCCTAGGGGTAGAATGTAATGTAGTGGTCCTAGAGGAGCCAAATCACAAAATACCAGTTTTTTTCTTTTTTTGCCTTTTGTGGCCCACCTTTGCTGTGGGGACTCTAGCAGGGTCAGTTTTGGAGGGAGAAGGAATTCGGAAGCCTAAGCTCTGTCTGTGGTGTTTTTGGGGTGCCTAGGATTCCCCCCCCCCCACAGCTGGTAGCACAAAGAATGGCTTGTCCAGAGTTGCCCTCTGACATTGGGCAAACATGCAGAACCAACTTGGTACCATGTGACAGTCGTATGGCCACATTTTGGCACTTGAGCAATCTTGGGAAAGCGAACCAAGGGAGCCTCGACATGCATGTAGCTTTGTTATATCAGAGCATCAGATCTTAGTTTGCTGATTGGTAAGCAGGTCTCTAGGTTCCAGGCAGAGAGATTCTCTTACTGGTAAGGATGGGATCTCACCTGGGACCTTCCACACTCAAACAAGGTGCCTGTCCCCTTGGGCTGTCCCTCCCACTTCATCAACTCCTTGAAAGGCCTTCAAAAACTAGGTGGAGTTTCTGAGCTGTCATGAAACAGGGGAGTGTGAAGAGGCTGCTGGTAGTGCTGCTCCCATATTGAAATCTGAGCCATAGGCCTGGCTCTGCTCAAAACTTGAGGCATTGTGTCCTTCCAAATATGTGTACCCCGATCCCTTGTGGAGTGGTGGAAATTGCTAGAATACAGTTCTAGGAGTCATATACAATCTGAGCATGGTACACAGAATCATCTGCAGCATTGCCAAGAACTTTTAGTACGCCCACCTTATTTCTCTACTTCAGTTGTTTAGTCACGTCTGATACTTTGTGACCTGATGAACACCATTTTGCTGAAACTGTCCATAACTGCTTGAATCCTTTTAAGTTCAGGTTGATGTCATCAGTGATACCATCTAGCTCCCTTGTCTTCTGTCAGCTCCTTTCTTAATGTCCTTTGATTTTTCCAAGCACCAGGTTTTTCTCCAGTGACTCTTGTCTAAAATTTAGCTTCATTAATTGTGCTTTCAATAAGCAGTCTGCTTCAACTTTATCTATTACTGAATTATTTGCTCTTTGGTTCTGAGAGCGGTCAAAATTGGCTGATAACCTAGTTGACTCTACAAGGTAGTTGTATGGATTCATTGCAAGATCTGATTATTAATAAGACAAAGATAAAATCTTTTGAGACTCTTAATTCACAATGGTTTGGTCCACCTGACTGATTTCAATGTCTTCAAATACGTAGTGTAGTATTAAAAGAATTGCCGAAGGAAGAAGGGAGGAACACTTAGAAACTTGACTGAATTTGAAAACCTTATAATACATACCTTGGAGCATCTGTTGAGTCAAAGATGCCAAAATCAAATGCAGAATTTAGGTCCAACGATAGGTAGCAGTGGAAATTTCAGAGGAAGAAAAGTATTAAATTTACATAAAATATTAGAAAAAATTGGTATAAGATGTTTCATTATTGCTATATTACCCCAATGCTGATTGCTAAAATGGATAGTTCCTTTTCTAAAATTGCTGGAAATGTAATTATCAGGTTGGACCATTCTTTCATATCTGGTGACAGTTTTGGAAGATGATTCATGCTACTATGAAGTAAATCTTAAAAGTTGAATTCCCTCTTCAACCTGCAATATTTTTACTAAATTTACAAAACCATATATTCCCACAAAATATACTGAATTAGCTGTGTACATGGGAACACAGGCCTTTTATTTTGCATTGTATGCCTTTTGTTGGAAAGAGCATTTGTTCCACTGTAGAAGAGTGGTTATCCAAATGTGCTTTGACATCTAGAATAACTTTGTATCTTGGAAGTAAATCTGACATAACATTTAATTGAAATTGGAAACTATTACAGACTACAGTTCAGTACATGAATTTCTACCACATCTAACATTTGGGCTTCTCTCTGTATACAGTCTGTGTTTTAATTTTATAGGACTTCTAAATTACAATAGACTTTTAATAGTGTAGACAGAGTTTATTGTAGTTCATAATGTCATTTTATGATTTATACTGTGCTGACCGTGGTTCTTCATATTTATACTTTGCTCAGAGCTATATTAGAATATATTTGTGTGTGGCTTTTGAGTCATTATTGAGTCCTGGTGACTGCCTGGACCAGTTCCTTCAGTTTTCTTGGCAACATTTTTGAAAGTGGTTTGCCCTTGCCTCCTTCTTCCAAGGAGCAAGAGAGAGGGACTGGCTCAAGGTCACCCAGCTGGTTTTCATGCCTAAGGCGGGACCAGAACTCACAGTCTCCCCGTTTCTCGCCTGGTGCCTTTAACCACGCCACCAAATTTCTCTCATATTTTCTCTAAAATGTCATTCGTGTGTGTGTGTGTGTGTATGGTAGATGATGTACTCATATGCCTGGAGGTGGGGCAGTGGCACCATCTTGTCACCAAAAGGGTCCCTGCAAGGAGGGTCATTTAGCAAGGCTGTCCTTTCTTTTTGCCTGACTTGACTCTGTGGGCAGTTGGGTGTGTTTATCTCTCATTTTAAGCGGCTGACTTTAAGAAAGTTCTTTATTTTACTCTAAATGCTTTTGTTATGGTGGTATATTTGCCCTGAATTGGAGCCTCCTGGGGAGAATGTCTGAAGGTTCAACTCAACCTTTGTCTTTAAGGGGCTTTCTGGATTACCAGAAGGCCTGGTGGTTTCTCACCATCTAAAGGGGGGTCTACAGCCAGGAACCCCTTTGGGTTCCCAGCCACTTGGGTAACTCCCGGTGCTCTCTTCGAAGGACTTTGCTTAGCCAGTCTTCAAAATCTTGGTTCTCTTATGCTTACAATTTCAGTTACGTCACTCTTATATCTGCAAACTAGGCTAAATTTCTTGGTCTTCATTTACTTTTGCTGACTTTGCTTTGCTTGTTCTTTTAAATGATGTTTGCTTTTAACATGTTAACATATGGTTTGAGTTTTTCATTTTATTTCTTCATGCATTTATCACTTGGAAAATCTTCCCTGCCCCATTCACAAGTTAGACTCTTCCTAATTTAATTGCCACCACGCCTCTGTGTAGTTTCTTTAGAGAGGAACCAGCAATGCAAAGCAGGCTTGACAACCAGTGTCAGCACACAGCAATCTCCTCTCAGATAAAGTTCCCCAATATGGTGCCCTCCACTGGTGTTGGGAAATGTTACCTGCCAGAATTCTGGGAGTTGCAGTCCCAACGTCTCTGGAGGGCACCACACTGGAAAACAGCTGGGGGGGCTGTTGATTTACGGAGGTTGTATGGGTTCCTCTTACAGTACCGATTTCTTATTAATTGGGGTGGAAGAGTCCTGAGCAAAGGCCATGCGGAACACAAGGAAGTCTGAACACAAGGTCTGGTACATTGTGGAGATCCTGCTCAGATAGTCTTCTCCAGTCTGGCACCTTCCAGGTGTGCTGGATTCTGACTTCCATAATGCCTGGCTGGCTTGGCCAATAGCCATGTGGAGTTTTCCTGCCTCCTCCAAGATGAGCACAAAATGTTTGCTGAACAAAGGGTGGATCCCTGACAATTTCAAAAGGGCCAGTTGTGTTTTTCCATAACCCTCCTGCAAAGTTGGGTTTCAAAGCCCAAAGATCAGCTCTGGAAGTAATTCTCTGAGCCTGTGCAGAGTGCCATTCCATTATCTTTAAGGCCGTTCTAGATAGATGTATTATGTTTTCATCATAAGCAGCTGTTACACACACAGCAAGAATTGCAATTGTTTTCCCATACATTTGGGACTGTTGTGCTTCAGCTGTATGCACATTTCTCTGCTTTTAGCCAGAGAAGCAGGTAGGTGGGACTCTTTTGAAGCTCAGAGCATGATAGTGGTAACCATTACCATAGTTGCTGCTTTATCACTCCATTTTTGTTATTTTAATCCATTTTCCGTTACTACTGAAACAGCTCTTGCATGAAAACATCCCCCAGGCAGAGGAAATTAGACCTTCTTGATCTAGTGGCTCATCTCTTAAGCCAAACCTTGGTTAGATGTAAAGTGCAGAGAAAAGTGCTTCTTATCTGTGTTTTGTAATTCACATTTCCAAGATACTACTTTTAGAAGATGCTGTTATAAGGGTGTGTGCCTCCAAAGGAGAAAAGGAATGCTGAGATTCTCACTGGTTATTCATCCCATCATACTGGCAGCTGCGTTGAAACCAGCAAGCAAGAAGTCAAGGGGCCGCACGGCAAAAGAGCACTAAAGATTGTGCTTCTGTCACATTCATTCTTCCCTTGTTTCCTTCACTGTTTTCAGTTCTGGGCTTTGCTGCCCAGTCAGTTGCTGCTTGCCCATCAGAGCATTCTGCATTTCCTGCAATCTGTTGGAGATTTGCATCTAGCAGGCAACTTCTGATTTCTCCCAACAGCCCTGACCTACTTTTTCTCCTTACAGTCAGACATTTATGAGCAAGGGAAGCAAGGCAAAGAGACAAAGAGGCGCTGGAAAGTTTCAGATTACTTTTTATCATCCAGGAGAGGAACACACAGGCTTCAAACAATCGATGGTCCCCGAGTAAGATGAGCCAAGGGCGCTGCGCTGCTGGACGACTATGGTTGGGGTCACTGATTAAAGCTGCGGTGCTTCCAGTCAACCATCTGCTCTCCTTGTTGTGGAGCAGCTTCTATTTTCTCCTCTCCTCTCTTTCACCAGGGGTCTGGGCAAAGGGGATTCTTCCCACCTCAATAGAGAACAGTTGGATTTCTTCTGGTTTCTTCTGGGAGACCATGATGGTCTCACCATTGCTTGGAATAGCTTCTAAGCTTTAGAAGAAATAGCTTCCGCTGCTTCTAAATGAGCAGTGCATGTATTACTCTGTATTGCAATTTGGCAGTGCTGTTCCCACCTTAGAGTGGGGACGGTGAAATTCAGTGAGCTCCTGGTAGGGGTTGGAACACAGGTCAGGGCCTCCCAGGTCTGACTCCAGCTTTCTCTCCTTTCTCATGCACAGCTGGGTGATCCTTGCAGAACCTGAAAGAAAATCTCTTGCCTATTCCTGACTTCCTGCTTACGCTGTCCCTTTCTTTTCTTCATTTTTTTCTTACTAATAGCACAATCATAGTTAAAATACCACAAACCCTTGGTTTGACAGACCCCAATTTAGGGAACTTTGGCCATAAAAATAAAAATCTAGGAATAACAGACTTCACTGCAAGTAAACCAAGTCTGTCGTCTGGTGAAGTGATCTGGAAAATGTTCATGCTGCTTTCCTTGAAAAATAGGTATATTTTTGCACAGACAAATTGGCCATTATGAGCATTAGTGTTTGAGATAGTGTCTGTAGGTATAATTTCAAATATTTGACGAAACATGGCTTTGATGGGGGACAGTAGATTTTATTAATTCCTCCTATATTCCTGAATTCTGGCTTTATGATCCCCACTTCTGTGCTTTAGGGGAAGTGATCATACAGAAGCAGCCCACTTCCAAGACTCAATTAAAACAGGCACTTCCCTCAAGTTAATTAGTCATCCAATATCATTATCACCAAAACCCACCATCTCCTCAGCAGATGGTTATCAGAGAGGCAGGTTTCTCATTGAGAAGTGTGTTTTAGGGCTCGAAAAATCCTGTTTGCCATTTAACAGACATTTGGCTTTAACTACACCCCTTCTCCATCTTAGTCCGTTAAACTGAGGGTTGGCAAGCAAATTCCATTTAATATATCAGGAGGAGAAGACAGAGCAAAAAAGAAAGAGAAAGGAAAAAGAGGGTGTTTGTGCAATGTTAAGTGCTGGTGCAGAAAGGTCCTGTGAGTTTGTCCACTGTTGTCCACTGTTGTCCACTGTTGCCTTTGAATTGTGTTTTGTTTTCTATAGCATGCTTACATCCAACCTACTAAGGTGGCATCTGAAGCTCTCACCTCCTAACTCTTCGTGGATGAATTCTGTGCTATATCTGGGAAAGGAAGACCTGATAGATGTAGACCTTTTTCATGCAGGTCCCAGCTGGAGTTCATCATCTCCAGAAAGGTCTAAGAGAGACCCGTATCCTGGACCTTGGAGGGCTATTTTTATTAGAATGAATTGGAAAGAATAATGGAATGTGTTGGCAAATAGCAGTTTTATATCTTTTGATGGGTCTCACTTGGCAACATCTCATGAGGATGAGAAGTTTTCAAGTATCTGGGACTGAAAGAAAAAGCTTATTGTTTGTATTAAGACTAGCTGAGTCCAGTGTTTTTGATGAACTGAAAATTAATGAGTTGTAATGGTTGGTTGCCAGCTTGATAAGGATTCAGATGGCTTTATGAACAACCACCTGCAAGTTCCTTCGTTATCAATGAAGAGACGCACCATTTGGCAAATTCACAGAAAGGCAGTAAAAAGAAAATGGGAAGACTCTGTCTTTAATATACTTTGTGATATATTGGCTGCAGGTGGGGAACAGATCAGTTCCCAAAATTCTTGCAACTGCTTCCCTTTCTTAAGAAATCTTGCTAAGGAATTCTAGTTGGACAAAGAATTACTTTCAGTTTTAGGTGGATGACAAAGGGTTGATATTAGTTCTGCCTGCTGGGCAGGGAACTGCATTTGTTCAGATTCTGTCCCCGCTCAGCCTCTCCGTCTCAGGCAAAGACCAGGTCCGCCCTTAAGAGCAAAGCATCTCATGAACTTCCTTCTTCCCAGCCAGTTCCACCAAGCTTGGAGCAGGCACTCAGTCATCCATTCCTTTGGTTTGGCCATTTGCATATGAGATCAGGTCTGCTCCACTGGGGGAAAAAATTCATGCTGCACCTGGATCCCTTAATCCTCATAAAGGCAGCCTCCCCAACACCCACAGAGTGTGGTGCCATTCCAATGGTTGGTTGTGGCAGGAGAGTAGGAGAAACCCTTCGGATGACAGGGACTCAGCATGGCTGGTGGCTACTTCCTGTCCCCACAGACATGGTCATCTGCCAGACTCTGCGCATGTGCAAATTCCTTCCATCAAGCCACGTCTCAGGGGAGAGAATTGGAACGATACCCAGCACACTGCCCTTTTCTATTATTCATTTACTCTATTTTTATCCTACTTTTCAGGCAATTATTATCTTTCACATATGAGCACAAAAGAAGAGATTCAGGTCAAGCACTCAGACCTACATGTAAGTCCTGCAAAGGAAGGGAATGATGGGGAAAGGAGTCCTGTCCTTCAAGCCATGGTTAAGCTGGTTTTTCTGTCTTGCTGTCCCCTTGTTGACGCTCCTGCTGAAATAGCAAGGGGTAGCCTCTGGCTGATGAATGAGGCCAATGTGTCCTTCGGTTCACTAGGCATGGGGGCTCTGCCTGGCATGGAAGCAAGCTGGTTTCAGGAGCTCCTTCTGCGGCCAGCCAGTGGGGCCAGGCTGAGCTTTCCCTCCGTGCAGCTTCTTGGTGGCTAATGGTTGAGCTGGAATGCCTTCGGCTCTCTGCTCGCAAGCCCAGTCATGGTAACGGGATGCCTGCTGGGTGTGAGGCAGGCTCGTGTTCAACACCTGCCTTTCGGCACAGCAGTCTTCAGGCGCTGGAGAAGAATGGGGAGACTTGGATTCCTGGGCAAACAGCTGTTGTTCAGACAAGAAGCAGCAACTGGTGTCCGGGGCTGCTTTGGCAGGGAAGAAAACTGATCTGGTGATCACTGAGTGCCCTGCTGCCTTTGTGGGGCCCTTAAAAAGATGAGAGCTTAGAAAGTGGTCTTGTTAATCTTGTGGTGTGCACTCTTGTCTCTTCCAAGAGAGGATTGTTGCCACGCGTGCATATGCACACCCTCCATGTATTATGTGAGCCATTGTCCTGTTGGTGGGAGTTGTTTCTGGCTCTTTGGGGCAAGGCAGTCATGCTCTTTGCATAGCCTCACAGGCACTTGTTTGGAATGATCACTAGGGCGTAATTGTATTTGTAATATGTTTTATCCTGCTTTGAAGTTCAAAGAACGCATCCAAAGCAGCTAATGAAATATCAAAATATAATTCGGGCCTTGGCTTTCTACCAGAGCATGTTTTCACAAGATGGAGAGCTCAGGTTTTGCTTTTAAGAACTAGGCTGGATGCAAAACAAGACAGGTTCCCACCCTTCTCTACGTTAGAGGCAACTGTAGGGGAGCAGTGGATGGGAGGAGAGGGGATGAGTAAGTCTTCTGCCCAGCTTTTCCCAGCCAGTAACACTCCTAGATGAATTGGGGTTTGGACATGATTCTGGCTAAGGTGGACACAGATGAGGATCTGGTTATTGTTTTCTTGAGGTCAATGTTGGTTAATTTTTTTTTAATTCCAAGGACTTGGACCTGGGATTGAATGTCTGCTCTCAGGAGTGGGGCTCCTAATCGATAGCACTAAATCTAGGGACCCCGCAGCATATGCCGTTCTTTTCCTGGTGCCCTTTAGGTGAGGGTTGGAGTTGCAGAACCTCTGGTTAGGAAAGTCTGATAGAAATTGCTATTGAACCTTTTGGGGAGAGTGTTGGCTAGTATCTTTTCTTGCTTGGGTCTGCTGTTAGTTGTTTTTGGACACACGTCTTCCTGCAGTTGACGTATAGCACGTGGGAGCCATTGGGTGTATTGGTGACCCCCTGGGGCTAATTTTTTGACACTCCCACTAACTCGCTCTCAAACTTCCCTCCCTTTCCATTGGCCAAAGTGCTCGAGGGCCCTGCAGTAACTGAGAAACTGAGCAGATTGCGTTATTAGCTTAGCACGGGGTGTAGGGTAACTACTTTGCTCATTAGATATAACGAAAGCCATGCATAATCACAGAGGGAAACTAAGAAATGCATGGGAGGTTTTTCCATTCTCCTGTCATCCCCATTCTCGTTCTGTAGGCGCTCCCCAGTGTTTTTAGTTACATTGGCAAACATGATTTAAGACCAGCAATGTAATTTTATGTATGTACAGTAATAAAGCATGTCTCTAATCCTGTGCAGAATAACTTGGCTGGCACAGCTTGAAGATCTCATCCTGCTGCTTCTATACAAGAGCCTCTTCCCTTGTGCTCTCTAAATATGTAAAAGCAGTTCCCAGAATTCTCAGTGATGGCCATGCTGGTTAGGGGATTCTGGGACCTGAAATCCATGGACATCTCGAAGGCACTGAGGTTGGGGGGGTGGCTGTATAGGAGGAGGTTCTGAGGTCTGATGGGAAACTTTTAAACAGGAGTGAGTTTCTTTGCATCAGAGAAATGCCGTTTGGTGGCCTGGTGGCTCTTTGCAGGTGGTCTAGTGAGATTTGTCCCTGAAAGCCCACGTTTCGGTCTTCGAGCACAAGCTGTGCTGTGGCAAATTGACTAGAAGAAGTATGAGTTTGTCCCTCTCCTGGGTTTGCAAAGAGTATGGCTGGAAGCTGCTAACATTCTCTGAATGCAGCTGAGATGCTTGGTGGAGCTCTGCACGATTCTGCTGGTAGAGAGGGAATTCCTTTGGGAGAAGTGAGGTGGAGGAAATGCTGCTGATTTTGGCGCATAAAGTTAGTGTGTCAGCTCAGCGGTGCTTTGCGCTAGTGCTTCCACCAGAAATGCTTTTAAAAGCTAAAACTGGGATTTTGGAGGCTACTTCTGCCTGGTTGGGCAGCTCTGGGGCATTTTAGTTCAAAGTGAAATGGTCATCCCTCTGTCCAGAGAGAGATCCCACTGTACATCTCTTGTGGTCTGTGGTGCAGAGAGGCTGAGGGTCCTCCTGCGAAGGGCACCAATGCAGAGAAGTGGTGATTTGGATCGTGGGCAGGAGAGGAGAGGAGAGGAGAGGAGAGGCTCGTAGTGGAATGTAGACTCCTCAAGGGTCCCGGGCAGGATTATGTAAAGCTCTTCCTGGGAGGCTGAACAATCCTGAAGACTTAAATTCTGTGGCCGATATTTTGCACTTATGCCAGGGTCGGCAAAACTTTTATTTTTCTCCATACTTCTTTCAAGGTTAAACAATGTAACACCAAACTATCCATTTTAAAACTGAGTTTTGAATTCGATAGGCTTCAGCAGTATTTCTCGACCTCAGCAACTTTAAGATGAGTGGACTTCAACTCCCAGAATTCCCCAGCCAGCCATGCTGGCTGGGGAATTCTGGGAGTTGAAGTCCACTCATCTTAAAGTTGCTGAGGTCGAGAAACACTGGGCTTGAGAGTAAAGGATTTGCGATGCATTTTGGGTTCGACCTTCTGGCTTTCCATGCGGGTGATCTTTTAGGCCTTATTCCTGGCCCAAGGTCTTGCTGTAAAAGTAGATGTCTGCCTCCTTTAGGGACAGAAGTGTTGCCTTTTGTGTGCAGGCTGGAATGACTGAGCCATCAGGTGAGCAGAACAAGCAAGATGTACAAAGGAGGGAGAAAGTAATGGCAAACCTACTTTGCTGTGGGGCACTTGGGTATTTCAGCTTGCATGCCTGTCTCTGATTTAATTTTGGGCCAAGTTATGGTTGAAATGTTATGGTGTTCTTCCACGTAGTAAGCAGGTGTGGCTTTGCTAATTTGTGAATATTGAGGGTTTGCGATGCTCTCTAGAATAGCCTTCCTCAACGTGTCTGTGTATGCCTTCCAGTCAGTCCTGACTCCTGTATATTGAGTTTTAATCCTGCTGGTGACTCTAGAGAAAGCAAGAGAAAACATTGCAGGGAGGGAGGAAAGAGACTGCCTTTGATTAGGCCTTCAGGAACTCAGTGAAGGTCTTAACTAAGGGCGGCTCCACATGAGAAATCAATGTCAGTTTGGAAGTAGCTTTGGGACTCCCTGATCTCAGATACAAGCTGATTTATTCCTGACTCAGCTGCAATCTCTTTGAAATGGCAGTTTACTTTTGAATTGTGGCTTGCTGCAGCTTGCCGGTGGTCTCTTTCCTCACTGCAGACACCCCAGCCTCATCCTGCTCCTGGGCTTTCACGGGGAAGGGGGGCTTGGCTCCTTTTCGGCTCCCCTTCCTAGGAACTGCTGGTTTTTGTCAATGACCAGACAAGGGAACGTAATGTGAACGAAGGCTGCGGAGGGGGTGGGGATGTTGGCAAACGGTTCCTTTTATTTTCCTTTTGCTTGGGGGAGACATTTTAATTGTGGCAGTCTGGACTTTTTGCCCCTTATTCTCAGTGTTTTGAAGTTGGCAGAATAAGCACGATGGCAGATTGTTTTCCAACGGCTTTGGGAGCTTGAGGAGCTGAGGCAAGGCTTGCCCTTGGCCCTGGTTGTAAAGGATAACGTTTGATTGCTGAGGCTGGTGGCTGATTTAATCCCTGGGAAGGGCCCAGGGGTGGCACGCCAAGTCGCAGCAGACCCAGTCCTTGCCATTGCTGGGAACAGCTTCAGTCCAGACCTCTGAGCCACGGTGGGGTTTGCTTTGGATGTGAAGCTCCCGTTGTGGTTTGCTCAGCAAGGTTGTAGGAACCCTGCCAATGGCTTCCTGCAGTGCGTGGACCCAGTCATTTTTTACAGTATTGCACCAGATGGGTTGCCGTGATGTGAGGTCTTTCTAAATTCCTTCCATTGGCCAGCATTGGTGCGTCCCACTTTGTCATGGTCTGTGGGAATGACCTTGGGAGACAAGAGGAAGAGCCGCAGACTGGACAACTGGCGTGTAAAAGAGGTCTCAGCCCACAGAAGGAGGGGGGCATGGGAAGTGTTTCAGAAGGGACCCTCCCTGGCTTTCCAGAGAGTGAAAGGAAAGCGGGGGGGGGGAATACTTTCGGTCTTGCAAGATTCTGTTAATATAATCTTACAGTAAAGATAGAGCTAATACTCCTGGTTGTGCTTCAGTCTGGACTACCTTGAAAGGCTAACACACTTTGACTTGCAATGGTTGCATTCACACATTGGCTAACACACGATTTATTTTATCATAGTTTGCTGAACAAGCCATGATAGTTTACAAGCCACAACAGAATCTGGGTTCATGCTCACATTAAGCTAATATCAAAAAAACCGCATAAGATTTAGTACCACCTATCAAACTGTTGTTTGTGGTGGTTCTGCCCACTTAATGGCTTTAACTACAGTTAACCTGTGGTTTTCACGCAGTTTTCCATGTAGTTTTCACGTCCATGTTTTCCACAGTTTATAGTTTCCAGATCGTGGAAAGTACCTGTCTCACTTCTTTGCTGGTCACATGTCTCCCCAGGCATTGTGTCCACTACACTTTGCTAAAGATTTGGATAAACCAAAACAAGTTTGCTTTTTTAAATGCTAGCATGAAGTGTCTGGCGAATATGTGTTGAACTGCTTCTGGTTTCAGTATCTGATAACTCACTCCGTGCATCAAGGCGGCCTTCCTTAAATGGTGGCATAACGGGGCTGCAAAGGTGGTTCTGTGGACTTGACCCCCAGGGAGAGGTGTGCAAAGAAAGTGCGCACCATCCTCTGGGAGCGTAGGATGGGAAGTGGTGAGAGCTGTTCGGAAGGAGGTCTAGCAGAAGCACCAAAGGAGAGCCTGGATTTGGGGCGTGGGCAGAAGTGGACACTAGGAAAAATCTCCCCATCGTCCGGGGATTTGTAGGGGAAGTTTTCAGTTACTGCAGAGGCTGATGATTATAAGAATTGTAGCCCAGTGCATCTGGAAGCTTCCTACTATGAGCATCAAACATGATTAGCCCGTGGCTTAAAGGGCTCTTTCTCACCGAAGATGATGGTGATCCTCTTTTCTTGGGTGGCAAATCTGCTCGTGCTGGTTGTTAGCCCCTTTTTTCCTGGTGCTTTTGAAGAATTCCTTGAAGACTCCAGTTTGTCGCTTGGCTTCCCCTCGATGCCTTTCTCTCCAGTGGCGTCCATGCCCCCTGACGCCCACAGAGAGGCCAGTGACAATTTGGCGCCTCTTTGTGTGTGACTTGGTTTGCGCAGAAGTGTGTGTGTGGAGGGGGGGGAGGCCCCGTGGAACCCAACACCTCTGGCCGGCTCACGGATGGGGCCATCCCACCCCGTTCTGCTGGTTTGCATGAAGAGGAGGGAGGGGTGTGGGGCAGGGTTGGCTGATGACCAATGAGGTTTTTAAGCCACACTTCATCAAATAAGGAAGCAGAGGGCAGGCCAGCTGCGGGAGGGCGGCTCTGGAGCGGAGAGAGGAGCAAAGGGCAATCCTGGAGGGGGTGCCTCGGATTCAGAGCAGGACGGGCAGCTGGCCAGAGACGGTGGGTTTGCAGTCTCCTCAACCCGTTGGGCCATGGTGGCAGCTCCTTGCAGCTGAAAGCGGGCAAATGAATACTGAGAAGTACCGGAAGTTCCTGGATGGGCTCAACAACCTGAAAGGTATGCCAGCCTTGCCCTGAGTGCTGAGAGCGGCAAGGAGCTGAGCCAGCTCCGCCACCAGGCTTGGAATGTTTCTTCGGGATGAGAGCAAACGCTGCTGCTCTGCAGCAGAGAGGTCATGCGAAGGGTTGGTGGCCATACCTGTGTGAAAAGCAGTCAGATGGGAAGCTTTGCTGGTAGGTGGTGGTCCACACATTCCACTGAAGAGTTTCAGGCCTCCGGACCCGTGGCGAGACTGGGAGGGAGGCCTTTCCAGACCGTGTCTTCCCTGAAAAGGCAGCTGGGTTGGAAGAGAGGGTCCCCTGCAATCACAGCAGCCTCAAAGCTTTCCTGGTGAGGAACTGAGTGCCATCCTGCCCTGTTCCAAGCAACCCTGGTTTGTCATAAAAGAGTTGGTATCACAGAAGCCTTTCCAGACCGTGTCACCTGTCCATCAGTCCACCACATCTTGAATAGGCATGAGTCAGAGTTCACACCCAAGACTTGTAGGGGAAGACCCCTGTGGGACCCCTTGCTGTATGGGAGGAAGAACTGTCTACTTTCTGTAAGGAAAAAGGCTCTTAAAATGAGCAGGGAGCTGGGGGAAGTCTGGAGAACAAAAGAAGTCCTATTGTGCCGAGCCCTTGTGGAGTGTCCCTACTTCCCATTTTTGGGAGGGGCTTGTAAAGCTCTTGGGTAGGGATGAGGCATTCTAGATGGCAAGGAGCAGGTGGTTCGGTTAAACCCGATCCGTTTGCATCCAAGTCATGACAGACTGAGATATTGCCTTCTGCTCTGGCAAACCATTCAACTCCCAGCCCCATTTTTTCCATCACCTTCCCCCAAGGATCAGGAATGGGAAGAAATATGTCAGGGGGCCTTGGATCAAGTTCTCCCTGGCCTCTTGCAGCAGATGGGGAGCTCAGTTCCTCACAAACTGCCAATTTTGGTGGGGGTGATGTGGTGGCTGCTGTGGGAATCCTTGGCTATGTGCTCAGTTGTGGCCTTGCTGTGTTCCAAAGATTTGGTGAGGCAGTGGTCTGTGAAAGTTGAGGAAAGTTAAGTGCGACTACAATTGTAGTACTTGGAAGGTCTGATTTAGCAAAGGAGATGCTTTGTGGAAAGAAGGGAGGCATTTTATAAGTATTCGTTGTATGTTGTGGGAAATGGGTTTGGTGTTTCTGAATATGAGCCCAGGCATTCTGGGTTAGGTCTGCTTCATCCTCAACTGCCACAGGGGAGATTTTGGCTGGATCTCTCCTAGTCAGAGACCAGGCGTCGATTCATCAAGATTCTCAGCCCTACGTCCTTTGTTCTTCCATTTTCTGCTGATGTAAATGTAATGGTCCTGTCTCTCATGCCAACTCCACTGAAGAAGACTAAGCTGGCTTTGTGTGTGTTCTGAGGGAACTCCTTCCGTCATATGACTCTTAACATACTTCAGAATTGACCTGCCCTGAGCCAAATGGGATCCAGCTCAAATTAAATTCTGAGTGTCTTTTTTGTTTTAGTGTGTATCAGCTGATAGCAAGGTTCTGGTGAACTTGATTTAGTTTAGCACAGTGCCAAGAGCTGTCATTTGCTTGTCCAACTTCCTCTTTCATTTCTTCCTATCTTCCTGGTTGCTTGACTTTATTCCAGGGAAAAAGTCACTTGTTTTCATTCTTGTGACGGATTTTTATCTACCGGCTACTCAGACTCCTATATTGAGGTGAAATGCTATAGTTAAAAGGAAGAGGCTCAGAGATTGGGCTTCATCCATCATGAATATCTTTTTCTGGCTGCAGGCAGTGTCTGCAGCTGGTGTTCAGAGCCTTGAGCCTCAGTCTACCTCCCATGCAGCTGAGGTAATCAAGCAACTGTGTGGAATTAAGGGCATGAGGCTTGCAGGCATTCTTGGACCCCCACCCCAATCCTAGCCATGGGTCAGGATTAGGACCATGGACTGCCAGACAGCTGACTGCTTTACTTCAGCGTTGGTGCCTTTTAGAAATTAAAAATGCTAACTCTGCCTTCTCTTCTGTCCTCCCTGATCTTCTTTCCTGAAGAGATCAAAGTTGTTGCTGAGCGTTAGGATTTTTTTCTTAACTTGGCTCCACTGGAGTTGCCTTCCATTTCTATTCCTGCCCTTTTGAAATCCTCCTTGGTGCTTGCTGAGACTTAGGTCCTTACGGGACCTCTTGTGGATTTCTAGTGATGTTTTTGGAGGTGCTTTTGGGTATTCTGCGTCTTCACCCTGTAGAAGCTCATGAAGTCTTCTCCGAATGAGCTGTGGGGAGAACCCCAAGTGTATGGAGTAAAGGAATGTGAAGGAGCCTTTGTCAGAGTCAGCACATCTCTGAGGAAGCTGAATATTTCTGGGACGTTGATGTATTTCTTTGTGACTCTTTTGTGAGACCTCCGCTCCCTGTGGTCATTCTGCTGTCACTGGGCTGAAACAGAGAGACCCTCCCCCACCCTCTTCTATTTAGGCCAAAATTGCTGGCAAAATCAAAAGGTCTGTAAAGAAAGACTCTTCTCGGAAGCTGTTGACCTGGAACTTCCAACTCCAGGGAAGCAGTGAAGATTGCCTAAATTCAGCAAGGGATTGGATGAGACGGAATAAGCTAAAATTAAATCAGACAGAGTGGAAGAAATTTGATTTGAGGACTGCAGTTCAATCTGTTTTGAATAGGATTGCATTTTTGCTGGAAAAGCCAGGCACGTCTTAATGACATGCTGTCTTAACTACTGTGTGTTCTACAAGAGTGAAAAGTGTCCTGAAGTTACCCCTGGTGCAAAGTGTAGCAGCTAAGTTGGTAGTTAGTGCAAGGTCTGGGAAACCTGTCCTAAAAGATCTGCGCTGGTTTCTGGTTCCTTACCAGATGCAATTTAAGGCGTTGGCCTTGATCTTCAAGGCTTAGGATCCTGTTCTGAATCCATCTGAGTGTTGAGAACTGCAGGAGAGGCCCTTTTGAAATCACTCCTACTGATCAAGGCCTCCCTTTCTGGCAGGTTGGAGTGGAGGGCCCCCTCCTGTGTTGCTTCCAGAGCCTGGTGTTCCTTCCCTTTGGGAGAGGCATTTCATTTTCAGCTCTCAACATTAATAAAGCGGATCTCTTTCACCAGGCTTTTAATGGATGATTTGCAATGCCAGTGTTATTGTCAATGTTAATGCGAGCTTTTGATGTTCCTATGTTGTTTTTGTTTTTAAATTTTGCAGCTCACCTCAAGTTCTTACCAGAGAACAAGGTGGGGTATAAATCAAGTAATGATTGACTTTGCAGGCTCAATTGCAAGGCCTTGCTAGAAGAAGCACAGGTGACTTTCCATGTGAAATAGAGCAAAAAAGAAGTGAGCTTGGGCAGAATAGAGCCTCTGGGGTTCAGACTACAGGCCCATCTGAACAGGCCCATCCCTTAATCCAAACTGCTTAAGGACTAGTGGTGGTTATTCAGAGGCCAGGAAACACACGTTCAACAAGTGGCTATATGTTATCCCTCATAATATGAGCCAGAGGCCTTTAATGCCATCACTCTGGTCTGATATTTTCAGGTGAAGATCAGAGCTAAATTTTTCTCAAAGCCCATGCCAGTCAGACACCCACCAACACAAGCCATGATTGCCTCTGACTTCAAAGAGGAAGCATCCAAATCCTGCTCAGAGAAGGATCCTCAGAAGTTTCAGGCTGAAGCCGCCGCATTCAAAACAGCTCACATTCAGCAGCTGGCTCCCCCCTAGAAAGGAGAAGAAACGGGTTTCCATCCCCCCACCCCTTTGAAACTATGCGACTTAACCACCTTTCTGCTGAACTGCCAGATTTTCAACATGCACAAAACAAGGCATTTTGATCATTCTCATCAGCCAGTTTTTCTTTATTTGGGAAAAAGTGGCACAGAGCAGCAAGAGGTACCCCATTCTCTACCAGGCTTAGGGACCCCCAGGGGTTGGCACTGACACCATCGCAAGCATGAGCCAGAAGAAGTTGAAGCACCTGCGAGAGCAGGTGCTTCATGCCAGAGACCAACCAAGGTCCCAGGCAAGTTTTAGTCCAACTCAGCTGGACAGCGACAGAAGTTGGGGATGCTTGTCTTCTGCAGTTTCATTACTTGCAAAAACAGAGGGACCCATTTCCAAAGTTTTTCTTTTTAGAAAGACAAAACAACCACCATTCACTCTCTCTGTGGTGGGACGGGGTGAGTTTGGGTGGGTACGTGGAAGGATGTTTAGTCCTCTGTCAAACGGGCTGACCAGTAGGTCATAGGCACTGGTGACGTACCTCGGAACAGAGGTTTAGTGCAATTCTGAAACAGCACTAAACCCTTGCTCCAAAATAATCCATCTGACAGGATCCAGATGCAGAGGAGAGGCAGGGGGTGAAGTTGGAGGGAGTGCCTCATCACGAGCACTCTCTGTCCTCAGCCGTCCCCAGCGGTGCAAGGGATAGAGATTGACTGTGGGTGGCTGTAAAGGAATTTAGAGCTGGCCTTGGAAAGGTATAAAAGAGCCATTAAGGAGGGGCTTGGAGAAGTGATTACACAGTCCAGAGACAGTCTAAGATTTGGTTTAGCATAAGATGGGACAGAGAGAAACTTGGGTAGACTTTCAAGACTTTTTCTATGACAATAAAGTATCATTTCTTCAGTGTCTGTCTCTTGACTTGGCCTACACTGAAGGGTTGACACTGGCAGTATCTAGAAGTAGCCTGAGGAATAGAGAGGTGGTGCTACTTGAAAAGGGCATATATGACTGTGGGGTCATTGAGTCTGATGCCTTAGGCTCTGGAGTTTGACTGGAGAAGGTTCTTGCTAGGGTCACCAGATTTCCATGAGAAATTTCCTGTTTCATCGCTGCCTGGGCAGCAGCCATGATGGTCACTGATCTTGCACCTTTCCTAGGAGGTACTTGATTGCTTCTGGGTTAGCAAATGCAAAGGGATAAGCGTTGGATTAAGAATGGATTGTTAATCCCATCAGTTTGTAGGTTTTGTTTTCTTTGCTCTCTAGTAGCCCAAGGTCACCCAAGCAACTTCTTGACCAACAAAATATCTAAGGTTAAAACTTCTTGGAAGTGGTTGATACGAGTTTCAGAGCATTTTCAGGATTGGAATCTTTTGTCAAAATGATTAAAGCAGCATCGTGCCATCATTACCCAATCTCCACCCTTTTGGATGTCCCTGTAACATCACAAAAAGGGGCAGAGCTTAAGGCATGACATTGTTTTTGTCATTCCTCCCCTCTCATCCCATTTACCCAAGTATGAAGGTCTCAGCTGAGCTGTTATAACATTTCAATGCAGAGATTGAACAGTGGTTGGATTTGCACAACAGGCTAGACTAGATTGAAGTGGGGTGGAATAGTTTGTGGTTCAACAAGTTGTGGGACCCAGCCTTTGTCTTAGCGTGCTGTATGAACCAGACCAGGCCATTAAGCCATCATATGGTACGTTTGTTTGGGCTTGCTCTATGGACACAGCAATTGTGGTTTGTTAACGCGTTTAAGATCTAGTATATTTTGTGAGCTGTGTGTGTGTGTGTGTGTGCATGTTCACTGCTGTGGAACTTGCTGCCCTTGGTGCTGAGTCTGCACCCCTCTCAGAAATCTTCTGACTGGGCTTGCTTGTGTGTCTGTGTGTGCCTGTAGTTGCTGTGGCACCTGGTGTTAGCTGCACGAAGATTTGGGCTTTTAGCAGGATTGTTGCATTTTGCTTTCTATTTCTAGGGCCATCTAAATGGTTTTTCAAGACAGCAGACGCTCTTTCCAATTTCTGGGAGTTTGTTCTTCTTCTGTCCTGTGATGAAACACAAAAGCTTCCAGCTGGAGTCATACCCTAGAGATGCTCTTGAGCTGAAACCAGAAGAGAAAGCAATAAAAGTGAGAGCAATAAAATAGTCTAAGCGGCAGGAAGGGCTGAGCCCGGGCACCAGTAGTTCCCTCCTCCCTTCCCCCTTGCTCTTTTGGGGGTCATAATCATGAAGGCCCTTCCCCCCTTTAGGTCCCTGAGCCAGATGAGACCATCTGCCCCAGCTGTTTCCGGAAAGATGCTGGCAGTCCGCAGTGGAGGCCTGGCGGCAGGCAGGCGGATCCTACAGACCAGATCCCTGGGTCCTTGGGGGAGATCTCCCTGACCTCCCGTTGGCAGCAGCAGCTGAGGTGGCAGAAATCGTGCCTGAGCGCATGGGATTCCTGACTCAAGCTTCACCGCCCTCTCTGGCCAGGTTCATTAGCTGGTCGGCCCTCCCAGAACTATCTGGACAATTCTTAATGCAGACAGAAATTCTCACTTCTCTGCGTGTGTGTTCTGGAGCAGGGAAATCTCCCCTTGCTGTCCAGTTTCCCAGACGAGAGAGGCTAACTATGTTCAGAAGTAGTTCTTTGTCAGGAATGAATCCAGGAAGCTGCTGGAAACCTCCGACGTTCAAGACATCCACGAGAAGGGCAACAACAGGGCCGGTGGGGGGTGCGGTGGGGGTCTGGTTTGAGACCGGCAGCAGCAGCAGCAGCCCTTCCAAACAGAGGATGCCTAACGCAGCGGCACGCTGTGGCTAGCTGTGACTTCTCAGCTGTTTTATAGTAAGCAAAACAGTAGGAAAATCAGGGGGGAAAGATGACATCTGTCATCCCCACTGTTTGTGAATGAGTCAAGGCAATTGTGCAATAGCAGCCTCGCACTTCTGGTTCTGAGATGCTGGAGATCTAACCCCAGCTGTGGCAACTTCCAGACATGTAGATTTCAACTCCCAGAATTCCCCAGCCAGTATGGCCATAGCGGAGAATTCTGGGAGTGGTCCCCATGCCTGAAGTTGCCAAGGTTGGAAAGCCCTGAAAAGAGGCTCTGGCTGGATATATGCACTGAATTAAGCTGTGGTTTGTTGGATAAGCCAAAATGGCTTACTTTACGTACAGTGCTAAATCATGAACCATTGTTGGCCAATACTGTGGCTGCTTTCATGCCACCCAACAAATCACTTTCATGCCACCCAACAAATCACTTTACGGCTTAGGCTAATGCGTGGCTATTTGTTGTGTACTTTTGCACACTTTTAAAGATTCCATAGTTCTCTCTAGCTGAGCAGGTCTTGCAAGTAGTTAAGGTCCATAAACATCTGGAAAGCAGTTTTGAGGCAAGCGGCGAAACTCTTCTGCTGTGGTCAGCCTGCATTAAACCCCCAGTTGTTCCACCCATTCAGGAGCTCAGTCTCCCCCGCTTCTTCACCAGAAACAGCCTCCAGAGGACCCAGATGGCCCTCTCCAGCTCAGGATAAAGGGTTGAAAAGGGAGAGCAGGAAGACTGGCCAAATTGCTGGCAAAGGGGGAAGGGGTGGGATAAGCTGGCTGTTTGAATTTCTGCCCAGGAAAAGTTTGGAACATGCTTTTTTCCCTCCCCCTCCCCCTCTCCAAATTGCACTCCAGTGTTTGTTTTGGGCATTTTTGCCTCTGGCTGCCCGTCATGTGATGATTTCCTCGAATTGGCTGCAGTTGGGCTGCCCAAGGTGTCTGCCCACGATAAGCAGGTCTGCGGGGTGATCTCTTGGAGCCCTCGAGGGGTGGGGCGACTGCTGCAGGCTCACGTCTTCCTTCCTCCAGTGGAGGGTGGCTGCTGCGTGAGCGCTGGGCCCTGGCAGTCGGAGGGAGCTGCAGGCCTGCGGGCGAGGGGCTTCTCTCTCTCTGCCGCAGAGGAGAAGCTGCCCCCTTTGAGAGAGAGCTCAGCGGGCCGGCAGCTCTGCAGACAGCTGGGCACGATGCAGAGCCCTGGTTCAGCTGGTTCCGAGTGGCTTCCAGCAGACTCTTTTTCTCCTCCCTCCATGCTGCAAAGCTGCAGGAACAATGTTGGCCCTACCTTACAGGATTGTTTTCCAAGGCATCCGGTCTTAGTCGGTCTGATGCCGTCTCCTCTGTTTCCAGCAAGCTGGTTTACTTTTTGCTTTTTTTTTTGCTTTTACTTGAACTTCGTTACACGTAGTTGATGTTTGAAGTGATGTGTAATATGCATTTTAAATTTTAGATTGCTTTATTGCGTTGAGGGTTTATTGTCAGTATTTTTATCACAAGAGTCATTTTTATTTTGGCAAGTTATTTTTTTTTAAAAAAAGAAACTTATTTCTGGAGCATTCCAGGAGCCTGATTATTCTCTTATGACGAGTCTTGCCTGTTTGGTCTGTGGCTCCCTTTTGCTGCTTTTTTTCTCTGTTCCGGAATTTGCTCCCTGCCTATTTTGGATTACGGTTTGCTTGCCAGCTCCTGACTGCTTGGAGCTGGGTCCTTGTCGAGATCCTGATGGTATCTAGAGACTCTGCACTCTTGAAATGCACAGTTTAAAATAGTTTCCTCCCCTTCACCGCTGGAGGACCCGGCTGTATGTGCAGCACTTCCCTGCCCGGGGCATCCCTTTCAGGCACACCAGAGAAGGGACTCAGCACTTCTTAATCTAAGATGCTTCCAGATTTCCCAGTTAAAGGGCTTTATGTGGCTGTCCACGTGAGAGCCAGTTTGGTGCCAAGGTAAAGGTGCCAGTCTAGAAACCAGGAGGCTATGAGTTCTAGTCCTTCCTCAGGCACAGAAGTCAGCAGGGTGACTTTGGGCCAGTCCCCCTCTCTCAATCCAACTCGCTTTATAGGATTGTCGCATCTCATCCTTTTCAGTCAGGATGGTGTTTATATTCTTTCCAACCCAACAGAACATTAGAAAGAAGTTATATAAGTCTCTCTCTTACCTGTCCGTCAGCAAGATAATGCCAGAACTGAATAGTGTGGTGCCAAATTTGTTGTGAAGAGAGAAGCTGGTAGGAGAGAGAGTGCGTTTGAAAATGAACCAGGTCTAGCTGGGGCTGCAGTGGAAAAAAAAAGCCAGAAAATTTCCCCCATGCGTCCCTAAGGTCCCTGCCTGAAATGCTGCTGACTGCTTCACTCTGCGGGATCTTCCGCGCATCCTGCTTGCTTAGCGTCTGCCAAAGACGTGTCCTCAGAGAGATTCTCTGCTTCATCGCTGGCTCCCTGTTGAGAGAGGCTTAAGTTGGGCTAAGGTGTCCTCATGCCAGTAGAAGACCTCCCATGGGGATGTTCTAGAGTACAGAGCCTTGGAGGTTGGCAGGTAGCCTGGCAGGTCTGCTGTGGGACCACCCCTCTCCTGTCTGGTCATTGGTCTTTGCACCTCCACCGCCATTTTAGCTGTGGCTGTGAGAGAGACTAGACACTTGCATTACTGTGGTGCTGCTCGGCTCCCTGAGGCCAGTTCTCCAGCTGTGCCCTGGGGGTGGGCATGCCTTCGCCCCTCTCTGCAGACCCACAGCCTCCCTCTTGGTCTTCTGGTCTGGAGAGCGCGGGAGGGGAAAGGGCCCGTCCCCAGGGGGCAGCTGCTCCTGCCACGGCAGGGGCCAGGCTCCCTCAGCCCACGGCCCTTTTCTATTATTATTATTATTATTATTATTATTATTCCTTTATTTTATAATAATAGCCAAAAAGAAAAAAAAGGAATACACAAAGATACATACATTATCCAAAAAACTACATAACAAGTGCTTAAAAATGTGGAAAAAAATAGAACAGAAAGAATAATAAAAAAAAGAAAATATAAAGTATAATATCTTGTTACAACAGTAAGTAGTTACAATTCAATATATATTTATCTAATGCAAATAGTATGCAATATGTGTGTGTGTGTGTGTTTGTATAATACAATTATATAACGTGCGTTTTCCTAACCTACTGTATTTTGTATAAATGAATCCCATATTTCATTATACTTGTGCATGCAAAGTCTACGTCTACAGGCAATTTGCTCATAGGTGGCAAGTGCAATCCGGTCTTCCGTTCATTGAATAAATGGGGCCATACGTTTATCTTTCCAGTGCTGCAGTATCAGTCTTTTGGCCACAGTAAGGGCACAGAAAATCTGTTCATGGTGTCTGGTTGTCAAGTTCCATGTACTAGGTATATAGTTCAGAAGAATATTATCCTCTGAAAGTTTTAGCTTTTGCCACACAGTCACGTTTATATGGTGCACTGTTTTCTCCCAAAACTTAGTAAATATAGGACACTGTAAAAACATATGTTGTAAAGAAGCATTATCCTTCTTACATCTCCAACAAAATGCTGTCTTAGACAGTCCTTTTCTATACAAATGCAATGGAGTCCAATAAATTCTAAATATTATTTTTTGTTGTATAAGTCATAGTTTAAGGTCCATTGACACTCTTGCTGTAGAAGTTAAGACACTCTTCCATTGTCTAGGTAATACAGAAACCTCTAATTCTTTATTCCACTCATCTCTTAACATCTGTCAAATTGATTTATTGATAACAAATATTTATGAAAGCTCATAGTAGGTTTTTTAGTTTTAAAGGATTTAACACGTTCTAGTATCTCAGGTGTCTCAGAAGCTGAAAATGCTCCTGGTCCAAACAATGTTGTTAACAAACGTTGTAGCTGTAAATATTGCCATTGGGTTACATCCGGTAGATGATATTTATTTCTTAACGCAGCAAGTGTTAAAAATTCATCTTCATCATCTATCAGTTGATCCAAAGTCAATATCCCCACTCCCATCCAATTTTTCCATATCAACATCTTTTTCCCAATTTTTAATGTTGAGTTTCCCCATAAAGTCAATTTAGCATGGGAAAAAGGGTCGGACCTTTTTTCTATTAGACATTACGTTCCATAGCTTTCTAACTGACATAATCATTTCCAGAGATACTAGAGCTCTGTTGTATTTAGATCCTAACACTGTCCATCTAACCAAAGGTGCTATACAGGGAATCCCCAGTTGAAGAACAAGTTCTATTCCCAAGGTCTGTCCTTAAGTCGAATTTGTATGTAAGCCAGAATAGTATTATTGTATAATGCTGTATAAGTAGTAGTGTGTGATTAACTCGAATCATTGTGTATTTAACTTGAATTTTGCTATAATAGGCTCCGTTCTTAACTATGGGTCACCTGTAATCTCGGCGTTCTTAACCCAGGGACTACCTGTATACGTATATTCCAACATTGCCCAAATCTGAAAATTAACACCAATTGTTGGCTTCCACTATTTAATACTTGACAGTAGGTAAACTTGATGACAGAGCTCCAGATTCGGAAAACAAATCCTCCCTCATTAATTGGTAACTGCATTTTCTGAAAAGATATTCTCAGAATCGAAGAACCTTATAAACATTTTCTAAACAAAGAATTTATTTTCTGAAAATATTTTCCAGATATTTGAACAGGAGTTCCTCTCAGAATACAAATTAACCTGGGAATAATATTCATTTTGAGAGCATTCACCTTCCCCCAAAGGGTGAGGTTTAATGACTCCCATCTATCCATATCTGAAGAAACCTCTTTATATATTTTATTTATATTACATGTTACTAACTGAGTTGTATCTTTTGGTATACAGATATCTAAATTTTTAATGGATTCGGTATAAATATAGAATTGATATTCCTTAAATGGATGGTTAACCAAATTTTCACTTACTGGCATCAATTCCGATTTGGATCAGTTAACAGAATATCCTGCTATTTCACTAAAGGCATCTATCATGTACGTGGACACTGGAATAATAGTATGAGGTTTAGAAATAAACAGAAGGATATCATCTGCAAATAAAACCGATTTGTGTTCAGCTGAGGTATGTACTACTCCGTACATCTCCCTGTGTTGTCTAATAGCACAAGCCAAGGGTTCCACCAGAGATTAAAAAGCAAGGGTGAGAGTGGATATCCTCGCCTAGTTCCTCTAAATAATGGGAAAGTAGCAGAAAAAAATACCATGAACCTTTGCGTTAGGTATGGGCGATTCATATAGTATCTTAATCCATTTTATAAATTTCAGAGGAAATCCAAGCCTGTTTAGTACAGCAAACATGTCTGTATATTTTGTCAAAAGCTTTTTCAGCAACTAACGATAAAATCACACATTGGTATTCATTTTTATTCAAGAATATTAAACCTACAACTAATCTAATGTCGGCTGCTGCTTGCCTAGTTTTTATAAACCCCACTTGATCATTCTTAGTAATGAACAGTATCGCTTGCTGTAATCTGCTTGCTAGCACTGCTGTTAAGTCCTTTGTATCAACATTAATCAGTAAAATTAATCAGCCCGTGGCCCTCGGAAGACACCCAGCTGTACCCCCCCACCAAGCTTTAATGGTTCGCCTATGGTCACGCCTGACCTGGTTGGGCTGGGGGACACCCACCTATTCCGCACCAAGGCTGGGCAAGAGCAGAAAGGGCGGTGGTTGGCCAAGTGGGCATGCGCCCTCCTTCCTGGCTTTCCCGACTCTGCTGCCATGGTGGTGGCAGGGCAGGTAGATGGGGAGTTGCCTCCCCCCCAGACTGAGGAATGGGAAGACGCTGGGGACTCTTGAGAGGCTGATATTCCCACAGCTAGAACTTTTTATAAAATTTTCCATGATTGCTAGGCCTGTAGAAAGGGGAGCATCCATTCTCCATGCCTTCCCGTCCCCCCCATAGCAGGTGGCGAAGAGGTGGGGGAAGCAGCTCCCCAGCCCTGAGCCCCCCCGCCACACATTCATTCAGGTTAGGCGACGCTGGGCAGGAGTTGCTGCCCTGGCAATATGCCGTGTTACATTCTGGGTTGGTCACAAGCACTTTGCTGGACTGGGCTTTTATGCCACCTCAGGAGGGAGGAAAGCAGGTTACCCCAGACAGGAGGAAGTGTCCAAAGCCCCCTTCTTCCCACCGGTGGCACAGAGCAATGTAGCCCACCCCATGCTTCGCAGGACCCCCCACTCCCACGTGTCAGCCTTCCCAGATAGACCAGATGAACAAGTTCTACTTTATCGATAGGCTGCATTAACAGAATCTTACAAGTCTGACAGTACAAATCTCCCGCCATCTCTTTTACAGCCCGAGAACTTAGGGGGGTCTGTTTTGATCCTCTTTCTCCTCCATTATGCAACTGTGGGCTATGCCCCCTCTTATCTGACAGTTCCCTTGGCAGCATCTCTTTGCTCCGTTTCTCAAGGTCTTTCTCACATACTATTACACCATCACACACCAACCCACACATGCATATACAGGTGCCAATATAATCATCTCACTACTGCAAACAGCTGGAAGGAATTCCAGAAGCTGGGGTCACTTGACACGCTTTCCATGCCTTGTTTACACTGAATATATCCTGCCTTTCCAACAGGGAGCTCAAAGGAGGCTGGGGAGAGTCTGCAGCGTTTTCTCCAAGTGCTGGTGAGGTGGGTTCAGCGGCAAGGTAGCTGCTGGCCAAGCCTCACCTAGCAAGTACCTGCTGAGCAGGGATTGGGGCCGCATGTGTCAGGCTTCAACGCCTCCTCCAAAGATATCTGGAAGTAAGCTTGGAGGAGGAGGAGGAGGAGGAGGAGGGGGAGGGCTGCGAGAACAATCCCACGGGTTCTCCAGGCAACTCATCCCCCGCTTGCAGTTCTTCTCATGCAGTGATTTTGACCTATCTGAGTGGGCTGCAGGTGCCCACCCGGGTTTGGGTTAGAAGTGGGTGGCCCGCCTGTATGGAGCGTATTCCAGAAATAGAGGCAGAAAGGACCAGGGTGCCAAAGAACATAATGCCATGATTCCCACGAGGGTAACATTCTCCTTGTTCTCCTTGTTGCCAAATAGCCATTGGGCTTGGTGTTAGAATAACAGGCTTGTTTGTGAGACACCACAGCTTTGGTCTGGCTGGCAAAAAAAGCCCTTTTCTCCCCGTCTTTCAAGGCTGCCTCCGCCTCTCCCCACTTTCTTTTCTCTCCTAAGCTGCTGCTGGAAAGTTGGAGAGGCGAAGCTTGGCTATGGAAGCCTGGCTTTTGAGGGGATTCTTTGGAAGCAGATGAATGTTTGGACCGAGGAATCCTTCAGAAGAGCAGTGGAGTGGGGGGGGCTCAAGCACCCAGGGGCCTGCCTGTAGCCCCCACACAGCAGGGTCCTTCTGGAAGAGCTGCCTATGCAATCCGGACGTGGCAGCCAGCCTCCCCGGCTTCCCCCTTGACGTCCCACTTGCGAATGGAGAGGAAGAAGTCTTGAATCCTTGAACAAGTGGCCAGGTTCCACAGGAGGTTGTTTACAGGGTGGCTGACATGATGAGTGACCAGCCATAAATGTCCATTTCATACAAAAAAGGAGGCTAAAAACACATCACCGGGCCAGGACTCTCGGTCTGACCTTGGAACACAACACGACCCCTCTGAATCTCGTTTGCTGCTCCAACACAGTCTCGGTTTGTCCCCTGTCCTGAGTCTGAGACCTGAGATGCTGGCTGAGCCCCACAGTACAAACCAACACCCAGATTCCCACCTCTGCAAGGCACCTCCAGCACCCGAGATCGCTTCTGGAGCGTTGGCCCGTTACCTGGCTCCCCCCCCTCGCACGCAGGCCCACAGAGATGCTTGCAAACACCCTCCGTGCACCTCCTTGCCCCTTTGCATTGCTCACAGGCACCCTCTGCCCAGGTTCCAGAATTGTCCCTCAGCTGCGGTAGGAGCAGAGAAGGCAGAGGGGCGACGGATGCGTCACTGTCAGCCACCATCGCTGCAGCCACCCGCCCCGCCCCGGACCTAACGGAACAAGCGGGAGTAAGTTTAGGATGCCAGCGATAGCATGGACAGCCTGTTGCGTATTGCGCTGTTGTGTCAGGAAATTGTGTCTCTCTCGGTGTGCGATTGCAATCACTGCTTGCTGAATCAGCCCACGTGCTCAGTTTATTCCACCTTTCGCTTTCCAGTAATGCCCAGCCAGATGCCACCAAGATACGCTGCCAGCCCGCCAGCAGATGTGGACTCATGCCAGGACAGCACCTGGTCTCTGCAAGTGCCTTGTTCCTGTGCTCTGGTTGCCTGAGGGGCGATTGGCCTTTATAGTCCCCTTCCTCTCCGCAGGCCCTCAAATCTTCTTACAAAGGGCTGTAACATGATGACCCATCACCGTGCCTGGTGGCAGGCGGGGCACTTGATGCGTCAAAAGTCTGGGCTGGATTTTAGTGCTGGGCGGCTTAGTTTTGCTGTTGGCACTGAGAGCTCTAAAAGCGCCCTCTGAGCCAAGAGACAGCAGCCTGTCTGGGCAAGACCAAGCCCACCCTGACTTGCCCGGGGCTGCCCTAAACGAAGGGCAGTTCTGCCTGGCCCCGTCTTTGGTAGGAAGACCTCTGCGGGTGGGTTCCTCTGGAGGGCTGCCAAAGGCTTGAGTCAGGTCCCTTTCAGGGTGCTGCTAAAAACAGCAGCGAGTTGCTTGTCTTCAAAGCTTCTGGCAGTTGCACCGAAGGCCTGGCCTGGCCTGGCCGCCTTGTTCCTTACGATGTTCCTGACAACTGTCTGCCGTCCCTCGGCCGCAGACGTCCTGTCCCTCCTCCACCTGTATTTTCCCATTTCTCCTTTTCTGCTTCTGGAGGTGCCTCACCCTGCAACTGGTGTGTGTCTGCGTGCGTGTCTTTCTGCTATTCTTTCTGCATCTAAAGCAGTGTGTCTCAACCTTGGCAACTTAAAGATGTGTGGACTACAACTCCCAGAATTCCCCAGCCAGCCATGCTGGCTGGGGAATTCTGGGAGTTGAAGTCCACACATCGTAAAGCTGCCAAGGTTGAGACACACTGATCTAGAGCATCTCACACACACAGAGGGAGCCACCCTTTCCCCACCAGCTCATGTCTCTGGGCTGCACCTTCCTTTCTGTTGTCCAGTTTCGGGGCTGCCCGCCACAGCTTCCTCTGTTCTCCAGAATGGGTCTTTTTCTCAATCTAGTACTACCTGCCAATTTCCACGACATGTTTTTAAAACAATTGTTCATGAAAATTATTTTTAATCCAACTTCTGTCTTTAAGGCAGTAAAAACAACCCGGGAATAAAACGTAAGAATGTCATTATAGTTGGCAAAAATCATAAGCGTATAAAGAACCATGCACGCAGACAAAACATAAATGGTCTCAGGTGCCAAAGGGTTGCGACGTTGAGTGCCAAGTGAGTTTAAATGGGGAGGAAATTCTTGCGGAATTAGGATCATATTTCACAGAGTAAGACTGACGTATTGACTTGGAATTTTTCCTTTACAGCCTATCATGCAATACATTTTGAGGCAGTATATAGAGCTAAAAAGTGGGTGGAAATTATTTTCTGAAATATAAAATTCAGTAATAAGTATACAGAGCCCATAATTAGTTTGACAGCACTGCCATGCCCTTTCAAATGCCAAGGGGAATAAGAATGTTCTAACGCGAGTCTAAACTATAGAAAGGTTGGCACAGGCTCTATTTTGAAGGGGTGGTATAATCATATAGGTGCTACGGTTGAAAGAGTCTTTATGATTTTAAAGACGCAGCAGCCTATTTGTCAAAAAGAGAGGAAGAGAGGGAGTCGCTGCCTGCAAGGAGCCTGCTGGAGAGCGGCAGTGGGAAGGAGGTGGCCCAGCTTCTTTTAGTGTTTGCTTCCTGTGTGCTTATTTGAGGAGTGGGCTGAGGACCAGGAGCCCAGGCCAAAAGGTAGCGCACTCTTGGGATGTGCTAGGGAGGTCCCCTCCAGGCCGCCAACTCGATGCTGTGTTTGGCCTGTGCCGGTGTGGTCCGAACTTGGCCACTTTAAGATGAGTGGACTTCAACTCCCAGAATTCCCCAGCCAGCCAGGGAGTTGAAGTCCACTCATCTTAAAGTGGCCAAGTTTGGACAACACTGGCCTGTGCAAAGGACCTCTGGGAAGCAATGTCGGCTTTTAACGTCTAACCGGTGGCTATCCCCAAATTGCGCAACAGTCAGTTCTGGAAATCAGTGACATAAACTCTGTAAAGAATTTTGCTGGTTAGTCTGGAGCTGCTGATGTCATTAGAGGACTCCCAAGTTTTGCTGTTAAATTTTGGCTCTTGCATTGAGGATCCCACAGGCTTGTTTTGGGTCGTGAGAGGAGCGTTGCTGGCAGATGCTGAGGGGTGCCACGAAGAGAGCAGGTGTGCATGTGAGCGCTTGTGCAGCAGTCGTGGGGCGTCATGGCTGGCATAGTTCTGGAATGCGGTTCTAGCTGCCTCCCTCGGGCCTGGCAAAGGAAACCTAGCCAGCTTCCTGGGCTGGCAGAGGCAGAGCATGGGGGCCAATAGGAGTGCGGGAAGCCTATGTTGTCGCGCCAGCTCTCCTTTCATCCTTGGGCGAAGCTGTGCGGCTGAAGGGAGGGGTGGCTGTCCTGAAGTCATGGCCTTGGAATCCGATTTGGCCTCCCTGGCAGAATTCGGATGGTAAAAATGCCCAGGTTGCCAAGCCAGATAAGGACTGAGCTGGCTTCAGATACTTGTTGGGGTGGGTGGATGAATCAGGAAATGCTGTGTTTCCATTGGGCAGAGTCCAAGGAAGAACAACTGCCCCAGTAAGAAAGGAGAGGACCAGCGGCAGTTCCCTTCGCCCTTCCTGGGAGAGCTGGACTCCCGGACAGCAATTCTGGTGGGGGGGAATGGGGGGCTTAACAGCCGCAGAGAACGCTAGAGACTCCGGGTGCTCTGGCAGTGGCCTTTTTGGATAATTTATTAGGTTTTCAGGGAAGCATAGTTATCCCATGAAATTAACCTCAGCCTTAAAGTCTAAGGCCCAGTCTGGGCTGCGTGAATGATTGCGCACACGCAGTCCCTGAAGCTGTGTTGCTCTGATACTCCAGGGCGTGTATTTAGGCCGTGCTTTTTAGCTGTTTTTTAATCTCACCATTCAGTAAAGGGCCTGAATGGTTTACAGACCTCATTAAAAGTGCACCCTGAATGAAAAATTACACCCCGTGGAATCAAGTGCCTTATAATTCAGACAGGTTCAGCTTTCCACCACAGATCCCTGGCTCCTTTAGGGAACATGCATTAAAGCTGGAAAGGAGTCAAAATGTGCTTTTTAAAAAGAGTTGAGGAGCGTTTGAGAGAACACTGGTATCTGGGCTCGTTCTATGTTACTTCTGGCAAACAGGCTTTGCAAGCTGTGGTTTTAAAACCTAGTTGACCCAAGTCAGTAGTGGGAGGCCGCCATTCCTTTCTAGCCCTTTTCAGGGTGGAAGAGGGTGTCACCCGTTCGCACAGCCGTAGTGCCAAAGCCTCTGCGTTTTGGCTTAGGGTATTGTGTAATCCAACCGTTGCGGTTTGTAACCCGTGGCTTAGCATGATATGTGAATCCAGGCAATTGAGGCTTATTGAACAAGCCATGGTTATTGTCTGCTTTCTTAGTGGCCCATCAGGAATTTCAAGAGTGCATAGGGGCTTTTTAATGAGACATTTTACTTTGCTCTTTGTAAAAAGATGTGTGCAATGCTTTCTGGCTCAGAACTGGAATTGATGGAATCATGCTGCATTAACATTTGTCAATCAGCTTCTGAATTTGGGTATGAATTTTCCCTCTTGACTCCTCCTTTTCCACCAGTTCTACAAGAAGAACATTTGGGTCCAGGAAGAGAAGGAGCAAAGTTGCCTCTATCTTCCTGCTGGGTGGCCCTGGAGAACTTGCCAGTGTTCATCCAGTTCATCCGGTCTGGCCAGGCGCTTGCTCTGCCTGGTGTGACCTTGAGGTTTGCTCTCTTGAAGACCGTTCCATGAAACCTGTGTTCATCCTCTCACACGTGGAGTGTACAGATACTGGAAAGCCACCTTTTGCCAGGGGATCCTGCTGTGGGTCTAATTCAGTGGAATTCATTGCTGCACACTACAGCTTCAGGCTTGGCTGTAAATCTCACCTCTCCAGGCAGTTAACTCATCATTCAGGAATTAGCTTAATGGCAGATGGCTCTTAGTCATGCCTTGGGTAGATTAGTCTCCTTCTTGCAGGAAGAACGGCACCATATACACACTGAAGCTTTACAGTACATAGATGCCAAATCCTGTGCTCCAGATTCTGTTCTGTTTTTACTCTGACCTTTCCGAATTAGCAGATATTTGATCATTCTCTTGATGGCTTTGGGAGCACCTGACCTATGTTGACACGGCGGTTCTCTCTAGCCTGGGAACTGCGGGTTCCTGCCTCACCAGCTTCGTTCTTTACAACAACACTTGCCGTTGCTCTTTGTGAAATATCCTTGAAAGGCACGGTCTTCTATGCTACAAGGCTATTCTCCTACCCCAAATGTTGCTAAAGCTTTTGCTGTAATAAGTATTATTTCCTCATTCTGCACTCATAGGATGGATTGGGAATTTCCCATTTGGAAGGAAGAAACGGGCCGCCAAGTCCACCCAGAGTCTCGCTCAGTGTAGGAATCTGTATTCGGCCTCTACCTGAACCCAGGCCATGCAGGAAAGGCCGCCATCTCTTTGGGACATTGGCTCCACTCTTGAATTGCTCTTGTTGTTAGTTTTTTTCCTCCTACCCTTCAGTCAGAATTCGCCTTCCTGTCACTTATTTATTGATTTGTCCAGTTTATATTGCCGCCCATCTCACATATGTGGCTGCAGCCCATTGTTCTCTGTCCTGTGCTCTGGAACCACAGAGGACCTTCCGCAGTGACCTCCCTTCAGGTCCTTGAAAAGTGCTGCCATGTCCCTCCCTCCCCAGCTCTTGACTCTGTCCTCCGAGTAGGAGGAGCAGAGCCGGATGCCTTGCAGCAATTGATTGCCTGGACACGGGACGAGTCTTTTCCACCATTCCTTAATCTGGAGGCATGCTGCGTTGCCAGATATTTGGCCTCTGAAGCGGGGTGGGAGAAAGAGCGAGCGAGAGAGCTGCCAGCCAGCCTGTGCTTCTCCAGTGCTCCGTAATGAGCACGTCTGGTTCCTACCAGGCATTGTGTTTCCTTCAGCGCCGGGGCTGCAGCCTCCAATAATAACAGTCCCCAAAGTTGGGGCAAGTAAAGACTGAATAATGAAGCTGGCTGGGTCTCGGGAGATTAAGAGGTTACTGATGGGGCTTTTCCACTTGATCAGGCTGTCCTGAGCGTGAGAAAAAGGCCCAAGGGAAGAGGTTTCCGACAAGTGCAGCCTGCATCTAGTGGACGGGCATTCCTGCTGCTTTGGGACACGCCATCGTTGCCTTGGGGATGGGAGGACTCCTTTGACGGGCTCCCTTTGTCTGCCGGAGAGCAGCGGCCGGGCTGGACCCGGAGCCTCTTTCTTCCCTTCGGAAAGCAGAGCGGAGCCCTGTCCCGCGGGGGCTGTTTGCTCTGCTGGGGGAAGGGGACGGCCCCCGGCTTGGTTCTAGATCTCAGCCCAGCCTCTGATCTCTGCCTTGGCTCTCTCCGTAGCCAGGCGAGGTGGACGGGACGCCTCCTTTCTATTCTCCACGGGTGGAGCTGATGGGCGCCCGGGGAGCTGTGTTCAGATCCAGCCTGAGCCATGTAGAAGCTAGAAGGAAGGTGAGGATCCAAAAGCAAGGCTGCCCTGCAAGGCTGCCCTCAACTGAGAGCGAGCAGGAGGGCAAGAGTCGGTACATAAGGTACTGCTGAGTGGAGCCCCTCAGGTGACTCAGGCAAATAAGCCAAGCCACGAGATGCCAGCATGGAGAAATCCTTCCTCTTGAGCAGGCTTAGATAATATCTTTGCTTTGAGCTGAGTAACTGCTTGAAAGTGCGTTTTAGTAATGCAAAATGCTTGTAGTAAAATAAAAGAAATGCCATTCTTGCTGTATGTGCCTTAGATTTGGGGAAAACTGATTTAACCTCTCCTAACACGGCATATGATCTTGGTGGAAGAATGCTTAGGCTTTGGAGCGAATGCACGTATCAGGATTGAAAGAAGGTCAGCGTTGCTCGGACATGCAGAAGCAGCCATTTGGTTCTGCTTAACGCGCCCTCCGTGTAACTCAAAGCCACACGTCGCCTTCAGTTTTATTAATGGATCCGCCTTAGTCTCTGCGTGTCTCTTACTTCACAGACTTACTCCACTCCTTCTCTCTTCAGTTATAGTGAACTGTAATTCATTGCGATGGTTGGCTTTCAGGCAGAATAACCAGTTTTTCAGTAGCACATAATTATAGCTGTTTTCCTCCATGTACACATTCTAATTTGAAATATTGGGTTCTCAAAAGTATAGTTCTGGGAAACTTTTTAAAAAATGCAAAATTGAATTTGCGTTGTACCTTCTGAGAAGAGGTCCTCCCCGTGCCATCACACAAGCCCTGTTCATCCTGGGAATTTCCTTGCTGCTTTTCTGGGAAGGTTCCTCTACTGAGAGCCCCCAGCCCCTCTCTCTCTCCTTATAAAATCCACATCCCTGTTGGCTAATTGGCTCCTTTAAGCCCTGGAAAGGGAGCCTCTCTTTTACAGTAATGCTGGAGCCAGAATTAATCTCTTGGTTTGAAGTGGTTGTTGAAAAGAGGCATTTGGACCCTTGATTCCAGTAAGTTCCTCACCAGGGCTCCTTAGAGTTCATATTGATGCACATGAAAAGCCTTTTGGATAGCTGACAGGACGCGGGCCTGTTCCAAGGGCCATGGCAGCCTCTGTGTGCGTGTGTTGAGACAGAACCCCCCCCCCCACACACACAGTCTCTCTAGTATGTGCATCCTGAACACCACTTTTCTGCTTCCATGTGGTTGGAAAAGCTAGTTTCCTGTCTGCCAATTGTTGGTGGACCCGAGGCTATTCACAAAGAACCATCAGGGAGATTCTTCAGGAGTTACACATTTACCTTTGTGCTGTTCCCAGAGAATAAAGAAGGCTTTAAGGTCTGGTGGGCTAGCAAGGCCCCCTCCTGTCTTTAGCCACATTCTCATGGAAATCCCTTTGTGTCACAAGTGGCTGCAAGCTATTTGTCTGCTGTTGTGCTCTCAGAGGACATGATGGTGCTTTACAGAAACAATGTAAGGAAAGGGGTTAAATCTGGGCCCCACAGAGTTTATAACTGAAATTTCACCAGCATGGAGAAAGCTCGGGCAACCTTGTGAACAGGTGCTGAACTATTTGCTTGCCCTGGCACATGCACGGTCTCTTTAGTGAGATGATAAGCCAGGCGTTTCTAGGCCTTGGCTGAGGAACATCTCAGCAACCGTGGGAGTCTTTGTTCTCCCACCAACTCAGATGTGAAAGATCAGGAGACAAATGGAGGTTTGCCATCCTGGCAGTCAAGCAGCATGTTGTACCTTTCCAGCTCTAAAGTTGGAGCTGGTCAGGTTGATGGAGATGGTCTCTGATCTCTTGGGGAGACAGAGTGCATGATCAACAAGGGAGGAAGAAAGTAGAGGCTTGTGGACTGTCAGTCTTTGGCCAGCCAAAAAAGGTGAACCAAGGGGAGAAAGAAGTGAATCTACCTGAAGGAACTATTCCAGCCCCAGCTTAAACTCAAAAGGAGAAGATGCAGGCTTCTTTTCGGCAGCTTCTCTGAGCAGAGCACTTACAGCTGGTTCTGTTAACATGAAGTCTATTTGGACAGCCTGGAGGGTGGTAATTTGCTGGTTTCAGGATACCTGAGTGGAAGTTGATACAGATGCCTGTTAAGTCCACTTCCTTGGTTTCCTCGAAGGGTCTCTGCAGCGGTGCAAGCTGACCACTGTGATGGTTCCTTTTTGGCCTTGAACGGTCTTGGCTGCTTTATACTTCCTTCTTGGTGATAATGTGTAGAAAGCATTCTGGCTGGCAAACGGAGACGTGCGTGTTTCAGTTGCAATGAAAGACATTTCAGAGTGATAAGATGTGAGCAGGTCTGGGAGGAGGAATCACTAAAGCTCAGGGAACAAGCCTGAGTTTGTACAGTCTGGAAATGGCAGAGATTGGTACCTGGCACTAAAGTTCTCATGGTGCCTGTCTGCCAGTTGGACGCAAGGCAGGCCGGCATGCTTCGCGGCGCTCCCTGGAGCTTGCCTGTGCTTGTTGGAGGGTGTAATGATGTGCTTCTGCCAACTGCCCCATGGCTGATTGCACACTTGTGTACAGTACCTCAGAAGCATGTCCAAGAAGTGGAAATCAGGGTGTGCCTTAAGGCTGGCAGCTAATTCTCTTCCATATGGTGATGATGATACACCCCACAACCAATGTCAGAGCCAGCTGGGGGCTGTTTGTGAAGAGGAGCTTGAGAAAGGCTGCAAAACAGTTTGTAGTTCTGCCCTTCTAATTGGACCCTTCTGTGCAAGAGTTGGTATCCTGGAAAGGAGTTGATGGCATTGGAAGGAAACAGGATCTGTGCAAAAGCAGAGTGGGCAGAGAAGAGGGAGGGCAATCTGCCACCTGGAGCAGCCCACCAAGAGGGCCACCGTGAGCCCCATCTAGGGATACTTTTGGGCTGAAGAGGGTAGCACAGCAGAGGAGCTAGAACCACTGCTATTCTGGTGATGGGCCATGGAAGTAAGGACAGTCCAGGTTCTTCATAGTGTCAACTCTGGTTGCGCACTCCGGTGTCTTTCCATGCCCAGAAAGGGCTCTGAGGGGTCAGCTCAGCTAGCTTGCAGTTTTAGTTTGGCTGTGACCTGCGAGCACCGGAGGTTCCAGAGCAAGAACGTTTATAAAGACTCCCCAACTCCAGGCAGCCTAATACTGAGGCAAAGCGGAGGAATCCTTGGCGGAATCATGAAGAGCGGGAGCCTAAAAAGTACTTCCACGAAATCCTGGTTTGTTCATTTATTTCATGTAAAATGGCCTGTCCTGCTTTTCTGACACATGCAACTCACCAAAGGTTGAATCCGTGGCTTGTCTTTGGCGGCATTTGTCACCCTTTCCTTGGCAGAGCAACGGAAGTTGCCACTTTCCAGCCGTGGGCGCGTCCATCGGCCCTTTCCTGGGTTACTGCAGTGTTCAGCAGGGACCAGGAGGTCTGCAGGGAGGCAGGAGGTGGGCTGGTGTCAGAATGACATCCAGAGGGACAGGGAGGGGCAGTGAAGGGAACAGGCATGGGCTCTGCCTTGTGACGGAACACTGCAGATTTGCTTGGGGGAATGACAGGTTAGATGGGAAGGCTGGATTTCTCACTGGATTGCAGAAGGAGACTTTTTTTATCCATCTGGAATGCTTTCCAGTAAAAATGTGCTCTTTAATATTAAATATTGCACATGCAAAACCCAGAAGAAGGCTCCCCTTCACGTCTGAGGGAGGTTTACAGCCTGAAAAGCTGGGGAGACCCTTTTAGGCCTGGTCACTAGTGGACCAAGGTCCAATGTGGCAACGGGCAGCTTTCTGTGGTCCTCATAGGTCCATAGGCCTTGCAATGTTGTTTTGCTTGACAGCACTGATGATCTTGGGTGAGTTTGTGCTCTGGTGGTCTGGAATCCATTTTTCCAGATGCATGAAGGATTGCCGTCACAGGGCAGGGATACAAACACATGCAGACATGTACAAAGGCACATAGGAAATCTAGTTGCTAAATCTCAGTAGGATCATTCAGTGTGTCACACAGGAGAAATTAAGGGATGGTTTGCAATAGCAGTAATTCTGATTCAGGGGTCCTTTCTGAATTCCTCTGTTGGACATCTGACTGACTTGTCTGTTGTGTAAAGGCAGTAACGTATGTCCCCTTGGAAGATAAGCAGTGCTTGACCTCCTGATGTTGTGGAAGAGAAGATACAATAAGGTGTGTGAATTCAAGGAAGAGGGATGTGGCCATGCACATGGCCCTTGCCTCCAAGGCTCGCATCTGCATGAACTTCCTTGGTTGGGGGTGGAACTGTATTATAGTGACCTGGTTCACCCATCACGCTAAGCTAAAGTTTGGTTGATTGGCTGGGCTTATTCAAATAAATCAAAATTTAAAATCAGATAAACTATATTGTGGCTTAGCAGGGTGTGTGAACAGTGTTGTTCATTCAACACATCATGGTCAAAGCAAGTACTGGTTTAGTGTGACTAATTGGCAGTGGTGCTCCAGGTGCTCCAGGAGGTGTTCAGCTCTGCCTGGAAGTGTCAGCAAGCAAACTTGGGAGTCTGTCTGCAAAGCAGAGGTTGTCACCAAACTCTTGGCTGCCTTATTCCTTGTGAGTAAAAGGAGGGCTTCTTGTGCCAGCCCAGCATCCCTGGGGGCTGTTCCCAGTGCAAGGGAAGGTCTGCAATGGCATCTGTTCTTGGACGCGAGCAGAATTCTCCCTGTGTTGAGGGATCTTGAAAAAGCCAATGTCTGATTTCTTTCAGATTTGGTGGAGAGGGGTCAAAGCCCACTGCAGATCCTACTGCTCGACATGGGGAGGTTGGAGATGGAATTGGCCTGTGCAGGCCTTTCCTCTGATGTGTGTTTATGCTCCCTGTTGTGTTGTTCTTGAGATGGATGTCCCACCTTTCTCCAGGAGCATAAGTGGCTCTGTTCACCTTGTGCTCTGAGTAAGACTATTATTGTGTGATCTGCCCATGGAACAAGTGTGGCCATCCGGCCCTGGGATTTCTGAAATCCAGCCCTGTAACTGGGGGAGAGCAGCCTCAAGGAGGCAGGGGCACGCTCAGAACCAAGCCAGGCCCTGAGTGGGGACAGGTGTTCTTCAGGATAAGCCTTACATCATTGATCCATTAGGGTGATGAAAGTATGACTGATCTCCGTTGTGTGGATTGCTGTAGGCTAACATAGCTACCTCACTGGTAATTTGTTTATTTAGCAATCCCGAAGCGGGCATCTCTAAAAAAAACCTTGTGAAAGAGGTGGTGATAGAGTCCTCATTCTGCAGAGGAGGAACTGAGATTGTCTTGATCAAGGCCATTCAGTAGCAACAGAAAGCACACACGCCCAGCCTAATCTCTGTCTTTCCCCCTTGCTCTTCAGTACTCAGTGGCTCTCCAGTTCTTCTGCTGTAGAGGCAGCAGCCACGGTCATCACGGGAATCGTCAGGGGCATCCTTGTAGGTGAAGACCAGCAGGCTAGTTTAGTGCAGAGCCCCCACCATCTCCTAACCCTCTGCCTGGTTGACTTTACATTTTCTAAAAATAATGACTGGGAAGTTGTCTGTCTGCGGCACCATAAACCAGCCTCCAGCCTCATCTGCGTTTGCTGGTGTGCTTCTGGGCCCCTCATAAGACCCACAAATATTCATACAAGATAAAAATGGCCAGGCTTGTTGGGAATGTGTTCTCCTGCTTCCCTGTTAAAAAAAAAGAAAAGAAAAGGAAAGGCAAACTTTGGCTCTGGAATTGGGAGCATCCTGGAAAGCTTGAGGAAATTGGAGGGAGCAACTGTCAGCCATTTTGTGAAAGCGCCCATGATGTGCTATTAATATTCTCGGTATGCTCTCAAATATGAATCTGTGGTGGTTTGGGGAGGTACAGTGTTTGCATTCTTGGTTGCCCTGGGATTCACTTCTATATTTAGGAAGTGGGGTTTCTTTCTAATGCTCTGGCTGGCCCTGGCTGCTTCCTCTCTCTAGGTGGTGACCCTCCCTGATTCGCCGAAGGCCCGATCCACCCAAGTAGTGGTGATTCAGTCCATGTGGGGCTGAGTCTGCCATGCGTTGCATGAGGCAGCCATTGCCTACATCCTCTTCCTCTGGCACATACAGGGCACCACCAAGCTTAGCTGGGTTCAGATTCCGGGGGGCCCTGACAGCTCTTCAAAGTGCTCGCATTGGCTCCCCAGGGCACGAAAGCAGACTGGTAATGGTGGGAGCCACGACTGCCAGCCTAGAGAGTTTGAACCCACAAGGGGAAGGCCGGAGCGGAAGAGAGAAAGATCTTGCCGTCTGAGTGATACATCAGTGTTCCTGGAGCAAGACATCCAGCGAATGACTCACAGCCTCGTGTGGGATATTTATATATATTTCCTTGTTCTACAGAATGAAGGCTCACTTCAGCCTCAGTGTTCTGTTTCCTGTATTTGATAAAATGCATTTCCTACTTCTCCCCTCCCCAGGCTTATTTCTGGGCAGAATAATCCCGTGGGGAGCTGGGCTGAGATTTGCTGGTTCTTTTTAAACCCCTGGATCTGGAGGTTTCGGTTTGACTGGATGTCGTAAGCTGGACTTGGTTAGAGAGCCAGGGTGGTCCCGGAGGTCAGGTCAGGGGCCTGGGGTGGTAGGCCAGTAAGTAACTGCAGAGATTTGGGTTCACGTTCCATTTCTGTGGACTGTCTGCTCGCTCTCAGTATTTCCCTGCCTTTGGTGCAGAAACAGGTTTATTATGATAGCGGACAGGATTCTGAAACTACCTATGTTTTTAAAGGGGTAAAGAGATGTGACGTGTATCTTGCAGTTCTTTTCTGCCAAGGGCTATGCTCCTGCAGGAGAATAGTTCATCTGCACCCTACGCTAGCGAGGACGGGTCTGGGCCAAGAGCAGCGACGGGTGGGGTCATCCTGCCACGTCGTTCCCTTTCTCTCTTTTGCCAAGATGGGGACAGATCACCAAATGCCCTAAGTGCGTGCATCCAGCAGGCTTTGGAATTAGGCCAAGGATCAGGGGCATCTACGGTGGAAGGATGGTAAGCAACCAAAAAGGCAGCTTCAATTGCATGGTTGTGGTTGCCATCTTGGCTTTTGGACCACCCTGTCCTCTGCTAAGGGTTGCAGTTGGCTGGCTGTTTTGGGTCTGCTAGCTCAGGCCTGGCTCCTGCATTTGTGGCACAAGGTGAATCTCTTCCAGGAAGGGAAGCACACCTGATGTCCCACACCCATCCCACCTTCTGGTTCTCCTCCACAGTTGGACTTCCTCCCCTCAAGTTGGGATGGAGTGGGAGGGGCGGTTCTGTTTCTCTGCCACCTCCCCTCTGGGGCTGCAAAGCAGGAATCGTTTAACTCTTGGGATGCCTCATCCCAGTGGAATCAGGCAAGCCAAAAGAAGCAGATTCCTCAGGAGCTGCTAGAAAGGAAAATGGCCACCGAGATTCCAACACTCGAGTCTGTCCTCCCCTCACTCCCCTCTCGGCTTTTCGTTCATCCTCCCGATAGGTCGTCAGCCCGAGCGCTGAATGTTTTTTGCTTCACGCAGTCTCAGACCCAAGTGCAGATGTTTTATGCTTCTGCACATTTGTAAGTCTCCTTCTAATCTGGCATTACATTTCTCTGGGGTGTACCTTGGCATTCACACCCTGAACGTCAGAAATAGGGGAAACTGTGTGCTTTTTTAAAAAAGGTGATAGAAAGATTGCAGTGGAATGGCTTAATTTTGTCAGTGTTCAGTCCCAGCATTTCTCCTTTGCATTAGGATGAACACCAGAACGTTTTAAAGATTTCTGGCTAAGAGAGCTCTGTGAAGACAGGGCAAAGGCAGCCTGTCCTGCATCATGGATGCTCAGAACAGGAGTGCCACCATTGGGTTCTGCTTACGGTAGTTTCACGTGCCCGGGTTCTGCCCACGGTTGGAGACCAAGTGCTACTGGTCTGATCCAGCAAGATTTTTATCTTCTTCGGGGGGCGGGGTGTGTGGCTCTTCTCACTTTGAAAAATAAACCCATGACAGGCTATGCCTCTCCCAGTGTGATGAAGAGGAGGAATTTTGCTAGAATGAGATGAGAGTCCTGTAGCCCAGAAGAGGGTGGAAGGTTGATTGACCTCTCCTGCTGGTGGGGATGATTAGCGACAGGTCCCCCAGGCTGTCTGATTAAAGGGAAGAAGTTGTCTTCATTTTACAGCAGGCCTCTCGTTTGCTGCTCTCCAGAACCTCACTGCCGTGGTCACATTGGTTGGGCATGGAATTCCCAACACATCTGGCCAGTGCCAGGTTGGAAAGGGTCCTTTTCAGGAGGCAACATAGGCTTTTCCTTAAAGCACCCTGTAGCCGTCTTGCAGGTTGTCCGCTACCTGCATCAGATCCCCCCCCCCGCCCCCGTGTGGCTCTGCTTCCAGCCAGTCTGCAGATGTCTCAGACCTGCCCGCTGTTCTCAGCCTCCTCCCTGTCCTGATGCCTCCAGCCTTGGCAGAGCCCACCGGTTGCTCTTTGGTGTTTCTGGGGTGCCACCTAGTGGTCGCTGGGAAGAAGTGGCCGAAAGATAGGGGAGGGAGGAGGAGGAAAAGCAGAATTGGCAAAGGCATTTGAAAACAAAAGGAAAAAAGCTGCATGAAATCACAGAGCTTGGATCAATTATGCTTATCAAGTAATTTCTCTTATTTTGAATATTCTATCCTGTATTCTTTGTATCAGGGTTCCTCGACCTCAGCAACTTTAAGTTGGGTGGACTTCAACTCCCAGAATTCCCCAGCCAGCCATGCTGGCTGGGGAATTCTGGGAGTTGAAGTCCACCCATCTTAAAGTTGCTGAGGTTGAGGAACCCTACTTTGTATGGTTCTTTGCTATTCTGTGTATTGCCAAGCGACTGGGAAAAGACAGGAAGCTTGATAGGGCACTGAGTCCTGATAATTATGATTGCCACTGGATTTTACTTGGATTGCAGATAACTTTGTAGCATAGCTGTGCGTTTGTATACGGGCTAGAAAACTGCTTTTTTAAAAGGTGATTTTCAGGAAAGTGAATTTGACAGTCAAGGTCACCTTTTTTTCTGTGAACGGTGGAAAAATGGTGTGTGGACAAGCCTTGCTTTCAGGATATTAAACTAAAGCAACATGAAAAGGAAAGTAGCATCTTCTTTTGTTGGTGAAAATGTACATAGGTTTTCTGAACTCCATGACCTTTCTCACTGGGAGTTTCTTCCTTGCCACAACACCAGCTCAAATTGGTCATTTCAGTAAGAGCTACTGCATCAGTTTTGGTCTTACCTGCTTATGTTAGTAGCGTGTGGCATAGGGATAGTTGGAACATAACAAAAAATTCAACTCTGGTCTTGCAATGAGGCTCTCTTTACGAGCAGAGAAACTTTGTTATTCTGCAGAAGCTGTTGTGTGGATTTGGGTTTGCTGGCTGTGTCCTGACCCAGGGGATTGTGTGTCTACATTTTGTTCTGGCAGGAAAAAAAAATGCCTCTGATTTCAAGGTTACCTGAATTATTCTATCAGAAAGGATGGAGTCAATTAAGCAGATCAGCATTTGCTTTCTGGGTTTACATTATTTGATCTGCTTGCACAATCTGGATGTTTGCAGAGTTCAGAGTTACATTAGCAAAGACTTGGAAAAAGGCTTGGAAAAAGGATCCTGGGGAGGGGAGAAGTAACCTTGGGAGGGAAATGGCAGTGCTACCCAACACCTCCGGATTCAGATATCTGATGGACGGAGGGAGGCAGAACCCAGGTGTTGGGCAAGCCAGGAGTTACCTGGACACCAGCCTGACAGGCGAGGCGAGAAGACAATTCAGGCTGCTTTGCATCCTGCAGGCAGCCTCATGAATTTCAGTTCCTAGAAAAGAAATGTCCTCTGTAACTCCAAAGACAGAATTAATTTGGTGCAGGGTGGGATGACAATTCCCTCTTTTTTAATCTGAATGGGATATCTTCCTTCACAAGGGTATATTTATTATTTAATAAATAATAAGTTTTATAAGTTGCAGATCCTAAAACTCCTTCCAGATAATAAAACCTAGGGAGAATAACCAGAGTAAGACCAGTTGATAAAAAAAAAATAGAGAAAGTTACTGATTGACATAATCAGTAGGGGTTTAAAGTGATGCCCAAAGCACGTGTGCGTGGGGGCCTGGTGAACGGTAGACAACATTTGCCTTTGTATTGCTGCCAAGGGGACATCCATAAGTGGATGGATGGAGGGGGTGAGACAGCTGTATGACTGGGAGGCTGAAGTTTCTCCAAGTCCTAAATGTTTGGGGTGAGCAGTAGGGCAGGCCGATCCATTCACCCCCCATTTTGGGGCTTCCTGGGAAATTGAGGGTGGCAGACGCTCCCCACCCCCCGTTGGCCTGATCCTGCACAACTGATATTGTTACTCCGCTCTTCAAGTGTCCTCCAGTCTTTACACCCATCCCGGAGAGTTGGCAGTGCCACTGCTGTTCCAGTTGTAAAAGCTACAGCTGTGTCTGAGTTTGTCAGAGAGTTGCCATTGCGACTTCGTGGCTGGGGAGAGATGCAAAATGGCATCTTTTGTGTGGTGCAGCTGAGTTATGGAAGAATGAACAGTGCGGCTAAGATGCAAGAAGAAGGCCAGGGTCTTGCCTTGGGGGAGTTTCTCCTTCCGTGCTTCTCTGTGACTCTCCATGTCTGATTCAGTCCTAGGGGAATGGAGAAGATGAGACTTTACTCACCCCAAAAATGCCCAGTAAACAAGCTGACTAGCCTGAAACACACGTTCTCCAGGCTGAGCCAAAAGGTGACTCAGCTTTGGGAAGAGCAGCTCTCAAGCATTTGCATGGAGTTTTGGGGGGGGGGGGGGGATTGAAGGACAGGTTTATAGGAACCATCTCTTTCAAGAAATGGAAGGTGCTGGGGGGTGCCCACCTTTTCATTCTGGTAAGTCCAGGCCGTAGGGAAGAAAAGATGGCTTGTCTCCCATTTGCGGAAGAGCTGCTTGACATTCTGGCACAGAATCTCACTCACAATCTCCCCCTTATTGCTGCTCTTGAACACGGTACCTCTGGCTCTCACACCTGAGAAGAGTACATGGAGGGGATGGTTTGAGGTCTGAAGGTTGCACCCAGAGATGAAGGCGCAATCCTGAGGCATTGGGGGTGTCCAGTAAGTTATTTCATGCAGAATTTAAGCACTTGCCATAAAATAAACCTTGTCATGAAATACCTTGCTGAAGCTTGTACATGTTGTAGACCAGTGTTCCTCAACCCAGCCACTTTAAGATGTGTGGACTTCAACTTCCAGAATCCCCCAGCCAGCACGGGAATGGGGTAGGCCAGATTTGCTTAACGACTGTGTGATTTGTTTAACAGCCGTGGGAAAGGTTTGTAAAATCGGGTGTGACTCACTTAATGACTGCATTGTTTAGCAACGGAAGTTCTGGTCCCAATTGTAGTCGTAAATTGAGGACTACCTGTATTTTGAGGAATAGCAGTCATCTAAAAAAAGAGAGTTAGAATTTTGGATTAATATTTGATTTTTTTAAAATTCCCAGCTGTCAAACTGTTGTTGTTGTTGTATTCCTTATTTTATAAAACAGTGGATTTCTAGAAAGCAGAACATTTTCCATGGAAAATGCAGCCATAGTTCTGTGTTCTCCTGATCTAGCATCCTGGGCATCTTTTTTTGCATTTGCTCACATTCATTCCTGTCAAACCTTCCATCTCACTTTCTTCCCTCTGTTGCCTCCTCCGTTGTCAAAACTGCTGCTTGTCACAGGAGTCTGTGGTCATTACTCAGAATCCTCCCCCAAGCAGGAGTCATTCAACAGCATCATAACAGAAGGATCTGGCTGCAAAGCACTTTGATACATCCCATTGGTGGTTTCAGCCTGGCTGAGACAGTTTAATCATCCCAGAACTGAGAAAGTTATTTTTGACTTACTTTATCAGAAGCAGCAGAGACAGCTGCAGTTGAGGGAGCCAGAAATTCAGTTGGCACAGGAAGTTCTTTCTCCAGAGGTAAAATGCATAGGTAGAAAAGCAGTCCCTCTCTTGGCAATCTAAGTTTTGGACTTCCCCAGAATTTTACCAAGATTGCTCTGAGATGCATGTTATTTTTATTGTCCTCTCCTGCATAACCTCAGTGATACTGGTCCATTCCTTGATGGACGGTGTGCTGCAGAGGAAATTGTGGAACAACGTTACATAGGTGTAGGCAAAGCCCATCCAGTGTTATCTGTAGGAAAGGATTGCCCAAAGCTCTGCCTGGAATTTACTGTCATAAGCTCAGTTTGGGGGAAATGTGGTGCCTTGTAGAAATGCACCAAGCATTAACTGCTTAGGGACATCTTTGCAAGTAACTGGGAAAGCTGCACTCGATGAAGGTCTGCCTGAATGTATCATTGCCCTGATCAGTGTTAATGTGACAGACAAGACACACTGTGAGTGTGGAAAGCCCAATTCGCAAAGCCATCATAATATATAGGATTGAACAAGCTACAGTTCATGCATATAGAAGTTCAGGTGATTGCAATGTCCGTTTCTCTGGAATCCCGAGTGAAAACTCTGAACATCCTAGGTTATCCCCCCCCCTCCCCCCAAATCTGAGCATGAGAACGTGGTAATGCTATTTTCAGAGAGGAAAAGAGAGTAGGACTCTACTCCCCACGTGTTTGGTCTACCTGAATCTAGATTCTGACCTACAGCAATTGGTCTATTACAATATGAGTATTTGCTGCTGCGATTGTGGTGAGCATCTAGCGACTGTGGATGGTTGAGCTACTCCGCTGTTGTCTATGCGGATTGACGAACTCTTGGACAAGGACCGTCCCAGTTCTGCTTCTGAGGCTTCTTTTTAATGGAAAGGCAGGTTGAATTAGATTTTCCATTGGTTCTTCCCTGGGCTTGCCTTTGGCCACCAGATTGTTGACATTTGTGATGTCGGGGGCAAAGGTAATTCTCCAGTAAGTACTGGAGTACTGACTGCGTTCTTGTAAAGAAGGTGGATGCAGTTGGACAGATCTGACCCATATGCTGGGAAATCAGGAGGCAAATCAGAAATCAGAAGGAATCTCTGCCAGAGGCTGAATGAGAGTCGTGCCAGCGCCGAGACGATCTTGAACAAGGCCACCCCAACACAAGGAGCCTTGAGCAGGGTTGTCCTCAAGTGAATGAAAGGGAGTGGTACCACTTTGCATTTTACATCTCCAAATTTAAGGATGTCTTGGATTGCAGAAGGTGGAGATTATAGCTCTTTTTCTCTTTCCTTTTTTCTGGCTGCCCGGGAACAAATATATGTCAGGAGTAGTGCTTGAATTAAAAGCAAAAACTGTCACAATCTCTCCTTTTTCTGGAGAGACCTCGCTGGCCAGAATTCCCTGTCCATCTGCCGATCGCCGCCGCAATGCTGTCCCTGCTCTTTCGGGAACATCTAGTTCACCATGAATCCTCACTTGCTGTGATGAAGTCATTTCTTTATATATATCTTTTTTCTTTTTCTTTACTATATTCTTATTTTTTTCTTTCTTTTCTGCACTTTCTACTTTTTCTCTTCTTTTCTTTTTTTAGTTCGTATTAGTTTCTATCCTTCTAATTGCAATGCTCAGTAAAATTATTATTAAAAAAAGAATTAAGAATCCAGCAGTCTTTTCCTAGGGGCATCTTCATTTTACCCATAGGAAAGTAGTTCTTTTCCACCACCGTAATATGGGAGACAAGGGTTCTGTTCTTGCTGCTGTTTTAGTAATAACACTGTTATTTCGGGGGCACTCTCAGTTTCTCTTCTTTATGTATCAGTGAAAAGGTCCTTTAAAACATAAAAGAACACCCAGTGTCAGGTTGTATCTAATGGAGGCTGCCAGGAACAACTGCCCACTGTCTTTCTGGCAAGAATCTGCCATGCTGTGATTGCCCAGTGACGGCAAATCTAGCCCTCCGAACAAAAGTGGCAATATCCCCAGTATCAAAAGTGGTAATTTATAACTTGATGGCCGTTTGTTTTTGCACTCGAGAAGCCAAGATGCCACTGGGGTGGCCTTCGTTAATTTCACTAGGACCACGCCTTTGACAAGTGCCTGTGAGAGTGTCGGGGAAGGCATCAGGTGCCTCTGGGAGCGTCAAGGGCAGGTGGCGCATTCTTTCTCTGAATGCCTGCCTGCGCTTCAGGGATGCGCATGCCCACCGGTGTCCTTACTCTCGCCACTGCGGGAGCTCCCTCTGCCCAGTGCTGGAGACCTCCTTTAGGTCCCCTTTGGGGTGGCTAGGAAATGGACCTTTTTGGTGGTGGGAAAATCTGGGAGTCTTTATTCCAACTCCTCTTTTGGCTTTGCCTTAAAAGGAGCTCCTTTATTTCCCAACACTTTTTATATTTGTTCCTTTAATCTGCTTCTAATGTCATTAATGAGGTCTGTTTAGGACTCTTTCTATTGTTCTTAGAGACAGAATGTTCAGCATTCTGTTTCCAATTTTTAATATTGTTTATGCTCTCCTAGGAATTTAATTGTAAATTAAGAGAGGGAATGTAGCTTTGATCCCCCCCCCCCCCCCATGAATGCTGAGCCACGTTCCTGGGTTGTGGCTCCACATTTTCCCTTGGGTTGAATGAGGCCCTTCAGTTAGGAGTAATGATGTAGTAAAACTGTTCCCAGTTTCTGCTTCTAAGACTCCACGGGCTATGAGACTCAGTCCCCCTGCCTCACCCCATTTATACATGAAGATTAGGATTCAGTGGATTAGAAACCCAGTTTCTCTCCTTCCATGGGGCTGGGGCTAGTCTGTGTGCCGCCTTTGCTTGGTGGCTGGGACTTCTACTCCACAACTGTCCCAGGGAGAGAACGTTTGAACAGTTGCTTCTCTTCCAAACAAGCCTGCATGGACAGCAGGCATTCCAAGGGGTTTAGGAACGGAAGCTTCAGAGCACGACATCCTTTCCTCTCTTCTCCTCTCCTCTGTATGGAACCAAACCAAGGTCGAAAAAGGAACCCCTTTCTTGTGTAAATTCTTTCAGGAGCCGTGCAGGCTCAGTCTCTTCCTATCTGTAAACTCTGCGCTGCTGCTGTGATCACCCGCCCTGTTCTCTGTGATGCTGCGTCCAAGCGCTCGTGGCTCAAGAGAAAGGAATTTAAAACTCAAGAGTATTAACGGCAGAGCGGCTGGAGGGACTGGGAATGAGAAGGCAGATGCCACCTTGGAATGGTGTTTTTCTGCTACCCACAGTTTTTGTCCTGAGCCACGTCCTTGGGGTAGCTGGGATCTTGTACTGGAGCAGGAGAAACAGCCGGAGCAGGGAAGGTACTGTTCTTTGTGTAGCAAACTGAATGTGTGTGGGAAAGGGAAAGGGAGTGTGATCCGTCTCCTGACCTTGTTTAAGGCAGTAAAGTTGGCTTACTGGATCAGTGATGTAATGGAACACGCTGAGCTGCAGAACCTCCTTCGCTCTGCATACTTTGGTTTCTGAACCTCCTTGGGTGGTCAAGGACTGCACCCAAGGAACCCTGGGAAATGTTGTTCTTTCTGACCTCTGATTCTGCAGAGTGTCATCAGGGCCTGGCGCGCCTTTCTATCCAGACCTGCACAAGGAAATAGTAATAATATTAATATTAACATTGGTATTAATATTAAATACAGAAGTAAGGGAAGTTCTGGAATAGGCAGTTCTTCAGTGGCATAAAAGGCACTGCAACGTATTTATTCACAGAAAGTATTTATCTTTAGTGCAAACAGAGGACTACTTTAGATGGCTGTAAATGAGGATTAAAAGAATGGGAGGGGGAAGAGGGACATCTGTCAGTGGATATGAAGCTTAATATCGGTGGACTCTCCACATTCATGGGCAGTGTGCCGCTAAGCTCCAGCTCCGGGGGGCACCCCATACTTCTACTTTTGCCCCTTTTCCTGCTGTACTTCTGATTTTCCCGGAGGCACCTGATGGCCCCTGTGGGAAGTTGGGGCTCCCTGCACTCTGTGTTGGCAAGGCCCTTGGAGAGTCAGACAGTGGAAATTGAACTCCAAAGCCTGCCAGATGCTCCAGGAGGAGGAACAAAGGTGGGTGAGGCCAAGGTGCTGTCCTGAAATAAAGATCGGGAGCAGGAAGCTTTGTGTACATGCAGCCAAGGGCCCTGGGAAAAGACCTGGCCCTAAAATCTGTCTTTTTATAAATTAAGTGGAAACTGGGAAGTTTTGTGCAGAGTGAACCAGACAGACAGGTGGTACAAGGGCAAATCTGCTCCACACAGCCAGTTCTGCAGACTGGGTGGCTCAGCTGGGAAAAGCAATGGGCAATTGATGATTTTTGTTATCAGGTTTTGGTGTCTGAGCCGTGGTTGTTGTATATTAAAAGTCCCAGTTGAAGAACTTCCATGTTATAGTCCCAGGGAACTTTCAGGTTAGTGCCACCCTTTCAAGTCCTTGCATAGTTAACCTAATTTTCTCTTTGGGTGCCTCCCCCCCAAAAAATCAGAAGATGTTGTGGGAGAGCATGGGAACATTGCAAATGGGAAGCACCATCTGGGTCCTGTAAAATTCATGAATGAGACCGGGAACTACATATAAAGAAATTTTGCCTGAAAACAACCTGGCAGAGACTAGAAAGTTGTGCAGTTTGGAACAGTGATGCTGGATGGGAAATTATTTGCTGCTCTTTTGTTGCACAGAAAATGTTCCTATTTCTAACAATAGATTGTTTAACAAACATAAGTGGTAACTCAGTGGCTGCAAAGTGTAAAAGTCCCATTTTCAGTTACAGGATCTTTATCCTGATTGGCTCAGTTTCCTCCCTGACTGCCTGCTTGCTCATTTTGGAGCTTTCCTTCTGGACCAGCTGCCGTCGCTTTGTTTTTTGCCTTGTAGGAAGAGGCTGTGCTAGTCATAGCTGAGCGCTTTTCATCGCCTTTATTTGCCTGAGTTAATATAAAGAAAATCTATGCTACGGAGTCGAGATAAAAGCATCTTTTAATATTTTTTCTTTCCAGTTTCAACTTCCTCCGTTGTAACTTCATTTCCTTCTGCATAGTTTTTTTTCTAAAAGTCCGTGCTTGTTCAGTCCATCTGAAAGGCAGAACATTTGGGAAGGCTGATTTAGCGTGTGAATGGGATAAACCCCCGAGGAAAACATAGATTCTCCTTGACTTTCCTTTGTTCAGCGGGTTAGCATGGCTGGGTTAGACAGGGAGAGGTGAGTTCTTGAACAACGGACGAGATCCTTTGTGCCTCTTCCCTCTTCCTCGTAGAATAAGCGAGCCGGCGGAAGCAGGTTCTCCCCTCTGGTGGAAGCAGCGCTTCGGCGCCAAGGGAAGCGTTGCAGTGCCCCGGAAGCTCATTCTGATGCAGACGTGTTCGCTTGGGCATTAAGGGACCGTGTGCCCAAACCACAAGGCTCAGCTCCAGACCTGACTTGGAAACAGCCTGCTTTGCCTCAGACGAACTGGAGACGGGCCAGTTCTGCTCTAACCCGAATCACAATTCAAAAATCGCAATCCCTCTTTTCACCAGCTTTTGAAATCTCCAAGCTGTGACAGGATGAATTCCTGATTTTCAGGAATTGCGACTTCATTATGAGAGAATGTTTTGCATTAGAGCTTAGAGACTACTATGCTGGTATTCTTGTGATTGATGCTTTTAAGTTTAGAAGGGAATTGTTTTGCTTTTTTCATCGGGGGACAGAATTGAATAAAAATGGGCAAGCAAAATTGACTCACCAGGAGGGATCAGAGCCAGGCCCCTGGGTTTGTGCAACAGTGGCTGATTCCAGAAAACAATATGCTTATCCCCCTGTTTTTTTAAGGGCAATTGTTAAGAAAATGACATGCCAAATAGAAACGACCCGAACAACATTTCAGAAAGATAGGTGTGATTGTGTGCGTGTGTGTTTCTTCATCTGCGTGTTTGTATGTAAACAGAGTCTTAGCACAAATTGAGGGGGTCATTTGTTTTGCCTCCCTCCTATGGCCTTTTTTGGGGGTAATTTGCATGAAAGTAGCGTCCCTCCTTCATAGAGGATTCCCTAATGAGAAATCTGCAAAACTGTAGAAAGATGGGTGCACGGGCTCTGGAATTATGCTTTTAAGAATGCCGTCGTCGTTTTCTGCTCAGTCTGCACAAAAGGTGCAGAAAGTGTGTTAGAGGCAGAGTGGATGATGGGCACGGAGTAAACAGTTGGCAGAGGCAGAAGGACTTGAACGGCCATCGTTTTCTGAAGAAGCACCTACGCTCCCCTCTCTCAGACCCCACAGGATCCGTCTGATGTTTTCGTCTCCCTTGCTCGTAGGAGGGAGAACCTGCAAAGAACCTGAACTCTAGGACAGACCTCTGGCCGATCACGGTTCCCGTCCTCCTTTTCCGGGACGGGAAAGTTCTGGTGTAGACCTCCAGTGGGATAATAAATTAGAGCTCCCAGCAAGAAAATGAGGTTGTCTTCTGCCTTTCCCCACTTGGAGTTTTCCTTAGGTAAGGTATTTGTGCAGAAATGACCCGTATTTGCTGGCCCCTGTTTGTGCCCCTCCAAATTCTGAGTCATTTGCACAGCTCGGGGACAGTTCAGAGTAAGATTGGTTTGGCTTCCAAGAAGTTCTGATTTTGAGACTTGACAGAATCCGTTTGATTGATGTTTTGATCAGGGCTCCTGCATACTTGAAAAGATGACCGTTTTTGATTTGCAGTTCTGTCAGATACTCATATACTGAAGGAGACGAATAACTACAGAATTGTGACAAAAGATCGGGAATCTGATGAACAAATGTTATTAAAAGGCATAAGCTTTTGAAGCGTGTGCCTTTTAATAAAATGTGTTACAGTAGCCAGAAAAGGGACCATCAGATTCCTGATGTTTTGCTGCCGTAGATTGACAGGACTCTCTTCCTACAGTGTGTACAGACTTGTGAGGGCTGCTCTCTTCTGCATTAACTAATCCCAGATTGGGGGCACGCCTACCTGGGGTTCCGGGGCAGAGGCTCTGCTTTGCTTGGCGTCTGCAGGTAAGGCCGGGGAGGCCTCTGCTGGTCGAAGCGGAGAAGGTCAAGCTGAAGGCTCCGGCGGTCTGAGCCGGTCCTTTAGGGAAGGCACCCTCCCCTGGCCCTGCTCGCAGGTTTTCTTGTTGGGGCCTGCTGGAAACCTGGAGCCCAACGCTTTTGTATTAAAGCAGGACCGTTTCATGAGGTAGCTCTTTCCCTTGTAGCTGCAGAAAAAGAGGGGCTGGAATCAGAAGCTCTTGAGCGGGTTGCTGGGCTGTTTTCTCCTTTAGCAAGCAAGACTTGGCCTTCTCTGATGATTTTGCTGCCCGGTCAATGTGGCGGCCGCTGTCCTGCCTCCTTTCTGCGGGTCCTGGTGGCCCTGGCCTCCGCCAGGATTGCTGGGCACCAACTGGTTCATGCCGGAGGGCTGAGGGGCAATGGGGCCAGGGACGTGATGGTCAGGGGGGCGCCAGCAGCTGCAAAGAGTTAAGGAGAGTATGGCAGCAGGTTGCTTATCGGAAGGACTCTCTGGACAAAGATTAACCAGCCAGAGATAAGCTGGCAAGGTCTTTGTGCTGGTGAGAAGGAGCAAGGGGCTTATTATTAGCTCATGGGATAGTGGCACAGGGCGGGGGCGGGAGAAGGGCTGATCTCTGAAAGCAAGAAGAGTGGGAATGGCAGATGCCTGGGGGGGAGAAATAACTTCAGGACCTCGGTGGTTTTGGGGTGACGGGAAGGATCCAGAGCTTCCTGCCCTCTTTGAACCCCACTGGACTTCCTGAGCAAAGGAGCACTGCCTGGCTGAAAGAGAATAAGCAGTCGTTATAAATAGCAGAAGAAGAAAAGGAAGACAAGAAGGATAAGCAGCCCCTCTTATCTCTGCTCTGGACATTCCAAACTGTCATCTTCCAGAAGGTGCTGCTCCCCGCAGAAGTAGTTGATCCGCAGAGCCAAGCTCTCAGTCCTTGGCCTCATCTTTCAGCTGGATGCCTTTGTGACTGGTGAAAAGGCTGCCGGACCAACAGAGACGCAAAAGGAAAGAACGGACCCTTGTTTTCCCCTTGGTGTCATCTTGTGTCAGCACATCTGATGCCTTGCAATTGATAGCAGAACTGCCAGTGAGTCCGGGGAGAGAGACAATGCACTGCCTTGTTTTGGGAGGAGGACGTGAATGGCCATCTACCTTCTCCAACCATTTGCGACATGAAGATGCAACCTGTTTCAATGGACTTTAGAGAGCAGGTGGGATTCTAGAAGGCAGAGCTGGAACACTGGAAAATTGTCCTTCTGCTCTGGGTGCCTGAGTAGTTGTGAGTGTCACAGGACACCCTGGATTATGCCCATTGCTCATCCCTTGGAAAGCAGAATCTCTTTCGCTTCCCCAAACCAGAAAGTTCAACCAAGGTGTCTAGACTGAATGCTTTACTTGGATTTATTTTTACTACGTGCCTCTGCCTGAATGTGGAAAGGTCCCAGAAAGAGCAGGGGTTTCCTCCAAATGCTGTACTGGCTGGATGAACCCTAACCCATTATGGCGTGAAGGAGGATGTTGGCCAATCTCCTGAAAACCCCCAAGCTTTTTAATGAAGGAGTGCTTTTCTCCAAACCCCCAAGGCCGTAGAACTGCAGTGTGTGCAGGCTGGTTTCTGGAAGCACCAGCACATGCGCTTCCTTTCATGGCTGATTATGAAGTAGGAAGTTGTGGGAGGAGCTATGGTGAGGAAGCTGGTGGCAACTGCAAGGGGCTGGGAGATCACGTTGAAGATGTCTTACAAGGGAAGCAGGAAGATGGAAGAGTTCTGTTCCACCCCGAGGATTTAATGCAGCTTGCACGGGAACCCCAAAGGACCATGTGGCACGTTTACAGAACGGAAAGGGAGCTGAATGCCCACCTTGTGTGCCAGATGTGTTGTGTTGGTTCGTATACCTCTGCCTGCCTTGTGCCTTTCTTGGTGGGGGAGGGTGAGAAGTAGAGCAAGTTTGAATCCAAACCTAATCATGTTTATTCAAGAGTATGAGCTGTTGTATTTAATTCCTTTTCTTTGGGTGTAGTGTTGGACTTCAGATGCATTTTATCTTTCAAGTTTCAGATGGATTTTGCCCTAGATAACACTGCATCCTAGAATGTTGTTGGGAGGCCAGATAGGGTGCTCATGTAAAGTCTCCAAGATTGGAAGGAGACTTTTTATATTTACAACCAGGAGGTAACACCCTGGGAGTACAAGCTAGTTGGGTTTTTTTATTACAAGGTGAGTTGGCTGCCTTGAGCAGTTTGTCTTGGGTACTTACAGAAGAAATCAGATACCAAAAATAAGCAGAACTGATTGGGAACTTGATTGCAGTCTACCAGGGAGCTTTTCTATCTCAGCCAGATTGGCTTGGGTGGAAGTGGCAGAGCTCCAGTTCAGTTTATGGGGCCGGCATAGGTGAGGGTATATGGAAATCAGTGGAAGAGCAGAGCTCAGTTGGATCTCTCTTTCTAGCACCTGAAACTTGGAAACGTGGTTGCTATTTCCTCCTTAAAACGGTCATTCTTCCTGAGGCACGATGAAGGAGATGCTGCTTCTGTTTCCTTTATTTGCACCACGTGGGTTGGGCAGGTACATCCTGAGGCAGTTTACAAAAATGATAGCAGCATCTTCTATTGATTGTCCATGTCTTTTGCAAGATTTCAACACCTTCAGTGAAATAGGTGGTAGACATTTTTTAAAAAGGCATCTTGACTTGAGAGGAGTTCTAAGTCAGAAATGGGAAGCCTCTTGTTCTCCAGATTTTCCAGCTTCTATCATCATTGGCCATGCTGGCTGGGAATTGTTGTTCTGTAGCATCTGGCAAATCAGAGGTTCCTGATTCCTACTAAAGAAACACAGAACTGATTTTTTTTCTTTAAATATTTAGCTTAAAAGAGAGAATGGAATAAATACATGAGTACTAAAGCAAAATAATTTTTAGGTTTCTTTAGCCTGCTTCTACCTCATGCACCCCAGATGTGTTAGATGGCCACAGACCATACCCCAGCTGCTATGACCAGTGGTATCCAATGCACCTGAAGAGCAGTTGACTGGGGAAAAGTTGCTGTAGTGATATTCCTCATTTTGTTAAGTATATAACAAGCCAAGACCTGAACATTGTGGGGCGGGATTCTGGGGAGGAGATTGTTGGATCAGACAATAATGAGAAAAGGTAAATGTTTATAGCTTGTTACTTGATAAAACATGGCCTTTTGAGCATGGGGTCTCTGGCCTTGCTGAGAACACTCGGCTATTCAGTCCCCAAAGGGTGGGCTATAGATCTTCCTTCCAGGTTTGAATCCTGTTTGCCTCATAGAACATATAACATCAGTGCCCTTTGGATGGGCTCTCTTTTGAAATTAGACAGAGCTGCTCAGAATGGTCCTGCCTTGAAGATAATGGAATGGCAGGGAGTGAGGTATTGTAACTATGATGAAAGTAAAAGGAAGTACGTTGAGACTCCTTTAAATATGGTGGAAACATTTTCTGGTCATGGGAAATATTCTGAGAAGGAATTTTTTTTAGAAGGATGTCAGTGGGAATATTCCTGGACATTGATTGCAGGTGGTGTTTTGGGGAGAACGTGTTGCAGCTCTTTTTAATCTGTGGATGCTTAGAAATCCATACAAACAGTGACAGAGAAAAGAACCTTCTGAAGCTTTTCCAAGGTTTCACAGAAGGAAAGTCCTTGAGCACAGAACTGTACACAATTTGCAGTCGGTTGTTCATTGTCTCTGAAGGCTGATTAAAGGGAGGCTGAAGGCCAGAAGCCAGGCTGAGTGACCCCCAAATGTATACCAAAGGTGGAGACAAAAAACAATTAATAAAATGTTTAAAATAATAAAGAAATAGAAAGGAAAATGTGTATGATGGGGCTTGATGGAAGGGTAGAGATTGTTTATGTAGGCAGTGGGTTTGGATCTCTGATGGCTCTGCAGAAGCTCTGCACCACTCTGCTGTTGTAAGTGAGGGGCCGGGCTCAGCATTCCTCAACCCAAGAGTATCTTTTACATCAGGCACGTAGTGGTGGATCTCAAGAATTCTGCGCAGAAGCAGAGTAGATCCTTCAAACCCGACGTCTGCCCTTTCCTGGAATAAAGCATCAATGAACGTGAAGCTTAAAGAACTATAAGTGGATGGGTCTCTGCCTGAAGGAGTCTGCATTGTAAATGTTGGCAGTGAAGAGAGAAGGAAAAAGGAGCGTGTGCAGGGAAAGGAAGAGGCATATTCATATTACGGAATTAATTGGCACTTTGATCACAAGCCCTCTGCATGGTTCACTTCCACCAAACAGGTTGTCATGGACCAATACGATTTTTATGTCTTGTCTCCATGTTGATTGTTTCTTAGGTCAACCATCTTCCTATCACTCTTGTGAGATGGGCTACCACTATACTAGTTCAGAACTTTCCAAAAGTTCTCTGGCATACAGTGAGTGAGCTAAGGTTTGAATTCAGGCCTTTGGTAGGGTTTCATTATCTCTTGTTTCATTAATGCTGGCTCTGTGATTAGCAAAAGTTAGGCAGGATAAAGACATGTGGATATCTTTGGCTAACTGAATCCGAAAGTGTGATGTTTCATAGAATACATAGGGAATATTCATGGAAACATGCTGGAAGCCTTTCATGTATGGTACCTCAATTAGCTTCTGTGTGGTTGTGGTGCTCACGGAGTAAATGAACAGGGAGGCCTAAGAGGAGTTTGCCAAGGAGTTCCCCAGGAGGAAGGGATGAAATAACCAAAGAAGCTGAATGTTTTGAACAATTGTGTGCTAAACTATGAGACCTGACAACTGAGTCACCTCCTGAATAGCGGCTGGCTGCAGTGGATATGTCCTAAAAGCTGCCGATTGTCCACTGTGGGTGATTGCTTCCTCCTTGATAAACAGAGACAGTAGGAGGAATATAAAGCAGCAAGATTCCTGCTCACTAAATGAGGGAACAGGGAGAGGAAACAGGAATCTGCCAGGAGAGTTGGGAAGAGGAGCCCCTAACAGCTTTTCCTTACAAGTCAAGAGTTTATGCATAGCAAACCTGAGAGCATGAGAAGGGAATGAGAAAAAAGATATTTTTTTCTACTGGTGGAGCCTTAAAAAGAAAAAAATGAAGTTGGATGGACAAGAGTCTGCAACTGTGACCTGCAAAGCTTGTAGCATGTTTGTCTTCCTGTCTGGAAACGACCTTAGCAGCGTATACAAGCTTGGAGCAGTCCTTGGCCAAAAAAGTCTCATGATTGGAGCAGCAAGTGGCTGTACTTCAGCTAATAAGAAAGGACAAGGATTTCTCAGCTCAAGAAGAAGGCTGTACAACAGAAACTGACAGAAGCAACTCTCCTGAAGGAGACAGTTAAATGAAGGAACGACAACCAGAAGAAAGAGACAGTGCATCGTTGGAACTTGGAAAGGATTTTCAGGCCCTTGCAGATGAAACGGGTTTTGAGAATCCAGGGGTAGAAAAAAAAGACATTGCATAGCAAGAGACAGGATGGTGGGTCCCTGAAGAGCAGAGAAGATGCAACTGGTGTTGGATGACATTCTTCTCCACTTCATTCTGCTCCGATCAGAACCCACCTTGAACACCAGATGAAGTGTCTGGTTCTGGACACAACACTTTAGGAAGTGTTCAGAGAAATGGGTGTAGGTTCAGGAAAGGGGAATGATTTAAATGATTAAAGAGTAAGTAAGTCCTGTGAAGAGAGATGGGAGGAGCTAGCTGGTCATATTTGGATTAGAGAATGGGTGTCTGAGGAGGGTATGATAGCATTCTTCAAATTAGAGAAAGAGTGTCACAAAGAAGAAGGTCAGGACGTCTACTGCTTCGTGCCAGAGTGCAAGACATGAAATAATGGATTTAAGATGGAGAAAAGCAAACTCCAACTGACAATCAGAGTACTAATTCAGCAGTGGAACCACCATCCCAGAGAGGTGGTGGGCTCTCCTTCATTGCTTGTGTTCAAACAGAGGCTAGACAACCATCTGTCGTGGAAGCTTTAATTTGGGATTTAATTTAATTTTGGAGTGGGTGGCGGGAATCTCGGTGGCTTCAATGGCACCTGTGCACTATGACTACGCAATATGATGGCGAGAAAGTTTCTGCAGATTGGCTTTCATGAGAAATCCATCTGCGTCTTTGGTGTGAATGGGCAGCTTGTTGCAGTCTGGACACCGTGTATGAAGTAAACCCAAATGTCCTCGTAGAAGTGAGGGCATTGCTGATGTCAGTGTGGCAATTATGCCATTTTTTTTCAGGTTTCTGTTTGTCAGTGAATGTAGTTCTTGGTGGAAGCTGGGGGGTCGGCGGGTGGGCAGCATGTGGATGGCTGGAAACCACATTTAACGTTTTGGGAAAACAAGAGCTGTAACAAGCAAGACAAGGATACACAGAAAAGTTTTCTTTTTCTTTTTTCAATAAAGTTTGGGGTGGGTCTGGGGCTTGCCGTTGCTTTTTAAAAATGTCGTTAGCATTTACATTATAGCTTTGTATATTTCCCACCTCAAAATATACCACCATTTGGGGGGAATTGCAGTCTGATGGTTGCCTAAGGCATGCAGGTTGCCCCCTTGATTTAAAGAAACATTCATGGACCAGTTTGCTTTACGTTGCTACTTTACATTTATAGAAATGTAAAATTTGGACAAATTCCTTCATATCCTTGAAACTCTTCCGAATATCTCTTCTGATATTATTTGTACCCCTTTGAAAGTTGAACTAATTTATAATCCCATAGACCCCATTGCTAAAAATGTGTTTGTAGAAACTTGCATTCTCCCTCCGCACCTGGAGGCTCCCCATATTCTGCTGGCCCAGATCAGCCAGTGATCTGGCGTATTATGTGACTCAGCTCGCAGCTGCCCTTGCCCGAGCTCCTTACCCTGCAAGTGACTTTTTGCGAAATAGAAGGGGCCATTGTTTTTGATTCTGTCTTTCCTGATGTGGTGGGCCAGAGGGAGAGCCATCTAGTCACAATAAATGCACGAAAAAAGATAAAAGCACCCTGTTGAGAAAACAGCCCCCACGTTCTCTATCGGCTGCAAACAAGCCTGCATACCTGAAGCTCTCTGGAAAAGCTCTGGGGCGGGGGCGGGGGACTGGAGTGGGGGCCGAAACTACATGTAAAAGAGGCTCTCCTTGCAACCCGCAGCAGGAAAGCTAGTCTGGATAGGCTGTGTTTGTTTTCCCAGATGACTGAAAGGCTAACTCGACATGTTTGCACTTTCTCTCTTCTCTTTCTGCAGATGAACGGGACCGGGTCCAGAAAAAGACCTTCACAAAATGGGTGAATAAGCACCTGATGAAGGTAAGCCCAACACACCTTTGATTCTACTATACCTGCTCGTTTTTGTCTCCCTCCCCCCCTTGGTGTTCCTTTTTAAAGCTGCCACAGAAGAATGTTGGCATTCTTATGCCAGATGCTTTTCATCAAGTCCAGAAAAAGATTTAATACTGTGAGTTAATTCTTTAAAGTGTGCATGCTCCCAGCCCTTACAACAGCAGGAAAAAAATGTGTGAGATCTCTAAAGCAAAATATGGTTGGGTGAATGGAGGTTGATCAACATGCTTAGTAGTCAGATGGCAGGTCTTCAGTTCTTGCATAGCACATTTCCCCCCTTTTTACCCTCCCCTCATGAGAATTGCTGCCTTCTTCCTCTACACATTTTCTCGCCCTATGCAGTCCTCAGAGCCCCTGAACAGATTTCTCTCTCTGCTTTGCTCCTATAGGTGCGCAAGCATGTCAATGACCTCTACGAGGACCTGCGAGATGGTCACAATCTCATCTCTCTGCTGGAGGTTCTTTCAGGTGTCAAGCTGGTGAGTTTCCAAGATGCCACAATTGAAGCAGTTTTCCCAGGGCCACATTAAGGCCAAGCAATGCCCTAAACACAACCCAACAATGGTGCCCCTCGACGGTCACACCATGAGATGGAAATAAATGTGATTTCTGACATCACCTTCAAACCAAACGTTCAAACTTTAGTGCCAAAGAAAATGTTTTTTAAACAATGTAGATGAAAGTTGAAGGTGGCAGATAAGGACAATTATAAAGAATCTGACTAAAGTTGAGTGTGGCGGTGAAAGAGTTAAAGCCTTGATAGCTAGGGGAAAAACTCTGTGGTGCCCCCCTTCCTTAATGGTTGATCCAGGGCTGAGTTTTTCTGTCTCTATTCATCCCTAATTTCTGACCAGAATATTTATGTATGTAGTTTTAATTTCACAGAGTCATAGATTTAGAAGGGGTCTTTGAGGCCATTGAGTCTCACCCCCTGCTCCATGCAGAAATCCAGATTAAAGCATCCCAGACAGAGGTTGCCTGCCCTCTACTTTAACCCATTCAGTGAAGGGCACCCACCCCCACTCCTGCCTTCATTGTTTTCACTGCCAACCCGTTAGGAACTCTTTTCTACTCCCCACTTGGAATCTGCTGCCTTGAATCCATCATTCTGTGTCCTGCACTCTAAATGAAGGAGAACGGACATGTGGTGTTCCTTCACATGTTTGAAGCATGCCGTCATATTCCAACTCCCTCTTTTTCTTCTCAAGGATAAACACTTTCCATCTCGCCTTTTGTTTTTAGTCCCCTGGTATCCTCGTTGCCTTCTCTGTACCTTTTCCAGTTTGTCTGAATGGGTGAAGCCCATAGAGCTGGAGCCAGTGAGGTCTGGCCAGAGCAGAATGAAGTGGAGCAGTTACTTTCCATAATAGCACATTATGTCATAGCATTTATTTTGATCTGTGTCCTTCTTTGAAAGTATAACATTTCCTCTTGCTGCTAACTTTGGGGGTGGTCTGCAAGAGTTTGGCTGGCTGAGATTCCAGGTCCCTGCAAAAGACTGCCTCCATATATGTGTTGACTTCCTGGGCAGATGCATCAATGGTCTTTAAAAAAAGCGGGTCAGTTTTATTTATACTTCTAACAACATAGATTGTCCTTGTCTATCCATACTCCCAGTCTGGTTCTGTTCCTCCCTAATGTTGGAGCATTTCCGATAGTTTCAACGGGGTCTTATTTGTCCCACACAGTGTGTGCTGTGAGAAATCTACCAGGAGAGCACAGAGGGGTCCTGTTCTGCTTGAGTTTGGAAGTTGTCCAATTGCCTGACAAAATCTAGCTACCCATTGTTGCAGCAAGTCTCCCCAATTCTAATGAAGTCTCTTCCTCAGAAGTTGGGCTGCTGTCACTGAGTCTCCTGCTCTTTTCTCCTTGTAGGGGGTCTTTGGCACTCCACTAGCAGGTCCTTCTTTTCCAGGCCTCGCTACTGAGCATCTTGGCACAAGGACAATGGATGAGCTTCAGTTTAAACCTAGGAAAGTAATTTTGGAGGCCAACCAGTGAAAGTTCTCAATTCTGAGAATTGCCCTTGTTGAATTGGAAACTAAATGGACAAAATAATTTTTCTGTATGGGCCTTTTGTAGATGGCAATTTGTGGAACCAGCCCTGAGATTCAATATTTTGCTAAGCTTATATTCAGATTGGGTCATCTTCCTAGCTGGGAGAAGATGAGTTATTTCTCCCATAGGCAACAAGGGGGCGGAGGACTATCTAGAAGGGGAATTGTGGCTTGGTGTTCCATGTAATGGGAAACAGAACCTGGGCACAGGACAATGTTAGAAGATCTGGAAAGAAGAAGAAACCCTTTTCTGCTGGACAGAGATCATTGTTGATTATTGATCACTTAGTTTGCTTGGTGTATGGGAAGGAGCTACCCCAAAAGATGCAGAGAGGGTATGAGTCAGAATCTCCAAGATGTCTGCTGCAACTGTTGGCTCAACAATGGGAAATCGATTGAAAAGCTGGGAAATTGCTTGCTGCAGCTCAACTTATTTGTCCATACAACTCAGTTCTTATCTTTCTGAGTGACTCTCAAGCAAAATTCTTTGCTACCCAATCCTTTATTTTTTTTCCTTGCGCACAAAGCATGTTCTCTGCCATCCAGCTAGTTCCAAAATTGTTTTGTCATCAGCAGCTGACCTGTTCTCAGTATCCAAGAGCCCTGTAACTTTTGGATCTCACCAAACCTCTTTCCCTATGAGGGAGATCAGATGTTGGGTTGCTTGTGGAAGCTCTGGATGTTTGGTTGAACATTTGCTCTGGAGGAGCTATGCATTTTAACATTCATTTTTAATCAGGGAGGCAAGCAAAGGGTATGTTTGTGTGCTGCCCTTTCTTCCTGTGCATTTGGTGGGTGCGGCATTTTTCTTTCTTTGATGTGTGTCCCATGTTCTCCCATTTGGTGTTGTCCACCCTGTTTACTAGCACAGGGAAACCTCAGGGCAGAAGACTCTTCGCTTGGTGAAAATCCCTCCCTGGAGTCGCTCGGGCAGTGAAGAGTGTGAGGAGGAGGAGGAGGAGGATGCAGTAGGTCAATGCCCACCACGGAGTAGCAGTAGCAACTGGCACTGGACACATTCCGATAATCCAGAAATTCTTCAGATTTCAGGCAGGACTTGTCTAGCATCTTCTAAGAAACAAGGAAATGATAATTTGGTCAATCTGAGAACCCCATAAATGGTGGCCTCTTCCATTTCTTTATTTTTTCTAATCCTCACTTTGGCTTGCAGTGCAAATTAAAAAGGAGCAATAAAATATAATTCCTTCAGTTATAGAGGGCTTCACATTAATGTTTGAAGAACTTTACATTCAGTCATCATCCCTTCAGCTCTAGAGTCATGTTTTGATCCTCATATCACAGATGACATGTGAGCCTGTGAGATGGCACCTTTTCCAAGGCCTCCTGGTTAAATTTGTGGGAATGAAGACAGGTGAATTCTTTTCAGAATTCTACTCTGGAGCTGCCTTTGTAGCTCTGTGTGTGGGTAGATCACCTGCCTATCTGATCCTGAAAGTAGACAGATGGAGCTGGACATCCCCAAATGCTGCAAGCCGGAGGAAGGGAAGGATCCGGTGGAAACGGGTCCAAAGGGAAGGAGTGGCCACCCTCCTTCCATACACCGAGAGGCCAGGCAGGTGGGCCACTTGCTGTGTTCTTCTGGAGACTCCGGGGCCCTTCACTCTGAGACTCCCAATGAAGCAAGGACCTTCCAGGTCTCCCTCTTCCATATAGAGAAGAGCTTCTGTCCTTGGCTTCCCTTCTACAATCTCACCCCTAGCCCGAATACCTTGGAGGCCTGACTCAGTTCTGACGTTGCCAGGAAAGACTTGGCGCGCTTTTCTTTCAAAAGGGGGACAGGCTTCCCTTTCCTCTCCCAGGGGCTGGAATAAGGTTTCACTCAGGGCTTCAGGGCTGTGCAGAATTCATGGATTATCTGGATGTGTTCCTGGTGTTGGTAGCTGGGGATGTGGGAGAATACTAACTCACGTAGTGTGAGTGCACAGTGATGTGTCTTTTCTGCAAGTCTTGCACACTTCCACAGCCATCTTTTGGTCCCAGATGTGTAACCACAGCCAGCCTTTCTCAGACCTGCAGGAGTGTTGGGAATGTGGCTCCCAAAATTCCCAGCCATGTGTTTGGGAACTGAACACAAGTGGGAAGCCACCCTTCACAAGGAGTATGGGAAATGTCGGGAGACAAATCAAGCAGCATGCTTTTCCTCTGTTTGGAGAAGAGTCTTGTGCTTCAGAACAAGCGTTTTATTCTGCATGCTGCCTGCTCGCTTGCATTTTAAGCCAGATCATTCCCTTGATGTGCTCTTGCAAAGACAGCGGCCTTGCCTCCAGGCAGCTGGGTCTCTGCTTGGCCACAGAGGAGCGTTGTGCAGAATTGGACCCATTATGGGGGAGAAAAAACAGGGAGAGGCAGCGGATTTCTGCCCTTCATATAGGGGGGTGAGAGGAATTTGGGTGAAGCGTCCTCCTCCTTTCTAGCTGTACCCTTATATTTATTTATATTCATTATTTGTACAGGATCTCACGATGGCACAGACAGTGTCCCTCCTCCCATTTTCCCCCACAACAACCTTGTGATGTTGGTTGGGCTGAGCGAAGGCATCGAAACCTGGCCTTGGGAATGAGGAAGGGAGGACTTTGTGCCAATACCCTCCTGAGAAAGAGAGGAACGTGGGAAACCCAGCCGTTGGTACAAGACAGAGTGGAGAGAAACCTGGACAGGATTTCAAGATTCTGCTTAGTACATTACTTAGCACGCTTAGCGCGTTGCTGGAAAGAGCGCGCCGTGCCTGTCTCTTGACCTGCCCTCCCCTGACAGGCTGACCTCAAGGGCCCGTCTTGTACCAGAGAAAACCAGGGCAGGGTTATTCTGGGTTTCTTTCTCACGCTTCCCTCTTTCTCAGGAAATCGGGGCGCAGGCAGCGCTTTTATTGCCACCCTGGCTGTCCTCCCACTGTCTCCTTCCCAGGACCGAGTAACCTTTGTGAGAGTCTCCCCGAATGGTTCCTTCCTTCTTTCCCAAGGCTGGGCCCACGTTCCTCCTTAGGCCGAGAAGGGGCACTGGCTCCATGGCCGAGGCTGGACCTGAAGGTGGCTGCCCTGCTCTTGGGTCCAGCACCTTCTCCACCGCCCACCCGGGCCCTCACCCCGAGGCTCTGAGGCCTTGTGTTGAAAGAGGGAGAGACAGCCCTGGTAGCCAAGATGGCTGCCTGGCTTTGCTGCTGCTTCTCCCTTGTGCCCCTTGAAAGATATCAGGCTGCCCCTTGGCTGGGGGCATTTCCTTTGGATGGCCTCTGGCCTCTTTTTCCTGCGGGGCGGCTGCCCCTTTCCTGGCTGTGGAAGAACAGCTGTGCGGTGCGGCTCTGGCGGTGGGTAGCCCCTCCGGCAGGACAGACCAAGGGGAGGAGGGGGCATCCTCTTGGCTGCAGGCAGCGATGGAGCTGTCACTTGCCACAGCCGTGTTTGTCATGTTCTCACTGGACCGGGAGCCTGCCTGCTCCGTGGCCTTCCAAGGTCTGGGTCTGCCAGCACAGTGACTTTGCTGGTCCACGTTGGCCCTGTTCCCTGGGCTGTAATGCTCCGGGGTCCCCTCCTCCTCCTCCTCCTCCTCCTCCTCCTCCTCCTCCAGGGTTCAGTTCATCCGGAGGAATGCCGGGCCCTCCTTGTTCCTCCTCACTGCTAACCCCCTGCTTTGCTTTTTTGCTCACCTGGATCTTCTCTGGTCCTCTGGATGTTCTGGATTGTGGCCATGCTGGCTGGAGACAAAGAAGTTGCAGCTCATTGGAGCGTTTTACTTGGAGGGCTGCAGGTTAGGAAAGGTGGTCTTAAGGCATCAAAGCTGCCGTGGCTTTGTCTCTCTCTTTAACTGTTGTTCGGTAACAGCTACAGCAGCTCCGTGCTGGTTTCCTAGTAGAGGCACTCACATAGCACACCAAGCCACATTTGTGTGTGAAGCCAGCAACCCCCTCGCCATCCAAAATGACTTTTTCTGTGAGAGCCCTAACTCTTCCTGAAGTTGGCAGCAGACAGCATCAGATTTTCATCAGGCAAATCAGGAGAAGGAAAAGAGTATAACCACCCTGAGCATTTGCCCTCCTCAGCCCCAGCCCAATATGGATTGGCCCCCTTAGGGCCTTGGGCCCAGACCAGAAAGGTGAGTGATGCAGCGACGAGTCTCCGCTGCCCGTCTGGACTGTCCATCCATGTGGTGGACGTGAGAACTTTCCTGTTCCTTTTCTTGAGAAATGACATTTGAACATCTTAAAGGGGAAGGACCTGCTGCTCCCTCCCCTTTTTCATCTTCCTTGGTTTTATGCAAGCCGAAAGGGAGGAACAGCCCTTTCTGAGGTCCCTTGCCAACTCTGTCAGCCCTATATGTTGTGTGGGGCTGCTCTCCCTGCTTCAGCTGCTGAGAACCAGGCAGGAAAGGGTGAAGTCCCTGCTGGGCCAAATTATGAGGCCGTCTGTTCTAGAATGGAAGCCGCCTTTGGATAAACATGCTTAGCATCCTGAAAATTAGTTTCCCTTACCCCAGTGCTTGTCAGACAGGTTGGACTTCAGTCCCCATGATTCTCTGCTGGCCCACCTGGTGGGCTTCAGGTTGGAGAAAGCTGTTGGAGATCAAAGTTGTCCTCCTGTTTGGTTGGTCTGGGCATTTTGTAGACAAGAGAACAAAACAGGTGGGCTCTTTCAGCTCTTTCCTTTTGCCTTTCTCCCTTGGACTGGTGAATTGCTGGCAGAAAAGCTGATTCAGGCCCAGACCTTGTTAGAACCCCATGGCCAGAACAGCCCTTCCATTTACAGCAGTGTTTCTCAACCTCAGCGACTTTAAGATGTGTGGACGTCAGCTCCTAAAATTCCCCAACCAGCATGCTGCAGAATTCTGGGACTTGAAGTCTACCAATGCTGGCTGGGGAATTCTGGGACTTGAAGTCCACACATCTTAAAGTTGCTGAAATTGAGAAACATTGATTGACAGGATGCAGAACTTTGCTCAGCTTCTGTGGCTGTTGCTCCAATCCTTCAGGGCGAGGGAGGTGGCATGGTTGGGACCTGCAGGGAGGAACCCCCTGGAGGTGGATCCATGCTTTTCTTGAGACGGTAAGAGATATTTGCCTTCATCTGTGAATCAATTAGCCACAGCTCCTTTCTGTTTTCCAGCCTCGAGAAAAGGGTCGGATGCGGTTCCACCGATTGCAGAACGTGCAGATCGCTCTTGACTTCCTCAAACAGCGACAGGTAAGAGCATCTCACTGTGACCCCATCGGGGGGCTGTGGCACCTCCTTTCATTCTTCACCTTTTTTCCATTAGTGACCTGCAACCACATGATTCCCTTTGCTGGTTGCAATTAAGTTGAGGGAGAGGAGAAGTTAACTAAGTTTGCCTTTTGACATGGACCAGTCTTAATTATTATTTGTGCTTGGAAATTGATGCCTCTCTTCCCTATTTTATCCTCCCAAGAGTGCTGTGAGGTAGGCTAGGCTGAGAGACAGTGACTAGCTGAAGACTGCACGCTGAGCTTCATAGTGATAGGAAGGGATTCAAACCTGGTTTTCCTCAGTCTTAGTCTAACCTTCTGACTTACTCCATCACCATACTGGCTTCAAACTACATTCACGCCTCCCAAACGTAGATACACACAGAAGATATTCACACTTCTGGATGCTGACGGTCTTCAGAAGAAAATCAATAGGCCTGTTAGGCAGAGAAGGGTGTATATATTGATGAAACTAACATATAAATGCACACAGAGACAGAAACATTGATTGCAAAAATGTGTGTATTTAGAAAACCACACAGGAACATGGTCCATTTGAGAATCCAGATTTATTAATTAAAAAAAGTTGCCCGAATGAGAATAAATTGAGAGAAAGTAAGAGAAGTCTAACAGATTTCTCTGCTCCTACTCAAAATGCATACAGACTGAGTTTCTTTAGAGAAGCCATAGCAGTGTTGGGAATGGCCACAGGACTCCAGATGAGGCCATTCTGTTTCTGTCCAGCCCATTCAAGTAAAAGTGCCATTAAAGCGAGGGTGCTGGAGATGCGTGCCTGTAATGTTCTGCGTTTGCTGGGGGAAGTCCTGATTGGAGTCTCAGTCAGCACCACCTTTTCCTACTTGTCCTGTCCTGACATTCTCATTTGAGAATGAAGATGATGACAAGGATGAGCTTAATTCCCCACAGCTTCTGGGGGCTGCTGGCTCAGGCGAGGGGATGTGCCCTGCCCTTAGGAGTGTTAACAGCTTAATGATGCCCCTCGCCCTGTGTTTAAAAATACATCAGAGTTTTGCTGGAGGCACAGGGTTCATTCTTCCACAGAGGCGTTTCAGAAGGTACTCCTCTGTCTTGTTATTTCAGAGGGCAGGAGAAATGCTCTCGCTAGCTTGTTGGGGCAGATTGTAGGCAGGATTGTCATAAATACCCATCTTAATTCCAGGGTGGGAACGCTAGCACCCAGAGCATCTTTTGAAAGTCATGGTTAAGTCTTAGCACGCTCAGGATCTGACCCGTGCTGAAGTTGTAGGCCTTCTTTCCCCAAGCTGGTACCCCCCAGGTGTGCTGGATCTGGCGCTCTCTGAATTCCCAGCTCTCATGGCCCTGGGTGGGGGATCAGGGCCTGGGGAAATGCTCCAGGCAGCTGGCTGGGTCTGGTTGGGGTGAAACTACTCTGGTTGCCTTCCCAACCTACCCCCTGGAGCCCCACCGTGAGGGTCACAAGCTAAAGAAATAATAACTAGGGTCCCTGCAGGGAGATATTTCCAGTGGCATGACAGAGGTTGGTGAGACTGGAGATGTTTGCCCTGCTTTAGGAAGTGGGAGTTTGGAGGCTTTTAAGGGTATAAATGAATGTGTTTCAGTACACACATTTCCCCCTTTCCTCATTTTTGTCCAAAATACCAAACAATCAATTAGCAGAGCCAGCTATTTTGCTCCCAGATTTTGGTGGTACCACCTGGGCTGCTCTGGAGCACAAAATGGGGGTGGAGGTTGTTCGCCCTGCATTACTGTAGGGGTGCCACTAGTGTGGCTTGCTGCCCCAGTCAACGACCCTCTAAGCGCTGTTCTAAGGAGTGGAACTTTGGGAATGTCTGCACGTGTCCGCCTTTCTTGTTCTCTGGGACCAACTTCCTGCCCAAAGGACAGAAGAGACTGTCTTCCATCCCTTTGCTTCTGTAGCCAAGGAAGATGCAACTTCCTTGGCAGTTAGATGAGGAGAAGTCTATGAAGCTAGGAATGCTTGGTTCTCTTTATTTACTTGCTGCAATTTTATGTGTTCATTAAAAAGGCTAATCTCTTGATAAACGCATGCTAGCATCTGGAAGGCAGAGGAGGGGTTACTATACACCCAAGGGGGTCTTTGTCATTTTGGCTCTCTGTATTTTGTTTCCCAAAATGCAAAAATAAGATGGGAACCTTCTCCATTGATTGCATGTACTAAAGCTGACTAAAGCAACCACTGAATTTGGTCCAATACTGGAGATGGAACAGTGTCGTGAGACTTCTCTTGTATGGCTAGACAAGGAATTGCAAGAATAGGCTTCCAAGGTTACAAAGGCTCTGTTTAGTAAATTTAGATAGAGTAGCTAAAGAACCCATTACGAAAGAATTCCAGCAACTGCTGCGTATCATGTGTGAGCCTCATTTATAATGAAATCAAATTCTTTTCCCTCTTTCTCCCATCTGCATAATGTAAGAGGCTAGTAGGCGTTCAGTCAAGAAGGATGATTTCCATCTGTCTTGTTGTGGTAACAGACTGATTTGGTATCAGGTTGTTTGTTTGTGGTCATGTGAGAAATTGCTCTCACAAGTGTCTTCTGAGCACCTAAAGACTGCAGGCTTGTTGAGGAAAGCAGGCCTGACTGCTTAGCACAGAGTTCTTCTTCCTTCACCAGGCTGCCATTGCACAAGAAAGCTGTCAGCTAAAGCCAGCCCTGACTAAGAGAGTCTGCGATAACCCAGGAGATAACAACTTTTGTAGGCAGTGGGCATCCTGTGCAATTTCATTAAATATCATGGATATCTATCTGTATATGGCCAAAATCTCCTCATCTCTCAAGCGAGAGATGTTCAGACATTGTGAGCACTGCATTGCTGACCCTCCACATTGACCCCTTAGCTGAGGGATGTGCTTCAAAAGTTGAAAGGCCTCTTAATGGAACAGCGCAGGTTGAGATAGTGATGTCCCAGGTTCTGTTCCCGATCCCTTCGCACTTCCCCTCGCTGCATGATCCAGGTGGAGAGGTCCTCATGAACGCAAAAAGGCTGGGATGCCTCATAAGCTGCTGGCTCGGATTTGTGAGAAACCTTGGCAAATCTTGTGTGTGCTCTGTAAATACATAGGAGAGCATTATCTGGCTACATGCTGTATCTTTGTGTGAATCGTTCTCAGTCTATAGGGTGGGCTTGGAAAAAGCATTTTAGTTGCACAGTGTGTCCTTCTCCCCCACTCCACTGAAATGATGTAGGTATTGCATTCTTTCCAACGGTTGGTTGTCTAGGGTGTGGGTTCAGCGTGCACAGGCTAGCATTTTAAAAGGCCTGCAGATTGTTATTTCTTTGAAAGATAATATTTGGGATGGAGAAGCGATAAGAAATCTTCGTGAGCTCATTAGCATGCCAAGAGATATGATGGAAATTAGCCCTTGGGGAAATTAATTTAATATTTAATAGCTGCAGGGCAGGAATGTTTGAAAGGTTGTCACAGCAGAAGGTTTATATAAACATGATCATTTTGGACATCTTAAACATGTGGTGAAGCTAAAACTTGTGTGTATAATGAGCAGTGAATAGTTTTTCAGAATGTTATTATATGGTTTACAAATCAGGGAAACATGCACACAAATGCAAATATTAACCAAAAAAAAGTTAGAAGTATGCACAAAACTTAGTTATTTATTTGTTTGATATTATTAGCCGCCCAACTCCAATGGACTCTGGGTGGTGTACAACACTGGAAAATAAAAAAAAACAGGTAAAACATCAAACCAAATGAACAGCTCAGACTAAAACGATATTTTAAACAACACAACTCAAACAAAGCGGGGGCCCTAGACAAACAATAATAGATCAACCCCAGGCGTGGGACCAAAGCCAGGTTTTCAGAGCTTCCTAGGACCCCATGATGGAGAAGACATGTTTCCTCGATCCCGCAAGATGGCCACATTTTTTGGAGACACCCTGGAGTGCACCCACTCTGCTGGAACACACCAGGCGGGCAGAAACAGCTGGAGACAGGTTGTCCCTCAGGTATCCAGGCCTTTGCCACACAGGGCTTCATAGGTAATAACCAGCACCTTGAGTTGCACTTGGAAGCCAACCGGCAGCTCACGTAGCAGTGGTGACACATGGGCACACCAAGAGGTGCCCATTAGCTCGTGCCGCTGCATTATGAACCATTTGTAGCTGGGTGGCCTTCCAGGGCAGCCCAATGTAGAGCTCATTGCAATAATCCAATTGTGAGCTGACCAGGGCACGAGTGACTGTCTGAAGGGCCTCCTGACTGAGGAAAGGGCACAACTGGCACGGAAAATAAAATAAATCCTCGTGCCAGGAAAATTTCACATTAAAATCTCTGAATATTTGTGCATCCTTTTTTTTTTAATCTTACAAAGATTCATAAACATTCTCATTAGAAGAGCATTCTGATGAAATTGAAAAAGAGATCTGCTTACCTTTTTGTTGTTGTTTAGTCGTTAAGTCGTGTCCGACTCTTCGTGACCCCATGAACCATATTGCGCCAGGCCTTCCTATCTTTCACTGCCTCCCTGAGTTTGCTCAATTTCATGCTCATTGCTTCAGTGATGCTATCCAGCCATCTAATCCTCTGCCGTCCTCTTCTCCTTTGGCCTTCCATCTTTCCCAGCATCAGGGTCTTTTCCAAAGAGTCCTCTCTTCGCATTAGGTGACCAAAGTATCTGAGCTTGAGCTTCATTATCAATCCTTCCAATGAGCAATCAGAGTTGATTTCCTTTAAGATTGACTGGTTTGACCTCCTAGCAGTCCAGGGGACTCTTAAGAGCCTTCTCCAGCACCACAGTTCAAAGGCATCAATTCTTCGGCGTTCAGCCTTCTTTATGGTCCAGCCCTCACAGCCATACAGTACTACTGGAAAAACCATAGCTTTGATTAAACAGATCTTTGTCGGCAAGGTGATGTCTCTGCTTTTTAATATGCTATCTAGGTTTGCCATAGCTTTCCTCCCAAGGAGCAAGCGTCTTTTAATTTCATGGCTGCAGTCTCCGTCTGCGGTGATCTTGGAGCCCAAATAAATGAAGTCTGTTACTGCTTCCATTTCTACCCCTTCTATTTGCCAGGGATTGATGGGTCCAGATGCCATGATCTTAGTTTTTTTAATGTTGAGTTTCAAGCCAGCTTTCGCACTCTCCTCTTTCACCCTCATCAAGAGGCTCTTTAGTTCTTCTTCACTTTCTGCCATTAGGGTGGTATCGTCTGCATATCTGAGGTTATTGATGTTTCTCCCTGCAATCTTAATTCCGGCTTGTGATTCTTCCAGCCTGGCATTTCTCATGATGTACTCTGCATATAGGTTAAATAAGCAGGGTGACAGTATACAGCCTTGTCGTACTCCTTTCCCTATTTTGAACCAATCGGTTGTTCCATGACCGGTTCTAACTGTTGCTTCTTGGCCCGCATACAGATTTCTCAGGAGACAGGTAAGGTGGTCTGGTATCCCCATCTCTTTAAGAATTTGCCACGGTTTGTTGTGATCCACACAATCAAAGGCTTTTGCATAGTCAATGAAGCAGAAGTAGATGCTTTTCTGGAACTCTCGTGCTTTCTCCATGATCCAGCGAATGTTGGCAATTTGATCTCTAGTTCCTCTGCCTCTTTGAAACCCAGCTTGTACATCCGGTAGTTCTCGGTTCACGTACTGCTGAAGCCTAGCTTGTAGGATTTTGAACATAACCTTGCTAGCATGTGAAATGAGTGCAATTGTGCGATAGTTTGAGCATTCTTTGGCATTGCCCTTCTTTGGAATTGGAACGTAAACTGACCTTTTCCAATCCCGTGGCCACTGTTGCGTTTTCCAAACTTGCTGGCATATTGAGTGCAGCACTTTAACAGCATCGTCTTTTAGTATTTTAAATAACTCAGCTGGAATACTGTCATCTCCACTAGCTTTGTTGTTAGCAATGCTTCCTAAGGCCCACTTGACTTCACTCTCTAGGATGTCTGGCTCAGGGTCAGTGACCACACCAGCATGGACATCAGGGACATTAAGATCTTTCTTGTATAGTTCTTCTGTGTATTCTTGCCACCTCTTCTTAATCTCTTCTGCTTCTGTTAGGTCCCTGCCTTTTTTGTCCTTTATCATGCCCATCTTTGCCCTAAACGTTCCTTTGATATCTCCAATTTTCTTGAAGAGATCTCTAGTCTTCCCCATTCTATTGTTTTCTTCAATTTCTTTGCATTGTTCATTTAAGAAGGCCTTCTTATCTCTCCTTGCTATTCTCTGGAAATCTGCATTCAGTTGCTTATATCTTTCCCTTTCACCCTTGCTTTTCGCATTCCTTCTTTCCACAGCTATTTGTAAAGCCTCATCAGACAGCCATTTTGCTTTCTTGCATTTCTTTTTCTTTGGGATGGTTTTAGTTGCTGCCTCTTGTACAATGTTACAGACCTCCGTCCATAGTTCTTCAGGCACTCTGTCTACCAAATCTAATCCTCTAAATCTATTCATCACCTTCACTGTGTACTCACATGGAATATGATCTAAGTCATACCTGAGTGGTCTAGTGGTTTTCCCTACATTCTTCAATTTAAGCCTAAATTTTGCAGTAAGAAGCTCATGATCTGAGCCACAGTCAGCTCCTGGTCTTGTTTTTGCCGTCTGTATAGAGCTTCTCCATCTTTGGCTGCAAAGTATATAATCAATCTGGTTTCGGTATTGACCATCTGGTGATGTCCATGTGTAGAGTTGTCTCTTGTGTTGTTGGAAAAGGGTGTTTGCTATGACTAGCTTGTTCTCTTGACAGAACTCTATTAGCCTTTGCCCTGCTTCATTTTGTACTCCAAGGCCAAACTTGCCTGTTATTCCGATTACTCCTTGACTTCCTACTTTAGCATTCCAATCCCCTATGATGAAAAGGACATCTTTTTTTGGTGCTAGTTCTAGAAGGTCTTGTAGGTCTTCATAGAACCGGTCAACTTCAGCTTCTTCGGCATCAGTGGTTGGGGCATAGACTTGGATTACCGTGATGTTGAATGGTTTTCCTTGGATACGCACTGAGATCATTCTGTCGTTTTTGAGGTTGTACCCCATTACTGCCTTTCCCACTCTCTTATTGACTATGAGTGCAACTCCATTTCTTCTAAGGGTTTCTTGCCCACAGTAGTAGATATAATGGTCACTTGAATTAAATTCACCCATTCCCGTCCATTTCAATTCGCTGATTCCCAAGATGTCGACGTTCAATCTTGTCATCTCATGTTTGACCACATCCAGCTTGCCTTGGTTCATGGATCTTACATTCCACGTACCTATACAATATTGTTCTTTACAGCATCGGACCTTCTTTTCGCTTCCAGATACATCCACAGCTGAACGTCCTTTCGGCTTTGGCCCAGCCGCTTCACTCTTTCTGGAGCTACTTGGAATTGCCCTCCGCTCTTCCCCAGTAGCATATTGGACACCTTCCGACCTGAGGGGCTCATCTTCCGGCGTCATATCTTTTAGCCTTTTAACATTGTCCATGGGGTTTTCTTGGCAAGGATACTGGAGTGGGTTGCCATTTCCTTCTCCAGTGGACCACATTTTGTCAGAACTCTCTGTCATGACCTGTCCGTCTTGGGTGGCCCTGCACGGTATAGCTCATGGCTTCACTGAGTTACACAAGCCCCTTCGCCATGACAAGGCAGTGATCCATGAAGGGGGCTTACCTTTTAGTGTGTTGTTAATTATTTCTGCATACATCAGAATATCTTGGGATATTTTGAAGGCAAACTGATGAAAACACCCTATTTTTGAAGCAAGTTTTAAAATAGTCTGACAACAAGCAGCTGTATTTACTGACGAGGTGTATATAAGAGAAAAAGCAACATGCTTCCAAAATGCCACTAATGTTGTAAATGGATTCAGCAAAGATCGATCATTTTTTAGAGAAAAAAAGCTCAGAATTCAAAATGACCAAAAGTATTCCCAGCTGGCTTTGGTTGATGAAACAGTTTATTCGTTATGAAGCTGGCGGTGGCCTTGCTCTGGGCTTCTGACTCTGACTGTGAGGAGCAGAACAACCAAGGATCTAACTTCCGATAAGGCCCTTCCTGCTTTGCTTAGCAACTTTGTTTAGTTGAGCGCAATTGAGCAGCCCTCCCCACCCACCCCCCGTTCCCTCTTGATAAGTCAGAATTGGACTTGCATCCAAGTGGAACCAGCTTGGTTTTGAATAGAGTAAGAATGCCAGAGGGAGTGGACTCGCTAACCTGGTCAGAAAGAAGAAAAGCATTTTGAGTGGGATGGTTGGGGGATACCCCCTCCCCTTAATGTGGGCTGCACTGAAATAAAGTGGAAGCCATCGTCTGAGGACTGTTGGCATAGGGCCACCACGCAGTGTTTGCTGGCTGCTTGTTTGGATGGGTTTAAGGGGACCTGGGCAGGTTGATGGGACAATGTGGATCCCCATAACGTTTCTCCCTGTTGCTGTGAGCATCTTTGGTAGAACGACAGTCAGCCAATAAATGCCGCAACCATATTTTTCAGAAGAGAATGGGAATCTCTGGGAAGTAAATCCAGTCTGACTGGAGGGCAGGGAGGAGGAAATTGACATCATTTGTTTCCTGAGGGCACTGCACAAAGGACATAATTCACATTGTTTGTGTGGTGATAAGATGCCCAAGACATTGTTGCTGGCACTGGACACCCAGCTTACAGAAGGCTGGCATTGGGGATGGGACGGCTGCTGCAGTGCTCCCTTTTTCTCTGCTTCATCTTCCTGTTTGGTCCCATTTCCAGGTGAAACTGGTGAACATTCGTAATGATGACATCACAGATGGGAACCCAAAGCTGACCCTGGGTCTGATCTGGACGATTATCCTTCACTTCCAGGTAAAAGTTTCACTAGTACTATTTTTAATTCTTATTTTCTTTAAAACACCTGCCCCAATTGTGCCATTGAATTTCAACCCCCTCTACATTCCACCTCCATGGAGCTTTGGGCTTAAGAGGGGCTGAATCCTAACCTGGAGCTGGAACAACAAGTGGGGACCAGCCCAGTAGAGCTTCCATGGGCCAGGGAGAGGCAGGCTTTCTTTCAGCTCTGAGCCCTGCAAGGTGGAGGGAACGTGGGTCTGAAGAAGTCCTTGAACATGGACATCCCAGGTCTCTTGCTAGGCAAAGCCCCAACCTGCAGGGCCAAGGAACCTTGCTTCATCTCCCTGGCATGAAAATATGTCTGTGCCAGAGTGACACTGGAAGGTCTCACCCCTGCCCTTTCCCCAGGTATATACTACTCTCTGTATAGATGTAAAGAAATGCCAAAAGAATAACATCAATTGAGCTGAAAGAAATCCATTACTTATTGTCTGCCAGGTAATACTTCTTTTTTAAAAATCACATTAAGTTATTGCATTCAGAGATTTATCCCCTGCTGACATTGCAAGGAGCAGCTAATGAATTGGGTGGGTTGTCCAGAAGCAGAGGCAGACACAATCTTCATGGCCTCATGCTGGGCCCATCTCATGTCTGTTGGCTTCCACAGCTTGTTCAAGGGAAACCAGGTCTGACTTCAGCCAATATCAGTGTGGTGTTCATCCCCCACCCCCTCCTCCGTTTGTTGCCAGGCAGGCACTAGGTGGCACTGCTGTCTCAAGAACAAGGGGAGGGAAGAATGGGTGGGGGTCTGACTGCAGAGGAGCCCCTGTGAATGTGCACATGCCCAGAAGCTCTGTGTTGCTGCTGCTGCTGCTCTGGATGGAGATGAGAAGCACAACTTGGCTTGGCTGGAGTGAAAGGTTCACCGTGAAGGCTCCTCAAGGGCCTCTTGTTTTCTGCAGTTCCATAGGACTTCTTTGAGCACCATTTGGATTGGGGCAGATTTGCTCTGACCCCAGCCCTACTGAGTCGTTCTCCGTTTACATGAATCCCTGTGGGTGCTTGGTTTTCATTCTGCAAATGAAGACTTGATCATTTGGAGGGTCCAGAAATGGAAGAGCATTTGCTGATTTGGATTTTGAAAAAGGTGGATTTGGGGAGACCAGTTTGGTCTTACAAGTATTCCTTAAAGTAACAATTGGGAAAAAGAGGCAAGTAAAGTTGTGACATCTTTTAATGCTCAAGAAACTTTTCTTTGATGTTTTGGTGCAGACTTGCTGTTTTGGTGGAATTTTTTCTTCAGACCTTGCTTCTTGTTGACAAGAGCTTTTTTGCATCTGCTAGGCTCCCCTTTTCCCTGCTACTATTGAAGAGGGGGGAGCCCCTCCATGATCTGATGCCTCCTGTCTGACCCATCGCTACAAGGCAACAATAATTTCCATCTCGAACAGGGTCCACCTGTTTCCTAATCAGAGCAGACAGCAGGGATCAAACCTGTGTTTAGATGGGCACCTTTCAGTCAATGCTGGAGGACAGACACAATCTCCAGCGGCAGAGTGGCAAAATAGAGGAGGACGCTGCACCCATGGCAGAGTTAGTTAACTACATCTAGGTGTAAGGAGAAGCAGCTATTCATCTTTGTCTTAAAAACTAGATTGCGTAAAGGCCTTCTTGTGATTGACCAGCCGATGTCTTTCAGTGTGAAATATATGTATTCAAAAGCATGAATTAATTAATTAAGGGTGATGATGGTTGTCTAGAATGGAAATCAGGGAAGTGAATGCCTTGTGGCTGGCGGTGATGCACAGCCTGCTCTGCCCCGACTGTGCAGCCCACGCAATTAAAGTGATGCCAGTTCAGCTAAAGGGGGGTAATTTCTGCTGTTACTTTGGCTGGTAGAAAAAACCTACCCGCCCCTCTGGCTCAAAAGACTTGGAGCTGTGGCTCTTCCAGGAAATCCTCGGCGTCAAGGCAGCTTCTTGGGAACAATCGACTGTTGCTTGCTTTCTTTTCCAAACCAGAAGGAAACCCTCCACGCTCCTCCCTACCTGGGATCTGGAACCTGTGGGTCAGGACTGCTTAGCATTGGACCCACTGCTCTTTGCCCTTCTGCAAAGCATAGAGCAAAGCCAGCATAGGGAATTCTGGGAGTTGAAGTCCAAGTTGCTGAGGTCTAGACTGGTCTAGACTCTTTCACTTGTTGGCTGAATGGGATGAACAAGGAAGAGGGAGGGGGTCCATACTGCTCCCCCCAACTTACGGAGAACTCTTGCCATTAAGAAAATCTCTCTTCTTTGGACCCAGAAGGCAAATTGAAGAAGAGGGAATGCAGCTGCTAGTGAACTTTGGTCCCCAAAGATTGAGGTGGCTTATTAGATATGGCAGCCGCTAAGCTTTTGGCTCCTACATCTAATATTTCCACTTAGCATGCAGCTAGAATGGCAGTTTTCTGCAGAACTGAGGATTTGCAATCTCCCTCCCCTGTTTATTTCATCGTGTTCCGCCCGCATTGTAGATGTACCGTGGCTGCATTAGGGAAGGGGAGCTCCTATCAAGGATGTCAGAGCAGCCCAGCTGCATCGGGTGGAGGCCCATCTTGGTCCAAGATTTGTTTTTTGCAGTGGCCAACCTCACACCTCTGGGTGCTCAGAGTGGCTGCCTCCAACCTTGGAGTAACAATGATAACCCATCCTCCCTGAATTTGTCCAGTCTCCTTTTAAAGCCATCCAGGTTAGTGAACCTTACATGAATGCCACTGGTTAGTTTTGTGCTATGTGAGAAACCCAGCTGAGCAGTCACCCAAAGTTCTGCCTAGCTTTTCTGGCTATGCGTTTTTAAGAAAATGTTGAAACCATTATACCTCTGCAATAGTATAATGCAGGAACAGGCTCCACAATTCCCTCCAGATGATTTAGATTTCACACTTCTTTGCCATCAGCCATGCTGGTTGGGGTTGGTGGGAATCGAGAACATCTGGAGGGCACCAGATTACCTGTTTCTGATGTCAAGTTATTTTTTTAACAATTTAAGGGGAAAAAATCTGGTTCTATCGGGGAGGAAATGCAGTTACTTTGCAAGATGATGATAAAAGCTCCTCTGAGCTTGATGGTCTCCACTGGCTGAATACACCAGAAGGTGCCCACTTTCCTCATCAGTGTCCAGTCTCCCAAGTTGGGGCAGGAGGGTCAGTCTGGGTTCTACAGTGGTCTCCAGCTGCACATCAGGATAGCCTCTTTTCTCCTCTCTTCGGTTCTGGTGGTTCATAAGCCCCCGAGGGGACGTGGGTAGAGCTGATGGGGATCTGAGGGTCCGACCATTTCCCGGCAGCTTCTGGTTTTGGATGGCTTGGCTGATCAGGGTTCATTCGGCCCCACTGAACAGGGTTGAGGCACCCTGGAAACTCCATGATTGAGGAGCACTGCAAAACCTATTTTTCACGATGCTCTTCAGAGCCAAGAGCGGCTTTAAATTCCAGAACGCCTGCCTTTGATATTTAGATGCAGCTGGAAGGAGGCTTTCTTTGCTGAGGTTAATCTTCCCCAGCCCAAATCCCTCGGTGGGGTTTAGCGGGTGCATTTTCCTCCCTTGCTTTGCACAATGCCCTGATTCCTTTCTCGAATGTTTCCTTTTCTCCCCCCCTCACCCTTTCCACCCCACCTTCCTCTTCTCGCTCTTGTTTTGTTGTGCTTTTTTTTAACTTTGTCTCCTGATTTCCATCGCTCTGCCTCGGTGCCACACCCCTTCGCAGCCTCTTCTTCCCTCCCTCCCTCCTGCCCACCCGCCTCCCGCCCGCCCGCCGCTGCCTGTGTCTGGCTCCGGCTCGGCTGCGAGGGGAGCTCTCCCATTACCTCATATTTGGAGAGAAGACGCTGCAGCCAATCCCGGCTCCGGCTGCTTTTAGGTCAAGTGATTTCTGAACTGCAGTGAGGTGCCTTGAATGTCTCTTCCTCCAGCTCCCCGTCTCTCTCGTAAGATGGCTGTCTGAGAACGGCAGTGGCTCAGCAGGAGGAGCATCTCGATGTGCGGGAGTGTGTGTTCGTTATTCATGTGTGAGCGTGCTCGCAGTTGTGTGCATTTTTTAAATGGGCATCTAATCTGATGAAGCAGCCGCTGGGATTTGTCCAGGAGGCCGGTGGCAGCGTCGCTGCATTGCCACTGGAGTCCTGCGCACCACGGAGATGGGGAATACTCTGGGTTGTGTTAAGGAGCTGAAAGAGCCAGCCGGGGAGGTGGGGAATGCTCCCCTCTCCCCCAGAAAGAAAGCCCGCTTCAGGCGGAAGAGGAAGGGGAAGAAGCAGATGGCACCGGAGATGCCTGATCCGATAGCAGAGAGACCCTCCCAGAGGGCTGAGACGGCTGAGCAGGAGGATGAGGCATCCAGGAAGTTCAGAGGGTCTCCTTCGAAGGAAGGAGAGGCTGAGGGCTTGTGCCCAAGCACTGCTTCGTATGGGGAGGCTTGGCCGCCTTTGGAGATGGAGAGTCTGGAGCAAGGGCACGTCGTGCAGGTGAGGGAGAAGTTTCAGGGGATGCTTGAGCGAGCTCACCTGGTGACTGAAAAGACCTTCTCCGTATCTGGAAGCCCAGGAGACTTTCTTGAAGGGGGCGCCACCGTCATCGCTCGCCTGCTAGACAACCCGGCAGAGCAGAACCGTGAAAAGGTGGCCAGCCAGTTGATAGCCTTTCAGAGGCCAGTGGGTTTCGGCAACAGCCGAGCAGTCCTGGTGCCATTGCCAAAGGAGGCTTTGCCTGAAGTACTTGGGGAGAACAGCTTGGGCAACATTGCATTGGTGGGCTCTTGGGCTCAGCCAAAGTTGGAGGTGCTACGACAGCAACCAGAAGCGACAGTGATGGCGGAAGAGTCCTGCAAGAACTGGAGTAATGAAGAAGGAAATGAGAGTCTGTCAAGTGCTACTTGGGGAGCTTCTTGTACTGTGGAGAAGGGCACAATCTCGGAGCTGTCCACACCATCACCTATGGTGGATCAGATGGAGCTTGAGGGGATGGAGAATCCTTTGCAACCTCCATCTTCACAAGAAACACCTGTTGGCAAGAGAGACGATGGCATCTGCATGAAGCTGCCGGCCTCCCAAAGCAGGGTCTCTTTCTCTGGGTCAGCCTCCAGCACCTTCCAGTGCTCCTCAGGATATGGAAGTGACTCAACTCATCAGCTGGTAAAGGTGATTGGGGCTGACAGAAACTCTGTGTCGCTCTGCAGAGAGAGACTCCCTGCCTCTGTGGGAACAGATGGACCCAAAGGGAAGAGAGTGACAAAGGAGAGCATTAGGCCAGCTCAAGGAGGGGTCAGTGCAGTTTCTTTTTCCAACTCTTTGAGATGCGGGAGGGACAGGGCTGCATGCTGTTTGGCTTCCTTGCGGGGCAAACCTTTTGAGGTGCTGCAAGACTCATGGAAGTCGTACAGGGATTCAGGTCAGGGTGGGATCCAGGTTATTTTCCTGGGGTGAGTTTTAACAACTTCCACAGAGTGAAATCGAAAGAGCCCCCTTCCCCTGGCTGCTACTGGGAGGGGTAATATGAGGGACTAATTTGCAAAGCTGCCCCAATTCCAGATCTCTGGAATAATTGTAGGAAGTCAGTATTGAGGTAAAAGCAAATAACAGAATTTTAGGAGAGGGGTTTTGTTTGGTCTTTTGATCCAGGGCACAGACCTGGCTTGGACAATGAGCTCTAGAGAGAACAAATGTGAAGTAAGCTCTCATCTTCCCTTAAAGCTGGTGGACTGATACACTTCACACATCTTCTTGCAGATGTGGTGGTTCCAGATGTCTCTGTCTCTTTAGGAGAGAGATGTTTAGTGTCTTCCACTCAGATCTGTTTGAGGAGGGGCATCTTGTGATGGAACGTATTGTAACTTGAGGGAAGCAGGGATATGCCAGGGCTGAGCCCTGGTGCTTAGAACAGGTCCTGAAGTAGATGCTGATGTTCAGAGACAGCGTGGGTTGTTGGCCACTGAACTCTTTTTGTGAATGTCTGCCTTCGGAGTAATCTAAAATGGAATAGCTATGGAGGAAGGGAGACTTGGTCTGACTCTGCAACAAAGATGTTCAGCCTTGTGTTCTTCAGATTTTCTGGGATTTGCCTTCCATCTGCCCCCACCTGCATAGCCAGGGGCAAGAGATTGTAAAAGATGTCTGGAAGTTCATAGCCAGCTCTGAGGGCCAGGGTTAAGGCCATGGCCTGTGTTTCAAGCTCTCTTTGTGACTCTGTTGCCAAACTGACCGATTCTGTTGACTTTCTGTCATGTTCAAGCATGCTGGAAACACCCCTTCTAGTCTTGCAGTGGGTGTATTCATTGCCAAAGAGCAATAATTGCTAATTTGCAGTGAGGGATGATGGGGCAGTGGAGATAAGGACTCTCAGAAAGTTTAGCCAGCCTTGAAACTCATCATCAGCACAGATCAGCCAGCTGATATGTGCTTTTCAAGAAGAATGTCATTAAAAAAAGAATAACAGGACATATTTCTTGTTCGATGGAATTTAAATTTGAAAAATGTTGTTGTAGGGTGAGCATTGTCATCTCAAGTTATAGAAAGAGGACATATGGAGCTGGAGGTTTTTTGTGGACCAGAATTCACTTAAACATCCAACAATTCTTCGTCTAAAACAAAAGAAGACCCAGATATTAAGCCTATCTCCTTTGATCCGAGCCCCTCTTGCCCCGAAGACCCTTTCATTGTAATTCCCATGTGGACGATTGGAAAAGTCACTGGGCTGGGCCCAGGGAGACCCAGATTCCAATCCCACTCAGTCTTGGAAGCTAAGTGGGTGACTTTGGCCACCCACTCACTCTCAGTTTAACCTACTACACAATGTTGTTGTTGTGGGGAAAAATGGAAGAAGCAGTTGCCTTTTACTACCAGAAGAAAAGTAGGAGGTAAATTTAACAAATAAAATACATCAGCTATTTCTGCTTAGGAGGAGGATCAGTCTTAACATCCCAGTTAATTCATATGTTCTAGATCTGCATGTAGGGTTTAGCAGTCAGTCCAGAACTGAGTCCTCACCAAATCTTATTCAGCAACATGTTGGTGCATCGTCATCATTATAATGACCTTTGCTGCTCCCATGGCAAAATCAAGAGATATGTGAAAATTCAACATGGGGCCAAAGGCTTTTTTGTGCTGCTTTCAGGAGCTGAAAATGGTGTGTCCGTTAGTGAGACGTCTTTTATCCACTGTAACTTGACAAGTCAGCAGGAAAGTATCACAGGAAGAACAGCAAATATGATAAAAGTGTTTGAGTTGCAAAGAGCTGGGCAATGTTTAATCTAAAAGAAAAAAGTGGGGCATCTACTAGTACTTTTCAAATATTAAGCCTCCCCCCACTGTCACCCCTAAAAGACATGGACAGAGCTGTTTTGGGGGGACCAGAAGCCTCTTGGTTCCAAGTGTGCCTGAACCAGAGGTTCGAGGCACGTGCTCAGAACTGTGGAAGGCTGAAGAATGCAATCTGTGCTGGGCCCCAAGTCATGCCTCAGGCAGAAAGGAAGTACAATGCCTGGGGATACAGGCAATAGCGCCAGATGCACTCCAGCAGGTTGCTCAAGTTGCATGCTACAGATCTGCAGAGAGCTCTTCCCATGTCCTAACCTTGTCAGTTTGAGCCCAAGCATGCCATAAAGCTCACACACATACATTTGCTGTGGGAGAACTACTGTGAAATAAGTCTTCTCCTCCAAACGTCTGGCATCCCATTGTAAACTGGAAGGATTTTAAGTTCCCGTATGCTTTTAAGAAAGCTGGGTTGCTTATAGTCTAGTCTGTTATACCAGTTCAGTGGAGTAACATAGCTGGATGGCTGGTAAGAGTCTTTCCTGCCTCACTGGTTTTTTTCATTAATCTACCCAACGTTGATAACCAGGCAAGGTAGATCGGAGAAAGGAGCTTTGCTGTCTAATTTTAGGGCTGTTCCTCTCCCTCAGTGACTACCTGGCATCATTCCAGTTCTTCCTCCTCTTAGCTTTCCATCTCATGTCATGCCCATGTTTGCTGCTGGATATTTCTGAAGACATGTAAGCATCATCCAGCCGAGAGAAGAGGCTGTTCAATGTTCTGATGAATCCAAAGGGTTCTTTTGGGATTTCTTTGGTGAAATAACAGGCATGTTAGAAGAGCTTCCTTGGAGCACAACTTATGACTTCATTTCTTCTACAGCAGAATGTTGGGGGTGTCCCAAAAGGCAACAATGAGGCCCCATAGGCTTGGCAGGATATCCCCCCAGTAAAGGGAGAGTGCCCTCTCCCCCCATTCCAGCTCATAAGAATCTCCTTAGCAAACACATCCCTGTGGAAAGGAATCTCTGAAGGCAGAAGCAGATTGAACGCATTGCTAATGCACCTTCATCCCGGAGAGCTGAGTGATCAGAAGTTTGGGTTAGCTGAGTGGAGGAGTTTTGGATGGATTGCCCTACTCTGAAAGAGTAAAAAACATGAACAGGAATGTTCTGCTGGGTTTAAAGTCCTAGTTTGCATGCTCTGTTTCACAGGTGAACTTGGCAAGTCCTCAGCTACATGTTCAATGGCTTGCTTTGCTCAGGCCTGAAGATGCCACCGTGTTGGTTAGCAGTCTTCATGGAGATGTAGCCACCATAAATAGAAGCAGCAGTGCCAGCCCAGTTCAGGAATTCTTACAGAGTTATTCTTTTCCTTTGGTGAAAATGTTTGGATCTGGTTAGGGCAGTCCCACTTCATGTCAAATTCCTTTCTCATCATCTGGATCAGTTGGCAAAATAGACCAGCTTGTGTGTTTGGGAACTTGGGAAGATCACTTGGAATCTTTAAGTACCGAAGCAGAATGAATGCATTCAGATACAGAAGACTTTCTGTTCTAAGGAGACTTCTTGGAACATTTAAATGCCAAGCAGATACAGAATAGGAATTCCTTAGGCATTGAGAATAGTGGCTGTGTGCAAAGGGGAAATTGGGGTCCTGGCTGAACTGGTTGTTGTTGTTGGAATCAGTTAGGTAAACATTTACTTATTTTGTTTATTAAATTCTCATGACCGGAATGTGGCATTTTCACAATTCTTCTTTGACAAGGTGGCATAAGTAGTGTGACAGTGTCTTTGTCATTGTGCAACTCTCTTTCCAGCTGTCTGCAGCTACCCAGACTTCCCACGCTACTGTTCAGTCCCAAGGGAAACCTCAGGAGGGAAATCCTCCTGTTCGACTTCTTGAGATTGGGAAGGGTGGCCAGCAAGGGAGGCTGCAGAGAGAGAGGAGGAAGGGAACAGACCGTCTTCTCTCCAGCCACTTGCAGCCTCCCTGGCTTCCCACCCTTTCCATCCAATCCCAGCGGAAGACCTCAGGAGGAGCGCTGGTATTGTTTTCACCAAGGGAAAATCCTGCCCTTGAGATATAGTTGAAGAATCCCAAAAGGCTACTTGGCACCCATTTTACAAGTCAGTCAACTTTGACTGCTCAGAATCCTGGCCATGAAATGTTTTGCCTGCACGTCAAACTCTCTTTGCTCCCATAACAGCTGGAAGCTTGGGGGTTCTGGTTTTCATTGTCTATTTTAAAATAGAGAGTCTCTGCCAAGTACTAGCAGATGTGACTAATATTTCTAAGGGAAAAAAGGGATATCTTTATTTTTTTTTGCTTTTTTCATTTTAGAATTCCTATATTTTCTGAACAAGCATGCATTCTGACTGGCTTTCATCATGGAATAAAACTTTCCAGGTTGCAACAAAATGTAACCTTACAATTGAACTGAATAACTGCATTCACGCAACAAGCTAAACGTGGCCAAACTGACATTGGGTAGCTTGTGATTCCACCTGTTCCAAAGCAGCCATTCTCTTAGCATGCGGTGCAAATCAGGTCTGTTTCTTTGGGAAAGTCAAAACAAAGTATTACTTTTCTTTAAACAGTTTAGGGTTTCCTGTATTGTGTGAGAGCAACCATTGAATTTTATGGATGGTCATAAACAAGGTTATCTTTTCTTTCTTTCTTTTTTTTGAAGAGCAGCAATTAAAAATTAAATTACCCTGCTTGCCCTTCTGAAAATCCCTGCTTGTAGCAGAGAAAGGGGCCATTTATAGATTTATCTCCATCCTTGCCCTGGTCATACTGTCTGGAGAATGAGAACTTTGCTCTTGTTTTTAAGATGCACTTGGGTCATTGGGCCTGAAATGTGCTGCTGTGCTAGAACAGGAACTTGAGGTCACGGTCCCATTTTCAGGAAATAGTGCTTCTTTTTCACCAAGCGCTCTATAGTCTTTGGGCGCTAGGTTTCAAAGAAAAATCTTGCATTTATAAGCTGCCTAATGTGGTTTCTTGACCCAGGAGCTCTTGATCTCAGCAGCTTTCTTCTCCCTACAGCTCAGTCACTTACATTCCATGTCAAAAATAATGCCAAGGACAGACCTGCTGCTGAAGCTGCCGGCCCCACCCTCTGCATCACTCTGGGGATGTCTCTGAAGCTTGCTGGAGAGGCAGAAGAGCAGCCCTTTCAGGCCTCCTCTGCAGGAACCGGGAAGGGCAAGCCAGGCTGCCACGTGCAGGAGCAGCGTCCCTGTTCTCAGGCTGGCCGAGGCTCCCTCCACTCCTCTTCCATGCAAAGGGGGTCAAGTGCGGATTGGCCCCCGATGCGCCTGAAAGAATTCCCTGCACCTCTTTGGGCTGCTGGATAAAGAATGATTTCCTTCTGTTGGCCCTGGATCCTCCTGTATTTTGCTTCAAGGCCTAACCTTGTGGGAGGGGGAGAGATTCCCTCTTTTGCCACGCATGTTTCACAGATCTCTGTCAGGTCGCCCTTCCCTCTTTATCTCAGACTGTGCATGAGTTGGCCCTTCTGGTCAGTCTTGATTCCTGGTGAGTGCATGGACAGGCCAGTGCAGTTCCCTTGGCAAGTTTTTCGGAATTGGTTTGCCAATCCCTTCTTCCTTGGGTGAGAGTGACTGGCCCCCAGTCTCCGGCAGGCTTCCGTGCCTAAGAGAAGGCTAGACCCTGGGTCCCCTTGCTCCGAGTGGAACATCTTCGTCACGACGTCCTCTGGGGAGATGGAGAGACTGCCTGCCCAGAATCACCCAGCTGGTTTCCGTGCCTAGGGCTCAGATTTCCCCAGATTTTTCTCTTAGTCCAGGGCCTTTAACCACTACCCTAAGTTGGCTTTCTTGTTCCCAGCTAAAGAGCCAGATTGCTGTGGCCTTTCCTCCTGGGGGGCTGGTCCAGCTGGTAACGATTTTGGTTGCCCCTTTTTGCCCTTTCTCTAGCTTTATAATATCACTGTTAAGACAGGGAGGCCAGGTGTCTCTCGCCACTGATTGTATAAGGGCTTTGTTATATCAGCAGTTCATCTTCCAGGCCCTTCCTAATGACTCCAACTACGGAATTTATCCTTTTTACCTCAGCTGGCAGGGAGGGGGGACTACCTGCTGCGACTTCACTGCCCCTTTCCTGATCAGTAATGGCCAGCTCAATCCCATTAAGACATACATGAAATTTAGATTTTTATGACATCGAGCATCGATCCCTGCTGCATTATGGAAGCCCTACACCTTTGGAGGGGAAGCCTGGGAAAGTCTTAGAGGGACAGAGGCCAATTTGCAATGTGGGAATGTCTTCCTTTCTCCAAGGCCATTCTCCACCCCAGCCCTTCCCACCTGTGATAGGTATGGTAATACTTGGCTGTGGGAAAGGGAACAGTTGGCTCCTGTGTGTTGGGCCCATTGGATTGTCTGAAATTCTCTCTTCCTGACCTGTTGATTGAAGGAAGACCAAAACAGATGTGTATAAAAATACTGACCATGGTGAATAGCACAGAAAGGGGAAAACTTACAGGAGCGTCTCTCCTCAGCTGTTTCCACCCATCCTATCCCGATTGGACCACTGCAGTGCACCTTTTGTGGGGCTGCCCTTGAAGAGTATTCGGAAGCTTCAACTGGTGCAAAATGCAGCACAGGCAGTTACTGGTGCCAGTTACTTGACATGTGATACCACTGCTCCATGAGCTACATTGGCTTCTGGTGTGCTTCCAGGTGCAATTTAAGGTGCTGGTTGTCATCTTTAAAGCCCTTCATGGCTTAGGACAGGGTTACTTACAGGAGCATCTCTCCCCACTTGTTTCCACCCATCCTATCCGATTGGGCAGGTCGGGCAGGCAGGCTCTGGATGCCATCAGCTAGGGAGTGTCAGCTGGCAGGGCCCGGAAGGAGAGCCTCTTCTGCTGTGGCACCCGCCCTTTGGGACATCACCCCCCTGAGACTGGACTGGCCCCGTCCCTGTTGGCCTTTCGTAAGGCCTCGAAAACTAGAGCCCATCTCCTGGTTGTATGGATGATAGGTTAGATCATGCCTGGCTGCTGTGTGGTTTTGTTTTTGTTTTCTATTATGTATTTTGTGTTTTTATTTGCTTTATGGTAAGCCACCTATAAAAAGTGAGATGGCTATATAAAGCAGATAAATAAATAAATAAATAAGTAAAACTGAAGGCAGACCAATTCACTTGCCAAACACAGCTGCTGGGGATTGTGGGAGTTGAATTCCAACAGAATTATAGGACGTGAGGCTGGGAAAAACTGCCTAGCCTTCAGCTGGCATTTGAATGAGACACATGTGTGAAGGTCGTATCTATTGGTTGGTTCCTGCTGGTCCTAATATTTGCCAGGCCCACCTCCATGTTCGGAGAGACCTATCCTGCCTCGGGCCTTGCTTTGGAGTGTCCTGAAGGAGCAGATCCGTGACTTGGGGGTCCTCCTGCATTCATGGCCCCTTCTTGAGAAGCAGGTGGAGGCTGGTTTTTGCCCACTACTATTTTGACCGGGGTGCCGCTTGTGAACATTTCTGCATTGGCAAGGCCTGATGGTGATGATTCATGCCTTTGTCCAGTGGAATTAGACTCTTGTTATAGGCTTACACAGGGCTGCTTCTGAAGATGACTTGGAAACTGAACCTGGTCCAAAATGCAGTGGACCAAGTAGTGGGAGTAGATTTAGCAGCATAGTATTAATGCTTGGGTCACTGTTGTGGTCCCCGCTAGTCTTCCAAGTCCAGTTGAAAGAGTTGGAAATGACCCGTAAAACCCAAAGTGCGCTGGCCCCATTGTATCACCAGACCCTCTTGCTTGTTCAGAATCAGTCTGCCTTTATGTGCATCTGAGAAGGGATCCTGAGGGTCTGCACTCTATGTGAGAAATGCAGAGGTGTTATTTCTTGGTGGTGGCTTCTCACTCTGGGACAGTTTCCCCCTCCCCTTGAGCTTCATGCTCCCCACCCCCCACTATCCTTTCTCAAGGGTGTTAAGTCCTTCTTGTCCCACTGAGCATTTGGTACTGATGATGGACGGAATGCCTTTGCTATGTGATTAGTTTTGGTGTGCTGAGAATTTTTATCTTTGAGTTGTCATTGTTAACAATACCACCCAAAGTCTCTGGAGTGGGCAGGTTAGAGATTTTTGTATAAATGGATAAATAAATACCATGTAAAAACCCTGATGGTGCGTCACACTGAAGAGGGCCAGGATCTGTTCTCTATCATGAGGAGCAGAGAATTCATGTGACAGGAAGGCAGATTTGGAAAATTTATTTTTTAAAAATAATTTGATGAAAGTGCACATTACACAGATAACACTAATACAAAGTACAAAAGATAAAAATATAAAAAGGGGAAAAAACAAAAAAGTGCAGAAAAAGAAGAAAAAAGAAAAGCAGGTGACCTCCCTCTTTGTCCCAGCAAGTATAGGTAACCTTAACAACTTATCACCATCTCTTAAAATACAACAAACCATCTTTTCATGCCATATCCCACCCCGTTCTCTATAAATAGACCTCATTACTCCATTCTAATCAGCAAAAGGCCATCGAGGGTTATCAGAAATAACAGTGTATCTATTGCAAACTAAAGATTTAGAAGATTCCTAGCTGAAAGAGCAGCTCAGGGGCGGAACCAGTGACCAGTGTTGATGGGTTCCCCTTCACTGGATGTGTTCATGCAGAAGCTGAACCGACATTGGTCAGGGATGCATTTGAACAACAAGCTGGACTAGATCGCCTCAATGGCCTCTTCTTGCTCTAGGATTCACGACTCCTCTCTAGCAGTGACGTGGGCACTGCTACTGGAATAGCCCCCCAGAGGGCTGGGCTGTCTCAGGATAGCTTCCCTAAGGACTGAGTGGAAGCAGAGGAAGTGGTGATGGTACGATGACAGGTAGACCCTTTACACACATCCTGTTAGCCATCTTGTAAATGAATAAGGGCAAGCGCATTCACCCCTGCCCCAAGAAAATTTCTCCAAAATTCTATGCTCCTTTGAAATACATTTTGAAATCAAATCCTTGTTCATCTGGTTGACTGTAGAACTGGTAGGGAAAAAAAGAAAGAAGTAAATTATCAGACTTACACCTTGAAGAGGCTCAGAGAAGCTCCCTGATTTGAACTATCTCCAGAGCTCAGGATGAGGTTGGGAAAGAGATACGGCTCCTCCTACCTGCGAGCGTTTGAGGCAACTATTGGTTAACAAGGCCAGACAAAACTTCTGTGCCCTGAAGCGGAAGAAATTGCTCCAAATTATTCCATGTCCTGGATTTGCCAGTTCGGCTCCCCAGGTTGCATGTTCTGCAGTGAAAGTGGGTGAGGAAAAGCAGAACCTCAGAGACACTCTAAGCCAGCCCCCTCCCCCAAATCTGGTGCCTTTGAGAAGTGAGGGACCACAGTCCTGGACTGTCTCACCAGCAGCCACTTATTGGGACAAGCTGCTCTGAATCCTGGCACCCCGCTTAATTCCCAGCTGTGGTTTTTCTGAACTGAAAACATGAGTGGGCACCTACTTTGCCCAGACGCCTTCCCTTCCATCACAATCATGTTGTTGTCCGTTCACACATGCCCTTTTCTCTTCTTACTTAATTAGTGAAACTAGCAAGCAGCAGAGAGAGGGGAACCTCACCTCCTTTGCTGGCACTCCTCTCCAGCCTGAAAGGGTACATACTTGTCAAAAGTGTTTGGCAACCCTCTCTTTCTCTTTCATTAGAAACTGGGTCACTGGGCCATCGCTGTTCCTGGGCATGCTTCTGACGGTTTGTGCAAATAAAGATGGAATAGGAATTTGTAGCTGGGGGCAAGTGAGCCTGACTGTTGCCTTGCAGTACCCCAGCAACTGTTGACTTCAGCCTTTACTTAGTTCATCCATTCTGAAGCCAGGAGCCCTCTCCCCTCCCTCACTGCCTCCCTGTCTCACCAGGCATAGCCTTCAGTGCTCAGAAGTTCCAGTTTCTGGCTACGTTTAATGCACTAACCACGGAGCCAGAGGGAATGGAACTGCAGGCGTTGACGTTGTTTTCTGCATTACCCGGTCCCTCTTTCTCTTCTGATGAAGATTTAGATTTCTGGAACATGAACACCCCTGATCTTTTGGACAGCAGAGAATACTGCCCAAGGGGGAATATGACTGGCAGTAAAATCCAGTATTTGCTCCCCTAGATAGGCCTAGATAGGATCAGGATGATGTGCAAATGCAGTTGTTAGCTTTTGAAACCCCAGTTTATGGAGTAGCATATCATATGAACCCAGCCTTGTTGAACAAATGATGATTAAGGAAGCTTTTGCTCAGCACAATGTATGTAGTCAGTTCTAATGATACCATGGTTTGGGTTCATCCTGGGGATATGAGTGGTGAGAGGAAGAAGTAAGGCACCTCTTCCCAGTTTATTTGGTGAAGATGTAACACTTAGCCATTATGGAAGGACATTGCTGTTCATAAACAGTTCTGAGTATATAAACAATCATTAATTGTATCTGGCATTTGGATTAAGACTGAACCTAATAAGGGTTTTTTATCTTGGAAGTATTTTATAGTAGACTAGACAACCCGTGACCCGTTGGGTCATCATTTCAGAGATATTTCCTTACCTTTACAGAGAAACAGAATGACCAAGGGCAAAAAAGCAGTGGGAGTGGGAGTGACTTGTGACTTGCTGCCAGCTTCCCCATTGACTTTGCTTGCAGAAAGCGGGCAGGGAGTGTCAAAAATCTTCCTTCCTTCTTCCTCCCTCCCTGTCCACATATAATATAGGCTTGTGCTGTTTGCCCTCCTCTCACCTCAGGAGACCCCCCATGAAGCCTCCTCCTCGGCTGACCCATGGAACTGCCTGCCACTTTGCTGGGGGAAGGTGGAACAAAGGAAGCCACAGACCTTGAGGAAAACTGAACCCCCGCTCCTCATTCTGGCATATCCCCAAGGGCTCCATCCCTCGAGGGAGGAAGAGGGCTCACCCGTTGACCGCCAGCACCTCCCAGCCAGCCCTACTTCTTCAGCAGGCATCCGAGTTGCTCCCTTGTCCTTCCCTCACCACCCATTGTTGTTAAGAGGTTTCAGATTTCTGCCTTGTTTCCAAAGCAGCCAATTGCTACTCGCCCGTTGGGCCTTGCCACCAGCCAGTTGGGCACAGAGGACAGAGGGAGGCAGGAAAGAAGTCAGGAATATACCCATGATGATCATGTGATGATGCACTGTGTATGGCAGCACAGCAGTGCTGAAGCAGCCACAAATTCTCCAAATTTCAATCCCATGGGAGTAATGGGTCCCAGATTTTGGATGCATTCTGTAAGTTAACCCATTTGAGGTACCCTGGTTCAAAACTTATTGCCCTATGATGCACCATTTTGCATAGTTGAATGTTACAGACACAAGAGTTTTAGTATACAGATAGATTATCATATGGCACTCATCTAGTTTTAAGTCTACCTTGTGTTAATGCTTAATATAGTAATTTATTTTTGCTTGAACAAGTTTTCCTTTAATATAAGCTCATTTGGAAAATCAATTTGTACAGCAGAATATAAATAACTTAATTGATTGAGCAAAAGACCATAGGAACTTGTTGGCAAATATTTATACACTGTAGTCTCTAAGTTTGGACCTCTGACATCTAAAGCTTCATCAAGCTTATGTTCTTCCTCTGTTGATATCATTATCCATCAATTCTATGAACACTGAGGGTAAAACTCCAAAGTATCTGAAAGGTATTAGGGTTGGAAAGGCTAAGCAGAAAGCATCCCAGGGACATCTGAATCCTCACTGGTTTGCCTAAACATGCAAGGCAGCAGCTTTACAGGGAATTGGTCCTCTGTCAGAGCTGTTTGATGGTGCAGATAAGTGCTGTACAGCTGCTGGCTGCATCTGGAAACATTTGGTAGGAATCTACCAAATTTGGAATCTTTTGGAAATTTGGAATCTCTAAGATTTGGAATCTTTCCAGATCTGGAAAAATTTGGTTGTGCATTCCTTGCAGGAGAAAGGGATGCCCAGGTTGGCTGGCCCTACTCACTGAGGAGAGATGATTTTAGTATTGTTTTAATTCTATATATATTATGTATTTTATATATATTTATAGTTTTAATGTCTTTGTAAGCCGCCCAGAGTCCCCTATTGTGGGGGAGATGGGCAGTGGAGAAATCCAATAGATGATGATGATGATGATGATGATGATGATGATGATGATGATGATCATCTCTGGCTTTGGCTGTCACTGGGCTGGCTGGCTTTGTCACTCAACCTGTAAGGCCCAGAGTGGTGTGGCTGGACAGTGCTGCTTAGACCAGATAGCAATTTTGTGTGAACAATACAGCCTCAAGGCTGGAATAGAGCAGCCCCAAAGTCTGTTGACTCAAAAGGGCAGGAGAAAGAGGCTTATGATTTAAACCTCTGGGCTTAAATCTTAAGATATAGCGCTTGATTTCTGTGTTGTGCATTAGGCAGATAGTTCGTGCATATTCTTGTTTGCAGCAAAGCAACTAATCTAGCAATATCCACTCCTTGAAGTTTCTGCTATAACTAGGGGTTGAGTTTCTGAAATAACAGAAATTGTCCTGAAACACAGCCAACCAGACAATTGCTTTTAAAGAAAGTCTTTGCTAGGAGATATTTTCAAATCCAAGAAGCTGACACTTCCTCCACCAGCTATACATTTTGTGAAACGTAATAGCCATGAAACATACTTCCTTGCATTAAGAAAAGATCTTTTATGCACTGTACATTCCTTTGCCTACTGATGACACATTCTAGCATAGCAAATTAGTCTGATGAGCTTGGTAGTGGATGGTTTGACCTGGCTTTTTGGGTAAGGCTGGAATACAGCTTGGTGACCTTCTGACTTTTGCCTTTTAGTGCATGACATGTTGTGGCTGGAAGGAGATCATAATGACACCTTCTCTTCAGACTTAGTTGAAGTGGGCAGCTTTTAGACATTTGAATCTAGGAAGGTGGGTGGGTCATATGCAGCCAGACCCACCTTCTTTCTGGTCCTGTATCCCTGCTTTGTCTGTGGTTCTTCAGGGTGTGGGGAAAGGAGGCTTATGATCCGCAACCTGGCCTTTTTTCAAGAATAAAAGCTAGAATTGTAGTGAGGCTGGGAAAGGAATGGAAGCGAGAGATAAACAATCAAGAGACAGTTGACAGTCTATCTCATCCATGGCAACTTAGCTCAGGTAGAAAGAAACCTGGGAAGAACCTTTTCAAATCATTCAAAGAAACTCCACCTTAATAAATGAGGGTAGGACATTCCTTTTGTGGTTTCCAAGAGTCTGCCTTTACACCCGTCTAGCATTAAAGATATCTTTCTAAAATCTTTGTAGTTCTTGCTTCCTTGATCTTGCTCGGCTGGGTGGGGCTCAATAGGATTTGTGTAATGCATCATATTTGCTTCTTTTCCAAATGAAGATCCTCTCTTGTTTTGTTGGGTTTCGTGCAGAAAACTACCTTAAGAAATCACATCACATGGACCCACCCTGTGTTTTCCCCCTTGAAAAAAGCACCCAGAATGAACCAGCTGCCTGACAACCTCAGCAGCCATCTTGTCTCAGTGCCTTGTGGGGCCGCCTCTGCTACTGGATCATGCACTGTTCTGTTCTGGGGGCATCCCATCTGGCAAGTGGCCTGAAGGCCTTGTGGCCCTTTTTGTCTTTCAGATCTCTGACATCTACATCAGTGGAGAGTCGGGGGATATGTCCGCTAAAGAAAAGCTCCTTTTGTGGTCACAGAAAGTAACAGCCGGTTATGTGGGAATCAAGTGCATCAACTTCTCCTCCTGCTGGAGCGACGGGAAAATGTTCAATGCTGTTATCCATAGATACCGGTAGGTAGAAGCCCTCTCCTGCATCTCAACAATGTAAGGAAAATTTGTCAAAAAAAGTGACCCTTTTAATACTAGAATGAACCTTATTCATATTTTGCGACTGGAGATTGAAGCTGCCCAGGTTACCAATTAGCTCACAAGCCATGTTCAAGGCTTTTTCCAACTAACGAATTTTATTGAAAGGCATACATTTCTGTGTGCAACCAGAAGCAGTCTGGTAACAGCTTTTCAGACTAACACATTTTATTAAAAAGCTGCAGCTCATGAAAGCATATGCCTTTTTGCCTCCATAGACCAACACAGCTTTATGTAGAAGCCTTGAAGAATTTGGGACTAAGGTCCTGCAGCTAGAACCCCAGGATACCTCCAGATGGGTCACTCGTGGGCTTTCTCCTGTAGTGGCACCAACACTTTGGGGGCTTCCTCCCCTCCCCTCCCCTCCCCGTCCATTCACAACGCAGTGCTTGTTGAAAGACCTCTCCCTTCACCCAACCCTCCTCTGTACCAAAGTCAGATGAATGGTTTGATTTCTGATGTTTTTCCCCATTGTTCCTTTTCACTCTGAATGATATTGATGTGCGACTAGTTTTGATTTATTGTTTTTGTGGATGTCCTAAACCACTTGGAGATGCTTTGTAAGGAAACCCTATAAAATACATGAAATAATACTAGTAATATATCAGCAGCAGCTGCAGCTGCTTCTACTAAGAATGATCTTCATGCAAGAGCACCCACAGCGCATCCTCTGAATTCCAAACAAGACCAGCAGCCCTGGAAGGCTGAGCGGCCCCACCTTAATGCACTGGCCGCTGCCTGAGGTGTGGTTCGGCAGCATGGTCTGATTTCTGAGCCCTTTACATGGGCAAGGCATCCTCCATTTTAGAGGAGGACGGGAAGTCCCCATTTTCATATTTTTCTAGAATCAGAGATTGCGGGTAGTTTCCGTTATATCCGTGAACCCCCGATCGCTGCAGTTGATCAGGTTAGCTTGCCAGAGTCAAAACCGTTACATTCGGGGCTGCTTTATTTTCGGGCTCTGTGAGCTAAAATCCTAAAGCCTTCAATAATCATCACTGAGAATATAAGTATAACGATGACAAGAATATAAATGTCCATTTTTATAGGCAAATTTGGGTCAGAATCTCTCTGTACTGTCAAAGTTTAGAGTGATTCCAGCTTTAAGCCAGGGTTTAACTTTGGAAGCTGCTTTGATTGCAGGGACTTGGGAGGCAGGGGCTTCAGCCAGCAGATCGCTTTTGTATAAAGAGGTGATAGGGTCCACACAAATCTTGCCTGGGAGACCTTGCTTTCCAAGAAGGAGGTTGGAGCCACCGTTTCTCAAGGAGGGGCTTCCTTGTTAGTGAAGGAAAGGCAGACTCTATCAGCACGCCAGCCCTCTCAGTTTCTCGGCGAGCTCTGTTCAGACGTCGACAGATATCCCTTCACAAGCTTAGAACTCATCCACGCTCACAGAGACCCTTTTCCTTCCGATAACATGTGCATCCCCAGGTTGCAGAGGGGGACAAGGCTGCTCCTTTTCTCCTTTAGCAGATGTGTAACACCTGCTTGCAAATGCTGAGTCATCTTTCTTGGTTTGTCTGTTTCCTGCAGACCAGATCTTGTGGACATGGAGAGAGTTTACATTCAAAGCAGCCGAGAGAACCTGGAACAGGCCTTTGAGATTGCTGAACGGCTTGGGGTTACCAGGTTGCTGGACGCAGAAGGTGATTTGGGGGAACACTGGCAGGAGGTTGCATTTGGTGGAGACAAGTTGAGAAAGCTGGGCCCTGGAAAACAAAGAGAGTTTAGATGTTGAAGTGACCAAACCAACTAAGTTTACAACACTGGGAGCTTGTTTCCAAGTCAGGTAGATTCCTCCTTCACTCCTCAGCATTCTGGTATTGCTTGAGAAGTTTAATTGTTCTCAGTTGATTCCTGTTTGCTTAGCCAGCTGACTCTGATGCTTTGCTGAACAAAGAAATGATAGGTAAGGCCAGGGGTGTATAAGGCCAGCCCTAAATGGACTGACACCTGCATCTTGACCCTTCCCCAACCAGTCTCTTCCTTGGTATGAAAGGTGCCTTCATATAATGGCTACAAAACAGCAGGATAAGTTCTTTCATAGGAAAAGGTAGGTCCAGAACAGCTTTAAATTGATTTAAAGCTTTGCAACTTCATTGTATCTAGGTAATGTATTATTATTATTTAGCACTATCGATTTCCAAGGCACTTTTAAGGATTTACTTCAGTTAAAAACCAACATTGCCCCAAGATGCATGTAGACGTCCAGACTTTCTGGAGGCACTTATTGGATTAAAATAGATCCAGGCTAATTCATGTAGAATCTGAGGCTCACATTTAGTGCCAGTCTGAACAGTGTATCATACAGCTTTTTGTGAACTATGCAGCTTGAGATTAAAGATGGTAAGAACTGTAAGAAGGAGAGAGAAGGTTGTTCACTGGATGTAGAAAATCACCACTTCAGGGCAGAACTCAAGACTAGCTTTCTCTGTTGAAAAGAATATCTTTCTTGTTCATAAGAGGATGTAGCACATGGTGAAGCACTGAAATCTTGAATCCCTTACATGAAATGTGAAGTAATGCAGTCATGAAAAAGCTTTAGACCCAACTAGCTTTCCTGATTCCTTCTTTTTCATTTCATTGATTTGGCTGCTCTAACCATTTTTCTTTTCCTCAGATGTTGATGTCCCTTCACCAGATGAAAAATCCGTAATCACTTATGTGTCTTCAATTTATGATGCCTTCCCCAAAGTCCCAGAGGGAGGAGAAGGAATTAGTGCCACTGTAAGTTCTGCTACTCTTTGTTCATCCTGGATGGATCACCCAACATTTTGCTTTTCTACAACTTAGGAATTTTGTTTCCAAATAAACGATTCACTGTGAACTTATAAGGGGAAGGGCAATGAACTGAGATAGCCAAGACCTTTGGTCAACCAAAAAATGAATAGTGGATTTCTACAGTAAGAGAAAGGATATTTTGTATTTCTAATTCTTGTAAGAGCTGAGTTGAAGATTATCAGAAAAATTACTATCCTGCTGCATCTTTTCTCATCTTTATATTATGTGTGAGATGTGTTGGCAGGGAATGTTGGAAGTTGTAGTCTGACTCATCTGGCAGATGTCAAGTTAGAAAGTCAGCTGTGTTTCTATGTGATCCTCTTTTTTGCTACCGGTGGAAACGCAGCTTTTAGAAAGTGTGGATTCTTCTGCTTCTTCTACTGCACTGATAGACAGGCAGTGAGATCCTGTATTGCACCAGTCATTCCTGTGTTGTACTGGAATCCACGTCTGGCAGGTCCCATCTTTGGCAATGGCCTTGAGCCATTTTGCAAAGCTGAATAGAAAGTGTGCATTTCAATGGCTTTCTTTTGCCCCATTTTGATGATTCTTCAACTGGATGTTTTTACCTGGTGTTTCCTTCCATACCAATGCCACTTGATTTTTCTTTTTTTTTTTTAGGAAGTAGATACAAAGTGGTTAGAATATCAAATGTGTGTGGAAACACTCATCAGCTGGATCAAGCAGCACACGATACTGATGTCTGACAAATCTTTTCCCCAAAACCCTGTAAAACTCAAGGTAAGTTTTGGGCTAATTTTTCTCTTTTCAGATCTGGAAGAGCTCCTAATTTCAGTTGCTGCACAGTCACTCCTGGAAGCTCCCCTCTATCCAAAATACAAACCTGGTTGATTCTATGGCTCTGGTTGGGCTTAGCGGTGGGTCACATCCCAGCTCAGAGTCCAATCACAGCAGCCTCTGAAGTGACTTCATCCTTTCTGTTGTTTTGGGGGCTTAGAAATGAGGTCTTTTTATCTATTTTTTCTGGGGTGGAATCTCTATTAAGGCTGTGGTTTCTATGGCATGGGGACAACTATAAGTGCCCCCAGTTGCAGGCGGTATGGTCTCTGGAGTAGAGGAAAGCTGTAACCAGTGTGACCAACACAATTGGCCACTGTGGAGAAGACTACTGATTGTTCACTGCTACTGGAACTGGGGGCGGGGGGCAGGGTATTGATGTCCCACTAGGAATGATGGTGTGAGGACTTTATTGTGGATGTCCTCTTTCCTTGGGATGTCCCGTCTGGGTCACTAGAGGCAGAGAGATGAATGTGTGGGAAGGGCAGAGGGATTCACTGTGTGTTGTGAATAGGAAGAAGGACAGTGTGTCTGTGCATGTGTCTTTTGGAGGGGTCTCCCTTCTGCTCCTCTTGGCAACTGAAGTGAAATAGATGACTCTGGATTGCTTTTCCTGCTTTAGCTAAGTGCTAGGAAAGAGAGTTGCTTTGGTTGGTTGTTTCATATACTGCTGCAGTCCACAAACTTTAGGTGGTGCCCAATGAAGTCTAAAACCCTAAGTAACCTTCTGCCCATCTTAAAATATGAAAATCGATAAAGTAGATGGCTGGCCACAATTCCTCATTGCAGTGAAGGCCCTTTGGAAGAAAAAAAAAAGATTTTCAGCACCTCTGAAATGTCAGAAGGGTAGGGGCAGAATATTAATCCACTACAGAAATGCCTTCTTATGGGGTGGGAATCTCTTAGCTATCTGGACTGGGCAGGCAGCATCATACATTACAAAGCAGACCCTGATGTCTCCTGGCAGCCTGCCATGTAGGGCTGTATAATCAACGCTTTGATTGAACCCTGGAAATTACTGGTAACTGGTGCAGCAAATGCAAGGTGGGCGTCACTCTGCCATAGCAGATTTCCCCAGCTAACAGTCTGGCTGTGGGTTCTGCACCAACTACAGCTGCTACATTATCTTCAAGGGCAGCCCCACTTTGAGAGTGTTGCAGTAGTCTGCTCATGTAATGATCAGAATGTGAGTTCTTGTTGGTTTAGACTCAGGAACAAGAATGGTCCAGAGGAGTGTGAGGAAGTGGAGTAGACAGGCAGCAGGATTACAGGAAGGAAACTAAAAGTAGGGAAAGGATTGAGTCGAAGATCCTAGGAAGCTGCCTTCTGCTGAAGGAGACCTAGGTCTGGCTGTCTGAGAGAGGTTATGGGGAGGCTGGGAAAGGACTGGAAGAGAACACAGACCTAAAGAAACAAGAGACAGCACCAGGCAAGTCCATTGGCAGCAAGAAGATGGCACCATAGGGAAAGTTACCATCGATGATCTCACTTCTTGCCTCTGAGAATATCCTGCAGATCAAAATGTGATGCATTTTCCCTCCTTTGATCTTTCTTGCCTTCTTTAAGAAAGACAATTCATGGATAAATCCTGAACCTTCTGATTTTGCAGGCACTTTATAACCAGTATATCCACTTTAAAGAAACAGAAATCCCAGCAAAACAGTTAGAAAAAAGGAGCATTGAAGAGTTATACAAATTGCTGGAGGTAAGAGAATTTCATAGATGCATTGGGGTATCTGTAACTAGGACTGCAAATTACCGCTGTGGTTTGGCTTTTAATGGACAGCACAGAATTTCAGTTCTGCCTTCCTTTAAAACTGACACGTGAGTGTCAGTTATAGGGTAAGCACTGAGTTCAGCTTTGCACAAAGTTCCCCCAGTGAAGTTTTGTAGGAGCAAATATGAACCAAGTCTCTGTTCTAATTCTCTGTAGTATTAAATGTGAGGGGCCAGCAGCAATTTTCCTGGGAAGACCACTTTGGGGGCATGGGAGATCATGGAGGCTGGTGGATCAGGTCCTTCCTCTGCCCCAAGTAGGCTGCTGCCAAATCCTGTGGTTACAGTCACACATCCCTCTCCAGACCTGACCTCCAGCTGCTGCTTCTTAGCTTCCTTTTTCCATTAAAATGACAGAAATTTAGCTCAGAACTCAGCTTGGTGAATCCACCCCTTTACACCATGCCTATTGTGCCTTAAGTTATTTACGACTTTCCCTACCTCTAACTTTTGTCCAAACAATATTTGTTGGACAAGAAACAGTTGCTCCAGAGGATAATTTCCTGGAAGGTATTCCAGGAAATTTTCCTCTGGAGCAACTGTTCCTTGTCCAAGAAGTGTGAAGTCCACACATTCTCATTTGCTGCTGCAGCACCTAAGCTTGGATAAAAGAATACAGAGTTTGGGCCTCAAGGCCCAGGAGAGCCCCCTCTTTGCACAGGATCCATTCCGTGGTCAAGCTCAGGAGAAACGGCTGCTCCTCTGTTGTGCTTTCCAGGTCTGGATTGAATTTGGCCGCATCAAGCTGCCACAGGGTTACCATCCCAATGATGTGGAAGAAGAGTGGGGAAAGCTGATCATAGAAATGCTGGAGCGCGAGAAGCTGCTGCGGCCGGCTGTGGAAAGGTGATCGATGTGCTGGGAAGTGCGAGGGTTGGGAATGTTCCTTCCCTGTGTCGTGAAACCTGTTGTAAGCTCAACTCTTGTCCTGCAAGGAAACAGAAATAAAAATAAATATCCCTCCTTACCTACAAAAAGAAGTGACTCATCTGTTCTGCTTGAAATAGTGGCTGATGCTTATTTTGCAGGTTGGAGCTGCTGCTGCAGAGAGCAAACAAAATTCAAAACGGGACCCTCAGCTGTGAGGAAAAACTCACCTTGGCAAGGAACACGCTGCAGGCCGTAAGTCTTCCCTCTTCGCTCCCACAGTTGCAGCTGTTGAGCGCTCAGCCTTTGGTCTTTCGGGGCCATAAGCAGGCAGCCTCGGCTTCTCAGCTTTGAAACAGTCCCCCAAGCTCTTGGATTCTGTCATTAGAAAAATACACATAAGGAACTAGATGGTTTGGCTTGCTAACTCAGGGTGCTAGACATTTCACCATTTGCAGCTCCCAAAGCTGCTTTGTCTGCCTGCAGTCGCTTCCTGCTTGTAGGACCATGGTGAAGTTTCTCTTGGTCCATCGTTGGCCCCTGTGCTTTCCTTAGGCTTCCATCATTCGTATGTTGCTTCTTGCTCTTTTTCCTTCCACCTTCTGGTCATCTTCTACTCTGTTTCACTGTCTCCCCTGTTCCACTTGCACTTTACCCTCATGACTTTTCCAAGCATTGCAGCCTTCCTTGCTGTGCCTGCAGAGATGGTCTGGTCTTTGACAGTCTTCACAGAAGCAGTCCTGGAGCACACTGTGCTCCTGGCTGACTCTTTTTCAGGATCAGTTCTCCTTTCGTGACTTCACAGTTCCTCTGCCAGTGGCTTTGGGTATCTTCCTAGAAGTGCTTCACAGAAAGAGATGCACTTTCTGCGCCTTAATAACCTTAAATGATCTCTTGCCAGGATGAAGCACACTTGGAGTCAGGCCAGCCGGTACAATATGAATCTGATGTCATCATGTACCTCCAAGAGTGTGAGGGACTCCTCCGACAACTACAGACAGATGTTCAGATACTCCGGGATGAGAACTACTACCAGTTGGAGGAGCTGGTCTTCAAGTGAGTGATGTTTGTGGGCAGCTGAGCTTGGAAAGGAGCATTTAAGAACATGTAAAGCAGGATGGAAATAAATCTGCATTTCAATAAAGCTGGGGAAAGGGTGGGCTCCTCCATATTCCAAAAGGGAGTTGGTCTTGGGCCAGTGGAGGACCTTGTAATGCTTGAACATTCCAAGTAGCAGCTTGACTGATTCATTGATTGAATTTATACTGTGCTGCACTCCCATAGGAACCATTTCACACAAGTAACAAATGTTATAATATCCACAATCCAAAAAAAATCCAAAAACATAAAGCACACAAACCAAGACATCTGAAAAACCATCCAAGCAGCAGAATCCAAAAAGGACCCAAATGCCCTCCCGAAAACCTCCGTTGTCATCTGCTTCCAAAAGGTGGAAACTGGGGCTAGATTGACTTCCAAAGGAAGGCAGTTCCAGAGGGCTGTTGATACAGAAAAGCAGCCCTTCCTATCTCTGGCTCCCACGCCTCGTGAAAATGGGGAATCACCAATAGGTTGGGCTAATTCAAGAGGGCAGATGTGGTCCTGAAGATAGCCTGGGGTCAAGCCATAAAGAATTAGGGGCTTGAGAGCCATCTGCTGGAAAGTCAGTGAAGGAGCTCTTCAATGTGGGAAAAATCAGAAGGCTTTGGTAGTGCCTTTTCTGACTAACCAATTTTATTAAAAAGCACAAGTTCTGTGAGCTGCAGTTCAGTGCATAGAGTGGCTAGACTGATATAGGATTTAAATTGGGATGGGGGTTAAATTGGGATGATAGATATCTGGATCAAAATAAGCATCTGAAATAAGCAGCCTGGTTCCTATCTTGGCATCATTGTCCTGTTGTTTCTTGTTACTTGTGATAATCTACTTCAGGTTAAATGGTCATCTATATGTAAATATGGGCCTTCCCCCTCGGTGCTTGAGAAAATAATGCAGGGTCATTGTCCAGTATGGACTGTAGCTTATTAATAATGTATTTGAGTGATTTCAGCTGTGAGTTATAGATGACAGCCAATGGTGTTCTGTTGTTCTGTTTCTATGGCTGTCTTTTAATAGGTCCTCCTTGAGAATTGATCTGGCTCTATTGATTTGCCTCCTAATCCCACTGGTTTAATTCCATCACCAGTGGGTCAGAATAAAAGCAGTTGTAGCACGGAGCCTGGCTATAGATTGTGTAATTTTATGGTGACATGACGAAAGTGGATTGGTTCTGTAGGTAGGACTAGGCTGAGGTTGATGGTGGAGTGGAAGTTGTAGAAGTCATGATGGAATTTGATGAGAGATTCATTTTCATGGCCCAAATGATGAAAATGTCATTAATGGATCTCAAGTAAATGAGGGGCTTCAGGGAGTGAAAGTTAAGGAAGCATTGTTCTAGGTCAGCCACGAAGATATTGGCATATTGAGGAGCCCGTGCATGTGCCTGTGGCTGTGCCACTAATTTGTAGGCACAAGTACTTGCCAAAGGTTATGGTGAGTACATTATGGGTTATGGGTGAGTACAAAGTCATAGAGTCTGGTGGTAAAGCATGCCACTTTGGCATTGGTGATGATGTTCTTTGGCTTGAAGTCCATGTTTGTGGGGAAGGTTGGTGTATAGTGTTTCAACATCCGGTGGCTAAAATGGTGTTAGAGATTTCCTATGGAATTGTTTTCTTAGGAAGGCTGTGGTGTCTCTTGTACAGCTGGGAGTACTGGTAGCATAAGGTTTGAGCACCGAGTCCATGAAACCTGATATTCCACTTGTGATCATTTTAGATGCTTGAGGCAATGGAACGGCCCAGGTTACCTGCTTTGTGTATTTTGGGAAGTGGGTAGAAGATGCCTGGTTGGGGCTCCTGAGTGCTTCCATGTAGATGCGGTCCTGTATGTCCTTAGGAAATCAGATAGATTAACCTGTCTCTTTTCCTACAATGTCTTCAGTGTGGAAATACTTTGGGTCAGGTCTCTTTGTGTTCTCCCCATGCCACCTTTAAAGGTGGCTAACACTCTTGTGCTGAAGGAGTTGTAGACCCAGTTCTGTTCTCAAGCACTCTCGTGGGTAGCTCTCCCTGTGGCCCTGAGAAAAGTAAGAACTTCTGAGGGGTCTGGATTCTTACAGAGGGTCAGGAAGTATTCAACATTGTGTTTGCAGCTGTGTGTGCATGTGATCCTCTCCCAACCTTGCCTCTTGCTTGATTCTCTTCCAGGATTGTGCGGCTTCAAGATGAATTGGTAACACTGAGACTGGAATGTACCAACCTTTACCGGAAAGGTCACTTCTCCTCCCCATCCTCCTTGGACTTGGTTCAGCCTTCCTCCTTGAGCACTAGACACTTAAAGGCTGAACCTTTGCTAAAAGGAACTATTGCCTCTCCTGCCTCTACCTCCTGGATTCGGAAGCCAATGACTCGTGTGGAGTTGGTGGCCATTTCATCCTCTGAAGATGAGGGCAACCTCCGCTTTGTATATGAGCTGCTCTCTTGGGTAGAAGAGATACAGGTGTGTTGCATGATGGGAAGGAAAGAAGGAAATCAGGTGATGGGTCTGGTGGTGTTCAGACAAAATGCTGAACAAGTGCTAAACTGCACTTGTGCAACATGCTAAGTTGGGTAGTGTTGAACTTGGTTAGATTTTTTGTGGCTTAGTTTATTGTATGAACCCAGTTCATGGCTAGTTTGGTGTTATTACAAACTCAGAAAATGGGTTCCTTCAGTAACCAGATTAGGTACATCATATGAACCCAAACTGTAGGTGTAACATTTTAAGATTGCGTGATTAGTTTTTTAAATGGTTTGATTATTTATTTTGTTTATATACTCCAGATTATGGAGGTATAATAAAAGTAAAACAAAAACCTCACAGGAAGAGATCTGTAAAGAGGAAATTTTCTGGACAACCAAAAATTAGAATTGCTCTTAAATGTATTCTGACTTTCGGAGCTGCTCTTTTTATAAGCCCCAGAGAGGTCAGGGCGACAACAGGAAGAATGCACCCTGAGGGCATTTGTGACTGAACGGTTTGCACCACCGAAATGAACACAAATAGGCCAGTTTGCATTAAAAACACTGTTTGCAAACTGTTTCAATTTATGTTAAAAGTTGGGCAGATTTGGGGAAAGATTCCCAAAGACTTTCTTTCTGTTGGTGAATGTTGTAAAGGTAAATAGTTATGAAGCTTTTTTTTGAGTTTTACAAAATCCGTTGGAAAAGACCGTAAAGAATGTTATTGATTTGCAGAACCCCGTTTGTAAGAATTGCAGGTACTTTTCCCCCGCATTAAAAGGTGGTTCCTTTTTATGGCCTTTCAGATGAAACTGGAACGATCCGAATGGGGGAATGACTTGCCCAGCGTCGAATCCCAGCTGGAGCTTCAGCGCCACATTCACAGTAGCGTCGAAGGCATGGGCTCCAGCGTGAAGGAGGCCAGGATCTATGAGGTGAGCAGACCAAACTGGCTTATTTAACCCACTTCAAGACTGATTGGAGGCACCCAGATTTGACAAAGTGGGATTATGTTTGCCCCCAAGTTTCAGAGCTGAGAACATTTCTCACTGGGTTGATTTTATCTAGAACATGGTAACTTATTTCTTGTTCTGTAATATTTATATTCACTTCACTTCATCATCTTATTCATCTGGATAGCGTTGATATGCAAAGCAACAACTTCAACAGATATTTATACATATTATGATTGGCCTTTCGCTGTGGGGTTCAGTTGGAACCAAGTTTTTTTCGTAGTCCATCTCTCAATCTTATAGCAGGTCATCTGAGTAGGCAAGTCTAATGGTAGGGCCACCACCATGTCACTATTGGGTCCACCTGTTATCAGGTAAACATCCAATGTGTCCTGCCCATTTCTATTTCTGTTTTAATGTTCTTTTGATGACATCTTTGAAGTTAGTCCATCAGTGACTTTCCTCATTTCTGATCTGATCTCTTGAGTTCTCACTCTTAAGCATTTGCCTGTCTATTGCCTGCTGGGTGACTCAAAGCTTTTCTGCATCTGAGTTCTAGTTCTACACTTCACTCTGTATTTAGTTATATAAAAAATACAGGTCTGTTTACAGGAGCACATGGCTTTTCCTGGGTCCTGCTCTGCCTTTGACCTCTGAGTGGCCAAAAGCTACTCTCCCCAAAGATTGGGGGCAGGGGGGAGCTAAAGTCATTAATTTGTGTTTAAATGTACTTAAAACAAAATCTAGCAAATATGATTACTGGCCAGTCATAAGTTTAATGATTTTTCCCTTCTGTCATGTTAAACATTTCTGTGTGGTGGAAACTTTTAGAGGTCCCCGAGGGCCATGCCGAGTTGTGCCCCTTTGGCACTGATGAAGTTCCAGCTGTAGCTGTCTTGAGTGCAGCCCAGAAACATGGCCTGTACTCAGCTTTCTGAGCTGGGGAAGTGGGGTGGGTTCTGCCAGCATCCCCCAAAGGACATGTCTGAGGTTTTGTCTTTCCACAAGAGTCATTTTCTATGCCTGGGAAGGGGGAATGGCCCTCTTCCAGATCTGGCTGGACCCTTTTCCCTCCAAAGTGATCTGTTGAACTACTGACTGGGTTTGTCCAATAATCTAGGCTAAAATGAGGTGTGACGATTCCTGGTTCCACCTGTGGTGGAAACTCAGCCCTTCTCTTTGCATGTTGAAGGAAAAATTGAGAGTGAGTAGGTTAGCTTTCTAGTTGATTCTGCTGCCTTTGAGCTGGAGAAAGAGATCGTGCATCAGAGGGCCAGGCTAAGGTTATCTTCTTGTCCTGGTCTGCCTTCACTCCAGGTTCTTATCTCAGGGAGAGAAGACACGAAGCAGTTGGGACTTTTCCTCAAAGGGTGAATCGAGAAAAAGAAACGGTTTAGTTTTTCACAGTGCGGAATGGGTCTTTAGAGCAGGGATGGATCAGTTTTTTTCCTCTGCTTTTCTTTTTCTTAAAATTTTTCTGAACCTCATGGGGGCAGGGGTGGCCTTAGACAGAAGCACTGCCAGAATGGGTAGAGCCACAGTATTTGGGCTGATTGAAAAAATTGGTTTACGAGTTTGCTTGTTTCTTTACAGACTCTAAAAGGTAGGTGTTTTAATGCCTACCACACCTATTTATACAGCTTAAATCTTTAAGAAGGCAAAACCCCCACACTGCTGAAAATGGCTGGTTTTGATGGCTGATCCTGAAGGACATTCTGGGGTCTGCAAAAATTGGTCAAGGGTCTGCACGTGGGCTGGAGGTTGCGGACCTCTGCCCTCGCTGGACTTGAGCCATGCTGCCTATTAGACTGGGCTGAGCCTGTTGTGCGAAGACGTTCAGAGGAGCCATCATCTCTAGCATGTGCATCTCCTGCTATTGTAACATAGACTGCGTTACTTTTAATCAGTCTTTTTTCTCTTCTCCTCCTTTTAGGGTAAAATGTCTCAGAATTTCCGTGCTAGTTACACAGAGACCCTGGGGAAGCTGGAGACGCAGTACTGCAAACTGATGGTGAGCATCTTCAGTAGATTTCTTTCCAGGGCCAAAAGGACGCCTGAAAATGTTTTTGTAAGTTCCCAAAAGTTCTCAACTCTTTGAAGCTCTAACAGAAGCACCAGTTTTATCTTCCTCCAAAGGGCATTTCTGTGTGTGCCATTTGCTTTGCCACAGAACAGATTCCTTGTTGTGGCTTCTTAACTGACCTCCTCTCATCATCTATAGGGACAATGGACCAGGAGCTCACCTGCAGGTTTGCTCAGGTTCTCATTTTGACCCATTTCACCATCAAGTTGGGCAAAGAAATTCCACACAAAAATCATACGAATTTCCACACAAAAATTCATATGAATCGTATGAACTTTTGTGTGCATTTGTACAGTGGTAACTCGGTTCACGAACGCTTCTGTTCACGAACAATTTGGTTCACGAACAGCTCCGGTTGCAAAATTTTGCCTCCGTTCGCGAACTCCGCATTGGGTTACGAACAGGATCCGCGGCCATTTTACCTCCCGTGACACGTGGTCGCGGCTTCCTGTAGGGAGGGGGACTCTCCCTCCAAGCAGTAACCGCCTCCCCACCCGCCTTCCTGTCCTCCACGCCAGAAGTCGCGCCGAGCAAGGTTAGCTTTCTCTCTCTTCGTACTGTACTTTGTGTCATATTTTTGCGGTTTAAAAAAAAACAACATATGGTTCAGAACGGATTAACCGTAATTACATTGAACCTTATGGGAAAATTTGATTCGGTTCACAACCAATTCGGTTCACGACCAGAGTCGTGGAACGAATTAAGTTCGTGAACTGAGGTACCACTGTATTTACTTTTCCCAGAATATGACATTTCCGAACAGCTTTCACTAATACATGTTTGTGTGTCCATATATTTCACATCAGTGGAGCAAACTACATTGCACAATTCTGTGCAAGGGAAGGGAAGTTAAGAAGGACCTAAAACACGATCTTTCTTCTTCGGAAAATAGGATATCTCCACCTCCATTGCCAAGAAGAGTAACACTGATAGCAATTAATCATGGTATGGAGGAAATTGCTTGCACCTCTGTCACAGTTACCTCTTGGATCTATTTCTCAATATAATGAATGATGAACATTGTAAGTCTTTCAACTATCCCTCCCCATAAACCTGTACTGCAGTCTGATTTTTTATTTGAAAATTTTTGAAAATTGCCTAAGTAATGGTGCAACTCTTTGATAATGTGGTGAAGTTGAACAAGTCACTGTCCTTTTGTTTTTTTGGTTTAAGGAGGATGGTGAGCAACGTGGACACCGTACATGCGTAGGGACTGTTGGATCTTATGTATTTTCTGTGCTAAAGTACTGCTTGGCAGTGGTCATCTGCAGGGTATATAAACCAATTCTTTAGGAATTATTTTCTGTGTTCCCAAATAAGACCTCTGAAATCAGAAAACACTTGAATATCAGGAAATGTGGCAAAACGTATCATCTTTCTGCAGGAAACATCCAGTTTCCGACTACGTCACCTCCAAAGTTTGTACGAGTTTGTATCCCAAGCGACTACTGAGTTAATCTGGCTAAATGAAAAGGAGGAGGAAGAGCTCGCCTACGACTGGAGTGACAGTAACCCCAACCTGACAGCGAAGAGGAACTACTTCTCAGTGAGTAGAAAGACCTTGTAGTGGCCAAGGGAGATTCCAGAAGACCTCCCTTAGGTCTTCTGGAAGTCAAGCTAGGAGACAAGTGATGGAGGCTCTGTAATCCCAAATTCATATTTCTCAGCATAGACGTTGGAAGAAGAGAACCGTGTAGGTGGTCTATGGTAGCCAAAACCCAGAAAGAATCTAGTAGCACCTTTTAAGACTAACAAGTTTTATTATCAGACAAAAGTTTCTGTGAGTTGCACAAAAACTTATGGCTGACAATAAAATTTCTTAGTCTTAAAACATGCTACCAAACTCTTTCTGATATTTCTCAGTGAAGTTCAGTACTTAGAAAAAGTTAGATTTCAGTGTGGTCTTAAGAAAATTCCTTGTTTGTTTTGATCTTCTGATGATGCTTCCTAACTTGCTGTTTCAGATTTTGTAGAGGTTGAAATCTGTGTGGTCAGATCAATACTAAATTATTTGTCTAGACCTGTTGTTTTCACCACATGAGTTGATCCTAAACTCTGAAGAACCCCCCAGTGCAGGAACCCATTGCTGCAGCATTTCCAAGAGAGAACCATCCCATCTCTGCTTATAAGCCTTCAGAGAGTCTATTGCCTCTTGAGACAGCTACTCCATTGTTGAATAGCTCTTACCATTAGAACATTCTTCCTGATCGCCAATAATCCTATCTTCTAACCTCCAAGTCACTTAGAAATACATTGAACAGCACAAGGCCTAGAAGGGAACTCCACTCATTCCTTTCTTCCAGCTTGACTCAGGGCTATTGGCATACATTTGGCATATTGGGTGTGATTGTTGAACCAGTTCTGCTACCATCTCGTAGCATAGTCCAGACCACCTTATGCCACATCCTTTGCTCGAATCTCAGGGGAGACTTTGCTGAATTGAAGGGATACTATGTCCTCAACATTTTCATGATCAACTAAATTAATCCTTCATTGATGATGATCAGTAGATGATATCACCGGAAATCACTAATTTCCAGTGCTAATTATTGTTTTCTCTTAAGTATTGTTGCCATCATATTTATGAAAGATCCTAGTGATTTTCAGCATGTATAATATTTCTTTTTTTTTTTTAATGAGGAAAACAGGAGGATTCAAAATGTTCAAATCTTGTTCAAAAAATTGTGAAGGACATGAGAAATTATCTCATTACTGAATAAAATGTAATTTAGATGTTGAAAATGGTCCTTGCCCCTGCTCCACCATTGCAGCCTTAGCACCCCCGAAAAGACAAGTGTGATCCTCAGCATTAAAAACTGGGCACTCCTGCTCAATTCCCAACAGTGGGTTGCGGTATTCCCAAATTTCTTCATGTGCCTGACCTTTCTCTGGCCAAGAGGAACCGTCCATCTGCTTTTGCAATAGAACGCCTAAGCCCTTTGTGTGTCCCCCCACCCAGGAGCTCACGGCGGAGCTGGAGGAGAAGCAGGATGTCTTCCGCGCCCTGCAAGATTCAGCTGAGCTGCTCTCGCTGGAGAATCACCCAGCCAAGCAAACGGTGGAGGTAGAGTATGGCTGGGAGGGGCTCCTTTTGGGAGGGGGTTAGGCAGGGCCAGGCCTTGGGATGGTGGGTGAATGTGTGTGTGTCCTTTGGGGAGCCTTGTGCATGTGGAATGCATGTTTGATCCATGGATGTGTTTTAATATTGGGAGGGGGGGTTCTGATGCCCATGTAATAAAGCAAGGCGTATCCAGCATTGGAGGCCCTGTGCACCATGTAGCATATTAACAGTTTAAACAGAAGTATAAAGCAATTGCCTTCCATTCTGCAAGTGGTTCCCTGCTGGAACTGGGCATATAGTTGTGGAAAGTCTTCTTCTTCGGCCTTCCCAGCTTCTTGCTGGGCTGGGCCATCCTGTCTTCAGCACAGCTTTGGTTGTCTCTTCCAGGCCTACAGTGCCGCAGTTCAGACGCAGTGGCACTGGATCAAGCAGCTGTGCTTATGTGTGGATCAGCACTTGAGGGAGAATACCGCCTACTTCCAGGTAGGGCAGCCCAGGGAGAGCTGGGAAGCACCGGTCAATTCACAAATGACATCAGAGCAGCCAGAGGCACTTCCACAGCGTGACATCAGTGGTGTTAGAGAGCTGGGCTGATTTATTTTTGGCTCTGCTATTGTGTAGCTGAAACTACTGTGAAGGTGGCATTAGATTGCTCCCCCCTCCCTCCCTCAAATAGTCTCCTCTTTCTCTTCAGCTGCAAAAGGCTGGTGGGCTACTACTGCATTTTCCTGGGGGGAGGGATTTTTCATTCTTTGTTGCTCTTCCTTGTGCTGGGTGTAGGTTCTCAAAGAGGTGGAGATGATTACAAATCATCTTCAACCTTTTGAAGAGTCTGGGGAATGGAAAGAGTGGTGGGGTGGAAATGCACAGAAACTCCCCTCTGCTCGTAGTTGAAACGTTGGCCATCTTTCTCTCCCTTCCCCATCTGCTGCCCCCATTTCTTTCCTCCTCTTCTTTGGCTAAACAAGCCAAGTGCTCATAAGATAAAGGGGCTGGCGGTGGCCGTTTCCAGTCATACCAGAACGGGCTTGAGCAACTGCTTCTGACCCTCTTTGAGAAAGTGGCTAAAGGGAGGATGTTTCCCCAAAAGCAGCATTTCTCAACCTTGGTGACTTTTGGGTATCTGGACTTCAACTCCCAGAATTCCCTGGCCAGCCATGCATCTTAAAGTTGCCACGGTTGAGAAATCCTGCTCTAGAGGACTCTTCTTTTTCACTGCTGAGAGGAAGGGACAGAAGAAGTGATTACTCCTTGCAGCCTGGCCCACCTTTTCCATGGATGCACACGTGTTCTGGGGTGGTGGGCAAATGAAAGACTTCTTTATGCTTTTCCAGTTCTTCAGTGATGCCCGGGATTCTGAGACGTTCTTGAGGAATCTCCAGGACAACATCAAAAGGAAGTATTCTTGTGACCGCAATACCAGCCTGACCCGCCTGGAGGACCTGCTCCAGGATTCCATGGTGGGTGCTTTTTGGGCAAGTCACATGGTATGCTGTACACCCAGAGACTTTCCCAATCTCTACAGGTTCCCCAACCTTTGCTAACTGTGCTCCTTGTGTGAATTGTGATGGTGGTATTCCCTAACAGTTACCTTCTTCGATGCTCTGGAAGTGGATGAATTTGATTATAGTGGATCCTAGCACTGCTAACAGCTCTGTGCTTTAAAAGCAGATAAGGAATGTGTGTGCATGTTAAACCTCTCTCTGTTTTCTCCTTGGTCATTCCCAGACCTATACTTGTGTTTGAACTATCCTTGTGTTTGAATGGCACCCACCTCCTATATATTTGTGAAGTGCTACCTGTCTGTGGTCTCCAGCATGCTATTTATTTTCAGCTTGCTGAAGTGGATGGCTGTTGTTTCGGTGATCACAGGATAATGTGAAATTCTGAGCCAGGTCATTGATCTGTCTAGCCAAACCTTGTCTCCCCTGATGGGGAGAGTTCTCTAGGTTCTTGAGGAAGAAGAAGAGCTTCCCTGTCGTGCTGCTGATGACCGAAGCTGCACAGCGTGTGCTCTTGTCACTAAACTGTGGCTTCTCCCACCTTACTCTAAGCATCAGCCCCCAGAGCTAGAAGACTGCCAGCTAGGTCTGGCTAGCAGAAGCACATTGTCCACTTAGGCCTGATCTCTGAGCAACTCTGGGCCTGCTAGCCCTGAATCGGAAGCAGTACAGTGGAGCCTTCTAGCTGGTATCTTCCAGATTGCTTGGACTACAATACCAATGACTCCCACCTATGGTCCTTAGAAATTAGCAGAGGGGCAGAAGAGTAAGGCCCTGACAACAGTGAGCTTCTTGGACTGACAATGTGAAATGCTTGGCAGGAGAGTGCTGGTGAGGTTTGTATTAAAATTTAGGTCTTTGGCTAAGAAAAGGAGGCTTGAAAAGTGGTCAAGGGAGGCTGCTTGGAAAGCAGTGCAGACAAAAACGGAGGTCAGTGTGAAAGAAGGGAGGGAGAAGAGGGAAGCATCTCTAAGCATAGCCTGAGAAGGAGAGTCACCGGAAGCATCCTCCTGAGCTGGGGTCTCTGCTTTCGGCCAGCCGGGCTCCGTTTACTCCCTTCCGCCTGGATGCGCTTTGCCTTTCCAGCCTTCTGGCAGAGACAGGGAAGGGACGTGTGCTTTGTGGCAGTCAGGGGCTAGGCAGCATCGAGCTGTTTGAAAGGAAAAGTGGAAGGATCTGAGAAGACAGATGTGCACGTGAAGTGGAGGGGCTGCTGCAAAATACCCCAGCTAAGCTTGTTGCAGTTCGACAGCTACGAGGAAGGCATCTGCCTGGGGCCAAAGTAGATGCTTAATGATCATAATGAATGAGTTAAAGTTGTATTTCTTCCAACCATGCTCCCCTGGGACAGGCACAGGTAGCTTATTTTTAAGCTCTATCTATCTATCTATCTATCTATCTATCTATCTATCTATCTATCTATCTTCTATCTATCTGCCTACCTACCAGCATTTTCCCAGCACTGTCTCAGCCAGGTTTTAAACTGCTTTCAGTCAATGCATCAACCTTCCTGAACAACCTTTTTGCACAATTCTGCCACCGCTTCCATATCTTTGTTTTGCAAAATCAAGCATTTTTCTTTTCAGTAAAGAGCAGTGGGGCTGGGTGTTGTCCTACTGTTCACTGTTCCTCAGGTAATCCTGTCTTTGGGGCCTGGGAGTACCTGCCACCTGTGCACAGATTGGTGGGTGGAGGGGTGGGTCCTTGGCGGATGGGCAGTCCGTGGATCCTCTTGCCAGAACAGAATTAGAGGGAGTGACTGTGAGCTTCCTGCCCGCCTCCCTCCACATGAGGACACGTGCCCTCCCACTCCTTCCCTTGGCAAAATGCTCACCCCAGACGGGGGGCCTGCGTAGGAGCTTGGTGACTATTCCTGGGGTCCCCTTGCTGTGGCTGCCTCTCCCTCCCACCCTTGTCTTAACCATTCTTTCCCTTGTATTTTGAGCAGGACGAAAAGGAGCAGCTAATCCAGTCCAAAAGTTCTGTTGCCAGCTTAGTGGGTAGATCCAAAACCATCATCCAGCTTAAGCCCCGAAACCCAGAGCACGCTTTGAAGAACACCATCTCCGTCAAGGCGGTTTGTGATTACCGTCAGATTGAGGTGAGCAGCTGAAGTAAAACTCTGAGTGCTTGTGAATTTCCTGAGTCAGAAATGTGTGTGTTTGGATTCAGAATCTGTGTCTTCTGAATTCCAAAATCTCAAATTTCTAAGTCAGGGTCTGCTGATGGCCAGCCACTGTTTCTCCATATCAAGAATGACCTGAATCCAAGGGTTCATCACTGAAATTAGCCAGACCCTTTTGCTATGTACTTGAAATCATTGCTTAAAGTAGTGATAAAGCTCTGTATATTTCCTCTGTTGCTCTTGAGGGAAGAAAAGGCTTCAGGTACAGTTTTTGATGAGGCTGTTTCACCAAATGTGCTAAGCTGTGACATTACAAAGCAAAATGTTGCAAGTTAAAGAACTAGTATCAGCCTAGAGTTTCCCAGAACAATAGCTTGTTAATAAACTATGAGTAGTTGTTTTGGGTTTCCTCCATTGATATGCACTTGGGCTTTCATGCAGCCTTCTAATATGGGGTTTGTTCTGCCATGGACAAATGGGCAAATCAGTATTTGGTGCCTAGGAGCCAAAGATGTGGTAAATTTGAGGTATGCATTGTTAGGGATGGCTGAGAGATAGAAAAATAACTTCACGTGTGCAAAGCTTTATATTCTGTGTTGCATTTCATCTTTGAGATAAGCTGCCTAGGAAACGTTGCAATTGCTTTTCCTAGAGACTGCAGAGAATTGCTGGAGAAAGTTTCAGGTGGCCTGTTTTAGATGGGGGGAGGTCAGTTTGGCCACATGATCAGAGGGAAAGAAGAAATGTCTGCTGGGCTACAGAAACACTTTGGTTGCCTACACAGATCACGATCAGCCGCAATGACGAGTGTGTGCTGAAAGATAATGCCCAGCGAACCAAATGGAAAGTGATCAGTCCTGCTGGGAATGAGGCCATGGTGCCCTCCGTCTGCTTCTTGGTTCCCCCTCCCAACAGAGAGGCCATCGATATGGCCAGCAGGTAAGGTGACCGAGGTTGGTGTTTGGGCAGGGCCAGAAGTGAGATCCCTGCAGCAGCTTTGCAAAGTTCTCCACAGCCTGTTGTGGGCAAGAAAGGCTTCAGAGAGACTCTTTGGGCGCAGCACTTGGCACAAGTAATTAAGAATTTGTAATTATTCTTTTGCCAAATAGGATTAGCTTCCAAAACATTAGGTCTGGACTTTTCTGTTTGTTTGTTTTTAGGCTTAGGTTTGGCAATATTTTGCTCAACTCTTTTCTGTTTTGTTTTAATTTTTTGGATGCTTTTACTGCTTTGAAGTTGGGTATGAGGAACAACCTCACAGCATTAGAGCAAAGTTCTCTTCCCTGGCTGGGGGTGAGAGTCATCCTCAGAGCAGGGATGGGTAGAATCAAGCTCAGAGTAGGGATGGGTAGATCAGTCTGTTTCCAGGCTATATCGTCTCAGAGGTCCTCATTTATAGAGTCCCTTCCATCCATATCAAGCTACCTATAAACATTTAACATGCCCTCAAAAACAGTCACTTTTATTTTTCATACATTTTCACAAAATATGTATTTTTGTATGCATTTTATCCTTGTACAAACATCTTTTTTCTGCATTTTAACTTAAAATGCCCATTTTTAAACATATATGGATATTTGAGCTGAGAACCATGTTATAAAATACAGAAGCATAAAACCAACAGCAGGTGTCCATAGCTATCTGAACTTGGCCCATCTCAGAAGCTAAGCAGGGGTGGGCCAGTTCACACTTGGAAGGGAAACCACCAGGAAATCTCAGGACTGTTGGCCAGACTGGGAAGTTGAGAAATGGATGTAGGTGGTGCTCAGTCATGGAGTTCCACCTGAGGGGCTCAGGGACACTTTTGCTCTGCCTTTTTGTTGTAGAGTGGAGCAGCTATACCAGAAGGTGATGTCCTTGTGGCACCAGCTGCATGTAAACATGAAAAGCCTTGTCTCCTGGAACTATCTGAGGAAGGATATCTCTTTGGTGCAAAGCTGGAACCTGGAGAAGGTAACAGTGCAGATCCCTGGAATGTTGGGTGTTGGCATTTTCTATTAGCAGGGGAAGGATGTACAGTTAAAAATTGTGGATGAAATATAGTCTCTTGAATGGATAGAACTTGCACAGGGCCTGAGGTGGTATCTATTACAAAATGAAAAGAAAAGGTTAGGCAGCAGCAGAAGATTGGCACAACAGGAGGAACTCAAGAGTCAAACCAAAGACTTCATAGTAAAATTTGTCTGATTAAAAATAGGTTGTATTCACATGACATTATCAATATAACAGCATTTTGCAGGATAAGCAAAGAGAGAATTTCCTGCCCCAATAAGCTTAAATAAAATTCTGCATAAGCTTAGATATTAATGAAATATCACTGTCTTCTTCACAGGCTAGTGTTCTTTCCATGAGCATCTTGCACTTCTTCCCCAACCAGCCACCCTCCAGATGTTTAATTGCAATGTACAGAGTTTCCAGCCAATATGGTACAAGTCTTGGCCAGTGCATGCACTTAGCAGCTATAAGCATCACTGTGAAATTGTCTGAGAGGATAAGTGTGCTTAAACATCTGTAAAATATTTGGCTGGAGATTCCAGATGCCCAGCAGGTCGAGTGGTCCATAGTATTACTGGGCCAGCCTGTGAATGCCTTGCCTGATGCCACGATCCTCATGGAGCTGTGTCCTTTATGTCCCTTATGACTTATAGCTGCGGGCTTTGGCCCCAGGAGAGTATCATCATTCCATGAAGAACCTGCAGGTGCACTTTGAAGACTTCCTGGAGGATAGCCGAGATTCAGAGATCTTCTCCATAGCGGATCGGCTGCACCTAGAGGAGGGAGTTGACTCATGCAAAGAGCATTTTCAGCAGCTTTTGCAGTCCATGGAAAATGGTGAGTTTAGGGTTCAGAGCAGCCCCAAGATCAGGGAATATAATATATTTGTGTTGCTTTTAAGATTGTTTTAGTCTGGGCTGTCCGTGTGGTTTCTTGTTTTATCTGTTTTTATGGATATTTTTGGTTTTGTATGCCACCTGGGCTCCATTGGAATTGGGCATCTATAACCAATTTGAATAAATAAATAAAATCAATAAAATAAACTGTGCAAGATATACCAAAGAATCCAAAAGATCTTGTGCCAAGATGGCCAACTTGCCCCAAGCCTAGTGCCCAATCAGTCTTATCTAATCTCTTATAGCTCTGCCTTTATTTGATCAAAATAAAAAGAACTTCTTTTAGATCTTTGTATGAATTTAAAAAAAAAAATGGTTGGTTTAAATGTGGTGGTTTTATTTAAGACTGTTTTCATGGTTTGTTTGTGAACATCTCCAGTCTGTTCTGGGAGGAAGAGTGGCATAGAAAGACAACAAACAGTTAATAAAATTGGCAGAAAGTTTAAAGAAAAAAGGAACCTGTTGTTCAAATATTGTGGGAGAAATCCCAGTCTCCTGCCCAAGTTCTTTCTGCCCTCACCCAGCGACTCTCCTGAAGAGCAGGACAGCTCAGAGCACATGGCCCAGTTCAGTGGGCAGTCCTAGAAGACAGAGGCAGGTGTGTCCAGCCATGTCTCCAGGAGGGAATCATCATTGTTGGCTTGGCTGCCGCTGTAGGGGGTTTGCCTTTGCAATTGAACTGGGGCACAATTTCTTAGAGAAAAGGTGAAGATCCCTTGAGAACAGAAGCAATTAGGTCAGCCATCTAGCGCGCCCTCATGTGAGATGGGCCTTTTGGTCCAGGCTCAGCTCCAGCTACCGCCATCAGCAGCAACGTTCCCAGCCTGGTTTTCTGCGGCTCTTTTGGCCAGAGATCATGGGGTGTAGATATAAATCTGGAGGCTGTTGCCTGAAAACTGCCATAAATCTATAAAATATTTGATTCCACATTTTAATACTGGCCACTTCCGGAGGTAAGTTCACTTCTTTTGCCATTATCCTATGTGTGAGCAGAGGATAAAGATGAGACTGCTTCTCGGACGTACCTCTCTGAGCTCAAGAACATCCGTCTTCACCTGGAGGAATGCGAGCAGCGGCTGGTGGGCACCATCCGGACACCAAGCAGCACCAGAACCAATGGGGATGCTTTGCAGGAAAATACCTTCCGGATAGCCGAGCAGGAGGTTGGCTTTTCCAGATGATTGGCGGGTGGTGGTGGTGGTGGTGGTGGTGGTGGTGGTGGTGGGCTTTAAAAATTGCTCAGGCTGTATTCTCTTTATGTTAAGGGCAGGACGGAGAAGTCCAGAGGCAGGAAGATGTGCTTTTGACATAAGAAGGCCACTGATTGTGCTGTCAACTTGCAGCAGTGTGGAATTTAATAGGGACCACTGTATTCTTCAGAAAATGAATTTCTGTTTTGTTTAATTTGCTAAATTCCTGTGAGTCACAGCAGTGACCATAGTACTATCTGAGGGAGACCCAGAACTGTGATTTAATTCGGTTCTCCGTTTTGCTCCTTCTTCAACTTCCTGACTGGACGAAGCAAATTCACTCAGAATCTTTCTCTGAGTTGCAGAGTTGGCTTTTGTTGGAAAGAGTTTGTGTTGCTCTGGTGCATAATTTTGCTTTTGTGAATGCAGAAATTTCATGGGTCTGCCAGTTCTGTACAACTCTGGGCTTGCTTGAAATGCTCAGCAGGCCTTTTTAAGTCTCAGGGGTGAGACTGCTTTTGTTATTATGCTTAATTTCTATCCTCCTTTATTCACCAAAAGGTACTAAATAATATCTCCCTAACATATATTAAACATTATACTCACATTTTCAAAGATAGGAAATGTCAAATCATCAGCATAGATCTAAACTGAAAAAAATCTGTTTGAATAGAAGAGGGTTCTGTAAGGGCTGGGACCAGATGTGCCATCTCAGTTCTGCTGGTGGCCATCACTTCACCCACCGACTCTAGTGCAGAGCAGGACAGCTCGGTGCCCCCTTGAATACTTGATCACTAGAGATCTGACCGTGGGGGACCTTGAAAGAGATTGTTATGTTTTGGGAATAGGTATGCAGACTCTGACATTCTTGGTCATGCCTCTGATCACTAAGGAAGCTTTGAGCTTCTGCTTATGATTTGTAATGGTTCCTACAGCGCCTGAAGGAAGATTTGCACCAGTTGAAAGTTGATATGGATCAACTGACCGAGAGATGCAACATCTTTTTGCACAAGTCTCCCACTGGATCCAGTACCCCGCAACTTCATTCTGAGCTGAACCTGCTGGTGGAAAAGATGGATCAGGTCTATGGGCTCTCTACGGTCTACCTGGACAAGTGAGTTACAGTCATACTTCTCTGTTAATTCCAAAAGGGGAACTATGGTTTTGCCATATGAGAGAGACCTGGCAAGCTGCAGAACACCAGCCTCTTGATCCCTCTAGCTTAGGAAGTTTTGTAATGATTAAAAAGAAAGTTTGGAGGAGGGGGGCTTCCTAGTAGATTTGGGCTGCCTGAAATAAACAGCATACAGAGAGACTCTTAGATTGTGGGGTGAACTGCCAATGGGATTATGCAGTCACAGAGAACTTAGTTGTTTTTGTAGAACCACCAGGAAAAATCTCTTGAATCCAGTTTCTTGAAGGCAGCAAATAATCACTAGTTGCATTTTTAAAAAATGAGATGGCTGGAGGAGAAGACATTGCCCCTTTTCCTTTGCTTTAACAATACATGTATTAGACTGTAACTGACTTTGCAGGACCCACATTTCTACTGCAGTTATTCCAGGAAACCCTGGGCGCACTGCAAAAGAGGCACGTTTGCATGAACAGCCCAGCTTTAAGGGTCATGTTGACTGTTAACAGATATAGAGGAGATGTATCCTTCTGCCTAGTACACAAAATAAATATCTTGTAATGCCCATGAATTTATAAAGAAGTCTGAATACTAGCTAGATTTCCACTTGTGCCCAGCATTCATGGGAAATCAGTCTCTGTGGGTGAAACACTCAGATTCATTTCAACTGAGATCCATACATCTGCACAGAGGCATAAATTGCACAGGCAGCCCAGCTGAATTCTACCTTTTTCTGTCCCTCCCCTGCCCCACCCTGCCATATAGTGCCAATACTTGTATTTTACTACTCAGACTGTATTTTATGAAGTCAGCTGTACCTAATTGTTTCTATACTGTTGGTGATATGTTTATTAACCTAATAGCACTGATGTGTCCAGTGTGGTTTCCTTGCTTATCTGTAAATGGTACAGTTTGTTATGGTACAGTAACTTGGTGGTGTAGAGGAATTCAGCTCTGTCTTCGAAAGAAAAAGAAGGTGGGAGAGGTAAAACAGCTGCTTAGCTCTGGACAAGTAGAAAGCGTGAGAAAGATGAACAGCCCGACCCTGACTGGGTTGTCCTTAAAAAGGGGCAGTAAAGCTTTCAAGATTTTGGTAATAGATTCTGCAGAACAACGATAAAGTAGCATTCTTGGAATCTCTGCAGTGTCTGTTTCTTGATCTGGCCTACCTCAAAGGGCTTACAGTAGTTTCCAGAAGTGGCAATATATAAGGAGAGGATTGAGAGAAGGGAAAGACTCTGAATGTGCTTACTGTTCAGTAATGCAATCCTGGCCTGGATGCTCTCTGGTTGGCAGTAGGGAACAGCTGTTTACATTTCAGGAAGTTACATTTTCCTTTTTTCTCTGGTAGGTTAAAGATGGTTGACGTTATCATTCGGAATACCCAAGGAGCTGAATTCTTGGTCAAAGGCTATGAGGTTAAATTGAGTCAAGAGGAAGCTGTGCCTGCTGACCTCACTGCTATTCAGTCCCACCGGGCCACCTTGCAGGTTGGTAGCCCTAAGAACGCTGTTGCCCAAGGCTATAAATTACACCAGCTGTGGCCTTCTGCCCCTTCTGTCTGCTGGAGAAATGCCTGCCTTTTCATGTTTTTGCAGAACTGGTTCTCTAGGCATCTTTGTCATGCTGGTGCTGATGTAAATTGGACAGTAGGGCTGGCTACAAAGGAAGTCCTGGGAGAGCAGGCAAGTTGGCACAGTTGGTCCCAGGACTTTCTTTGCCTCCCTTTTAGCTTCTAGGAATATCATTTGGCTCTCCGGAAACACTCAAGAGCTAGAGAGGAATCATCTTGTTCTCCCTTGTCCCCAGTACTGAAGGCGGGCACAGTAACACACAACCTGTCTGTATATAAGTGTACTGGATGGACTGTACTGTACTGTATGGATTGTATATAAATGGAGCAAACCCCACTCCCTTCTATGACTGATGATGTTACCTAGTTGGGTAATAAAACATCTGCAAGCAAACAACCAAGCACAGAGAGCACCAAGCACTCCACAGTTACACCCCACAGTTTACATGTATCCAGTTGACCTGCATGCCCATACTAGTTTTTGGCCTAGAGAAAGGATGTGCCGTGGCAAGGTTCATATCAAGGGAATATGAGTTCTTGAAAAAGAATCTGACTTGGATATAAGAGTTTCCACCAAATAGAAAAATCTATCACTTTTATCATGGAGAACAGAAAAATTGGTTAGATTAATCTCATTACTCTTGAACTGGCAGCTAGGTACATAAGAGAAGGGACCGGGTAGCAGCAGGGAACTGGACAGCCCCAAACAGAGAGCACGGTGGGGCAGGCATCTCCTGCCTGTGTCCATGTGGGTGAGATCAGCCCCTTTTCTTTGGTTCTGCCATGCAGCCAGAAAGACCAAGGGCTGCCAGGAGGTTGTCTATCCAGGGCCCAGGCTTTGTGTTGAAAAGCCAGAAGGAAATGTCCTGCCAAGAGGCCTGGGGAAAGGAGAGGGGGAGGGAAGGGCACTGGCTGGAATCTCACAGCAAGCTGCTCAGTGGCTGACACCCAGATCAACCCAGAGAATCTTTGTTGAACTGATTCCCTCTCAAATCCTCACCCAAACCTGTGCCAGATTCATTCCCTTTTCCATCACAACCCTGCTTACCCCTAAGTTCAAACTATTTTGGATGACGGTCAGAAAGATATTCCTCCAAGAGTCCATGTCAATGCCAGAGAGAGACATTCTGCTTCTGGGAGCTGGTTGGGATAATTGCTGCGCTGAAACTTCTTTCTCCCAATGCGTGTTCCTCCAAGTTCATTCTATAACAACAAGCCAGAGGACAAACCTATTGTCCATCCTGCTGGAGCAACTAACTCTGCTCACTAGGCCTTGCTCATCACCACTGGCCAATAAAGGAGGCAGATTTTGCACCTCTGTTTCTAAAGACCAGAGCACTGATTTTGTTGGCTTCGCATTCATCCAGTAGATGCATTTAGTCCTGAACCTGTCAGTGCCAGAATTATCTAGCAGAAATAGATAATTACCACCCCCTCAGCGCTCAAAAAAGAAAAAAATATCAAGGTTTCTTTATATGCGTTTGCACAACATTTGTAGGTAATATTTCTGCAAGGAAATCTGTTCACCTGCAGAAGGTATGGTAACTGAGAACATCATTGCCTTCTTGATTCTAATGAAGGAACAGCCTGCCCTTGAATAAACAGGAGTGGAACGTCCCCTTCTGAACATTCAGCTCATTGCAGGAAGGTCAGGGTGGACCTGGCGTGGCTGAGGACCCTCAGCCAGTGGCAGACCAGGTCTCTTGGCTGAGCAGCCAGAGGCTCACAGGGTTGATGGACAGGTGGTTGTAATCTCATTCCTTTGAAGAAGCTGTTGAAGTCAGGGCCTCTGGAACATTGTAGCAACCTATGAATGAATGAATGAATGAATGAATGAATGAATGAATGAATGAATGAATGAATGAAACCAGTTGATGGTTATGTATTGGGGCAGAAAAACAGGAGTGAGGATTTGAGTGCAAGATTAGGAACAGGCTTCAGAAACACAAGCTGTGGGGGGAAAAAAACAGGAATAACTTGAGAATTAAGGCACCAAGAAATAGCCCATTTCCACCTCTAGTTACATGCAGGATCGCTTGTCCCTTTTTGGTCAATGCTAATGTTTGCTCCTGGTCCTTGTTCTTTATCATTAATATTCCAGCACTGGATCACTGAAGTGAACACTAAGAATGCTGTCTTTGCAACCTTGGAAGATGACTTGGCAAGAGCCAAAATGGTAGCGGAGCAGCTGTACCGCTTGAAGCAGGAGCGCAGCCTGGACCTGGACCACTACCAGGAGAAAGGCACACAGCTGTGGGACCGCTGGCAAAGAGTCAGCCTGCAGATGGAGACTCGGTGAGGAGAGGGCTTCTTTTTCCTGGGGGCAGCTAGAGGGTGGGAGGGTCGCATCTCCCTTGTGCTCCTCAGGCGTGCATTTGGTCATCTCAGATTGGGGGGTGCCCTAGCACCATTCTGTTTTTCAGAGGATACTGTGGATTCCTAATCTTCACTTACATACACCAGGGTGTGTGCACACATGTATCCACCCACCCACCCACGTGCAGAGTTTCCCCATTCTAGCATTTTCAAGGCAGGAGAGTGTTCAGGGAAGGTTGCCATAACTTGTGCCCCTGTTGTCTGCTGGTTAGATTACTGTAATTCACTCTAGATGGGGGTGCCCTAGAAGATAGTTTGGGAGCTGTGCTCAGCACAGAATGTGGCCACCCTATGCTGACTGGGCTAGCAAGTACTGCAGAATACCTGTATTGGGCAGGTTTGCTTCCAGGGCCAATTCAGGGTGCTGGTTATCACCTTTAAATAGGGTGATGGGGTCCTTTCTAATTCAGGCCTATTTGCCCAAATTGGAATACACCCATCCAGTATATGCAAGCTGAGAGAGCACACCACAAATCCTGCCCACTTGGGAATTGGGCAGGGTCCGGAGGATGACCTTTCAGTCATGACCCCCCCCCCCCACTCTGGAACTGGTTCTCCCCTGTGGGAACATAAGAAAATAACAATTGCTTCAATTTATGCTCCAAATGAGAATAAAGCAATATTTTATGAGAACTTTTATTTAGTTACTGAATGAAATTGAAGAGGGAGTATTTTGAGTCTGGGATATGAAGATGCATGGAGGTACAAATACTTTTTAGGGGAAGAATATGCCTACTATTCTTCTGCTTGCAAAACTCACTCAAGAATGGACATGTACAGTACTGGATCTCCAGTTTTTTATTAACCAGATGTGAAAGTTGCAGCTCTTATACAGATCATAATCCAATAATTGTAAGAATGCATAGAAGAACCTCTAAACTGAAAAGATGGAGACTGAATGGTCTATTATTACTGCAAAACTATATTCAATTGAAGTATCAACATGAATTAAATAGCTTCTTCCAAACCATTTAAGTCCTGATGTTTCTATCTACAGTATGTGATTTTAGGGAAGCATTCGCGAGACGACTGTTTTCATTCTTTGGTATCAAAGTGGAAGATAATCATGCAGAAACAGAAGGGCATATTGATAAATGAATTGAAGCAATTAGAATCAAGGCATAAGTAGAACCTGGACTTGGATTTAGAACAAAAGATCAAGATGATTCCTAATCGAGTGGACCTAATAGAAGTAAATAAAGCTTATAAAAAGATGAATTTTGCTAAACAGAAATATTTCGGAAAAAGGTAACAAGCCAGAGACACAGTTGGCTTATCAACTGCAAAAGGAGCAATGGAAAAGAATTACTGATAGTCTTCGGGTTATGATGGCAATTAGGACCGGAATTTCCGTCACTAAGTGATGCGGTGATAAAGCATGATGTAACATGACCACATCGCTTAGCAACAGCAATCCTGGCAGTCCTGGTTGCCATCGTAACCCCAGGACCAGGCGGGCCGTTAAGTGAGGACCTCACGTGACCGTGACATGGGAAGAGGCAGGAGTGCCAGGCAAGCAGGTCCCCTCTCCTTCCTTATTTCTACTGGCATTAGAACCATTGGCAAGGAAGATACAATGACAAAATAACATTTCAGAAATTAAACTGGCAAATCAAGAACATAAGCTAAAACTGTACACAGATGGTGTTGTGCTTACAGTTACTCATCCAAGGGATTCTCTAGAATTCATAATCGAACATATACAACAGCATGGCTTCAGATGAGAACATCAGATGAAAAAGAACGAGACTCATATGATTACATCACATTTATCTGAAGAAGAAAAGCAATATCTACAGCGAATAACAGGGCTTCAGATCAAATACTCAGAAATTTATTTGACTAAAACAATAAAGATTTATTTTAGAATAATTATCCACAAACCTGGAAAAACATAGTGGCAGGCATTTTAAAATGGATAAAACTAAAATTCTCCTTGCTGAAAAGAATAGCAGCAGTAAAAATGAATATTTTACCAAGGCTTATTTCAAATGGTTCCAATAAGAATTAAAGTATTAGATGAACGGCATGGACAAATAACTAACCTTATATGGTCAGATAAAAGGTTGAGGACTAAGTTTGAGACTAATTTTAAGATTTTACTAGAAAATCTGGAAGAATGAGGTAGATTGGCAATCCCAGATTATCAAGCCAGCTGTCTAACTGGAATTCCCGCCTGAATTGTGTCTCCTTAAGGTTGTGCTTCTTGAACGGTTTGCTTGAATACCTTTGGCTCCATAAAAACAGAAAATTTAACCAGTGGAGAGGCAGTGATTCTTAAGGATTGCACGACCTAAAACAAAGACGGCTTTTTTGAGAATCTCTGTTTTGAATGTTCAGAATCAATGGTTTCAGTATCTCCAAATCATTAACATAGTTAAAAGAATTACAAAAGTGAGGCCTATAGACTTGACTGATTTTTTTTTTTTTTTTACTTATTAAATGTGTTAAGGCTGTTCACTCCAGTAAACTCTGGGCAGCTTACAAAATCCAATACAGTTAAAACAATTAAAAACATAACATACAATGGACAGCCTGGACTAAAAACAACCACAACAATAAAAACATGACAGGGACCCTGCAAATGCTATTCCAGAGGTTGGGGGCAGTGACAGAGAAGACACTTCCTTGGTCCCGCAAGACGACGTTTAATAGAAGGGACCTGAAGTATAACACTGAACTCAAGAGCATCCGTTGGGGCTGATTTACATGTTTTAGTGAAATACCGCTCAGAAACTGAGGAAGTTAGAGTGGATGTTTAAACGGATGCAGAATTTAAGCAGGACAATTGACGTGCAACAATGGAAATATCAAAGAACGACAGATATTAAATATACTGTGAATATCACACTTAGAGAAAATTGGTACAAGATGTTTTACCATTGATATATTATTCCAGTATTGCTTCTTAAAATAAATAAGTTATTTTCTAAAAATGGTTGAAAATGCAATAATCAGGTCAGGTAATTCTTATACTTTGGTGGCAATGTTGCACAGCCAACAAATCTGGAAGATGGTTTATTGGAGAACGAAACAAATTTTAAAAGTTGAATTCTCTTTCTTGACTAGCTGTTTTTCTGTTAAATATTACCAAAACTTATATTCCCACAAAGTATACTAAATTGGCTTTGTATATGATAACAACTGCCGGGACACTCTGCCTTTTATTGGAAATGACGTAAAGAAGAATGACAAACTAATCTGCGTGTGGGCATGCACGAATGTCAAAAATAACTTTGTATTGAAGAACAAGTCTGATACAGAATTTAGATCCTCTGGGAAACCATTTTTGGGTTACAGGTGGTCCTCACTTAATGACGGTAATTGGGGCCAGAATTTCTGTCACTAAGCAATGCAGTCATAAAGCATGATGTTACATGACTGCACCATTTAGCAATGGCAATCCTGGCAGTCCCCATTGCCATTGTTAAGCAAGGATCATGGGTCATTAAGCAAGGATCTCACGTGACCATGACTTGCGACTTCCTGCCAGCTTCCAACAAGCAAAGTCAATGGGGAAGCTGGCAGGAAGTCACAAGTCCCAGGTGGCTCTCAAGAAGGCTGGTGGGCAGGTGAGTGCTATGGAGTATGGCCAGGTGAGGGGTAGCAGCCATGGCGCGAGCATAGCCAGGTGGATGGGGGTACTGCAGAGTGCGGGAGGGGGCACAGGTGGCTGCTGTGGCGTGGTGCGAGTGCAGCTGGGCATGTGGTGGCTGCTGCAGGGTGAGCATGGCTGGGTGGAGGGGGGGTGCTGCAGCCCAGTAAGAACACAGCCAGGTACACATGTGTGCACTATGGAGTGCGGACGGGGTGGGTACTCTGGGTGGGTGCATGCTACAGAGCTGGGCTTCTTGGAAGCAAAAGCGGCAGAAGCAACTTATAGGAGTGACTTGCAACCTTTCCTGCCGGCTTCCCCATTGACTTTGCTTGTGGGAAGTAGGCAGGGAAGGTCGCAAGTGGCAATCACGTGACCATGGGACGCTGCAACCGTTGTAAGTGCAAGCCGGTTGCCAAGTGCCCAGATTGCAATCTCGTGACCACGGGGGTGCTGGGATGGCCAGAAGTTTGAGGAACAGTCATAAGTACCACCCATTCAGTGCCATCATAACTTTGAATGGTTGCTGAACATGGGGTCGTTAACCGAGGACTACCTGTATAGTTCTCCCTACAGACTTCTGTCGCACCTGAAATTTGGATCTCTCTTAACATAAGGTTTTAATATATTAGTTCTTTTTTGATTAGTTAAATAAGGATATTATTCTTAGATTAGACAGAAAACTGTTAATTTTTTATTCTGACATATGATTCATATTAAACCAGTTCTATTTTTAATTATTGAATATCAACCAGTTTAACAATGTTCTGAAGTCTTGAACTGATACAAGATACTTTAATATGTAGCACCAATTTAATGTCACTTCAAATTTTTTATTTAATCTTAATTTCTTGTAAATCCCTTTTCTCTGTTGGTGTGAAAAGACAAATGCAGGCCGTCTTTGTGTTCCTATTCTGTCTTGACAGCTCCATTTTCTTCTGAGCTTTGGTTTGCAAATGTTTAATGCATGAACAAGAACTTTTCCAGAAGAGCAGCTGGCCACTAGGCAAATGTTACTGTGTGTTCTGCTGATGTTATCTTCTGTCTACACCTTGATTTTCTGAGAAATCTATACATTGTCCTTATTTTCTAGCCCATGGAATATCCATAGAGTATCTTTGCTTTACCATTTGTCACTTCATTTCTGCCCTGCACCTAGAGGTGTTATTAGCAGGTTTGTGCTCACAGAACAGCCACCTTTGGGGAAAGGGCAGGGAGAAGGAGGAAGAACCACTTTGTGCCCTTTTGAAGGAAGCAGGGGAACAGGGACAACCGTGGAACAGTCAGCCTGCCCAGTGTTTAAACAGACAACATCCCAACGTTTCAAGAATCCTTCAGGGTTGTGGTGGACTAGAAATGCAATAAACAAACAAACACTCCAAATGACAGAACACCTTGGCAGGCAGTTCAAGGGAACAATGGCAATACGGACAACCCCCCATGAATCCAAGGATGAGTAGCCTGACTGAAAGTAGCTCGGAGTCCTTAGAGTGACTTCAGCAAAGAGCCGAGGGTGCTGCTCAGCCCTGCTCAGATGGGGTTCTGCAAAGTCTCCTCTTGTAATCAGAATGAGTGGAAATGTTGAAGACTCTTTTGCAGAAACTTGGGATTCTGCAGAAAATATGTCCATTGTTGTTGCTGCTGACCTGAGCCAATTGGCTGACCGAAATGGACATATTCTTGATGTGTAGTCTATAGTAAACCTTTATAAATTGCAGACCACTTCAGACCAAGTGCCAGGGGTGTCTGGAGAGTGTGGTCCAAAAAGTCAAAATGCGAAGCATGTAGGAGCTTCATTGCTCCTACATTCACCTTCTCTCTCCAACTCCCCATGTTCTGCAGCTCCCCTCATTCTCATCATCTTGACTTTTTTTTTTAATCATACCCTGTGGATGTCCCTGCAAAGCACTTTCCTCTACTTTATTTAAGACCACGAATAGTAAAGTTTTATATTTATTATTACTCAATAATATTGTTCAATTACAAGAGCACAATGTTTGAAGCTTATTTTATCACTCAATTTTTTGTTCCTTCCTTTGTTTTCCTTTCCTCCATCTCTTGGCAGAAAATCTGAGCTGGAGAATATTGAGGACGTACTCGGGGATTATCGGAAGTGTCACGGGGCATTGGTCCAGTGGATTGAGGAAACAACAGTCCAGCAGGAGCTGATGAAACCTGGACAAGCGGAGGACAGCCGGGTGCTCTCAGAGCAACTAAGTCAACAGATGGTAAGGATGACAGAGGGATGCACACATGGCCCCAATCACCTTCCCTCTCTAACCCCCCAAGTTCTACAGCTCCCCTCATTCTCATCTAGCTTGTGTCTAGGTTCAATCACCACATTAATGTTTTGGCACTTGGAAAAGTAATGTCTATAGAATTTGTCAACAAAATGTTTCTGCACTTAAGTATTTTGTCTAGATCTGTCATAGTCTACTTCTCAAGCAGCAGATGCCTCATTATTTTATGACAGTTGCCATTCCTGTGAATTTTTTAATCTACTGAGAAGGGAAAATCTGTTTCTATTTCAACTTCCTCTTTGCCTGTTTACATTGGGTTAACTTTAGCTAGTTGACATTATTATAATTTTTGAAAATATTGAGCAATAGACAAAAAAGGACTTTTTCACCCCCTTTTTGAATGTGAAAGGAAGGTTTTCAAATGCCAGTCTGCCTTACTTCCAGCCATCAAAGTTGTGTCATCCACATATCTGAAGTGGTTGATGTTTCTTCTGGCAGTTTTAATTCTAATTTCTATTTCTTCTAATCCAGCATTTCTAATGACATACTCTGAATATCAGTTAAATAAATAAAGAGTATACAAGTATACAATCTTAGCATTCTTTTTTCCTGATTTTGAACCATTTAGTGGCTCCATATTCCTTTCTAAGTTTTGCTTTCTCGTCCTCACCCAAATTCTTCAGTAGGCCAGTGAGGTGGCCCACATAACTATATTTTAAGGGCTATTTGCAAAACCAATAAAGCAAAAACAGACATCTTTTTGAAAAAACTTTGAAGTATGCACAATTATGCAATGAACTAAAAAAATAAGGGGAGAAACTTTGGTCAAGATCATCCTGTCTTGTCTACTTTTCAGGGAATGCGAAAGGAACCAATGAAGTCCTTCTTCATAGATGGACTTTGGACAAGAGTTGCTGGGAGTTGGGCAGCATATACATTTAATTGATGATGATGATGATGATGATGGTGGTGGTGGTGGTGGTGGTGGAGGAGGGGGTTCTGGGATGGGGCCTACTTCTGGCCTTATTGCCATCTGCCATGGGGACTACTTCTGGCCTTATTGCCATCTGCTAGGCAACAATGGGAGAAAATGAGGGGCATCTTCCTGTTGTGTTTAGAAACTGTTTCGTTTGGCCATTGTTTTTAGTTTATTTGAATGTTTGCATTATTTTGTAAGGCACATAGAGCCTTTCTTGGATTAAAATTTAAAGATAAAAGGTACAACTAGTCCTTGGGTTACAACCATTCATTCAGCGACTGTTCAAAATCCCTGCACTGAACGAACGGGTCCTTGGAGTTCCAGCTGTCACAGCATCCCTGTGGTCACATGACCGTGATCCAGGCACTTGGGTGTCCTGCTCACAATTACATCACATAGTCATGTGATCACGATTCCAATGTTCCCTGTCGGCTTCCCACGTGCAAAGTCAATGGGGAAGCCAGCAGGAAGTCGGAAGTTGCAGTCACGTGAGGTTCTTGCTTAATGATCCACATGGTCCTCACTTAACAACAGCAACGGGGACTGCTGGAACTGCCATTGCTAAGCCACACGGTCACGTGATCGTGTGCTTTACGACCGCTGCCGTCATAACCCAAGGACTTCCTGTAAATTGCAGTAAATAAAAAAATAAATGGGAGAAAAGAGAGCATATACTTCTTTCCCTTCTTGTTTGGTGCTTCCCAGGTGCATCTGTTTCACCACTGAGGGAAACTGCATGCTAGACTTAATGGCCTTTTGGTCAGCACAGCTGGCCTACCCTTATATCCTTTGGAATAAGAGCCATAAATTGGAAAGGAAAGGTTGCTTCTTGCTCCAAGAGAGAGTGAAAACACCAGGGAAGCACAAAACATAGCTTAATAATTAAGTCAGGTGTATGGGAGATGCCATGTGGCTATATCCCCTTGCTGCAAAACAAGGATGGATTAAAATAAAGAGGGCAGAAGGGCATCCGACTTGTAACTGTGATTTTGACAATGCTTTTATTTTGAATTTAAGGCACTGTTTGCTGAAATAGAAGCAAATCAAGCCAAACTGGACCAGTGTCAGAAGCTGTCTCAGCAATATTCAACTACTGTCAAGGTAACATAATGTTCCTCTGGTTGTACAAAGAAATAGCAGGCATATAGAGGCAAAGAATGCAGAACTAGCTGGAACAGAGTTTGGCAGCCTTGAGGCTGCTTCTGAAATGGTCCTGAAGGTTATCTTAGATAGTGGGCAGGTCTTTACCATAAGTAACGTGAGTGCGTTGCTGGATTGTGGTGTACAGACTTGTCAGCAGAAAAGAAACGGCTAGTAATTTATTATGATTAATACATTCAATAGTATTTCATGTAAATCAGTGCAATGTAGTTAAATATTTTGTTACATGCATCCAAATTGCAGATGTTTTTTGCATAGGGTTCTGAAATATGAGTGCTGCCTTGTACCTTTTGAAAGAAATTGGAACAGGCAATTACAGTGGCAGTGATCTGAAAAGTTTGATACCGTAGTTGGTAATTAATCAAGTCCTTTGCTTGCTCGGGGAGTTCTTTTGAGGTTATGTCCAAGTAACTGGCCCATGGGGTGTACAGAAGTCACACAACTTAGTAAATTGGTTGGAGCATATAAAGAGAGATCAGAAACACACCAGTGCAGTTTGCTTTAGGATGGTAGGATGGTGGTGATAGTTTATTTTGAGAAAGAGTATTATAGTCAGCTGTGGGAATACTGAATGTGACACATGAAACCATCATCCTACAGCATCAAAATCCGTTTTGCCATTTTTCCATCTCAGGACTATGAGTTGCAGCTCATGACTTACCGGGCATTTGTGGAATCTCAGCAAAAGTCCCCTGTGAAGCGCCGGCGTGTTCTTTCCTCCTCTGATGCCATCACGCAAGAGGTGAGATGTGGCTCCTGCTGGCCTTTAGATTTTTCCATGCAGGGCTGGGTGGGCAGGAGGGTTCCAGTTCTTGAGTTGCTCCTGCAAGCTGTTTTCTTTTCAGTTCCTATTTTGAACTTTTGCCCTTTAGAGAATAAATCACTGATGAAAAGTACCCAAGAAAGCCAGTCCGTAGCTGGTCTTCCAAGCCGTGCACAGGGATTCAGACCTTGGGAAGTCTCTGTTAATTGGAGCTCTCAGGCTCCGAATCACTGACCAGCCCAGCAGCCAGGTCCGAGTCAGGGTCTCTTTCTTTCCCTTTGCCTGTGGAGCAGGAAAAGGAAAGGGAGATACCTTAATCCTGCCAACAGGGATGGCATAAGGATTGCTCTGCCACTTATGGGGGGGGGCATTCTCCCCAACAGAGATTTCCCCTTTCATTTTGAGGATCAAAAGAGACCTGCAAGGAAGGTCCTTGGCTTTCACATCATATTCGCCACAATTCTTCTTGCAGCTAGTAACTTGAGAAATGTTTGCCTCGTCCTGAGGTTGATTGTGAAGCATCCCCTCCTTTTCTCCTGCCTGTTTGTTTCTTTTTGCAAGGAGGGGGAACCTCTTGCTTCTGAGGCTTCTCCCTTGGTTTTTGCAGTGAGGGAGAACTTTTCTGTACTCTGCTGAATAAGAACCATCGGACTTGATGAGCAAAATGGAAAGAGTGATGTTTCAGTGTTGTTGGCTTTAATGGGCGTGTTCCTTGTGCTTCTTGTTCTTCCTAGTTCATGGATTTACGGACACGCTATACAGCCTTGGTCACATTGACCACGCAACATGTGAAGTACATAAGTGATGCTCTCCGACGCCTGGAAGAGGAAGAAGTAAGGACAGAATTTATGTGATCTAGCATTTGTCTTGTGAATCCGTTTTGGCCTCCTAGAGTCTTGCACCAGGTTTTATCTCATAAGATCATGGGAAGTTGGGTACCCTTCTTATGGAGGCATCAGGATTGCGCCAACAGAAGCACATTATTGTAGAATGGAGGGTCTCGAATAAATTCTGGACCCAGCTCCTTTCACTAAATGAAGGCTGTTTACCTCCATACCCTCTAGTCTGATCAGCTTAGCACCCAGGACAAAGGACCTTAGCAGAATTGTGCAGGCTTTGCATTCAGAGAGTTTTACCTTCATGTTGTCTTTCTGCTTTGTTTCACTTCTCTTTTCCCAACACATTGGAGAGGAACTGGGCCTAGCGATTCTCTCCAGTCTCCTGAATTCATTTCAGTTTCAACATTGTTCTGTGCCCCTCAGCCCTTCTTCTTGCACCCTGTATAGCCCCTAGGCAGGTTTGCATTCACTCACCTTAGAAGATGACATCAGCTACATTCTGGTTCTAGCACACTAATCACAGGTAGTTTTATGTTGTTATGCCTGTAAGAAGCATTGATGGTGTCAGTGTCTTTTGTGTATATTATGTATCAACATTCCATGTTGTTTGATTTCATTTTTTGCAGAAAGTTGTAGAGGAAGAGAAGCAGGAACACATGGACAAGGTGAAAGGACTCCTGGGCTGGGTCACAAGCTTTAAGCAGAGTCCACCATTCAGAAGCATCCCATCCATAAAGAAGAAAGAGCTGGGAGATATTGAGAAGTCCATTTTGGAACAGCAGGTGCCTGCATGGGTTGAGGGCCTACATTTCCTTCTGTGGTTTCTTTTTCATTATGTGCCAAGGCACAGATCACATCAATCTTATCTAGTTGCTGTTTCTAATGCTATTCACATCTATGTGAGCTTCCAGTGCTCAGTTTTTTTGGAAATGCAGTATTTGAATGTTGCCTACTCTTCTTCTTGTCAGGTCCTGAATGAAGAATTGGCTGCAAAGAAGGAGGAAGTCTCAGAGGCTATAAAAACTGCTCAAATATTTCTTGCAAAGCATAGTCACAAGTGAGTTGAGAAAATAACATGAATCTGGGAAAGTTGGATTGCAGGTAGTCTGTAAAGCAGACCCCAAAATAATCAAATTATTATTTTTTAAATGTGAAATTTTGGCAGATCACCAAATTGCACAAGTTGTTGGCATTCTTACTGGAAATCTCATGAGTTTAACCTTTTTCTGGGAAAGAAATTATGTAAAGGGTACCCCGATTCTCTCTCTCTCTCTATCTCTGAGCAAAATAATTCTCCAGAAACATAATGGAATGAGATCAAACTTGATATGTGGGATAAGCTGACAAAAGAATTCCAGAACCATGGAATTCTTAGGGGTGCTTTCCCTACCTTGTTTATTTTTCATCTTTGTAGTGAATTTTTATTCCATTTGGAGGTCTCCAGAGGGTCTTGATGGTGGTGGTCTACTTAAAGAAAAATGATGGGCATTGTTGACTTAGTAAGTTGTTCCATCTTCCTATATCCGAATCACATCTTGGATCTAGGAAGTGGCATCAATATTGACTGATTAAATAAACACAAATTGCCAATTGTTACTGCTAATTGAGTATTTATAATCTAGCCACCCACCATTTTACACCTGAGGCCTTGGGAAAGTGTGATTCATTGATGTTCAGGGGGTCAGGCCAGGATGACCGTTTGCCTGGCCGACTTGTACAGGAATCAGAATGGCAAGCCAGCCGCTGCTTCTGGACTGCCCGTTGGCTGTGTTTCTGTTCCAAGCTGTCTTCCTTCCCATGCTACAGGCTTTCTGACCAGGAGAAGGTGCAGATTTCAACCCAGCTGGATACTCTGAAAGAAGCTTATGACCAGCTCTGCTGTGATTCCACAGAACAGCTTCAGCAGCTGCAGACACACATGGCCCAAGAAATGGCGCATAAGGTAGCTCTTTTCCCATTCTCCTTATTTTCCACATTTGTGGCATTCTTTCCCCAGCAGTGGAAGACAAGATCTATGCTTTGGGCTACTCCTTCTCTTAGGAACACCCTGAAAACTTTTGAAAGTTCATACAGGCAGTCTTCCTTCCTTTTTGTTTCACTCCATTACAATCTGAGGAGAAACCTCTCAGTCTGTGTGGTTACTGAAACCAAGCTAAGAGAGTTTCATACAGCTGCTGGAATGGTATGTGGGAATGACCTTGAGGGATGAGGGGAAGAAGTGCTGGGTAGGGAACGATCAGATAAGAGGGGGAGGAGCCCACAGCTGAAGAACGGGGAAAGAAACTTAAAAAGGGTCTGCCCTAATGTATCAGGCTGTTAAAAGTGACAGCGGGAGATTTGTATTTTCAGATTTGCAAGATTTTGTTAACATAGCCTTACAAAAAAATAGAATTAGCTCATCTGGTCGTGTTCCTGTCTGGTTTACCTGGGAGGGCGGACATCAATCTTGCAAGTCTGAAAATACAAATCTCCCGTCATCACTTTTAACAGCTTGATATGCTATTAAAAGGTGGATCCTTTTTAAGTTTCCTTCTTTGCCCGTTGTTCAGCTGTGGGCTCCTCCCCCTTTTATCTGATCCTTCCCTAGGCAACATCTCTTCCCCTCATCCCTCAAGGTCATTCCCACATACCATTCCAGCAGCTGACTGTTAGTGGATGGTAGACTAGGCCTGTCCGGTGGAGGACTCCTGCATCTTTCTCAGAGATAATGTGTAGTTTTGTGCTGAAGCTTCCTATGTAACATTTCTCTTAGTCACTTAGTTGTGAAAGGCCTATCAAGGTCGGCTTCGTACCTTATCACCATCCATACTTTGAAAATAAGTATGGTTTATATCAGAAAGCTAGGGGTAGACAATGTCCAGGTCTGCTTCCATCTTACTATCAGTCCCTCTCCTGCACTTAGCTGCTTCTGCAAGAAAAGAAGCTGACAGATACCTGGGTGAGTGACGAAAACTTATGGGAGCTCCCAGGGAGCCTTTAGGAGAAGATTCTGTGTGGCAGAGCCAATGAGAGAGGAAGTTGTCAGAGGATGGTTCAGGAAATGGAGAACAAAGGATGAAAGTCACAGAAATAAACCAAATGACATACAAAGGGAGGGTAAGATTGTGGAATGAAACAGAAAAAGAGTAAAGGGAGTTAAGAACCTGGCTGAAATAGGGTTTATGCTTCTAATCCCAAATGAGCAAGGAGAAATAATTTCTCTCTTCCCTTCTGCATTTTCCATGGAAAGATTGTATATACAGCCAATTCTCAAGCGTACAATGCTTTCCACTCGTAAAACTGTTGGTGGTTGAAAATAGTCAATAAATTTCTTCCTTCAGTCCTTTTCTTCTGCAGCCTTTTGCTACTTTATGCCATCTTTTCTTATACACTTGGCCAATTGTCTGAGCATCCATCGTATCTTTGTTACTGCTTTGTTCATAAGTCCTATCTGGATATATCTGTATATCATTGTATATAAATGTGATATTTATGTGTCCAATGCAACCTCTATATCTGTGTGGAGTTGTGTTTTAATGCTTGCAGGCTCCCTCTACTTTGAAGCATTGCAAACCAAACCAAATCAGCCAGATTTCGATGTAAATTGATGCTATTTTAAATCATAGCATCACAGCAGATACCATTAGTTCTGTCACAAAAGCACCAGAATGCTCTTTTCCCAAATGTTGTGACCACTGCACCCATGATTCCCTTGCCAAAGGCTCCTTTGTCCCAGCCCAGAAAAGCCTATACATTTCCTCCTCTCCACCATGATCCCTCCTAGGAATAATGTAGTAGGAACCAGCACCCCTTAATTCCGGCTGCCTGATGTAGAAGAAGGTCTGCAGAGACAAACATGTCATAGGTTCTGGGGAAACGGAAGGAGGAAGAGGAATCAGAAGGGTATTTTTAAACTTCACACGAGAGTGAGAATGAAGTTCTGAAGTTTGGTTTGGGTGCTTCATGGTTTCAGGGAACCTCTTAAACATTTCTGCTTGTGGAAAACCTCCAACTCCTGGGGTAGAAGGATTGTTCAAGTGAAGGTAATGGGTGGTGCAGATGGAACTGCACATCCAGAACACCCAAACTGGCAGAACTCTCTGCATTGAGCATGATGATGTGTCCCTGTTGTTTTCTGTTCCATGTTGATTTACTATTCAGAATAACTACCATCCTTGTTTACAATTTTCTGTTGTTGTTTTTGAAAAACTAACCCTCCTGGAGTTTGCACCAAAAAACTCACTCTAGAAATATGGGACAGTTGTGTGGGTTGGGCTCTGTGTGGTTGTTCTTTCTACTTTTTGTGCAAAACAAACAGTCGCATGCCGGACGCTAACCCCAGCTTTTACACTGTGTGCGCCATACGGCTGAGCTGCTACCTAAAGGCTCTGTCTTTAACTGCTCACGGCAAAGCCCCCAACTTGGGTAAGTAAGAAGCCTTTTGACGCCTCTCCTTTTTTTCTCTTGTCTTAATATCTGACTGTGCATGTCTGGAGTCGTGGCTGTGGCGCCAGCAGGTTTGAAAGGCCTTTGCAGTGGAACTGCCACCCTGCCTTGCTTGGCCCAGGGAATAGGAGAAGGTTCACAGGTGCATCTGGAGGCTCTGGGTCCCTTCTGGGTTTAACAGAAGAGTCTCTTGGCGGAAGAATGCTACACGACTTTCTCACCTGTAGTCTTGATGGTCCAAGGCTTCCAAGATGTAAAGATTCACAGATTCTCCAGTGCAGCCCCCAATTCCTCCTTTCAGTTAATGCCGCCCTACTAGGCTGAGAATACGTAACATTTCCATGACAGGCACTGATTGTGTGTTGTAGTGGGTAGGGTTCCAGACATGGTGGGAGGCTCTCTGTTGAAACTGCAGCTGTGTCATTTAGATGCGCTTGGATCAGTTTGTAGAACTGGATTCACAGTGGTCTCAGGACTAATCCCTGTGTGACTGAAAAGCACTTTATTGGACGTACTTCTTCACAGTTGTGCTTGCAGGGAGAGATGGTTAACGGTAAGCAGGTAATTTGGTCCTCCGAGGGCAAACCACCTTTATTTATTTACTGTATTTATTTAATACCCAGCTTTATTGTCTGTTGGAGTTGGGCGGCTCATAAATTCAAATAAAATAAAATAAAATATTTTGTATAACTTAAGACAGTATACATAATGCTCTCTCTTCCTGTTTTCCCCATGACTACAACAAACCTGTGAGGTGGGTTGGGCTGAGAGCAAGGGACTGGCCCCAAGTCCTCCAGCCAGCTTCTGGGCCAAGAGGAGGACTAGACCTTGTGGTAGCCTGGTTTCTAGTCCAGCACTTACCACTATACCAAACTGACTTCTTCCAAATATTGTGGGATTTAGATTTTTTCCATGTAAGTAAGGATAGGTCATAAAGAATTTGGAAGTACCACAGTGTCCTGAAATTGAGGAAGTCATGTTTGGATGGTCAGAAACCACTTGGTTGCATCTCTTCTTACAGGCTACCGCTTCCAAGCCAGTCAATGGGTTGTTGTGTCTGTCTGGATACTGTAACTGCTAAGCAAAAAGGGAATCTGTTGGATCTTTAGGGACCTGTGTGCCTTCCCCTTCTCCCTTTTCTTGGGTTCATGTGGGTGAACTGTGTTGTGGTTCTTCTGTGCTTTCTGTCTCCTCCTTTGGATAAAGGGGACCAAGATGAGTGCATGGCTGTTGTTCTTAGTATGCTTCTCTCTCTTTTTCCCTCCCTGTCTTTTTCCACTGACCTTAAACTGGAGGAATGTGGCTGCAAGGTCTCTCTTGCTGCTTTGCTGCTCTTGCTGGGTGCCCAAAATGTCTCAGTGATGCCTCACCTGCCTGGCTAGATTGAGCTCAAAGTGAAAACAGTTTGCAAGATCAAAATTGTTCCCACGTGATATCATTCAACATATAAACTACCAACCTAATTAGGATCTGCTCTCTAGCTCAGTATTCATCATACCTGAGATGACTGAGACATCTTGGACTGGGATGCATTTATAAGTCAACTATTACTGTGATCCTGATATTTTGTTCTTTTTCCTCTCCCTGCTCCTCTGCTCTAGGGAAATGAGACTATTGCTGGAGTGCTAGATCTTGGCACAATGGAAGTCTTCTCTGTTTTTGGCGCCATGCAAAAAGGTCTCCTAGACCAAGAAACAGGCCTTCTCCTGTTGGAAGCCCAAGTGATCACAGCTGGTCTGATGGTTCCCAGTGCCAGTGAAAAGCTCTCACTGGCAGAAGGCCTGGCAACAGGCATAATAAATTGCAAGATCTACCAACAGTTAGAGGAATTGCAGAATGCTGTCCAGCTGATCAAGAACATGCAATGCAAAGACAGCCCATTTCATCCTGTTGTTGCTGCTATCGAAAATGGAATCATCAGTGAAAGTACTGGGCTAAAAATAGCAGAAATACAGCTTCTCACTGGAAGCTTTATAGATCCTTCCAGCCATGAGCAAATTGGCTTAGAAGATGCTCTTCAAAAAGGCATCATTACCCATCACCTTCATGGGAAGTTGGTATCTTGCTTGAAATCTTGTGAGGCTTTAATTGACCCAAATTCAGCTGAGAAAGTTAGCTTGAATGATCTGATGCAGCGGTGTGTTCCTCACCAGGAGACAGGACTGAGATTGCTCCCAGTCAAACAGCTCTCAGGTGGGATGGTGAGCTTGCAGTCAGTCCAAGAAGCAAATATCTTCTGTGCAGTTCAAGAAGGACTAATAGAGAAGGAGGTGGCAGTTAGATTATTGGAAGCCCAGCTCTTTGCTGGTGGCCTGGAGGACCCCAAAAGTGGCTGCCGGTTAACTGTGGAGGAAGCTGTAAGACATAATCTAATTAAGCAAAATCTGGCTTGTGACCTTCTGGTCAGACAACTGCAGACAGGTGGCATTATAGATACAGTTACCGGAGAGAGGTTTTCACTAGACAAGGCAATAGAGGGAGGCCTCGTGACATCAAGGCTTGCAGTGATGATCCTGGAATCTCTTCAATCATTTATGGGCCTTGTGAGGCCTGAGTCAGGAGAGATTGTGTCTGTTATGGATTCTCTGGAGCAAGGTATCCTAACTTCTGAGCTAGCTGATAAAATTTTAAGAGGCAGGCAAAACATCAAAGCGCTTTTTATATCAGAGACTAATGAAATCCTTCCTTGGAAAAAAGCTGTTGATTGTGGAATCCTGAATAAAGGTGTTGCCAAAAAATTAAAATCAACCTGCCTCCCTGACTTCATGCCAGGAATGCCCCTTTCTGGCCCCTCAAGCAGTCTCCAAAGGGGAGGCTCTTCATCTGCTCATCCAGCAGATCATGGAGAACAAAGCAAGGGTTCCTTAAGAAGCTGTGAAGAAAGCATGTTGCTCTATTTGATGACTCATAGCTATGTAAACATCCACAATGGCCAAAAATTGCTTCTAGTAGATGGAGAGTTAAACAGCCTGTCTGAAATCCTTGTGCCAGCACAAGAAAATGGCTCTAGCACTGACCTCTTAGAAGCCAGCAAAATACAACCCCAAGAATTGTGTGAGGTTGATGGCAGGAATGCCACAACTGAAGAAATTGGACCCTGCAATGAACTCAAGTTTAATTCATCTACATCAGAAAATGAGAAGGAACAAAATCTGCAACCCCACATTTGTCTACCTAGCAAAAGAGTTGAAGTAGAAATTGGAGATACAAATGAAGGTGTGAATGCGAAGGAGCAAGAGATGGAAGCTGATCTTTCAGGAGACTTAAAAAGTGAGATGGATGACCCCAGAAGAGAGCAAGGTTTGATGATGATACAGAGCAAGAGTGATAGGGAGCTGCAAGAGTGCAAATCCAGTTTTGAAATTGAATCTAGGAATAAAAAAGTCACATGGGAAGATGCTAAGCTTGAAAAACAACTATCAGAAGAGGAAAAGATGATATTTAAAGAGCAAGAGAGAGAAATGGGAAAAAGTGATGTCAGAAGAGAAATAGATTTGTCTATTGACAGTTTGGAAAAGATGGAAAAATCTCACATTTTAATAGATAATGTTGTAGAAAAGGTGACTCTTGCAGCAATAGATAGGCCAGAAGCTACCAGCTGGTTAAGCATGGGAAAAGTGCAAAATGGATCAATAGAAGGCCTTTTGAATCAAGCTGAAGGGAAACCTGCAGAAAAACATATTAAGAGAGAGCAGTTGGTCACAGATGAAAGAATAGTTCCTTTCTATCAAAGTGATAGTTCTGTATTGCCAAAACTACCTTCAGAACTGGAAGAAAACAGCACTCTGAATGTGTTGTTAACGCAGCTGCAAGGTGGTGGTATAATTCATGAACAGACAGGGAAGAAGATGCTCCTGGATGAGTCCATTGCCTGTGGAGCTGTGTCCAGCCATACAGCCATCAAAGTGATGGGTGAGATGAAAATGTTTAGTGGCTTCTTTGATGCAGAAACCTGTGAGTCATTAACTACTGAAGAAGTAATCAGTGCAGGACTGATGGATGAGAAACTTCTCCAGAAGGTATTAGCTTCAGATCAAGCCATAAGTGGTATTGTAGACCCATGGAGCAAAAGCATTTACTCCATCAAGGATGCATCTGAGTTTGGACTATTGGATAAAGAAACTGCTGCAAGAATTCTAGAGGCACAAATAATTACTGGAGGAATTGTTGATTTCAAGCGTGGCAAAAAAATATCAGTCACACTGGCTTCCAACCTTGGCGTAATACACAAATCCACTCAAGAAAATCTTAAGCAACTGGAGAAAGCATATAAGGGCAAATATGCTGAGGACACAATTAAAGAAAAACTCATTGCTCTGCAGGCTGAAATAGGAGGTATCTTAGATCCTAAAACTAAAGAACCATTAACTGTCACTCAGGCTGTAGAAAAGGGATTTCTGACTAAGGAAAAAGCCTTTAGACTCCTAACTAAACAGATAGTAGACGGAGGCATCCTTCATCACAAGACTGGCATGAGGCTTTCAGTAGAAGATGCCATGGAACATGGATTGATTGAGGAAAGCCTCTACCAAGATCTCAGAAAGGCAGAAGATGTATGTCTGCACCAGTATGTTCATCCTGAAATGAACAAACTTGTGTCCTTACCTCAAGCCATATCCCTTGGATTAATCAGCTCAGATTTTCAAAGCAAAGTTCAAGAAATACAAGCCTCAACTGGAAGTATATTTGATCCTGTTTCTGGCCAGAAAATTACATTGACTCAAGCTGTTAAGAAAGGATTATTATCCAGGCCAGTTATGGAACAAGCAGTGATCTCCTCTGAAATGAAGGAAGCTATTCTTTATCCAGAAAACTGTAGATTGGTCCCATATTCAGAATTGGTCAGAAGGAGCAAAATTGACATTGAATCAGGGCAGAGATACTTAGAAGTTGTTCCCTTTCAAGACATCAGAGATGATGTTACTGGGAATATACTGATGTGTTCTCAGGCAGTTAAACTTGGCAAAGTAGACCCTACGCTTGCTTCGAGGTTGCTGCAGGCTCAGGCAGACACAGGTGGCATCATGGAAACTTCTACTGGCCAAAGACTGTCACTGGCGTCTGCTCTGGAACAAGAAGTGGTGGATGAAGATACAGCTAAAGTCATTGCTATTAATCAGATTTTGTCTGGAGGGATTGTTAGTGCTGAGAGTGGAAAGCGGATAACATTAAAAGAGGCCATTGAAAAAGGATTAATCACCACAAAATTAGCCAGTGCAATTCAAGAAACTGATCCAATCGTCAATAAATGTGGACATGATTTGGAAGAACATGAAGGCCCTCAGCCCCAAATGTTGCTGCAAAATAATGCCTCAAAGACTGAAACATTGGTCATTCATAAATACCATAATAATGAAAAGCAGACGATGCCATCTGAAGCAATGGGCTACAATACTTCTGCAAATGCTGATACTGGTTCGTTGAAAGGAGGTAGGAAGATGGTGAAAGATGAATCAATTCTCCCTTCCCCTTCTACTATCTCAGCCATGGACAGCTCATCCAATCAGTTTTTAGGAGAGAACGAGCTGGCACCTGAGCTTGCCTTCATGTTAGACCCAGTAGAAGACCTGAAAGTAAAAACCCAGAAAAAAAATAGTAAGAGGAAAAGTAAACTGAAGAGGAAAGAACTCTGGAAAGGAGAGCTAGAAAGGCAAACAGGAAATAATCAAGAGACTGAAAAGATACTGGAAGAAATTTTACCTGTGGATAGTGGCATGATTAATGGAGACCAGGAACAAAAAGAAAAAGTGTTTGAGCAGGAAGAAAATGCTAGTATATCCCTTGGCCTTGAAATAGCTAATAGGGCCGTGTACTTAGAATCTGTAGAGGAGCTGGCATCGAAAGAACTCAGTTCTATAATTCAACAAGAGGAAGAAAAAGGTGACATATATTTTCAAGGCTCAACCAAGGTTGTGTCCAAGACGCAGGCTGATAACGTATTACTTAGGGACACTAAAATGGAGCTACCAAGTCAAGGATCAGAATTAGAAGCTCATGAACTCAGCATTTTGGAAAGTGTTGACTTAAAAAACATTAAGAAGAAAACAAAAAAGATTAAAAAACGGAGCGCTCCCTCATCAGATTCCAGGGACACCATGATAAGAAGAATCAAAGTAGAGTTAATCCCTAGCATACCAGAATCCTTTCAGGAAAACCCATCTGGTGGGGTAACAAGCACGCTTAAACAAGGTGAAGTTAAAAGACAGGACCATCAGGCATGTGGGAAAGGGAAGCAGCACGTTGGAGTTAGAGAGAGCACTGGGGATGATAGGAAAGTGAATATTGCCCAAAAGACAGATGCACCGGGAAAGGTTTCTAAACAAAAGGCAAGAATTTACAGAGATTCTTTGATAGATACCACAGAAGAACAAATATCTCTAGAAAAAAAGCAAACACCTTTTAGCTCAAAAGAGCAGGTTCCCAAGGTAACAGCCTTCAGTTATGCAGAATCCTTTGGGTCTTCTGAGCCCAAACCGGAGGCTCTTCAGAGCAGAAAGATTTCAGATGGCAAGTTAAGTTCTTACTCTTCTGCAACATCATTCATACAAGAAGAAGCTGCAGTCAAAGAAGCTCCTGGAAAAGATGGAAACATTGATCATGAATTGTCCATGTCTGCAGAAGTGGAGGAGTCATGGCATGTTGATCCTAAGGAAAGAAAAATTATTGGACCACAGGGACAGATTCTGCAAGAGAGGGAGTTTCCAGAAAGCAAAAGGAATTCTTCTGGAAAGTTATGCATGCAGCAGGAATTAGTCTCAAAAATGATCAGAGAAGGCGAGAATGTTGATGATTCTTCCTACATAGTTGAAAATAGAGAAGAGGAATGTCAAGAAGCTTCCAAATCATCCAAGGTAGGTAGTTTATTAAAGTGAATCTTAAGGGTGCTCATGCATATCTATTGATTTAACTAGAAACTCAAGGAGTATTTCTGAAAACAAAATAGATACCCAGTAAAAGTTTTCTGAGAGCCAGTTTGGTGTAGTGGTTAAGGCCCCAGGCTAGAAACCGGGAGACCGTGAGTTCTAGTCCTGCCTTACGCACAAAGCCAGCTGGGTGACCTTGGGCCAGTCCCTCTCTCAGCCTAGGAAGAAGGCAAGGGCAAATCATTTCTGAAACCTTGCCAAGAAAACTGCAGGGACTTGTCCAGGCAATCGCCAGGAGTCAAGACTGACTCAAAGGCATGAAAAGAAAAAGTCTGTCTTAGACTTGTCTCCAGAAATGCACCCATCCATGGAAGGGAAGCACAGACCCAATCTGACAGATTATTGTTTGTTTTCAATGAAACTGTGATCTCAGAAGTGACAAATCCCATGGGCTCCTCCTTGAACTGTCAAGATGAGAACTCTGCTGCTTTATTACTGCTTTATTTTATTACTTATTTTAATATATCAAAATCCAGAGATCAGCTAACAAAGTTGTACCAGGTCAATCAGTGTTGCAATTATCTAGCATAACTGATAACATCTGCACTAAAAATTCTAAATTGAACAACGATGCAGTTAAAAGGCTAGTCAAGAATTGAAATGGCCAAATCCAAATACTAGTTTAATCCAATGTTGGGATGTTGTCAGTGATGGGGACTGGTAAGCATCTTTGGGAAAGGGTCTAAGAAGGTGAGAGCAATTCCAGAGAAACGCTTACTAGAGTTTTGAAAAATGATCTTTAATTTAAAAAAAATATGTTTGAAGGAAAAAGAACTGGGCTATTTGGGAAAGAACTAGAAGTTTATAAGTCAAACAAAGTCAAAGAGGAAAAGATATGCTTGTTCTGTTCTCTGTCCCTATCCCTCCTGTGAAAACTGAAGCCTGCTCTTTATATCTTGCTCTTCCAGGCTCCACTTAGCAAACAGCTTTGCCTGAACTATGATGAAAGGTTGGTTGCGCTGCTCTCCAGGGTGCGCGGCATTGAGATGCGCATGCAGAGGGTCCAGCTGACAGAGCTGAATCTCCAAGCGCTGCAGGAGCTGCTTTGCCAGGCTGAGGTAAGAGCAGCGGGTTCGTGACTCAGAACAGCATGCCCAGGTCTCGCATGGTCAGTACCTTGCTCTGCTTGAGGAGGTTGCAGTGTCAGCCCTTCGAGGGTGTCCAGATCAGGAAACCAAATCCACAGGAAGACCAGAACTGCACTTGATTGAGAGAGGCTCCGGTAACAGGATCTTGCAAGTCTGCCTGTGTTTTTCTCCCCTCCCTCTTAGACCTTGGTGAGTCAGGGAGGAGCCAACCTAAGCCTCTTCCTAACGCTTTCTCCTTTCCCGGGCCTAAGGAATGCTTTCACCCTTCCTTCCTTCCTTCCTTCCTTCCTTCCTTCCTTCCTTCCATTCATTCATTCATTCATTCATTCATTCATTCATTCATTCATTTATATATATACAGCTAAAAGTGCAATAGATGAAGAAAACAGAAAAAAAAGAGCAAGTTGTAAAGAAAAATATAAGGATGTAAGGAAGTGGCTTCTGATATTCTTCACAGCAGCTATAAGTAAATTATATTGTGACTTCTCTCTCTAAAGTTACATCATGACTCTCTTCTTTCTATAATCTATCCTGTCTAATCACCAAAGCCATAAATCACAAGTTCATTTTTTTCATTTTTACACAAAAAGTCCAATAAGGGGTTGACACTTGCCAATAAATGTAGAGGTTGTCTTGTCAGTTCATCCATCTCAGCGAGTTCTGTCAGTTTCACCGACTGTCCCCCCCATAGTGGGAAGTGCCGAATCTTTCTATCTTCGTGTGTATCGTAATCTCAGGAGTGCTTTTGCCCCTTCTGTTTTTGGATATTTCCCTCAGGGCCATCTCCAGGAGGGGATGGGATGCTTCATTGGCAACTGGCAGCAGAAGCCAAGCGCTGCACCACATAAAGCATCTTGCACCTGAATGGTTTGAGAGGACAAAGCAGGAAGGAGGCGATGCAGAGGAGACTCTGTTATTTTAGGAATGGGAGGATCCCCTGGCTCAAATTAGCATCTTCCCAGCCCCTGGAAACTTCACCCCTGTGGATCCCAAGCCCTTTCCAGCTCCCTCTCACAGCCCACTTGCAAATGCTTCTGGGCATAAATCACACACCCTCCGCCAGTTGGGTGACGTTGTGTCAGATTCAGCCCAAAGAACTCCACGAGACAGGACAGATACAGTTCTATAGCATTTATTAGCTTCCACCTACAAGACAGAATCTCGCCAGACTGAATCTAAACTCCCCAAGCCAGCAAGCAAACACTGCGAATTCCTTAGGGTGGTGCCAGCCTCATCCTCTTCACCTTCCCACGCTCTTTCTGGGGGCTAAGGAAATGCTTATCTCCCCGAGTGCAGCCTTCACCAAACCATTCCATCACATGTTGCCAGTCCAGCTGTTGTGGGATGTATGTGTGGGGTGAGTGAGCGGGGTTCTGCCCAAGGCAGGTAAATCAGTTAGGGATGTATCCTTGCCTCAGTTTCCCAATGGTGACAGCTCTTGACTTTTCATGCCTGCCTGTCTGTCTTTCCTTCTCTTCCTGCCCAAACCGCACATTGGCCTTCATGTTGTTGAGTCCTTATGCCCACTAGGCCAAGAAGAGAGAATGTGTGGACTCTGTAGCTGATGGTGAAGATGACGGACTTGGAGTCTTGCTCACTGCTCAGTCTTGCTCTTGATGAACCAGGCTGAGAGAATGGAGTTTCAGCCTGCCTTGTTCATGTATTCTGATCGGGCCCTAGACACCATTGTGGCACATTTGTCAATGTGTTTCCTTTGTTTGTAACTATATTTTTTCTCCCCTCTCCAAAAATAAAAGTTATGGAGGGAAAGATATAAAAGCCGCATTGTGCCTTTTGATTATTAGAGACCTCAGTCCGGAAGCATTCTTTAAGCCCAGTCTATCCTCTAATTACCTTTAATTATACTTTAGCCATGGAAATATGAGCTTTGTGGGAAGCAACGCTTGAGGAGTTGGCTTATACAATTCAGCTGCTTGGCCCCGATCTTGCTTCATGCTTGGACAGTGATGCAAGTGCAATAGCTGTGATTCTTCTGCTCAGACAGGGTTAAGGTGACCTGGAGCGAGCAGGCAGAGGGAGTGTGAAGCTCAAGTTTATTCCAGACTTGGAAAATGCCTTGTCTTGTTTAGTTTTTAGCTTAACAGCATCCTCTTCGTCTTAGGCCTTGGACAAGGAGCGGAAGGATCTGTCAGCTCCAGTGAATCAGGAGCTGGAAGCTGTGAAAGGGATCGTGGCCAGCTCTCCCCAGGAGGTCCCCGAGCAATTGCTGAGGGCTTTGGAGAAGGACGCCAAGAACCTTTTGAAATCTTTTGGCTCCGTCAGTGAAGCCCTGACTTCTTGGCTGCTAAACCTTCGCACTGCAGCAGAAGCAGAAAAGGTATTGCCTTCTTTAAGGGCCAAAACCATTTCTGGTGGGAATCATTTATCAAACTTAGGGCAGTTCTGGCACTCAGACCCTGTAGAAGAAGGTTAGAAACAAGACTGGTGGACGAAGTGAAAGAACCAGGTAAGGAGGATACAGATTATGGTGGTTCCGTGTGCCTTTTTTTTCTTCGCATATGACATGGAGTGGTTGACCTGGGAAAAGTTTTCCATTTGGCTCCATAAACCAAAAGTGGGCATTTGGGGATCTGCAACAGGAGCCTAGACCTCCATTTATTCAGGTGGATTGCAGAGGCCCTGCTGCAATAAAATGTTGCTGCAGCTTAGTTCATAAACAAAATAAGAAGAAATGGCTGTTAAATGTCCTTCAGTAGAATGCTGCTTCTATTTTTCATACATAGCATGTTGGTACAAGGAAATAGCATATATGATACTGCTCTGTTGAGGAGCTCTCTTGATTAGAAGAGAGCAGTTTTATTTTGGAATGGAGAAAAGATGGCTTATTGAAACTAATTCATTTATGGCTTCTGGGCTTCTCTGCTACTTGTTAATACTGTGTTAAATGAAGGGTTATCTTGTTTGCTGCCAGATATTTTACCCCCATCCCCAGAGGCCTTTCCCCACTTGCATCTAACCTTGGCACAAACATTCTAGCAACAGCTTTTTTCTGCTGTATCCCCATGACATGGCCTTCATCTCATCCCCAGCCCAAATCATCCTTGGCTGCACCAGGGTCAAAGTAGCATCTTCCTCCTTATTTCAGCGCCATCCAAGAGCATATTCAAGGTGTTGTGCAACCTGTGGTGGAAGCGGTGGTGGACTCCATGGACCAGGAAGAGAGGCAGGAGAGGGATCAACCATGGGGACAGCAAAAGTCTTGCCAGGATGATTTTCTGTTGACTCAAGATGGGTGGCGAAAAATTAGACTTGGGAGGGAAAGTCTAATTCTGTGAGGTGGCTGAATCCTCAACTACACTTGGGCTCTTCTTTGAGACCAGCTCATGGGGTTGCCTTTATTTGTGGGGGCCCATATGCACGTTGATTTCTTTTCTGCCACCCTCCAAATTTTCTTGTACTGCCCATGTGGCAAAAAGCTCTTGAGAAGGGCACCCACAATTTTCCTCATATGGTACGGTTATTTTTCTGCACTTTCTTAGAACATGTAACTAGCCTTGGGTTGCTTTTTTCCCCATTGCCCGTGAGCCTACTTACAAGAACGCGTTATCACATGCGTTCTGAGGGAAAGTTTCACTTTGTGGCGTTAGTTTCATTTCAGTATTGTCCCATCTCTTCTGCCTGACAATTGAAATGGTGGCTGTTGTTGCCAAGGGGTTGACTCCATTGGTTTACTTTTTTGTTCACATGCTGGTTTTAACCCTTTATTCTCTTTTTGTTCCGAGGCTAAAATCCTAACCCGGCATGGCGAGCTCCAGAGCAAACTACAAATGCTGCTGGACTGGGTGTCAGATGCCACCCAGCAACTCAATGGCCTTGAATCCCACGCTATCACCGATGCCAGCGGTTGGAGCCCCTACCTTCGGAGATACAAGGTAGTCATGGCAACAGCCCTGCTAAGGTTTCTGCGGGAGAAAGATGCAGCTTGGGGGTGGGGGGGGAACGGGTGGAGGTGGAATTTCATTAATCAAGCTGTCTTCATACCTTGAGACCTCGCTGTCACCGCCCTCGTTCATAACTCTTGTTAGCTATTTGCGAAACCAAAATATCACAAGATACTGAGGGCAGCTTTCTAAACTAAACTGGATGGCTTTTCCAACATTGCAAATAACAGGGATTGACTTACTGGATGTCCTTGGAGGTCTGGTGGAAGATGCTTCCAAGGGAAAGATCACTTGCCTGCCTGTAAGGATCCTGTCTTATGGCTACTAGCATCTAATGGCCAGAATAGCCTTTCTGGTTCTCTCTCTTTTCCAGGCAAAAAGTTGTGTTTTTCTCTGTCCCAGTTTCCTTGTTCTCCCCACAAAATTTGGACTCTCGCAGGGTCTGTCCTCTCGCAGGAAACTCATGATTCACTTGGATGAACCTCTCTCTCATACTGGCAGCTGGGGCTTTTGGCCTGAGTGTTGGTGGAAGGGGGGCAGGGGGATAGCTATATGATAGCTAGTAACTTATCATCCACATGTTTAAAATTGTAAATACTGCTTTGGGCCAGGAGCCGTCACAGCAGACAGTGACTTGCTCGGGTTGTAACCATCTATGGTGAAGAATTCTGTAGGCTTTTGATATGGGGCTTGAGAAAGTGTTTCCTTTCTAGAGTTCGTGGAAGGTTTTGGATCACGGGTGGTGGATTTGTTCTCCTTCCTTTTGAGACAGAGACATTTATGGTATGACCTTTATGGAAAGAGGGAGTTTCCTACTTCAGTCAAACACTGTTGGGCATTGCTTGCTTCCCTGAATTGTGAAAAGAGCTCTAGAGGAATGCAACAATGTGGGGATCCTTTCGAGAAAAGAGCGCAGCACTGGATCCTATTTTATTTTGGCTGCCGGTTGTTTTTCTTTCTCTGTGGCAGAGAAAGCATTGAAGCTGTAGGAAGTGCTGTGAACACCACTAGCCACTACAGAACTATGGCTTGAATACAGACTGTGCCGTTAGAATCTTGATTATGACATGTGGCAGGAAAAACATCCAGTGCACTTGTGGATATAGTGGTGCTTTAAAAGAGGAATGGCTAATTTATGATAGTTGTATCCTAGTTGATTTAATTGAGCTCTGGATGATGTCACTGAAACGCCCTGCCCTGTGGTACTCACTGCCTTGATGATTTCAGAGGAAACAAACCCTTGGAGGCTAACAGACCAAGGATGCTTGTTTGTTGCTGGCCAGATAAAGAACACGATAGAAACTGAATTGCAGAGCAAAAAGGCATCCAGTGAATCGAACCTGAGAACCTAAGATGCTGTAATACGGTTTCTTCCAGCTGAATAATCTCTGCTGTGCAGCCTCAGAATAGTTTGCTTTGCTAACAGTTTCTCTTCTTGCTCTCTTGATATGGCCAGGAACTGGCAAAGCCCCTTGCAGAGACTAAAGCTCAGCTTGACGGGATGGCCTTGGATATCCAGTTCTTCATTTCCGAGCACGCACAAGACTTGAATGCTGAGCAAAGTAGGCAGCTGCTGAGGCTGCTGAACGACCTGCAGAGGTCTTTCCGGGAGCTGTCCGAGAGAGTGGCCGCCCGCACTGAGGTCCTGCAGGTCTGTCTCCAGCCAGCCAAGCTGACGGAGGAGGTGATGGGGTGGGCTGCCCTCTGCGGGGCTGCCTTGTCCTCAGCGGGAGCAGTGTGTGCACGCGTGTGTGTGTGTGGCTTGTCCCCTTAGCGACCCTCCTGCCGGGCTCAGTGTCACCCAGGGCCTTGGTTGTCTTGGCTCCGCTGATCCAGTCGCCCAGGTCTGGTGGAGAGACCCGTCCAGGAAGACTAGCAGAATGTCTGGAGGGGTGGGGGGAGAGACAGCTGGGCAAAGGAGGCAACAGCGGGTAGAGCGTGGCCCCAAGGCTAGCCGGGGCCCTCGGGCAAATTGCAGAAGCGGGGGCGCAAGAGACACACTTTGGACCGTCCGTCAAATGTGCTGATGGTTGTATATAATGTACATTAACTCCAGCTCCGCTAATTTATTACATATGAAGCAACTGCATATAAAACAACCCTTAAAGATAACCTTTAACACCCTAGATTAGGTATCCCCAAACCTTTTGTGTTTGTGGGCACTTTATGAATTTTGAGAGCATGCCGTTTGAGAACACTTTCACAAAATGGCTAACAAAGTGGATGTGGTCAGTAAGAAAAGCCTAGTTTGATGGTCTGACTCCTAGAGCCTCCAGGATACTTTCTGCCACCCCAGCTTAGCTCTGTGTTTTTCTGAATAGTTAAACACATTTCCAAATACAGCATTGGGCCTGATGTGGGAGTCATACAGTATCAGGAGCATTCTCCAAAATCAAGGTGGTACTGGGACCTGGTGTTCTGTTTTTCAGCCTGCCCACTTGCTAATTATGGTTGGTTGCACAGTCAACCAGATATTTAGACTGGATTTGGCATTTTTATCCACCTATCGAGTCCTTCCCAAGGACCTGGGACAGGCATCATTATCATTATCATTATCATTAAATGAACTGACTCTACAAAAGTAACATAAGCAGTTGGGCAGGGATAGGTGCCAAGATTCCAAGGCAAGTGTAGGCAGCAGCAGGTTGGCAGGAGGGCATTACTGTGAGGACCCAGCCCTGGGTGTTAACAGACCCATTGCTGTCGTGTGTGAATTGTTAGAGATATGACTGTTTTGTTCCAGGTTTGCTGGAACATTTTCCAGGAAATTTAAAGCATTCTGGCACTCTTAATCTCTTAATCCCAATCTGACAGGAAACATTGGAACTGCAACTCCCAGAATTCTTTTTGATCCTGCAGGATGGGAATTCTGGGATGAACAGTTGCCAAGTTAGAGAAGATATCTTATTTCAGTTTGGATCTGATTTAGCATGGGTGTTTGACTTAACTTGATTTCATGTCAAATTCTACGTGCTGTTTAAATATTTCAAAATTTTTCGAATTAAAATATTGGATTAGGATTTTGCTCCAAATGTACTTCTTTGAGTTTTCTCTATTGAAAATCAAAATGCATTTATGCACTGAAATAATTTAAAATTTAGTACACCAAAATGATTATATTGTGCTTATGGCTAGGGCACATATCTCCAAACAAACTAGAAGTTACTTTATTGAAATGTCTGTATATTTAAGATTAACTCAGCAATGTGCATGTTCTTATATTGCTTATATATTAAGAAAAAATTGAAGGAACTATTTTTTTTTTCTTTTAAAGGTAGGCATACTTCCTCAGAAATTGTTTGAAAATCTTAATTCCAATGCTCAAATTGCCTAACTTTATTAATGTTCCTCTATAAAAAAATATAGCAGCACAAAACCTTCCAGCCAACATCACTGTTTCAGTCAGAGCACAGGTGAATGGGTCCTCTCCTCGCTGGAGAGAAGTGAGGCAGGGATGGTTAGATTTTTAAATTAATTGTGAAGTTGTGTGAGTGTGTGCGCGCGTGCAGGGGGTGGGGTTGGGTAGGAGGGAGGCTTTTGTTCCTAATCTAAGGGAGGAGGTGATTTTTGCCAAAAAAAAAACTTGGAAAGGGGAGAGTGAACCTTTTCCTGCTCAGGTGCATTGGCCCTGATCAAAATCTCTTTGCAGCTCCTTCTTTATTTCTGCCCCCAAAGGAGCTTCTGAGTTTCACCCCAGCCTCCTTGGACCTCGATCGGTTCCCTCGGCTGCCCACCTTCCTCCGCGCTTCTCAGCACGGTCCTGTGTCTGTTGCTCACCCTCTCCCTCCCGCCTTCAGACACCATCAATGGAAGGGATGTTTTGTTTAACCGCAGTCTCTGTCCCACTGTTCTGTTCTGCCTCTTGTCTCTGTGTGTATTAACCGATGTGCTTTGCCTTTTCAGATTGAATGTGCTCCCATCCCTAATGCAGGAAGATCTCCTTACGCTGCCGAGGAGCTTCTTTCGTTCCCTTTCTCAAACTGCTTCTGTTGTTTGGCTTAAGACTGCCAGAGAAAGCAGGGCTTCTTGCTTGGCACGAGCTTGGCACAAGGATCAGAAGGGGCCAAGCGGTGACAGAAGGACGGTCCAGGGTCACACATCATGCTCAATCACCTCAAAGTTACTCTATGCCCAGAGCAGCCTCCCCCAACCCAGCGCCCTCCAAGGTGCTAGACGTCAACTCCCATAATCTCCAGCCAGCCTGGATTATCTGAGTTGAAGTCCAACACTGCTGGAAACCACTAGTTGGGGAACGCTGGCCGAAAGACGCAGGTTCATGTGGCATCTGTCTCTGTCTTGCTCTCCTTCACACACGTACAGGCTCTGTCTCAGACATGACCTCTCATGGGTCACTGCAGTTGTGCAAAGTCATTCTACACAACTCCCTATTTCCCAGCCTCTTTTCTTCTCAAGGCCACAAACAAAAATTGAGCCAAGTATTTTCTTAGGCTGGTGTCAAATGCCTGAATGACTTTATCCATTTCTTCCTTCCCACAACCTGAGAGTTGAGTCACACTGTAAAATTGACATGGAATAGGAAAGGTGCAGGTGAGCAAGAGAGAGCAAGAGACAGACGATGCATCTTGTGGTCCAGCAACTTCTGTTTTTCTGTTTTACAACTTCTCTGACCTGTATTTGTATTTTATGTGTTTAACTGATAAGCCTTAACAAACTCCTGCCTTACTTTTAAAAACTCCCTCTTGCCCTATAGACGCTCCAAGAACAACAAGCCATACGAGACCACAAGCTGCAGGAGATGTGCACCTGGATGGAGCAGGCAGAGGCCCAGCTGCTGGGTTCCCAAGCAGCAGCAGCGAGAGAAGACCTCTCTGTCCTGGAACAGAGCCAGCAGGATGTGACTGTAAGCGCAAGGCCACAGGAACAGCCCTTGGGGCCTGGTTGGACTGCTGGGAGACCTTTCTTGCCACCCTCTGGCCTCCCTCTCCCATCATGCCATTCATGAGGAAACCGTCAAGCCTTTTAGGGTCATCTCTTGATTCTGTCTGTGTTACGAAAACACACCCAGAGTCAGTTCTGGGCCGCAGAGACAAATAAGGAAGGAACTTTCCAGGGGGTGGGAAGCAGCATTGGTTACCAAAATCTGAGCAATTTCTGCTATAACATTTTTTTTAACCAGTTAGCTGGTGGATTGCCCCAAAAGGAAACTTGTCTTCAATAGAAGCAAATATGTGTAGCTCAGGGTTGAACTGTGGAGTCCTTGGGGTTCTCTGAGCTTGGTGGTTTTCTTGCAAACGTTTTGTTACCCGCTAGATAACATCTTCAGTGCTAGAATGGGGTGGGGTTTTCTCTCTGTTTATATACAGTGGCATGTGTTGGTGGGGGTGGGGGTTTTGCTTTGTTTTATTTTTTCCCCTCTGGTAGGTCCTTGATTATGGTATTGTTTTCTGCTTGATCATATGTCCAGTGGTAATGTTGGTGTTAATCTCTTCTTCTCTGGGTGATGATTGCTGGTGAAATCTTTTGTTTTCCTTTCTATTGTCTCTTTTGAATAGTATGTAGCTGTTGTTTATCTCTATGAGCCTGTTGATGGCTGCCTTGTCTGAATACCAAGCTTCCAAGAATTCCCCCGCATTTTTAGATTTAGCTTGGTTTAAGATGCTGACAGTTTCCCAGTTGAAACTATGGTTGTGTCTGTCCATGTGTTGTGAGATTAAGCAGTTTTCATCATGTCTTCTGACTGCTACTTCGTGTTCATGGATGCGCTCTGCAAGCCTTCTGCCCATCTGTCCTATGTAGTGGCTGTTACAGTCCTTACACTGTATGTTGTAGAGGACTCCTGTTTTTTCTTCTTGGGCTACTGGGTCTTTTGGTTTACTTAAGGTGTTTTGGAGGGCTTTAGTTGGTTTGTGTGCTACAGAGATGCCATGTGGTTGTAATAGTCCGTTGGTAGTTGTATGGCAGTGTGATCCTTTTCATAGCTTGTGTTGGTTGTGTTGTAGTAGGTTGAGTGGTCAGGCACTTTTTGATAAAGTTGCGTGGATATCCATTTTGTTGGAAGACGTTGTATAGGTGGTCTGTTTCCTTTTTCTGCTGTTCTGGGTTGCTGCAGTGCGTTTGTGCTTGTTTGAATAATATTCTTACACAGCTCTTCTTGTGGGAGGTTGGGTTGTTACTTTGGTAATGGAGTACTTGATTAGTGTGGGCTGTCTTCCGATAGATTTGGGCTTCTAATTTGCTATTGTTTCCTCTGCTGATGAGGATATCCAGGAAGGGTAGTGTGTTGTTGTTTTCTTCCTCTCTGGTGAATTTTATTCCTTTGAAGATGTTGTTGATGGTTTCATGTGTCTTCTCTAGTTGTTCCTTTTTTATTATAACAAAGGTGTCATCTACATACCAGATCCATACTTGGACATCTCACAGAGAAGAGTGAATATTCTATCAGCTCTTCATTACAGTGCCTCCATAAAATCAAAGATGTACACATAGATGAAGGTGAAATTATGGTCTCATTTGATGTCACAGCACTCTTTACATCCATAAACCCAGAACTAGTGAAAGAATCCATATCAGCAGTACTACACAACACACCTGACCTAACCAGATACACCCAGATCGAAATACCCAGAATCATGGACCTCATCAACCTCTGCTTCACTACTTATTTTCAGTTTGATGGACAAATATACCAACAAATCAGAGACACACCCATGGGATCACCACTCTCAGGACTCATAGCAGAGATTGTAGTGCAGCACCTAGAAACTGTAGCACTTCCACACATACAACCTAAAATATGGATCTGGTATGTAGATGACGCCATGCCACAGTATATAAACAGAGAGCAAACCACATTCCATTCTAGCACTGAAGATGTTACCTAGCGGGGTAACGAAACATTTGCAAGAAAACAACCAAGCTCAGAGAACCCCAAGGACTCCACAGAAACTTGTCTGACCGTTCTCATATGTACCTCCTAGTCTGTAACTGTAGAGAGTAAGGAAGATGACCTCAGTGGAGATATGCAGGACCCTTACTTAGGCAAAAGGGGCTGTAGCATCTTTAAGCCCAAACTACAAGATAAACTTTGGAGATAAAGTTTATACAAGATAAAACTGCTCAGGCAGACACCTCCCTGATTCACAGGCCTCTAAGAAGGGGAAGGAGCTCAGCACAATCGGATTCTGTGCTGAATGCAGGATTCTGTGATTGGAGCCCATCTCAGTAAAAGTAGCTTTAGCCCTCTTGGGGAGTTGATTCCCTGGTCTGGCCTGCCTGGTGGGGCTGACAGTAATCAAGATGTAAATTTAATGGTAAGTTTTGATATGTTTTTAGTGGGTGGCTCAGACTGCATCCATTGGAAAAGATGATTGGAAGAGAGAGTCATTTGCTGAGATGGGTGGCCATAGAAATCAGATAAATAAATAAATAAGTAATGCCAACCTTGAACGTCAACTCTTAGAACTTTCCAGAACGGTTTGCTTGTTCTTTTCCAGGACTTGCAACGGACCCTGCACAGCCAGACTGCCTCTTTCACAAGTGTCTTGAAAGCAACAGAGGACTTTCTGGAGGAGAACAAAACCAAACTACCCCCTGGGGAGCTGGGATCCCTGCAAGAAAGACTACGTCAGGCTCAGGGGCAGTACCTGTCCCTGCAGGAGAGGGTCGAGGCAGCCCAGAAGGAGCTTGAGAGTGCCGTGAGCTCTGTGATGCAGCAACAGACAGAAAAGGTAGGGCCGTGCTACGTGCTGAGTAACTTCCACTCTCTCGCCACTGGATGATCCTCTGTTAGAGAGATTGTGGTAGATTCTGCACTGAGCAGCAGGTTGGAGTAGATGACCTCTCTCCCACCTCTATGTCCCGTTCAGGCATCACATTTTAAGAAAAGATGCAGGTATAAATATATGCCAAATGGTTGTTGCAGAGTCTCTCAAAACTGTTATGGAAGGTGCTCAGGGAAGGGGTTCCTGCCTCATCCTTGCTGCCCAGGCTGTTCAAGGCAGCCCACTCCAGGTGCAACAGTTTGTTCATCTCCATGGCGTTTTACTACCTCATTGTCTCTTCTCAAAAATGTGTTCCCAGGTTAGAACAATTAAAGACTTTGAAGAAAATCAGAATAAGATTGAATCCCTTCTCCATTGGCTGGCTTCGGTGAAGAGGCCTGAAGGGGTCCCAGAAGGTAAAGTGTGGCCAGTGGGAAGAGTTGGTGGAAGACATGGAGATGGAAGAGTCCAAGATGCTCCTGACAGCCGTTTGTTGGAAACTGTGGAAGAGAACCTTGATTTGCACTACACGAACTTGAAGGTTGGTGCATCTACTCAATAGAGAGCTGAATAAGATCCTGGCTTGGCTATGAATCCATTTGTGTTGTTTCATTTTTAGTCTCTGCCTCGCAGATTCAGTTGCCCAGTCTGTGCTGCATTTTCACTCCTTGGCTGCAATCCTAACCTGGACTGCATCCTATCCTTTTTCTGGAAACCAAGTGTAAACCTCTAGGTTGCGTGAAAATCCCAGAATTGGATGTTCTGTTCCAGAGCATACTCAAAGCACACTTGTAGCCTTCCCCATCTTAGTTTCCTTCTTTATCGATATTCACTAAAGAAGATTATCTGAATTAGGAGTTTCTCTGAGAATAACGAATCGCTTGTAGCATCACTGTCAAGGCTGAATGGCAGGATCCCATCTCACCCATTTCAAAATGGCTACCCTTGGCTTTCAGTTCATTCTTTAACACAGTTCAGAGCACTGCAGTTGTCTGGATTAGTAGATAATTTGGGGCATGGTTTCTCCAACTCCAGATCAGATTTAATGAGGTGATCATGAGGTTCGCCTCCAGGTGCCCCTCCTGACTTCAGTGGGGCAACCAGTGAGGGTACCCTTTCCACTGGTGAAATTGATTGGCATCCACTGTTTGTTTGTATTACATTGAACTGTGATGCATTCCACCCCGTTTGGAAGCAGCCATGGAAGCATGGCTGTGTATATAACAAGTAAAGTACTAGAACAACCTTGGGCTCCCTCTGTTGGGAAGAAGCCAGTCAAACCCTGGGACACCTGTAAGAAGCAGAGGTTTCTCTTCCTGGCCTGCAAGGTCTGGTTTTGAATTTTCTGTTGGTAGTTCAGATTTGATGTATTGATGTTTTCTTTCCAGGTCCACCACCAAGAGCTCCTTTCTCAGCAGCAAGATGTCATTCTAGCCACGCAGTCAGCCCAGGCCTTCCTAGACAAACAAAGCCACAACCTCACACTGGAGGAGAAGCAGAGGCTCCAAGGAAGGCTAGAAGTGCTGAAGGACCAGTATGCTACTTCCTTATCTCAGACAGAGGGGCAGTTTAAACAAGCACAGACACTCCGTGATGAGCTGCAGAAGTTTTTGCGGGACCACCAAGAGTTTGCAGCCTGGCTGGAACAGGCCGAGCGAGACTTGGAGAAGATGCATGCAGGGGATGGTGCCCTTGAGTCCCTTCGGCCTGTGCTGCTTCAGCAGGGCAGCTTCTCCGAAGACGTGATTTCCCACAAAGGGGACTTACGTTTTGTTACCATGTCAGGGCAGAAAGTGCTGGATGCTGAGAAGGCAGTGACTGCTGCAAGCGGAGGGGCGCCGTGCCCTGAGATATTAGCCACCAGCACATTAGTGAAGAGCAAATTAGAAGATGCCAACAGGCGATACGGCACTCTCCACTCTAAGGTACAAGAATCCTTTAAAAGGAAAGGGATAGGGGTATTTTCTCTGAGCAGTCCATCTTTCTTGCTTCCCAGTTTCTTTTCATTTCTCCTATGACATCCTCTAAGACACACTAGTTTTATTTTATTTTATTTTATTTATTTATTTATCACATTTCTATACCCACCCATGTCACACAAAGTGACTTTGGGCAGTGTACAACAATTAAAATAAAATAACAAGTGAATAAAAACAGGCATATAAAAAAGATAAGTTATTATTAATTTTTTTAAAAATTTGCTAGAATAATTTGCGGTTGTGGCAAAGTATTTGCCTCCTGGTGGATTGTCTGAATTTTGTGCATATGCCAGTGAGGAACTGCAACTGTCCTCCCATTCAGTCTAATTAAAGGGATGACTGGGGCCATTGTTTCACTGAATAGTCATGCTGATTTGGGCCAAACCCATCCTATCAAACGAAACTTGGGCTCCCCTCATCACAGTGAAGTTCTCACCACACAGATTCTAGAAGCATGTCATGCTCAATGGCATAACTGTGTCTGGGAAATCTCAAAGATCCCCAAAACAACATCCAGGGATTTGCAAGCCTCTTTTCTTGACTAAAGTAAGTGTTTATAATTCCACCATCAGAAATGTACTGGATAAAAATGGGATTCATGGGTGTGTATCAAGCTGGAAACCAGAAGAACAGTGTTGGTCCTCTCACATTTTCCAAAAGGCACCTGAATGACCCTCCAGGCTTCTTGGATGGAGGAGGCGAAAGTGGGATGTTTTGACCTCCATTGTTCTTCCATTCTTCTACTACTACTACTACTACTATTAGTACAAAAAAGTCTGAATAGTGGGCATTGCAACACCTGAAGACAGCAGAATAGAAGAGAAAGAGATAGACTTTAGAGTTCAAACAGACAAGCACCTGCCACACACATCCCAGACTTAATAATTGTTGATAAGAAAGACAAAAAGGTCTGGACAGTGAACATTGCAATACCTGGAAACAGCAGAATAGAAGAGAAAGACCTGGAGAAAATCACAAAATATAAAGACCTGCAAATAGAAGTAGAACGACTGTGGCAAAAGAAAGCAAGGATAGTACCAATAGTTATAGGCACCTTAAGTGCAGTTCTGCTTCGTATCAGAGAATTCTGCAGGAGGATATCAGGCTATTATTCTGTCCCCTGAAGTGGAAGTGGAAGGGGGTCATGCAGCAAGACAGTGATCTCAAAAATGTCAGTGAGTCTGCAAGAGAATCAACAAAAAGCAAATTCAGATGTTTTGGAATGGCCAAGCCAAAACCCAAAGCTGAAGTTGTGGTGGTAGAGCTGAAATGAGAGTTTATGTTTGAAAACCCTCCGATATCGGTTCTCTACAGAGGACTGGGCCAAATTCCTGTTCAGTGATAAGAGTGACGAATGATCAGTTGCAGGAAGCTGTTTGCTGGCAGTTATTGCAGCTAAAACAGGTGCAACCAGTTTGAAACTAAGGATGGACTACTTTTTCACCCTGGCGCATCACGTGTTGGATAGCTTTGTTTATGAAATAAATGAAACAAGCACCACGCTTTGGTTCATGTCAGTAGACCTACAGGAAGCTGCGGTAACATTCAGCTGCAGATACGCAAAAATTCAGGAAACCAGAAAAGACCAAATACTTTTTCACAGAACGGTAACTACCCCTAGATTTTAGGATGACTCTTTTAGAGCCAGTTCCCTCTCCCTAATTAACTGAAGTTTTGGGAGTATTTAATATGGTGGTCACTTCTGCCCCTGTGCGGAGAAGCTTGTTTTGCTAATTCTTCTATTTTATTAATAGAGGCATATGACAAATATGTATATCCCTTGTTTTATCCCAGTTTCCCAGAAGGTCTTACTATTGATACCTTTCTACCAATAGAAAGTGACTTTAATTCTGGGTTAACAGCTTTCCTTTTCTTCTTATTTAATTTGATTTTAAGGATGCTTACGTACATTTTGGTGCTATTTTATATAACAGTTGTTTAGGTTTTTTTGATATTTTTATTTTAGGGGTATTTCAATTTGTTTCTTGTGCAATTTCAGTTTTATTTAGGTCTTGGCTATATTTAGTTTTTCTTGTTTCTTTTTCTGTCTAGCAACAGGTTTTCTACCTTGTTTTCTTTAACGTTTCTGTGATATGCTCTGTTGATAAAGGGACACTGCATTCGTCAAGAGGTCTTGACTATACCATACTGCTGTTGTAAAAGAAAAAGATCCATACCAAAGCACCCCATAGGATGGGAAGGGTAACCCGCAACCCTTGGCCTCATCTGACCCCTGCTCTGCTTTCAGATTCTTTCCACAAGCAATCAGGCCAGAGCGCTGAGAAGAATGATCTCTCCCTTCTCTGCAGAGAGAAGAAAGAGGGTATCCCAAAGAGACAAAGGGGATGTCAGAAAGAGAGAATGGGTTCCCACCCACATTGTGCTCTGGCCCCACGCAGGGTATTGCTCTAGCACATTACTTCTCGGAAAGAAAGCAGTCTTGTCAGAAGACAAGTAAGCCTTGTCCGAAAAAGGTTGCCCGTGGTAGAGCTTAATTCTCCCGAGTTAGTGTCTACCTGCTCTTCAGTTGGGTTTCAGCCACTGCAATATATGAGAGAAGCTGGTCAAATCTGCCTCTTGGCTTCCCACTTGTGTACCATCATGATAGTCATTTCTGATGATCCATGATATTCACTTTGGGATCTTCTACATACTAAGTGGAATGGGTAGAGAATAGGCAATCTGCTACCCCACCACTGCTAAAGATTTGGAGCAGTGATTGGAAATCATGGAAGTGACATGTTAAAACATGTGAAGGGCAGGTTGTCTACCTCTTACCCTATTTTCTTACCTAAAAATAAGGAATTAAGTTGAGGTAGCTGAAGACCTGTGAGAAAGAAATGGCAGATTGAAGATGGCTCCGCAAAAAGGGGGGCCAACAACCACAGTGGAATGAAGAGCCGGCGAGTAGACGGCTCTTTAATAATTCCTCTCCAGACTAGGAGAGGACCTGAGATCACCTACAAGTGCTCCAGACAGCAGCTCCTCATGAGGAGACCACAAGATAGTGGTCTCTGGCAGGTTTAGAGCTCTGGGAGAGGAGGGAATAACTATATTGCTCAAACCACAGTCAGTGCCTTTGAAAGGACACTAAGTCCACATACTTCCTTTTCTGATTACTTTTGGAAATTGCTTGTTAACTGCAAGTTAGGAACCTTTGAATCAACATGTTTTACAGTACTGGGTGAGTTTCCTTCAATCAAATTCAATCAAATTTCAAAAATTTCAAAAATCAAATCAAATTCAAAGTTTTAAATATAACTTTAAAGACTTAATTTCTTTTTCTGGAATAAACAGCAAAAAGGTGATTAAAACTTTGATTTTAGAAAGTTACAAATGGACTAAGGGTCCAGATAAATTTGAAATAAGATTTTGGAATTAATTATAAAGAATCCTTCCTGTGGGAAAATGCCTTTGTTTTGAATTTAAAAAAGAAAGATTTTAAAAAGATTTTAAAAACTGGACACTAGAGGGAACTGGAGGAACTAAAGATTACAATTAAAGGAGAAGAACATATAAACTTGACTTACAATTACAGAATGAAGCAAAATATTCTAACACTGGGCATATTGAAGGATATTTTTGAACAGTGGACTCGGAGGTTAATTTTAATGGTGTCAAAAGAGACTTCTGCCTCTATGGAGAGACTGTGTCTAAAAGATGTTATGGAAGAGGAACAAATTCTACCTGACAAGATTGAGACTAAATTGAAAGTGGATTTACAAATAACAGGCTACAAGAATGATGCGGGAAAAGATGTTACACTGGACATACAAAAGAAACCAGCTGATGTCTTAATAATTAAAAGCGATATACAAACAATAAACCTGGATAATTTTCCTATATTGGGTTTACAAAAGAGGCTTGTTAAAGTTTTGAAGAATCTTGTGAGAAAGGACAAAGAAAAAATGAAAAGAAATCAAGTTCTATGACATTATTTGAAGGGACTAAAGATTAAGATTGTTAGAAGTAAAAGGAAGAAATTTAATGTTGGTTTATTTGATCAAGGTTAAAATAGATATGTTGTTATCTCTGGTAACCCTTAAGGGACTTCCTTTCTTCCTTTCCTGCACCTTTTACTCTTTCTTTTTTTCTATTTTTTCTGGCTTGTATTAGCTTTTACTGTTGTAATTATAACCTTTAATAAAATTACTATTAAAAAAAAAGAAAGTCTCCATTGAGAGACTGCGGCCTAACATCTTTTTATGCCGAGATCTCTGAAACCACTGCTTCACTGCAGCTGGGAAAGGTTCTCCTGGATGTCCTGCTGACCCCTGAGCACCTTAGTTCCTGGCAGGTCTTGTCCCTGAAGACATGAACATTGTTATTGGGGGAAGGAGGGGAATGTTTCTAGAAAAGTCCCATAACAGCCTTTTCTCCTGTGCTTTGCAGTGCTCCGCTCTTGGTCTCCACTTGAACCTATTGCTGGATCGCTCTCAGCAATTCCAGGATGTAGCAGAATTTCTCAGGTCATGGCTACAAGAATGCGAAAAGGCTGTGGCTGACCTCCTTGTAGAACCCGTTTCCTCTGATCCAGCCATTTTGCAAAAGCAGCTTGCTAATGCCAAAGTAAGTGACCATGCTCAAGAAAGCTCCTTGATCTTAATCTTTTCTGGACTTTTTACCTCGTTCTGTAGTTTCAGTTAGAAAAGGCTGAGCATTTTTATTTGCTAGGCGTTTGAGGGAAAAAAACCCTTCTTTCAGCAGCCTTAATGGAACAAGGCCATTGGTTAGGAAAAAGCATCTTCACACTCCTGCCTTGCATAATGTAGGGTTGCAGTATGGTTCCCGTATGAAGGAAAAACAGGAATAACCGCACTCAGGCCACATCTTTCTGGGGTGTTTCTACTTAGGCTTGAGCCTCAGAACCTCTTTTTAAGACATTAACTGCCCATTCTTTGGTCCAGTCCTAATATTTCTTCCTGCATTGATTCCTGCCTCCTTTCCATTGCTTCTCACAGCACCTGCAGGAGGACCTTGCAGAGCATCAGGTGCCTGTAGAAAAGCTTGAAAAAGCTGCTCGGTCTCTCTTAGAAATACGGGAAGCACCAGTTCCTGACCACAGAGACATCCAGCAGACCACAGGTAAGCCTGGGGAAAGCAGTCTAAGGAAGCTGTTTTGACCTGGTGCGCTCCGAATCTGTTAGTCTGCAATTCAGCATGACCACCAGTTGTAGGTGGCTGGAGATCACCTGGAGCACATTGAAGTGAGGAAGAGGGTCTTTGGAGGAGTCGTTCTCCAGTCATTGCTCAAGGACTCTGTTGGAGATTTATGCCTTAAACCCCCGTGGACCTCTCTGCACTACGGAATGGCTTTCTCAGCCCTCCTAGGCAGTTTCTTATATGGTTGGAGAGCCTTGAATGCTCTCATTCCTTGCCATTCCTGGACTCTTGGGTTGCCTTGGGAGTTCTCTGGCCATTTTAGTCTTCCCCTCTAATTCTTTTGATGCTTGCACAGATTCCATCGTGAGCCGATTCCAGAGCCTTTCGTGTCGGATGGCAGGGCGCTCGGATCTTTTGCAGAAATCCATTGCCCAATCTCAGAGCGTCCAAGAGGCACTGGAGGGCCTTCTTCGCTCCATGGCTGAGATTGAGGAAACTCTCAAGCAGGAGGATGTGTCTGCATTCTCCTCCATTTCCATCCAGGAGGCACTCGCTGCAAACACGGTAAGCCATTTCTGTTAGTTTTCTGACTGTAGTGTTGTTCCTTAATTAAAAAAAGATGGGGAGTTTCTGAACACTGAAAATGTTTCTGAACAACCTGGACTTTTCTTGTCTTTATCTTTATTAATTTTATCCCAATCCAACTTTGAAAACTATTGAACCCTAGATATTGCTTTCAGTGCAAAGGTTTGACCGTATAGCACCCAGTGGGTGATAAAAGCGTACTTCTTCAGTATGTGCAGGGTGTTCTTTCAGTTGGTGGGCAGCCATAATTAGCAGCCTGAGCGTCTGAGATCAAATGGAGATCCAGCTGAATATAGAATATAGAACATATTACTATTTCAGAGTAGATCTGGGCAAATTCAAAGGAAAGACTAGTCCAGAATCCAGCTTTGGTGTAAGCTGTGTCTCCAAGATAAGTCGCTGCCACACATCGGAGAAGTCAAATGGAAGGCATGGGAGAGCACATCCCTTCTGTGTCACCAACAGGCCAGACGTCTTCCAACTTCTTCTCATTAGCAAAATACTTCTTCTGTATTTTGTGGCCCTTGAATCTCAATCAACGGATAGAGCAGAACGGAAGCTCTATAGTGGAGTGAACATTGGCTAATAGGAGGTGTCCACATTCTATTTCCATTGGTGCAAAATAGTTCCCTATTGATTGAGCTGCTCCGGGCTGTGTGGTTGCGTAGGGTTCTCATGGATGCACATGGGTTTTATGGAATCTCTGAACCTGAAACTACTGTGGCAGAGACTTCCAAGCACTGAGAAAGGCTTCTTTGTTGTAAGAAGCTTAGTTCCTGGGCACATGGCAGGTTGTCCCTGGCAGCAGGCCGCTCTTCTGTGTCTGTGCATATGCAGAATGTGTGTCCTTCTTGTTGCAGAAGCTAAAACAAGACATTGCCAGGCAAAAGAGCAGCTTGGAAGCCACTCGTGAGATGGTGACCCTGTTTATGGAAACAGCAGACAGCACCACTGCTGCTGCCCTTCAGAGCAAGCTAGCAGAGGTGACCCAGCACTTCAGCCACCTGTGGCAGCAGCAGCAAGAGAAGGAGGACACCTGGAAGAACGTCCTCCCGCAGGTGGAACAGTATGAGCAGCTCTCAGAGAAGCTGAAGCAATTCATGGAGAGCCGAGGGCGGATGCTGGCCTTGGGAAACCAGCCCGAGCGGGACATTAGCCACTTTGCCCAGCAGATCCAGGTGAGAAGCTGCTGAGCAAGGGCCGGGCCAGGCTCAGGGCTGGAGGAGCACATGGCTTCTAGCCATTGGGCATGGTCCTGGCAGGAGCCGGGGCTGCCTTGAATGGTTCCCACTGCGCTCTGGAACAGGCTGAAATAGGCTGGGCAGTTTGTGCATCAGCAAAGTTGTGGCACAGCAGCCAGACTGTAGTAGCCCGGGTTGAGAGTTTTACCTGTTATATAAATCCAGCCTATGAGTAGACAATTCTGAACTAGATTTAGACTGGGATTTAGCTTCATGTGCAGTTGGGGGAAGGTTATATGGTGCCTGTTGAGAGTTACTTTTTGCAGAAATATTAGCCATCATTAACACAGCACTGCTTATGGTTCAGAAACCATTTACAAATTAGTCCTACATTAGCTCTGCTGGATAGGTTAGTGTTGGAGTTTTATTAATTAGAGCTGGCAGGGCTCAAACCAGGAAAAACACTGCTTTGTGTGAGATGGGTGGCTATATAAACGTGACAAACAAATAAATAAACAAACAAATAAATAAGGGCCAGAGGAGTTGCAAAAATCCCTCTAACCTCTGCATTTGTGCCCCACACTCCCTTTGGGGACGAGCTTGGACTGCTGCTCCTCTTGACTGGTTCCCACTCTAGAAGATCCTGCGAAGGGCCGGTTCTTCCATAGCTGGCATGGCGGTGAGGCGAGGCAGAGGGTGTGCCGTCCTGGGGAGGGCTACCCAAGAGCCCCAGAACGCAGCTCTGGCTGTGGGGCGTGGCTTCCTCGCTCTTGTCTAGGTCCTGGTCACTATGTTTGTGGAGATGGGGTTAAGCCAGTGTAGGAGATTTCCAGTGAAGGCTGAGGAAGGGCAGAATAGAATTCTCTGCGGATCCGACGGCACGGGCAATGGACCCTGTGCAGTCACACAACTGGGACTGCATTTCCATCTTCTTTTTTCTTTTTCAGTACAGGCTTTGCCCACAAGGCATGTCCTGGCAACTGAAATTTGGGGGTCATCTATCTATAATTGTAATTTTAAAGTTCACATTCATGTAAAAGGAGGAACAGAGCCTCTGTCAGTAATCCCAGGAAACAGTGCAGCAGCCTAAAGGCGTTGCAGGGAGTGCGCCAAAGCACTTTTTGGAGACTGAATCCGAGGTGTCGCACACCCCTAATCTAGTTGCCTTTGGAGACCAGTTGTAGCTGTTCTAATTAGCCTGACATGATTTGCATGCAGGTGTTGTTCACGTTACCCTACATGCCTTCCAGGGGTCAATGTGGACTCACAGGCTGTTCCCCACAGCAAAAACCTTTAAATGTTGTGCTGAGTCATATATGCTCTTTCCTCTCAAGATGACACTTCAACCATATCCATCCTGTGTCTCCCCCACCCCACCCCACCCCGGTTCCCCATGCTTCCAGGAACTGAATTCTGAGATGAAGCAGTGCCATGAGGATCTGGACAAACTGGAACATTTAACCACAGAGCTCAGCTCTTGTGGGTTGGTGTGGACGGGCTTCGCCTCACACCAAGAGAAGGTGCGCAGTTTGCGGAAAGAGTTCACACAACTGCAGAAAGCCACAAAGGAAAGGTAAGAAGTGATTCTCACTGTGAATCTGAGGAGGTGACAGAGGAGTGGTGGGAGCCTTGCGGAAGAAACTTGTGCGCAGGGTGGGAGGGTGAGAAAAATGTGGTGCCCCTGGTTAGGTCCAGACTGCTTTGCACTGGGAAAAGGTCGGAGGCAGAGAAATGAAGGCTGTGAGGAGTCTCTACAGCTGTGGGTTCTATTCCTATCCAACTTTTCTCCCTGGTAAAATGTTTTGTAGGGCTTTGAATTGTCAGAGGCTAAAAGAGCTCTTTGACTAAAGGAGACAGTTGAACAAAATACACACTTCACCAAAAGTAAAGCATTTCTCAAAGCATTCCTAGCTTTCACAGAAAGGTTTCTCTGGCTCTGGACTCAGAAAAGAATGGCCTCCTCTCCAGAATATCGTTTTTGGAGTTAGGGTGAGGAAGAAGCCTGCCCATGCTGCAGACAGCTGTGATGAGGAAAAACTGAGGGTTAACTATGGAAGGATAAAAATGGTGCTTGGGGGGCTATTTAAGCTCAACAAAGAGAACATCCCCTTCCTCAGCTATCTGAATTCCCAGGAATATTTATCCTAGAAGGAGTATCTGAAGAAGCCTTAAAACAACTCAACACGGAGTTGAGCTGGAGCTGTCTTAACTGTTACTTTTCAGGGGTAGGAGCAGCAAACTGTCTTGATCTTCAAAACCTTTCAGGCCAAAGCAGTTTCACAGCTTTTCAATGGGGCAGAGCTTTGGGGGTGGAAAGATAAGGTGATTGCTCAACTGGAAGGAGTCAGAATAAATTTGTAAGGCACATCCCCACAGAGGACCCCAGCTGTGTACCCAGGAGGGTAAACAGGTTTGCTCTCAATCTCTCCCTATCTATTACCGTGAAATTATTTTCTGAAGCTTGATAAACTTTTCCCAAACCACACAGAGGAAGCAAAACCTGCCATTGGCATAATTGGTACGGAAGGGAGAGCGTTGACATTCTGTTTTATGTTCTGTTTGCATGTTCCTTGCCTGCTTTGACTTTGACTAAAGACTTTAAGCAGGGGAAAATCTGCAACTTTCTGCTTCTGGAGCAGGTCAACTGTGGAGTGGGTTCAGTGCTTAAAACTGGCCCCATCCCCATGATATCTCCATTTTAAGAAGAGTGCATTCTCCTTCTCAGGATCTGTCCAGTCATATGAGAAGATCTATTTCCTCTCAGCAGTTCAGGTGGCCCTTTAGTGCATGCAGAGGATGGCTGTCTTTAAAAGTCTTGCCACATTTGTTCTGATGGGAGAGGATGGCAAGTACTCTCTTCTTCACTGCCCCATCCACAATAGGAGAGATTTATTAGCAGATTTTCCAATACAGAGGATGAATGTGTGATTTATGTGGTGGTAGACACAATTCCATACGTCAAGTGGCAATTTTCACCCTCCAATCTGTCAAAATAAGAAAGAGCATATGTTGCTTAAACCCTCCTCTAAGCTGTAGTTTTTATTTTGCTTTGTTGCTGGAAGGAAATGTATTTTATCATGTATGGTTTTATATGGAGTTATAACAATATATTTTAGATGTTTTTTGTATTTAGCTTGGGTTATTTATTTGTTACAATCACTGTTTTCAACAATAATATTTATTTGGATTGTGTCATCCAGAATGTGTGTGGTATGTTCACAATTATCAATTCTCAGTCACCTAAGAATGTTGAAACAGTAGAGCTTTTCTAGGTGCTTTGGGTTCAATTCCAAAAAAGGTGATTTGAGGTACAACTGTAGCACTTGCCTGCGACTTTTTAAAGCAGCCACATCTTTTCCTGGGGTAATTTGGCACTGAAAAATCCTGGGAAAAGACACACCTGCTTTGAAGAGTTACATACATATTCTACATTGCTGTTTCCATGTACACCAAAACACCTTTCTGGAATCAGATATGAAACATTGCACAGTCATACTAGAAATTGCTGTGGGCATAATTTCTTGCAGGATGCTTCTTTCATCCATTTGCCACTGCAATTTACTGAGAAGACTATATGAAACAATTAAATGAATAAATGTTTTATTATTGATATTATTGAAATCATTTATGTAATTAATTGTAGCATTAATTGACCCAGGAAAGTAGAGCAAAGCAAGAATGAATCCATAATCCTTCATTCTACAGCCAGTATGTCTAAAGACTTAAACTGTATTGGAAACAAAAATAAAATACGAAATGGCTATACTCTTAAGAAGAAGTAATAATTGCAAGATTCTCTAAGCAGTTTCCAGACATTTTTTGGCCCAGCTATGAATGGATAATATCCTCTGTGACTTGCATGTACCTAGTTCAGAGATGCTTCTCAAAATATGCTTTTCCACATAACAGAATTAATAACCAAACTTAGAATGCCAGTTTGCCAATTTTGCATTGCTCACAGCACCCAGGTAGATCAACAGCGTGGTCCAGTAGGCTCTTGTGGTGAACAGGTTGTCCCTTTGACCAACAGCTTATAAGAGGCATTCTGTGTGGTTTTTCTTTCCTTCTTTGGGTATGATTGTGCTTGCCAGGTATCACGTGGGTACTTCACAGCCCATTTTTTTCATCCATTGCCAGGGAGAAAGGAGCTTCATCTTGTCAAGAACAGCTGGATGAGTTCCGAAAATTGGTTGGATCTCTCAGGCAGTGGTTGGAAGAAACAGAGAGGAATATCCCAGCTACTGAGACTTCTTTGGGGACTCATGAGTTGGAGAAGCGGAGGCAGCAAACAGAGGTGGGCAGAGAAAGGAGTCCAGAAGCCATTTTATGAGTGATTCCATGAAAAAAAGTAGAGAATGTGGCTTCACCACAGTCTAGTCTTTGCTGCAGTTTGCAAGTATCCTGACAGGGAACTGCTACTTCATGCAAGAAGCTGTTTGAAGGGTAGCCCAAGGTGATGTGGCAAGGTCTACCTTGTGCTTTGTTCAACCTCCTGGTAGGCAGCCACCCTGCCCCTCATCCCACCCTCTTTGCTGATCACTTCCATCTGCACAGATCCTTAGAGCCATGTTGGGGATGAGCTGGCTCAGAGGCCACTCACATTGTTGTGGTACAGACCACAGCCACAGGCCTCTTGCCCACCATGGCTTGTGTGGCAAAAGGTTGTAGAGGGCAACTGCCCAGATGCCCTGCTTTGAAGTGGGGTTCATTCTGAGGGAGGGAGCAGGCTGGCTGCTGCCAAGGATGTGGCCTGCCCTTTGCCGCCTTCTGAGAAGCTGAAAGAAGAAAGGGGCCCAGGTGGGGGACCCCCAGGACTGTGCGCAGCTCTCAAAGCCTTCAAGGTAGCCCCAGAACTTCCCCAACCATGGTGGTCATCTTTAGTGGGACAGAAGAGAAAATAATTATGGGAAGGAATCCTGTTGAATGTGTTTAACTGCCATTATAATTGATTAGATTTAGATTTGCTTTGGGGAGACAGCTCATGACACGCCAAGGGTGGCTCTTGGCCTGAAATGGTATCTCTCTTCCCCTCCCCTGCCCTTGGGTGGGGGTAGCCATCCTCTCTAGCTGGGGCCTGTAAGCATGGGCCTCACCCTGATCCCTCCTTTGCCCGGTGTGCCCCAGACACACCCTCTAGGGGAGCAACTTCCCTGAAGCCGGGAAAGAAGCAGGGCGCTGCTGGGAGCAACGGGATAGGCTTGCTCTGGTTTTCCTCTGTTCCTGAGCCAAAGCAGCCATCAAAGGCATTTGTGGCAAGGAAAGGAATTCTTGACCTCTATAAATTGTACAGATAAAGTATGCTTACAAAGAGTTTTTCCATGGAGCCCAGGCGGCCTTCCGTCCCTGGCCTATCCTGTCCTGGGGGTTATTAGCTCCTGGCTGTGGCTGCCTTCCCTGAAGATTTCTGCAGACCTCATGGCTATGGTCCTGGGGGGACCTCCTTTGCTCCTTCCGAGATTTTCACCTCCTCCCCGATGAATTAAACGCTCGCTTGCTTTGGGGGGCATTTTGACTATTCAGAAGAAAGGGGTTGCCAAATAAGGTTTGGTTTGGTTCAGTTTTTCCTTATTTCCCATCTCAAAAACTAGTTAACTTTGTTTTTTTCACATTCTTAGGCAGGGACACCCTAAACAGTTTTACTTCAATGGACATTTTAAAAGAACAACATATTTTTACTCTGCAGTGCTTATATTGCCACTTTTAAATATGCCTTGATTGCTTGTGATACCATTGTATTATCTTATTTGCTGTCAGAAGTGTGTAAGCTACTTTAAGTACAAGCCAGTGTGAAAATACAGGGTACAGATCATTTACAGAATTGTTAAGACTTCTGGGAGTTGAAGTCCACGTATCTCAGAGTTGCCCAGGTTGGGAAACAAATATCTAAATCAACAGCTTCTGCCAATAGCCAAGTCTTGTGACTTTTTAATCTGCCGGTGGCCATGTTCTTATGCTTTCTCTGTTCTGTTTTGAGGTCTTTGTGGAAGAATGGACAGAAAAGGGGGTTCTTGTGGAGGAGATCAACCGACGGGGGATGGCCTTAGAGAATTTAATAGTTGAGATAACAGCTCCAGACGCACAATCCAAGACAGGTAGGAGACTGAGAGATGCACTCTTTTTTACTCCTACCTGCTTCTCTTTAAATGGCCATCCTGAGTTTAGTTGCTTGTGAGATAACCACTATGGAAACCTCAAAGGCTAGCAACTTGGAAGAGGAAGAAGGTAGAGATTCATCGTTGTTCTGTTCTTTGCTCCAGTTCTTGGCAGAAACTGAAGGTGGAATACTCCTCTGTTTACATTCCTACACTGTGTTCCTGTAGACTGCCAGATACCTCAGGGAGGAATCGGCTCAGTGATGGAACTAACATTTTGTCCTGAGGAAGGTCTCCAGTTAAGTCAATTAATTAAAAGATGCAGGTAGCAAAACTAGGATGAAATTGTGGGATGGCTATCATAGCTGATCAGAGTAGGCCAGAGATAGGGAATTTGCTAGTGTGATAAAGATGTATCAGATCGCAGCTTCCACAGTTCTTTGTCATTGGCTGTGGGAGATGATAGTTGTAATCAAAACGTTTGGAGGACACCACATTGGTCAACCCTAGAATAGACAGTACTCAGCTAGATGAACCAAGTGGTTGACTCAGCAAGTCCATCCTGCCCCCCTCAAAAAATCCCCCAATATTTTGTAATCCTTATTTATGGCAACCTGGAATAATGCTGCATTGCAGAAACTATTCTTGTTAACAGTACTGAAACATTTTCATTTGCATTTGTAAATCCCAACCGACAAAATTTTGTTTAAATCTCTCGAATATGAAATACCATCTACAGGTAATCCTCAGTTGACAACCGTAATTGGGACCGGCAGCTCCATTACTCCATCACTAAGTGACGTAGACGTAAAGCAAAAAGTCATGCGACCATGCTGATTTATGACAGCAGTTCTGGTTATAGTTAAGTGAATCACATGTGGTTGTTAAGTGCAAAGTCACTTGACCACAGCTTGCAACTTCCTGCTGGCTTCCCCATTGACTTTGCTTGTGGGAAGCCAGCAGTGAAGGTCACAAATGGCAGTCATGTCATTGTGACTATTGTAAATGCATGCCGGTTGCCAAGTACCCGAATCGCAATCACGTGACCACGGGGACACTGACAGCTGCAACTTTGAGGACCGGTTATAAGTCTCCTCATTCAGCACCATCATAACTTTGAATGATCACTGAACATGTGGCCACTAAGCAAGGACTACCTGTACTTATTTTAAATGATTTGGCGGGAGTGTTTGTGTTAAAAGTAGGTTTTATATATTAATGATTTGCATAATCATAGGCTGCAACATCTATAATCTTAGATCATCCTTTTAAAATATTAAAATGTTATATATCATTTGATACTATCAATCAAGTAAGACTTTAAGGTATTCTAATACTTTTCTTCCACTTTCTCTGTATTTTTAAGGAAGACTCAGATTTATATTACCTTTTATATCACTGTATCAATAAAAGTTGCATAAATAACATTTATAAATTTAGCCCCAACTAATAAATTATACATTTTAAGTGCAAGATCTTATAGCAGAATAAGGGCAGAAAATATTACCCTCCCATTATAGGAACTGTGTTCCTTGAAGGACATCAAGAAACTCAAAGCTGAACACATGGAATTGCTTGACTGAATCTTGGAAGAGCTACAGGACAGCCCTGCCTGATAGAGGTCCCATATCTTTGACCTTGTACCTCACCATGGTTTCTGAACTACATTCAGAGCACATCCTATTTTCCAGTGAAGGCTGTGGGCATCTCTCTCAAACAGCCACCAAGATGTCTGGCACAGAGTGCCTCGGACTGCAGGGGGAGGACAGGGCAGGGCACAAGGCTAGCTACTATGAAAAGCTAGCTAAGGCATACAAGTTTAATAATAAATAAAAATAAATAAATGACACCCTATTTGTTACAATTTGGAGCCCCCCAAAACAGGCATTCTTTGGACAGATCACATGCAATTAGAAAAATAAAATGCAGAAGGGAGAAATATTAATAGTGGCAGCAGTAGAATGGTTTACCTTTATTTATGCAGATATTTCTATAATGCCTAATCACATGCCCACCAAAACATGTCAGAATAATCTTAGGCTGCTCCACAGCATCGCAGGCACCTCTTCTGGGGCTCCTCTGCCTCGTGCGGAGAGTTTCCATGCCAGCCTTCCTGTAGTGGAAAGCAGCAGGCATTTTGAATGGGGTGCTGGATCAGTAGACAGCCCTGGAAGTGAACATCCAAGCAAGCAGGTCTCTCAAAGGTCTGATGATTTCATTTTATTAAAAAAAGGTTAAGGGGGCAGCACAAGAATTCCAACCAGTATCTCTGCTTTCAAATGGGAGCCTTGTATATATGTAATTCAAAGTGATTAACTCTCTTTCTTCTGTGCTCTTGGTGGAATGCAAGAGACACAGCCTCTTGCTTCTGGGAATGTGAGCCTGCTTGTGCCTGGGCAATATTTACACACTGATTGCCATCTTCTTCATTAAATGTGAATCCACTTTCACTGGGATATGTTAGCTACATTTTGTGTTGGTAGTTTGGAAAGGGCATGCCTTAGCAGCTGCTCTTTCAGTATGATAAAAATAATGCATAAACAGATCTCCTGCCCTAAAGGGGCAAGTGACAATCTAGCTAGTTTGCTGTGGCATGAATGGATGTTAGTTGTCAAATCAAATCAAATATTTATTATGGTCAGAGACCAGCATATGGATGTTAGTTGTACTCCAACTGCAAAGGACAAAACCTGGATGTCTTTTCCAAAATATTATGTTATTATGTCTGCCTCCTTGTGATTTTGCTCAGGTCCTGTGCTCCCTGCTGGTGGAAGTTCAACAGGCAGTGTTAATGGATATCACACTTGCAAAGGTGAGGCAACTCAGCCAGTTGTGCATACTTTTGAGAGTGTGTTTCTTTATGTTACTGCAGTGAGACCTACCGATGGCAATTGTGTTTGCATTCCTATTGTTCAAAGCAAAGAGTGAATATGTTTTTGGAAATGAGGAAAAACAGTAAGTCGCTTTGTTCCTAGATCCTCACAGCTTCTTACTTTATGAGTCAGGGGCCGTATGGATGGAGTAAAACTGGAAGGTTCGTTCCCACCCTTTCCCAAGCCTCACTGTCGCTCATCTCATCATGATGTTTCAAACTTTTTAACTGATTGCAAATCAAAGATTTGCAGGAGTGGGACGGAGGTAGTGCACCCGTCCTCGGTCTTCTTGACCTCTCAGTGGCTTTCAATACCATCGACCATAGTATCCTTTTGGCATGGAGGGACCGTGGGCTGGACCTCTCGCCCCCAATCAACACCGATTGGGATTGACCTTGGAGGAAGGAAGAGAACCAGCGCAAAACTGTGCCGCCTACTCACAACTCGCTAAGTCGACATTTCTCCTGAATCACCCCTTTGAGGTTCTTCATGCATTAGACTCTTGAATCTAAGGGCATGTATGGCCTTAGAAATGAGGACCCTTATATCTATATCCATAAGAAAATTAAATAATTTCTCTAGTTCCAGTTGGGTTCTTTTTCTGCCTTAGATCTGACGGAGATCCAGTGTGACATGTCAGATGTGAACCAGCAGTATGAAGGGCTGGGTGCTGCCTTACGGGGACGCCTTGAGCAGCTCTCGGCCATGTTGGAAAAGATGAGGGAGGCCCAGGAGGAGGTGGACTCTGTGCTGACCTGGTTGGAGGAGAAGGAGCAGGCTTTGAAAGTCCTGGAAGCTTCCTCTTCACCTACAAGATCGGAGGCAATGAGAGCTCAGGCAGAGCATAACAAGGTCTGGTTTTCATGTATATCTCTGTGGAAATCCTGCTTCCTTGCTTTTTAAAGACCATCCATAATATTGCTCAGCAAAGCATATGGCAAATTTCTTCTACTTTTTGTAGCTTTTCCACAGGAGAAGGTTCTCTGTGTGAGGTTGACCAAGCTAAGTTTATAAACCCTTTTTATGCCTCCCACAAAAAGATAATACAGTTATTCCAACAGGTTGAAACTCCATTTTAAAGAGATTTTGTTGTTGTTGTAGGTGCTCTGTGATGTACTCTGGCATTACTACTGCAAGGGCTGCTCAAGGTCTGTTCCTCCAAAGAGCAGCCTGAATACTTTCCAAGTACTGACATGTGTTTAGAGCAACTATGCCCAACCAGGGCACCCTCCCCCCCAGAGGACCAGGCTTCAGGTCGCAGAGTTTGGTCCCAGCGAAGGGTCAGAACTCGAAATTTGTAGAACATGGATGGCCTTCCAAGCCTCCATGCACAAGCACCCCTTTTGTGGTCTCATATGACCCCTGGCTCTTGGGCACCAGTTTTTTCAGTCCAGTTGAGAAGCAAAATGAGTGCCTTAAGCTTTGCATTCTACCCATTGAAACTCCTCCAATTTCTCATCTAAGTAGCTGATACTTCTGATTTGGGGAAAGTTTAAGATTACCTTTTCACAAAGCCTAAAACAGGTTGAAAATGTTGGTCCTCACCACTTTGGTCACAGCATCACTTGATCAGCAACACCCTCTGCTACCCTTAGAGGGAAAAGAAATTAGGAGGACAGAGGCCCTGTCCTGGAAAACGTTTCCAACCTTTAACTCATTATCAAATCACCACTGCTGCCTGATGTTCTTCTCTTTCCTCTCCTCCTTTCTGAATAGGTGTTTCTGGGTGATTTGGAACAGAATGCTGTGAAAGTCCAGGCAGCCAAGGAATCGCTGTCTGGACTCCTGGAGAAATACCCTGACTCCCCAGAAGCACGAAACTGGAAGAGGATGTTGGAAGACTTAAGTACGTAGCCTGAGAATCTCTGAGAAACTCTGTAGGAGCTAATTAAGATTTCAGAACATTTCTGCAGACCACACTGAGTTTTCTCTAGCTGCCTTTCATTGTGTAATCTGGGGGAGTGTGGCAGCCTTGGGAGCATTGAAGAATCTGTAGGATAAGGGAGAAAAATGGGAAGCACACAAGAGCATATTTCTGTGAAATGACTGAATAGAAGTTTTGAAGATGTATAAAGAAACTGGCATCAATAACATAGTATATATGCTCTATAACATCCTTGGTACCAGCATATTCCCAGAATTAAACCAAACATCATAATAGTACTGGCATTGACCAAATCACCATCAGTCAATCGCAATAGGCAGCGTTACTTGGAACAGCTTATATCCTATGACAATACCTTTAACACCATCAAACAAGAACATTTGCCTATCCCATGTCCTTGGGAAGGACTCAATAGGTAGATAAAAACACCATATCCAGTCTAAACATCTGGCTGACTGTGTGACCAACCATAATACTAATACTAATACTAATACTAATACTAATATGTTTTTTTAAATCTTGCAAGTTCACCCAGTCATCTTGCCCCATGAGGTTCAGGGATGAGCTTGCTGAAATACCACAAGATTTGGGGCAGGACAAAGCCCCTTTGCAATTATGTGACAGCCTGTGAAATAGATACAGTACCACTGTTCCCATGTACCAGGAACATGGCCTGTATGGTAGTACTTGTTGCTGGTGAGCATGTCCTTCAACACCCAGACGGTTATGGGAGCCAAGGACATGGTGCTGCAGAGCCTTGCAGAATCGATGTGTTCTCTGTACACAAGTAGGAAAGCGCCTTCAGTGTGGAGAGAGCAGGGTTCTTGGGCAGTCAGTCTTGGTGTGAGAAAAGGAAACAAGAAGCACAGATGGGCATATGGGTGTGCCCTTTCACCTGAGAAGGGTCAGTATTATTTCCCATGGAAGCTGTGCATAAGAAATTTCCAGGCGTTTATGTCACATGATAGTCCTCCCAGATTTTTTCATTTGGGGCTGCATCTCGTTTTCTGCCAGGTGGCCTCTTTTCACCCACTCACAGCTGTACCTGTATCTGAAATATCAGCATTGTTCTAAGAATAAAATCAGCTTGAGATTTTCTTGAGAAGTCTGTGACAGGCTGATGCGCACTTTGAAAGCTAGACTTGTAGGTGTGTATGGCCTTGGTGATTCTCCTTTGCCATCTCTAGCAGTTGTTTTTCTTTTTGATGTATTTTCCATAGCCCACTCTGGTCTATCTCATTTCTCTGAGGTAAACATAGCTGTGTTTTGGCCAGTTTCCATATCAGTTTCTTTCTGGATGAGGAGAGCTGGCACAAAGTTTTCTTCATATGGATGGAGTTGAGCAGATAGGACTGAAGTGTCTGAGTTGATGACTGTTACTTGCCAAGGATGTTACAATTTATGAGTTGTTCCAGAGAAAGGTCATGCAACTTCCCACCCCTTTTCAAATTGGGACTGTTTGGAAGTGTCTCCAAACCAGCCTTGACAGCTCTGCAAAGGAGGCCTCTGCCATTCACAGAAGAACAGATGTGCCCTTCTGCTCTGGAGAGATCTCAAAGCATAGGTGGAGAGCAGTTACTGGGCATCCACAGGGTCTTAGATCCAATCTCAAGCGTTTTTGGCTGAAGAATTATAGATAGCAGGCCTTGGGGAGAAGTCTCTCTCTATCTGCAGCCTTGGGCAGCTGCTTTCAGGCATGGTGGACCACCGCCCCTAGCCTGAGGCCCCTCAGATACCTTTGCCTACAGTTCGGCTGTGGCTTGACTCACGTCAACAACTATTGAGAAGAGGAACACATAGATACAGCTTCATAATAAAGTGTACTGAATTTGTATCAGCTCAGCTAAATCTCGTGTTTCCACTCCAGATTGCTGGAAAGTATAGTTGATAATTCATTCAGCATTCAATATTCATTCAGCATTTCTGGGCCTCTTGCTGCAGAGTAGAAATTGTATTCCTATTTAGACCAGATATATACAACCTGGTGTCCTGCAAATGTTTAAGATCATAACTTCCATGATCTCTTACAATTCGGCATATTGATTGGGCCTAATGAAAGTCCAAAATATCTGGAGGGCACCAGCTTGCCTACCTAACTGTGACTGTATGTTGAGATCATATGGGGCTACCATAGGTAATGAATGAGTTTATATTTTAGGTAAGCAAACTGTCACTTTTGATCTGGGGAACCATTAATGACAGATACTCTCTTAAGTAAGGGTCTCAGATGTGCCTGGCCTGGAGGTTGTACTACTCTGAATGCTGTGCATAGGCGATAGAGAATATTTGGAAAAGGTATTTGGTTTCAAAATCCAAGCCAAGCTGAAATATCAAGGATTTATTCCACGAGGAGGCGGAGAGAGAAGTAGGAAAAAAGGAGTCCATTAGACTGCAGTAGGGAAGACTGAAACAAGATGAGTCTGTGTAAGTGAGGACAAAGACCCTTGATGTAAATACTGGCTCGTGTAGGATCTATTCTTTTTCTCAGTGGCCTAGTCCCTCTTTAGCCAATGACTGTTATGAAAAGATTTGTGAAAGATACATTTCGCTCTTGCATGGTGTTGCTGACATCTCCAACCATGGTGTTTCTGATGTTCAGATTCCAGGTGGGCACATGCCAAGCAGGTGACAGAGGAGCGCCAGCAGAAACTAGAAAAATCAGCCAATGAACTGGCAAGTTTCCAGGAAGCTGAAGGCCAGCTGAGGCCCTGGCTGATGGAGAAGGAGCTCATGATGAGCGTGCTGGGACCACTGTCCATCGATCCCAATATGCTGAACGCCCAAAAACAGCAGGTTCAGGTGAGGCAAGCAAAAGTCTTGGTTTCTGCCTTTTTGTGTGTTTGGCTTGTGTGGATGGAGTTGAGAGCTGAGGGGCTGAATGGATTTTTCACAGTTTGCTTGATTAAAACACCTCCAACTTCACTTCAAGCCCTGACAGAGGAAAGGCTCATTTACAAATGATTGGTTTATTTAACTTCTTGTCCTTATTTAATTTCTCCCTCTTTTTTTTTTTTTGAGAGATAAATCATATTGCTAAGAAGTCTGTAGCCAGTCAGCCGAGAGGAAGAAAAATCTCCTAGCTGAGCCACTTGATGCTCATTCTGCCATTTGTTTATATGTTCTGGGGTAGCAGCAGGACAAATAAGGCAGAGGACTGGAATGCCTTAGAAATGCCATCATCCTCCCCAGCATTTTTGAAAAGCTGCAATGTATTAAAAGCTCAACCCCTGCAGTTTCTGTGCAGCACTTCCAGAAACTCCACATTCAGATGGTTTAGAGCTGCCAAATGTGCTTTTAGCTCTGTTGTCAGCCAGTTTAAACTCCTGCTTTTTATGACTAACTTGTTTGGCTTTTAATTGATTTGTCAGTTAGCATTAGGTACATTTTGCACCTCATTAAAAGTACCTTCTGAATGAAGATGATGATACAGTTTCTAAATATTGCCACTTGTTGCTTGGACTAGATGTTTCCAAGGAACCTGAAGGTTCTTGGAAGAAGATTATCAGATGTTCCTCAGACCTGTTACGGCAGGCAAGCTTGGCTCTCAAGTATGGTCTTCCTCAATGTGTTGTTGTCTCCCCATTCCCTGAAGTCCCAGTCAACATGGCTGGAGTTGGTTCTTTGGTCGTGGTAGTTTGGAAGTATGAAGTTGCAATCCAACACATTTTGAAAGACCTATTGCGTGCATTCTAGGATGCACTTTTGCTTTGCACAAAGCAATTATGAGTGCATCTGTGATGGAATGGAATTATGAAGGCCAGGCTCAGGGAGATAAACATTTTCTTAGCTCGCCAGAAGAGCGTGGGAGGAACAAGAGGATGAGACTGGCACCTCCCTGAGGAATTCACACTGTTGTGGCTGGCTGACTTTGGGAGCTGGGGTTTCAGTCTGGGAAGATTCTTGCTAGAGGTTGTAGCTAACAAACATAGCTGGACTGAATTTGCATTGTCTCTTGGAGTTCCTTGGGCTAGGCCTGACATCATCCTAATAATTGTCAAGTCCTTAACAGCAGTACATGACCAAGGAAGCAATATTTACCCACAGTCTCAATAATCAGGTTGAATGCCAGGAAAAATGGGGTTACATTACAGAATCTTAGAAGCTAGAGAAATATACTCCAGTCCTCGTTTATTAGTGATGACATTAAAGTGAGATCTCTGTGAATTATCTGGTCTTCTTTCTCACAGAATCCCTAATGGATGGACTGACATGACAGTTAGAGAGATAAGGCTGAAATATCTTTCTGCTCCTCATCTACCACGTTTTGAATACCTCCCTTTTCTTTCCCAGACTCCAAGAATTTCCTTACATACCTTTCATAAACCAAGAGCCTGAACTAGAATGTTTTTCAGAATCCTTTGCAATGCGTGGGATTTCATTTTCATGTTAATCCATATAAAGAAGAATACTCAAGGATAGAATACTTGAAAACCACCAATTTATTTCACAGAAAAGGCATCTTAATTATTTTTGTTGAATCTGTGAAGGCAGCTGTGCTTGCGGCTGTCTTCATGGGTTTCTGAGTTCTTAAAATGGTAACTCCCCAAACAGTGAGGCTAATAGCACCATGTTTTCTTTCTTCCCATCAGCTGGACATCTTTAGCCTTTGTTTTAATTAAATCACCCTAGTCCGTCACATATATATTTGTGTTGCAGTTCATGCTGAAGGAATTTGAAGCTCGGAAGCACCAGTATGATCAGTTGAATGAGGCAGCCCGAGGAATCCCCACCAGCCCTGGTGAAATGTCTCCATCCAACAGTCATATGCAGGAAGAGCTCCAGGCTATCAACAGGAAGTGGACCAAGCTTATGGAGCGCCTCAACTCTCGTTCCAGTCAAATCGACCAGGCTGTTGTCAAGAGCACTCAGTTCCAAGAGCTGCTCCAGGGATTGTCTGAGAAAGTGAAAGCTGCTGGACAGCGGCTGAGCACTCAGTCTGCCATCAGTACCCAGCCAGAGGCTGTGAAGCAACAGCTGGAGGAAACAAGTGAAATCCGGTCTGACCTGGAACAGCTGGAAGAGGAGATCACAGAGGCTCAAGCCCTGTGCGAGGAGCTCTCTGTTCTCATTGGAGAACAGTACCTGAAAGACGAACTCAGGAAGCGCCTGGAAACTGTGGCCTTACCTCTCAAAGGGCTGGAGGATTTAGCAGGTATAATGTGGGTGGGTTGTTCGCAGAATCTGAAGTGAGCATTAAACAGTACCATTTAATTGAGAAGCAGAATCAAAGGGCCAGATATTGTAGGAAGATGGTAGTATGTAATTGGGCCCAGTGGCTTCTAATATAACACATATAGGTGGCATTAAACTCAGCAGTGTCATTAGCACACGTCAAGCCATTGTGAATGTTCTCCTAGGAAGAAATGTGTTGGTCATGTTAATGCTGTAGATATAGTACCCAAACAATCTGATGCGTATGGTGGTTCAGGAGAGAATGCTAGTCCTTATTTTCTTGTAGCCTCAAAAAGAAAAAAAACACCACACAAGCCAGAACCAAACCGCATTATGGCTTAGTGTGCTGTGTATACCCAGCTAGCGAGGGAAAGAGAAAGAATTCTGACTTCTCCAGTATTGCTCACCCACACAGTGAGTAATATTACACCTCCCCAAAGGTAGTGTAAGGTACTGGTACAATATGTCCTAGAATTTCCATAATTGAATGGTTCTCCAAGTTCAAATTCAGAAACCTATTTTAAAATCTACAAAAATTAGAACTAAAAATAATTGTATATGAGTGGCCAGAGGAAAGAGGAAGAGGATGATTGGGCTAAAGTCCATTATGTCTACCTGAAAAAATACAGAATGGCAGCCTATCCCATCCCATTTCAAATGCTTATGTTTCCTAGAGTAGCTTGCTTTAAGTGTGTCTAAATTATTTTTCCCCTGGGACAAGTTGAAAGACTGGTTTATGAGTTTGTGCATTGAAAAAAATTGTCTATTTTGTGAAGTGCATTTTCAGCCATGTATCCCTATCTCTTCCAACTTCTAGGTGACCGGCTGAATCGCTTGCAGACAGCACTTGCCAGCTCCCAGCAATTTCAGCAGATGTTTGATGAGCTCCATAGTTGGCTAGAGGACAGACTGAAGCAGCAGGCACAGAGTGGGCCGATCTCGGCCAAGCTGGAGAGGCTGCAGTCTCAGATTCAGGAGCAGGAAGAATCCCAAAAGAGCCTTAACCAACACAGTGGCTCCTATGAAATGATTGTGGCAGAGGAAGAATCTTTGCTTCTCTCTGTTCATCCTGGGGAAGAGAAAGCAACCTTGCAATGCCAGCTGGTTAGCTTGAAAGCAAACTGGGAGGAGCTGAGCAAACAAATTGCAAGCCGGCACTCCAAACTCAAGGACTGCTTACAGAAGGCCCAGAAATACCAGCGCCATGTGGAAGACCTTTTCCCTTGGGTGGAGGATTGTAGATCAAAGATGTTAGAGTTAGAAGTCACTCTGGATCCAGTACAACTGGAAGCCACTCTTCTAAGGTCAAAGGCCATGTTGAGTGATGTAGCAAAACGACGTTCCCTTCTAGAGATGCTGAATAGTGCTGCTGACATCCTCATTGATGCATCAGAAATGGATGAAGATGACATTAGAGATGAGAAAGCTGAGATCAACCAGAAGATGGATGCTATAACAGAAGAGCTCCAAGCCAAGACTGAGTCCCTTGAAGAGATGTCTCAAAGACTCAAGGAGTTCCAAGAAAGTTTTAGGAACATTGAAAAGAAACTAGAGGGGACAAAGCACCAACTGGAGATCTATGAAGCTCTGGGCCCTCAGGCTTGCAGCAGTAAAAATTTGGAGAAGCTGAGAGCTCAACAGGAGGCTCTTCAGGCATTGGAAGCCCAAGTGGATTACCTCAGGAACTTCACTCAGGGTCTTGTGGAAGATACTCCAGATGGGTCCGACTCTTCCCATCTTTTATGCCAAGCTGAAGTTGTCCAGCAAGATTTCAAAGGGGTCAAACAAAAAGTCAATGAATGTTGTAAAATCATGGAAAGCAAACTTGAAGGAATAGGACAATTTAATAATCATATTCGGGAAATGTTTTCTCAACTGACTGACCTAGATGATGAGTTGGATAGCATGGGCCCCGTTGGGAGGGATATGGACAGCCTCCAATCCCAAGCAGATGATGTCCATGAATTCCTGGGCAAACTTCAGCAGTTAAGATTGGATATCCAAGCTTCTGAAGAGAAATGCAGACAGATGTTGGACGATGAAGGGAGTCCTGATCTTATAGGGCTGAAACGTGAATTGGAGACCTTAAATAAGCAATGCATCAAACTGACTGAAAGAGGGAAAAGCCGCCTGGAGCAGGTAGATACAACGCTGGCTCGTGTCAAAGACTTTTATAACAAACTGAAAGAGCTGAACTACATGACAGCTGCTGCAGAAGAGGGCAAAGCATTGCAGTGGATAGTTGGGACTGAGGTGGATGTGATCAACCAGCAGCTGGCAGATTTCAAGGTAAGAACCTTTCCATGCTAAAGGTGTTTCTTGTTTATACTGAATCCAATCCTGATTATGCGTGTGGCTTTTGTGAATAGCATGTCTTCTTCCTGGAATTTACCAGGATAAGTCATTGACTGGAAGGTAAAGTATGGCAGAAAAAATGAGTTTGTGCCTTGTCATTCGCCATAGATGAATTTGCTTTCAAATAAGTATTCACGGGTAGATTTAGGAAAACTATCCACTCAAGGTATATTTGTTTAGAATACTTGTTTCTAAACATTAAGTTGAATTTGGCTTCCACAGATATCCTATGTAAAAGGATAAAAGGAGAATAGTTAAAAACATTGGTGAAAAACAGTTGCACCAATAAATGTTTTAAGAAATGTAAGACAGCCATCACTTGAAGATGCTGTTGTTTGGATTCCCACTTAGCAGAAGATTGGACCTGATGGCCTCAGTCATCCCTTCCAACTCTTGATTCTGTGATTCAAGCTGGATGTCCAGTCCAGACTTTAGAGCTCTTTCTAGCTCCATATAAGAAACCTTGGGATAAAATGGTGCTAGTCCTCAGGTTTTTCCAAGCTTTTGAACTGTCGTGTATGCAAACCCTTTACCCCCAGTAGCTGATTTCATCCTGAGGAAATGCAAGGAAAGATCAGACACATGGGGGTGGGTGGGTGGGTGAGAGAATCTTTAATTAGTCTTCTTTTAGTAATAACCACTTTGGATCCTCCATGCCATAGAACAAGGATGGCAACCTTCTCAAGTGCTGGGCACAATTGCATATCCATCCAAAATAAATGTATTTTTTGAAAAATTAGCTTAAATAGTGCAATAGTGTCATTTCAGGAAATCTCATCCCCAAAATTTGGTGTGATCTCATGTGAAAATGGCAAAATATTGCATGAGAACCCTAGACTCTGGGTAGATTTTGAGGTTCTTCCCTGAAGTATCTAAATATCTTGTGCAAGACTGTTGAGTTCATGAACTTTGGGCCACTGGGAAAAATGTTTATATTAATATAGAGGTTTCTCATTTGCTACTGGGGAATGTTATGAGCTGTAGTCACTAAGGAAATGTAATCTTCCACTCAAATAAAGCATGCCTGTATGTGAAAAATGAAATTTCACTTCCAAAATTCAGGATTTCAAAGAATGATAAGAGAAAAGGTTTGTAGGATTTTGATGGGTAACTAGTAAAAGTCAGTGCTCAGTTATTTGCAAATCATATATCTGATTATTTGTTTTGTGCTTCTGTTGCAGTTAAGCAAATCTACCTTATTGAAATCTTGTTTCCGTGAACGGGTATGAATTGGGTTGCTGTGAGTCTATTTTAAGTACTTAGGTTGACATTGTCATGGAAAAATCAAGGTATAGGATGGTTTAAAGGGTAGAGTCAAATGCTCCCTTAATGTGACAGGAAAGTCCAGCTGGAAAAATTCCTCTGAAGTTCACCAGGTTGGGCTGGGAGCTCTTTTCCATCAGGACAGAAAGGAGCAGGCCAGGGAGAGAAGGAGCAAAACAGGAGCTTCCATTGCCCTGCGCATGAAAATTCTGAGTGACTTTCTAGTGATGTTCTCATGTTTCAAAATCTGGAGGCTGAAGGGAGGTCCCTGCCCTGCTGAGCCCTCCGGAAGCTGGAACAATGGGAGGAACAAATCAGGGCCTCTCGGCTGATTTTGCACCTCCGAGAGTTGGTGGCTGGAAATCCTGGGCAGGACTGAGCATGTTCATGATTTGGGTTGGGGGACACTTAGAAATGCTAGGGTGGAGTCATGGTTTGTTTAGGCTTGTGCTGCCACTTGCGCTTTTTGTTGTGGTGTTGTTAAATCCAAATTCCCCTGTTGCTGTTTTAAAGGGAAGGTTGTGTGGGTCTGAATGAGCCGGGATGATGGCGCCTTGGCTCCTGGTTACACTGGCCCTGTTTTGTAGGAGCTGCCAGGGAGAATTGCACACTGTAGAGGGAGGTGTTAAGAAGGGAAGAAAAAGACTGTCTTTGAGGCAAATTGCAGTTTTTTCAGAGCTATCAAAATAGCGATCATCTCTCCATGCTAGGGATGGAGCAGGTGCTCGGTGGGTGGGCTGAGTAATGCACAGGCTGCCAGGATCCTCCTGCAGTCCCTCGGCTGCTCTGCTTCTCCAGTCCTGGAGAGAACCCGCGTTTATTTCAGCGCACGGCCACCCCAGCAGCGAGCAGCTTGGTCTCCATTCCTTGGAGGAGTGAAGTGAACCCTGTTTTTCTCTGGGGATGCTGCTTAACAGATCTCTCTTCTCCGTATCTTTGAACGGGCTCCAGCTTTAAATTTCCAGACATTGTTTTTTAAAAATGTTCTTCACACACAGTTCCTTTTGGACACGTGGCTTCCCTCTCTTAGGGCCAGCTCATGCTTTGGTCTGGGGAAAGAGCAGAGGCAGACCTTGTGCAGAGTGGAGAGGGCAGGAGCGGGGGGGGGGGGGGGGGCATTGGGGAAGCAGCAGCCAGAACAGCTTGTACTCGGGCAGAGAGGGGGGGAAGACCCCTTTTGGATCCTGCTTTGATGAGGTTTCAAAATGTGGTTTAAAATGCTGGCAAGAGAAAAGCTGCACCTCCTTCTTTGGTACCATCTCATAAAGCCATTAAGAGGCCTGTAAGTCCTGCTCCATAATCCAAGAGCATGTGCTGAGGGCATGATCTGGGTTTTGCGTAGTGCAGGGTGTAAACTCAGCCACTGTGGTCAGTAACCCCTAGTTTATATCTCAGTCTTATGCATAAACCCAGCCATTAGGGCTTGTTCAGCAAGTTATGGTTAGGACAAAATGACAGAAACGTATCACACACATAGACAGAACCTTTCCCCCCCATTTTCCCTATGTTTGGAAGGATTTATTGGTTTTAATAACTGTTTTGGGGATAATGCTGCATTTTCATTATGTGTCCAGCCTAATCATGCAGTTAGTTTTCAATCCCTGCGATGATGGGGTGCTTGGGCTGCAAAGAGGGCTCTGGGGTGCCATGTGTGGCCCTAGAGATCCAGGTGTGGACACCCAGCTCTCCTCCTCCTTGGCCAGCAGCCCTGTTGGGGAGGGAGGCATCCTGACCTCTCTTCTAAGGCACAGAGCCCCGTTCTTCTCTCTGACCATTTGGGGCCCCCACCCCATCCCCACAGATTGCAGTCGCACCAGGGAGGGCCAATGCCTCTGCACTGGCCCAGAAATGCTCGGTGGAGGAAACAGCAATAGTTTCCTGTTTGAGAGCTCCTCTTCCCAACAATGGCCAGCTTTGTGGAGAAAGAAAGAAGGAAGGTCCTGTGAAAGGCGTTCGGCAACTGAACTGACCCTCTCCTTGTCGAGTCTGTTCAGTTGCCATCCTTTGCCAGCTTTGTCTAAAAGTCGAAGAAACAAAGGCCAGTAGCCAGAAGGGGATGAAAGAGAAGGCAGATTTTCCAGGTGGCTTCATTTAGCCCAAAAGCTGAAAAACACCTGCCTGCCCTTGGCAGAACAGGAGCTGGGCAAACAATGGAATCATTCAGTGGAGGCGGACATGAGGCAGAAGGAAGAAAGGGTTGATTCAGAGCTTCCTCCCCTCGCCCGCCCATCACCTATGCAGGCTCTGTGGCTGGCGGGGGAGATTTTTCTGAATGGTTCCTGCGCTATTCACATTTTCTGTAAAAATAAGTCTGTGCTTTATGCAAAGGCTATTGACAGAGTGGGCCAAAGTGGCTGGCCCAATTCACATGAAGCTTCTCCTTCTCCTTCTCCTTCTCCTTCTCCTTCTCCTTCTCCTTCTCCTTCTCCTTCTCCTTCTCCTTCTCCTTCTCATCCTTCTCCTTTCCCCTTTCCCCTTTCCCCCTCCTTCTCTTTTGGTTGAATATTCCTAATATATTTTGTTCAATAGAAGAATAAATCTCCATAAGAACCCTAAGAGACAACCCAAGCAGGTCAGGTAGAAATAAAAACAATGAGGGGTCATGACTATGATCCACAAAAGCTTCTGCAGTAATCAATGTGTAGTTTTTAAGGTGTCACCAAGTTCTGCTGTTTTTCCTGTCAAAAGCTAACTTGGCAGCCTCTCTGGAAATGAGTGGAAGTCTTAATAATTTGGGGGAGAGGTGTCCATATTGTGTCCCACACAGTTCCTTTCCATAAGTTTCCCCAGAGGTGGAATTGCACAGTTCTGTTTGCCATCTACATTCTTAGATCTGCCATATGACTCCAGAGCAATCCTATGGAAGGGGGGATACAGTGCTTGGATAACAGTGTTCCCTATAATCTCCCTGTTTCTTCATTTATCTCCCTTGATTTTATTATTCATAAAGCTTTTGTAAAGTGTTTGAATAGCCTTAAACAAGCAGGATTAAATTTTGAAGGCCTCTCCTTCTGCCTGCCATCTTAGCCTCCTTCCCAGCTTGTTGTCCCTCTCACTATCTTGGAAATAGTTGCTTGAACCTGGATAAGCTTTGTCTAGCTGGAAGCAATCTTGCGAGTAGGGACATTGTTACTTTCTAACATTCCTTTCCTTCCTCCTCACCCATTCCTGCCCTAACTTTCCTATCGCTGTTGTCACGTTTGGGAAAAGTATCACATGTGGTTTCTGGGCTCTGCCCTTCCAATCTCCAAAAGGAAATTCTGAAGCCTTTTGGCAGCTGCTGTGTTCCTGTCTGCTCTGGAAAAGTGACTCAACAGGTTTGCCTCCAACAAACCTTCTGAATAACAATTCCTTATGTTTATGCAGTGCCTGTTGAAAAAGGATGTAGTCTGATTCCATCCTTGAGCAAACATGATGCAGAAGAGGTCACCTTCAGGAATTAGAAGTTGTGGAGTCCTTGGGGTGCTCTGAATTTGGCTGTTCTCTTGCAGATGTTTTGTTACCCAGCTAGGTAACCTCTTCAGTGCTAGAAGAGAGTGGGGTTTGCTCTCTGTAGCTTGCCCTGTCAGTGCCCTGTCAATTAGAAGTTGACTTTGTATCTTTACACCATGAAATACTGCATTATCTGATGTGATCATTGTCTGGGTATCAGTGCACAGGTTGGACTCATTCATTCCAGATGTCTGATTCCTTCCCAAACCATGCGTAGGAGAGTTCTTGGCTATATGTTGGGACTCTACTGGCTCTCAGTCATCGCTCTTCCATGTCCCTCGTTGGCTTTGTGATATCTCTTTTGACACTTTTTAATGTGCCATCCAAACGGACTAACTCTTGGGGGTTGCAGAGGAATGGACCTCTTAGGAAGGCTCCGATTGGCTGCTTCAGCAGTCGGCCTATTCCTGGGTGGTACCCAGAACTTTTAGAGCACCCCTCTTCATTATTGCCAGGGTTTAAAGCTGCTTTTTTTTCCTTTCTGCTTTTCCTAAACACTTGGGAGAAGGAAGTGGCAAACCCAATTTTGAAGTGGGGATTTCAGAGCAGATCTCGTGCTTTTTCCTATCTGTTATAATGCTAGAACAGCAAGTCGCTTAGGAAATCTAGGACAGATGCAAGAACATTCTTTTCTGCACAACGCTTAATGAATGTTCTTGTGGGATTTGCCGCAAGAAGTGGTGGTGGCAGGCTTGTATTTGTAAGAAAACAAAACAACACACATTTGGCCACGGGGCACCAAGGATAGGCAAAGCTGTTGCTTTCATGACCAGTTATAGGCTTCTCAAGGATGGGTATCCTCAGTCCACCACAGAAAGCAGGAAGCTGGGCTAGATCACTCTGGTCCAGCTCTGGGGCCTTCTGTTGCTGGGTACTTCTCTCTCTTTCCCTTGAAACAGCGTGGCGGCGTTAGGCAGGACACCCAGTGAGTTTCATTGCAGAATAAGGATTTGAACCCAGGCTCTCTAATGCTTGCGTGTTGCTTTGAAACCCCCATCTCTTACTTCCGATGCAGCACTCAGGACAGTGGGAGGGGTGAAGAGCACCTTCCTCTCTCATGGTGCCTTTGTTGTCTCCCTCTTTCAGAAGAGCAAGGGGACTCCAGGAGAAAGATTACGCCCTTACATCTTTCCCGGTCTGCCTCCTTGCTTGATCAGGTGGCCCATCTGGACATATTTGTAACCCTTCTGTAATGTGCCCTGGCTCCTTCCAGTCCAGTTTGGAACAGCTGGGGGTGGCTAACTATTCTGTTCCCCTCTTGGATGCTTTCCAAGCCCACTTGAAAGGTTGCTGCTTCTGCTGCCAGCTTGGTATTTTGAGTATCAGCGTCGCCCAGTGAAATACTTCTCATTGCACAGCTGTTTACGCATCCTTCTGACATGGTATCCAAGAGTTACAGGGTGCGCTATAGAGAGAGATCTGGAGCTGAGGGCAGTCCTGTCCAGCAGTAGAGCTTGGACTGGGAGACAGGCATCCAGGCCCAAGCTGGCCAAGGGTCCAGGTGCTCCTCTGAACTCATAGTGTCTCTCCAGATGCTTCTTCCTGGATGCATCATCCTGAATGCTACCCTCCTGAATGTTTAATCTCTGATTTTTTTCAAAATATCACCTCATTAAGCATAAACTAACCCTTGCACCTTTGTTCTTGATAGGTAGGTACCCTGCCATGCCCTTCATCCAGTCACTACCCTGCTGCTGCTGCTGCTGCTGCTGCTGCTGCTGCTGCTGCTGCTGCTGACCTCCCTTTCTTGTGAAATAATGTAGAATGTGCATATTGCACTTCTTGTTCAGTCCTGAAGCGGGAAGCAGCTGCTAGCCACTCTTTCTCTTAACGCTGCATCGCACGGTCCTGGGTGTTTTTAAACCCTGCAGAGATAACAGTTCTCATCCTACCTCCTCCCTTTTGCCTCTGGTGATGGAAGTCAAAAGATTGGCAAGATGCGTGTGTGTGTGCACGCGCAGACACACACACATGCATAAGAGTGCTTGTGTGCTTGTGTGTGTGGATTAAACTTGGTATTTTATATTCAATCCAGTGAACCTGAGGAGAGGCAGCATACCTTGGATGCTGGGCAGAGATGGGGCACGGGTGCACATGGAGATTAGTTCTCCATCTGCCAAACGGGAAGGAGAGGACAAACAGGATGTGCTTTGCATATTAATAGGCCTTCCTAATAATAGAAGACCAAAATGAATTAGGCCTTAATCAATGTACTTGACTACTGAGTTTAAGCCGTGGTGGAACTGGGGCTCTCCCAGATGAAATGGTTTCTCCTCTAGAGACTGGTGGTATCCAGATTAAGGGGAGGGGGAGCAGTGTGAAATGTGGTCCCAGGGTGGCTGCCGGGATTCCCTGCACAAACACGCAGTGTTTCTCTTTTGAAACAAGAGTAATGGGGAGGCACCATTAGTCCTCTACCCAGTTCCTCAGGTTCTGCCAACCTGTCTCCCCATTCTTTCCGTGGTGGAGCAAAAGAGTAGAGAGACATTGGCATGGTCCGACGTGCCCTCATTTTTTAAAGCTCTGATAAAATGAATCTGAATAAACTGCCTCTGTTGCACACACATGCACACAAGCACTCTTACGCCCATTTCTCCTTCTTGAGCCTCTTCCTCCATCTGCGTACACAAAGTACAGCATGTCTAACCCACAAAGGGAGAAGCGTTGAGGTGGCAGAGTGTTTCTTCATGTCATGCTTCCTCCAAATGTGTGAATGTGTGAACGCTGTAAATAGATTGGTGTCCTGAGATGTTTGCCAGCTTCAGCGAGAAGCCCTTGTGCACTGTGTCAGGCAACACCAGTCTTGTTCCAGAGGAATACAGGAGAAGACGTTGACAGGGGCCCAGGGCCAGCTGGCAGGCCAGAAGCTGCATCGGCAGAAGAATTTTGCCCGTTTGTCTTGTGGCACAACTTGGCCCTTGGGCAGGTTGCCCATGTGTGGGCCTGCATTGAGATCTCAGAGGGAGATGGGTGAGAACAGCTGGAAGGTGACAAGGAGGCCTCCCCAGGGTTTAGCAAAGACACCTTACAGGTTGCTCTCTCTCGGCTTACTGTTCTGAAGAAGTGCTCAGGTTGGTCTTGCCAGGGGAAGGCAAACAGTGAAAGGCCAGGTAAAAGGTTTTTATTCCCATATTGCAGGCGGGACCTAAGAAAGAGGAGGAGGGCCCGGTAAGTAAATGGTTGAATTGGAGTGAGCTGAGATTTAAGCCAAGGGGGCGCTCTTGATTCACCCCTATAGCTGGCTTCCCAGTGCAGGTAGGGTTTGTTTGGGCCTTTTCGTAGCCAGCTTAAAAGGATGCTTCACCAAGTTCCATTGTTGCCAGCCTTCCTGTTGCAGAAATCCATCAGCAGTTCAGCTGGCCAAGGGCAGGGCGTGTCCCAGAGCAGCTGCAAGCAGCGGGTTCTTTGGCACGTCAGGCAGAGCATCTGTTTACTTACCAGCTCCATGGAGCTGCCACTGTATCTGGTCTTTGTCAATTATAAGTTGCAAACTGGTCATGGCTCTGTGATCTTTTGTGGGGAGCAGGCTGCATTTCAGAGGTTAACAGGAAGCAAGGAGCTGATGGGCTGGAGGCCAGAAGTAAAGACTATTTATCTTCATTTAACCTTTTATTGCATTTCTTCCCAGCTTTTTTCTGAGAGTGCAAGGTAGTTTGTGTGGAGAGGGGAACTTCCCTGATAGAAGATTGCCTTAAGGGTTCTGTAGTCCTGGGAGCAGCGCTGACTCCCTCCTGGCCTGGGGTCTGAACCCTGGCAAGGCAGACACAGCCCACCGATCACGGAGAGGGGCCTCCCAGGGCTTCCAGGAGCACCCTCTCTCCTGCTAACTGCAAAATGGCTAAAATGGTGCTTGCTGGGCCTTAAGCCACAGATCATGGCAAATTCTGCAGGAAGTCACCAGCCCACACTTGTTTGTGGCAAGAGGAGCTTCTTGGGAAATGTTGCAGACTAGCTACAGCTTTTGGGGGGTTGGCAGGGATGCTAATGCATCCTCTACCCACCGTCCATCAGAGAGAAGCAACTTCTGGTCCAGGACTAAGGGCCCAGCAAGAAGGTGGTCCCAAACTTGCTGTGAGCCAAGCAAACAAAGAGAATTGCCTGGTGCAGTCTGGCTGGGTGGGATTATCCCAGTTGCCTTTGTCTGGGCACCCCTGAAGGCAAAGCATTAGCCTTGTGTTGAGGCTGCCACACATCCAAGAAGTGTGTTTCTCCCCCCAAAGCTTAGAAAGAGGGGCATTGCTGGCTCTAGGCTGGAAGATGCTGGATGGGAGGAGAAAGACAAAGTACATCCCTTGTTTTCTGAGCGCTGGCAGAGGATGAGCAACGGAGGGGGCTAAAATAAATGGTATGGATTCCTCCTCTTCCATTGGAGCAGCAGGTCTGAAGGTTCAGCATTAAGCATTTTATTAGCATAATCGCAGCTGAAGACCAGGATCACTTTAATGCCAACGATTGCCGCCAGGAGCCAGAGGGCAAAAGGGGCTTCACAGGAAATGCCTGATTCTGGGCCTGTCACACCTTCATTAACATAATGCTGGGAACCAGTGGCAGAATGCAGTTGATCCCAGTGTCTGGACGTGGCTGCAGATTCCTGGTTTGTTGAGAGCACGTTCCACGTTCTCCTGACTCCTGGGTAAAGGTAGCAGATGGGCTCTGTGCCTTCCTATACTCCTCGTCGGCTTGTCCTCGGGGAAGAAGGCGCAGAACGAAACAGAACTCAGGCAGATTCCCCTTCTTATCCTGTGGGGTATCCCAGTTCCCCACCCCCCACCTGCATCTAATTCCAGGCTGTTGTCTCTCTCTAGGGATGGGAAACTCTCTTCAGGGGTTGTCAGAATTAACCTGTGCCAGGGTCTGTAAAATCTGGAGTGTTGTCTGAACCTGAGCTTAGTAGCAGGAGCTCCTTGAGGACATTGAGGAGCCTTGGAACACGAGGATGAATGAAACCCTGGGAGTGGAAACGTCTCTGGGCAAGGGCAGAGTGCCTTCTCGTCAGAGTCGCCTTACATCCGCACAAAATGTGAGCTAAAGGATGCCCCCCATGTAGCCCGTTGACCTACAGGGAAGGCAGTCTTTACCTCTGAAGCCAGGAAAACAACCCCATAATCACAGAACAGATGTTAGAGGGTACTTCCAGGGAGCAGACTCCATGGGCGCTTTCTGCTCCTCGGGCAACCCTTTTGCTACCTTTCCCTCCAGTTATCCCTCCCCAGGGCCTCGTCCTGTTCCCCCGCTTCTCTTCCATCCTCCTCCTCCTCTTTTGGCTGGAAGAAGGAGAGGACATGCAGGGCACTGCCTGTGAGAGTGGTTGGATCTGCATGAATTTAAAAATGGAGTGCCTTATTTCAGTGGCATTTAGTTACTAGACCTGTTAATCTTTTCTCTTGCCCGTGTCCTTTGTCAGAGCATGGCTCCATAGCTGCACATACAGTGACATCTGTGTCACATCTAGAGAGAGAGAGAGAGAGAGAGAGAAAGAGAAAGTCTCCAAAACCGGTTTCCGTTAGAGTTGGGAACCCGAGGTTGACAAAGTGGGGAACCAGGGTCTGTATTTGTGTATAGATTCTTTTTCCTGCCTAGTCTTTATTTCGTGTGTGTCGGGGGGGGGTGTCACCTTAAATTTAGAGTCATCTCTTTTGGGTAAATGTGTTGATTCTGGGGCTCTACAATTTTAAACATCAAGTCTTGGGGAAAGTGGCTTGCGCTGCTTACTTCCAGCTGCTAGATTGCATTAAGAGGGACCTAAAAATACCATTCAGATGATTCTTCTTGATGCAGCATGTGAGTTGTTGCCTGGAGGAGCTGTCACACAGCCAGTTTGGGGGGGCACGGCTGTGGGGTTGCAAAAGGGTAGCAACATCGGAGATGAGGCAAGGCCCCCTCAGCAAAACATGGGTTGTGCCTCAGTCTTTTCCACACCCAACAAAGGTCTGACTTCTGCCAAAACCTGGGAGTACAACAGTCAGCCCCCCCCCCCCCGCTCCCCAGTGGTTTCTTCAGCCCCACTTGAGAAACACCAACGTGCAGGTGACGATTATGGCTTCACTTGGTTTAATCAGTAAACTCGTCAGCTCAAGCGTCTGTTGATGTTTGAGAAACAAATTTTAATTAGCAGAGCTCTTATAGTTAAAAGATCTGCTTGCCTCTGTGGTGACCTTATTCTGATTCTGGATTTTGATTCTCTGCGGCAGGGGAAAAAAGAAGGAATGGTGAAGATGGCCTTTCCATCCAATGACACAATTCTTTTTTTTAAAAAAGGAATATTACTGTCAGCAACTCAAAGAAACAATATTGAGGTTTTGGTACTAAGTAGCATGCAGTTAACTGCCTGCCTCTTGGGGGATTGGTGTGAATATTTCAATCAATTAGTGGGCCTATTTAATCTCAGGTTTTACGATTAATTTATGCAAGAGCTCACCAGAGCACAGCCTCTACACCTGGTGTTAGACTAGTGACTTAGTCCTGGAACATGTGAATAACACTGTACTTCTGAGTACAGTATATGAAGCATTCTTCCAACACAGACGAGCCAGCTCTGCAGCCGGGCAACAGCTTATCAGCAGGCCTGAGTTCCAGCCCCCGTTTTGAGAAATATTTTCTGAAAAGGCTCCTTTCTGCACAATCTGTGGTAACAGAGGCTTTCATAGGCAGGTGGATCTGGGTTTTGTTGAATTATCCTTGAGGTTCTTTGCTTGGCAGCTTGATAATAGTCTAGATTATTGATAAATTGTGAATGGAGCAAGGAGGCCACAGGCTTGTTCCCTCTCTCTCACGCATACACTTTTCTTTTAATTTGTCGCTAGGAGATACAGAGTTTGGCATGTTCATTTTCAAGTAAATATAGCTCAGCCTCCCATCTGGCTGCTTAGCAGATCTCTCTGCATATCAGACAGAAATACCGAATTAACTAAGGTTGAGATGCCTGTTTCTGAAGTGCTTGCTAGGGCAGGATTCACAAGGATTCTGATCACGGTAGGAAGCAGCTTGTCCTCACCAGTGTCTTAGGATGTCCTCGAAATGGCCGCAAAGGGCTGGCCTCTGTCTTCTTTGAGGGGATGTTCAGAATATGCTTCCATTCAGTTGGAAAAGAAGAACAGGAGCTGAGAGCACAAGGCCAAGACTGAACTCTGTCTTTGTCCTGGGATTCACTTGGCCAGGAAATGTGCTTTGGTTAAAAAGAACAAAAAATCAGGTTCTCTCCCTGACGTAGGAAGAGAACTTTCTGGCCTGCTATTTCCACCATTTTCAGCTGGGGATAAGCTCCTGCTCTGGACTGCCCAAAGTGGGGATCTGCAAAGCATACTGTGAACATGAGAACCCCCATGGAAAAGACAGTGAAAGGATAAATCCCAGGATTCGCTCACACCGTACCTGCCATCTCCATCATCCAGAGGGCAGGCTGATCTCCTGCCTCCCAGGTAGAAACTTCATTAAATAAAATCCCATTCCCCTCCCCCCCACACACATACACACTCACCCCCAGTCTCTGGAGGCTTTCTTCTTCAGTATGGTTGGTCCTGGGTTCAAATACGCTCTACAGAGCTTTTTGCCCTTTGGGGCATTTTGTTGGTTTGGGTTATGTTTCTTTTTCATCATTCTCTCTTCTGTGCGCCTTAGGGAATATGGCTGTGCTGGCATTCGTAGCCACTTGGCAGGTTGCTCACCAAAGCCAGTCAACCCTTCCCTTCTCCACTTTCTGGGGTTGTGCTGGTAGAAGGTAAGGGAAGAACCCATGGAGGCATAAGGTACTAGGGATATTCTTTCCAGGGACTGGAGAAGAAAACCAAATTTAAGTCAAGTTGTTGAGGCTTCCTCTTGAATTTCTTTCCTCTGCCTGCTAGGCTAGGCTGAAAGAACAAGAAAAGTCATTAAAAGCAACCCCTGCCAATGTTGAAGACCCCAACTCTATACAGCAAGCTTGAGTTTTGCAGGAGGAAAGTAGCAGGATGAAGTCAGTTTCTTTTGAAGGATACCTTGGCTGATGATACCGAAAGCTGCAGAGATCTCCAGAAGATCTAGCAAGGCTGCCCTTCTCTCCAACTAGATTCATCTAGATTCATCTAGGTCATTCATCAAGATAGCCAAACCAGTCTCATTGCCAATCCTGGCTGGAAGCCTAGTTGAAATGGTACCAAATGTTCATTTTAATTCTGGTTGGAAACCTACTGTGGGTGGATTAAGGAGAACTGCTCTCTCAACAGACTTAGGGGAATGTAATTGCTCTGAAGCCTGTCAGTTCATTTTTAATTGGTTTAATGCTAAGATAAATAACTTTGCAGAAGTTCTGGGACCTGTCCTGTTGATGTGTACTATAATGAACAGGTTGTAGACTCTGTTGACAAGAGGGAATCAAAAGATGTGCAGTTATTTTTACCTCCTCTGGGAAGAAACAGGTGGCTCTGGTGAAGGTTTGTAGATTGTTTGCTAATCATTCTGGAACATGACCATTTTTGACTTGGAACTACTGAGATACGAACTCTGTTTCAAAAGAATGGTTGCATGGATTCCTCTCTGTTTTGTGTACATCAAGAAGGATTCTGTAGCTAAAAAGAGGCTTAAACCAACTCTGTCCAGACAGTTCAGGATAATTTATAGAACTGGCTTACACATGGATGAGCCCACCAAAAGAATTGTGGCACATTCCCTGAGGGTTGCTGCCCTCTGCTGAACACTGGGAAGTTCTTCCTCTTCAGATATATTCATCTGATATATCTCCTGCCTTTTTTCCAGATGTTCAAGGCAATTGACATCCCTTCCTTCATTTTATCCCTTGTACAAGAGGGTGCCAATCCCAAAGTGAGTTTCCATAGCTGACAGTGGATTTGAACCAGGGTCTTCCTGGTCCTAAGCTAGCATCTCAGGCCCTGAGGTTGACAGAGCAATAACGTGGCTCTATGTGTCCCCATGAATTACAGAATGGGGGTACTGGTTTGATAGTTGGTGTGTGCAGAGCATCTTCCCCAGTAAAAACTTCAAAACTAACCATGAATTAGGACATACTAGGATGCTGCGTCTCAGAGAATGGAGATCTTCTCTGCTTCTGAGAGAAGAAGGATTCTCTCCACAAAAAGTTACTTTTCTTAAGAGAAATGAGGGCTTGAATTGAATTTTATTCTAATGGAATCAGCTCAACCATCTGATGAATGGGCACTTGTAGGATTTGTCCCTGAACCATTTTCTCTGTGTTAGTTCTTATAGGATAATAGCCAACCTCTCCAGCATGGGTTAGGGTTAGGGTTACTGTCTCTCAACCCAGCCTATCTCACAGGGTGGTTGTTGCAGGGAAAATCTGGAGGATTCTTATGTATGCTGCCTTGAACTCCTGGAGGAAGAGGGGGATATAAATCTAGCCAGTAAGTAAAGGAATATTGCAGTGTAACAACAAAGCGTAACCGCTCTTCAGCATGTAGGTTTTTCCAGAAGCTGTACTTTTGATCAGCGCCACAATGCTAAGGGATGATAAGACTTCTCCTGGAGCAGGAGGGCCCTCTCTTTGGCTCCTCTGCGAAGTGGGATTTACAGTCAGATTTCCTGGCACACACTTCTTATCATGTCCCTCCATGGTTGCAACCAGGAGCCATTTGGCTGGTCCCTGCAGACATCTCTGCACGAGGCTTCCTGTTGTCATGGGGAGGGGGGAGGCAATGGGTTTTGAGGCCCCTTGTCCTGCCGCTGCCACAACTCATGGAAGACGTATCCAGCAGATGAGTGGCCACGATCCTTTGGCCAGCTGGCGGGAGCTGAGTTCTGCAGTGAAAGTATCTTGGAACAAAACTCTCCTGCCATACCTTAAAGGGTGTGGTGGTAAAAAAATATCCCAAACTCTTCGCTGCCAGACTTACAATTTTAGGCATCACTCCAAGGGAAGGGGGTGGAATGGGAAACCTTTGACCCCCTTCTTGGATAGCGGCATTTTGTGTCACTTGGAGGCGCCTGGAATTTTTCCAAAGCTGGTGAAGAAAAATGGCTTTGAATGCAGGCCAAATCCAAGCAAATATTTCAGGCTCAGGATAGTTAATTTGGGAAGTGAAGGTGCCCGAAAGACCGATTGGTCTCAATCTTGTTAAATTCAGATTGTTTTGGTTTCCGAGGAAGCAGAGAAATAGACCTTTTTTCGAAGGAGAGAATGTGCTGGCATGTGACCTGGTGAGGAAATAGCAAAAGAATTTCTGGCTGCAAACCCAACACATTGGTCTTTATTTTGAGGGGGGCACGCATGGAATTCCTCAGATTTTTTCCTACAGGAAGACTGAGGAATGTTCAAACAGGCCCGCGCAATTTGAACAGCCTGAGTGGTGGCGCGTTAAGGAGCTGCTTCTGAAACCACTGTTGGGACAGACTCTCGGCTGCAGCTGCGCCCAGCTCCTCTCTTCCACAATAGCCAGGCAGGGCGGTTGCTGGCCTTTAGAGCCAGGCCAGGGAGGGGCGGGAGGGGAGCTTGGAAAGTGCTTGCGAGGCAAAGGCAGGAAGGGCTGGGGGGGTGAAGAAGGGGGCACCAGCTGTCCCCGGGGAAGTGCTGAGACGTGCTGGTGATTTTACCCCCAGACTGCTCCCTCTGGATAATCCGGATCACCTCCACCTGGCCCAACAGCCCTTCGTTCCGAGCAGGTTCTCTGCACCTCAGAGGCAGTTCTCTTGTTGCCAAGCTACCTGCCTTGCAGGAGGAATGAGCCTTAGAACACCAGCTGGAGTGACTCTGGCCCATCTTGCAGCAACTGCTCCATGGGTTACACACAGCACCCTGTGATTTGGCGAGCTTGGGTTGAGTGGGGGAAGGGATCTGCAGGGGGGGGCGGCAGTGCTATATGCTGGCTGCATTCAGACCTCATGCCGTTCTGCTCAGCTGAATCAGGTGGGAGGGGCGGGGGCTTCCATCAGGTAACAAGACAAGCGCATTTGCAAAGGAGAGGAGCTGCTTAGTTTCCCTACAGATGATTTTCACATTCTCTGCTAAGGGTTCTTCACCTGAAAGGCAGTTGATTGACTGCGCGCCATCAAGTCGCTGTTGACTCTTAGCCATCAGATAGATAGATTTTCTCCAGGAGGATCTGTCCTTAACCTGGTCCTTCAGCTCTTCCAACAGTGCAACCATCGCCATCATAACTGAGTCCTTGCTGCTGGCTGTCCTCTTCTTCTCTTTCCCTGTACCTTTCCCAGCATTAGCACCTTCTCCGGTCTTTGCATCATGTGTCCGAAGTAGGATAACTCAAGCCTGGTCATCGGTGCCTTGAGTGAGAACTCTGGGCTGCTTTGTTCAACGGTCCCTCGGCTTGTTTTCTTGGCTGTCCGCAGCACGCTCAGGAGTCTTCTCCAACCCCAAGTTCAAAAGCACCAGTGCTCTCTCTGTGCTGCTTTTTGGGGCCAGAAAGGCAGCTCACTTCACCATTCACAGGTGAGCATAGACTGGGGGGCTGGCAAGGCGCAGACAGCTGCCCAAGCTCAGCAGCAGCTTCTCTTTGCTTTAGCCATCAGTGGATGGGCTCTTGTAGCTGAGCAGCGATTCTCCTGGTGGGCCTTTGTGTGTGTGGCAGTGATGGCACCACCAGCTTCGGGTGCTGCATTCCATGCCAGCGCAGCCCAAACGTGAATCCTGCAGCATTTCCTCTGCAGGGCCCTCTCTCCATTCACCTGTTTGCAGTCATCTTGTTTGAAAATGCGAACCCAGCCTTTCATCTGTTTCTGCCTGCTGCTTTTCTGAACAAGACAGAGGCAAAGCTTGGGGCCAGTTACTCGACCCTCAAGGCTCTCGTGGTAGCCCAGATTCAGATCCAGAGAAGACCCTTCGCGTGTTAGGAGCTGAACTCTCCGTATTCCCCGCCCGAGCCCAGCCTCGCAGCGGACCGGCTTTGCTGAGCCCCCTGCAGAGGTGCGTTGCGAGGGAAGCGGTCAGCAAGAGGCGCTTCAGATCCACGCGGAAACTCTTCCCTGGTCGGAATTCCTAAACGAGCATTTAGGCCCAGCGCAATTTTAAACAGTAACGGGGGCGGGGGGGCTGGGAAAAGTGTGTACGGTTAATTTATCTGTCCCGCACATAAGTCTTTGAGCTTCGGAGAAGGCAAAAGTGGGCATTTATTTATTTATTTGTTTGTTTTATTCATCACGTTTATATGGCCGCCCATCTCCCGAAAAAGTGACTCGAAAAAGGGCATCTTTGGTGTGGAAACTTGCGCTCTGCAGATGCCCTAAATCGCCGCTTCCCTTTTTCGATCCTTTTCTTCTGGACCCCGCTCCAGGGCTCACTTCAGCTCCCCCAGCTCGGCTCTGGTCGTGCGGGCGATGATGGTGGCTGCCCAGAGGGAGGGCGGCGTCCCCCTGCCGGGGGGGCGAACGGAGCGGCAGGGCGCCCAGGCGTTCTTCCTCCGGCCGTGGGGAGGGGCAGCCCAGGCAAGCCCGGGTGACGGGGGGATTTCCTGGCCCCCGCCCCCGGGGCGGCCGGCGATGGCGGACGCCGCACGACGCGGGGGCGGGGGGGGCTGGTCGGGCTCGGCTCCCGGCCGCGGCGTCAAGGCCGGATTCCGTGGCTCAGCCGGCCTTTCCGGGCGCGCTGGAGGCCGCTCCGCCCCTCCGCGCAACCGCCCGCCTTCCCTTCCCTTCTCTTCCCTTCCCTTCGCCCGCCGGCCTCCGCCTCCTCGCCCGGCGCGTCCCTTCCCGTCGGGGTCGGCAGCAGCAGGCGCTGCCCCGGCCGAGCTCTCGCGCCTTCGCCTTGGGGGCCTGGCACCCGCCTGCCGAGCTGAGCTCCCGGGGGCGGACCGACCGCTGCTCGCAGTCCCCCGGCAAGCCCGCCCCTGCAAGGGCGAGGAGGCGGCGGCGGAGGCGGAGCGGCTTGCCAGCCAGCCAGCCGCCGCCGCCGCCGCCCCCTCCGCATCCATCCATCCGAACCGGCCTCGCCGCGCAGCCTTTTGTTCCCCCGGCCAGAAGTTTGGGCGCAGGGGAGGGCCGCGACAGCTGCAGCCCCGCGAGGAAGGGGAGGCGGCGAGGGCGCGAGCCGCTTGACATGCGGCCCACGGCTGAGCTCGGCGCGGACCGCTGCCCGGGGACTGGGGGGCGGGCGCCGCCGCCGCCGCCGCCAGCGCGGCGCACAAAAGGCTCCAACTAACTTCCTGGCGGGCGGAGCGCGGCAGCTTCCCTGCGGGCCGGGCATGGCAGGAATCGTGCGGAGCCCGCCCGGGAGGGCGCTCGGCGCCGGGCCCCCGCGCCAGCCTCCCGCGCCGTCGGCGCTGCCTTTGCCAGCCGGGAGAGCCGGAGGCTGCCCGTGAAGAGGCGCGGCTCCGTCGGCTGCGCAGGCAGGAAGCGCCACCCGCCCGGCCGACTTCGCCCGGCATGAAGAACTTCCTGCGGCTGAACCGCGAGGCATCTCCGCCACCGGCCCTCCCAGCGACGCGAGCCGCCACGGCGGGCAAGGCGCAGCATCGGCCGCTGCTCTGCCGGGGCCGGAGAAGCCGCCTCTGCCAAGCGGAGCCCTGCGGGCCGGGGCAGGAGCGCGCCGGAGAGGCCGGCCTTTGTTCCGCGAGGAGAGAGCGCACCGCGGGCGCCTTCGGGGATGCGTGAGGGTCCTCCTTGCCTGCCGGCGCTAACGGCCGGGGCCTCTCGGGAGCAGCGCTGTAGGGGCGGGCCGCCTGCCAAGGACCGTTGGCCGGCGCTCCGGGCTCTCTGAAACCCTCCCTCCGGCGACGGACTTTCCCCCGCTTTTCTTTCGCTTGGGACCGCTGGCGTTTCTGCAGACGCGCGGGATGTGCCTTCCTCCTGCTCGGAGCCTTTCCCCGGGGAAGTTGGTGCCGCTGCCGAACGTGGTTTAATTTAACGGGGAATACAAATCGTGGCCTTCCGGTTGTTTTGGGATTTTACGAAATGCCGTTTCTAACGTTTGCTATGGACTTATAAAAGCTGAACAGACAGCAGGGTTGCGATGGTCCTTTGTGTTGCTTCTGCTCCCAATTTGTTCTGAGATCTTGTTTTTTTAAAGTATGGGCAAGCCATTAAGCAGACCTGACTGTTTACGGCAGAGTCCTGCTTGTCTGGGGAAAGGAGAGGATGAAGATGGGTATATAGAAGACTGTTATGTTCCTCAGAGGTCCATTTACGACACAATGAGAATCAACGAGCAGATCGATCAGGGGTCCAAGCTTAACCAGCCTTCAAAGAGCACGCTAGAGAAAGGGGACAGTGGTACCATTTCTAGCAATGGGACTTTAGGGGCCCCCAGTGCTCTGGAATCAAAAGTATCAGAGAGCAAAAAGTTAGATGAAAGAGTAATTTTTGATGCTTTGAAACTTAGCAGTGATGTCTCCAAGTCAGCCCCAGCGCCCCCAAGGCGGCGGCCCAACTTGGAGAAGAAGGAGAATATCAACAGGCGCTCATGGAAGTCATTTATGCCACCAAATTTCCCTGAGTTTGCTGAGAGAATTGAAGCCTCCTTGAGCGAAGTCTCTGAAGCTGCTGTTTCTGATCTGTCCTCGCAAGAGAAGCCAGAGCCCCCCGCTGTGGCTGACAGCTCCAGCCCCTCAGGCCACAGGGAGTCCCTCTCAGAGCCACTGACCATGGAGCATGTGCCCAAGCCCTCTGGTGCTCCAGAACTTCAGGAAGCGAAACCACCAAGTGAAGCCTTTTCTGAGTTTTCTCAGGACGAGTGTCACCCCCTTCTGGAACCAGAAGACATGGTGGTCAATTTAACAGGGGGCAGGAGGAAGGACCATCATCTTGTGAGTGCAACATGGCCCAGAGTGATGAAAAATACCATCAGAGCCACAGGCCTCAGGGGCAACCGTGACACCTTGGAGGCTGACGATACTGACTGTGTGATAGAAACAGTGCCCCTGTCTCCCTGCCTGAGCGAAGAGCTCCTGGATCCAGGGATGGGTATTCTCATCACCCCTAGTCTCCGGGAGAAGACAGAATCAGAGCTGAGATTTGAAGAGGATGAGCGATTGATCATGATGGAAACTGAGGAGTGGGAGGAAGGCTTACTGTCAGAAAAGGGGGAGGCTGCTGAGAAAACAAATAGCTGTTTGACAGGTATTTCTGAAGAAAGGGGACAATTACATGTTCCATCCATGACAGTTGAAGAAGCTGTAGAGAGGTTTGCTAGTGTCCAAGGGACCTATAACCACCCATTGCACCAGCAAGAACTCTGGGATGACTCAGAGCCGCAGGCTGTGAGCTCTGCTCTGGTTCCCCAGGAAACACATCAAGACTTAAACACTGTTCTTGGAGAGGGTGATGGGGCTTGCAATGCTGAAGCTGTAACAATCCAACTGGAAGAGGAAGAATTTGCCTCTACTTTGGAAGCCTGCGTCAGTCCTCTTGCACCAGAGCAATTTTCTGACACTGATTCTGTGCAGATGTTCCTTGAACTAGAAAAGCTTTGCTTGAATGAAGAGGAGAAAGATGGGGGAGCTCCAATTGATTTTGAGGTGCAAGATGTTAGTTTTTCTTCAGACGGGCTGGACCTACCGAAGAATTTGGACTTGCCCTCTGAGACTGTGGCAGAACCTTCCCAACACTTGGCTTACCATGAAATCAGTGTGGCAGACTCAGCCATGGTGTCTGATCTAGAGGATTTTGATGCCACATCGGTTTCTCAAGTAGCAAGTGCAACAGAGCCTACACTTTCTGAATCTTTTTCTGAACAGGACACTTCTGGCGACTCAGAGAAAGGGATGCTTACCAATCTTGCAGTTGCAAAAGATGTTGAATCACAATATCCACTTGCATCTTCAGTTACTCTGGTAGAACAGAATGGAGCAGGACTGTTGACCACTGATGAAGTGGCAAAAAGCCACAAGGCTGAAGGCCAGTTGGACTTTGTATTGGGAGAGTCTGTGGTTTCAGTTCATGTTTCTTGCTGTAGCACACAACCTCCCTGCATTCATGTTTTTACAGTAGCTGAGGAGAAAATGCCTCCTCTGTTCTGTAGGACAGAGAGGACATCTCTGGGCCATGATGAATTTGCTACAATTGCTGAGGACCTGGATTCTCAGCCAGATTTTGATTTGATTAAGGATGTGGTGAGCACTGAGGAAAAGGAACTGCATGCTTGTTATGAGATGAATCCTTCAGAAAAGATGGACTTTTCAAATTGGGATGTCCCTGAGTTGGGTTCTGAGGATGAAGTTGTAGAGCTAGACAAAGAGAACATTCTATATGCAGCCCACACTGAGGAAACAAAGGGGAGAGAGAACTTTTGGGTATCTTTACCAAGTGATTCTGAAGTGATACAGGGCTCTGAGGAATCCATAAGACACACAGGGTCCTGTAACAAGCTGAAAGATATTGACACTAGCAATAGGGGCCAGGTTGAGCTTTTGGCATGCCCAGTAGGCTATGAAGACATGGCAGTGAGCACTACATTTCTTCAAGAGAAAGAGCCAAAGATGGCTGAGCAGATAACAGTCAGTCCAGCAGTGGAGAGAGACTTCATGGAGCCTGGGATCCTGGAGTTGCTTTTTTGCCCATCAGCTCTTGTGGATTGCTTATGTGATGCTCAACCTACTGTCGAAGATTTTGCATGCCAGCTTGAAGAGGAAACTACTCCTATCAGTCCTTTGCCTGGTGATGAGGATGTTGATGCCCTTACAGATACCATAGAGGAGCTTACCAGCACTGTAATAGATCCCTGCACCCCTGACACAAAAGACCTCACATTGTCATCCTTGTCAGGTTCACTCACTTCAGTCCTAGCTCTGGATCAATCTGTTGAAGGTGCTACTAGTTTGTCAAGGAATAGGGAAGTTTGTGATGGGGATGACCCTGAAACAGCCACTTGGGTGTGCAACATCCAGGAGCTGATACCAGCATTACGAACTGCAGAAGAGGTCTCCTCTGTTTCCATGCCACTCTGTCCCATTCAGTTTCCAAGCAAAGAGGAACTGCCTGTTCAGGAAGAGTGGAGTATGGTGCCCAGTTCCTCGGAGGAATCTATCCAGGTGATCCAAGGGATGGATGACACTCTCTTGCCATTTAATGTAAGTCTTGAAGCTGCAGAGCATCCTTCACAGTGGGAAAGTGGCCTACTGTTCCTGGCATCCGAAGCCTCAAGGGATATACTGTACAGCACATCTCAGTCACCTGCCCCTGAAGCCGGAGAGGAGCAGACCTTTGCTCTGTCCGGCCCGGAGAGGCTTTCTTCCTTCTCCAGTGCTGCTGAACAGCCTCCTGCTGGAACCAGTGAATGGGTTCCAGATAATGAGGTATTTGCTTCCTGGTTACTCACTGTTCTATCTGATATTAAATCACGTTATATGGGGTTGAGGAAGAACCAAGGAGTTAATCCATAGTTGACTGACTGACTGATACCATTTATCAAGGACAAAGAATGCCTGTTTAACTCCTCTATCCTACTAAAGCTGGAGACCTCCTTTCCTTTGAATAGGAGTTAGGTTTTGTTGTCAGACCGAATGGCCTTGGATGTTGAGTGGCTTGAGGCTTCCATAAAATACTTGTTTAAGGAGCAAATTATACATTTTCTGCAGAACACTTGTGATTGAGCATGCATAACTGCAGAGGTAGTAGCTAAGAGGGAAATTATGTAAGGCAAATTAAGCTTTTGCACAGAAGTCTAATTTAAATAATAAAGGCAGCCCCCTATTCATGGAAAAGAAGTAACTAGAAATGTTTTCTTAAATCTTTTAAAATCTCTCTATATATCATAACAGTTGGGGAAAAGAATGATTTTGTGTAAAATCTATTTGCATCAATATGTCTTCTATAAAAGCATTTTTTTCCCCTGTGGCTGACAGTTATCAACCAAGCTAAGCTAGTTTTGTAACCATCATGAGTTTTTTGTTTTTCTTGTGCTAAAGCTGGCTTGGATGCGGTTTCTCACGCTTCAAATGGTTGCACATTTCCAAAAACAAAAAAGAAAAACCAGCCAGAAGTTTGAGAAACTGTCTTGAAGTAGTGCTTAATCCAAATGTGGAGCACAGTCTCCCCAACCCCGGGCTGAGTTTCACTGAATTTGTGTCCGTTACGGCATCATAGAGCCAAGATGTCCAATTCCAGCCTGTGATTAGGAAACAAGAGAAGCTCCAGCCCAGCCCAGCCCAGCCCAGCCCAGCCCAGTGGATGTGAATTATTAGTTAGGTTCCATTACAGTCTGTTCAAAAGGGGAAGGAGGAGACAGTTACTGGATCCGAAAAACGCTTCGTCTCCCAAGGTCCCAAATTGGGAGAGATCTTTGCACAAAAGGCAGACAGTTTGGGAGCTCGTGAAAAATGTTCTGTGTTGACGTGGCTGATCTGGTGTTTCTGCGGGAGAGACAAGCAGCCCCAAGTCACTTGGCCGGAGGAGAAAGCTGTTCGGACGGGAACAGGCTTAATTCAAGGTCATCGCATGTTTATGTTGTGCCCCTCCCCCTTTATTTCCAGCCTTCCAAGGCATATGGAGCTTTATTGTAGCTGCCACAATAATTTCAATTACACTCAGAGATAATAATTTGCCTGGTGCCAACCTGCCTGAATAAGATTTTGGATTTGGGTTGTGCACATTGGAACGAAGCAAGGTGATCAAACTTTGGTTGCTGCTCTGCATTGCTTCAACGCCTTGTGCAAAGTTTGAGGTCTGTGTCTACATGCGGCCTCCTGTGAGGAAGGGGCTTAGTCACACCGTGACCCCTCTGCCCCTCCCCCCCAACTGCTTAGTTTTCAGCCTCTTCCTTCTTCCATTTGTCCGTATCAAAGACAAGCTTGTAACCATTCAGGCTGGAGGTGGTGAGCCAATGCTCTGGAATTTTCTGCGCATTCTGTATTTGAAACACCGAGCTATGCTTCCAAGTATTTTCTGTTGAGGCGGTTGTTAAATTTGATTTGCATGTTTCAACTTCCCCACTGAATCTGTCTGCCTTGTGGATCATTCCCACCCAAACCCAGCAGCTGTTCCTGGTTTCAACCAGGGGTCGGATTGGGTGCGTGTGTGTGTGTTCTGCTTGGCCCAAGTGAAATGCTTCAGAGTCCTGTCTTGTTTAAAAATAAGTTTGCATATCCTGAAGTGGGGGAGTGCCACTGAGTATGAAGTTTGCATATCCTGAAGTGGGGGCTTGTGCCCATGAAGGACTTATGTGCCTGGCGTAGCAATCTGGTGCTAAGTCCATGCATATTAGACATTATATACAATGTGGAATAAGCTGCTCCAGCAGAAGAGGCCGGGGGGGTGTCTGCTCTTGCATTGTCATCAACCCCTCTAGCTGCAGACTAGCTCTATGGCTCTGGCAGCCTCTTTATTTAATATTTTGGCATGTTCCTATTTCTGGAGACAAATTGCTGAATGTTATAAGTCAGGAATCATTCCTTTTCTTTTCCATGGAGAGCCCTGAAAGCATCCCATTCCTCTCTCGGTCTGCAGTAAAACGTGGTCCTCTATCACAGATCACTCGGACATCATATTATTTCAGACTAACTGCTAAACGTTTAGCTGACTTGAAGGTTTAAACACGCCCTCTGTCCTTTCCTTGCTCAGGGCTGTTTGGGAGCAGAGTAACCTCTCAGCCCTGCCTCTGAGCTTTTGATCAGAAGCGGGACCGCAACCCAGCGGCAGGCCTTTGTGTGCAGAGCATCCTGGCCTCAGCCCCCGACAGATTCTGGAGCCGTGCCTGGATCCCCGGGGAGTCCTCCAAGCCTTGTTGAACTTGCAGGGCTCGATGGACCACCAGCCTGGTTGCGTTTCAGGCGGCCTCGTGAGATTTCACTTTTAGCCCCTCTTCCTCCGGGGGTTCGGAGCTCCTCCGACATTATCTGCTGCACTGTGGGGCTTCCCCTGCCCTCCCCCTCTGGGACCCCAGCACCTTGTGAGAGAGGGGTGGCGGAAAAGGGGGGGCTGTTTGCCCAGCATGCTTATCTCTCAGGACTGTTCGCTGACTAGCCCAGGGCCACGCGGCTTTTTGCTGGTTTATTTTGTTAAATTTAGAGGCTGCTCAGACAACTCTGGACGGCTTACACTTTAAAATGAAAAATAAAAAAGAGAAGTCATTAAAAATAATGTTTAAAAGCATAAATCGTAAAACCATGTAAAAAAAACCCCATTTTGACTGAGCACAGCCCGAGCGGGAAGAAACAGGTATGAGGAAATTGGGAGGGGGAGAAGTTGCTGTTTGGGATTTAATCCTGGAACAAAGGTCTGCAGTTTGAGTTGCAACTTTTACAGGCTGTAATATGGCTACACTTACTGTACTGGCAAATGTTGTGATCATCTTGAAAGGCCACATATTTGATAGGACAAAAGTCTCGAGGAGCTTGGTAACACCTTTTCAGACTAGCCCATTTTATCAAAAGGCAGGAGCTTTTATGAGCTACCTCTCACTTCACCATGCAGTGGCTCAATGGATGTAGGATTTAAACTGGGATGAGGTGTTCGGGGTGGGGGTGGAGAGCTGGAAGGCAGGATGGTTATGCAGATCCAGATTACGTGTGAGACATAGTGCAAGCGCCTTATCAATTAACAATTGCAACGTGTTAAAAACCCATTGTGCTTGTTGAGACCTTCTGAGATAGCCCAGAACCTTTCGATGTATGTAAATTCAGTAATCTCTCGCTGAAGGATGCTGTCAAAATCTTGTTTTTCCAAAATGGTCACTTTGAGATCTGCAACAAAGCGGAGTTGAAATGCCCTGATATCACTCTGTCCTTGTTCTGAGGCCTGATGTCATTGTTGGACGGTGTAGGCGGATGAGGCCTGGAAACGCTGTGTGGAGACGGAGTGGAGCAGATCGGTGTTCGTTGCATCATTTGCAAAGGAGCAGATCGCAGGGCTGTCGTCTTATTCGTTGGGTGGGACAGAAAGAACCCAACTGTGAGGTTTGCCAGCTTATGCGTCCCGCCATCTTGCCCCACCCAGGAGAGCGGCTAAAGCTTCCCGCTCCTCCACAAATAGGGTGTCCAAGGACGGGTTTTGGGGTGGAGCTGGTGGCTCCATCTGCATTTCCAGAGGAGGAAGGAGGCGGCGAGGCCAGGTGGGGGCAGGGAGGGCAGTTTTGCGCCATTTCAGTCAGGAGAATCTGAGCATATGAAAACATGGAATGCAGAGAGAGTGCTAACTTTGGAAGAATGACCATCGGCTCTTGGGGATGCAGAGGAGGAGGGATCCCCAAAGACTAAAAGCAGTCAAGTCACGAAGACGCAGCCGAAACGGCACTTCAGATTTCTTCAGGCTGGCTGCAGACTTGCAGATGCCTCGCAGCCCCGCGTCTCTTCCGTGTTTTTTTAATCCCAGTGTCACAAAAGCCCTTTTAAGGTCAACGGGAGATGTTGCACTGGATGCAAGGATGAGGTGGAAGTGATTGGAGGAGGGATCTTGCCCAGGAGAGGCTCCGGTGGCAGCTGAATAAATTATGTCCACACCCAAGGAAGTGGCCAGGGAAAGGAAAGCGGCGTCCCTTGTTTAGCATCCGAGGGCAAACGATGGCATGGCAGTGACTGCCATGTGATTATTCAGTGCGCCATGCCTGTGAAGGAGGCTGCTTCTGGGGGAGGGGTGGCTGTGGTGGGCTCTGGGCAGAGATTTATCCTCAGGGCTGCCATTTACTTTCATGGAAGGGCTGCTAGGCGGGTATTCAAACCCTTTGCTTAGAGGGGCTGGTAGCACTCCTGTCATCCACCTCCCTGGCTTTCAGGCATGGAGTCCCTGGAGGCCGGGCGCAGGCCGCCGAGTCCCAGCTCCCGCTTGATGCGTGCTGCGTGGGGCCGAGTTATTGTACCAACCGTTAAGGCTGTCCCTGTAGCTGGGAAGGCGCATGCAGCCAGCAGTGGCCTGGGTGCTTCTGAGGAGGGGCATATTATGGATATTTGTACACTACCCAGAGTCCTTTGAGATTTGGGCAATTAATAAATCCAATAAATAAATCAAATAGATAAATAGTTCCTTGCTGATGGACACCCCCAGGCATCCTTGCCGCTTTTCTTCAGCGGTCTGCTTCCTGTTCCTCTGCCATCTGGGCAGTAGAAGGGGACTCCTAAGATCAGCAGCTCCTCGGGGTCTCTCTTCTGGAGAAGATCGTGGTCTGGCCAAAGAGGTCCTCTGCAACCAGAGGCTGGCTTTGGGCGGAAACCTTGTACTCTGCCTGCCTTTGTGGAGGCTTCTCCTCACTTTATCATTAGGGTGCCCAGATTGCTTTTCCACTGCTGTGTGTGTGTGAGTGTGTGTGTGTGTACGTGTGCACACATGCATTTGTGTTTTCTTTTATTGTTGGTTTAATCTGTAGCTCTTAAGCTTTAAATTAAGAGTTGTCTGGCTGACTGAAATGCCACCTGTTAGGCATAAATATTTTCAGAAATTAAAGGAAGCACTTGATGCAAATTAAATGCAGAGCAGCTACAATAAATCAGAAAAAGCAGAGGGGGGCACTCAGGCAGCACCTAGGCTGGCTCCAGGCTTGTGATACTGTCAGCCCTTCAAGGTAGACCAGACTAGGAAACAGTCATGCAGGCTAATATTACTTTTATTATAAGGTTACAGTAACAGGATCTTGCACTTCCCCTCCCCTCCCTTTATTTTCATGAGAACTAGGGAGGGTCTTCTCTGAGTCGCTTTTTCAGGCTACAGTTCTGGCCCAGACTCAGATTTCTTTTATCTGCCCTTGTCTTGGTTGCTGCTCTTCTGTCCCTCAAGGTTCTCCCTTCTGTCCACTACAAATACTATGTGTGTGAATGAACTTGTGCATGAACAGCCACAGCAGCGTTTTCCTTTGCCTCTGAGGTCTCTCTGGGATAATCAAGTGCATGTCTGAGTTGGCCTTTGTGGGCCTGGAGCTGCCTTTTCCAGGAGTGCTTTGGGTCAACCATTGCAAAACTGCTTTCTGCCAGAGATACTGGACTACAGTGCCTTTAGGTCCCCAAGAGGACTCCCCTCCTCAGCTTGGAAAAGCTGCTTCAGGGTGGTGGTAGCTTCCTTGGGGGGTTTGTCCAGGTGGGGGTCCTCACCTACAGCCTTCCACCTCCTGGTGCATCCAAGGAGTTTCACCTCCTAGCTGCTAGCTATGATAACAGGATAGAATTTAACCAAGTTTTGCCATTTATGTCAGATTTCTTGGTGATCCCTCCACGGAACTGCCTTTTGGGTAGAAATTTGATGACATTCACAGTGTCCTCAGTTCAGAAGGTTTGGTTTCACTCTCCCTTGGGTGTTGGTGCTCCTGCAGCCTTGCCTCTTGGGACAATAGTGTTCTTTCCATGTCCCCACGCAAGTGAGCCGTTGCTCTTTTTCTTCATCCCCCATAGTGCCATGGCCTCAGGCAACCAGCTTCTGCTAGCATTTGCATCCATCAGGCATTTGTGAGGAGGAATAGCATCAGGAGGTGGTTGTAGCTTCCAGGAGATCCAGGACTCTGGAGCTGACCCTTTGTGAGGTTCTCCGTTCCCTTCCTTCCCAAATTGTTTGGCTTTTTCTCATGTGGGAAGAACTTGGAGAAGAACTCAATAATGCACTTTTGGCTTTTGACAAAGTGAGATGTTTATAACATCTGGAAGTGTGGAGAGCAGGATGTGTGAAACTATTGTGAAGTTGGAGTGAGTGGGTAATACTGGATCTCTAGAGAGTTGGTGGGTCATAATTGTGTAGAGTAATGAAGTAGTATAGAACAGGGAGCTAACCTGTTTTTTGGGGGTGCTTGTGTAGGGAGTATAGTCCCTGCCTTGGCCTTCCAAGTGTGTTTTTGGCTACAGTGCAGGACATTGACATTGAGAGGTGTGTAACATGCATCCCATCCTAAATGGATAGAACTGGAGCTCCTGTTGTTATGTGACTGAAATCCTTTTGAATTCAAGCGAGAGTGCATAGGCTTTCGGGTTTGAACCATTGAGTCCTTTCCCCATATGTGAAATCTGCTCTGAAAACACCTTTAAATTTCACCATCAAGCCTATCATGTTAACTTTCCAAGCTTCCTTGATTAATCAGTTGGATCTCTTGATGCAGGATCTGTTGATATTTGTTCACAGACCACAGATGAAAGTTTAAATGCTGGAAGGAGAAGATGCATGGCCAGCTGCTTCCACAGATGTTTATCGGTTGTGTAGTTTAATGGTAGAATGTTGGATTTAGACCCAGGAGATCTGGATTCAAACTCTTCCATAGCTATGAAGTTCACCTGAGGCAGAATCTCCCCACTACTCTTTAAAAAATCTTGTAGGACTATGTAAGGATGAAATTAGCAGCCAGGGAAAGTACATCTTACCCTGAGTACTTAAACATGTAAAGTATTGGTGAAGATTTACAATGGACTTCATTTGCCTTCTTCCCCCTCCCCACCTTCTCAGCAATTCCAGAAAGAGCAAGTTGACCCCCTTCAGTTAAAGCTGCAGCAAGTCAATGGACTTGGACAAGGGCTTGTCCAGAGCGCAGGGAAGAACTGCGATGTCCAGGGCTTGGAGCATGACATGGAAGAGATCAACACCCGATGGAATACCCTCAACAAAAAGGTAAGCATTGCAGGGGCCAACTCCTGGCAAAATGCCTGTTGATGTGAACAGTGGGTGGTCCCAGGAATGGGATCCCGAGGTCTGGACTGACCCCCAAATGCAGCTGAATTCCATGATGGAAACAGGGCAGGATTCAGTCGGTGAAGAGCCTGCAGATGGATTGCTGGGGTGTAATGGAGCTGTTCGCATAGCAGTAATTATGCACGTATCAAGAGTCCTTGTCTGTGAAGATGAAGGGTGGATCTGGCTCTTTCTGTGCTATGAACTTAATGTTTGAGGTTTCCGTTTACAACCATGAAGGGATACTCTGGGCCCGTTAGTTGGGAGCACCTGGGGATAAATGCTGATAAATCCTGAGCAGGAGCCGAATGTACCTTTCTCTGCCTGGCTGTGTCTGTGTCCTGGCCCCTGGTCATACTAGAAAGCAGGGGACCGGCAGGCGTGTCCTCCTCCAGAGACAGACTGCAGGGTGCAGTGTTGAGTGCTGTCTGGAGGAAGACAAGCAAACATTAAAAAAAGGATCCACTGCCCCAAGGAGCCTAAATTGGGAAGAGGGTTATCAAGCCAGAAAGAGAAAGGCAGGGAGGGCAACTTGGCCAGGAAAAATGTAAACAAACAAAATCCCATTTAACTGGACGCCTTGGCTTCCTCTCAGCAAAAGGAAAATGCTCTCCTACCTCACAGGGTGAGTGTGAGGATGAAATTAAGGGGCTGTTTTGGACTGAAAGAGGCCCCGTGGCCCCTTGCTACCAAGGGCAGCCGCTCTGGTGATGGGCATGCGTGTTTGTCCAAACTTAGGTGGCCCAGAGGATCGCCCAACTGCAGGAGGCCCTGCTGCACTGCGGGAAGTTCCAGGATGCCCTGGAGCCTTTGCTCAGCTGGCTGGCAGACACCGAGGAGCTCATCTCCAATCAGAAGCCGCCATCAGCTGAATACAAAGTTGTGAAGGCTCAGATCCAGGAGCAAAAGGTGAGCAGAAGCCGTGGGGCGGAGCGGGCGGCCCTGAGCTCCTCTGGTCAGCCCCGTCAGCAGGGAATGCGAGACGCATCCCTCTTTGCGGGGCTGAAGAAGTGGGAGATGGGAAGGAAGAGAAGCAGCCGAGTGTCGCCCACTTTGCAAAATCTCAAAGCTGCAACCAGGGAGGCAGCGGATGAGATTCAGGGAGATGGCTTCTTTCCGCATGGGAGGCAGGCAGGATGAACGGCGTCTTCCATTGACACAGCTACCATTGGAGCAGCGATTTTAGGGTATGCAAAAGGTAGCTTCGCAGTGGTGAGAACGGAGACTTCAGAACACAGGTGGGCAGCAGCTGGGGAGCCGATCTGAAGCAACGCAGCTATAGTGGTGGTGGGAGGAGAATGTGAGTTTAGTCATTGGCATTTGTATTTCTTGCAGCTGGGATAGTTGGCCAAAGGGGAATCCCTGAAAAAATGGGTGTAGTGGTAGCAATGTTTGTTCAGCCAATGACCAGCAAAATTTAAATATATACAACATGAAAGTAAATAAAATGGGTGAGATAAAGCATCAACGTAACAAGGAGTCTCTATAATAAAAGCGACATAACATAAGCTACTGTGATGATACGTTAATTAACTGTGCAAGTGTAATAAATTGGCTAACGCTCCTCCTCTTGACTTTCTACAAAGTTGCTGCAGCGTCTCCTGGATGATCGGAAAGCGACTGTTGATATGATCCAAGCAGAGGGTGGGAGAATAGCCCGGTCAGCTGAACCAGCAGACAGGGAGAAAATCGTTGGCCAGCTGGATAGCCTTGGGAGCCACTGGGCAACCCTGCTCAGCAAAGCTTCAGCTAGGTAAGCCAAGATTGTCTGCCATTACTTAGCCCAGGAACAAGAGATGCCACCTGTTGCTGCTTGTTCGCCTGTCGTCTGCTTTCTCTGCTATTTCGTAATGCAAGACCTCTGCACAGCACTTGGGAAATTTGCAAGGATGCTGCAAAACACATTCCTTCAAACTAAATGTTCAGCAGAATCTCCTTGGATTTTTTGGCTCTTCCCACGCTGTGAAATATGGCAACCGGGTGTAGCCAGTGACACTGAAGCGTGATTTTTTTAAAATAGTTGTTCTGGTTTCTTCAGTGGGACTGTGAAGAAGAACTTCGCAGTGGATTTTGACCTGTGGAGAGAGCCGCTTCTGTTCTGCTGTCCTCTGCCATCTTTCATGCTACTCAGAATTTGTCATCCTAGTTTGTTTCTGGTTTTGCTTTGTGCTGAAGGCGGAATATTTCCCCTGGATACTACTTTATATCAAAGCATAACGAAACACCTCCTTGTTTGTTATGTGGAACAAGGGGCCCAGAGGTTCACCTGGAAAGCAACCTGGGGAGAAAAGGTTGAAGGAACCCCCACTCCCACATTCCTTTTCCCCCTTCCTAGAAAGGGTTGCAATGAAAAGCTCCCAGCACAGCTCTGGTGGGTAACCGATCTGTAGAATCCAGAGGAAAGTTCACGCCATTTGCCCACTCCAGGGACTCCAGAGAGATCCACTCAGTGCAACATCTGCAGAAAGGGCCTTTCAGCCGGTCATGCCAGCTGCGTCCCCTGCCACTGTTCTTGCATTTCCTAGCAAGGTTTAAGCCACGTACAGGACAAAGAGTTATATGTGTCTTTCTGTTTAGTTCACACAACAGGCTTAAATTTGACTTTTGCACAATATATCTGTGATACAGTCGTAAGCAAACAGCATGACACCAAACAAGTCTGTTACTAAAACAAAAGACAGGTGCAAATTGCTGCCCCCAGCCCGAAAGGGCAATCCCCTTGCTTTACGTTGTGTGGAGGTGCAAGAAATAAAACCTTGATTTTGCTATAAATAGGTCTTGCATTTCATTCACGGCAGTCACTGGCTTCTTTAGCTTTCCTACAATTTATCCTTGGAAACATTTCTTGCATCTTCTTGCCCACCCACCCAGCAAAGAGGTCTGATAATATTGACCTGCAAAGTAATCAGATGGGCTGGTGGAGACACGAAGGACAAAATCCCCCAGGAGTTTGAAACGATAATTCCTAAGAAGCCTGCCCTGTATCAGAAGCTGTGATGTGGCCAGGAAGCATAAGGGCCAGGGGTCTGAGCAACTCTGGAACAGTTTAATAATGAAGCTGGTCCGGTGCATCCTAATAAGGCCTTACCGTGGTGATCAGGAAGGAAAAGCAACGATGGGTTTTCCTTTGGATTGTTGTCCAGATGACAGGGCCTGTGGTGACTCTGGTCAGCACTCTAGCATTGTCAGGGCTCCCCTGTGCACAGTTTGTGCATTTGTAAATAACACAGCTCAGACTCATGCTGGTGTGAAGCCATCTTGGGTAGTATCATACCTTGGATATCCAGCACGCTGTTTAGTAACTTCTGTGTGGGTCAGTTTCATTGCTTGTCTCTCCAGGAAATGGACGTGCTTCTTCTGTCTGTTTGCCTCGCGGCCTGCCCAGAAGGGACTCTGCCTTGCCAGTGATTTCAGAGGCCACGATGCCTCTCTCCGGCAGGCAGAGTTCAGAGGCTCCCACCCAAGACCTCTTTCCTCCACCTGGCTGGTTTTAACAACTGCAGGCTGGTGTCCAGTGTGTGTCTTTCTCCAGGAGCTGGATGGGCAAGGTGCTGTAGCTTCAGGAACTTTTAGAGAAGACAGGGGATCCAGAGTTGCTCCAGACTCTGACTTAGACCTGACTTTGGGACAGAGTCGGTCTTGGTCACTCAGATGGAGACCCGGAGCAGGGGAATGCTGTCTTGTTGATGCTCCCAGGTCTCTTAGCAGTCGGTGACACTGTGGTTTCTTCTGAAGCTCTTGAGGGAGCTGGGAGGCGGTTTCGGTCCACCCCTGCTCTAGGTGGCTGCAGGAGGTGATATTGAGAAACGTTGTGTTGGATCCTTGGGGATGGATCTTGGGGCCCCACAAGATTCCCTCTCATTTACCTTGCTGTTTAATAACTCTACGAAGCTGCTGGGAAGGAGCATGCATGGGTCTGGAACCAGTGGTCAGCAGTGCGCTGTTGATGTGCAGCTGTCGTTCTTTTTTCCTGTGAGTTCTAAGCCGGATGCCTTGAGAGACTGCACATCTTTGGGCCTTAAGGGCTGGACAGGGGAGAACTGTTTGAAGCGACTCAATCAGGACCAGAGAATTGTTCTGATTTGGGAGCTGGACTTCAGTTTTGGGAGACGTGCCTGATCCCAGAGAGACCGCACCTTCCCTTAAGACCAGGCTCACTGCTTGGGTGGTCCCACGGCTCTAACACTGATGCTGGACAGCAGTGATGGGAGGGGCTTTTGCTGAAAGGCAGGGGGGGACAGAACCCGATGGGGATGGTCTCAAGACCTAAGCATGCCGAGAGTGTGGCAACAGAGGTGCTGAGGGATGCCTCCAGAGACGCTGCTCATCCTGGGTTGAAGCGTTGCACCGGTTGCTAGTAGGTTCTGGCTCAGTACCCTTTGCCACAGAAGCCCTTTCGTGGCTCCCGGCCAGATACTTGCAGGACTTCATCAGCCTCATCTTCAAGTTTCAGTGGGGCACCTTTTCTGGGCCCGACTGCAAGTGTGCTTCTGAGCTGTTTCTGCCTTTTCTAGGATGGGGCCCACTCACCCTCTGGAATAATTTGCTGCTCAAGCTGAGGCTGGCCCCCCCATTGTGACAGTTTAGGAGAGGCTGAAAAATACTTCTTTTTTCCAGGGATTTTACAGAATTACAGCAAACTCCGCACTCAACCAGCGAATTCAGCCTCTGAATGTCTTAGTTCAGAAATCAAGGCAAGGGTGTGGGAGGGTTGCACGTGCTTTGCTGGCAGAAACCCGCTAAGGAGAGCTGGGCAGGGTGAGCCCAATTAAACCAGCATCCTCTTCTGCACTGCCCAGCAAGTCCACCATTTCCCATGATTTTGCCAGTCTGAATCTATAGCTGATCAATTTCGCTGGTTAGAGAGAGAGTCTGTCAAGGCATGAAATTCTTTCACTCAATCCTGCCCCCCCACAAAGCCCCTGGCGCCCTCCATATGGATTGGATTTTGAAAATGCTGGCCAGCTGTGTTGCCTCTGGATGTTGGGATTTAGAATCCAGGTTAGGGAGTGGGCTGCAGCCTCCCCCAGAGGGACGGTTTCCCACTTGCCTGATTGCTCCTCTCGCCTTTCACTGTCGCTTTTCCAACTCTGCAGCACCGGTTTCTGGAAAGGCCGAGCAAACAGAACTGAATGTAGCATTTCATCTCACAGATCTATGTAAAGGTTACAACAATGGCAGTTTTATTTTCACCAACATAGAATTTGCCTTTGTCATAGCTTCCTGCACAACACTGGTTTGCGGTTACCCACTGTGATGATTGCTCACCTGGGAGTCCTTGCTAATTTGGGTCCTGACGGTCTGCGTGTGGTTAAGATTTGCAACTCCAGTGGGGGTACGCTTAATTAGAATGGCCTTTGTTAACCAGATACCTCGTTTGGAGGGGGAATCTCTTTGGGAGTCTCTGCAGTTTGGGATTCTTCGTACCCTGAATGATTTTGCTGTCCTCCTCCAACTCAGCGGTTTCACAGCTAACCACTAACCCCAGATAATTTCTCACAGTGATCCACCCTCTTTCAGCTACAGCTACTTCAGGAACCCCACCGCCTGCTTCCGTCCAATGTCAGTTCCCACGCTCCATTTCCTGCTCCTCAACCGTTTCCTGCCTCTTTCCCTACAATTCCTTTTGTCCCTTGGATATTCATGCTATTCTGCTGGCCAGGTCGCAGCACTGAAAGGACTCCAGAAGAGAGGGGAGCAAATGCATTGTTCTGCATGCTGAACACGGGGCTGGCAATGTGAGGTCTCTGGGCATTGCTTCCACCTCCTTTGGTGCCCACCAGAAGCCTTGTCCCATTGTCTTTTATGTTTCAGTTCTTTCAACTGAAAGATTAAAAATAGGACGCCACGACTTCTAGCATCACCAGGACTGAAATGGATGCCCCTGAGAAAGTGAAAATGTGGAGGGCACAGTGTAAGACCTGGCTCAGAAGTATACACACCTGCCCAGCAAGAAGACAATGGGGAGGGGATTAGTGAGGGCAGTGAGGAGGAACCTCTGGTCAGTGAGGGTTTTGTGACTCAACACACACCCCATTGCAGAATTATGTCAATAGGGAAGGGTTCTGCCCCCTGAAGCAGCCATTTTGGGAGATCCTAGGTTCCTAGGACATGCTGCGAGGATCCTACGTATGCTCATCAACTCCAAAAGTAGGATACCCCTGGCTTAATACCTCTATCTTTAACTATGCTTTCCCCTAGTATATCCAGGTGCTAGCCCTTCAAAGGAGGCCAGGTCAGGGAACAGACACTACAAGAATGGCTAGGATTCTGCTTTATTGTTACAGGATATAACAACAGAATCTCGAAAGGCTGTCAGAATATCCCTCTGTCCCCTTTTACACTGAACAGAATCAAGGCGGGTTATCTTGAGTTTCCCTCTCACCCCTCCTTTCCCATGGCCAAATTGTTGTTCATTTAACAGTTCTGGCATTCAAGGTTATCTCCATACTCCTTTATACCAGGAGAGATATTAATCTAACTTGCCTGAAATTTTCTAGCTCCTCCTAAGTTTTTTTTTTCCTCATCCCCTGATAAGGACACTGAATACAGTAGAATGATTTCAGCAATTTCATATTTGAGTTATTTACAAATTCTCAGATGAATGCCATGAACATCAGGCAGGTGGTGGCTTTTTTATTTGTTTCATCCATATGTAATTAAATTCTTGATTCATCCTTTCCCTGAACAATCAACACCAGTGTGGTTGTTTTTGGTCATCGGCATTTCCACAATGAAGACCAATGAAAAGATTCATTCTGTTTCTGTGTGTTCTTCCTCTCCCTTCTTTAAGGATTCCTTTGTACCCTTACTCTCCAATTTCTTCCATGGCTAATTTCTGAGGATATGTCTGAAAGATTTGTACATGCCACCTCTGATTAAAGAGTTATCACTACTCAAACTGGAGTCAAGCTACATGTTACATAGGAGAACTGGGATTAGATCAGCTAGAACAGGGCAAGGATGGGGAAGGAAGAGACCATATAATCTATATTAGTAGGGTTGGTTTTTCTAGGGCTTTGCCGATTTTGCAGTTTCTATCTGCTTCAATTTTGCAAGAAATTGTGCCACCCATTTACAGTAATCGTGGTCACAGGGCCCTTCAAGGGCCACAAATGATGATTGAAGGGCTTCATGCTCCTTCCAGTGCTGGGGAGAATTCAAACTGGAATAGGGATTAATCTGCAGTCTTTGCATTAATTTCTTGATCAAATTTGCTTCTCTGAGGTGGATATTAGTTGCAAAATAAGAGATCCCTAAGTAATCTGGCTCTCCTTTCAAGGTTGCATCATACAGTATGTTTATGTATGCTTTGGAATTTGGGAATCCACGTCTGTGGATCGCATTAAGCACTTTCTCTGGGCAACTCCTAACAGTCATGCCAACTGTCAAGCAGAGGTTTAGGATGGCCCTTCTTCTTTCAAAGAATTCAAGGATCCCAGCAACCTTTGCTGGAAGGAGATTGTGTTACTTCCAGATCTGTTTATTTTCAGGGTATTTCAAATGATTTATCTATTTGTAGTTTTTCACTGCAGTGGTGGCCCGATGAGGCTCACTGATCTCCAACCTCCAGGTTTTTAAAAATAATTCAGTATTTGGCTGCTGTGAGAGGAAAAATAGTAGAGCAGCGAAACATTCTGCCTTTCCAACAATTTAATCTGTTCTCCAGGTTCAAGTGTTGTGCTAAGCCAGAACACACCACGGCTTAACGTCCTTTCCTGGCCAGATTAAGTTGCTGTAATGGGGCATAGCAGAATATATGGAGCAACTGTAGCTGTTTACGGATTCTCAATTGATCTCACCAGAAATCTGCCATTGTTTCACAGATTTTGACTTCTGAATGATTTTGTTTCCTTTCCACAGGCAGGGTCAGCTGGAGGAGATCCTGGTCTTGGCCAAGCAGTTCCACGAGACATCAGAGCCCATCTCTGACTGGTTATCAGTGACTGAAAAGAAACTGGCCAATTCTGAGCCCATTGGGACTCAGACTGCCAAAATCCAGCAGCAGATTGCACGGCACAAGGTGGGCAAATGGTTGCCAAGTGGTTAGAAAAGGGGTGGGAGGGCACCAAGCAGAGATTCTGTTGCTCTGAGAGGGAGATTCCTGGGTGGGACCCGGGCTGTGTGTGAGAACAAACTTGATGCAGTGGTAAAAAGCTTGGAAGGCAAGATAGTTGATAGGCCTTCAATGCTCATGGCCTAACAGTGTCCAGACAAGGTGGGCCTTCTGCACTTGGTCTTCTAGATGACTGCTCAGCAAGTACAGAAGGTTCCAGGGCAGCTTTTCTTCAAGTGCGTTCAGTGGAAAGGTGATGCTCTGCGGGCATTTGTAGAAATAATATGGTCACATTGCCTGCTCTTCTCTCCTGCCATCGCATGATCTGAGCAAGACTTCATTGTAACGATTCGATACATCTCTCAACTGTCGCTGGGCTTCTCAGGCAGAGAAGTCACAGCATCCTGACTTGATTCATGCAAACTATTCCATAGCACTGTTGAGCAGTGCTTGTGGCTCCACTTGGTCAAGAAGTGCATGGCCGGGGGGGGGGGGTCACTGAAGAGTGACATCAAAGCCCTCAGGACAGTCAGCCCCCAGCTGGCTGATCCATTTTCCAGGCATGCACATCCCGTACACGGTGCCCATTGGCCCTACTGTGGCCCAGGGCCTGGCTTCCTTGCATATCTGGGCCAGTCCCTCTGGGTAGCAGCAGACCTAGCACATCTGTATCCAAGGGGCAGGACCTGTGCTTGGGCCAGTGCTTTGCCTTGGCTGGCTCTTCGACAAAGACTATGGTGTGTTTGTTCTGCTGGCCCTGTGACTCCTGGTGGTGGTGTTCCTTTTGGCTGCAGCTGGAGGGAAAAGAAGCCAAGGGCCTCGGCTACCTACCACCCCACCCCAAGCCAGGTGTGGTGTCCTCTGACCACAGCCTTGGTAGCTCCTCTTTCTTCTTCTAAGAAACAGTTATAAATGTTTCTGTAGATACATACCTATTGTCTAGTGTGAAAATGTTGAACTCATGGAGCATTATGCTTCTTAGCATCCTCTACGTGGCCATATGGTTGTGCATGATTGGAGTTGTAGTCAAGCAGATTTCCAAGCTTGAGCTAGGGAAGGCTGGTTGATACCTAGAATGGAGATTTGCGGGTGGGTCTGACATCTGCATCCAGCGGAAGGAAATGTTAGCGAGAACGTGGCCTGGTTCAGGCATAATGCTAAGCCATAATGCGATTGATTCAGTGAATGATTGATTGATTGATTTACCTGGGTTAGTGTGACCTCACCCATTATTGCTGAGCATTAAATACACACTGGGCTGCGATAGCTTATTCAACAAACCATGGTTTAAAATGCTGAATTACTATCATTTGCAAACCAAGCTAGTAATCATCATGTTCAAGCAGTTAAAAAAAAGTTGTAGTATGCTCTGTCTCAGTACTTATCTGGACTCCAGGATATGATAAAAGAAAATCCATCTTTTTTTTTTTTTTTTGGTTTCTTTGTTATAATTATAGCTATTTATTTGATACTATTATTTTAGTAAATTATATTTTTGCATCTACACAATTTTCAGTCGTATTCACTATTTAGTTGTGTTTTAATTTTTCCCCTTTATGTTTATTCCATTTTCAACCATATATTTCTGTTTGCTTGTTTTTCCCTCTGTTGTTCTTTCTCTTAATTCTCCTGGATCTCCAGGCACTAGAGGAGGAGATAGACAGTCAGGCCGCGGCGGTGACTCAGGTGGTCAGCATCGGGCACTCCCTGGCCTTGCTAAGCTGCCGTGCTGAGCAGGCCTCACTGGCCGAGAAGCTCGACCTGCTCGAGTCCCGGCACGCTGAGGTTTCTGACCGATGCGGCCGGAAGGCTGCCCTTCTCGATCAGGCTTTGTCCAACGCCCGGCTCTTTGGGGAGGATGAAGTGGAGGTGCTCAACTGGTTGGCTGAGGTTGAGGACAAGCTCAGCTTGGTGTCCATCAAGGATTACAAACAGGAGGTCCTGCAGCAGCAACATTCTGGCCAGCTGGTATTGATCCATCTTTCCCATCTGTCATGACTGTGTTTATTTTGCTTCCCTGCTCCTGTTGATTTGAATCATTTCATTTTGATCTTCACCAAATCAAACATGTGGATGGATGGAGACAGTCTCTGAGGGACACGGGATTCAGAGTGGGTCCGTGTGCTCCGACAGACAAACTCTTGTCATGGTCTTCTTGCAAAGAAGGGGCCACGGTTCAGTGGTTCAGCAAATGCTTTGCGTATAAGATTTGGTTCTGGCATCTCCATTTAAAGGAGAGCCATGTAGTGATGGGTGGAAAATGTTTTTTTCTCCCTGAGGTTCTGTTGCCCAATTCTAGCCCGATCCTTGGATGGAGCTGCAGCTTCTGAAGCTCCTTCCTGTTGAGGTCAGGCCTCTTGCTGTAGGGAGCACAAGATAGTTTTTGACCCATTGCAGCTCTCATCTTCTGCAGCCATTCATTTCTCCAGAGAAGTAAAAGGGAGGTCTGCAGTGGTGGGGTGTGTGTGTGAAATCTGGCCCTGGTGACTCTGTTGCCTTGAGGGAGGACCAGAAAAGAAGCTGGCAGATATAACCATCCATGGGGAATAATCTTCTGTGCATTATGAGAGTAAGATGTACTGTGAGAATAGGGGTCCCACTAGTGAATTCAGGAGGATTTCTTACCTGGAACAGCAGTAAGCCAAGGGGTCATTCTGCTAGCAGGCAAGGAACCAACAGATCTCCCTTCCAAAGCTATGAGATTCATTTCAGATTGACCATATGGTAGCAGCATCAGGGGCAGGAGGAGGTCCAGGTGTTCCCTTCAGCCCTGTCCCTCCAGTCTTGGGCTGGAGACCCTCCTGTTTGGCACAGGTAGCAGGCATCTTTCCTTGCTGCCTGCTCAAGGCATCTGTTTTACCTGGCTACAACTGCTGCACAGAGCCCTCCTGCACAGGAGACACACACACGCCAGTCTGTTGGGCAGGCTTCATCTAGCAGCGATGTGTGGTGATCCAATTTGCCTGCTCTGGTGGGAATTATTTTGCTTTATTTATGGATTAAAGGAACAGTCCATAAAGATAACAAGGTTAAGCAACATCAGAAGACCCCAAATCACATGCTTCGGTCCTTCACAAACCCTAAGATCTTTTCCAGGGAAGCTCCACATTCTGAGGGTGTTTTTTCCCCTTGCCTTTCTTCCTAGACTTTGAATGACGAGATCGTGAACCGCAAGAAGCACGTTGACCAGGCCATCAAGAACGGGCAGGCCCTCCTGAAACAAACCACAGGTAGGAGAGGAAAAGTTGCCAGGTGACCTGCCTTGCCTCTCCAGCAGCTGGCAGGGATGGACCTCTGGAACCCCATTGACTGCAGAATGTGTGCACAAGTTGCTGCTGTAGCCCCCCGGCTCCTTCCCTGCCTCCTAAAATGAACGGGGCTTGGGAAAAAGGCAGTGCGGACAGGGCATTGAAAGGGTGGACTTAAGATCCAGCCCATCAGACCCAGAGATGCTGCCAGATGGCTGGGTGTTGTGTTTCCCATCATAGGCCTTGTGTATCTAAAGGATCCCATCATTTCCCTCCTTGTAAAGCCAAGAAAACCTTCTGGTAACCCACCTCTGCAAAATTCACACTTTTGCCATTTCATGATGAAACTCCTTTTCGGAATGCCTGTATCCACTCCTTGGCAGGATCTGCAGAGAGATTCTAGATTCAAGCAGACCCCCCTTTTTGGGGCGGGGGGCTTGGCACCCTTTCTGCCCAGTTCCTCAAGAGTAAGCCCCCTGGAGAGAGCCAGTTTGGTGGTGTGGTTAAAAGCACCAGGCTAGAAACCAGGAGAACTTGAGCTCTAGTCCCATTTTAGGTGAGAAGCCAGCTGGGGGACCTTGGGCCAATCACTTTCTCTCAGCCCTAGGAAGGAGGCAGTGGCAAACCACATCCAAACATCTTGCCCAGGAAACTGCAGGGACCTTTCCAGGCAGTCGCCAGGAATCAATACTGACTAGAAGGCACCAAAAAAAAAAAAAGCCCTATGGAAATCCGCATGGCTCAAATTTGTGACATCAGTTTGCTGCAAGGGAAATGGAAGGGGATTACTGAGAAGGTCCGAAAAATATTCATAGGAGGAGAAGGCTTGAAAGGAAGCCATGCTGATTTCCATCTTGGTTTCATTGGGGAAAACAGGAAAAGCCCTTAAATGGGGGGAGAATTTGCAAGAGAAGGCCATGCTGCTCTGCTCACAGACACCTGCGTGAGGCTCAGGCCAAGCTCATGCTGACACGCCCGCTTCCTCTCCAAGTAACTGCTCTTTCTTCCCTTATTACCGGATGACAAAAACATCCTGGTCTGCTCACCTTTGCTGGACCTTTATGGCTGATAAATCAATAGGTGTTATAGATTTATCAAGCTCAAGAGCCTGTAGGCACACAGCATTAAAAAGCTCTGACCACTGACCCAGCCCGAACAGGTGGGCATCTTGTCAGACAGCGGGGCCCAAGCCCTCTTCCCACTTCATAGCCAAGAGCCAAGCGTGGGATGCAGAGAGAGAAGGCTGCTAAATCCGATCTGGAGGTTGAAGCTTCCTTATTGATGAGGGCCATACCTGCACCCGGTTCTTCTGCCCAAAGATACCACGACTGGGACTCTGCAGGAAACATGTACCCTTAAAATGCTCTGCCAAAATACAGAATTCACAGTCCAAAATTTTGCACAGGTGGGATGGTCAGTGAGTCAGGCCTTGTATGCCCAGCTTGAGGGCACCCTCCCATAGCCTGGATCCACATTCGGTGACTTTTTCAAGCCAGATGCTTGGTGATCTTCTGCAGGGGAAGAGGTGCTGCTCATCCAGGAGAAACTGGATGGCATCAAGACCCGCTACTCAGACATCACCGCTGCCAGCTCAAAGGCTCTCCGTACGCTGGAGCAGGCACGGCAGCTGGCCACCAAGTTCCAGTCAACGCATGAAGAGTTGACGGGCTGGATGAGCCAGGTGGAAGAGGAGCTGATGGCTGGGGGAGGACACTCTCCCACCGGCGAGCAGATCCCTCAATTCCAGCAGAGGCAGAAGGTAAGGGGCTTTCCAGGGAAGCCAAGTTCCAAGCCAGGTCAGAGTTGGCCTGCTGCTGCCCTCTTCTTCCTGCCACAAATAGGATACAGGGATTTTCCTTTCTGGCAGTAGGAAATCAGACTATTGCTTCTCAGTGAGAAGCTTCCCTCATCCTCAGTAGGAAGAGCAGTCACCACCTTGCCTGTCCCCTTCCAAAGGCAGAAAGCAGAGCTCTGTCCTTGCGTTGGGAAGAGCTCTGAGGCAGTGTTTAGCCATTTGATAAAGCCAAGTCTGCCCCAGCTTGATGGCACACTCACAGAGGCTGGCCTTCTTCCCCCTAGGAACTAAAGAAGGAGGTGATGGAACATCAGCTTATCCTGGACACCGTGAATGAAGTGAGCCATGCCCTCCTTGAACTGGTGCCTTGGCGAGCCCGCGAAGGATTAGATAAGCTGGTCTCAGACACCAATGAGCGGTATAAAGCAATAAGCGACACCATCAAGCAACGGGTGGCAGAGATAGATGCTGCCATCCAACGGTCTCAGCAGGTAGGCTGGGAGTTCCTTGTAAACCCTTGACGATGCAGACACAGCTCTCTGGGGTGCTCTGCTCAAGCGCAGGCAATGTGTAGATCTTTTTTCTCCAGTCACCCAAACCAATTCTCAGAAATCATGCATTAGTGCACAGTTCTAGTACCAGGGACCAAAACTAGTTTTTCACATGCTTCCTGGAGATGAAGCATTGGGGGGGTTGTTCTCCTAGGGCAGGCGTGTTATTTGAGGGCTATGCCAGTCTTGGTACAGCGCACCAAGATTTGTCCTTCGGGGACGTTTTGTGGGTTAAGGGATAAAATGCGTGGAGCAAAATAGTTTGAACCTTTGGGTCCCACGCATTCTGCTGGGGAGTGGCATGTGGCCTCCAGTCCTCTCCTAAAATAAAAGTTGGATTTCTTATGGACAGATCAGACTGCAATTATGCAACTGGACTCCCCTGCTTTTTCCACTTTCATAAAATTTGTGCCACTCCTTTCCTTCCATGCAGCACCAGGCTGGAATTCACTTGCTGCTTCTGCAGCACTGCCTTTCCCACTCCCCTGTGCCCCAGATGTCTGGCCCAGCATATTTAAGAGGTCCCAGATGGGGAAGACATATGCAGAGAGGGGTGCAGTATTCATATGTGGCATGGCAACCTCCCTGTACCTGTCGGCAGCTCCTTAAAAAGTCTGTGCCCTTATCCTGAGCTTGCAGAGAGCCAGGTGGTTCCAGGAAATGCACGTTGGCATTCAGGTGACATTAAGGAGGTGGCGAAGGGGCAGTGACCATTGCTGCCACCTGAACTCTAACAGGTATTTTCCTGAGCCCAGGGGGCATCTGAGTAGGCCTACAAAGAGGTATTGCTCCTTTAAGGAGCTGCTGGCAAGTACCATGAGGGTGCTACCCTCAATCTGAAGCATCTTTGCCCTTCCCACATGCAGATACTATGTACCTGGTGTGTGCAGCTTTGTTGATGCCCCGCCATAGCTGCCTTTTGCCAGTTAGTTTCCCCAGCTAACCTGGCCGTGCTTTCTTCTCTGACAGTACGAGCAGGCAGCCGATGCGGAGCTCGCCTGGGTTGCTGAGACCAGGCGGAAGTTGCTGGCGCTCGGCCCAATTAGGCTGGAGCAGGATCAGACCACCGCCCAACTGCAAGTGCAGAAGGTATGCCAAGGGGGAAAGAGGGAGGCCATCTTGGAGTAGCAAGCTTGGAAGATGGAGTGGAGTTGGGGATGGATGGACAAGGAGAGCAAGAGGCCAAGTTAAGTTCAGGTGGAGAGAAAAGGGAGGCTGACTGAAGGAGATGTTCTGGATGAAGGGAAAGGGACAGGAGAGCTGGTTGCTTCCAGGGCAGCAAAGGAGAGTTGTTAGGATTTATTGAACCCTTGAGAGATGCATTGGGCCCCATTGTGTGGAAAGATACAATATACATTTTGATGATGATGATGATGATGAAGAAGAAGAAGACGATGATGATGATGATGACGACGATGATGATGATGATGATGATAATAGAAGACTTTGTATCTTTAGGTGGCCAGGAGCACCCAGAAAACAGTGTAGACAGAATTTGTATGCAATGATCAAGAACAGGGTGGTGAGACCCAGCCATTTGCTCTTGTTTTATGCTTCAGATGTGTTAGCATTGTCTTCTTTCATGTAGGCCTTCTCCATTGACATCATTCGTCACAAAGATTCTGTGGATGAACTGCTCAGCCAGCGAACTGAGATTTTGGGAACTTGTGGAGAGGAGCAGAAAGCCATGCTGCAGGTAGATCCTGGGGCCTAGGAACAATTGAGGAAGGTCAAGCCCAGGATAGTTTGGAAATCCAGCCTTTGGAGGCTGCCCTGTGCATGGGCACCCCATTGGCCTACCCCAAACTGTGCCCTTGTTCCAACAGGAGAAGACCGAGTCTCTCCTGAAGCAATATGATGAGACCAGCCACCTCCACTCCGAGCGCTATGCTCGCCTGGAACGGGCCCAGGTTCTCGTCAACCAGTTCTGGGAGACCTACGAGGAGCTCAGTCCTTGGCTTGAGGAGACGCAAGTGTTGATTGGGCAGCTGCCTCCTCCAGCAATTGACCACGAGCACCTCAAGCAACAGCAGGAAGATATGAGGGTAAGTGTGCACCTTTGTGTGCGTGCGTGCCTTTGGGAAACGCTGAACTGAGTCTGCAGGGCTTAAAAATGGGCCCCTCTTTATGCTGGTTATGGGGGGGCTGTGAAACATCCCACTTCTGAGCAGAGAAAGCAGCAGCTGCTCTTGCCTTTGAGCTGTTCTGCTGGGTTGGAAACGGTACCAGCGCTTGCTGAAACAGGGACGGGTGGCAAGTCAACCAGTGTAAAGAGGGCAGTTGAAAGCAGTCACCTGGAGGAGCAGGAGCAAGCTGGGCAAAAGGTGCCAGTTGGGACAGGGGAGAGGAGAGGAAGGGGCTCCTGACTGATGTTAGACTTGCTAAGAAGACAGATTTGTTCCTCTTTGGGCTCACTGGCTGAGCCTGCTGTGGGTAGCAGCATGATGCTTCAGATTGGCTGGGCACGTTGCAGTGACCTCAAACATGGTCTGTCCTGGTATTAATACACTGCGTGAGCCAAACACAGGGTTATTCAGCCAACTGAGACTGAAACAATGCATGGCTAGCCCAATACACGAATGCAGATGTTGTGCTTAAAGACAGAAAGAGAGGATGGAGGTCTGACTTCCTTGCTGAGTCCTGTATTCACAATAAACTTGCATGCTGGCTTTCTGGCTTGCTAAAGTTATTCTTGACTGAGGTTGGTATAGTTTATGAAACTCAGAGCAAATTGTTGCCTATATATAGCAATGCCTTATTTTCTGGAGCCAGTAAATATTTTGGGCTTTAAGTGCTACCTCTTGTCTTCTCTTCATGCTCTTGGGGTCTCTGCATCCCAGAGCAGATGAAAGCGAAAGCTTTACTTTTTTCTATGCTTGACATTTTCTCTTTGTAGCAACTGAGGGAATCAATTGCTGAACACAAGCCCCACATTGATAAGCTGCTGAAAATTGGCCCTCAACTGAAGGAGCTGAACCCTGAAGAAGGGGCCATGGTGCAGGAGAAGTACTTTGCAGCAGAAGCCTCATACTCCCGCATCAAGGAGGAGGTCCGCCAGCGGGCTCTGGCCCTCGATGAGGCCATCTCCCAGTCAACCCAGGTTTGGAAACATGTTGCTGGCTTTTGAGAGCTTAGGACAGGGCAGGACGCTGATGGTAGGGGGAACATGGATTGGGATGTATTCTGCCATAGCTCCAGAAGAGACTGTGTCTCTTTGAGAGAGCCTGCAACCTTCACAGTAGGGCTTCCCTTGCTAAAGCTGTTGCTTACCATCAGATGAAGCCAGGGCCAAGGAAGAGAAACACGCCTCCAATCTCTGTGCAAAAAAATCAGAAGGGGGGACCCAGAAGTAAGGACAAGATTTAGAAGTGGCTTAGAAGGTCACCTGAGCAAACAGCGGCCCTGTTTCAGGGCAGGGTGCCTTGTCTTGGCCTTTTGTGGATGGGCCAGCCCACCCCCCACCAAGCTTCAGCTGCCAGAGTAGGGTAGCATGAGGCTGGGTGGACCATTTTATCATCCTCTGCAAGCAGCTCATGCAGCCAAACTGCATGCCATGCCATTTTCTCCAAGAAATGTCAGTCCTTTGGAAAGCAAATGGGCAGAGCAGGGAGAAGGGCCTGAAGGAGACCCCAGGACATGGTCCCAGTAGGAATCTCCCTGCCCCAGAAGGTTCTCTTGGTCTGGGAGGAAGGTTCCCGTGCACCGATTGTGGCTTCCTCCCTGGGAGAGTAACAGCTGGGGGTGGAGGGGCATTTGGCCCCCTCAGTCTTCCCTGGGGACCACAAAGACTCTTCGCTTAAGAGATTAAAGGAGGATGGAGGCAAATAGAAGTTTGGCAAAGAATTTCTATTCTCAAGAGAAACAGAGGTTTTGCTGTTGTTGTTTTGGTATAGGGGTTTTTTTCATCAGATTTGTTTAATTTCCTTTTTGGCATCACAATGTTTTGGATTTATGCAAGGAATCACATTTGTTGTCCCCTCATTTCAACTTGTCTTGTGGAAGTTAGTTGTTAATCCTTAATGCTGTTATGTTAGGTTTTGTTCTGTGTCACATCTGTTGAAGGTAGTTCTAGAATACATTTTTATATTGCTTTAGTCATTTCTACTCCCTTTAGTTTGCCCTCACATTAATGCTGAGTTTTTCCTCTCATCACCCCTCCCATTGTGGAATGTCTTTCCCGTTGTCTGTTTCGGTGCCCATTTACCGTCTTCCCTGCGTGCGCGTCACCATTCATTGTTGTGTTGACTCCACCATGACAGATTGCAGAGGTAAGAATCCCCTCACCACATAACAAGCTTCCTGCCCTCTGAATTAGCCAAAATATTTTCATCAGATGATGCTCTTGTTGTCCTTGTTTAGAATTCTGTCACGCCCACTTGAGAGCAGCGAGTGGAAGACCTTCTTGCATCCAGGAGTACTGACTGCTCCGGGGTGAATTCTTAGCAAGATGCATGAAGAAGTCCCCAGTTCCTAATTAGGAGTGGCCTATTCTGCTGCTGCCCCTGGTTTGGAGAGAGCAGAACTGCCTTGCTGTCTCTGTGTGCCCCCCCACCCCGCCCCAGGAAACAATGAATGTGAATCTTGGAGAAAGCAAGGGTGACAGAGGACAAAATGTTGTTCTCATGATCATGTATTTTACTGATGTTTCAGCTGAAGTCAAAACAAGGTGGCTTTCTCTCTCTGCCTTGAGGCCTTTTCCCCACTGAGAGCTTCCTAGAGAAACCAGAGTATGTCCTCTCCCCCAGCCAAATTATTGCTCAACAGCAGATTTGCTTAAGGCAGCTTACTTTTAAGGAAGCAGTTCTTGAAGGAACAAGGAAGGCCCGAGTACCTGGTTCCCAAAAAATGGTGCAGCCCACTCTCAACACACCTGAAATAGTTGGCTTCCTGACCCCCGTAGCTGCTCCGTGTTCTAGGGTGGGTTGCTTTGGAATTCAGGCAGGTGCAGAAGCAATTTATAATGTGACCTCAGAGAGGCAAATGCCCCACGGGGCACCTCCAGACATGAGCTTGAATGACAGTTGATGCTCCTGATAGAAAGGAAATTGATTTTATTATGAAAGGCCTCAAACAAAGGCACACACGTCACATCCAAAGCTTGCAGAAGATTTGGGAGTTTCGGTTCTCATTTTAATTCCCTGACTTGAATCCTTAATGCCCTTTTGCCGTCAAGTGTAGGATAGTGCTTTTACCTGTCCCTTCAAGAATTCGTAGCAGATCATAAAGGGTGCGGGGAGCAGGAACAGGGAGAGTGGAGGATAGACCACTCTGGGCATAACCAATTCCATGAAATATTTGACTTCAGGATTTGCTGTTAGTCGCAGCAACTGGTTTTGATAATGTTAACCAGTGTCCTGGGATTAATCTTTCCAAAAAATATGACACTCCAGAGAGGAAGTTGCAAAGATCATATCTAGAGAAGAGCATGTTGGCTAAGAAGAATCAGTCAAAGCAGCAAGGAGGTAAACGCGCCCTTTGGCGTAGCCAGTTGGAACTTCATTGTGGTCCTTCCTTCCATTCAGTTCCACGATAAGATAGAGCCAATGCTGGAGACGCTGGAGCACCTCTCCTCCCGCCTGCGCATGCCTCCGTTGATCCCAGCTGAGGTTGAAAAGATCCGGGAATGCATTGGTGACAATAAAAATGCCACGCTGGAGCTGGAGAAGCTGCAGCCGTCCTTTGAAGGGCTGAAGCGCCGGGGAGAAGAGCTGATTGGACGATCCCAAGGAGCAGACAGAGATCTGGCAGCCAAAAGTAAGGTGCTAGAATTGCTTGGAATCTAGGACTCGCGCATGGTCTCACTTCCTTGGTGTTGCATGGGATCTGGACAGCCACATGTTTCCTAGCACAGAATGTAGGATTTTTTTTTCCTGTAGGTTTGTGGGGAAGTTTTAATCCTTCTTACTCCATTTCAGACATCCAGGATAAATTAGATCAGATGGTATTTTTTTGGGAAGACATCAAAGCTCGGGCTGAGGAGCGTGAAATCAAGTTCCTTGATGTTCTGGAGCTGGCAGAGAAGTTCTGGTATGACATGGCTGCCCTCCTAACCACTATCCGAGATACACAGGACATTGTCCATGACCTGGAAAGTCCTGGGATTGATCCATCAATCATCAAACAGCAGATTGAAGCAGCTGAGGTAGGAAGACAGAACCGTTTCCTATGCTTCGTACTCTGCAGGCTGTTAACTTCTGGAATGCGTTCCCACAAATTGTGCATAACGTGAGCTCTTCAAAAGAGTTGTGAAAGCCAAGAGAGGGAAATTCAGACTTTCCCACTTGGCAGAAGGCATTGGTTTAAGAAGAGATACATCTTAATTCTATGATTTCCTATTCAGAACAATTGCTGGAACAATTCTGGTGGAAGGAGAGAGATTATGCTAGCTTTCTGTTTCAGCAGGCTGTGACCTCCTTTCTAAGAATAAACTTTAGAATGTTTCTTCCATATAATTAAAATCTATGATATGGGTATGGAAGCAACAACAAGCCACAGACTGAAAAGGATTTGGTGAAGAACCTGAACATATCCCATTCTTTGATCTACTTCACCATTTGTCTGCTACTTTGTACTTTGTTATAGCAACAGTATATATTGCTGTATAAGCATTGCACTCTAGGAATAAACTCTGATTACAGCCACAATTTCAGAAACACAGTCGCTGATATATGAGTTGCTCTGGTAGGCCAAGTTTGCTAATAAACCATCTGCTGCTGCTTGACCCTCCCCTGCAGACAATCAAGGAGGAGACTGACAGTTTGCACGAAGAACTGGAATTCATCCGAATCCTCGGGGCCGATCTGATTTTTGCCTGCGGGGAGATGGAAAAACCAGAAGTTAAGAAAAGCATTGATGAGGTAGGTAATAGTCATTTCAGATTTGGAGTGCTCTGATGTGACGTTGGGACGGGGGGCAGGAAGGCACGATGGGGCATCTGTGTAGGAGTGCTCCCAAGCTGCTCGACAAGAAAGCCATGCCATTTGCACCCCAGCCAGGTGGAAGATCCTGGCAGGCAGAGTGCCAGAGGTGCTCCCTCTGCCCATCCACCGAACTGGGCACCTCTGCCAAATCCCCTTCCGCCGAAGCGCTCTGTCGCCAGCCCCCAACCTGGTAGATTGTGCTGGAGCTGTGGGCTTCTTCCTGTTCTTGTAGATGAATAGTGCCTGGGAACACCTGAACAGAACCTGGAAGGAGAGGCTGGAGCGGCTGGAGGAGGCCATGCAGGGCGCAGTGCAGTATCAGGACAATCTGCAGGTGACGCCGGAGGGCCTGGACGGAGGGGCGGTCCGTCTTTCTCAGCAGGAGGGCTGCGGCTGTCCCTCCGGACCCGCTGGCCGGAGGAGATCTCCTGGCAATGTCACTGGAGGGGGAGAGGATTTGGAGGGGCTGAGGCAGGACGTGGATGCAGAGGCCTAGCGTACTCAAGTCCAGACCTGTTTTGCCATTCTCACACCAAGAACCACGCCGATGAAACAGAGCGACTGCTGCTGAATTTGAGTGGGGCGATTTCTGCCCATTTTTCAGGGCTTAGGGGGGCTCAAGGGTGATATGGGTGTGCTTAGCGCACCCATTTTTAGCTTTAGTATACCAGCAAAAGACCAACAATTCTGCAGTTGAAATCCAGCCGTTTTGCTGCTGAATTTCAGTAGCAGGAACCTTGACTGCTTTTGCTGTGGTAGAGGATAAGGGTAATTGAAGGTTGCTCATCCCCCTCCAGCTAATGGGAGGCCAAAAGGTTTTTGGTGGGGGCAGAGGGGTTTGACTGCAGCCTGTAATGGACATGTGCTGTGCTGAAGATCCAGTGTCCTCATGCCTGGCCAGTACAAGAAATGGCATAATTAGAGTTGAAGGAGACAGATTCAAGGATTGGAATATTGGGAGCCATTGAAGCATGGGGGCCTCTGTGCAGATGTGTAGGAGTGGTGTGTCTCAGGAGGAGAGTCCTGATCCTCAGAGCCTGCAGCTTGGCAGGATGAAGGTTAGCTAGGTTCTCCTTCATTTGTGTCCATGTTCTTTTTTCAGGCTATGTTTGACTGGCTGGATAACACCGTGATTAAACTCTGCAATATGCCTCCGGTGGGCACAGACCTCAACACCGTCAAAGAACAGCTGAATGAGATGAAGGTGTGTGCGTGCATGCCAAGCAGGAAATACGTGCAGTTTTCTCCAAATCTGGAGATGTCTGTGGTGGTAGTAATAGCCTAGAATGTCATCCTCATTTTCTACTCTCTGGCAGGAATTTAAAATAGAAGTGTACCAGCAGCAAATAGAGATGGAAAAGCTGAATCACCAGGGAGAACTTTTGCTCAAAAAAGCTACAGATGAGACAGACCGAGACATCATCAGGGAGCCGCTGACAGAGCTGAAGCATCTTTGGGAGAATCTGGGTGACAAAATAGCCCATCGGCAGGTATGGCAAACTCCCAGACCCTGGGCTGGCTGGCTGGATAAGGGGAGGCCTTATTCCACTCGGTCATTTCCGAGGTGAGGCCAGAGCTCCCACCTTTCAGGACCAGGCTCTTTGAGGAAGAACTCCTCTCGGGTGGTCCTAACCCTCACCTGTCTACATCTGAAGAGGCTCCGGCTAATGTGCAGTTGATGGAAATGAGCAGGGAGGCCTTCTGTCTGGAGGCTGTATGCAGACCGTGCAATACTCTAAAACCTTTATAGTTTTTCTTTTCTTTTCTGAGCAGCAGTATTGTTTTTGTCATCAGTTAGCCAGTCTTTGAATTCCCATCTGTTCCGTTTTTCAGCCTGACTTTTGTATTTTGGTTTGTGCTATTCTTAACTTATTTAGTAGTTTGTTAGTTTTGTAGCTGTATTATTTTAAAAACATGGTGAGACTTCTTGAGTACCATTTGTTGGGGTGGAAGGTGTGATAAAACATCCCATTGAATATTAAACAAATCTTTCTCTACCCTCTTCCTCCTCTTCACTAAACAGCACAAGCTGGAAGGGTCTCTCTTGGCCCTTGGCCAGTTCCAGCATGCCCTGGCTGAGCTAATGGCATGGCTGACCCACACCGAAGAGCTGCTGGATGCCCAGAGGCCCATCAACGGGGACCCCAAAGTCATTGAAGTGGAGTTGGCTAAACACCATGTGAGTGCGAGGAGGGGACGGACGCAGAGTCCTTTGGCAGGAACGTCGTCTCAGAAAAGGGTTCTGCTTTGATTTGTGTTATTTCTCAGGGGTCTTGAGGGCCATATCCCTGCTCTAGCTTGATGATAGAAGTCACTCAGCTCCTTTAGGTTCCTATTTTTTCGTTTCCAGCATCTCTGTGGCCACTGCCTTAACTACCTTGACATCTTAGCAGTCTGCTGCCAGAAAGTAGTCAGGTGGTAGACATTCACTGGTGTGGATCCTTTGGCCACTGGGTGATTAACTAGCCTCCTACCTGGAAACTGCACCCCCTCCACAGGAAACCCCACCTTCTGATGCCATTGCAGATCAGTGAAGCTGCCTCTTGAGAGTCTGCTGGGGCCAGAGAGCCGAGGGGCATTTCCCCTTGGCCACACTGGGCCTAGGAGAGCTAATCACTTAACTCCAGCCAGCATCTTCTCATCTGCTTGGATTCTGGATGCTAAATTAGAGTGCAGGAGGAAGCCAAGATGGCTCCCTTGAAAGAGCTCCTTCTTTCCTCGACGTTTTCAGTTTGAGTTGTCTTCCGCAAAGGCAACGCTTAAAGCTGAGCCCTGTTTTGTCCTCCACCCCCTGACACCATCCCAGGTGCTAAAGAATGACGTCTTGGCCCACCAAGCCACAGTAGAGACAGTGAACAAGGCTGGCAACGAACTCCTGGAGTCCAGCGCGGGGGAGGATGCCAGCAGCCTGCGGACCCGTCTGGAGACCATGAACTCCTGCTGGGAGTCGGTGCTGCAGAAGACGGAGGAGCGGGAGCAGCAGCTCCAGACGACTCTCCAGCAGGTAGGCAGGGCAGGTCTGCGGGTCTAGTGAGCTGGGAAGATGAAGGGGGATGCGCGGAAGAAAGAGTTTGCCATCCCTGAGCTCCTGCCTTGAAACTGGTCCTCTTGCTCAGTTGGCCAGGCCAAGCTGAAAAAGGGCAACTTGCATGGGGACTTAATGTGATTTTCAGGGCCCTTTGCAGGTAGTTATGTTATTACCCCCAAAAGTATCATTTTTGTTATTTTGGATCTGAAGCCCTTGTAAGCCTGGATTTACCAGGAAAGATGGAAGTGGCTGACCTTGCATTTAAATCCACAAATGGCCCACCTGGTCCTTTGCGTGTGTCACAGGCTCAGGGCTTCCATGGTGAAATTGAAGACTTCCTTCTGTGGCTCACCAGGATGGAGAGTCAGCTGTCAGCTTCCAAACCGACGGGTGGACTGCCAGAAACTGCCCGGGAACAACTCAGCGCCCATATGGTGAGTCACAGCTGCAGACTGATGACCCCTACAATGATGGAGGGATTCAGTTTGGAAAAGTGCTTCTTCCGTAATAAAAACGCCCCTTAGAGAGTTGGCCTAAAAGACAGATAGAAACCTCTGAAAAAGAATTAGGGGAAAAGGCTCATTGAGCTTCATTTTACCTGGCACAGCATAGTCGTAGAGTCCTCATTAAAGTTCTGTGGTTTCACAATAGTTTGGTCAACAGTTCCCAAGTCTTGTAGGAAAAAGGTGCACACAGCCACGTGTGAAGATGGTACGTATCCACTTTAGACATCTAAACACAGCAGGAAGCTGTCATTAACCAGAAATTCCCTGAGCCAAAGAGTGGTAGCAAAGGAGACGTGGTGTATCTTTGAGGAGAAATCCTGCAAAATGTCCCTTGTGAAAAATGCTTCTTCGTGTTCTAGGAGCTCTATGCCCAGTTCAAGGCCAATGAGGAGATCTACAGCCAGCTCCTGGCGAAGGGGAGGCTGATGCTTCTGAGCCGTGATGATTCCGGATCTGGATCAAAGATGGAGCAGAGTGTGGCTCTCTTGGAACAGAAGTGGGTCCTTGTCAGCACGAAGATGGAAGAGCGAAAGGTAGTGTGCAGGGCTGATAGGGGACACCAAGCACCAACTTACTGCACTCAGATTGTTATGATGCAAATAGACACTGGAGAAAAAGATGTGCCTTTCTCTGGCAGCACAGCAGATATTTGATTTGCAGGTCGGTTTCCAGCTTTATGTGAGTAAACAGTTGGAATTTACTCCGCATATTGGAGTCATGGACTTCACAGAGGAACTGTTGAACTTGAGTGGAACAGAAGAGCTCAGGACAGCGTTTCTTAACCATGGCCACTTGAAGATGTATGGACTTCAACTCCCAGAATCCCCCAGCCAGCATGGCTGGCTGGGGGATTCTGGGAATTGAAGTCCACACATCTTCAAGCAGCCACGGTTGAGAAGGACTGGCTTAGGAGATAGGGCTGGGAGGGAGAAGCAGGAATCCAAGTTTGCTGAAGGAGATGTCATTGATATGAGTTCAGCCTCGGAAAGCAGCATGGCACATGCCAAGTGCCTTTTTCTCATTAGTTCCACTGACCTGACACTCGGCTCCATGGTGAAAGCAGTTATTGGCAGGGTAGAAACAGGCTGGCTTTCTCTGTATCGATACCCATGCTGGCTGGGGAATTCTGGGAGTTGAAGTCCATCCATCTTAAAGTTGGCGAGGTGGAGAAACTCTGCTCCGTATCCTTCACAAAGTACAGCCTTGCAGTTCCATAGTCCCTGCGCAGAAGCCTGCTTGTCCCTGTGCCTGAGATCAGGAGGGATGAGATGCGGTTGGTGACTGAATACAGGAAGCAGGATTGGTTCCAGCCCAGTGGGATGTAAAGTTTGCATCCAGTGGCCTCTCAAAGCTCATAAGTGAACCTTACTTATCTGATTTATATACCACCCTCTCTGGGCGGGGAGGGTCTTTGCAAGGCTTCCCCCATTTCCATTATTTGAATAAGCTGCTGAAGAGCCCAGTGGAGCTCCAGTTAATCCTGTGAATGAGCCCCTGACGCAGCACGACAATCAGAGGGTAGACTGGCTCTGTTTTCAGGGGAGGGGGAGGGAGATCCAGTGGGGAAGGTGATGTTCCTTCAAGGTTTCCTTTCCTCGCCAAGCACTCAGGCCCCTCTTTTTTCAGGAAGCTGCAAGGGGCTGCAGCAGTTTTCTGCCTCTTTCACAGAAAAGTTTCAATTAGCTATTTTGAGTCAGCTTCTCTCCATCATTTTCACGGGGGTGGTGAAAGGGGGAGGAATTCACCCTCCTGAGGCTGGCGTTAGAAAGGTTGTGACCACCTGGGGCTTTTCAGACTGGGTCTTGAGCAACTTGGGGTTGGGAGGGTCACAATTAGAAAAAGATAACAAATTAGACTTAGATAGGCAAAGCCAGAAAGTGGCGTATTGATTTCTTATGTGTCATTAACCTCAGTGAAAGGGTGGTTTTACTCCTGGAGCAGGTGCACGCAAAATTCATGCTCTTGGCCTGAGAGGCCAACCATGGTGAGACTTGCCAGGTGTCCCTTTTTTTCTGCCCCCCTTTCTCACCTCCCTACCTTGTCCCCTATTTAGTCCAAGCTGGAAGAGGCGCTCAACTTGGCAACCGAATTCCAGAATTCGCTGCAGGACTTCATCAACTGGCTGACCCTTGCAGAACAGAGTCTGAATGTTGCTTCTCCCCCAAGCCTGATCCTTAACACTGTGCTCTCCCAAGTAGAAGATCACAAGGTAAGGGCATTCCACATTTCACCCTGTAATGACACCCCCCCCCCAACGCCTTAGGTTCTGCTTAACCTTGGCAAAAGGCTCACAGCAGCCCAGAGGGTCTCCTGGGGGATGGGTGGGAGGTCAGCCAGGTCCTCAGGCTTCTCTCAGATCACACCCAAAGGAAGGCGACTTGGAAGCGTCCCATAATGCCAGGATCCCAAAGAAGCGCCTGTGGAGGGATTTATCTTGTCTTTCCCTGACAGGGTTTTGCTAATGAGGTCAACGCCCACCGGCATCAGATCATTGCTCTAGACCAAAGCGGAAACCAGCTGAAGTTTCTGAGCCAGAAACAGGATGTGGTCCTGATCAAGAACCTCCTGGTCAGCGTGCAGTCCCGCTGGGAGAAGGTCGTCCAGCGGTCAGTTGAAAGGGGACGGGCTCTGGACGATGCCAGAAAGCGGGCAAAGCAGGTGAGTGCCATGGGGGGCAGTGCAGTTTGTGAGCTAGTTGTCAGGAGCCGAACAGGTCAACTGTGGACCTACAAAATAGGTTAGATCCTTGCAAAGAAGTGGCGTTATCCCAGATGCCACGCTTGCCAACTTAATGCAGCAGGGAAGGCTACAGTTAAAATGCATTAAAAGCTGTGGGCTGGGCAGTGAGTGGGCCTCAGGGAGGGGATTCTGCTGGGGGAACCAACAATGTGAGGAGAGAAGAAGGCATGGCTAGTTTGCTCAGAAGGAAAGGGAGGTTGAGGCAAAATGGCAAATCTTGTGGAGCAAGGAAAGTGTTGGGAAGATGTGAGCTTGTGCAGGGGAATGGGAGAACACAAGACAAACGGGGAAAATAAACTTGGGAAGAAAGGGAGAGAGCAGCCAGGTTAATTAGAAGTTTGGTAGTGGTGCAGAATGGGTTGGAAAAGTGAGGAAGCCAGGAGTTTCAGCTCCATAAAGAATTGGCAGGGGAGGCTTCTGGGTGCATGTCTCTTCAGTAGATGTAGTGGGATGTGAGAATAGCCTTGGGAGACAGGAGGAAGAGCCGCAGCCCAGACGATGGTCTGTTAAGAGACATCTGAGTCCAAAAGAGGGATGGGGGTGGGAAAGCCTCTCAGAAGGGACCCTCCCAAGTTCTCTGGAACCTAAAGGCGGGGAGGGGGATGTGCTCTCAGCCTGCAAGATTGTGTTACTGTAACCTGACAGTGGGGTTAGTATTCTTGGTTTTGGCCTCCTGGTTTGGACTACCTTGAAGGCTGACAGTACAGGAGTTCTGAAGGCATCCTGGAAAAGAGAGATCGACTCCAAGCTGGGGGACACTTCTTATCACTACCCGATGAGTAAGAGTCCGCACTTGGACTGTCAGCTACCTTGGCAGTAAGCTTCTCTAGACCTGAGACAAGTCAATACCTAAATGCAAGGGGAAAAGACCGTCCCAGAGATGTCCCTGATAATGTATCAGGGAAATGATAACCTGAAGGTTGACACGGGTTTTGCTGGGAGAAACAAGGATCAGATATGTAACACTTACTCTTTGGGGTACATTTTTGCCATTCTAGTTTCATGAAGCTTGGAAAAAGTTGGTGGACTGGTTGGAAGATGCTGAAAATCATCTAAACTCCGAGCTGGAAATTTCAAACGATCCTGACAAAATCAAACTGCAGCTTTCCAAGCACAAGGTTGGAGTCCAGTTACAGCCTCTTCGGGGGGCCATTTAAACTAGGGTTGGGTAGCAGGATCGACTTCTCTCTGCCACCGCATCATGGATCAAGGCCAGGCGGCCGCGAAGGCTGGCGGCCAGGCTTCCTGTCCGGAAGGGTGGGCTCCATCGCCTCTCATTTCTTGCACCCCGAGCCTAAAGCGCCCGGGCCCCCCTTGGGCGTCCCAGGCGAGATGGCGTGGGCGGGTGAGTTGTGCGTTTAAACGCTCAGAGAACTGGCGTATCAGCTCTCGATTGGCAACCCTCAGCGAGGGATCTTGGAAGTCTGGTTTAAAAGTACATTCCTGAGGGTGAAGGCATTCCATGAATAGCACAGGCAAACTCAGCCCTCGTGTTCTCAAACCAGGTTTGAAAAGTCAGCCTACAGAAGAAATAAGTTATACCAGGGATGGATGTGCACTGTCTGGGCGGGTGGGGGGGTTGTTTTTCTAGTGGCCACACTCAAATTTTTCTTTGGTTTTTATACCTGAGTTGGGGGAGTAATTCAGTGCTACTGCTGGGGAGGGATTTGGGGCCTGTTGTGTGTGTGGGAGTATTAAGTCGTGCACAGACTCAACATGTCATTCTAACCTTTATCTGAGGGGGGGAAACCGTTAAAACTTTGGAGGGGCTGGGAGGAGCAAAAGGTAACCCCCCTCCTCAGGGGCACCCACAAGGCGGGTGGGTGGGTGGGTCCAAAGGTCAAGAGGGTTGCCGTGACCGCATGACTGAAGCCCCGACCCTGTCTTATGTGTGTTGTGGCATGTAAGAAAAGGGCGGAGCTCCAACCGTGCGATCCCGACTGCCATCTTGACTTTTTGGACCCCCCGCCTGCAATCTCTAGATGCCCCTGGAGGCTGGGGAGCAAGAGCCAAGTTGGCTTGAACAGCCTGAACCCACTCCTCCTATGTAATTCCTTAAAAATAGGAACTCTTTTTTTTTTTACACAAATCAGCTACTTTAGGAATGTGGGTGGTCAAAAAGATGAGCACCGCATGGGGTTGCTTATTCATAGATTATATTTCAGCGGCGTGTAACAGATTGTCCCCTCCCGGCTACTCAGTGCTACATGAGTGAGGCCGGAGTGGTCAAGGAGGAGCAAGGACCTGGGAGAGGCCAGGTCGACCAACAGCCTGTGTGAGGAGTGGACCGCGAGAGCCCGTTACCGAAGAGGACGGGAGAAGGGCTCTCCAGATTTAGACCTACGTGTTCTTAGCTGCTCTTCATGCAACAAAGCTTGTTGCATCTGCAGCAAAACAAGTCTGTGACTTGCCGCGCAAGTTCTTGCGCATGAATTATTTCAGGGCCCCGGAGCAAGCCTCTGACCAGATGTGAATCGTTTGGAACATCTCCTTTTAGCAGATGTAGAGAGGACAGTGATCTAGCTTGCCCGGAACGGTTCTCTGCCCTTCGTCTTTGACCCCTTTGGCAGAGTTTTATTCTCTCCACCTCAGAGGAACATTGGAAAGAAATTACACGAGTGGGCCCAGGCTTTGTCTGTTGGCAGGAAGCCTGCAGCGGACCGAACAGAGCCAGACCCAGTTTGGCGTGAGAGGAGAAGCCGCCAAAAGGAGGACTGAGTTTGAAAACAGGCTGAATTGGGCTGGGGAGAAAGAAAGAGAGTTCCTCCAAGGCATCCCTTCTCAGCCCCCTCCCTCCCTCCCTGTCCACGTGGCCCATCTGCACTTCCCAGTCCATGCGGACATGCAGATGTGCCAGATGCAAAATGAGGGGAAAGCAGAAGCAGGAGTGCGGCCTCTCTCCAACTAGAATTGGAAGAGACAAACGGAAAAAAGATGCAGTGCTTTGCTTCGCCTTCCCTAATTTTTTTTTTTAATTTTTCTGTCAAAAACTCAGGAGTTCCAGAAAACCCTGGGAGGCAAACAGCCCGTTTATGACACCACCATCCGCACCGGAAGAGCCTTGAAAGAGAAAGCTCACTTCCCGGATGACACCCAAAACCTGGATCACCTCCTGGGGGAAGTCCGGGATAAATGGGACACCGTTTGTGGCAAATCCGTGGAACGGTGAGCGAGAGCAGCCGGTGGGGCTTCCCCGGAGCTGAAGGCCCCATGGGAGGTTGGGGGGGCAATTGCAAGTCTAAGCAGAGCTGTGCCGAGGGGCCCGGTGGGCTCCTGCTCACTCGTGCTGGAAGCTTTTCATATTTGGGCACAACTAAGCGCCGCCTGGGCTCCAAGGGGGAGAACACCCACTAACCTCCCCCCTCCGCTTCCCTTTACAGGCAGCACAAACTGGAAGAGGCCCTTCTCTTCTCTGGGCAGTTTATGGACGCCCTGCAGGCCTTGGTGGACTGGCTGTACAAAGTGGAGCCCCAGTTGGCCGAAGACCAGCCTGTCCACGGGGATCTGGATCTGGTCATGAACTTAATGGACGCTCACAAGGTAACTGCTGAGGTGCAGAATGGTGGATGCGGAAGGGAAGCGGGCAGCCCCCTTGGGTGCCCATGACAGCAGGGTGCCTGAAGCTCTCCCTTGTGGTCTGCCAGGCTTCCTTCCCTTCAGGTTTAAAAAGAAAGCGGAGGTGGCACTTTGCAAAATGAACGGCCAGCCTCCGGCTTCATCTTTCTTTCTAGAACATCCCGGAGCACCTTGTGAGGGCCTGGTGGGTAGCTGAGCCCACCTGTACTCCTTTCTCCCCTCCAAAGAAATCAGTTGGTCACAGTGGGTGGGAAGGAGGGAGGGGTGGTCGGAGGGGCCCGAGAGGAGGAACGGACGGTGCCGTGAGCCGCATTTTGCTGCCTGCGTGCAAATGCAGTATGTTGGTTCAAGGATGTTTTTTCCTTTGCTTGGTAGGTTTTCCAGAAAGAACTTGGCAAGCGGACAGGCACCGTCCAGGTTCTCAAGCGCTCGGGTCGGGAGCTTATTGAGAACAGCCGAGACGACACCACCTGGGTGAAAGTGCAGCTGCAGGAGTTGAGCAACCGCTGGGACACGGTCTGCAAGATGTCCGTCCTGAAGCAAACGCGGCTGGAGCAGGCCTTAAAGCAGGTGGGGAAAGACGGGGCGGCCTTTTCAGTTGCAGACCTGTGGTCAATCCACACCGAAGGCAGCCTTGCCTTCCATCCTTGTTCTTCCCTCCTTTACCCGCCTCTCCAAATGCTTTCTGAAAAGAGGAGGGTTTGAAGTTGCGTCCTCCTTTTGTTGGTCTCGGGAGCGCGCATGTCCCCTCGGTGGGAGTAGTTCGGGGCCCTTGGATTACCCCCAGCAGCGTTAAGCTCCAGTGTTTGGATCATCCGCAAGCTGCCCTCCTGGTCCTGTTGGGGCTCGAGACCACTGAGGGAGAGGAGCGGCTCAGCTTGGCAGGAAAGGGCTGGAGTCCAGAACCTGCTGGTTCCCACTCTGCCCCTTGACCTCTAGGCTGTCCCCATCTGTAGCTCTGGCTACCGGGAATTCAGAGAAAAGGCTCTTGGCCTTTCTTGTACACTTGGGTACCGGTGGTGAATTTGCCTCCTTCCCTCCCTCCCTCCCTCCCTCCCTCTCGGGGAAGTCTGTAGGTCTAATGGGAGGAGACTTCTAAGTTAGCAAGAGGGAAGATGGGAATCGTTTTTCTAAATCCCCAAAAGCTGAGAGCTCACAGGTCTTGCAAAATGGGCACTTCCCCGTGCTGCTCCTCTCTGTCAGTGAGACTCCTTCCCCCAAGAGGTGAGGCCTGGATGACATCCAGAAGTGGCAGAGAAGTCAAGGTGCCTATTGGTGATTCCTACTGCTAGAAATAACCCTGTTGCTTTCCTGCCTCTGGGCGCAGCTGGCTCCTGTGGCTGTGCCGCGTGGCCTCCTTTGGCCCATCCTGGGGGCATCTTGCCGAGGGGGAGGACTGACCGGGGGCTTCTGCGTTCCAGGCCGAGGAGTTCCGCGCAGCCATCCACCTGCTGCTGGAGTGGCTCTCGGAGGCCGAGCAGACGCTCCGCTTCCGGGGAGCTTTGCCCGACGATGCGGAAGCCCTGCAGTCGCTCATTGACGTGCACAAGGTGGGCAGCGATCCCGGGGATGGGGGTGGCTCAGGGGAGGGCAGAGAGGCTGCAGGTAACGGTGCCCGTGTGTTGCCTTGCGCAGGAGTTTATGAAGAAAGTGGAGGAGAAGAGGCTGGATGTGAACTCGGCAGTGGGGATGGGAGAGGTCATCCTGTCTGTGTGCCATCCGGATTGCGTCACCACCATCAAACACTGGATCACGATAATCCGTGCTCGGTTTGAAGAAGTGAGTCGCCACGGGGATGTTTGGCCTCTTGTGGCAGAATTGGTTTCTTTTATTAACTGTTCAATATTCCACACATGCGGAATAATAAACTCCAGTTCTCTGTATCTACACCTCTAGATGCACAGTCTCTCTCCCTCAGTCTTTTTTCGCGGTCTTTTTCTCTCCCAGGTTCTCACGTGGGCAAAACAGCACCAGCAGCGGCTTGAAGCAGCGCTCCTGGAACTTGTGGCCAATGCAGAGTTGCTAGAAGAGCTGCTGGCGTGGATCCAGTGGGCTGAGACCACTCTGATTCAGCGGGATCAGGAGCCCCAGAATATCGAGCAGGTCAAGGCCCTCATTGCGGAGCATCAGGTAGCGGTTTTACCTGGGTTGACCCTGCCTCCTTCCTCGGGAAAAGTGGCATTTGTTCCTCCCGTGGGCCCTGGCTGCATTGCTTTGCGGTGAGCGCCAAAAACGTGGAGCGCAGACTTTGCCTCCAGCAATGCTGTAACTGTTGCCTCTCGAGGTTGTGAGGATTTGCTTACAGGTGTGTGAGCAATGGTCAGCTGAGTTTTAATTTTCCAAAAGGGAGGCTGAGAAAAGATGATCTTCGCAGTAGCCAGACACTTGCAAAATGTTGCATCCTCTCTCCTTCCTCCTATCTTGCTTCACTTTCCAGTCCTTCATGGAAGAGATGACCCGAAAGCAGCCAGATGTGGACCGTGTCACAAAAACGTACAAGAGGAAAGCGACTGAGCCAGCCCACGGCCCTTTCATGGAGAAATCCCGCAGCAGCAGTGAGTTCTTAACTTGGGGCGCCCCAGTGAGCGTCAAGGAGAGAGGGGCTGGGGCTGAAATTTTAGCTCTGGAGGCCCCCCTGCCCAGTAGAACGTATTCCCCACATGGCTGGAGACGCTCCAGTCTGTGAACTGTTGTATATTTTAGGGTTGATCCTACCTTTCAAGGCCAAGGTCTAAACAAAGTGACCTCAGCCATCCCCAGCTGAGAAAAAAATCTGGGCGCAGTTTTGATGGGTGTTTTCTGTTTTCTTCCATGCTCCTTCCCTTTTTCCCTTTTCCGTTATCTGGCCTGGCTTGGCTTGCTCAGCTTCTTTGCTTCTTGTTCCAGGAAAGCCCCTGAACCAGGCAGCCCCTCCTTCCCTGCCAATCCTCTCGCAGACGGAGGCCAAGAACCCACGCATCAACCAGCTCTCGGCACGCTGGCAGCAGGTGTGGCTCCTGGCACTGGAGCGGCAGCGCAAGCTCAATGATGCCCTGGATAGGCTGGAAGAGGTGAGGGTCTTCTCCTGCACGTGCGCAGGGAGCCTTGGACATGGGGGGTGCGTGAAACAGTAACAAGGTTTTGAAGGTTTGGGTCGTTCTAGGTTTCAGATAAAATAACACGGATGGTGCAGGTAGGGCAAGGCTGGTGTGTGTTGCTTCTCCTCCCCCCAGCAGCTGCCAGGTTGCCCTCCCCATCTTCCCAGCACATTCCCTATCCACTTGCTCGCCTAAACTGCAAGCTTACTTTGAAGTAGCCACTTATAAGCTGACACCTCCTACAGTAGACATGTTGGCCATATTTGGGATTTATACTTAGGCACGCTTGGAGGACTCTAGCTGTGGGAATATGCCATAAAATAAGTTATTTGTCATCTTTTGCCACACGCAGAAGTTCCTGGTCAGTATCAGCAATAACAACAGGCCTAAAGTTTTGGCAGTCAATACATTTTTTTCTGTTGTCACCCCACAAAGAGTAAGATGCAACTTCCACAACTGGGACTGGATGCCCAGAACTTACTGGGGAAGAAAAGGCTTTTTTCCCCCTTTCTGATACTCATTTTTGGCAGGTGAAGGTCCCACCCCACAGTCTCACACAAAGATGCAACCCCAAGGAGCCCTCTGCAGTCTAACGATGCCCTGTGATGGGACTTAGGAGACCTTTCAGCCGGGGACGTCTGTGTCCCTGGGCTGATGCAGAGAAGGCTGACAGAGAGGGATATGTCTGCGAGTTCTGCTCTTGGTCTTAGAGCAGAAGGTTGACTGCGGCTCCCCTGTGCTTTTCAGGACAACCCATTTTGGGGTCCTTTATGGCTGCGTTTACACAGCATGCTTAGATAGATACGAAAATTAGCTATTTTTAGGTGCAAACATTACATTGAACTCCGCCTGGGTTGATTCAACACATTAAGTCTCAGGAAACCTATCCAAGGTTAAGTCTGGCCGGATGAGCACAGGTTGGGCAAATGCAGCTGATGGGTCTTTAATTGACCAGGTTAAGCATCTTGTGTGAACGGAGCACATACATTTTTCCCCCTTCTGTTTCCAAGTTGAAAGAGTTTGCAAACTTCGACTTTGATGTGTGGCGGAAGAAATACATGCGCTGGATGAACCACAAGAAATCCCGTGTGATGGACTTCTTCCGGCGGATCGACAAAGACCAGGATGGGAAGATCACCCGGCAGGAGTTCATTGATGGGATCCTGGCATCTAGTGAGTGCCTGCCTGCCTGTTCCCAGTCTTGCTTTGATTTCTGTGACATTTGCAACTTTGGAAGATTCTCTCCAGCATGGGCTACTGAGCGGCAAGAAGGGATGTCCCTCTGGCTCACAAATCTCTTTCAGAGTCATTGGGCTTGGCTCGCACAGAGGCAGAGAACCATCAACCCTTGGCAGCTAAGTTGTCTCAGATTGCAGGTTCAGGCTTAAGTGCTGGAAAGCTGACAGGTGGAAACTAGAATGGCTGGAGTCTTCCTGCCTGATGTACCTGTTTTTATGGGGACCTCTAAGTATCACACAGTGGTGCCCCCCAATCATGGGAGCTCTTTAAAGCGACACTGCTGGGCTGCGGGATGTCTAACTTAATGGAAGCCAGGCTGGAGTTTCATGATGGGGTGGGGGTGGAGGTAAGGACAGACAGATGCAAGCATGCAGGAGGGACCTCAGGACCTCTCTCCGGTTCCTCTTCCCTCTGTCCCCGGAACTTTGCAACAGGGGAAGGTCTCATTTCAGTTCCACATAGCCTGTCTTCATTTACATCCTTGTGACCTTCTTGGTCGTCCTTACATTTACAAAGCAGGAGGACTGACCGGGCTGATAATCCAGGATGCCCTTAAGTGGTCACAGGGGGTGCTCGTGGCCAAGGAGCCATTTTCCACAGCTGCTGCAGGTGCCCCTTGAAGGTGGCAGGGCCTTCCCGGTGCCAGCCAGGTACACAGCCTGCAGGAAGTGGCACCTAGCGTTGGATTGTTTTGTGTTAGGACTCAAACCCTTCCAGGCGCAATTCAGAAGCACTGGTGATCATTCTCGCTGGGAGCCCTCTGCACCTTCAGCCTTGGGTGTCTGAGGGGCTGCTCCTTGGAATGCAACTGGAGATGAGACGGCAGCTCAGGGCCTTCTTAATTTTCCAGGCTTTTCGATAAGCCGGGGGATGTTGAAGCCAAGCTAGCAGGGTCTTTTCTGCGGTGACTCCTCCTCCCCGGAGTTTGTTGGTATGGTCAGCCAATCAAGGCTGTTCTATGTTGCCAGGCCTTTGGCCCTGGCTGGCCTTATCTGCCTGCTTCAAACCCTCCCACTTTTATGCAGTGTTACAGTAGTCGGGTGGACCCATTTTTTATTTGTATTGCTACAAATCAGAGGTTTTTAGGTGAAAGACAGGCGGCAGTCCCGTTCGCTTGACCTGTTTAAGTGCTGCTACTCTTGAGTAAGCACTGACCTAATGATTCTGCAGCAGATGAGCCAGTAAGCCAACATTGTCTTTTGGCTGTCGCTTCCTTTTTTCTGATTGTGTCAGTTTTAGGAAAAAATCCAAAATTGCATTTCTGCCCCCTTTGCACAACATACCAGATGCCCAGGGAAGGGGGTAGAAAACGAGAAACTCAGAAGCACAACACTTTGAGCAAGCCGCGACTGCAGGGGTACTTGGGCTCCCGACTCTGTGTCTGTTAAAGCCACGGTGAGCTTCGTGTGAGCTGTTCTTTAGGGTTCAGTTGACGCCGTCGGTAAGTTATGCAGCAGTTCATTCAGGGCTCTTCTCGGCTGGAAGCCCTTTTTCTCATAGCTGTTTGCCAGGCATCTCACAGCAACTGGGACAACATTTGCACAATGCCACTTCATCTCTTGCAACGGAGTCTGCTCGCCTTGTCCCCAGAAACAAACCCCGGGCCCCCAGCTCTGGCGATCGAACGGGCCATGCTGGAGAGGCCTTTTTCTGCCCTCCTTGGGAAGGGAGGATCCTGGCATGCCCCCTCTCACTTTGAAAGCTTCACACGAGGGACCGGGCATCCATCTTGTCTCTTTCTCTTCCTTCCCCAGAATTCCCCACAACAAAGTTGGAAATGACAGCCGTCGCTGATATCTTTGACCGTGATGGGGATGGCTACATTGACTACTATGAATTTGTAGCTGCTCTGCACCCTAATAAAGATGCCTACCGGCCAACAACAGATGCGGACAAAATTGAGGACGAGGTATGGGCTTGGTTGAGGGGCTGGGGGGTCTAGGAGACAGTAAGCTAGACCCTCCCTGGTTTCTGCAGGCAAATAGTGCCCCGTCGCCACTGATCAGGAGGGTGTGCCATCGCTTTTCTCCACAACTTCCTTTCATGATGAAGTCCTGGGTTCTTATGAGAAAAAAGTAGATGGAATGGCAATAAGAAACATTCCTCCCATTTACTGTGCCTTGTGGCCTCCCTTCCCTTTCCACTCGCCCTCCTTTCTATATCTCGATGGTAGAACCGTTGAGTCTGGGATCCATTCTCTCGCAGGAAGGCTGTGCAGAAGGATTAGCAAGGATAATTGGACTAAATTAAACTGGATTCACCTGAGATTATTTTTCCCCAAAGCAGTGATCTGTCCCTTCCTCCTCTGCCCCCTCGCCTGGCAGCCATCCAGCTTCCCCACTCCTCCCAGGCACCTCCCCATTCCCTGTATTACAATCCATTAATTGTTTAATCGAGGTGCGTTATTTTACAGGCAATTCATCTTAATCAGTAGTTACTAATTAAATATGAATTTGTTTTGGGTCCGCGTCCTGCCGTTTTTTATGTCTGGCATGCATGTGCAGCCAGAGCGGGTCACCACCCACTGTAATTGGGAAGGAAGAAATCAGGACTGGTTTCCTGGATCTGGTGCCCCAGCTTGACTGGTGGGGAAGCCAGGCAGAGCACAGGACCTCCACTTTGGTGGTACTTTTTCTGCCCACTCTTCATCGCTGTTCTTGGGTGGAACATCTGAAATCCAGAGTCACCCTCCCTTGGGGTAAATACAGTCTTGGGCCCACGCTGTCTGTTGGGTACATTACAGACGTGTGTGAAGTGGGGAGGCTGGAGGGGACTTGAGCCACACTGCCCAGCCACAGCAGGTGGGCTTGGTGGTGGCACAGTGCCCCGAGATCTTGAGTCCAGATTGTCCTACCGCCACAAAGGCCACCGAAGGACCTTGGGAAGCCTCCACTTCTCACCCCTGCTGGGTGTGTGTGTGAAGACAGAGTGATGGGACCACCAAGTTTCCTCCTCCTCCTTCCCTGACAGGTGACAAGGCAGGTGGCTCAGTGCAAGTGCGCCAAGCGATTCCAAGTGGAACAGATTGGAGAGAACAAGTATCGGGTAAGGAGAAGAAGGAGCCAGGGTGGGGGGTCATCTGCTGTTACAATCTGGGCCCCTTGGCAGGCTGGCGGGGCCCTTGTTGCGTGAGGGAAAAATGCAGGCTCGGTCAGGAAGGGCCCTCAAGCTTATTTGGAAGGGAGGAGAAGGGCCCTGGGGTCTGGAGGCTGAGGCCTCACAGGGGCAGGGGTTCCTCGAGTACTGAAGAAGGTCCCTCGAGCCCTGCTGTGCTCTGAGGCTGTGATGCCTGTGGGGCGGGGGGGCTGTTTCCTGCCGCGTAGTGTAGTCCCTTGAGCTTCTCAGGTTTGAACAATTTCCTCCTGGATGCTCACAGAAAAATGGGTTCAGAAATGTGGCTTGTATCTTGCTTCTGATTTTGGTTTCAAGCTCCTGGAAGCTTGCCTTCCGTCTGAGCGTCTCTGTGTCCCTGAACTGGTTGGATTTTAGCCAAGGCGCAAAGAGCTGGAGGAGCTGCTCGGGGGCCACCTTTGCAGGGAGGGCGGGCGGGAAGGAAGCCGGGGCCCAGTCCCGGAACTGGCCAGAAGGCAGAAGTGCCGAGTAGCCACACCGTGTCCTCCCTCCTGCTTTGGGCCACTTGTAACCCCTTCCCCTAGCCTTCCCTTGTTTTAAGGGGGGACAGACACAAATGTGTGGCAGAGCAGGAGGAGCAACAGCTTAGTGATACGGGAAGCGCACAAAACGACGTCAGCATTGTTGCCCGTTAACACTGTGTGATGTGTCCTCTCTTCTCCCTTTCTTGTTTGCACCTTCTCCTCTGTAGTTCTTCCTCGGCAACCAGGTACAGTGAGTCTTGTGATGCTGCCTCTGCATTTTTCTGTAGCTAATTCTCCTTACAAGATGTGCATGTATATTTGTGTGTCTCTTTCCACACCAGCCTTTTCACAGCTATGGCTGTTGTGCTTGTGGATTATTAACTTGACAGAGTTGCTGGTATATACAGAAATGTAGTGATGCAACCAGGCAGTGACCTACAAGTGTGGGAATAAACACAGAATCACACACATACACACGCGGGTGCACCCAGGGGCACTGACTTTTCTTGTGTAGAATTCAGGCCTTTTTAGAATTGGAAAACTTGCTAGCGTCTTAAGTGGGAGTTGTGTTGCCCTGCTGAGGAGGCAGACAGAGCTTCCCAGTCCCAGAAATTCCAGAATGAGTTAAAGTAACAAAAAAACTTAAGAGAGCAGCCAGCCAGGGTTACCTCTCATAAGCCCCTGGTTCTTGAACTGTTCTGGGATACTCAGAAATGGATTGACCTTAGGAACAAGAGTTCAGGGGCTGCACCATCTCCCAAACTGACCACCAGCAGATGCGGAGATCTTCAGCCGACCTGCCAGCCTTTCAGACATGCCATCGGGAAGCTCAGTGATGTCAGGGACCTTCCCTCCCAGTCAGTTCACATCTACCTTGCCCGAGGAGCCGGTGGCACAGAGGAGCTGGTCCATCCCGCAGCTTTCCTCACGCCTGAAGTAACTGGTGCCGGCTGAGCCTGGGGGTTTGGGAGAATCACTCGCAAGGCCCAGAGTTTTGTGTTCACTGCACAGAGTTGCGAGTTTGGCCAAGTATTCTGTATATCAGCATCTTTCTGTGGGTTTCTATTAATTTCCCACTGCTTTTGAAATGCAAGTTCCAAATTCCTCTGGAAAATTCCCTTCCATAAATACTGTAGCACTAAATCTTCAAGCCATCTGCACGGCTCTTTCCACAAGAGAGACTGTTTCTTCCCCCCCCCCCCCCCCTTACTTCATGTTGAGACAAATTATGGCTGCAGAGGTGTTCCCATTTTCATTTCTGCCTCCCTGCTGAGTACTTGGTTGCATTCTGTTGCCTTGTTGGGGGGGGGGGAGGGTGAATGTCAGGAGTTGGCCTTTTTTGACCAAATCTGACACAATGAAGAGAATTTTAATTTCCTAGATCAGCTGGGGAAAAGGCAAGTTAATAACATGCTTGTCCAGCCACCCAGTATTGCGATAAAGAGATGGAAATGATGGATACATCCATATGTCCGTGACCTCTGAGAGGTGGAAATGCCCTGCTTTCCATCTATAAAGCTTGGCAAAAGAGAGTGACCTCAGAGAGTGGTGTGTGGGGCTACAAAGCACGCCCTGGGTGGAGGCCGATAGGAACCGAAGGGGCTCCTAGAGATGGAACGTGTGGCTTGGTTCTGGGGCATCCCTGATCGAGCTGACCAGATTGTTGGCTTCTCCGTGATCCTGGCAGTTGATCGCTATTCCGAGATCCCTGCTCCTTCGGGCTCTCTGTTGCAGGGCCACCTATCTCTGGCTGCTGGAAATCGCTCTTCTGCTCGGGGGGCCGGGGAGGGGTTGCCGTGCTGGAAAGGTCATGAATTTTATCAGTTAAGGGTTTTGCTCTCCTTCCTGGTGAAAATTCCGGTTGGTGTCTCTTCCAAAGAGGCTGTATCAGGACCGAGGGGACGGTTGAACGCGAGCAGCTCCCCAGAGACACGCATCTCTTGAGAGGGGAGCGCCGGAGTTCGGGCTTCTTTTACCTTCCAAGCAGCCCAAATTGGCCCAAAGAGAAGCAGCCCATTCGGGGCGCAGCAGATGCGGGGAGGCCGCCGAGCAGGAGAGAGGTCCGGCACGAAGCCGTGAAGCTGACCCCCAGCCTGCCAGCCCCGGCGTCTTTCTCATGTGGCGTTTTGTGGCTGGCTGGGGTTCGCTGTTTATCCTTCCTCACCGAGGAGGCTCCGGCTCGGGGTCTAGCAAAACGTGCTTCTTGCCCCCCGGTGTGCATCGGATCATTCAGCTTTCTTGAATCATTTAAAAATTTAAGAAATGCGATTATTAATAAATTTAATAATTAAATCAAATGATTTAATAAGAATAAAATTAAAGTTAATCATTTAATGATCCTTTTATAAAATACTTGCCTCTGCTCACTTTCAAAGGCGAACTGGGGGGGACGGGGGGCGCCCCAGACATAGACCTGTCCTGCTGCAGTCTCTTTTGGAGAAGAGCGCGTGGCCTTTGCACGACGAGGCCCTCGGGCCCGTGACGGTTAATCCGGCTCCTTCTTTGCGTCTCGCAGTTCGGGGATTCCCAGCAGCTGCGGCTGGTCCGTATCCTGCGTAGTACAGTCATGGTTCGTGTTGGTGGAGGATGGATGGCCCTGGACGAGTTTTTAGTGAAAAACGACCCTTGCAGAGGTAAGAGATGGGCCTGCTTCTTAACGAAGGTTTTTCAGGGCGAATCTTAACCACCTCCTGGGGAACCTCCAATACGGCAACCGCAGAGGAGAGAAGAGGAGAGCCTTCAGGGGAAGCAGAGGGAACTGCTTGGGCAGGCGGCCCCGAGTGTCCCGGGGACTCTGGACGATTGCTCAGCGCCGGGCCTGTGGGAGAAGGAGCCCCCGGCACCCTTGGCCGCAAGCACCGGGGGGCCTCATCCCGACAGCGAGCGCCTTTCCCGGGCTGTTAACAAGCAGGCTGGTGCCTTAGGCGGGCCTCCGGGTGGAGGACCCGGACGGCCGAGGGAGGTCCCCGGAGCACTTGGTCCCCCGAGCCGGTCTCTCTTTCCTCCTTGGCCACTGCATGCCGCACGAAGGAGCTTCCTCCCTCCTGGCTTCCACCTCTTTGGGCCCCGCTGCTGCTCCCTCCTTTTGCCGCACATGTTCTTTTCTTTGTTCTAGTTCACCACCCTGGGAGTAAAATCAAACGCTCCGATTCCAGCTCTTCGATTGCCAGTCAGTCTCCGATAGGTTGGAGGTTTTTCTTCCCTTTCTCTCACTGCCCTGTTGGGAATGGCTTTGCTGCTCTGACCTGCCTCGGTCTGTCCCGAACGCTAGGTCTGCCCCGCGCTTTGCCGAGGGAGTGGGTGCGGGGTTCTCGCTGGCTGCCGGCCGGCCGGAGCCCCCTCCAGCCCCAAGGGCCCCCTGCTTTCCCTCACTCCTTCCTCGGGCTCAGCTTACCCTTCTGGGCGGCCCTGAGGCTTGCCTGAGCGAGGAACAGGGAGTGAGGCCCTGCGTGAACGCCATCTGTTTACTTGCACGCTTCCTTCTTTGCCTTTCTGCTCTGGGGAGTACTTGATTGAACGGATTGAACGAAACAAAAAATTAAAACGGGATACAAAAAGTTAGAAAAACAGATTGAAAGTAACAGTAGCACTCAGAAACCTGGCAAAAGAGATGCATTTGCTCAGGGGAGCATCCGCGAGCGGGCCGCTCCTGCAGATTGTTAACAGTTGGGCAGATTCATCGCAGGAGAGTCATACCCTTAGGTAGCCCAGCCTAAGCCGTTTGGACAGTAAAGGCTGAGAACGACACCGTGAATTGTGTTCTGTAAGCAGCGAGCAGTCCGTGCAGATGGTCCCTTCAGCCTTCGTGGGATCCCTGCACCTTGTCCCGAGTGGCAGCACTGCTCCGTTTGACACTGGTCACAATTCCTGGATACTTGCCAAACCTTGACCAGCCTCCCACAGCCAGAAAATTCTTGAAGTCCACCCACCTGGATGATGCCCTGGTTGAGGAAGTCTACTTTAACCCCATTCCCTTTGTCTAGGGGTTTTAGAAGACCGTTTCTTTTACCCTTTGGTATCATTTACCTCCTCATGTTGAAACTGGACCATGAGTCGCTTTGGGTGTCTGCGATTCAGACGCAGCTTGTCAGCAACCAACAGCTTCCCTTTCCTCGGCCTTTGGAGCTGCGATGCTTCTGGCAGGTTCGCGCTTGCCTCTCCCAGTGTTTCTTCTGAACTTGGCTGCGTGCTCCTGGTGGGAAACCCTCCAGTTTTCTCCCACCTGGCGCCCTCCAGATATCTGGCTGAGAGTTCTGGGTGTTGAAGACAAACTTACGGGAAAGCCCAAGAGAGTGGATTTGACAGCAGGCCACTGCTTCCAAGCCCCGCCTTTGGCTCCGTGGTTGCCACATTTCTGTTGCTGTGCTGTGGCCAGCTGTTGCTCAACTCCCCGGTGATTCCAGAAGAAGGCCAAGCTGCGGTTGTTGTGTGTGTCTTGGGTAGGGGGGCCTGTGCTGCTCTGGCTGCACTGATCCTAGAGGCTTTCTGCACGGTGTGGCTTACTTAACCAAACTACCGGTGTGTCTGCTTCGTTGGTTGGGTTTTATATTTTCCAGGGACTATGGAGTCTGCCGACTGTTGTGTTAATAAGCTGGAGGGCTGATTCCTATTCCTGTTTCTTGATCTCCCCACCAGTTAATTTTATTCCAGCCAGAAGAACTTTTCAGGTGATAGTATCTGTCAAAGATTGCCCCTGGCAACATTCCTTTTTCTGGACCTTGGTGCTCCTGGGGATTCACGTAATTAAGACACTTTATTGCAGATACAAGCAACCTAGTTCCAGTGAAGAGCAGATCCTGGCAGGCTGAGCATCTGGTTGTACATACTCATGCTCCGCCAAGCCCCAGCTGAGACCCTCATTTTTTAGACAGACCACTTGCTCACCTCGGCCTTGTTGGGGGCGCTGGGCCCACCTTCACAGATGGGTCCTCTCTGGTCCCAGGCCCATGTCCTGCCTTTCCATCTCCAGCTCTCATGCTGCCTCCACAGCTTTCTTGCCACTGATCCACTGACTCACTGCAGTTTTAAGTTTGCAGAGTCTGTGCTAAGCTGAAAGTGGGAGAAGAGAGTTTCAGAGATGAGCCCCCTCCCCACCACTGCCCCTGCCATCAGCACGACCCTGCTGGCATGTGAAGCAGAGGTCGGGGGTCTCAAGAGCAGGAGAGGCTATCAAAAGGGAAAGGAGCCCGATGCACGCTCTCAGCTTCAAGGTCACACTTCCGCACCCCTTTCCTCCGCCCCTTTGCTAACCCCGATGCAGACAAGGTCCCTGCAAACATTGAGCAAGGCACACTGGCCCAGAGATGCGGAGGAAGTGGCAGCTGGGTTGGGGCTTCTGCATGATGTGTGGCCTGCACCAGGTGAGGACGATCTTTCCTGCCCCCCTCAGTGCTACACGTTTAGAAGGCTAAGGAGGTCTCTGTGTCTGGCTGGAAGAAAGGAAGAAAAAAGTTGCATGCTTCCAGCAGACTCCAAACTTGGGCCAGTCATTTGTTCTTCAGTTTAGGTATCTCCAGTTTTGTCATCTGTCTTTCTTGTTCTTCTTCCTTTCTTATAGCACGAGGCAGGACTAACCTCGAACTTCGAGAGAAATTCATTCTCCCAGAGGGTGCGTCTCAGGGAATGGCACCATTCCGGTCCCGTGGCCGGAGGTCCAAGCCCTCCTCTCGGGCTGCCTCCCCCACGCGGTCCAGCTCAAGTGCCAGCCAGAGCAATCACAGCTGCCCTTCGGTGCCATCCTCCCCTGCCACGCCTGCCAGTGGGACCAAGGTGAGAAGCAGGCTCTTTTCTTCACCCAGTTTTCTTGGCTGAGAATTTGTTGTTTAGATGTTGTCTTTTTCCTCTGCCTTGAAAACACAAAGGCAAAGGAAAGTGGCCTCTGAAGGTCTCTGCTGAGTTCTGGAGCAGGTGGCCGTGATGGCCAGCTTTCTCTCGAGGGACCTCCCGCCCCAGCCAACCCCAGAAGCACCACAGGTTGGGCCTATCATCACCTCCCTAGGAGCAGGCTGCAGCCCGTAGGGGAACTTGCTGGACACAAGCGCAGACTGACCTTGAGAGCCTTTTCACACCCAGACGGTCTTGTCCATGTCGCGAGAACTCTCAGATCCACTGCACTTTCCATCAGATCTTTCCATTCGTGCCTTTCAAATGGCTCCACGTTCAAGAAGGTGGAGAGAAAAGAGGGAGGCTGAATTTCTCCTCTTCTTCACGCCCCCCTCAAATTGTATCTGTTTGTGTTTGAGGACCACGGCTGCTGTTCTGCCCCGCAACGTAGAACGTGTTCTTTTCCACCAAGACATTTCTGTGCATTGCACAGTTCTGTGCTGCCTCTCATGTCAGTGTCAGCATAGGTTTGTGTTCATTAGCTGCATCATTATTATTATTATTATTATTATTCACTTATTTATTATTTTAGGATTTATATCCTTTTGTGTTTTATTTCCTTCTGACCTGGACACTCCTCCCTCCCTCCCTCCCTCCTCCATTCATTTTGTTTGCCCCCTCCCCGTCCTTCAAACTCTCTTTGGATTTTCCATTTCACAGACTCCGCATCACTTCACCCGTTGTTATGACAAACCCTGGTTGGTAAACAGCAAGGCAGGTACCCCCCTGAGGGGCTACGATAATGCCGACCTCCACCTGTCTGCTTCTGAGGTAGAGTATGGCTCCTGCGGGCAAAAGGAAGAGCGGCCAGCTTCCTCTCCTCCATTCCCTCCGTAGAGCAACCTGCTTGCTAACCCTCGTGCCGGAGCTCCTGCGCTTTTCACAACCTTTCTAAGCACAGCCCGAGCAACTGAAGCGGAGGCTTTTATAGAGCAAGATGTTTTATAAACATCTTAAAGCCCAGCACAGCCCCCCCCCCCCCCCCGTTTGCAGCTGTTCCTCTTGAAACTAAACGTCTTCCAGGTACCCAGAGGAGAAAGCTGTTCAAGCTTTAATGAAAAGGACATAATAAATACCAGTCTTCTTAGAAATTGTAGCTGGAGAACAAAACAGTCAAATTGACCCTTGAATAATAAGTGGGTCCTAATTTGTGGCTAATAAATTAATTAACTTCCTCTAAGACAGTGTTTTTCAACCTCATCAACTTTAAGATGTGTGGACTTAAACTCCCAAATTCCCCAGCCGGGGAGAAACACTGATCGAAGGGATTCAGGGTAGCCTCTGTGGCTCTCCTTGCTTTTATTTTCATAACAACTATCCCCCCTCCCCAAGGTAGGTGGAGTTGAAAGATCCCATCAAGAGGAGCCCAACCATGATGCCACATTGGCAGTTCAGTGCCATCCTGCAAGTCCAGAGGTGGTGGTGGTGAAGTCCACAGAGAGAAGGGCCTGCCTTCTCTTTTTCTATTAGACATTTTAGAGAGTATAAACAAAAAGAAGCAACACAGTAGTAAAATACAAAGAAGTAAACAAGGGCGCTAAATATGGAGATCACAGTTTTCCAATATGTAATTAATTACCCAAGAATTATAGCATATATTATATTGCTTTGAAAAGCTAAGAATCACTATTAAGCTCTAAGCTAAGAATGCAGACTAGTCAACACAGTTTAAGCTATAATATATTGAATCAATACAGTTGATTCTAATAGGAGGAATATCCCTTGGAATTAAAATATTGGATGAGGTACCTACTCAGGTTATAGTCCAAGCATTGAATTTTACTTCAGATTCACTTTTAAGATAGGAAATTATTCTGGACATTGAAACATGCTCCCTTCCAAGGAGGGGCGTAAGGGGCCTCTCCCCTTGCTGGGCCTTTGGGGACCCACTTCTTCCATGGGGGGGACCCTAACAGGGAATTGTCAACGGGGTGAAGGCCCCTCCTTGTTCTAAGCAGGCACGTGGAAAATGGCCATTCCCCAAAGCTGGCCTTTTTAGCCAAGGACCCGAGCTCTCGGCTTCTCTTCTTTCTTTCTTTCAGCAAGGACCGCAGTTTGATTAACCGCCTCACGTTCTTCTGTGTTTTCTTGGTCGTCTGCCTGCCCGCTTTTCTTCCGCCCTCCAGCACCTTAAAAGTCATGACAGGAGAAGAGATGGTGCGGGGAGGCCAGCGTTCAATTCACGCATTGCACTAATCTGCCTGCTTGGCTTGAATTCGCACCACGTACTAGGCCAGAACCCCACAAGGCCACGTGGGAGGCCTGCCTCCTCTTTGACCTTTAAGATGCAGAGGTTTGCAGCTGCTCCTGGAGCGCAGGTGTCCTCTTACGCCCCCCTCTGTGATTCTGTAACAAAACCCGCGCGCTCTTTATCCCAAGGTTGCTCCGTCCTCGGGCAGCAAGTTGAAACGGCCCACGTTCCACTCCAGCCGGACTTCTCTCGCTGGGGACACCAGTAACAGTTCCTCACCAGCTTCTTCCGGTGCCAAAACCAGTCGAGGCGGTAAGTTCAAGCTAGGTTTGGAGGCAGAAGGTGGTTGCGACTGGAGGCGGGTGCCTGGGACTGGGGCGCCCAGCGTAGCCTCCCAACCCGCTGGCAGACCACAGACGGTCTTCTGGTGGCGTAGAGGTATTCCTGGGGGAGCCGAGCGGAATTTTTCCTTTTTTCGACTTGACGTTTTTCGGTGGGGGGCGGGGGTCGAAAGCAGCGCTGCTAAATTCCCCCGAGCTGCCTCGCGCTGCAAGAAGTCGGCTTTGACTTCCAGATCCTAAGAAAACGGCCAGTCGCCCCACGAGCCGCTCGGGCAGCCACGCGGGGAGCCGAGCCAGCAGCCGGCGAGGGAGCGACGCCTCCGACTTCGATCTCCTGGAGACGCAGTCCGCCTGTTCGGACACCTCGGAGAGCAGCGCGACGGGCGGACAGAGCGGCTCCCGGCGGGGCCTGGCCAAGCCCTCCAAAATCCCCACCATGTCCAAGAAGACGACCACTGCCAAAACTCCTGGCCCCAAGAGATAATACAGCATTCACACGACGCCCAGCTTTGCACAGACAACGAAAACCTGTGTCCAGTTTTTAACCCCGCTTCATACATTGGATGTATATTTATTCTACATGGGAGAAATTATATTGTTAAAAGTGTAAAAGAATAATTGTGTTATGAAGCTGCCTTATTTGGTTCTTTCTTTTTTTTATATAGGTTACTTTTTTCATGTGAATATTTATGTAGATAAAACTTGCCTTCTTTGCAATGGGGGCCCGGGGGAAAACTGAAACATGGAAGAGAAGCAAAAGGTCAAGATGTGAAAATGTAAAAACAAACAAATTATATAAATAGGATTTCTGTGCAGTGCAGGAGATGTTCCTGCGTTATCTTTTAGGATTGTTTCCTAAATGCATCTTTATAAAAATTTAACTTGCTGTTTCAGCAAGAGAAATTATATTTAAGAGCAACACCTGACGATCCAACAGAGGAAAGGAACTCTCTTTCTCTCTCTCTCTCTCTCTCTTCTTGTAAATCACAGATACCTCAATAAGAGAGAAATGTGCGGTGAGGGGGCTTGTTTCCAGTTTTAAAAATAAATTCTTATGGTTTTACCTGAAGATGGTTTGAAAACGGACATTTGCACATCCTTTATTTGAATAAAGAACTTCACTACAACGCTGTATTGGGCAAAACAAAAGTCCTGCCAAGCTTTCAAAGAACAACATCTGTTTCGAGGGGACTACAATGGCAGAAGAGTCGTATCGTAGGGACGTACAACCGTGTTGTTTTAGCAGCGGGGGAAAGGGGGGATTCTTAAACTTGCTTCTGTTTAGCCGCAGGAGAACACATTTCCAAAAGGCAAACCCAGAGTGAAAGAACTGACTTCACATTTTAGTTCACAAACTGCTATTTAATTGCTTGGCTTGGCTGGCTCCGGCCCCTCCGGCCAGCCCGACCCGCGGAGAGCCTCCTACTCTGGAGCAGCCGAGCTGCCGCCGGCACACACCGTCACGTGCTCTGGGGAAGGTGGAGGAGCATCACCAGCAGACCCTCTGGCTTTGGATGCCCAGTTTTCCTTTGTGGAGGGGAGAAGAGAGAGAAAACCGTGCAGAAGGGGTTGGGGGTAACCTGGTCTTCCTGTATTCATTCACTTGTGCTCTTGTCCCTGCTCAGACTGACCACATTGCTGTGTGATTCTCTCAGTTGGTTTAATTGAGCCAGAACCGGAAGCTCTACCAATGAATTGTTTAAAAAAACAAACACGTTTTGTATTAAAATTGCTTGCAGTAATAAAAGTGAAGCGACGTGTCTCTTTTATGCTGCCCAGAAAGATGCAGTTGGATAGGCGCGTGTTCAGATGCCTCCCAGGAGCCCTCTTGTCCTACGACCACCTGATCCCACTGAAGTGGGAGGTGGTGCCAAGACCAAGCCCTTCACTACTATGCAGATTCACCTCTTGCGCCTGATCAGCACCTTCAAAGAGTCGTCAAGGGTGGCGTACAAATTTAATCAATTATTAAAGCGTACCTGCTCGCCTAGTCATAAAGTTGCCAGTTTGGGATCTGACAAATTCTGGAGAAGGCTTCGCATCACCTAGCAGTTCCGATGGCAGGGATGGCATGTTGCCACGTGGGCCACTTTTGGGGGATGCTTGATTAGATCCCCTCTCCAAAGTGGTGCCCTCCATGTTCACATACTTCATCCCCAATTAGCGCAGTCTATGTTAGCGGCAAGGAGGCAAGCATCTACAGACAAGATGGAGAAGGCAATTTTGGAGATGGCGGCAGGAGCAGCGCCATGAAGAACGCTCCTGAGACAAATGGGCCTGGAGGTTGTAGTGGATAAACCTGCAGCTGGGCCTGATACTGATAACCAGTTCTTTGGGATGCCGGGATGCCCTTGGAGCGATCTTCAGAATGGCCTATATGGCACCCCTTCCCTTCAGCATTCGGAAAGAGAAACATGTCATGTCGTGCCCCCACCTATGAGGTTTTAGTTGACTTCTGCCCCACCAAGGGGAGTTCTTTTTTTTCTTTTTACAGAGGATGTCCTGCATTGGTATTTTCAGTTACACTGACCACTGGGAGGCATCATACAACCAATCTTGCCCTATTTGGGATTCCTCAGGTGTATGGAGCCAGCTAGACACCCTTCCTTCCTTCCTTCCATGATCAAGGGTTTGAACATCTGGAAAGTCCCAAATAGGACAAAATCGCTCATGTGGTGCCTCCCAGGGGTCGATGTGTTAGTCTTCCTTTTTCTCCCTCGCGTCCACAACCTCTGCTTTCTAACTGGTAAAACCAAACGTAATCCAAGAGTTGGGAGGGGCCACCAGGTCCCGCACTCTGCTCCATGCAGGGGCTTTCCCGATAGCCCTCTGCATTCTGCTTGGACGTGTCCACGGATGGGAACCCACCGCTCTGAGTCACTGGTTCTGCTCTCAAACTCTAGGACTTTTTCTGACATTCACTCGGGGCCGCTGCCAAACGTGAATCCATCTGTCTCCTGCCCTCTGCAAATAGGTCTCGTTTCCAAGATCCTTTCAGGTATGTGAAAAGTGCTGCTACGCACTCCAGCCATCTTTCCTCATGGCTGAAGAGGCTAAAAGCTGACGCCCTCAATGTCTCCGAGTGCTTCCTTTCCAAACCCCGATCTCTCGCTGCTCTCCTCTTGCTGCTTTCCTCAATGCCTTTGAGTCTTCCAGAGCTCTTCCACAGAACCCCAGGATGGAGAGCGGTCGAAATCCGCTCCAGAACGTAGGCCAAAAGGTGCCCCATAGGACCGGCCGTTGTATCATTAGGTAATGCTTCCGCCAGTTTCCCTAGAACAGATGCTCAGCCGCTGAACCTGTGTCCATTTAAGAAATGCTGTTTGTTACCTACATTCGCTACCTTTCCACTCAATGGGGCAAACTGAATAATTTTAACCCTGAGGCTTTTCCACTAGCCCTCCCCTTTCCATGTTGGGAATGAATACCGCTTGTTGCAGAAATGACTCCTGGGTTTTGAAGCAAAAATAACAGAATGAGTTATCCATGACTACTGTAAGTGGGTGGTCAGTGAGGCAGCCTCCGGACTCTCAGGCATTTCCAAAAATTAGTTGAGGGCATTGGGGAGCAGCCTCTGCTGGTCCAGGCACCTCCCCATCAGCAGGGGCCTGGGCCAGGTTTCTCCTCTGCTGCTCGCTTGCTTGAGGTTACAAGCAGTAACATGCAAGCAAACTGCAAATGAACATTAGGTGTCAGCCGGGTTCACAGAACATGCTAAGCCAACAGCTGGGTCCCCACAACACTCTGAATCACACACACACACACACACACACACACACACACACACTCTCTCTCCCTCCAGGTTCAACCCACCCCAGCCCATTGTATGAAAGCAGCCTCTGGGGGCAGGAACGCCTGGATGGTGCCTGCTTGTTCTCGCTCCCTGATTTGGTGGCCCCTAATCTGGGGTCTGTGCTGGTCCTTTAGGCTCCTTTCACATAAAAGCCAGTGGTTCGGCTGGCCCAGAACTGGGCAGGCAGGCTCTTCTTTCTCCTGGACGTGGCTGGTCCTCCGGCGGATTCCTTTGCCCGTTACCCCCATCAGAGCTGCTGCCTTGGCATTAGGGCTGTGGATCCTTTGCCAGTGGCTGTTCCCCTCCCTTCTCAGCTGGGCAAAATGCTGGTTTCCCCAAGGAAATCACTCCAAACCCCTTCAGCCCCTTCCCTTGTTCCCTCCCCCTCCCTCTCCTCACTGTGGCCCCTTTTAACTCCAGCGCACTCCCAGGCAGGGGTCCCCTCCTTGGGCAGATGATGGCTCTGGGCCATCGAGTTGCCATCAGCTCTTAGCAACTGCAGTGAGATTTCCTCCAGGAGGGTCTGTCCCCCAACAGTGCCCCATCACCGCTGTGACTGACTCCATCCCCCGGCTGCTGGCCGTCCTCTTCTTCCCTTGCCTTCCACCTTTCCCAGCATTAGCACCTTCTCCGGTCTTCGCATCATGTGTCTGAAGTAGGATAACTCGAGCCCGGTCATCAGCGCCTCGAGTGAGAACTCTGGGCTGCTTTGTTGGACGGCCCCTCGGCTTGTTTTCTTGGCTGCCCATCGCATTCTCAGGAGTCTTCTCCAGCCCCAAGTTCAAAAGCGCCAGTGCTGCTCCTCAAAGTCCAACCCGCACTTCCGTAGAGGGTCCCAGGGAAGCAAAAGCCTTCACTGCTGCCCAGCTGTAGAGAGTACAGAAGAGGACCTCGACGGAGATGCGCGGGACCCTTGCTTAGGCAAAAGGGGCCGGAGCATCTCTAAGCCCGAACTGCAGGATGAACTTCGGAAGAGCCTCGGGCAGAGCCTCCCCGACTCACAGGCCTCTGAGAACGGGGAGGATTCTGTGACTGGAGCCCAGCTCAGTAAGAGCGGCTTTAGCCTCCTGGGGAGTTGATGGCCTGGCCTGGCCTGGCCTGCCTGGTGGGGCTGACGCCCACCAAGCCCTGGGCGGGCCCCCGAGCCTTCCGTACGGATCTGCGCTCCTGCTGCTCGACCCTTCTTCGAGCCGCCGGAGCAGCTCCGCGTAGTCGGGAGGCTCGGGCGAGCCGCCGCTGCCCCCCGGACTGAGCCCGCCGGACAGGACCGGACCGGAGGGGAAGCCTCGAGCGGGACCCGCGCCAGGCAGAGGGCCGCCCCGGGGCTGGGCTGGGGAAGGGAGCCGGCTGCCTCCGGGTTCATCACGGGCGCCGCCAGCTCTTGGGGACGGGAGCTCCCGCCCTCCCCGCTCGCCGGGGCCGTCGGAGGAGCAGCGGCGGGCAGGAGGCGTCGTCGCACGTGCGCTGCCGCGGCGCTGGAGGCCGAGGTCGGGCGGCGCAGGGGCCGCGCCCGGGGTGACCACGACTGGCTCGGCCGCCTCGCCGCGGCCCTGCCGTCTGTCTGCGCTTGGCCGGGCCGCCGCGGCTGGGACGGGGCGGGCGAGCGGCCGCCCAGCGCGCCCGACGAGCCGGATCGCGCACCCCCCCGCCTCCCGCCCGCCGCTTAAAGGGCCGGCCCGACGGCCGCGCGCTCGGACCCACCTGCGCTGCGCTGCGCTGCGCGGGCGCCATGCGGCTCTCGTCGGGCCCGGTGGCGGCGGCGCCGCTGCTGCTGATCGCCGCGCTGCTGCCGGCGGCGGACCCCCGCACCCACCCGCCCGCGCCCCGCGGCGCCCCCGCCCGCCGCCGCCCGCCCGCGCCGCTCGCCCCGCGACGGCTGAGCGGGCGCGAGCTGCAGCGCGAGGTCCTGGCGCTCCTGGGCCTGCCCGGCGGACCCCGCAGGACGCGTCCGCGCCGCCCCGCCGCCGCGCCGCAGTTCATGCTGGGCCTCTACCGCGCCCTGGCCCGCCAGGACGACGCCGACGGCGCCGCGGGCGGCCTCGCGCCCGCCGGGGCCGCCGACGGCGCGGACACGGTCATGAGCTTCGTCAACCTGGGTGAGTCCCGTCGGGCGAGGCGGGCGCGCGCCGGGCGGTCCGGTCCCGGGCGGCGGGGTTGGGGCGGGCGGGCGGCGGCCGCGCTCTTCGGACGGAGCGCCCGGGGGCCCCGCGGGGCTCCCCCTGCACGCCCGCCGGCCGTCCCGCACCTCGGCTTCCGGAGGCGAGGCGAGGGGAGTGGGGGGAGCGCTCCCCAGACTGGCGCGCGCCCCTTCTGCGGGCCCGGCCCGCCCCCTCCCTGCCGGGGGAGGCCCGGGAGCAGGGCAGGTGCAGCCCCGGAGGCAGCCGGGCCCTTGCGGGGCGCCTGCGGGGCGCGCGGTCGCCCGTCCCGGCCCTCTCGAGGGGGCCGGCAGCGGAGCGCGCGGTGGGGTTCGGCCCCGGGGCGCGGTGGGTCCCAGCCTTCGTCTGCGTGGCCCGTCCTGGTTTTCGATTCGGTGGGACGCGCTGTGCAAACACGGCAACGGTGTTTGGTTAACCTGGGTTTAACCCATTGTATGAACCCAGGCGAAGAGTAGCGGCTGCTCGGGGCAGGTGGGGCTGGGCGCTTTTCCCGTTGGAGGGCGGCCGTGGCCCGCGGCAGAAAGCCCAGGGAGCCTGGGAAGCAGCACCCCGCCCTCAAGAGGACCCCTGGGAGGTGCTCGGCCTCGGAAAGGCGCCTGCGTGCAGTGCGCGGGGGTGAATGGTCGTTAAGTGTGCAAATGCGTGTGCATTTGAGGGGGACCTGTCCTTGAATGGCTCTGGGTGGACTTGCTCTGAAGAGGGTGGAAGGGCGCGTCTTTCCCACACGCGCCAGTTGGCTGCCGTGGCCATTGTGAGCAAGGGGCAAAGCCGGGCTTAGGCAAGGTCAGGTCAGCCCCGGAGGGGCTCCTGCGTGGCCCTTCAGAGGCACTGAGAAAGCAGCTCGGACCCGCTCCGGCACAGGCCGGTCCCTCAGCACCCTTTCCCAGGCGCTGCCTCTGGGAGCCTCGCGCCAGGCACCTCTGCCCTGCAACGGGGCAGTGGCTGCCCCCTCCCTGCTGTCCACCGCTGGGGGGCTCCACCAGCCAGCGAGAGCCAGTGGGGGGGGGCAGTGAAGGGTTAGGCCGTGGAGCAGGTGGGGTTCTTCCACCCCCCCACCCCCGCCGTATCCCCAGCAGGTGTAAGGAGCCACCTTGGATGACTCTGGCTGACATTCAAGGCCGCAAGCAACGAGGGGGCGGAATCCGGTTGAGCCTGTTCCTACCCTGCTGAACTGCTGACTTACTGAAACTCGTCTGGGCGATCCGGGAAGCAGCTGTTCCCTTGCCAGCACCCTTTCTTGGACTGGGTTGCACTTTCCAGCTGGTCCCCTCTGGCAGTGGGTAACCCTCCCCTCCCCTCCCCCTTGAACTGGATTCAGCCCGATGGGAAGGGGTCTGAGGCAGCGGAAGGTTTGGAGAATGGCTGCTGGGGGGTGGAAGCAGACCCCTGAGTCCTTGCAGGGCAGGGGGTGTCTGTCCAGGGCACAAATGGCACCCCTGGCTGGGCAACGGAAGGGCGCTTCCCCTCCCACGGCCCGTTTTCAGAAAGGCTGCCAGGTTCCCAGAGCATCTCTGGGAAGTTAATGAAAGCAGGGGGCCTAATTAGCCTCAATGCCCACGTGCCTTGACAGTGCCAAGAAGGAGCCTGGGCAGGAGGTGTGGCGCTGGTGGGGACACTCTGGGCTGTTTCCAGAAGCAGGACTGGGGAGGGGGCCACGATGGCCATCCCCTGCTATATAGAGTGATGCCCCTGCCCTGCCAGAGGGGGAGTGCCCTCCTGGCCTGTCCCGACTGCCGATCTGGCTGACTCCGGCCTAGCCAGTCGTGGGGTAGTTGCCATTTCGATGGTGCCGGGTCTTTGGGCAGCAGAGGCTGGAGCAAGCAAGCCTCTCCTCCAGAGCCCTGGAGCTTCAGGGCTGCATTGCCTCCAGCCTGAGGGCAGGTTGATCCTCCTCAGGGCACCACCGGGCACAGGGCCTTTGCCCTCCACTGGGAAGGAACAGCTCAGTTGATGGAGGAATAGGATGCCCGTAAGGTTGACATACAGCCCGCCCTGGCAACGTCCCCGGCCTTTGCTTTGGTGGCAGTAGAGCTTGCTGGGTGAAGATGGCTGGATGATGAAGTGTGGCTGTCTCAGTAAAAGTACTGTTGGGTTGGGGGGAGGTCTTGAACAACCCGGGTTTTTCATAAATCCAATTTCTTCCCCAAACTCAGCATCTGATCTGAAAAAAAGTAAGCCGTCTCTGTCCTTGCATGAAGCCTGTGCTGTGTAAAAGACGCCTCCTGGTTCACTTCTTCCCAGTCTCAAATTGCTGGTCCAGCCACGGTGGGATGAGAGAAGTTAATTCAGCTGGCCAGAAGTCCTCAAAGTCCTTTCTCAGAATATTTGCATGGCTCCTAAACAATATTTTTCCTTTGGGGGCAGAATAAAGCAACCCTTCCAACAATAGTGGGAAAAGGCCAAACCCTTGGTGAGATTGCTTCCAGATTCATTGCTACCATGGACCGATCTTCTGAAATTAGATTTTTGCTAAAGCCAGAGTGTCAATTTATTTCTTTTAGAATTATTTGTGTTTGTTTACTTATTTCATTCATTGATATGCTGCTTCCTCCTAGTTAGTGAAGCTTTCTCTTTTAATGATTTAGAAGTTATAATTCACCTTCGGCTGTAATGGAATATTAGGGAAGAAATGCTTTATGATATTTGATTAAATTATGAAAGTGACATTTGCAGAAATAAACATCTTACAAATTTTGCATTAGTTAAAAAAGAAGTCTTCCCCCATTTATGGCATTGCAATGAAGAATTATTTTTTTCTGGAGGAAAACCAAAGCTTTCTCAAAGTAAAACATGGATTCTGGTGTATTTCTCCATCTGCAACATCTATGCTAACTGCTAATGTACTTTGCTGTACATTATTACATGTGTGTTACATGTTATATGTGACATCGCAGCAGGGAGACAGTGGAAGGGCTCTTGCATCAGAGAAACGCTGAGAACATCGTAAATTTAGGACGCCGGTCGGCGGAAATGGCAGCTGCATCGCGCTGCCCCGTCTTGGCCACAAGGGTTGCAGAAACTTAATGCCAAGAGGAAACTGAGGTTGTCTTCTGGGAGTAACTTTCTGTCCATGGAAGATATTTTTGGGAAATGCAGAAAGTTCGGAGCCACCCAGTTTAATAGCTTGCTTATGTCCTTGGGATGGTGAGCTGGGCCTTCTGGGAGCGAGCTGGCTTGACTCTTAGCCACCTCGCTGTCTTCAGGGAGAGCCCCTGGAATGTCTCCTTGGAAGATACTCCTGTGTTGCAGTTGCCCCCAAAGGGGTGCTCAGCAAGGGCGGCTTCAACCCTGCAAAATCATCAGATCTCTGCAAGGGACCTCCTGCCTGGTTCAGCTGGGCTCCCCAGTTCCAAAAGGCTGGTGCTCCTGCCAGAGATGTGAAGATTTTCCTGGCCTCCAGGAGGCTGCAGTATAATTCTCCTGAGGGTCTGTAAGCATTCGGCCTTCAATCGAGCTCCTGTCCTTCACCGTCCCACCCCACAACCACCCCCAGCAGCCTGGCGGGACCTCTCCTTCGCCCCCGTCTCTGGAGCTCCATCTGCCATGTTGAAGCATGTGCAAAAGTACGTGTATCTGCAAGGGGCAGGGAAAGGTCCGTTTGGATCCTCCAGTGGCTGGTCCCCAACATCTGGCTTTTGGGGGGCTGCATTTGTCCATTCTGAGATTAGATTCTCTTCCCTCTTTTGGCCGTTGACGGTGCTCACGCTCTCACCGTGCCGCCAAAGAGCGTCATCGCTCGGCACAGTGAGGGAGGCCTCCGCCAGGTTCCCTCGCCCTCTTCTGCTGCGGGTTCTCCCTCACAGGGTGGGGCTTCAGATAAAGGGGCGCAGCCTGCCCCTCCCTCCAGCACTTCTCTTGGCTGCAGTCAAGGGAGCTGCAGCTGTTGAGACATCGCTGGGGGGGACGGTGTCTTGCATCAGAGCTGCTGCTTGCTTTCCCCTTTAGCAAGCGATCCCGCGAGAGCCGGGTGGGCTCAGAGGAGGGCGGACGCCTGCAGCCCACAGAGCAAGAGAGAGCCAAAGACGGGGGTGGGGGTGGGAGGATTGTCTCCCCACCTGAGGGACAGCTTTCCCTGGCCCTTCACATACAGGTCCTGCAGAAGGCTCTTTCCAGGGTGGATGTGCCAGCCGCAGAATGTCTTTGGTGCCAAGCCTAGAGGAAGCGGTTCTGGGCCTGCCAAGCCAGCTTGTTCATTTCTGGGATTTTAACAGCTCCCGTGTAGAAGATCCGGTGGGGAGCAGTGGCCAAACTGGGTGGGTGCTGCAGGGCCATACCGGGTCAGACACAAGAAGAAAGTGGAAGCGGTTCTGGGTGCAGTGTTTTCATAATCCCAGCTTCTGTCTTTTCCCATTAAAAATCAAGGTTCTAGCTTTGTGGTTGTGAAGATTTGCATGGAAAGGTTTCAGAAACTTGAGAGGTCACTGAGTAAGGGTTGCAGTGTCCCCTTAGCAGCGTAGAAAAGTTCTTGGCTTTGCTGGCATGTAGAGTAAGTCAAGGAGTTGTGCTTTATTTGCAGAATGGGTGCAGAATCTCCTCCCAAGCACCCTTCTAGCAAACCAGCAAGGAAGCCTCTGGAATAATTTCAGGGGACGCAGTTCTTCGGGCACCCTCTTGGCTTGCCATCATTCATTGTGGGGTGGGGGGCAACCATCTACGCCTGCCTGCTGCCTGGTGAGAGGCTGTGGGGCAGCCACAGATTTTGCAGACTTAAGGCCTCCTTCACTCTGCTCTCCCTTCCAGACAAAGGTTGTGTTAGAATCTCTTTTGGCCTGGTTTCTGCTAGATAGAATTCTTTCTGCACCTCATTCCGATTATTTTAAGTCTCCCAATTCTTTATGTGGTTCAGCATTTCCTTTTAATTTAGCATCTCAAAAAGGCACATGGCGCTCTCCAAGGCAGCTGGGACTACTCTAATTGCAGTAGAGGTGTAATTTACAGAATAAAATAGTACACACACACACACACACGGGAGCAAAGGGGGGCACACAGCTAAAAATATAATGAAACTGGCAGAGACATAAAATGCATCCTGTATGGATCTCCAGAGATTTTTTTGGCATGCAGATTAGAAAGCATACAGAGTAGTAGAATAAGCAAAAATAAAGAAGGATTATTCTGTTAACCACTGATAAAATTATGAACATATATACTAAATATGTGCACTGATCACAGGATTCTTGGATCCACTCAGTGCTTTGGAAACGATTGATTGATTGATTGATTGATTGATTGATTGATTGATTCTGCCATTTCTGGGCCACCCACTGACCTGTGACTCTGGGTGGTGTACAAGGATTAAAACAAAGAACCAATACATTGAAGGCCCAAACAAAAGAGGGTCCTTCCAGGGGAAAAACATGGAGTGAATTTGCTGGCAAACTGCCAGTCAGTGAAGGCATGATTTCTTGGCGATAAGAAAGCAAAATAAAAGTGGCTGTGCAAACCATAGGATAGACTTTATACAGCTAAGTCAGACTGTTTAAAAACTCACACAGTCCTCCCACATCTGCAGTCAATGTCAATATCTGCGAACCCCGAAGTCGAGAAAGGATGCATGCGCCCTCTGACCGGCTGCCCTGCTTTGTGGAAAACCTTTCATGTTTTTCTGTTCTATCAGATTTTGGAGTTGTCCACTCAGAATATTGAATTGCTCAACCAAAGTCAGAACTGCTTCAGAAAGCAGTAAGTCCCAAGAGAAGCCTTTGCGCCTTGTGTGGGAAGGCGCAACCTAGATCATCAGTTGTGCCAAGCATCTTTCATCTGTACTAAAGAAAGGGATTTAATTTGGGATCCTTCCCCCCCACCCCCGTGGAGGATCCCAAATTAAATCCCTTTCTTTAGTACAGATTAAAGATGCTTGGCACAATTAGCCCAAATTCAGCCCACGGACTTCAGCAGAAGAGTTGCTGGGCATCTTCGTACTCTTCCCCTGCCATCAGTTCAGCTTCAGCTTTCTCAGATTCGACTCTTACCAGGGGCCGATTGCCACAGGCTGCTCCAGAGCTCAGCTTTCTACTTTGAGGTCTGGGCAACAACTGGGCAGAGAACAGATGCATTTGACCTGAGGAGGAACAAAGTGTGACTTTGGCCATTCGCTGGATCAGACTGGGCTCTTTTAAGATTATGGGAACTTTCAGGTGTCACCAGATTTTACAGAAGGCAGAACAGATGGTGCTGTGGTTCTTCAAGAGCACAAGGGCTTTTATTTTTGTAGTGATAATTAGGCTTAATTAGGTGGATTCTAATCTGCAAGTTTAATAGGCTCTTAATTATATCAGTTGTTGCAGAGTAGATGTAAACACACTAGAGTAACACAGCTCCTGCCCATTTGTTCTCTCTCTTCCTCCCTCCCCTTTCCAAAATGTGCAAACAGGGCATGAATGAAGGGTCTGTCTCAGGAATAGCCCTGTGTTTTCCAGAGGGAAAGCATTAATTCCAACAGTTTGGATTTAAATTTCATCTGAAAAACAAACATTGACCCTTTCATCCTCATCCAAGAAGAGACCCTTGAGCCAGTCTTCGCTTTCCTTAAAAGTTCTAATTAGATTTATCTTTTTAAGCATTCAGAAACACTTTGTGCATCATGAAGGCATTTAACAAATGTTTATTTTTTCAGTACATCATAGAAAATGCCGCCTGGGGCAGAGGGTGTAAGTCACAGTGCCAAAAAGGATCATATCTCTTAAACATAAACTATGAAAGATTCCTTTCTTGGACGCTCCTGGTTCCTGAGGGCACCCTGTCCCATGCTGAACCAAGCGTGTGCTGTGGGGGGGTTCTTAAATGCAAAGAGGAGGTTCCCACTTCCACCCTTCCCACTGGGCAGCATCTACATTTGGGTTCAGTGGGTCTGTTGGTCAGGGAAAAGTTGAGGACCAAGTAGTCCTCCTCAGCTGCAGCTCCCTGAAGACCCAAGCAGACAGCCTACAAAGGGTTCCTCAGGATTTATCAAGGCGATGCGCTTTCATCCCCCCTTCCAGACAATTTTGGTGTCCCAGAGCAGCTCCCCTCCCTTGAATGAAGAGGCTGGGCCTTTCCTCGGCTCTGCAGACTCAAAAGTGAGGCAGCAAGAGCAGTTAGGGGGGTCAGTTCTTCAAGGTCCAAAGAAAATGATGACCACCAGCGGAAGGTGAAGCTATTCAGGCCCAACAGATCTTTCCTTTCAGGAAGGAATGACTCCAGCACTGTGAGGCAGCTGTCTTCTCAGGAGGCGACCCAAGCCCTGCCCCAGTTGCAGCCCCATCATGTCCTGACAACGATGGTTGCCCTCCTTGGCTGCACAGCGTTGTCCTTGTCTCATCCCTTGCTCATTGAATGAGGCAGTCTTAAATTGTTGCTAAGTGAACTGGAATGAAATAGTCTTTTCCCTCTTAAGCAAACAGTGTCTGTGTAATCTATGATGGTCTGACAGGCATTATCTTGGAGGGGAGGTCAAGTGACCTGTTGGGGGTGTTTGTGGAGGACTGGACCCCCCTGTCCCTCTGGTTCCCAGCTCTCTTCTGCTTCTTCCACAAGCGCTTTGCTTCCTGGCTTCCTTTCATACCTGTCATACCTTTCCTCACTACCAGTTTTTGAAAGCAGCTTCTCCAGTTGCTTCCAGCAAGGGAGAGGAGAGCCAAACTCTGTACAACTACAAATTAACCATACTCCAAAATGGCATCAAGGGAACTTTATTTTTAAACACTGCAGCCTTACTTTTCCTTGTTGCAGTCTGGAGAAAAGAATGGTGGAGGGGGCTCAGGGGGCTCATAGAATCCTCGGGTTGGAAGGGACCTTGGAGGTCTTCTAGTCCAACCCCTTGCCCAAGGCAGGAGCCCTCATACCATCTCGGACAAACAGTTGTCCAATCTTAGGTTGGTTTGGTTCTTTCCTCTCCCTTGGCTTCAGCCTGTTCAAGGGAATAAAAGAGAACGATGGGCTTGTCTTAATATAGAGCCCTCGCAGGAAGATCCAGCAACCATAATACGCAAATGTTTCCTAAATCAGCATGATTACGTCCAGGAGGAGGAGTAATCCAAGCAAGTGCCTGCCTACTTTAAGGACCAGTCTGGAGGTCCTTTCCACTTGGGGATGGTCTTTCCATCTTGTCCTGGAGAAATGTGTACAGAGATGAGTTTTGATCTCCCTGCGGTCAATTAGGGTGAGCCGTTTCTTAGAAAAATGCATCCTGTCCTTTTCATTACCAAATGCCTCAAAGCAATCCCATTGAAGTCCTGTAATCCCACAAGCAGGGCGTGGAAGGAAAGGAGCATGCGGGCTTGGTTTGGGATTTTTCTCCATTTCTCTCTGCTGCAGAAGAGCTGCTTTGACCAACCCCAGTGTGAATGATGCTTTCTCTCCACAGGTCCCTCATTGGTTCTGTCCTGCAGTAACTCTGCGCAGAGGCAGGTAGTTTGGAGCAATGCAGCAGGAGCATCTTTGAAGCTCTTGCCCTGAAACTATGGGTGGAGTAAAATGGTGGGAACATGGGTTGGGGCTGTGGAGGAAGCAAGTTCTGACTTGTGCTATCTTAGAAACAAACACATTTGTTCAGGCACCAGCTTTGCATTCACAGGCATGGAGAGTCTGTGACTTAGTGTGTTTAAGCACTGCAGAACAGATCACAAGCTGCCTTCCAGTAGAACATGAACCATTCTGCTTTGTTTGTGAAGCAAACCAACCAACCTCTAGACAAAACAGTACTTGTGGTGCAGAAAATTCTCCCCTGTTTTTTCTATCAGTTCTTAATTCAGTTTGGTGAAAGGAATTTGGTTTTGAAATTTTGTCCAAGGGAGAAAATTTGGTCCAAAGGAGGAAAAGAGAATTGGGATAAATGTTCATGGGTGGCGTGGGGTATGTGTGTGTTCCCTGTCGTTCATTGTACAATCGCTCAGTGGTCTGCAGCCTCCCTGGCTTCTCTCACTTCTAAGGGAAGACCTTTTCAGAGGGGGCGGCCAGGGAGGCTGCAGTAGGGGGAGAAAAGATGTCAGAAAGCAACATCAACCACAGAAGCCTCCCACACCCCCTGCAATAGTAACGTTGGCTCCAAAGCACTCACCAAGAGAAATCCAAAAGAAATTGACAAGCATCCTGAACATGTGGTAGAGAAACAGGAGAATCTCTTCTAGGAGAGGAAAGCTTGAGAAATTGCTAAATGAATTTTGCATAATATTACAAAATATGAAATAGATATATTTATTATGTATCTCTTGACTATTTAAGTCTGTTACTGGGTGGGTTTTTCATCCACTATATGGGCTAAGTGGCCTACCTGTCCTGGGTTATTTGTATTATCATGACACAGTGCAAGCTGAATAGTTCAGCTTTAGGGATTTGTTACTATCCATTGCTTTCCCAGAGTCTTAATCGCTCTCATTCCTTGCCTTCCTCCAAAATGTATGTCCATCAGCAGCTCAGAGAGGGCCTGCATCTCAGAAAGACAACACTGGTCTGCCAAAGATTTAGAGAGGAATAAGTCTAAGGTGCGCCGAGACCCTTTGCTAATAGTTAAAGGTTTCGCTAAGTGTGGCTGAAAAAAAGACCACGAGGCTTAGGGTCTGTACGTCTGCAGGTGAACTCTCCTAAGCAAAGAAAATGGAAGGAACCACAAACAGTTCAACCCCACTGAAATTGTTCCTGCTCTGCTTCGCTCAGCTGGGAAGGGAAGCATTCCTTCGCAAACCTCAGCCCCCCGTCAGCTCCTTCTGGCAGCTGGCATGACACGATGCATGGGGGAGTCAGCCCTCTTCGCAGGAATGAAAAAGAGGAAAAGGGGGAGTTGGAGAGGCGACAGCAGCTTCCCTCCCAAGCCACAGCCGGGCCTTGGCTCCGCAGCCCGACTGGCTGGGTCCGAGAGGCTGGACATCTGCGGCAGCTCAGCTCAGGCCACCAGGCCTCCGGGGCCGCGGCTCCCAGTCCTGAAGCCTCCCTGCTCCTTTCGCCTTTCCTTCCGGTCGCCGGCCAGAGCACAGTTTGCCTGGGGGCACCGCCTCTTGGACAGAAGCCCTGGACTGGGATCAGATCTCCCCTGAAGGGCCGGTGGGGACACCGGGGGCCTTCCTTGAGGAGCCTGGGAGGTGGCCCTTGCCATCCCGTGGCCATTCCTTTCCCCAGAGAGGCCTTGACGTGCTGGAATAAGAATACCGTTGAATCTGGGATGGGGGATCTTCCTGCGGGGTTCAGCTGGAACGTGTAAATTCATTTACTTGCTTTTTCTTGTAAGTGGTTATATTTGCTGCTGACCACTAGCAGCCCTGTGCAGCTGGTTTTGTCCTTGCGCTGGGATTCCTCAGGCACAGGACTGGACCTCATACAGTGTCCGCGCTGAGCCCTTTCCCAGGCCTTGTGCTCGAGGACCGTATGTTGCCATGCATTTAGCTTAAGAGCTGTTTTTGGCCTGGCTGTCAGTAGTTTATAACAGGAAGAGAAGTCTATGGAGTCCTTGGGGTTCTCTGAGCTCGGTTCTTTTCTTGCAAACATTTCATTGCCCGGCCAGGGCTGAAGATGTGACCTAGCCGGGTAACGAAACGTTTGCAAGAAAAGAACCGAGCTCAGAGAACCCCGAGGACTCCACAGTTCAACCCTGAGCTCCACATATTCACCTCCAGAGAAGTCTGTGGATGCTATGGAGACACACCTTCCTTTTTGTTGTTGTTGCTGTTGTTGTGGATTTACACCCTCAGACCAGGGAGCTTATTGTGAATTTTGTCCAGGCCTTATATTAGAACCTCCTCCCCTCCCCCCACCACTGCTTTTTCTTGTTATTTATTGTATTTACTTATTATTTATTATTAAATTTGTATGCCGCCCATCTCCCCCCAACGGGTGACCACGGGCGGCTCTATATTTGCCAGTGACCAGCAGGAGGCGCTCCATGACCAGCTTCGCCCTTGCATTGGTCCTCAACAGGCATCCGTAGCCTCCCTCTATTAGATCTTACATGCACATTTTTCCTTTCCTGAAATTCCAACTGTAAGCTTCTTGGAACAGGATCTCACTTTTGCTGCTGTTGCTCCTGTCACCTGCACCTAGGAAAATCCATCCATTCAGTCAGTACTTGATCTTAGGGATTCTTTCACTGTAGGGGTTTGTTTAACAGAGATGCAGGTTTTTTCTTACTCTGTAAGATCGGTTTTACAGAGATGTTATCTTTGCTTCGCAGTTGTGTTTTCCACCAACAAACTGTAATATGTAATAGAATCCTAGTTTTAGAAATTTCTGATTCAGTAGCCTACAACTGTGTTTGCCTTTTTTGCAACCACATCACCCTGCTATCTCATATTCCGTTTGCAATCAACTACTCTTCTGAGATGGTTTTTACAAGTACAGCTACCAAGCTAGATATCACTATTTTAGTCTTCTTGTTGATCTGTTTGTCACATCTATTGAATAAACATAATTTGTCCAACTCACTGTACTTTCTCTTAGCCATCCAAATGCATTTTGAACTGTTGCATTGCTTTTAATGAATCGTTATTATTTGTTAAATTTTTATTACCACTTTATAGAGTTGGCTTTTTAAATAATTTGTCAATCTCTACTTTGAGAACTTATTTGACAGCAGAGGATGTAAGCAATGGATGCCCAAATAAACGCCTATGCTTTTTTTGTCTTTGATGTCAACTCTCTGCAGTTGAACTGGACAGAGATATCTTCCAGCAGAAGCCTTATTGGAAAGAATTCAGGTTCGACTTAACACAGATCCCCACTGGGGAGACCGTAATGGCAGCAGAATTCCGAATTTACAAGATGAAAAGTTTCAGTTGCCATGTTAATAAGACCCTTCATATCAGTGTGTACGAGATCGTTCAGGAGCATCCCAACAGGTACATGCAACCAAAACGTTTGCTTCAGATCTTAGCTTAAAATAAAATACTGGCTGGCGGCTTCAGCTACTAATTCTATTATGAAACATTTCAGTTGCATGGGAACCCATAGCTACCAGGAACAACTCTTTCTCTTGCCAGCGAATGTTACGAAGGAGACTTTTCGATTGGCTGACTTTGCTTGTCTTGTCTCAGTAAGAAAGCTGTGGCAAAAGTACCCCTTGATACCAAGAGGACAGTCATTTGAAAACTGCAGATAAGAGCAATATGAGAAAGACGTGTTTTAATAAATGTCAAAAAGGTAGAAGTAAAGTGGCAGAGGTCAAAGAACTGCAACAAAAACTTGGAGGAATCCTCTATTTTTAGACATACGTATATTTTTTTTAGGTAGATGTTTTCAACTTTCCATTTTCAACCAGGGACGAGCACAAGGCCTTAGGCTGTATGTCTTAAGAGCCGTTGCCTGGATCACCTGTTGATTTATATGTGCCCCTGGAAACTAGTGTGCCACACACCAGTCCTACAGCTGTGCCAATCCCGCCCAGACTCCTCCTGTGTCAAATGTGCTTTCTTGACATGCTTTCCATTAACAGAAGTAAGGAGTGGGGGTAGAGGAGAGCGGAAAGAGACTTGTCACTGGCCCACCTTTTGATAGGCTCAAGCCAGACAGCCTGTATCTCAGCCTGGAAGGGTGCAGTGAAAGGCCAGGGGCAGGGGGGGATTGAATCCATTCATTCTTTAAACCACCAAGTCAGAGCTCTCTGGGCAGTTTACGGTAAAATCTGGCACATTTATTGCCTTCATTTCAACCTGTGGGGCTCAGATATACTTTCTGCCACTCCAGGGAATCAGAGCTGATGTTCTTAGATCTTCAGGAGCTTCTGGCTGGGATGGATGGATGGATGGTCTTCGATGTCACAGCTGCTAGTAACCACTGGCTGTTGAACCGCAAATACAATTTGGGTTTGAGACTTTATGTGGAGACGGAGGACGGTAAGGCTAATGTTACGCTTTTGTGCATTTCAGCTTTTTATAAATCCCATTTGAAGGGAGGAGTTAAGTGTGTGGTATGGCAGAGTAAGGAGATACCAACTCAGGAAGCAGCATCTTCGGTTTATATAAGGGAAAGTACGCTTTGTATTATGTGAGGATGTTCACCCAGAGCTACTTTTTCCCTAATGCTCCTTAATTCTGCTGAGGTTTTCTGCAACCAGCTAGGAACTGAATTTAAACAGAAGTTATTCAAGGCAGCTAAAGCAGAACTGTATCATCTACCTGTCTGCCTGTCTGCCCCCATTGCCAAGATCCTTCGCCAGTGTTTAATCAGAAATAACTGTGTTCAGCAAGATCCTTGCCGCTTTAATTAGAAGTTTATTTTCTCCCGCTCTTTGTCAGTCACTGTTTTCAGGAATGCAAGATGTTACTACTGAAGTCACCTAGAGTCACTTATACAGTGAGATGGGCAGCATATAAATTTGATTAATAAAATAAAGTCCCACCCAATTAGTTAATTCTTGCTTTCTAGGGACAGTTATTAGCATCTTTTCATTTTTTAAATTTTAGGTTTGCAATCTTTGTGGAGACCATCAACTGACCAATCAGTAATGTCAAAAAAGAAAGTAGTTTCTGGGAAGGTGGTAGGAATTTTTGGTTTCTTAGGCTCAACATTAGAAAAAGATGGACAGTATGCTGGAGACGTAAAGAACATAATTCTAGAGGAGTTAAATATGGTAAGGTCATATGAGAGCAAGGATAAAACTAATGAAATGATGGTCTGTTCAGTAGCACTGTACAGCTGTGAATGCTAGTCACTGAGAATAAGTGAGCAGCAGTGAGGTATTGGAGATGGTATCCAACCTTATGCAGCAGGCTTACGTTACTCAGGCAACGGCTGGATAATGTTATAAGATGCTGTAAGTGATTAGTGGAGAAATGGCCCATGAGTACCACAGACTGCAAGAATTAGCCCCGGACCAAATAAGGGCGATCAGGAAGCAGAAATCCGCACCCTTTGGCCAAGGGACGCAAGGGGATCGTGGGCCAGAAAAAGCCGGTCAGCCTGGCAACAGGGAGGGAAGAAGACGATGGGGGACCCTGTGCCAGGCGGAGGGACTGGATCCAGGAGGTCACTTAAGGGTGAGCTGCAGAATCCCACCAGGGCAGATTGAGATGAGAAGCCTTTAGCCGGGCGGTCGTCTCGAAGGCAGCTGACTAACTAACGGAGAGGGTTCCCGGGAGCTTAAATGGGTAATTTAGATATTATGAGGGACAAAATGTTTGGTGCTAACATGGTAGAACGTAGCTTTAGTGTTAGCGGCGTGACTTGAGGGATGCATTTTGTATAAACAAGCTCCAGAGTCAGGTAGAATTCTTGTCTTAAATGCTTGGACAAAAGGAAGAAAAATGTTATGCATCCATTGTCCTAACATTGTACAAAAGAAGCCGCTGGTAGAGCAGTAAATCTATCTATTAAGGATTTAATATCAAAGGCGTGTGTCGTGCATTGCATTTCTCTTTGGAAATCATGCCCACAGGAGTGTTGGCAGTCCCACGGCATTTGAGGGGCCTGAACGGGGGACGGTCTCCTCAGGAAACCAAAACAAATTCTGACTCTCAGCCATAAGAATTCCTTTGCACAGTCATTTTTAGGGCAGACCTTCCCTCCTTTTGTGCTGAGCTGCCACAGGGCTGCTTTCAGCCCGTCTGAGAGGCAGACGCGTCCTCTGCGAGGGAAGGAGCCCCCCATGACAGCTGCATCCTCCGCCCTGTGCTTCGGAGGAGAGTATCCAACCCCCCCGCTGCCACCAGGCGCTCCAGCACCCTGCTTGGGAGTTGTGGAGGCTTCTGGGCCAGGCTGGCTGGGGGGCACACGAGGGTCCCGAAACAAGGAGCTCATCATCAGTCCGGCTGGCAGCGTTTTCAGGGCTTGTTCCTTGGCTTTTGCAGGAGACAGTGTGGACCCTGCGCTGGCCGGCCTCTTGGGTCGCCACGGACCACTTTCCAAGCAGCCCTTTGTGGTGACCTTTTTCCAGGAGAGCGAAAGCCAGGTCCGGCTCCCCCGCGCAGCCAAGCAGGCCAAGAAACGGCCCCAGCACAAAAGGACCCTCGGCTTCCCACACTCCAGCAGGCTCCCGGGGTTTTTGGGTAAGAAGCAGAAAGACGGGGAAACGGGCAGAGGCTTGGCATCTCGGCAGACAGAGCTGCAGAGGGTATCCACGGGTGCGGTCAGAAACGTCAAGATGATGACCGTGACGGACCTGCTTTTAGGCACAGCACACAACAAAAAAGGGGGCGCTTCAATCACACTGCTGTGGCCACCGTCTTGGCGCTTTTGCCCACACCCTGGGACACCCCTGGAGCTGCCTCTGCCCGCCCAAAGGAAGAGTGGGAACCAAGGGTTTGAGAAGGATCTGGAGGCATGCAGAGCCCACGTTCCCCTGAACGATCCTGGGATGGAGATCCAGAAAGAGCCTCTGCAGCCTGCAGCCCCGTAGCCCTCCTGCGCTGTGCCGCCCAGTTGAAATTCAGCAGCACACCTGCCAGGTCTCAGCAGAATTGTGGGCCTCAAAACAGATACGATGCGCTACCCCAAATACATGGAAGACACATGTGTTTTGCACCTTTAAGCTTCCCCAACCCTGAAGAAAGTTGAGAGCAGCATCTTCCCGGCATGCAGGTGGGCCAAGCTGTGTCCATCGGCGGCTCCCATCTCACCGCCCTCTAGCAGGCAGTGGCTCTTCGGCTGACTGGCAAAGGGAAGGAGGGCAGCCTCCCCGACCTGGACTTAAATTCCCAGAACCCCCAGCCCCCGTACCCTCCCCCAACCATCCTGGGAGCCTGAAAGGTTTAATAAAAACCAGTCACAGAACTAATACTGGCATCCAAAGGCCGGTGTCTCTCTCAGTCTGCTCCTCCCAGGACCCCCAAGGGGGTTGTCCTTTGTCGAGCTCCATGGCCAAGGGAGGACTCGAACCTGGGTTTCCCTAAAGTGCAGCCCTTAACGCAAGAGTGCCTTGGCTCTGGAGGTTTGCTTCACGGGAAAAGCAGCCAGAGGCAGGGAGGTGCCACACTTGGGACCGTGGCCTTTCCCACAGACCTTGCCCAACTTCCTCTCACAGAGCTGCTGCTGATGACTGGCAGGGAAACGCTGTGGGATCCTCCCCTGCGGTGAAGGACGGCTGGGTGTCAGGGCCCTCTGGAGTGGGGCCGTGGAAATGGGCTCCCCTTCCCAACACCGAGCGGCTCGGGATGCGCACGCAGCTCTCCGTTGGGCTTCAGTTGCGGGACTCTGGGAGAGAAACAGCCTCCCCTTAATGCTCAGCTCTTCTTCCTTCCCCAGATGACGTCTCCGTTTCTGAGCACAGCCGGGTATGCAGAAGGCACGAGCTGAACGTCAAGTTTCAAGACTTTAATTGGCTGGTAACCACTTTTAACTGTGTCCCCAGAAATAATTAACTGTGGTGCCAGGCACCTCTGCCCATCCTGTCCCCCAGGCTCTGGCACATGTAGCCCAGAGGCTCTCATCTGGCTTACACACAGTTAAGGTGGTAATGCCAGTGGTGGGCTCCCTGTAAAATGTTTCAGAAAAATAAATCCAGGGTCCTGTTCTTCAGTCAAAGAGGAGAGTGCCTGTTGCAACTCTGCCTGACCTGTTCAGGTACACCTTGTGCACAATCTTAAGGGTGAGCACCTTTTGGGAAGTGAAAGTGATGTGTGGATTCCTCCTCCAGAAAGTGTAGCTCTGGTATCAGATGATTCAGGAAATTGCATTTCAAGGAACTCATCCTTTCATTCATTCCTAGAACAGGGAGGCCTTCAGACAGTCATGCCCTTGTCACCTCACAGCTTGACTATTGCAATACGCTTTATGTGGGGCTGTCCTTGAAGACCACCTGGAAGCTTCAGCTGGTCCAGAATGCCGTGGGACAGGCAGTGATGGGCATGCCTCAGTATGCCCATGTAACCCCTCTGCTTCATGAGCTGCACTGGTTGTCAGTTTGCTTCCAGGTGCGATTCAAGGTGCTGGTCGCCACCTGTAAAGCCCTGCATAGCGTTGGGTCTGGTTACTTGAGGGATCACCTGTTTCCTGTAGCGTCTGCCCGACCGGTTTGAACTAGCAGGCTTGGCGCGCGCTCCAGGTTTCACTGATAAGCAATGCCATCTGTCGGGCCCCAGAAGTGTGCCTTCTCTGGAACAACACCTGCCTCTGGAATGAGGTTTCCCCCGAAATTCAAATGGCTCCCACCCTTCTGCTATTCTGAAGGGCCTTTGGTGAGGACAACTGACGCCCCTTCCGTCCTCTTTGTTCCCCTCTGGGTTTGTTTTCTTTGCCATTGTTTTCTGTCTCATGCTGTTTTTTTGTGTTTTTTATATTGACTTCTGTTCTTAAATGTTTTAACAGTTGTAAACTGCCCAGAGTCTCTGGGAGTTGGGCAGCATATAAATTTAATATATCATTATGATTATCATTATCATTATCATTCATTTCTATATCTATCTAATCATCTATCTATCTATCATCTATCTCTATCTTCATTCACTTCTACCTATCATCTATCAGTGTTTCTCAATCTTGGCAACCTTAGAGATTCCCCATGCTGGCTGGGGAATTCTGGGAGCTGAACTCCACACATCTTAAAGTTGCCGAGATTGAGGAACCCTGATTTAAAAACAACTCACTTCGGAAACTCTGAGCTGGTGAAAGCAAAAGTTCGTTCCAGCAGCTTGGCTTGTTTGGTTCCCCCCCCCCCCCCCCAGCTGAATCCGCCTGGCCAACCCTCTGGCTTCCTTTGAGCTGGCAGCAGGAGGCTGGGGGGCTGACCTTCTCCATTATCCTCTCCCAGGACTGGGTGATTGCACCACAGAGTTACCCCGCGTTCTACTGTGATGGAGAATGTGTGTTTCCCCTGAATTCCTCCATGAACGCCACCAACCACGCCATCGTCCAGTCGCTGGTCAGTATCTTCTTGCGGGAGGCAGCACAAGGGCTTTTTAGCAAGTGGGGAGATGGACAGCAATTTTTGTGTTCCTTTGTTGGATCTATCTCTTGCCTTTCCTCCAGGAGCTCTAAGGCACTCCCTCCCCCAGTTTTCCCCACGAGCTGAGGGCCAAGTTGAACGCTGATTAACCTGATTGCACAAGCACCATCTGAGTTTCCACCAGGCCCTAATCATAAGCTAGCCAAATGGATTGACCAAAGCACCACCATAAAATTCCTAAGCAACCTCAGTACAAAATCAAACTTAGCACATTGGGCAAATGCAGCCACTATATTAGAAACTGGCCAGTTAAATATTCTGTGTGAACATGGACAAGGGGTGCTTCCCTGCTCCTTTCTCTGCTCTGTTCATCACAGACCCACCTAAATAAGCAGCAATCCCACTGGGAGGCTCGTGGTCGCTAGAAGAGTTTAAAGCGGGGTTATGTCATAAAGAGCTGTGTGACGTTGCTATTGCTACACTTCTGTTCCCATCAGGGCAGCCCTCTGCCTTCTCCTCCTCCTGCCATCCCCAAAGCCCTCAGCATCCCTGAGACTGGCTGCCTTTAAGAAAAGTCGGACACAGGTCATCGTTCTCGGGCTGAACCCTTTGCTTGCTCTGCGGATCCCGTGGAGCCCGTGGGCTCTCAGCTGCCGGCCGTGGGGGATGTTGGTGTCGGTCGAGAAGGCTGCCACAGCTGAATAATCAGAGCTTTTCCCCTTTTTTAAGAGGATGGTGGACACCACACATGGAAACAAGGGGTAGGGTTTTGACTGCACAGTTGTGGCCTCCATTTCAACTGTGACTGCTGGACAGAGGAAGGTTGCCTATGGCAAGCTGGACTGCTAGTCGGTTCTGTCCGGGGGACCTGCGCTGACCCACCACAGCTTTAGCAAGCATCGTGCCTGGGCCATCTGCATGCCCAGGAGGAGCCTGGAGGTCAACCCAGCATCAGCTGCAGCACTGGGAGCGGGCCTCCTTCTACCACAGATGAGGGTCAGGAAGCAGTTGGGAACCTGAACGCAGCTGTTCCGTTGTGGTCTTCTCTCCCCCCCAACGGTGCCTTGCAAGAGCTTCCAACGTAAACGGCAACCTAAGCTTTTTCAAACCTTTTTGGATAAATATTTTTGTCAGTGCTGACAAATGGCCTACTCATGGAAACTGGTGCATTTTTCTCCTGGGAACCGATGTTTCTTTAAACTGTTTCCGCTTCCCCGTCAGAGTGGCCCGGGGGTGGTGAGGAGGAGGAGGAGGGCTTGGCCTTCTGCTTCAGGGCCAGCATCTCCACCCTGCAGAAGCGCTGGAGGCTCTGCGGGGCACCTGATCCAGTGACCATATTCCTCCCCTGTAGGTCCACCTGATGAAGCCCGAAGCTGTTCCCAAGGCCTGCTGTGCCCCCACGAAGCTGAGCGCCATCTTTGTGCTCTTCTACGACAGCAACAACAATGTTATCCTCAGGAAAAAGCGGAACATGGTGGTGAAGTCCTGCGGCTGTCACTAATGCCGTGGTGGACCCGGGCCCTTTCTTGGGGGAGTGGACGCCTGACGTGGGTAGGGGAGCCTGGCTGCTACCTGCTTCTAAGAGGAAGGCCCCCTTGAAGGACAGGGAAAGGAGCAACCAGCTGCCCTGTGGAGCGAAGAAGGCCCAGCCCCGCCTGACCCGCGGACGACCCGGCCCCGGCCCCGGCCCTGGCCCTGGACGCCTGGCTCAGCTGCTGGCAGGGTGCTCATCTCCTGAGCAAAGCAAACAGCCTCCCACAGAAAAACACCTTTGCCAAGCAAACTAAGACACGAACGGGCTGCAAACATAGCTCTGGCTTGCATTCCAGGCCCACCTCTTCCCCCCTCCCCTGATCCTGCACAACAAATTAAATTAAATTTAAACCAAACACATCAAATAGACTTGTTTTGTATAAATGCTGACCGTAGCTTATCAAATAGCCCTAATTCTGCATCAAACAACAGGAGTGGCTGCTGGTTACTGAGGGGTGGGTGAGGGAGTCTCTTTTGGGAAGAACAGCAGTGTCTTGGGGAGTCCTGGGGTCTCTGCAGGGATCCCCAGGTGTGGGCAGATATCTGCAGCTGGCCAGCTTGCCTTGTCCCAGCAGTGCCATTTCCAGAGCCCAAGCAGAACCCTTGGCAGCCCCTTTCCCACTCTGCTCTTCTCCCACATCGCTCTGGTGCAGAGAGAGCACTGCGGCGAGCAGCAAGAGACCTCAGCAGGCATAAAACTGGCATTGGCCCCTGTGGTCTTCCCGCTTCCCCTGAAGCAGCTGCCTCCGGTGGCTCCGCTGCCATTTTGCCGAGGGGACAAGCTTCCCTACCATCTTGAAGGCCCCCAGGGGCAAGCAGTTCAGAAGGGAGCCAGCCTTCTGGTGCAGGCCTTGATTAGCTGGGGGAGAGAGCAGCTGAGAGGCTGCGGCTGGGGGAGAAATCAGTTCAGCCTGCTTATAAATGCAAAGTTACCTGATTTCACATTTTTCAACCAATACCCCAACAGAAGCTCAATGATCCTTTGAAATTCACACCTCTTCAAATTTCACCTTGCAAAGTTAAAAGGATATATATTAAAAAGTTTGCATCTTGCATGGAAGTTGTGTATGTAATACATTGGCTAAGAAGAATTGCTTATAGACATTGTACATTAACTCAGATTGCAAACGAATATGTATATGAGAAATGTGCACAATTTTTAGTGTAAACTTTAAAAAAAACAAATTCAGACTACTGAGTTTGGAAGGGAGGAACATGGGAATGGGGAAAAAAAGAGGAAATGAAGCAGATTCAACCAACCCAAATAAATATCTGTTGCAATTTTGCTGCCCCTGAGGAATTTATTTGGCCGCCCAAGAAGAAGGGGCAGTTATTGACAACATGGATGGTGGCATCTTACACAAACAGCTCTTGACGTGTCTCTAGTGTCAGATTCAGCCGGCACGGCACGGCACGGCGAAGGCACTGCTCAGCTTAGCCTAAGTCAATTTCACCGCCCGGGCACAAGCGGAGAAAAAGGGGAAGTGAAACCGCGAGCTGATTACGGACAGGTGGCAGCGCTTAACTCAAAACCGCAAGCGGATACTTTGTATCAGCGCAGTTTCCCTCTGGCGCTGCAAACAAAGGAAAGCGCAGAGGCTCGGAAGTGAAGCAATCAACGAACGATCGAGAACTCCCGGCTTTGTGCGCAAGCAGGCAAACCCAACAAAGGCAACAACAGCACAACCCATAGACGGCAACCAGAAAGACAAAAGCACCGGACTGAATCTGCCATTTGGGCGAGGGGGGATTACTGCGGGTAATCTGTAACTGAGCAACGGGGCAAAACGCGGGAACAGGGAAGCTATAAAATACCATGTAAGCTATGCCAAGCCAACCCTGGCTTTGTCTGTATTTACTTATGTTACGCTTGAGTAAACTTCTTTGCTGAACACATGTGTCGTGAGAGTTTCTCTGAGACAAACAGGGTAAACCTTACATAAAGCCAGGGTTCCTCCTGAGCACTACCCGGTATCACCGAGGAGCGCTTGCAATTTTATCCACAGGACAGCCAAGTATTCCAAGCCTGTCGACTTTGACCGAGATGGCCAGTGACGGAGAAGGCGTGAGCCAACAGTGGAACGAGGAGCCCAAGCCCAAAGGTGCGATGGCGGGACTGGCCCAGAGCGAGGGGCATGGGGACACAGCCGAGAAGGTGCCAGAGGGCACCAGGTGGTCATTTGGCGTCGGCATGGGGCCCAACGGGTCGGCAGGATGGGGAGTCATGACAAGCTGTGGCTCAGGATCCAAAACCTGGGAATTGGAGGAACGCCTAACCCGCTTGGAGGCCAAATTCGAGCAGCGGGTGGAAGCCATCCAGGTGATGCTGTAGGCCATACTTCGTGGGAACGAGGCCCCTGCAGCAGAACCACAGGCAGAGGAGGAGTCGGGCGAGGCCAGCGCTGGTCCTGCGCCCCATCCGGCTCTGAGGACGTGCCTCAGAGGCAGGGTATCAGGAGACCGATGGGCAGCGGATGCACTGCGACTCTGGGGCCTGAACGGAAAGTTCTCGGGGGACCCCAAACAACTACCCTTCTTCCTCACACAGCTGAGGATTTTATGAAGCAGAGTGGCCACCTTTTCTCCAACGATGGGGAGCGAGTCCCCTATGTGGCCAACTTGTTGGAGAGCCAAGCAGCCGGTTGGGTCATCCGTCTATACGATGCCAACGCAGCAGAGCTAGAGAGTTTCCCAGAGTTCATGCAGGCACTCTGGGATAGATTCGAGGACACACTGAGTGCCAGGCGGGCCAGAGACGACATCCAACGCCTGAGACAAAGGGAAAAGTCGGTGGCCAAGTACGCCCTAGAGTTCTGGTGCCTAGCAGAAAAACTCACCGATTGGCCAGAATCCCTGAGGGTAGACTATTTCAAGAACAGGCTCAACTCGGAGATCCTATAGAGGGCACTCGGTTGGGATGATCCGACCACGCTAAAGGAGTGGATCTGGTTGGCCGGGATGGCAGAGGCTGCGTGGCAGCAGATTAAGCGAAGGATGAGGCACCAGAAGCCGAACAAAGCCGAGCTGGGCGAGGCAGCTGCGGAGGAGAAGTGGAGCAGCCGACGGCAAACCACAGGAGGGAGGGAGACTCAGAAGAAACCAGGACTTTGTTTCCAGTGCGGAGGATGAGGCCATCGGGCAGCGCAATGCCCAATGGAACAGGATGGGGTCCCACCCTGCATAGACGCCAGGGCCCTGAAACCTCTGGGACAGCATGCCCCTGACCGACCACGGAAAGGAGTAGGGGCAGCTGTAGCAGAGCGCAGTGGGACCAACTGGTCCACCCCCAAGACAGCGGCATCAGGGGAAGAGGCAGTGCCAGCGGGAATCGAGCGGTGCCCGCACTGAATGACATCCCAGTGAGGGCAGAGGGGCCGAGACGTGAAGACCCAATGGTGAGCGAGGACTGCCCACCCATGCGGGTGAGGGTCCACATCCAGGGAGCGAAGTCTGGGGCTGAGGCTAACCTGAAGGCATTACTGGACTCTGGGTGCACCCATTGCTTGATACACCCGGCACTGGTATCAGGACTGGGCCTCCGGGTGCGGCGGCTCTGAGAGCCCATAGCCTTCAGCCAATTGGATGGCTCGCTCACAGGGGTGGGGCCAGCTCAGTACTACACTGAGTCGGTCAAGATGACGATTGGGACCCATCAGGAGGAGCTACGGTTCGTGGTGGTCCCGATTGCCAACTACGCGCTGGTACTCAGACTGGCATGGTTGAGGCGGCAGAACCCCCTTATCGACTGGGCGTCAGAGGCGGTGCGATTCCGAGACGAGGAAGAGCAGACGAGAGAGAACTGGAGGTGACAACGGGCGATGATGAAGAAGGGAGCAACTCCAGAGCAGCAATCAGCGGAGGAGGAGCTAGCCACACGGGGAAGCGTGCAGAACGTGGTGGAAGCCAGAACCGTGGCAGTGGTGAGGTCGGGGATCCCGGAGGTGGCGGCGACCCAGGCAGCAGCAGCGGCGGCTGACCCTGCACAAGGGGGAGCGGAGGAGCTGTCAGACATCGGGAACATCCCCCATCCTTACCGCGACCTGATGGCAGCATTCAGCAAGGTGGAGTCAGATCAACTCCTGCCCCACAGACCCAGTGACTGCTCCATAGAGCTAGAGCCCAGGGCCAAGTTGCCCAAGCCTAAGATGTACTCCCTGTTGGGGAAGGACATGGGAGCCCTACGGGAGTTCGTGGACAAGAACTTGAAGCAGGGATTCATCGAACCCATGAAGTCCCCCTTGGCAGCCCTGGTGTTGTTCAAGGAAAAGAAGGATGGCTCGCTAAGGCTGCGCATGGACTACCGGGGGCTGAACGCCGTAAGTACCGAATATCACTACCCCCTTTCCCTGATGAAGGACCTTCTGTCCCACCTGTCCAAGGGGAAGGTGTTCACAAAACTGGACTTGCGAGAGGCGTACTTCATGGTCTGGATACACGCGGGGCATGAATGGAAAACCGCTTTCAATTGCCCACTTGGATGTTTCCAGTTCCGCGTGATGCCGTTCGGGTTAAAAGGGGCCGCGGGGGTGTTCATGCAATTAATAAATGAGGTGCTGCATGATCTACTATACCGGGGTGTCCTTGTCTACCTGTACGACATCCTAATATACTCTGAGACCCTGACCGAGCACGTGAGACTAGCGTGCACTGTGCTCCAAAGACTGTTAAAAGCGCAGCTGTACGCCAAGCTCTCGAAGTGTGAGTTCCATCGAGAGCAACTGGACTACCTTGGGTATAAAATATCCAGCAGGGGTGTTAAGATGGACCCAGCGAAAGTGAAGGATGTACTGGGGTGGGAAGCACTGCGGACTCAGAGGCAGCTCCAAAGCTTCTTGGGGTTCGCTAACTTCTACCGGCAGTTTATTCCGAACTTCACTCAAGTCGCCCTGCCACTAACGGACTTACTTAAGACTCGGGCAGCGGCAAAACCTCCAAGCCTAGCATGCCCCTTGCATGGACCTCGGAGTGTCAAGAGGTGTTCGGGGACCTAAAACAAAGGTTCACCACAGACCCCATCCTGCGCCACCCCAATCCCGACCAGTGGTTTGTAATCCAGGTGGATGCCTCTGATGTGGCGACGGGAGCAGTCCTTCTACAGCCCAAACCCGAGGAAGCCCTCCACCCACGCGCCTACACCTCACGAAAGTTCACTGAGACGGAAAGGCAGTGGATGGTGTGGGAGAAGGAAGCGTTTGCTATAAAGTGGGCCCTATACACCTGGAGACACCTACTGAGGGAGTGAGCCAGCCGTTCGAGGTGTGGACAGACCACAAGGACCTCGAGGCACTTAGGACCCCACGGAACCTGTTGCCCAAGCAAGCATGCTGGTCCCAATACTTCGGATGGTTTAATTTCGACCTCAAACACATCCCAGGGAAAAAGAACTTCTTAGTGGACAGACTGTCCCGCATGCCCCAACACGCAAGCCAGCAGGAGGAGGTTGTAGACTCGATCGTCCCCGCGACCCGGCTGGCCGCAAAAGCCGTAATGCGCAGCCAAACAAGGAAGTGGGCAAGCGACACTGAACCGGGACTCCAACTTTCCAAACTTGGTGAGCAAGACTCTTGGTTGGCGGAGAACAAAGACTCTTTAATAGGACATGGGGGGTTGTGGTGGCACGAGGGCAAGTTGTATGTACCTAGGGGTTGCCAAAGGGAGGTGATGGAAAGAGCCCATGATAATAAAAATGTGGGCCACTATGGGTTTGTGAAAACCCTCCGCCTAATACGGAGGCAGTTCTGGTGGCCGAGCCTTCAGAAGGATGTGGGAGCATACACAGCGAGCTGCCCGATTTGTGCAACAGCCAAAGGAACCAAGGGGAAGCCCCGGGGTCTCCTCCAGCCTGTAGCGATGCCGGACGGCCCTTGGCAAGAAATCGCCATGGACTTTATTGTGGAGCTATCCGAGAGCAAGGGGAAGATGGCTATTTGGGTAGTGACGGACTTGTTTTCAAAACAAGCGCACTTCGTGGCTTGTCGGCAAGTCCCCACCATGGAGAAGCTGGCGCGGATGTTCATGCAGCATGTGTATCGATTGCACGGCGCCCCCCCAGCAAGTCGTGAGCAGCCGGGGGGGAACTTCATTGCGCGGTTTTTGTCTAAAAAACTCAGCCCGAAATTTGTGGGTCCTTTCCCTATTGTTGAGATAATGAACCCGGTGACTGTCAAGCTGAAGCTCCCAAAAGCACTCGGGAAGGTCCACCCAGTCTTCTATTGCAGCCTGCTGAAGCCGCACCGACCGTCCAATGACTGACATAGACATGAGCCAGCCCCGGCACCGATCATGGTCAACGGGGAGAGACACTTTGAAGTAAAACAAATCCTGGACGCCAGGAAACACAAGGACCAGATCCAACTGCTGGTACAATGGAAACATTTCCCAAGAGCGTACAGTGAGTGGGTAAACAAGTCCCACGTTAGGGCACCTGAACTGGTCAAGGACTTTTACAAGAAGCAACCTGGGAAACCAAGGTAAAGGGGGGGTTTCTCTTCGGGGGGGCAGTATGTCAGATTCAGCCAGCATGTCTGGCACGGCGAAGGCACCACTCAGCTTTGCCTAAGTCAATTTCGCCGCCTGGGCGCAAGAGGAGAAAAAGGGGAAGTGAAACCGCAAGCTGATTGCGGACAGGTGACAACGCCTAACTCAAAACCGCAATCAGATACTTTGTACCAGCGCGGCTCCCCTTGGGCGCTGTCAGCAAAGGAAAGCGCAGAGGCTCGGAAGCGAAGCAATCAACGAATGATTGAGAACTCCCGGCTTTGTGTGCAAGCAGGCAAACCCAACAAAGGCAACAATAGCACAACCCATAGACGGCAATCAGAAAGACAAAAGCACTGGACTGAATCTGCCATTTGGGCGAGGGGGGATTACTGCGGGCAATCTGTAACTAAGCAACGGGTAAAGCGCAGGAACGGGGAAGCTATAAAATAACATGTAAGCTATGCCAAGCCAACCCTGGCTTTGTCTGTATTTACTTATGTTACACTTGAGTAAACTGCTTTGCTGAACACACGTGTTGTGAGAGTTTCTCTGAGACAAACAGGGTAAACCTTACCTCTAGAACAGGGCTCAAAATAATGTGAGTCGCTGGCCATAGAAACTCCAAATATTTTGTGGGGGTGGGTGAGAGATTCCTCACTACATGTTTTAAGACAATAGAACAAAGATCATCATAACGTTTTTTTTTTAAACTAATATGACAGTCTACAGAGCTACTAACTGCATTTATACATAATCCATAATGCCAAGTTTAATGTTTTGTTTTAAATCCTGGTTTGTTAACATGCCTTAGTGGCCTGATTTACATATAATGCTAAGCAGTGATGACTGGGCTTGTATGCTTTGCCAAAAGCAAATAAACTACGTTACGGTATAGCATTATGTACAACCAGCCCAGCCAAAATAGAGCAGGAGAATAGCCATAAAGAACTGCAGACGTCCTCTGCCTAATTCCAGGGGCCCTTTTCTCACCACCCCATTAGCTGGGGTCACATGGGGGTGGCACTGATGTGTTGCAGGAGCAATCTAAAGAAGTTAATTGATGCAATCAATCAATCGTCAGGGAATTACATTTAACTCAGAACAGACACACTGGTAGGTGTTAAACTAGCTCGACCCACTCAGTTCTCGGGGGGGGGGCACCAAAGCCTAAGCAATTGACCTGTTTTTGCCTACTTAGTCCTTCAAGAAAAATAGCAAGAGCGCAAGAGAGAGCAGTTGAATAAGGAAGTCTCTCAAATCTCAATTGCTCAAGTTTAGCCATTTGTTTCCATTGTGGCAGCACATTTTGCTTCTTTATCCAAAATGCAGATTAGGAAAAATCTCCAGAATGTTGTGCTTCTGTCACTGAGCTGCTTCCCCTTTTTCTAGCTGGGTCCTTCCAGATGTGTTGGACTGCATTTCCGTTGGGAATTATGGAAGTCGCAGCCCAGCTCATCTGAAGGATGCTAGGCTGGGACAGGTTGATCTACATGAAACCTCCAAGAAGTCCTCTCGAGTTCAATCTCTGAGTCTGCTAATGATTCGGATATCTGAACACTTGCTGCCCATATGATGGCTGCTGTCAGTACCAGATTGGATGCAGGTCAAGAGGTAAATTCAATCCAAACCCCATAAAGGAACTGGAGCTCCAACAATCATCAGGATGGGATGATTGCATCCAGTCCATTGCAAACACTCTCCATAGCAGCTTCCAATCATATTTTGGTTCTCCAAAAGATAAACCTGCTTCATACAACACTCTGAGACGTATGGTTCATCTGACACTGACTTAGTGCAAGGTTTGCAATATGGTGCCTATCGTTTTTGACTACAATTCCCACAATTTTAGACAGGGGCTGATAGCAACTGAAGGCCACAAGATCTTGACAATAAAAGATTGCCTTAGTACGTTGTGTGGACCCAGTTATTTTGGATCATAAAACTGGGGTTGATGGCTTAGTATTTTAGAAGCCATGGTTTAGTTTGAGAAAGGCTATTTTTTGGCACCAACATATTTAATATGAAGACCCAAGTTATATTATTTTTGAAAGTGGGCCCTTTCCCCTCAAACCTAAAGTGAAAATAGATTTTATATATGTGTCACGAGACCCGCTTGCAACCCCAACGCCCATCCTTCTTCCAAGCAGGGTTTCACTGGGCTCCTCTGAGAAGGCAGGGTTCAAGGACTTTTGCTTCGTGCCTGTCACCCGGAAACTCCCTCGGCTACTGAGAGCAGAGTTGTGCAAAACTTTGGGAAGACAGTGGGTGGGGCAGGGAGTGCAATTCTCCACACAACTTAAGAATTCTGCTCCAGGATCAAAAGAGAGGATTCCTTCCTGTCACGTGGAACGCTTGCTTCTTGATGCCTTATCTTACATTAATATAAATACAGGTGAAACTCGAAAAATTAGAATATCGTGCAAATGTTCATTTATGTCAGTATGGCAACTCAAAAGGTGAAACCAGTATATGAGATAGACGCATTACATGCAAAGTGAGATATGTCAAGCCTTACTTTGGTATAATTGTGATGATTATGGCGTACAGCTTATGAAAACCCCAAATTCACAATCTCAGAAAATTAGAATAGTGTGAAAAGGTTCAATATTCTAGGCTCAAAGTGTCCCACTCTAATCAGCTAACGAATCCATGACACCTGCAAAGGGTTCCTGAGCCTTTCAATGGTCTCTCAGGCTGGTTCAGTAGGAATCACAAGCATGGGAAAGACTGCTGACCTGACAGTTGTGCAGAAAACCATCATTGACACCCTCCATAAGGAGGGAAAGCCCCAAAAGGTAATTGCAAAAGAAGTTGGATGTTCCCAAAGTGCTGTATCAAAGCACATCGATAGAAGGTTATGTGGAAGGGAAAAGTGTGGTAGAAAAAGGTGCACAAGCAGCAGGGATGACCGCAGCCTGGAGAGGATCGTCAGGAAAAGGCCATTCAAAAGTGTTGGGGACTTTCACAAGGAGTGGACTGAGGCCGGAGTTAGTGCATCAAGAGCCACCACACACAGACGGATCCTGGACACGGGCTTCAAATGTCGTATTCCTCTTGTCAAGCCGCTCCTGAACAACAAACAACGTCAGAAGCATCTTACCTGGGCTACAGAAAAAAAGAACTGGTCTGTTGCCCAGTGGTCCAAAGCCCTCTTTTCTGATGAGAGCAACTTTTGCATCTCATTTGGGAACCAAGGACCCAGAGTCTGGAGGAAGAATGGAGAGGCACACAATGCACGATGCTTGAAGTCCAGTGTGAAGTTTCCACAGTCTGTGTTGATCTGGGGAGCCATGTCATCTGCTGGTGTTGGCCCACTGTGCTTCATTAAGTCCAGGGTCAACGCAGCCGTCTACCAGGAGATTTTGGAGCACTTAATGCTTCCTTCCGCAGACGAGCTTTATGGGGATGCTGACTTCATTTTCCAGCAGGACTTGGCACCTGCCCACACTGCCAAAAGTACCAAAACCTGGTTCAATGACCATGGGATTACTGTGCTTGATTGGCCAGCAAACTCACCTGACCTGAACCCCATAGAGAATCTATGGGGCATTGCCAAGAGAAAGATGAGGGACATGAGACCGAACAATGCAGCGGAGCTGAAGGCCGCAATTGAAGCATCCTGGTCTTCCATAACACCTCAGCAGTGCTACAGGCTGATAGCATCCATGCCACGCCGCATTGCGGCAGTCATTGCTGCAAAAGGGGCCCAAACCAACTACTGAGTACATATGCATGCTTATACTTTGCAGAGGTCCGATATTGTTTTATTTCCAATCCTTGTGTTATTGATGTCATGTAATATTCTAATTTTCTGAGATTGTGAATTTGGGGTTTTCATAAGCTGTACGCCATAATCATCACAATTATACCAAAGTAAGGCTTGACATATCTCGCTTTGCATGTAATGCGTCTATCTCATATATTGGTTTCACCTTTTGAGTTGCCATACTGACATAAATGAACATTTGCACGATATTCTAATTTTTCGAGTTTCACCTGTAAATCCCAGCTTGATTGCCTTTGCTAATAGGCCCATCATGGTCTGGATTTTACAGGGGGGCGAGTTGGGTTGGCTTGCTGTGTTGAGGGGAGAGGGTCCTGCCTCCAATTCACCAGTCCTGTGATTCTTCAGTTATATTGATCTCAAATACTGCCAGCGTTGCTAGATCGGCCCTGTTGAACACCACGTCTCTCCAGATGTGTACCTAATAGCAGAGCTCTGCAGGATCAGGCTGAAGAGGACCGAAGCTCACCATTTCACCTCCCACAGAGGTTCCTCTGGAGCCCTTCCGACACCTGTGTGCCCAGCAGCCAGTCCTCACCCCAGTGGGGGCCCTCAGGGGCAGTTCCTTTGAAGCTACTATTAGCAACAGATGAGTAAAGGAAGGAGGCTGTGTGGGTTTTTTTAAGGCGTTTATGGTGGAGGCTGTAACCTCCTAGGCAAAAATCCCACAATTACATATTCTGTGGAGAAAAAAATCCTTCCACTCATTTGTCTGGGAAGTTTTGCCAGCCAGCTTCTCCAGAAGATGCTATTATTGTGCACTTCTGCCAAGACTGCTTTCCAAAATGATGACAGCAGCGGTTCTGCCTACGCCAACTCCAACCTCACAGGACTTCATCAGCACCAGGAAAAGGGAACGAAGCCATCTTGGCCGTTTCTCCGGGCAGTCTCTTCTGTATCTCAGAGGTCCCAAACAGGACCCAGGGACTTTACATTCCACAACTGAAAGATGGTCCTAGTTCACTCTTAATGCAAAGCTGTAAGCAGATTGGTGGGTTTGGGTGTGGTGGGATGTAAGCAAAGAGCCTTTATAACTTAAGCCTTAGTGCACTCGTGACACTAATGTCTGTTGCAAGCAGAGCCCCATTTCAGACATACTAGCTTTAGAGATGAAACACCCAGGTCCTGTCTTGACAACTCACTTCACTGGGTCAAGAAGAGGTGAAGGTGCTAAGGGAACTCCAAGAGGAACTCCACTTTGGCAACCTAGTTAACTGCCTTCAAGAGGGACGCATCTAGCCCCAAACTAGGGCTGCAAAAATCTGGATGAGCCTGAGCTGGCAGCAGAGGCATTCCTTGCTGCCATCCTGTGGCTGACTGGAATGTACTCAGACCCAGCTTTGCATGGGGTTAAACTCTCTCTGCCCAGCAGGGGTGTCTGTCAAGATGGTGTCCGTCACTGTGCAAGTGAAGTTCTGCCTCTTTTTATCGCGTCGTCTGCAACACGTGTAAAAGGGGATGGGGCTCAATTGCACATTGTAACTATTTTGGTGGGTGCCCCAACCAGCCAGCCACATCCCCATCTTGGGAGCTCCCCAACCCCATCAGTGGCCCTGCTCTGTCCACCTAGGGCTCCCAGAAACAAACCTGGGCAGAAATGCTACGAAACTGACTAGCTGCAGGGGCTAATCAAGCACCTTGCCCCACATGGCTTTTGGGAACTTCTCTTGCCAGCCCCTGCAACCGGCAGCAGTTCCAAAGGGGAGAAGCACCAGGAAGCCCCTGGCACCAAGCATCCCTTCATCCTGCCATTGCTACAGATGCTCCCAAAGCCTGCTTTTGGGGGTGGGGGGGAGCGGCTTAGATGCCCACCTTTGGATATTGGGGAGAAGGCTGGGGTCTGTTCCACTTCCAGAGCCCGGCCCTAGGCCCCAGCTGTCGAGATGCTTCGTTTGTTGCATGTTTCCCTCTCAGCCCCTTCCATCTGCCCCTGGTTTCCTTGCATGGAATGAGCCTTCTTTCTCCCCCCTGGCAAAATGTGGCCCAGCTGGGGGTGGGTAGGGGTGCACAGCAGGGGTCTTTCCAGCATTCCCTCTGCTGCCTGCAGCCACCGTGTCTGTAGGGTCCAGGCAGAGGGGGTCGCCTGGGAGAGAAGCCGGAACAAGCCGAGAGGTCCCCTCAAATGGGGTTCGCAGAAGGGCTGGGCCCTCTTTTCATTCCACACTTCTGAGCCTTAACTGGGCTAGTGAGGAAGCTGCTGTCAACTTTGTTGTAACATTACAATCAGCAGCAGCATGGATTTTATTTCAGTACAGTAAATTTTATTCTCAGCTTATTGGAATCTTATCATGGATATTTTAATTGTTCTGGATTATTTTCCTGGCAGATTCAGCAGTATACAAGTAAAATGAAGAAATAAAACTTATATGCCTAACCTTCAAACCCAACCCTTCAAACTCCTCCTCACTCAGCTATGAGCGAGCATTTTTTTGCTTCCAGTGTCCACAGATCACTTTCTCGCTATGCCAGCCAGGGGCTGTGGTTACCGTTGATGGAAAAAACAAATGGCATCATTAAGCTCAGCTGCAGTTTGTTCCTTTCACTTAAAACAAAAGTGAAAGCTGATCTTTCCTGCGAGAGAGGTGCAGCAGGCCTGAGCCTTGCACAGACAGCAGTTTGGTTTCTTGCCACATGCAAACCCATCCATCACTCGTGCACTGTGAAAACCCACCACAGATGTGTCAGACTTCAGCTTCTATAATTTCCAGCGTGGAAGGACATGGAAAACTTAGGCTGAGAATGATTGCACTAGACCAACACTGCTAAATGAGTATGTAATTCAAAGTTAACAATTTTAAAGGTATTTAAAAGGGAAATTAAAAGGCAGGTGTGTTTGAAAAAAAATAAATGTAATTTTATAGAAGGAAAAATTCTGTACAAAAGAGATTTCTAAGAGTTTTACAGTTCTGAACACCCATACGCACATTATACAGACTTGGACTGAATTTTTAGAAAAGCGATCCCAGAGTTTTCATCCAGATCGAAGCAATTCTGTGTTCAGCCTTCCCCTTGTCCAGCATTCCCAACCAGCGTCTGCTTCAGATGAATTCACCACAGTCAGAGACAATCACTTTTTGCTTTGGTTTTCCATCTTTGCTGCCTTGAGCCTTCAGAGGAAGAGGAAGAGGAAGAGAGGAACAGGATGTGGAAGGGAGAGAAGCAAAACCAGGCCGCTCACCCACAAAGGCTCTTCTCTCACCTCAATTTGCCGCACCACGTCCATTCCTTCGGTAACCTCTCCGAAGACCACGTGCTTTCCATCCAGCCAGTCAGTCTTGTCGCAAGTGATAAAAAACTGAGAGCCGTTGGTGTTGGGACCAGAATTGGCCATGGACAGCAAACCTGGAGAGACACATGGACTGTGTGTCCCCAACCTCTTACATGGGAAACTTTTGGAGTAATCCAGGGTTGGGGATGACTCCCAGTCTATGTAAGCAACATCTGGAATCCTAGTTCAGCAAATGCTGGGGGGCTACTGGTTCCTACCTCTGTTATAGGTCTTTGTATGAAGGGCAAAGGCTCAAGAAAGAATATAACTGCACGAAAGAACCTGCTTGGTGCCCTGACAAAAGACTGAGGGGGGAAAAAGCCCCCAGCTTTGCAATTCTTGCTCCAGAAGCGCCTATACAGTCAACCATTTCCTTCCATCCAGTGTGGCTTGGAGAAATGGAACGGAATGGTTCAAATGCTCAAAATAACATACGCGCAAACATGCAATCTGTCAGCTGTGTGTTAACCCTGCAGAGGAATTTGGATTCTCTCCAACTCTTCTCAGAGGCAGGAGTGCTGGGCCACCCAGGAAGTACAGGATGAATGGAAGTGACCTGCCCAAGTAGGGTGAGAAGACTCGGTGGCCTTCGCACAAGGTCAAGGCACGTTTGGGTGCTGACCCCAGGCTTGGCCAAGCGCAGACATGGCACCACCGCCATTTGGACTGGGGCTCCAAACCACCTGGTCCCCCACTTTCCTCAGAAGCCCCGCCACACTCTACCTGGACCTGTGTGCTTCAGGATAAAGTTTTCGTCATCAAACTTCTTCCCATAGATAGATTTCCCGCCGGTACCATTGTGGTTGGTGAAATCTCCAGCCTGGCACATGAACTGGGGGATAATCCGGTGAAAGCCGCTTCCCTTAAAGCCAAAGCCTTTCTCATGCGTGCAGAGGGAGCGGAAGTTCTCTGCAAGTCAGAGGACAAGATGGGGAATGAAGAAGCAGAATGGCGAAGGAGATGGGTGGAAACAGGCAGTACTCATCACACTTAAGAAAAATGGGGGTTTGGCAGCAGTCCTCAGCTTGTGGAACTCTCTTCTGAGCACATGCCTGGTCCTTCCTTGTCCACTGTTAACCAGTTGAAACCACTCTTGGCTTGTACCATTCTCAGTTATTACTGCTGCTCTCTCGAATTCCAGTTGTTTCAACTGCTGCATGGGATCCAGAATGGAGCACCACATCTCTACCTAGCCCTGCCACTTGGTTAAATGGATCTTATCTTTGTTTTAATTTTGATCTTTATCAAATTTAAAGCCAAAAACCATGGCAACTCAGAATTATTTAAAAAAAAAAAGCATCCAGTATGTACAGAAATGGAGAGAAATATGCTGAACAATCACTTCTGCACAAATCCTGTAAGTTAAAAAAAAAACAACAACAAGGAAAACCACATCCTTCAATCTTTACCAAAGTGCAAACAAAATATTGCTACAAGGCTGGGACAAGCCAGAACTCTTAAAATAGGAACGATCTTGAGTTTTGCACAAGATTTAATGCTTAGGAAATTTTGTGATGAAAAGTTCAAGGTTTTTCCTATCTTTATTTGCTGGATTCAAAGTTTCTTAGCCAACAAAGCAAATTCTACAAAATACTTCCTGGATGATTGGAAAGGGCTAGCAAACCGACCTCTGGGATGACTGTGTGAAAAAGCTTATAGGAGAAGGGAAGAAGAATTGATCCCCTGCGATCCCATCTCCTTTCCAATTCCATGACAATTCCAATCAATAAAATCTGCCTGCAAAAACAGCTACAGTAGCCTGAACAAAACCCTTAATGCAAAAACCTGTGCCTCTTGTTTCAAAGTGGGCACACTTGTGGCACAGAATCAGAGGAACTGGCATGCATCTGATGATCCAACCTTATTTCTTGATTTGCTGTCCCCTTTGTGCTCTCCAGAGGTGTTGAGAATGTAGCTTCTATAACACCCTACCACTATGATCAACACATCAGGAGGGCATCACAAGGAACAGTCTTCCCCAACCTGGCATCCTCCAGATGTATTTGGACTGCAACTCCCAAGCCAACAGGACCTCAGGCATGTTGGTCATTCTGAAGCTGAAGTCCCAACATCTGGAGAGGTCCAGGGTGAGAAAGGCCGTCACTGGAGAAAAGAAGTCTGGATCTTCCTCGATTTCTTCCTGTCTCTTAACAGGAGAGACAGACCTCCCAATTCTGGACAGAGACTTAACACTGCAAGTTCCAGTAGCACAAGAGCAATCTGAAAAAGCCACGGACCAGGAAGGTTCCCACCAAACACAATGGATTCCTTTGCTTCTTACCAGTGGTCATAGGGACAATATCTGACCGCAAGAGAATGTGCAATCGGCCAGCGGGTTTATTTCCAATCTTGATGTCCATGTAAACCTGGGGGTTGGTCCTGGATTTTTTCAGTGGTGGTTCCCCCTAACAGAAGAGAAACAGAGCTTCTTCCATGGGTCTAGAAGATGGCTATACATGAGCTGTTCTCCTTCTTAATCTGCTTTAAAGAAGGCATCTGAGAAGGGGATGAGGTGAGAACTACTGTGATGCAGTGGTTACACAGCCGAATGACAGGCTGGGGAGATCCAGGTTCAGATCCAGTTATGGAACCTCAATGGATGACTCTGGACAAGTCACTCCCTTGGTTCCCCCCTCACACCAGAGTTACTGGGAATAAAATCTGATGGGAGCATGCTATATATGCCATTTAGCATCTGGAGAAAAATGCGGGATAACAATAAATAATGCAACCATGTGTTTATGTACAACCATGGAAGCTTTGCAGACTACATTTAGGTCCAGCTCACAGAAGAAAAGCCCACATTTATGCGAACCTATCACAGCCCCCAAAAGGTCTTCGGATAAGATGAGCATCCTGGCAGATGGAAGCCACCAAGGGCCACATGTCCTCTTGCCAAGAGATGCCTCTGTACCTCTTGAACCTCTGACCGGGCTGCCACTGCTCCCTCTTCCAAATTCTCCTCAAGTGTCTTTCCTGAAAATTTCTTCAGCCAGTCATCGTCTGACCAGACTGTCATGGAAAAGCAGAAAAAGTTCAGGGAGGCTTATTAATTGACCACCAAGTTAAATTACAAAACAAGGAGATCTGAAGGCTTTCCCTCAGAACAACCACAACTTTCTGGGCTGGAGATTCCTCCTGATCTCAAACTCTGCTGCTCACCTGGACGGGAGGAACCTTCTTTGATCCTCATCGGCTTGGCCAGGTTGACCCGGATAGTCCTCCCAAAGAGCTCAGACTCATTCTAAATGGAGAGGAGGAGACAGGATGTTGTTACTTTCTACTCTCTTGCGAGGAATTCAACTCAGTATCAGTGCTGCGTTTCTGTCTCCTGCAACAATCACCTTGAATCCTGTTCAAGCACTAGCACTAGCACTAGCACTAGAGCACTAGCAATCCCACCTAGGTTCATATCATTTGCAAGTCTGCCTCCACCGCTTCAACTCCCCTTTTGCAAGGCCCCACAGAACAACTCCCCTGGACTCCCTTTGGGGGTCAAGAGGCTCCTGCCTCCCTGGTTTTAAGACTGGATTTGAAAAGCCCAACAGGCTGAAGTAGTAGCTCCTCAGGAAAGAGAAAGCAAGAAGGTGCCAGCCTTTCGTCTTCCATGACTTCCTGAAAGGGAGACATGATCAAAAGGGTTGCTTGCCTTCAGAAGCTGAAGAAGACAGACAGGCTGTTTCTCACAAGAGAAACCCAAAAAAGGCTTGGCCTCCTCTGATGATCTTAAACATTTGGGCAGAAGGGAAGACAATGCTTAAACTTGCTGCAAAATGAAATAAGGATTTAAAGATAAACCTACCATATTGTCAATAGCGGCTGCAGCATCCTAAAAGAAAGAAAAGGAATAATTTAAGACAGAACATCTCCTTAAATAGTTCTTCCTCCTTTGGCATGGTCATGATAACAAGAGAAATAATCTGACTGTGAGGTGAGTGAGCTGGAAGGAGCACGCCCATGGCCCTCAAACCCTCGCTAGGTCTACAGAAACCTTTTTACTAAGCAAGCTTCTAGTTCTCACCGCTGCACCGCTTGATTCTTTGGCAGAAAGAAACCTGTGCTAAGGTCTGAAGACTCCAAAAGATGGAAGTGGCGGGAAACATCATCTGTCTCCCATTTGCCAGCTTGGAAGTACCTTCTTTCAAACCAGACCCCGCCGGCCGACTGGGCAAAACTGGCCTTCAGAAGGGCCCATACTCTGATGACTGCCCCATGCCATTTCCACGTTACCTGCCCAACTGATTTCGTGCCGTCCCTCCAAGCGCTCAGGGAGCTCACGGTCCCTTCCCTGACGCCGAGCGGGGGTGGGAGGATGAGCACCCCTCGAAGGGTCTGAACACGCCCTTCCCGGCTTACCTCGGCCAGCTCAAATTCAATGAAAGCGAAGCCTCGATGTTTTTCTGCGGATGCAAAAGAAGCGTCCGGCGTCAGTACTCGAAGACGTGTTGGGCCCGCTCAGCAGCCGCGGCCGCTTTTGGGCTCTTCGCAAGGAGAGACGGGTGTCGGGGTGGGGAGAGTCGGGGCAGCCGCCGCCGCCGCCACTTTGACCCCCCGCCCCAAAGGCGCGAGGGCCGAGGCTCCCCTCCAGGCGGATTCTCCCAGGACGCGTTCCTGGGCGCGGGCCCCTCACCGGTCTCGTAGTCCAGCGGGATCTGGATGTCGGTGAGGTCTCCGAAGGGGATGAAGGCCGCGTGCAGCACCCGCTCGTCCACCTCCTCGGCCAGCCCTCCTGCAACGAGGCGAAGCGGCGGCGAGTCAGCCCGCGCCCCTCCCCGCCCCGCGCCCCGCGCCCCGCGCCCCCCGCCGCCGCCGCCGCCGCTCACCCACCCACGTAGAGCACCCGCTTGCTGGACGCCATCGCTCGCCGCGGCTCGCCGACTCCCCGCGCCACTTCCGGCCGGGCCGGGCCGCAGGGCGCCCCTAGAGGCGGGAGGCCATCATCGCCGCCCGCCCGCCGAGCGCTGCGGCCCTTCGGGCCTTATTTATTGCGCCGCGTCTGCAACACGCGCAAAGGGGATGGGGTTGGGGTCAGTGGCGCGTTGGGAGTATTGGGTGGGCGCCCCAGCCGGCCGGCCACACCGCCATCTTGGGAGCTCCCCAGCCCCGCCCGTGGCCGCCGCGAAGAGCCCGATGGGGATCCAGAAGGGAGGCGTTAAAGTCGACGTAAATGGGGGGCGGCGGGCGAAGGCCTTCGGCGGGCTGTCAGCCCCTTCCTCCAACGGCCGGAGGGCCTGCGGGCTGAGGCCGCTTGACGCCGTGCAGGTGCGCCCTCTCCTCCGGCTCCTGGGCCGCGGGAAACCCGGGTCTTCCCGACCTGCGGAGTCCCACCTTGCAGACGTTTCATAAGAACCAAGCTCAGAGAACCCCAAGGACTGCACGGCTCAGCCCCGAGCTGCACACATTCGCCTGTATTGGTCTCTTTCCACCCCGGCTGCCACCCGGCGCCTGCCTGCCAGGTTTCCGTGCCAGGCCCGGCTCAGCCACTAGGATCGGCCCAGACAGCGCTGCGCGATGAGGGAGGGTCTGCTCTCCCTGCCCCACAGAGGCTCCCCGCACCAGCTAGCTGTTGCTCGGGCAGCGCGAAACCCAGCTGTCGTCTGAGTCAGGCTCCCAGCGAGTTTCGACACAGGGCCTAAAGCCAGCAAACTCCTCCCCAGCCCACATTGAGGAGGGAGAATGAGGGTCGCCAAAAGAATCTGCCCATCCCTGTCTTTAATATGCTCGCTAATCCATTTGCCTGTCCTTGGTCTGTGGCCGGATGGGCACTGCTCGTGGGACAACTTTGATTTGTGTTTTTAATCCTACGTCAGCTGTTCAGAGTTGCAGTTTGAGAGTCAGACGGCCATATAAATTGCACGCATGCATGAATAGTACACTGGTATAGTTTTCTGCTGATTTCAGGACTGAAAGAAGGCACTTTAACCCAGGTCACAGAGAAGAGCCTAGAACCTTCCTTTCTCCTATTAGAACCCAACAAAACGAAATGGGGAATTCAGCAGTAAAAGTATTCCATACGGTTCATATTTTAATTGACATTTGCTGCCAGAGGATGTGACACCTGATAATTAGCTTTCAAGGATTAGGTGCCTTCAGAGACATGGAGGAGAAGCCAGCCAGGCTATCAGCAGCCTCTTCGTTGTTGCTAGAGAGCCACGCAGGGGACAGCCTGTGCTTCTCAGCAATGACTGCTCTACTGCAAATAAGATGCTGGAGTATTTAGGCCTTTCATCAGATCTGGCAGATTTTTTCCCCTTTTATTTAACTAAAAATGTTCAAATGACCTGCTAGAATTGAGAAAAAAGAGTTTTGAGAAAGAAGTTGAGAAATAAGAAATTACTAAATAAGAACAGATTATACATTTGTCAATCAGTTCTTTTTTTCTTCAGAATCTTGTTTGCTCCCAGGAGCTTGGATATACTCAACAGATTTGTGTGCCTCAGATTAGCACTTTCCTGAAGTGTGGGGCAAATAGCACTGGAATATTCTTACACCTTCCACTCATAGCTTGTTAGGTGGCGTGAGGGCGATCAAGAAGCATACCTTCAAACTTGCAGAAACATCCAGAACGAGTTGATCCTTAAGGGAGTTGTTCTACTCACAGATTATGAGTCCCACATAAAGCTACCTGAAAGAGCAACATCTAAGTCCAGCTGCTAGTAGGTGTCCCAACAAGAAGGGATCCAGGTGGATGTTGCCCTTGCAGAATTTCCATTCAGTTCAATGGGGTTGCACTAGAATCCCCAAAGGACTGCAGAGAGACGGGCAGGCAATTTCATAAAATACTTCTGTTTATTGACTTTGCAAATGGATTGTCTGATTAAAACCAAGTCCAAAAAATGTCATCATCCCACATGGAAAAACAAGATGTCCACCTCCTTTGGGAGGGAGAATGAATCCTTGCATATGGAATTTGTATTTTTTAGTATTTTAAATAAGGCATATTAAGAGCTTTACACACGGAAAATTACTGAGAAATGTTGCACTATGTTGAAATATGCAGAATGAAGTGATTTCTTCAGAGAGCCCATTTGTCCCTTGCAAGACCTAGGAAGAGAAAGAACACTTTAGATGTTGGAGCAACTGCATGGGAACCTCCCAGTTACTCACTAGTGACATAAGAGGAAGCTGCATCCCAGCTTCTGTGAGTTCCACAGAACTGGCAAGTTGTAGGATGATCCTGTCCAATTCTATGGATTTATCCAGGGTACTGAATTCATACAGAGAAACATTCTGACGTGACTTTGAATAATTACTTAAATCATTAGAGATTCATTCTGATGTTTTCTTAAACGACAGAGGGCTGGCTGAGGAACAATGTATTTGGGGGACAGCTCCCACTAATTTTCCCAAACATAAGGCATAGTTTCCTTCTCTAAGTATCTAAGAACCAAACCATATTTGCTACCTTGATGCCGCTGCTTTTTTACACACAAGAGGCCTCCTTAGGAGGCCACTGAGTGATCAAGACAGCAACAGTGCTGGTCAGCAAAGTCATGGACCAGGACTCAGAGACTCACCAGCATCCTTGGCTTACGAGGTAGCAGCAACGATGCCCACCTTTTGGGCAGCTTCCTTCTTTGCCTGGTGAGCCTGTAGCACTGCCACAGCCTCCTCCACCTGGGATGAAGAAATTACACTGACGAGAGGGATGTAGACCCAAAGTGTGATCCTTTATATGAGTAGCCAGCATGCAAACGTGGGTGAATAATTCAATAAAGTGGAAAAGGTGCTTCAGATCTGGTGTGGGTGTGCTACTGTTCCTGTCAGTGGCTCCTTGAAGAAGCCGTACTTCAGACCTGAGGAAATTCATGGCCTTCCCTGACAGTCACGCTCCAGCAAGCCAGCAGAAACAGAGGACATCCAGTGGTTGTGACCCAGTACTGGGGACTGGTGGCGCTTACCTTTGAGCGGAGGGATTCCGGAGACTCCAGCATGTGTAGCAGCTCTGAGTTGTCGATCTCCAGCAGCATCCCCGTGATCTTTCCTGCCAGGCTGAGGTGCATTGCCTGGATCAGTGGAAAGAGACGTTCTCCTGAAGAAGCAAAGATCAAAACAGTTGAGAGACTCTCTTGTACAGCCAGCTACCGGCCTCCACAACTATTTTGCACATACAGCTAAGATAGAAGAGCCATGCAGAAGCTGAAAAGCTGCTTGCACCCTTAAATGGATAAGTGCACAAGATATTTTAAATCCACTAGCGAGAGGTAAGAGCGGGGACTGACTCACCCAGCATTTGTTTCTGCTCTTGGGGAGGTGCAGCAGCCAGCATGGATGCTGTTAAGGGCTCTTGTCCCTGCACGTGAACAGCAGGCTGTGGGGCCTATGAGGAAATCAGGGATTTTGCCATTAGCACAGCCCATGAAGAGGTCATGGGAAGCAATTCTACCAAACTTAGAAAATACATGGGAAATAAAATGCTCAAGATGAGGACATACTTCCCTCACTCACACAAGTAAAAAAAGGCCTCTCCTTTAGCTGAGGAAATAGCTCATTGAAGTGAAAGAGCAACATCAAGTGTTAAAACGTGGTAAATGATTTGAGGCTATTCCCTGGTATTTTATCTGAAAGGGCAACACCTCCTATCAATCAGTTTATATGAAAACCCCCAGGAATGACCTAGAGTGAAAACTGCCGCTCTCCTGGCCACATTATGCCAGAGACGGTACAACGCCAAGAAGCATGAAAGAATTCCTTGGGTTACTAGGCACAAAGCTGAGTGGTTTACTTTTGCCAAAATGTGTCTGTGTGCACAGCAACACAAGAGTCGTAATTCTTTGCAAGAAACGGAACTGCGGCTTTGTAGGTCAGAACGTGAATTGCTGCTCAAATGTAGGAAGTATACGTAGTTGGAGTTTAGAAAACCACTGCATTCTTGCAGCATAGGAAAAAAACCACTGCTTTTGTATTAATGTGGAAGCTCTGAACTAGGTAGAAAAAAACACCATTCCTGTTTCTGTCTGAAACCCAAAGACTTGGCCGTGGCTGTTGGGTCGAAATCAGGCCCCAGGCCCTTCCAAAATTCCCCATGGCCTTGGCATTACCTGTAAAGGCTGGACTGCTGGGTGGGGGCTGTGGATGCCGGCAGCGTATTTGTATGGGGGAACTGCCCTGGGAGCCTGGGCGGCTACAGGTGGTCGAGGAGCCAGGCTTGGGGCTGTGGCGGCAACCCCTATTTACAAGGAGAAATTGTGGAAGATCAGAAACTTACAGGAAAAGCTTAACATCATTAGCATGCATTCATTTGTTTGAGGAGCCACACGCAAATGTTTTACTTCATGTAAGCATGTGTTAAATAGATACCAGCAACGGTCATAGAATCATAGAATCATAGAATTTTGGAGTTGGAAGGGACCACATGGATCATCTAGTCCAACCCCCTGCAATATGCAGGAAACCAATTAAACCATCCCCGAGTGGTGACTGTCCAGCCTCTTCTTAAAAACCTCCAGAGATGGAGAACCCACAACCTCCGTAGGTAGACTGTTCCACTGGTCCAGGCAGTTTATTTGAATCCTGAGCTATTATTCCCTTTTCTTCTATGTTCGTTGAACCAAAAAATTTCTGCTACAAAATGGCAACCTTCTTCAATAACTTAATACCCTCCTCAAATATATTGGAGCTACCCCCCCCCCCCCAATTCCCAACTAGCGTATTAGCCAAGTTGGCTGGAAACTCTAGAAATTGCAGTTTCAGCACATCCAGAGATCTGGCTTAGACAATTTTATTTTTTATTTATTTGACATAGCAAAAGCCACATTTACTGCCAGAAGAATCTGTCCAACAGCTACCCTCCTACTACATCAGACCCACCAGTGAAAGTCAGCGTTAACCGATGCTTCTATGGGTGGGACTGCAAACCTACCTAACCCCACGGGAACATCTCTGAGCACAGTCCCTTACCGATCCTCTGGGGAGCACCAGGCAAGCCACGTGAAGCTTGAGCATTACTTGTGGGAGCCAAATGCCGTAGTGTTGGCCGCGGCCCAGATTGGCGCATACTGTTGGGCATACCTTGGAAGCCTAGTGTGGTTTTCAAGAAATGGGGTGGGAGGAGAGAAGGGAACAGCAAGTTATTGGCCAGTTGCATTAGAAGAGTCCTATCAAGTTAAAACTGCAGGGAAGGTCATCCCTGGGACCAGGCATGTGTGATGGCTGTGAGACTCCCAGTCCCTACAGAATGTAGAAAACATTAGTTGCTGTTTAGAATAACACTGCATTCGTACGCTGGGGGAGGGGAGTGCTTCTTGAGAGGGAGGGAACAGGGCTTCCAAGGGCAAACAGCTCTTTTATGCATACCTTGAGGCCTTCCCCCAGGCTGCCAGCGTGGATTGGGTCTCATCTGAGTCATCTGGTTAGGTGCATAGTAAGTGGGTCTGTTCTGAGCCTGGAAAGCAAAGGGTGCCATTTCCTGAAGGCTGCAACAGGATCAGTCCTGCAACACATTTCCATTGCCCTCTTCCAATACTACCATCCCAGTCCCAGGAAAAGAGGAGAAAACTGCTAAATTGTACATCACCTCCAACTCTGACATCTTACCTAATATTACCAGTTTCCATTTTTAACCCTGCTAAACCACCAAGACTGCTATTTCAAATATTGTTAAAAACATGTTCACAACACACCTGAGCCCTTGCATGCTAGACGGGAAACAACAACATATCCTGGAAGAAGGCAAAGCACTTTTCCAGAGCACAAGTGTCCACGAAGGCCCCAGGAACTGAACCCAACTTGAAGGAGAATTTAGGGTATTAATTTTGACTTTCAAATAGGCTTTTCAAATCATTCTGGTTTTTATATAATTTTTTATTAAAAGTTTTAAAAAGAAGTTAAAAACTAATACAAAGTAAAGAAAGGGAAGAGAGGAAAAAAGAAACAGAAAAAAGGTGCAAAAAGAAAAGATAAAAAGAAATAGAAGTAGCTTCCGATTTTCTTTGCAGCAGATACAAATATAGTTACAAAATTATCTCTTACTCTACGTAAAAATCTACAAGGGGCTTCCAGTCAGCAATAAATGTAGATGTTGTCTTTTCTATAATCAGGGAGGTCAATTTGGCCATCTCTGCAAGTTCCATTATCTTCATCAACCATTCCTCCATTGCAGGTCATGCCACACCTCTTTAATAATCCTTTCTCTAATATCTTCATCAGAAATCTCTGGAATAGCTCTAAGTCTCAAACAAAACTCTTTCTCTCTCAGTTCCAATAAAGCCATATTATCTAATTCTCTTTTCAACTCTATCTAAAACATCTGTCTTACTCTCAAAGATTTCCACTTTATTACTGATTTATTTTACTTCTCCAGATACTTGCTTTATAGAACTTTCCAACTTTTTGGCTCCTTCTTTCATTTCCTCTTTCATCTTTACAAGTCTTTCATCCATTCTTTTTTCAAAACCTTCCATTTTATTTCCCATTAGCTCAAATAATTTCTGAAGCAAGTCTGGTGTGACTGTTTTTTCAGTGGGCTGCTCTAATGATCCCCTCCTGCCCTCTCTTGCCATTTTTCTAGTAGATGCCATTGCATATTATGATCCAAAAGTAAAAGTGTCTCAAAAAATCAGGAGGAAGATGCAAGCTTTCCCCTTTTTTCACTTTCCCTTGCTTTATCTTTCTGTGGTTTTAAAACTTTTGTCTCTAAAAGCTCTTTGTAGCTTCTAGCCACACAGAAACAACATCACCATAGCAACAAAATGTCAGTCTAGTTCATTGTTGTTGTTGTTGTTCAGTTGTTAAGTCGTGTCCGACTCTTCGTGACCCCATGAACCATAGTTCATTACCGTATCTTTTGTTATGGAAAGTCTGCCAATTGAATACATTCCTTAACAGTAAACAAAAAGTATTCCCGCAAAGGTCTGGTCACTTTAAGTAACTTGGTGCAAGTTTATGCCAAAGCATTTTCATCAAAAGTAAAAATAAAATAAAAAAATAGGAAAATGTCTGTCCCCTGTCCATTTTAAAACTTTCTTAATTCTTCTCTTTGTTAAGCTTTTTGCAAACAATTCTTAAATCTTTAAATCCTTAAAGTCCTTTTTCATTCTTTGTAATCCCGAAAGATTTGACTCATTGCAAGGAATCATATCATCCTTTTTCCCAAAGGAAATATCTCTTTAACTGTAAATTAATTGTTTCCCAAAATGATTAAGAAATGAGGGTGGTAGGGCTTATTCCTTATTAGGCTGCATTGCAGTTTTGAGCATGGAGTCCTGGGACTCCCGATTGCTCAACTCCCGAGCTGACTGCAAAAAACTTCTGTTTCTGCAGTTTACTCACAAGGAACTGCCGCCTGGAGTACATCTGGGTTATCTCACAATCTTTCTTTGATCCAGAAAGATTTTGCAGGCCAGCATCTGCCCTCCAGCCTGCGTTCTCAGCTGTGGTGCCTCCACTCCTCTGGAGACACCAGCCCGTTATCATTCCCCACCAGAAGCCTGCTTTTTAAATCATTCTGGAAGTGGTTTTGGCTCAGAATGGCTGTTTCAAGTTCAGAATATCATTTCAAGGACACCCCTACTCTTAAATACACCAAATTTTATTTTCCATTAGTCAGGTATTTCACCAAGGCATTCCCTGATTTCCATTTCGTTTTTGTTGAGCTCAGAATTTCCCCCAGGCATTTTAACTTTCTTGTTTTACCATTTTCTCCTTCAGGACTTCCTGACAGCCAATAAGGAATGTAAGTAGTCAAAGTACCCACACTACGCTGTTCAGGGGATACAATATCATTTAAAATCTATTTGTCTTCAACTGGAATTGTAATAATTCATTCCATTGCCAGTTTAAATTTTAAAATGGATTCAATAGATTCCAATAGCAGATCGATCTTGTAGAAAGAAGATATGAGGACCCCATGAATCTTAATCCTCTGTAGGAAAAAGAAGCCACTTGCTTTCGTAGGGGTTGGGCTGGGTCCCTCTGAGACATGCAGGACAGTTGTGCGGAGGACTTACCTGGGGCACTGCTGGCATGAAATACCCTCCGGAAGCTGGCTGGAACTGGCTGACAATGGTGTTCGCTGGCAGAGCTCTCATGCCAGCGATGCGCTGCAGGTACTGGTTGGTGAGGTGGGCCTTGCGCTCCTCCTTCCTCTGGGCCAAGGCCACATACAGCGGCTTGGAGCCCACAATGCGCCCATTCATTTCGGTTACAGCTTTGGTGGCTTCTTCCGGAGAGGAGAAGCAGACGAAGCCGAAGCCTTTGCTTCGACCATCTTCCAGCATTACCTAATGAAAGGCAGGGACTGAGAAAAGAGCTGGCAGTTCTTACGTCCTTGGTGCTGATGTTGCTTGCCTCACCCAGGGAAATACTGCAGGAAGAGAAACACCCCAATATGGACTTCCCAGAGTCGGCCTTTCTTGCACAACGTCAAAGAGCAGCGCTGGGCAATCCCAAAAGCGGCTTTTCCTCCAAGGAATTTTCCATTCCCCAGACCTGTTGCTCCTCCCTCTCCCTTGGACGGACATGAGAATGGCATTAGCCCTGACCAGTTTCTAGCCTCTTAGACCGGAGAAGGCAGGGTCATCCCTGGAAGACAGCGTGGCCTCCCATTTCCCTAAGCGCCTGGTTCACTGCCCAGAAGTCTACTCTGCAGAACACCAGTGTTGCAAAGAAGTAGAGGCAAGCCCACACAGGAGAAGGAGGTGGCTGCCTAGATGTTCTCTGCCTTGTTATAGCACCACATGTCCCCAGGCCCACACTGATTCCGCAAGGCATGGGAAAGATTCAGGTGCAGCAAGTATGAACTGTGTTGCTTCTCTGGCCTCCTCTCCCATGAAAAAGAATCATCCAGTTCCTCATTCTGTTCCCACCACAATCCATAAGACACTTAAGTTCACAGCAGGACAGGCATTCAAGAATACCTCCTTCTCTTGTGCTCCGTTAGTTGCTACGGAAAGTCCTGAAGGTACAATACAGCTGTCATGATTCTGATCATCTTACCTTTCGTGAATTTGTTTTAAAGTCCTTAGACTGGCAACCAGAACCACAATTTTGTGGCTGTGAATTTCAAAGTTTAACTATGCACTCCACAACTGTCTTTCGTTTTGTCTGTCTTGAATTTCCCGCTATTCAGATTCACTAGACAAGCTCACTGGGTTCTATTACATGAGCAAAAACACAAACCTCATCATGCTTCCCCACCCCATCTACCCTTTTTTGAAGCAAAAAAAGATTTAATGTTATAACCTTATTTCATAGCCAAGTTGTTTCAGCCATTTGATTATTTTCTCTTTTTCTGCATGTTTTACACCTGTACAATATCCTTTCTGGGATGCAGTGGCCAAAATAGTGTTCCAAGTGTGGTGACAATTGTATTTTATAATGCTTTTCCAATGACCACCTCCATGGAATTTTCCTTCTTCACAGACAATGCTGGATAAACATTTCTACAGAACTGTGACCTGCCTCTCTACCTTCCCCTCTCCAACCCTGCCCAACCTTAGTTTCTGCTGGCTCAGGTGCCTGGAGAATAAAGGGAAATTAAGATCTCTAGGCACACATGCTTCACTTATCATTAAAGTAAACTACATTTGTAGAAACCATGTTGATTCTTAATTAGCAAGACTTGCCCCTCAATACATTTGAGAAACTTTTCTTTAATGATTTCTTTCAACAATTGATTGGAAAGAATATATTTCCCAGATCCTCTTTTAAAATTGGCATTACTTTGGCCACAGAGTGATGAACTGTATACTTTTATTTAAAAAGCAGCAATTTCACATTTGAGTTATTTTAATGATATCACCCAGGCCTTTTGCTGAATTGCCCGCCTGTTCAAATTCTTAATTTCTTGTCTCTGAAGCTCAGCTGTTTCATCAGCTGTCCATGGTGGAAGAACTAAATTCCCTCACAAGTTTTCACATTTGATTCCCATTCCCCTGCTTTATTTCTACAAAAGTAGCCTGATTTTCCACTTTCATTCACTCACTTGATGTCACAATAGGTCTGAAGCCTCATTCTGGGCCAGTTGCTTCAAAGTGAGTCCCACAGAGCTGAGCGCACCTTAAAGTAGTTTGGACAGTGCTTGGTCCAACTGTTCAACTCTGGAGGGAGTTCTAGTTGTGGGTCCCTCGCTTGATGTCTGCCTAATTCCCTGCAGCCTTTACCTTAGCACTTGTGATAGATCCAAAAGGAGAGAACTCCTTTCTCAGCTTCTCATCATCAATTGTGTCATCCAGGTTCTTGATATACAAATTAACTCCCTGAAAAGGAAAGAAAGATATTAGCATGAGATTGCAACAGCGCAAAATGTGATATTCGTTTCAATTAATTATGCGCAAAGCAGGATTTTCTTTTCTATCTACAATCACCCCAAAACATGCAATAATTACACAGTCATTTGGAGTTGGGCAGCCTAGAAATCTGACAAATAAATAAATAGATATGGAATGCCATGTCCTTTGCGGAAAAAAACACTGAAATGTTGCAAAGCTGTAGAGACAAGTTTCTTTATAAGAAAATATGAACTTGCCTGGATTTGCTCTGCATTTCTGTAGCACCATTTGTCCCCAGGCCTGCACTGCACAGCAAGGAGCATGAAAGATTCAGATGCATCTCCCACCGGGCCCATTCCTTGGATCCTATTTTCCCCACAGATTGCTTCTACTCTCCATTGAGGGAGTTCAGCAATACCCAAACTGGATGTCAGGGAATCCCAAGGGAACTCAAGATTCACATGGCTGCTGATCCAGTAGCTGCAGGACTTCAGACTCCAGCAGAGCACAAATAGCAATTTAAGACATAGCCCACCCCAACAATGGTCCCTCAAATGCGCATGCACTTTCTAACTTGGGAGCACATTCCTTCCACCAGATGAAAAGTACCTGGTAACGGCTGATCCTCTCTTGCTTTAGCTGCTCAAACCTGCGTTTCAGCTCTGCCTGACGTTCCACCTTCTTCTGTGCACGACCCACAAACACAATTTTCCCATTGATGTCTTTTCCATTCATTTCTTCTACTGCCTGTAAAAGAATTCAAAGCAACAAATACCTTGGAGACATGGAGTCTCCCTCAGAGACATGGTGCTGATTATTATTATATATGCCACTGTTAATTTTGGACTAACAACCTCTGCAACCAGTGAGCTAGAAATGGAAGCAAGTTCAAAATGTTAACACAGCCTTGGCTAAATCTGGGGCTGTCAGTTCCTCTAGGAAACATGGTTCTCCGGGTGCTCACATAACTGAGCAGCGCTCAGTTCTCTTGTTGAAGGACAAGGTCTTATCACTATACCTAGGCTGTTGGCTGGAATACCCAGAAATTCCTGGTTTGTTGGACAGCTGTCTTTTGGTAATACAATGGGAACCATCACTGAATTTGCCTGCAGATTTGCTCTTTGCCATATCACAGTAGGCAGCTGACAGAAGATCCAGAATAAAGGGATCTGCTCTCATTTTATTTGAGCAACAATCACCAGAGCTCTCTTTTTCAGTTTAAAAACACATCATTCCAGATCGGCTGTGCACGCGGGAGCCTCGTGGTTCATACCTTGCTGGCTTCTTCATGCTTCTCAAAACTCACGAAGCCAAAGCCTTTGGACTTCCCAGCCAGGTCAGTCATCACTTTAACACTGAGGGTCTTACCTGTTATTGGAAGAACAGGGTTAGCAAACACTACCTGGAGCAAAATTTCAAAGAGAACCTTTCAAGTTGAAAACCAATCCTGAACAGATCATTCCCAAACCTCGTCCACATCAGAGTGCCCACTTGCAAACTGTCTGGAACACTAGACAGTGTCTGTGCACTGACTCTTTTTCCCTTAATTACCTCCTAGCTGAGCAGAATGACATACTGTCTTATAACATCACCAAATTCTGTTTAATACCTGGCAGGATTCATCAGGACCTTGCCAGGAACAGTTTGATTTGATTATATGCTTATTTACCTTTATTTGTCTTTTAGCTTATTTTATCTTGTTAATCTTATTTTATTACTTTTATTCTGCTCTGTTACTCTGTTACTCTAGTCTGGTCAATGGTGAAATAAAATACAGGTAGTCCTCGCTTAATGACCCGAATTGGGACTGGCAACTCCACCACTAAGCAAAGTGGTCGATAAGTGGGAAATCACATGACTGCAACTGTGCTTTCTGGCTGGAAAGAGACAAGATTACTCAGCTTCACACCTTCAGCTTTTGTTTGCCTCCTAACCACTCCCCCCACTTTGGAATGCTCCAGTGCCTGCTTACTGTCTTGTACACATCAGAAGCAATGCGATCACTGTAGGCAATCTCTCCTTTGCCTGGCCTGCCCCCCCCCCCCGGCCCTGCAGAGAGATTGGAAAGAAAGAGATTTCAAGAGAGAAAGCTGTTTGTTCTTCTACACATCAAAAGCAACCTGATTGTACCAGCAGTGGAAGAGGGTCAGGCAAAGGAGAGATTGCCTACAGAAATTGCTTGCTTTTTTTCTCGCCCCCGCCCCTTGCAGAGCAGAGAGACTGGAGAGAAAGAGATTTCAAGAGAGTACTGTAAGCTGTTTGCCTAGTCTACCTGCAGCTCCCAGCCTCAAGCTGCCGACAGGATCACATTGTTTTTGATGTGTAGAAGAGCAAACAGCTTACTCTCTTGCAATCCCTTTTTCACCAATCTCTCTGCTCTGCAAGGAGGGGGGGAATAAAAAAAACACACCTCAGGCACAGGACAACACATACTGACTGTAATAGTGATCACATGACTGAGGGACACTGAGAAGGTCATAAATGATTGTGAATGGGCCATAAAGTTATTTTTTCAGCGCTGTCATAACTTGAATGGTCGCTGAATGAATGGTCAGTAAGTGAGGACTACCTGTACTTTGACTTTCACTGAACTGTCTAAGGCCCCAAACATACATTTCCCAAAGAAAAAAGCCAAGGTGATTTCCTGAGGGATCTTCATAAAAGATCACTTTCTGGAAGACCCACCATAGTTGCTGAAGAGCTCCTTCAGTCTCTCATCATCCATCTCATCCCCAAAGTTTTTGATATAGACATTGGTGAACTCCTTGGCTTTGGCTCCCAGCTCCGCCTCACGTTCTTTATGGGACTTAAATCGGCCAACAAATCTGGATGGCAAAAAAAATGACAGCCCTGGTGAATGCTCTGCTCCTGCCACCAGGAGAAAGGCAAGGCATGATTTCAGGGCAGAAAGGCAAAAGCAAGCAGCGCTGGGGGCGGGGGGGGAGGGGAAGGAGGAGGGCAGATTTCAAAAGAGGACACAAGACCAAGCTAAAGAATCCCCTGTCCTGAAGCAGGGAGGTAGCCGGCCAAGAAGAGCCACTCACTGCTGGGTAGGACAAAGCATCAGGGAGCCAACCCAGCCCAGCAGCAGGGAGGCGTCAAGTGAAGGCAGACCCCATATCAGGGGATGTTGGCTGTGGCTCGGGCAGGGAAACTCACCAGCCCTGGAGGAGACAGGCAGCAGGCCAAAGCTTGGGCCAGGAGAACCAGCAGCCTGGTGGGTTAATACTGAGATGCATCATGTCTCAGCTTCTGGCTGAGACACTCACACTTTGCGGTCGTTCAGCAGCATGCCGTTCATCTTCTCAATGGCGCGGTCTGCAGCATCCTGTGTCTCAAAGTGCACAAAGGCATAGCCCTTGGAACCATTCTCGTCACACACCACCTGTAAGCAACTGGGTTTGAGTAGCCAGCATCGACACGCACATTTATTTCACATTAAGTGTTTCCCAAGGACGCTGGAGAAATGGAAGATGCAAATTCTGCAAGGTGGTTTGCACCTCCATTGTGAATGCAATTGTAAATCACTATTTACAATTGCATATAGTTCAACGTCTAAAGTGGTCCTTAGGCTAATTTCAAAGCCTCTGGGCTCAGTTCACCTGGCTGTCCTTTCCCTGCAGAGGAAGAAGCCATCAAAGAAAACCCTCTTTCATCACTGGCCATATTCACCATTTACTCCAGCCCTTAACTACTTTGCAGACTTCCATTTTTTAAAAGTACCAAGCTTCTCATGAAAACATATTTCAAAGTAGGGATTAGCTCCGAGAAATGTGAACCTCTGTAAGAAAAAGGCTGCTCAACTTTGATTTAAAGCAAAGACCGACAAGATTTTTTAACAAGTTGCCTCTTCTTTTCTCCTGAGAGGGCAAAACCCACCAAGCGATTATATGAAACACTGGAGAAACAAACACTGAGAGAATTCATTTCGCCTGGCTGTTACACAAACTCGTCCCTTTGTGCTTGATGCCACCAGGAATGAGACCCAGCCAGCTCCAAAGACCAGCTCCCTGGAGTCCGGGAAAGATGCTATGACTCACCTTGCAAGACAGGATATTCCCAAAAGCAGAGAATGTGTCATAAAGTGCCTTGTTGTCTATGGACTTATCCAGGTTCTTAATGAAGACGTTCCCCACTCCGGATTTCCTCAAAGACGGGTCCCGCTGAGACCACATGATGCGGATGGGCTTCCCTTTGATTGCATCGAAGTTCATGGTGTCCAGGGCTCGCTCAGCTGCAGCACGGAGGGCAAGATAGAGAAGGGAAATTTTATCTTGGGAAGAGCAGGGGAGCCTTCCTTCACGCGTTCGCCTCTCAACAGTTCCTCCTCATCCGTGTTGCAGATTGAGGTAGCACTCCCTCAGGACAACCACGAGCTTGAGAGGTATATGGAAGGATGTATGTATAGACACGCACACAGATATCTGTGCATTACAAATGTGTAGCCCAGGGAAACTGGAAAAAACTCCCTGCAGAATCTGGGACGCCAACAATTTGCCTTATTATATCTAATAAATGCATTAGTATGACAAAGAAATAGCCTAGAGAGAGAGAGAGAGTTCGGTCCTGCCTAGATGATGCAGGCAAGCGCTAGAGAAAAATGCCTGTTGATCTGCCCCCTCCTGAAGAAGTCATCCTTGGATCCAGATGATTTGGACCATTTTTGCCTAGTCTCCAACCTTCCCTTCTTGGGTAAAGCTGTTGAGAAGGTGGGCCGGCTTACAGCTCCAGAGGGTCCTGGAGAAAGTGGATTATCTGGACCCCTTCTGGCCAGGTTTCAGACCAGGATAGAGAAAGCTTTGGTCGTGCTTGTTGATGACTTGTGTCAGACTCAGGATGTGAGTAATGCACCCATCCTGGCCCTTCCTGACTCTCAGTGGCCTTCAATACCACTGACTATGGTATCCTTCTGGACCACTTTAGGGGGTTGGGAGTGGGGGGGAAATGCTTTGCAGTGGTTCTCCTCCTTCCCCCAGGGCCAATTCCAGTTGGTGACTGAGGGGTAAGGAATCTAGTCCTAGACTCCTGCTTTGCGGGGTACCTCAAGTCTGGATGGGGAAGAACATATTTTGGCTGAACCCTACCAAGCCTGATTGGCTGTGGGTTTGGGGCCCCAAGGGTCCTGGAGAGATTTCATCTTTGACCTGGGTGGGGTTATACTACCCCATTCAGATTTAGTGCACAATTTGGGGATCCTCCTGGACTCAGAGCTCCTGCTTGAAGAGAAGGTGGCAGCTGTGCTTAGGGGGCCTTTGCCCATCTTGTGCGCCAATTGTGCCTGTTCCTGGATCAGAGGGAACTGGTTATAGCAACTCATACCTTACCCAACTCCCAACTGGATTACTGCAATGCACACTACATGGGACTGCTCTTGAAGACTATCTGGAAGCTTCAACTGGTCCAGAATGCAACATCACAGGTAGTTATGGGTATTCCCCATTACACCCCTATAGTACCTCTACGCCACAAACTGTACTGGCTCCCTATAGACTTCCAGGTGAAATTCAAAGTGCTGTTTTTCAGCATTAAAGTCTTGTGTGGCTTAGGATCAGGTTTTTTGCAGAACTGCCTTCTCCCAAGAGGATCTGCCCATTCCACGTGCTCCAACAGAGAGGAAACATTCTGAGTCCCTTCTCGGAAACAATGTCATCTTGTGGGCCCAAGAGGCAGGCTTTCTTAGTACCGGTCCCTGTCATTTGGAACTATCTTTCCCCTCCAAACCCCAATATGTAGTTGGTCCCGACCCTGGAGGCCTTTCAAAAGACAGTTAAGACCTGGCCCTTTCCTTGTGTGCTTGTGTCAGGATGAGTAGTAGTCTCAGTTGGTGAGATATAACCTATTTTAGTCCTGAACATCTTTTACTGTTAATTGTTTCAAATTGCTTTAATGGTATGTATTATTTTTCTTTTGTACTTTTGGTAAATGATTTTATACAGAATCACAGTATTTGGGTTGGACAATTATAAAAATATTCTAAATAAATACACATTCAAAGCCTGTCTGTGCCAATTTATGGCTCAACCATAATAATAATAAACCTGCAAGAGAAGCTGTGCCTCACCATCTTTGCAAGCAGACATGAACTATCTTAGCCAACTTTCCACCGCAGCCAAGTGCCGCTCCAGGGAAGTCTCTCTCACTTTCTAGGCCTTCTGCAACTGAGACACTCAGATAGGCTACTCACCCTTCAGGATTCTATTTTTATACTGAGCGGCATATTAAAAGCACGGTGACATGTGCATACCCGGATCTTGTTCATAAAATTCAGAAGCTTAGGAGTAAGTCTCATGCCAAAGGCTACCTTAAATTGTGAGAGAGAAACAAATTCACAGAGTGAGGAGGGAATGCCTGATGCCAACACGGGAATGCATTCGTTGCTCAGGTCAGCCTGGGCAGGTTCAGAAAAACCAACGGGGATGGAGCCTCACAAGGGAAGTGAGCCTGAGGAATAAGTTGCAGATGAGGGGGAGAAAATGTGGGATTTTAAAAGATTAGGATGCCACTGATGCCGGTATGACAACAAAGCTACTAATATGGCTTCTTAATCAAGGTTGCAGTCAGTATCTGAGAAACTTAACATCTCCTGATTTTAATTCTCCCTATACAGGCTATCTGGCACAAGGAGAAACCAAGCAGCCTACAGCAGTGAAAACTGCTAGACAAGATGACTTGGCCAACCCTCATCTGTCACACAAAACACAACTTTTAATTGACGTTCAGCTCTAATTCAAGGCAGAGGAAGTGGAACTGCTTTCTATCAATACATTCCATAGTCTCCTCCTAATAAAAGCAATTAAACCATGCATCCCGACATGACCCAAACAGGGTTTGTCACAAGTCGTGGACAAGGAAGCAGCCAACTTGGTGGTGTTCAGTTCCAGGAACTGTTCAAGACATGATACTGGATGTACAATACTGGAAGGACTGGGGCAGCTTGAGGTCTCCAAGCCTGAGCTGCGTCTGGTGTTTTCAAGCCCTTGTCCCCTTCCCATGTGGATCAAGGTCTGGCTGAGGGACAAGGCTCAGTTGTCTTTCTTTATCCAAAGTAGCATCCATTTCAAGTGGCGCTTTAGTCAGCTAGTTAAATTAGGCAACGTTTATTTATAGCAGGGAGAGGTGTTCCAGAGAGAGATGCTGGCAACTCCAGCATATCCATTTGCAACTGAAAGGGAGACCCAATTTGAAAGAGAGGCAAGTAATAAAAGAGAATTTGAAAATTTGGGGGATCTCTAGCTGCACAGACATTTCTCCAACACCCATGGTTATCTGCTAATAAAAGCTATTAAAATAAATGTGGTTATTGCTTCAAGCATTGGGACAGATACAGTAGCACATTACTGTATAATGTTCCACCTTTATGAAACACTAACAGATATTATGTTTTGCTGATGATGGGGTGCATATATAAAATTTCTATCCCATCTTCTGAAACAAGAAAGTTTCCTCATAGAATAGGGATATTATAGTATCAGTGTTGATTCCACACATCTATGACATCTTGGATGGTTCCAGGGTAACATACTGTCACCCTGCTGCGGTCTACAGTATCCTCAAGCCACATTACTATGGTGGAACAAGAAATAATATATTGACCCATACTTGCCCCGATGGGTCACACGGCTAATGGAAGACCATTGCAAGTCTGAGCAGAATTACCCTGGACAAAACACTGTATAGAACATGCCTTACATTTCTAGTTATATAGGGAACACCAAAACAGAAGGTGGCTAAGCTATAGACCATGGTTTACAAACCACACAGGCAGGGTTCACACAAAATGCTATGTTGAAAGAAAAAAACTCCCACACTGTAACTCAGTGTGATGCCTGACCTAGTTCCTGGGAGCAGATGGAGTCCAACCCTGAATCTCACCTTGGAGCTGAGCTTGGAGATGCTCCAACATTTCCACGATTCAGTGTGATATCCAAGACAAAACACTGCCCCTTCCCTTTCAGGTTTTAAAATAATATTATCCATTTCTGTTCAGTCTAGTGTCCTCCTTTCAAACCTCTAGACTTCACGATACTACGTGAGCATCCTTCTGAGAACTGGGATCAATGTGAAGTCATGAACTCAGCCACCGGCACAGAGTTCAAGCGCACGCACACACAGAGGAAGGCTTCTCCAGAAGGCAGCTCTTTTTCTACTATGGGCAATTTAGCTTCGCGTAAATATCAATTAATTGCTCAGGCATGCTGAGCTAAGGAAGGCTGTTCATGAAGAAGCTGCGTCGACACTGTCTACCTCCGTCACACGGAGTAAGCAGCTCACAAGAGGAAACCACGTCCCGATAAATCCCTTACAGCAGCCATTGGACTCTTGTCGGCATCTCCTACACCGGTGTTGTCCAAACTTGGCCACTTTAAGATGAGGGGACTTCAACTCCCAGAATTCCCCAGCCAGCATGGCTGGCTGGGGAATTCTGGGAGTTGAAGTCCCCTCATCTTAAAGTGGCCAAGTTTGGACAACACTGTCCCACACTGTCAACGAGCGCCAACGGTGCATCCGGGATTCCAAACCCGAGAGGCCAACTGACGATTTCTGCCATGCCCTCCCTGTCAAAGACGCCCAGGTGAGACCGCGGCCTCTCTCAAGCCAGCCCCCTTTCCCGGCACCCGCTCCCTGGGTGACGCTTCCTCAACAGGGGGGCTTCCAGACCCGCGGAGGGGCGGGAACGTGGGCACTCAGCAGCCCGGCTTGGAGGGCGACAGGCCGGCCTGGGAAACATCCCGGGAGGCGGCAGAGGGGACCGACGGGGAGGCTCCGCCACGCCGCGGGACCCGGCTTGGCGTCCACCGCGCCCGTCCCGGACGAGGAAGCCCCGCTCTCCCCCCCAGCCTCCCCCGACCGCGGCAAGCTTAAGATGGGGCCTCGGCTCCCGGCCGCCACGGCCGCGCGGGGATTCTGGGGGCCGAGTCCGCGCGCTCCGAGCCGGCCGGCCCCGCTCACCGTCGCCCGGCTGCTGGAAGTTGACGTAGGCGTAGCCCAGCGAGCGCCGCGTGATCATGTCCCGGCAGACGCGGATGGAGAGGACGGGCCCGGCGGGGCTGAACTTCTCGTAGAGCAGCGCCTCGGTGACCTCGGGGTGCAGGTCCCCCACGTACAGCGACGCCATCGGGTAGCTGCTCCCGCCGGCGGCGGCGGCGGCGGCGTTCATCTCGGCGGGGCGGGGCGGCGCTCCCGGCGGAACGGGCAGGGCCAGCGGCGGCGGCGGCGGCGACGGCGACGGCGGGCGGGGAGCCGCTCCGCGCGCCGCGGGGGCCTTCGGGCGAGGGCCGGGGCGCCTCGGCGTGTCCGCGTGCGGCGGGCGAGGCGGCCTCTGCTCCGCGGGCTCCGCCCCTCCTCCCCGCGAGGCTGCGGCAGAGCGCGCCCGCAGCGCCCCGCGGAGGCCTTCAGAGGCCGCGCCGAGCCCGCCCCGCCGCCCGAGGCCTGGAGGGGCCGCCGGGGCGCCCGCGGCGGCGGCAGGCGGCGCGGGAGGCGGCTCGGCAGCGCCCCCGGCGGCCGCCGCGCGGACGGAGGGGAGCGGAGGGGCGGGCCGAGGGAGGCCGCGCAGCCGGCCGGGCTTTCGCGCAGGGCCCGCGGGCGGGCGGGCGGTCCGCGGTCCGCCCCGAGAGCCTCGACGGCCCGGATTCACGCGCGCCCGGCCCCAGACCAGGATCGCGGCGCCGTCGGAAAAGCGCCTCGCCGATGCTGCCTCACCGCCGGGTCCGCGCTCGGCAGTGAGGGCCGGCGGGAGGAGCAGCGCGGTGGGAAACCGGCCTTTCTAACGCCGGGAAAGGGCCTGCGCGGGCCGAGGACGCTTTCCGCGGCCTTCGCCTTCGGGGAGGCTCGCTCGACGGCGAGCGCCGCCTCCTTTGCCTGCGCCGCGGCCGGGGGCGCGGGGGGGCCCGGAGGCGTCCCAGCCTGGCCCTGCTGCGGGCTCCGGGCCCGGGACGGGAAGCGGCGGGAGCCGGAGGAGCCTTTGCCGTCCCTTCGGCGTTGCTTTGCGCTTGCAGGCCGCCCAGCGGTTGGCCTTAGGAGGGGCGGCCATGCAGATGCTTTGACGAAGCAAACGACCCCGGGAAGCCCCGGAGCCGCCCTTCAGCGCCTCGTTGCCCGTGCCGTTCAGAGGATGGGCGAGATCAGAGTCGCCCGGGACGATGCTGCGGCCGTCCCCGAACCGCGCTTTGAATCGCGCCGGGCGGGCGACGGGCGCGGCTGGCCCAGGAGCCGCCCCACCTGGACGCAGGTACAAGTGGCCCCGCAGCTTTTGGCGCTCTGCGCGGCCTTCCAGGGCGGCCCTGCGCAGAGCACGCTGCGGGTGTACGAAGGAGAGCCAAGTGCGCGTGCGTGACTGTGCGCACCCGCCCTCCAGGATTGGGTGCAGTTGGCGCCCAAGCTGAGTCGCCCTGCTGCCACCTGCTCTTCGAGAAGCTTAAGGGGACCCAGTTTGCGCACCAGTTCCATCTGGGGGGCGCACCCCAATCCAGAGCTGAGAACGGGAGGTCTCTGGAACTGGGGGGCCAATGCCAGAAGAATTTTGGCGGCTGTCGGTGCTGTGGATTTAAAAAGCTACCCTTTTGGAAAATGTGTATATGGACTGGAAACAGGCGGAAGTTCAGGACTAAATTCTTGAGGTCCCCACAGCCTCCCACGTCACATTTGGAGAGGCAGACCTAAGAAGCTTCCAAAGGTGGATGGTGCAAGATGGGCAGCTATATAGATGTTTTAAATAAGTAAATTTCTCCTCCTGCTTTGCTCCCTGTTACCTGATTGTAAAAATCCTCTGAGTTAAGGAAAGTATTGAGAGAAAGCAGCAGGCCACCCACCGAATTCCCAGGCAGTACATGCTAACTATACCTGCATTGGGTGGAGAAGCTGAGGGATGCCAGGTGCAATTTCATGCGCGCGGTTAGGAGGAGGAGGACGGGCCTGAAAGATCTGCCTTCGACTCGGGACGTTATCCAGACTCCTCCGGTGCGCAACATGGGCAAAGGCTCCGTCCTAAAGCAACCATGCCTTGGCTTTATGTTGGTTTCGGATCTTTGCTTTGGGTCCTGTTGTTTCCCGATGTGCTTTAATGGCTGCACCAGCAGAGGGCAGGCGCAGATTAGGAACTTTGGGCCTTTCCCCACTTGTACCTAACTGGCAGGAATGCAGCCCAGGCAAGATGCCGCTGCCAAGCTGGATTTGGGCCTCAGACTCGTGGGAAGTGAGACGTGAGTGCTCTTGGGGTGCTGTTTTTCTCACCCAGAGAGAGACATGTGCCCTCTCGGGATCCGCTAGGTGCCCCTGACGCCAGCTGAAGACTCAGCTGTCCCAGGGCAGGACTTTATGGGAGGGAGGTACGCTGTGCCACTTGAAGGAATCCACACCTCTCCCACAATCCACGCTTCTGCAGTCGGAGGCCACAATCCTTCTCTGCGAACGGGAGGGGGGAGGCGTGGGAGGGAACCTGGCAGGGACACAGGCACCCACCTGTTTCTCACGGGCTGCAGGAACCCAATGCCGCAGCTCAGAGAGGCTGCCGTTAATACGGCCTCTGCACAGTTTCTCAGTCACCTGGGGGGAGAAGAATCACTTGTACCATCCTCCTCCAGCCCTCAGGACCTTTCCAAAAGTTGGTGCTGAATTTTAAATGTGTAACGTAGCAGAAGAGGGAAATCATTCAATACGTGGGAAAGCATTATAGGCAATACATTTTATTAATTTAAAATCAATCCATTTTTATTAGAGTTGCTGTCCTGTGCTTCAGTTTATACCCACAACACAGACAAGAAGTTAAAATGCACTTCAATTGAATAGCATAACCCTAAATACCATAACACATGAATCATGCTATTTGACACCACCTCATTCTCCCTCCACAGCAACACCGAGCTCAACTGGCAGCCAGGCATTTTGTGAGCTTTCAAATTCAGACAAATCTCTAATGTTCCCTCTTGTTTTTGCAGTTCTTTTAAAGCTATACTCCTTTTCTTGTGAACCACCCGGAGTAATTTTGGAGTCAGACGGCACTATATCCAATCAATCAAATATTTGAGGATACCAAAACTGGCTGGGTGATTCTGGCCATTCCGAAGAGAAAGTCTCGGAGGGTTTCATCTTTGCCTTATTCATAAACAGACCTTGCAGTCTGTGTGAGGTGTGGTCTCTCCACTGAGTGAATTTGTTTGTCGTTTTCTCTTCGTGATAATAAATATTCAATACTGTAATGAGGTGATAAGTCTGGACTGATTCTTTTCCTGTATTTATCCCAAACTTTTAATATGCTATTTTTTATTGCATAATCTCTGATAAACTGTTGATTCCTGTTGGCATCAATCCAAAGATATTTCGGCAGTCCCTCAAGATGTGCTGTTCATCAGTGGAAGTGACCCAGCCATAGAGTGATATAATTCAGTCTGTAATCCAAGTGAACCAGCTAGCTGTTTCATTTAAACAAAAGTTTAAAGTTAGGGCTACCAGACCTTGTTCTTTTGAATCTTTTGGTATCTTAAATGTAATCCTCAGTCCTTTAATTGGACCAAATAAAAGTTGTTATTCATTTCTGCCAGTCATTTGATACTTTATTTTCAATTTTTATTGGAATAATTTGGAATAGAAAATTAAGTCTTGGTAAAATGTATAAAAATGCTTGGAAATTAATGCCAGTTATATGAGATGCTGAGGATATATCATGTCTTATTGGTTGTTACGAATGTTCAATAGGAAAATGTACTGATAGAGTACAATGGTTGTTGGGTTATTCAGTAAATTAGAGTAAATCTCATATACTTCCCAGATGCACTAATATATCTGTGGAAATCTCTAAACATTGCAGCTTTACTTGGTGTTCAAATAATTTCCCCCCTCCCCCCTACAAATATTTATAGATATATAGCATAGGTATTTCAAATTACCTATGATTAATATTGATATATATTGATAGTTAAAAATACCAATGAGTTATGGGGAAAGAGAGTGTAAAAATTAATATTACTTCAGTACATGTCCTTAAGGCCATACCATCTTTAGGGTATTTCAAGTAGATTGATAAATTATTAAGAAAGTTTTTATGGGAAGGACAAACCCCTAAATTTTCTTCATCTACGTTACGGTCATCATATGAGGACAGGAGTTTTAACTTTCCTGACTTTCAGTTTTATCACTGTGCACACATTTGGACTTCTGGTTCTGTAAGGAAACCAAGTGGGCACAGAAGATGCTGGGACTGGGCAGGGGGGCAGGGGTTCTGCATCCTATGCCTTTCCTTTCCTGCCTCCTGTCTGCCGCCTTCAGCACACAAAAGGTTGCGCACCCTTCTTTACGGAATGATTTGTTTCTGAGTAAACTTAAATTGGCTGGACTTAAATTGGCAATTGCAGCAAGAATGAACATGTGAGAGCTAAAAGGTTTGGGCTGTAGAAAGTCTGGAAATTACGCTTCGCTTTGACGGGGGTCCAGGTGATGTCCTCCTTTGAAGTTGCTGCACGAAGCAAGATGGCCCCTTTACTCGGCTTCCGAGTCCCTCCCGGCCCCTGTAGGACAGGAGAAGCCTGAGAGCCACGCAGGATTGCCCTCAGTGTCTCCCTTCTGGCAGGATTGTCCACAGGTACGGTAGACAAAGTCAAAATGGTGGCCACAAGGGTGTAATCAAAGCTCTGCCTGTTTTTATGAGCCTCGCTCTGGGCTGCTCGACCAAAGCTTCACCCTCTGAAGGACTTTTAATCCTTTGGGAAATTCTGAAGCCTCCAACCTGGAAATGCTTCGGCCAGCATTGGAGGAAAAGGTTGAGAGGGGCCTTTTCAACTCTCTCTGTCTCTCCAGTCTGAACTGGTCTCTTCTGTACAGATGTTTGGGCCAAGGTACACAACTGTTGGATTGCAAGCTTCCTGAATTCCAGCTTTGGGCTTCTCTGTCAAATTATGAATAACGTGAATTACTTCATAGATTGTTGCAAATTATTTTGGGCATTAAAGCAATCCCGTGAACATCAGATTACGTTTTATAGAATATACAGCACTCGCCCCTCTCCGCTGGTTCCTGGCTTGTGTCTGCAATGCTGTTGTGCGAGAGACAGCCCTGGTCTTATAGCCAAACAGAAACAAAAATACTCAGGAGAAGAATTCGCTTTGCACATTGTAGATACAAACCTACAAATATTGGAGATTTCATGCTTCATGTGATATATTTGTATGAATGAATCAAGCTTTGCTAGGAAGAAAAATGACCCTCTGAATTATTACTAAAGAATAATAGCGGGAATCAATATGTGACACACACACACACACACACACACACACACACACACACATATTCCCATCGTCCTGAGAATAGAAGCCTCTGTACTGAATAAAGCAAAAGAGGGGCGTTTTAAGGCCCCAGAAGGAAGCTGGGTGGGCCACACGGTTTAAAGAGGGAAACTGAAATCACTGAGCTATGGGCAAGGCAAGACTGCTTTACATCTCTCAACAGTTAGTCCCTGATCAGCTGGAAGATTAACGAGACACCCCTTGAGCATCCACTTTCAATCATCTACTTGCTGGATTAATCAAGGACAGGACTCGGAAGGCACCTTTTGCAATTATTAAATACGCAGGTCAACACGATGGCTATTACGTGCCGGCAGCTATCATATTATTCCAGGCTAAGGTACATGTGCTGGGTGTTGGAAAATACAGGGTTTCAGCCAGGCCTGTCTCACACACATGGAAGGCGGGGGGGCTCCGCTGCAGCCCAGCTTTGCCGCTTTGTGTGGGAGGGGTTGGAGCCCACCTTTTTTCCTGTTTCCCTCATTTCCTTCTCTTCTCCTCATGGTTCTCCACGAGGTAGGAATGAACCCTCTCTCCTCATGGGTTTTGTAGTAACATTTCACAACCCCGGCACTGGGCTCAATGTTATTGCTGCCCAGTTATAAAGAATTCTTCTAGGTCAGAAGCTATCCAATCCAAATTTTTAAAGACCATAACCTGGGTTCCTTCTTTTGCCCTTAACTCTCTTATCCAGGTGGAATTAGGCTGCATCTCTTTGGGGCCCTGTCAGAGGCTCTGTCCTCTCTGATATTGGTCGAAGCAAATTCTTTGGGGAACATCTTTGGTCTACCTCACCTTACTAGATAGGTTTGAATCCTCCCTAAGGAGACAAATAAATCTTGATCTGGCTTATTGCAGCACTTGTTTTCCAGCATTAGCGGGTCTCGCCCTTGATAAAGCTGCAATTAGTGGAGGATCTGGAACCTAGTTTTCCAAACAGAAAGAACCAGAATTTCTCGCCTCCCTTATAGCTCTGTAATCACCCTTCCCTGCTCCGTTCCAATACTTTTATAACATTTCAAGTATTTCACATAGGAGACTCTTCACTTTGGCCCAAATGGGCAGATCATGACAACTGGTAGATACATTGCTATCCCCTATAAAAACCATGCTTGCATATGTTCCAATATAGAAGTTGAATCTGTTTCACGTGTACTGTTAGAATGTCCTTCATGCAGTAAACGGAGGACAGGACAGAACTCAGCACACCAATTCTTAGAAATCTTAATTGCTCCTCTCAGTAGGAGGTTATCTGTTTTCTCCTAGGGATCACATTTCAGCTGTTTCCAGTAAAGCTGCCAAATTTTCAACAATAGCCATGGCTTGCAGAGATCATCTGGAGCCTCCCTTATACTACTAATTGCTTTGGGCTTTTCTGCATAAGTTTTTTTCCTCTTGTCAGAAAACACACTGACAAGGTTCAGTTGCAATAAGCAAGCAGAAGGTTTATGGTCACATTTGCAAAGGCTTGTTCCACCCGGCAAGGTAGAACCCCAATCCACATTCATCAATTCCTTTTATACCCTCTCTGTCCTCCCCCTTAACGGGTTTGGCTCACATTCTTCCTTCCAAATCTTTTTGAATACACAACACCCTCACTCACATGACACGTCAAGCCTACGTGCTGCCTGTGCCTAGTGATTGAGTTATCCACTCATTGTTCTGGCGGCCCCCCCCCCAGCACAATGACTTTGATACACACTCATCTCCCTATCTCCCTAGTCTATCTCCTTATCTATAAATTCCAGATAGTCCCCCTTCCTTAGGACGGGCAGTTAGTCACCTCCTTAGCCCCTTCGCACTCTCTCACACTCTTATTTATCTTATATAATTGGTTTATATTTGTTATGCTGTAATATTGTCTTCTTTTAAATATTGGTCTTGGATCAATCAATCAATCAATATATATTGCTTGACAGTGGTTCCTGCAGTCTTCTTGCTGATGGAGGGTCCCGTTCAGGCCTGGTCAACCTTTCTTCCAGATTTCCTACATTTGAGCCAGTCCTACCATTAGGTAAGGCAAGGTGGCCACTTCAGGCAGTTGATGCTGGGTGTGGTGGGAGGTGTCAGTGGGCAGAGCTGTACTGCTCCACAGGTCAGTCTGAGCTCAGGAATCAGCCCCTCCCACCCCAATTTATCCTTGATTTGAAATGAAGATACATGTCTTTCAGTGACCAGAAAGCAGAATTCTGAAAATAGTTCCTCCATCATACTGGGGCAAGACACTCCCTCTGCCAGGATCCTTCAAGACACCTTGAATGTCCTTGAGTGATACCTATGGGCTTCAACTGGCACCGCAGCCACCATTTGGCTTCACTTGTTCATCAAGGGTGCTGAGCCTTCTCTTACCTGCTGCCCCACATTGGGGATTGCCTCTGACTCCACTTCTGATGAGCACTTCTCTTCCAGGAAGAGCCTCTCCATCATCCTGAGACTCCCTCATGGGCAAGCTGGGCTGCGCAGCTCTTCCTCCTCTCTCTTGCCTTCCAGGGGAAAAGAAAGGAGCAAAACCCCTCACCTGCTACTGATATCCTGCCTGTCGAGAAGAAAGAGATTTTCTTCTCTTTCTCTTCCTGCTTAACTTTGCCCAGCACCCCTTTAACCACAGTTTCAAATGGGAAACTGTGAGCATCCTAGACCAAGCCAAATCCTTAAACGCTAAGGAATTCCTGGAAGCCTGGCACTCAGACAAATCAGACATCAGTAGACACATAGAGAGAAACCATATTTACAAACCATTGAAAGAGACAATAAAAAAGCTAGGAAGGAAACAAAAAGGCCAGAACACATCCTCTCCAGCAGCCAACACCCAGATAAGCAGGGATTGACACCAGACAAACAATCAAGCAGAAAACAATACCCTAATCAAGGAACTACCAAGGAGGAAGCCACACCCCCACCAGTGCTGGCAGGGCAGGCTACTGTATATGAACAGGGAGCAAACCCCACCCTCCCTCGCACGGATGATGTTACCTAGTTGGGTAATGAAACGTCTGCAAGCAAACAGCCAAGCTCAGAGAGCACCAAGGACTCCATAGTTCAACCCTGAGCTACAGATATTCTCTTCTACTGGAACCCCTTTTAAAACTCCAGATAAAGACTTACTGAAACCTTTCCAGGCACTAGTGGTTTGCCTCTTCTGATTCCCGATCCTTCCTGCTGCTTGAGATCCCAACAATATTTCTGTAGAAGGGCAGCTGGTGTGCCCAAAGTGTCTCACACCTCTCCACCTTCTCTTTTTCTTCTTCCCCAACTTAGTGATTGGTCCCAGGGCAGCTTAAAAGGAGCAGCCACAGAAACTGTGGGAAAGAGATGGGGCTGTGTTCTTTCAGAAAAAGGAGAAGTTGGGGGGCGGGGTGTGTGTGGCAGAGACATGCCATGAACTCTGAGCATGACATGTCTCTGCCACACTCTTGGAGAGCTGCAGCCTTAGACAACTGGCTTCTTCTAAGCTCTTGGCTACAGGAGATCAAGTCTTTCAAAGGCTGGCCAGCCCAAGAGAAAGTGGGGAAGGAGGGCCAACAGAAGGGCCCAGGAAGCCTCCAAGGGCCCAAGAAGAAGCATTTGGCAGACAGAGAGAGCCCATCTCATCTCATCTCGCCTCTGCTCCCCACTCTCCACAAGGCCTGCCCTGAATAAGATCACGGCCGGTTCAGCAAGGAGGGCTGCTCTTCCCAGTTGCTCCAAGACCAAAACAGATCCGTGAGCTTCAGAGCACCAGAGCAATTTTAAAGATGTGTTGCAGGATTGCAACTGCAACATTGCGAATGACCTTTTTCTGCTTTGCTCCTGTTGTTGTGTTTAGTTATTTCAGTGTGTTTTAAACCATCATTCTAGACATACTGCCTTAAGTAAACACTGCAAAGAGATTTCATACTCATTGCATAACCACAAAACACCTGACTAAATTATTATTATCAGCAGCCTGAATCAATCCACTGCAGGATCACAGCCTCTTCACTGAAGGTTGTGGCCCATGATCCACCACACTGGCCTGGGGAGAGTTAGTAGATAGACATTTTTTGACCTCCCAGTCTTAGGGCTGAGGGAGAGCAACTGGCTCAAAGGCACCCAGCTGGCTTCTATGCTAAGGGAGGACTAGAACCTGGGTCTCCCCACTCCAGCACCTTCACCACAACACCACACTGGCTCACTCACTAACTTACTGTATAGACAGCAGCAAAATATTTTGAAGGCAGAAGACATTAAAATTAGCCCAACACAGGTGGGAATAAGAATGCCTTGGAAGACCCCTTTAATGTCCACAATAACAGAGCTAGAGATATCTTCCTATGCAGGTAGTTCCAAAGAAATGGCAGTGGCACCAGCTCCACCTTACAAACTGCCAGACTGATAATCCTGATGGGCTGAGGGGGTCACCTCTGGACAGCTGCAGGGCTCCTGCAGGTAGCTGCCCCGGATCCTTTGGGGCCCTTAAAACAAAAGCCGCGTTTTTCAAACTGGGCTGGGAAACACTGCAGCTAGAACAGTACTGGTGTAATGAAACCTGATTGCTTGAAACCACCAGGCATTTAACTACAATTATTATAGTTTGACATTATCTATTCTGGATGCAGCCAAGAAGGTACTATTGATGTGTGTTGTCTCCAAAGATTGCACAGACAAAGCTGATAAAAAGTGCACTTGATTATTTGATGCTCCAGCAACTTTCACAGGACATGCTGAAACCAGCCAATCCTAGACTGGCTGTTTGTACAATATGCTTAACCATAAATCACACTTCACCAACCAAAAACAGCTAAGTCAAAACTGCTCATACCACATTCTGTCCGAATATTTTGCAACACCAACCAGGTCTTCAGGTAAGTCATAATGAACAGAATTGTCTGATCTGGGTTGCAAAAATCCAGATAGCCACTAGATTGCAGCAAAGAGCTAGAAGCCACTGGATTGTTGCAGCCACAATGAGGTGGCTTGTTTTCTTTGACTTAGAATATGATTTAAACATAGCCTTTGTGGTTTATTTCATCATTATTTACGGCTTAGCATGTTAGCCATCCTGTCCTTGCTTCTTCAGGAATGTCCAGCTGCTTCTAAGCCGCCACCACGGTCCAGAACACTTCCAGCGCAAATCCCACCCTCTTCCTTCTTGGGGTTCCATTACCCAGGGCTCTTGTTCTGGATTAGGCCTGCTTGTTGAAGTGCCTTAAGGGACGAGACTCACTTTGCTACCCCAAAACAGGAGGTGGGACCATGCTACAAAGACCCCAAGTCTGGGAGAGGAGGTCTGGGGCTTCCAGACTTCCACCCTTCAGGCTTCAGCCCATCTGCTACACCAGCCTTCTTGTTTTCTTAACTCCCTGTGGGCAGAAGGACAACCAGAAAAGAAAACCAAACATCTGACTAATTTGACATTGACTGAAACCCATCCTCTGGTTGCTTGCACTGAAAATTAACAGCCTCGGTATTCTTTTTGCCAGAGTTATGGTTAGCAACTGGTTGTTACAAATGGTTTGTCCTGCCGTAGACATAAAATTCTGCTTCCAGATGGAGCCTTACTAGGCTTTCTCTGAACTTTCCTCACATCAGCTCAATTATAGTGCTGTTGTGACATGAGATTTCCCCCCCCACGGATCGCTTCCTCTAACGATAGAGCAGAGGCAACCAAGTGACTTTTGGTGGTCTTACAATCCAATCCACTTTCTTGGCTGGAGGTTCAGCTAATTCACTGGGGACTGCAACTCAAAGGCAGTAGATGAGCCATCTGGGTTAACTCTGATTTATGCTGACAAGAAACAGTTACAGATACTGCTCTAACCTCATGCACATGTCAACCCCACAGAGATAAATCAGCAGGAATTACCTGTCTAATGAAATTACTAATATTGGAAAGCAAGAGAAATATTGAGATATTCCTACAGATGAAACATTCATCCTATTTTTCCTCCTGCTGTATCCTAATCTCCTTCTCTGTACCGGACTGAAAATGCGAGAGAAGCTAAAGGGTGGCTCTAAATAGGACAGCCAGGCATTCCATGTAGGATGTGAAGCATCATGCATCATGTACAACAAGATAAGCAATACTGTGCCATGCGCCAGCAAGGAGTAGGAAGTAGCTAGCCAAAGGAACTAAACAAATGTGATGAGGAAGAAAGAGCAATGTTAAAACTAGTTTACACCAACAGTGAACCTCACCATTTTCTCTCCTGCAACCTGACCTTGCCACATCTATACCCCGATTCATAGATTGCCTTTTGTTCTTTAAGCTCTTGTGTCTCTTTTTCGAGGATCTCTTCAGCTCCATCCATTCACACACGTCTTGGTTTTTCCCTTTCATCTCAACCCTTCCATTCTTCCTTCATCTATTTACACAGGTTGAATGAAGAGTAATACCGCTGCCTCCCTAACTTTAGTTTAAGTAGGGATGTTTTAATACATTGAACAGAGAATAATCCTTGAAATAGGCTCTTTTGTTACCATTCAGTACACACTTCTGCCAACGATGGACATTCTTCTTAAAGCTGTCCCAGAAGATCTTCACAGCTTATTTCTTCAGTGAGGTCCCAAGAGTCTTTTCCACCTCTTCATCTGAGTCAAATAGATGCCCACGGAAGTATTTCTTCAGTGTGGAAATAGGTGGAAGTTGCATGACACCAAGTATGGCAGATGCAGTGCTGAAAACTGGCTTATGGTTTGCTTTTCATAGGTGAAGCTTTGTGATGATATTCCATGGACTGGCGCTTCATTTCTGAGTCATACTTATGAAACCGTGTTTCCTCGGCTGTCACAGCACTGAAAAGATTCCTCACCATTTTTATACCGGAAAAGTTCAGCTCTGGAGGCTTTCATGGCCCCAACCTTATTGGCCTTCCGTAGACCTGGCTATAGACCTGGCTCTTCTCCCAGGCGTTGGGCCAGGACGGTGTTTTTATAATCAGCCTCAGTTATGAGCTGATTAGATTTTTGATTTTGTTGTTTTTCACTGTATTTATTCTCTTTTGGTTTTTCTTTTGGTCAGCCTCACAGAATCAACGGTTGTGACTGAATTTGCCTTATAAATCTTTGAAACAAATAATGAGGCTGTTTGATAGGTAGTGCCAGGAGTCCTCACCTGGCATCAGTCTCACTAGGTCAGTGTTGTCCAAACTTGGCCACTTTAAGATGAGTGGACTTCAGCTCCCATGCTGGCTGGGGAATTCTGGGAGTTGAAGTCCACTCATCTTAAAGTGGCCAAGTTTGGGCAACACTGCACTAGGTAGACGAGACCAGGAAATCCACTCTAGGAAGGCTAAAGCCACCATAATTGAGATGGGCTCTCAGTTATGACAGAGTCTTGCGAGTCTTGTTGTGCTGGACCTTCTCCCCTTCTTACACTCCAGTGAATCAAGGGGGCGTTTGCCTGATCCACTTCTGAATGCTAACTTGTTGCTCTGGACTTAAAATTGCCTCAGCCCCTTTTGCCCAGGGAGCGGTTCTTGCATATTTCCATCAAGGTCATCTTCTTTACTCCCTATAGCAGGAAACACCCAGCCTGCACCTCAAGCACTGCTCAGCTGCCTTATTACTCCTGTGCAAGCCGCAAAGTGAGAGGCCGATGCAGCAGGTCCTCCTTCTGAAGTTTATCGGGGCCAGGGACCGGAAAGCAGCGCTGCCCACCAAGTGCAGGCCGGGCACCTGCTGGATCCGTGAACCTGACTGTGAGGAAGCTCTGAGCATCCTGACTTTTCTGACTCCCTGATGTTGCGTGTGCATGTGCACACGCGCTATTCCTTATGTTGCATCTGGGCAGGTCTGGGAAGCAGAGGGTGGGTTACAGTAGTTCCACTCTGGTCGTGTGACCAGGAGGAGGAGAAAAAAATTAGACAATCTTCTCCCAGCACAGCTGGGCAGTGGCTTGGAATGCCGCCCCCTGCGCCATTTGGAGCCGGCTGCGTTGGGAGGAGGTTTTCTGGATTTTCCCTTTGTAGTCTCCAGCCTGATATGAGCTATTTCCCAATCCAATCTTTCTCCCCCCCCCCTTTGTAAATATAGGCAATCATGGAATGTTCATTTATTGAATTTCCTGAATTCTAGTTAGTGCGAGATTTACGCTTTCACATCCATTCCCCAAGGATGATTTGTACGGGAAAAGAGGATTCCCTACAGCAGATCATTATTATATTCTGGGTCAGTTGTGTGCAAAACAATCATTTCCTGCTGTGAAGAAAGAAGTGGGGCACACCCCTGTATCCCACATATTCATGGCGTAGTTGTGCAGTGCATGTGCTGGGCAAAGCTGGCTGAGCTGAGGACACCCGCTTTTCTCTCGCCATCAGAGCCCCTGAGATGCTGCATCAGGTCAGGAGCAACAAACAGGATGCATTACCCAGGTTCCACCGAAGTATTAACTGATTTATGTGTTTAAAACAGTGCTGGAAGCATGCTTCGTCTTTTTTAATGATTCACTTCAGAAATCTTTTGTGGTAGATAAGCCCATGGATGACATAAGGCAATAATCCAGGTTTTAAAAGAGGCACATCCTTAACAGAGCACGTGTATGTGTGAATATACATGTTAGCATGTATGCTTGATAGGTCAACTGATTTGGCCCTCCCCAGTTTATGAATTATTTAGGCTGGGAATGTTCACGGTAGGTGTCGGCATTTCGCCTTTACTGTAGCACTTGCACAGCCTCATTTCACACGCCATTCTGTCCTCAACTGCCAGTGTATTTATTCCTTCTAGGGATTCATAAAATCCTACTTTTAGGGGAATGGAATAGAAACATATTTTTCATTATAAATGTGTGATCATTTTAACCAGTTAGCTAGCTCTCAGTGTTTGGAATGTGTTTATTCTTTCAAATCCCAAAAACAGTCCAAGAAATAATGCAAAAAGGCCCTTGACTCTGCTAGGTTTTAAAAACATTCCTTCCCCCACCCCTATTTTTCCAGGGTGGGGCTCCTCCCCCCCTTTTTTTGGTCCTATCATGAAAATTAGAAATTTATAAATGAAGCTTCTATCCCATTTTTGCTGATTAACAAATGAACCCTGGAGGTCCGCAGGCGCCCCCTTGTGGCAGCTCCTGGGATTTCCTAAATGGAAGTATCCCCGTCTGACCGTAGACCACCTATAATCTTGGGGGACCTGCCGTGAATGTAAAAGGAGATCCCAATCGTATTTGCCCACAAAAAAATTATGTACGTCAGTCCATGGCATTTTCCAGCAATAATCTGCTGGTTTGCTTTACGTGTCCAGTTTCAGGATCTGGAGCGGGGTTATGCTCATCTACGCAGAAACAGCGCTCAGCACCTCGGGGCTGGGACGGCCGGTTTGGTCCCGTGGTTAAAGGCACCGGGCGAGAAACCAGGAGACGGGCCGGGCCGTTCTAGTCCCGCCCTAGGCGTGGAAGCCGGCTGGGCGCCTTGGGGCCAGTCCGCCTCTCTCGGCCCACAGCGCCAGGCGACGAGCCGGCTGGTCAGTTCCTGTCGCAACCAACAGATCGTTTGGTTGACCCGAAAAAAAGCACTCTGCCCATGTGGGAAAAACGCTCAGGGCTGGAGGGCAAGATGTAAGGATGGTGTTAAAAGTGTGCAATTCCGTGTCAAGTTGTAGAGAGATATTGGGGGGGGGGGGAAGCATAAGGTTCAGTCCTGGGCCCTGAACTGTTCAACGTTTTCATTAATGGATTGGATGAAGAGGTGGAGGGAATGCTTACCACATTTGCAGGTGATACAGAATTGGGCGGGGTTGTTAATATTCTAGAAGTTAAAAATAAAAAGAATTAAAATTAGGCTGATCTGCTTGAGAAATGCATTGAAATGACATTTGGAGTTAGTTCCCCGAATGCACCGGTCTGGGACGGGAGATCCCTGACTTGGTAATTGTGCACGTGAAAAGGATTGTAGAATTGTAGCAGTTCACAAACTGAAGATGGGCTAGCAGTTACTCGAAAGACGATTGCGATTGTAGGCTTTGCCGATACGAGTAATTCCAAATCGAGAGAAGGAATCATTCCAAGATATTCTATGTTGTTCAGATCCTACCTCGAGTGTTATACTCAGTTTAGGGCTCCACACTTTATGGAGGATTCAGAGAAGCGATTTGGAGCCACTTCAGGGAAGGGCAGCCCAACTTACTAAGGGTCCAGCTCCCCTTTGCTGGACATGTTTGTTTGTTTGTTTATTTATTTATTTTCAGGCTTGTATGCCGCCCATCTCCCCCAACGGGTGACTCTGGGCGGCTCACAATAATAAAAAAGAGGAAGAAACACAGGTCTCTCCAAACATGGCTAAAATCTATAAATAATTAAAAAACATATATTAAAAATGCCCTAAAAACCTCTGATTTTAGTCCTAAAAACCCTGTAAGATGCTGGGGGGGGGGGACAACCCCTCACCCCACCAGCCATCTCCACAGGCGCGGGCCCCCCTCCGGCCCCCAGGCCTTCTGGCAGAGCCAGGATTTGAGCCCTTTCCTGAAGGCCAAGAAGGAGGGGGCACACCGGACCTCCGGAGGCAGGATGTTCCATAGGGCGGGCGCTGCAGCAGAAAAGGCCCTCTGCCTAGACCCCACCAGTCGAAATTCCCTGACCGGTGGGGTCTGCAGAGGCTGGGGATGCTTTAATCCAGATTCTTCTCCTGAGCGGACAGTCGGAATCAGTGGCCTCAGGATTGTTCCAGCTCCGGGATTTCGGAGGAGGAGGTGCCAGGACGTAAGACGCCAATGCAGGAATTCAGCTTTCTTCCCCAAAGAGCAAGTTGCATGCGTTGAAGGGGCAGCTGGAGCCAGACACTTTGGACATTTTAGGGCTTAATGCTTAAGATTCAGTTATCACGTTAGCATTTTTCACACATTGTGTTCAGCTGCTGCTCGTGCAATCCTGGCACACTGAAAATGGGTTCATACAACATGCTAAGCAAACCTGAAACAAATCATAATGTGGCCTAGTAGTACGCTATTTGCTCCTTTGTGTAAAAACAATTATTTTGGTGTTTTCAACTCTGGTGGTTTGGCGCAGCGAAATGTCACTTTCTCTGAACTAGCAATCCCTTCAAGGTATTTGTGGGATCCAACCGCAGGATGGCTGTTTGCCCAAGAAACTGTCCCCAAAGAGGGCTGAATAAACAATTAATGGAAGAGCAGTCTCGGAAGGAATTTTATAGCTCAATAACCCTGCCTTGAAGGAAGAGGAAACATTATCTTTTAATGGTTTTGATTGCCTTCTTTGGGAGGGTTAACATTTAGGTTAATACTTTTTGTGTTAATTATTTAGTATGCAGACTTTCCTTTTTAATATATGTTTTGCCTGGCACATTTCAGGCACTTCCCTTTTTTAAATGCAGAAACTATACATTGTGCATTATTGTATTGTAATAAAAACAATTGAATGTTAATAGGAAAATATTTTAAAAAAAATTGAACCTCAGAATATTAAAAGCCTTGGTGGGTGAGATCCATACTTTACACCTACAGGAACTAAATCCACCCCCTTACCTGGAAGTTGCAACTTGACATAGTAACAGTAAAGATGAATGAAACCTGTGGAACTGGATGGTAAAAGAGGATCCTGAATCTCAATCCATCTTCTTTGCCTCCTTGATATAGGAAGATGATTTGTTCAAATGGAATTCAGGGGCACCAATTGCAGTTGCAGAGAAAACACAACCTGATTTTGCACCTGTCCTGTTCTCTGGGGAGTTTGGAATGAACTTGTGCGCACCCTTCTGTGTCAAGATTCTTTGGGTTTTACCCACCCTTCCACAAGGCCTCTAAAAATGAAAACTTGGCAGCAGAGGGGATGCATTTTGACCTGAGCATTCCTCCTCTGTGAAATAAACCCCTTGGAAACAAAACGCCAGGGTGTTTCTCCTCTGCTGCCTCTTCTATAATCACCATCCCCTTGCCTGTTCTATAAATCCAGCTGAACTGCAGAAATTTTGGTACATGCTAATAATCCTTTGTAATAATTAAATTACCTGAAGATTTATAATTGTGTGTCCAATATATAGCACATAACTGGTTTCAAAATGAGATATTCTGTCACTGCTTTAATAACAGCTTTTCCATGCACGTAAGTATCGTGCTTATACCCATGTCCATTTTTATGTGTATTTTTACTGCTGTGCATCTCCAGAGCCCCTGTATGGGGCATAATGAGGAAGCCTTGTTTGTGGAGCTCTTGAATTTCCTTTTTCTTGCTCTGTTGATTGTGCTGCTTTGCAAAAACAGCTCCCGGCCTACCAACTGCCCCCCTCCTGTTATCCCCCGCTTTTGCAGGCCCCCCTCTCAGTTGGGCCCTCTATAAATAGAGGCCTCGTCAAAGGCATGACAAGCCTGCCAGAGGTTGCAAAGGCCACGCCAAGCCTATTCTTAGTGTCTTGGCGCAGTGGCCTTCATCATCCGGAGGTGCCACTGTCTCCCTGTTCTTCCCTTAAGCCCCTTCCTCCCAGAAGCCAGCCGAGCCTCTTCCCCTCTGGGGCTCTGGGGCAGACCCATATTCCAGCCCAAAGACTCTGCTCTGAAAAAAGGACTTTGAGCAGTTCAGCCTGAAGAGGGCACAGACTGAGAGCCAGCATGCTGGACTGGCAGACGGGGCTGTGCCCAAAGCATTGGCCACCGAGATCTTCTCAAGCGGCCCACGAAGGAGCCCTGTGTGTGTGTGTGTGTGTGTGTGTGTGTGCGTGTGCCCCCAAGGCATCCAGCTCTCTTCCAAGGGTGGGGAAACCCAGCCTCGCTCTCTCCGTGCTTGGCCCACACTCCTCCCTGGTGGAGATCAGCCTAGAGGACCTGCTGCTGCTGAATGCCCACACAGGCGAGCCAGGATCGGGCCACTAGCAAAGCAAGTCCTGGGAGCTGCTGACCGGCGGGGCTGCGAAACCGAGCAGGGCGAAGAACAGGCGGCCCCGGGGGGTTCAGAGGCAGAAGCGGCAGAGCCACTGATGAGGAACCCAAGGATTTGGAGGAGGCGTTGAAAGTGCAGCACGGCACCCCTGCTCTCGGCCTCGGCCCTTCCCGATGTCCCTCAGCTCCAGCCAGATGGAGGGCCCAGGTTGGGGAACAGGACACGGCACAGGGGCACCAGTGGCCATGGAATCAAAGCCTTGGGTATATGTGTTGCATGCACAGCGCACATAAAAGGGGTGGTGCCTCATGGCCATCTTGACCTTTTTGACCCTCCCGTGGACAGCCCTGCTTGAGCTATAGGTAGTCCTCAACCTACAACCATTCGTTCAGCAACTGTTTGAAGTTATGATGGCGCTGAACGAATGGTGGTTATGACCAGTCCTCAGAGATCTGGCCATCCCAGCACCCCGTCCCTTGCAGTCACACAATCATGATCTGGGTGCTTCGCAATCCATTCGCACTTACAACCAGTTGCAGTGCCCCGTGATCACATGATCACCATTTGCAACCTTCCATGCTGACTTCCCCAAAACATCAGTGGGGAAGCCGGCAGGGAAGGTTGCAAGTCGCCGGAGTAAGTCTCCCCCACCCGCGCATCCTCCATGAGCCCCTCTGCGGTCGTGCTACACTGGCCACTTGCAGTGCAGCCTCGTTGCACTGGCCCTCCCTGACCCACGCCACGCCTCTCACGCACCCCCTTGCACCCTCACGCACCCTCTCCAACCCACGATGCACCCTCGCACACTCTCCCTTACCCATGCCTCTTGTGCACCCCCTCACATCCTCACACACCCTCCCTGACCCATACCACACCCCTTGTGCACCCCCTCACACCCCTTCTTGATCCCTTCCCCATCTGGCAGCAGCCACTTGCCTCCCTGCCGGCCTGGGACTCACAATTTCCTGCCAGCTTCCCCACTGACTTTGGTTGTGGGAAGCCAGCAGAAAGTTGCCTCACCTAACAACCATGGGATTCAGTTAACGACAGCAACCAGGACTGCAGAGATTGCCATCACTAAGCGATGCAGTCGTGCTTTACAACTGCATCACTTAGTGACAAAAATTCCTGCCCCAGTTGCCGTTGTAAGTTGAGGACTACCTGTATTCCCTCAAGCGATACCATTAGCTGCAACAAAATCCCCTTCATTACACGTTACAGTGTACTTTATAGGTGGGGCTTCACACCAGGCATTTCACTTGGTTGCTGCAGGTGGGTTCCTGTGACACACTGAATCACAATGCAACTAACTGGCCTGGGTTTGCACACACACAAAGCCACAAGAGAACAACCAGGGGTTGCGTGCTGTGTGCATGTAGCCGGAGGACTTACACCAACCGGAGGTTTGTGAAGCGAGCCTCTGTCTACCAGCTGATGGCAGTTTGGGGGAACTGGTGGTGAGGTCTTAGTGCAAGGCTGCAGAAAGAGCTCCCATTCCAAGGTGCCATGAGAAGTGGGGAGTCACCGTTAAACAGGTTTTGGGGTGCATTTGCTCTCTTGGACGGAGTGGTGCCACGTCAGGAGTTTCCCATAACAAGAAGGATAGCTCAGGTTTTGTTTGTTGGCGAGGCAACACTGAGAGGCTACTAAGCATCTTTTCATTTTGCTCTTCTCAATGTTTCTAGTCCTTATGTTTAGGATACATTGGCACGTCACCCAGGGACAGCGCACGGACAAAAGGGAGGGTGTGCTAACAGAAGGTCTGCTACAGACAAACGTCCATGAAGTCGGGCAGGCGCGGAGACTTTGTTTCACTCGTAATCACGAAGACCAAGAAGCAGAACGCAACAGGGGCGAGTACATTCTTGGGGCAGTGAGTTCCACGGGGGAACAGTTTCTCGGCTCTTCTCCTGAGGGAAATGTGCAGTAATTTTGGAAGTGGAAGCACAGCCATAGGAAGCCATGCTTCAGGTGAAAAGTCCTCAGAAGCTCTTGGAGGGAGGTGACTGCTTCCAGATTTGATATTTAATATATTTAGCGTGAACTATTTGCTCAGACTCGCCAGGTGGAGATTTGAACCCGGGCCTTCTGTTTCTGGCCACAGCTTGCAGGCATCCTTCTCGACACTTGGAAAGGAAAAGAACCAAGCGCTTTGGGTGCTCTTCTCATTACTCCTTGCCCCCAAAGGTGCCCAGTTTTGCAAAGGGAGCCCTGTTCCCCTTCTTGCTTGTGGAGCAACGTCTGACTCCTGCACATTTTCTCCTGCGGGCAAGTCCATTTCTGCCTGCTAGCTCAGAGCCAAAGCCCATCTGGGCTTCCCTACTTTTGCTACTGCCTGACCCACAGGAAAGATTGTGGAGGGAACCCTGAATGGGTGCCCAGAAAATGCCAAATGTTAGGCCCCGAATAATATGTGAAGCAGCTCCACGTGCTTGGCACAATGATGCTGCTTCTATGGCTATGAATATGCTTTGACCCATTTCAGCCCTCCTTTTCTGGCAGTGGCATTTTGAAGGGGGGAGCACTGAACGCCCCTCCTGCTGCAGCTGGAAGAGATGGAGGGTGAGGAATTCCCTCAAACTGGGTGGGCGGGGGCTTCTCTCTCTGCTGGCTCATCTTGGGGCTTCCCCCTTCCCAAGCAGGTTCCCCTCAGCGCTGGCTGAATGTTTCAAGCTGGTCTCTGCCATATAACCAGCAAGAAACAGCCCTTTTCCAGACAAATGTTGCAAGCGGGTCCTTTGACAGGGCTCCTGTGGGCATTGTCAGCAACTCCTGCATGCTGCACTTGAAAGAGTGTGACGTATGTCCAGCTCACCTAGCCTAGGTTGCAAGAAAATGTCCCCAAATCAAGTATGTTCTGGTGCGAAAAGACCCCGTGTGGGAGCAACAGAAGGCTTGCTCCATCTTGAAACGCTGTCAATGGATGCGGGAGCGGCTCTAAAGAGCCCCAGGAAGATCCTGTCCCAGGAGATGCTCTGAGGGGACTGACAGAAGGGTGTGGGGCACAGCCATTGCGCTGGTGGGGAAGGGCATAGAGTGCAACAGACACAGGCAGCAGGAGAACTAGAACCTTTGGTTCTAGTGTGCACCCACCGACCGAGACATCGTTCTCCAAGTATCGAAAGCTGGCCCAGCCCAGGCCCAGCCCGGGCACTACTTGTTGTTCTGAGCTGTCTTTCTTTGTCCTGAGGACTTGTACTTCTGGGCAACCCCATAAGGAACGTGAGCAGCGACAGTGCCCATCTCCTTCGCCCCCTCCACATGGAACATCTGATCATCGAAGAAGATATGTGGGCGGATCTTCTCCAGCAAGGGGCCTTTGGGCGCGCCAGCCAGAAAGAGGGCTTCGTCCGTTTCTAGTCCCCAGCTCCGGAGAGTCTTCAGGGCCCGGGCCCCAGAACTGGCCGCGCTGCGAGCTGTGACGAGGTAGGTGCGGATTGGGCATTCCAGGCGCAGGCCTTTGGAGTAGAACTTCTTCTGCAGCTTCCCCAGTGCTTCCAGGAAGCCCTTCAGCGGTCCCTGGAGAAAGGAACACACAGCATCAGCCAGAGCAAGTCGCCCACCCCCCAGGTAGCGAGGAAACGGGGAGCAGCTCGGGGCACAGCACCCTGCGGGAGGCAACGGGGGCCAAGGCTTTCCTGCCCTCACCCTAGCCCAACAGTCATGCACAGATGCCCTCCTGTGCTTTCAATCTGCCAAGCTTCTTTGGATCTAATATGAATTATGATGCTGAAACGGTGTTGCTATCTTGCTTGTTTTAATACTGGCTTTGCGTCTTAGAATGTTTCTTCTCATTCTGTTCTATTTAAAAGTTTTATTAGCTGGGCAGCCCGTCAGCCTCAGCCACAAAGATCATCCTCTCGCTTGGCAGAAATAACCACGAAAAGGTCAATTCTGGGATGCGTCAGTCCCAATGCCACCGGTCCCCAAACCACACCTGAGCGAGGGGCTTGTTCTCATAAGTCTTCTCATGCTCAAAGAACTTGTCTAGGCCGTGAGCCTTCACAATCTGCTCCGACTCATCTGAAAACAGCACAGCATCTCCATCAAAGGCGACACGCAGCTGCTTCTCTGAGACTTGCACATCCTTCTTGGGCGTAAAAATAGTGGCGGCTGCAATACCTTGCAAAGAGGGAGGGAGGGAGGGAGGGAGGGAGGGAGGGAGGGAGGGAGGAAGGAAGGAAGGAAGGAAGGAAGGAAGGAAGGAAGGAAAAGGGGAGCGGGAGGGAAGGGAAGGGAAGGGAAGGGAAGGGAAGGGAAGGGAAGGGAAGGGAAGGGAAGGGAAGAGAGAGAAGAGAAGAGAAGAGAAGAGAAGAGAAGAGAAGAGAAGAGAAGAGAAGAGAAGAGAAGAGAAGAGAAGAGAAGAGAAGAGAAGAGAAGAGAAGAGAAGAGAAGAGAAGAGAGTTAAGCACCCTTCAACTCATGTTGCCCAATGCTCTCCAGTGGGGCTGCCGTTTTCCACACCCTTACTGGTGGCTTACACTTCAATCTGTTTTATTTTTTCTTGTCATGCTTATTAATGAAAAGTTGCCCAAAGTTCAAAATTTATATGAATTGCACCAAGGTACAGGAAAAAAAATGCGGAGAGTGTGTGTGTGTATATGTGTGTGTGAGGTTCAAGTCCCACCCAGCTGGGCAAAATCAACAAAGCAAGAACTTCACAGACTTCAGGAAGATCTCTCTAATGCTAGTCTGGGGATAACTACAGAATTTGGGAAACAGCAAAAGGAACTTCCAACCTCTCATTTATAATGGGTTCATTAAGGCAAAATCTATGGACTGACTTGCTGTTTCTCTTGATGGTTTCTGTATCCTCTCCTTCCATTCCTCTCCCAGCCTCCCCACAACTTCTTACATCTGAAACAGGATTCCCTAAAATGCTCTTCCCTGTCGAAGTGTCCTCCAGATGTGTTAGACTCCAACTCTTTTGGACTTGGCAGCTGGTCAATGCCTCTGATCAGTCTTATGCCCATGAACCAACAAGATCCTCGCACTCTTTTGCCTGGCAGAAACCCTAACCTGGATTGGCTCTTCTAAGCAACCTGATGCTGATAAAGCAAACAAACTTCAGTCAAAGGCTACCTCTGCCCCATGAAGACCTTTCTGACATGGTAATAGATTATGACAGATGCCCGACTCTACCTCCCCATTACCATTTCTGCCATGACTAGGAAGGCTACCAAACATACAGCGCAGGAGCATGTGGGGTGGGGGGACCTATAAACATATACAAACAGAATTAAATGGCTTACAAGACTGTATCAGCAAAATTACAATAGCCATGGTTCCTGGAGTGAAGGTGAACTTGATTTGGAGTTTAGTAGACATGTGTCCCCACAGGTGTATACAGACTCAGATGTCATTTCCCAGCCCTTCAGTCAAAAAGGCCCCACAAACTTTCACTTCTACTTCTATCCAAAGGTCTGCCTCCAACAGTATCACTCACCCTCTTCTATGGCTTCACTCACTTTCTCACAGTCTGATGATAAGTAGAGGTTGGTATGGTAGGCCTTCAAGTAGCAGATGGGGCTGTTCCCCCCGGTCATACAAAACCTCTCAATGAATAGATCTGGAAAGAGAGGAAGAGACACTTCGTTACTCAACAGGAAGCCAACCTTCCTCATCCTGGTGCCTTCGGGATATCAGAATCTCCATGTGGAGAACACCACGGTGGGCAGAGATGCCCAACCTGAGGATCCGGGAAGGACATGAAAGGTTGCCAAAACCTGCAGTGTTTAATGTAACAGTAATACCACTGAACAAGTAGACAGGGAAAGTTAAAGCTGAGCAGAAATTTGGCAGTGCAGTCCAAAAGGAAGAATATATTAAAAACCTGTGCGTTCTGAGAGACGGTGTTCAGCTGCATCAGGTAAAAGCATATCTCCTAAACAGTTGTTACTGCAAAGAGTATGTTCTAAGAGCTGCTTACCGGGTGTCCAAGAAACTGTTTTCCCGTTGAGCCAGCAGAAGCTATTCCACAGGAATATAAGGCAGCCAATTTCCAGAGAGCAAGCTCTCTGAGGGAGTGAACAGGTAGCTCTTACAGGAGTTTGGTATCAGAGAGCAAAAGGCAGGGGTCTAACAAATCCTTCCTCTGGCCGGATTGTTCAAGAAACTGAAGAGAAAGTGGACAGAGGTGATTTTGCAGCTATCACCTGAAATTCATGTGATATATTGTGTTCTTGTCTGAAATAAGCATACATATGCAGCCAATGCAGAGTCATTACTGTGGCTGATAAGAAAGTGGCCGTACTTGACTAATGAGAGATTATGAAGGTTCTTGGACAAAATAAAGAAGCACCACAGGAGGCCTGACACAAGAAGTGACTTTCTAAAAAATCAAAAGGAGGAGAATATTTAAGGAATAACACTGAGAGCAGAAGTAGCAGAGAAAGAAAATATTCTGCATTGTTAGAACTCAGGAAAAGCTTTCAAATCCTCATATGGAAGAAAAACAAAAACAAGGGGGGAACAGCAGGAGCTTGTGCTAAACAGAAGCTGGAGTACCAAATAGCAGAGGAAATGCATTTACTACCTACAGGAGGACAAAGAGAAAAGTTGCAGAAGTTGATAACTTCCTGCTATAAGGAATAGACATTAATGTCTGCCAGCCAGATCCTTGAAGAAGCTCATGTGTAATCATGTTCCAAGATTATGGATCAAAGGTATGATGGAGCAGCAGCTGAGACTCATCAACCCCATGACAGAGATCCTTTTCATAATCATCTACACAGAGACCACTGATACCATCAAGAGCAGCTACACCTATATCACCTTAGACTTCGAAGCTCTAGGAAGAAAGGAAGAAGCCGGAGACTCAGAGGGCGTTCTCATCCACCCTTCCACTTGTGGAGGACTAGAAAGGAAAAGAAGAATGCAGCCATGAATGACCAGAAATGACATGGAAATGATATCAAGAAAATAGATTTAGTTTCTGGAAGCGTTGTTGTTGTTGTTGTTATTATTATTATTATTATTATTATTATGGTTGGTCACACAGTCAGCCAACTGGATTTGGCATTTTTATCCAGCTATCGAGTCCTTCCCAAGGATCTGGGATAGGCAGATGTTGTTTTTTGATGGTGTTAAAGGTATCATCACAGGATATAATCTATTCCAACTAAAGCTGCCTTTTGCAAATGATGATGATGATGATGATGATGATGATGATGATGATGATGATGATGATGATGATATTTGTGCCTTCAAATCAGTCTTCTCCTGCCAACTGCCTGGACATGTACCTGCAGTTTTTTGGCAAGATTTTTGGAAGTGGTTTGCCCTTGCCTTCTTCTTCCTAGGGGCTGAGAGAGAGGGACTGGCCCAAAGTCATCCAGTTGACTTCATGCCTGAGGCAGGACTAGAACTCACAGTTTCCCATTTTCTAGGCTGGTGTCTTAACCACTACACCAAATTGTCTCTCATTGTCTGCATTATTTGGATGATAAGATTGTTGGAAGAAGATGGGATGCATCCCAAAAATTCTAGAAAGGATTTGTTTGGCTAAAATCACGTCCAACTGAATCAGGAGGACTTTAAACTGAGTCCTAGTGTGTTTCAGAAGGAAACTCAGAAATAAGAACTTCAGATAACAGCTTGTGCAAGTGAAAGAACAAATAAACAGGGGTCTATTAAATCGTGATACTGAAAAATCAGCAGGAATTCTGTTTCAGAAAATCCATAACTGTTGGCTCTGATAATGATCCTCAGAGTAATAAACAAGATGAGTATGAACACTTATTACAGGAAAGGAATATTTAATAGGTAAAATGTAGACCTGACAGGATGATTCCCATGACTGGAATAGAGAACTTAAAGGATTCAGCTTCTTCAAATGGGACAAAAGTGAGAGAAAGGAAGGGGCGTGGTGCTGTATGTTTAAAAGAACCCTAACCCACCGAAATCCAAAGGGTTTAACTTGGTGGCCCTGGACAGCATCTGGATTAAAAACAAGGGAAATGATATAAACACAGTATCCCTTTGTCTACTACCAAAGCATCCGGTCAAGGAGAAGATGTGAAGCAGGTATGAGAGACTTTAATTACCCAAAAAATGGTAATGGTTCTTCCAAAAAAATGGCTAATTTGACTTGCTGACAACTTTCTCCTTCAAGGGTATGGAAATGTACAAGAGGACCAGCTGTCCCGATTCAATACTCCTTCCGAGGTCTTTCCCCGCTGCTGGGTTGAAGTGCTACCTCTTCCTAATTCAGCAGAGAACTATGTCAGAGTGAAATCCGCTGCCCTGGTGGTCCACCCACTCCCTGCTTCTTTTCAACAGCTGCCCTGATTGGGCATGCAGGGCGAGATACGCAAAACGATTTGTGGAATCCACCAGCTTTGCGGTTCTCCCTCTCCCGTCTGTTGCCAGCAAAGGGAAAAGCGTTGGCCAGTCGTGGGGCAGCAGCAGGAATGGGACATTCCAAGGTGACCCAAAGGCTTCTGGGAGCGCACGATGTGGCTCTTCTGTTCAAAATTTTGGAAAACATGGAATTTGGAGAAAATCTTATTGGATGGGTAAAATTGATATATACCTCACAAAAGGCACAAATTATAGTTAACGGTGAATTGACTAAACCCTGTGAAATACAAAGAGGGGCAAGACAGATGTGCCCACTTTCGCCACTGCTGTTTGTTTTGGCTCTTGAAGTCCTTGATAGAGATATAAGGCAAGATAGAGCACAGCTGAGGCGAAGGTGAAAAAAGAAGTAGAAATGAAGGGCATTTGCAGACAATTTGGTTTTAATCCTGGAAGTAAACGATGTGGACAAAGCCCTCTGGGCTCACCCACAGATCTTGGCTGCTGCAATGGGAAGATGCCTCACAAACTGTTGGCCAAGGACGTGAATTCACAGCAGAGCCTCTGCTCTTGTTGCAGGTCTGCTCCTGGAGCAGCCAAGGTGTTCTGGCATGAAATTGGCCCACTTCAGGGCCACCCCTGCCCCAATCCAGCTCCTGGGCACTGAGCCTCCGTGGCCAGTTTTGCTGTGGCTACCAGAGGAACTGGACACCTCACTGGTACAGCCTGTTTTTTTCTTTCATTCTTTTTTGTGAGGTTTGGTCATGGGAATATCAACCTCAGAGAAAACCCAAGGTGGACTGTGGAGCCCTCCCCATCTCCCATTGCGCGCAAGTGCTCTACCACTACTCTCCCTCCCTTGGCTTTGTGGGGGAGGCATGGATGCCTCCCATTCCCTTAGATGCTCCCCCTTTTCCCCTCTTCTTTGTAACACCCAGAAGGGACCCAAAGCAGCCCAGTCAAAAGTTCCAGTGGACTGGAATTGAGAAGCCCATCTGGTTTCACGTGAATCAACCAGGCTGAAATTGACCAGCTCGCTGGACAGCTCTTCTTGCTCACACATCCCACCAGCTGGCAAGGATGCCCTTTCCTCCTGGCTCTGTGTATGTGCTGATGAGAGATCCAGAGTTCCCCAGGGGCGCATTGGCTAACAACCCTTCCAAGCACTGAGGCCAGTTGCCCCACGTTGGCCTTCTCATTGGCCCCCCAGATTTCTGTTTTCCCAGGGCTGGCTCTGCTGCCAACCATCCTGAGCAAGCCTTTGAGTCAGACAGCTGGCTTGTTAGGCACAGAAGAATAACAACGCTGAACTATGGAAAGGGGAAGGGGAAGGGGAAGGGGAAGGGGAAGGGGAAGGGGAGGGGAGGGGAGGGGAGGGGAGGGGAGGGAAGGGAAGGGAAGGGAAGGGAAGGGAAGGGAAGGGAAGGGAAGGGAAGGGAAGGGAAGGGAAGGGAAGGGAAGGGAAGGGAAGGAAAGGAAAGGAAAGGAAAGGAAGGGAAGGGAAGGGAAGAGAAGGAAAGGAAAGGAAAGGAAAGGAAAGGAAAGGAAAGGAAAGGAAAGGAAAGGAAAGGAAAGGAAAGGAAAGGAAAGGAAAGGAAAGGAAAGGAAAGGAAAGGAAAGGAAAGGAAAGGAAAGGAGGAAAGGAAAGGAAAGGAAAGGAAAGGAAAGGAAAGGAAAGGAAAGGAAAGGAAAGGAAAGGAAAGGAAAGGAAAGGAAAGGAAAGGAAAGGAAAGGAAAGGAAAGGAAAGGAAAATACTAGAGGAGCAATCAGCAATTTCTTTCCCTGCTGGTGGATAATGCTGGATTGGAGCAGGAAGGATGACAAGACCCCACCAGTTGTTGTCCTGAAATTACCCAATCCCGACCATCCCCATTGCCAGGGGTGGTAAAGATGGGCTGTGGGGACAGCGCTTTTTAGACTGACATGTTCCTCCATCTCAAAGATGGGGGAAAGGCATGTCAGGAAGAGCCCTACGCAGGAGAAGCAATAGGCGAGTAAAACATTATGAACTGCCTCCTGTTCTGTAAGATTTACTTCTGGAAAGTCTTTGGGCACCACAAAATCGGGGAGAATAACAGAATGTTCCATTCTCAGAACAATATGTGTGGCACATATATATATATCCCCATTCAGAACTATGTGGGTAGGCAGAGGATGGACTGAAAAGAAAAGAATGAAATGCCAGAGAGGTCAATGAAGTTCTTCCCTTCAGCAACAGAAACCGCAGCTGCAGGATAAGGCCTATCTGGCCTGGAAATACTACTTGTGAAAAAAAGATTTTTTCAGTGAAAGCAGAGTTTCCAAATCAGGTCAGGAACAATTTAACTACATTCTGCGTTGAGCAGTCCCTGCCTCAAGGACTGTGTCCAGTTCTGGGTGCTACAGTTGGAGGAGTCAGAGAAACTGGAATAAAAGTCAGAAAGGACAAGGATAGTTAGGGGTTGAAAAATGAAGTGCTGTGAAGAGAGATTGAAAGAAGGGGATAAGTTTAGAAAGATGACTGATGTGGGATATGACCACACTCTCTCATATCTGAAAAGATGCCACGTGCAAGGAGGTCAAGAGCTGGCCTTTCTTGTTCCAGAGAGCAGGGCATGGAATAATGGATTTCAGTTCCGGGGACACGGAGCTGGCTGGAGTGCTAGAAAAACGTCATAGCAGGAAGAGTGGTTGGAGAGTAGAGCCAGTTTCCCAAAGAGGTTGTGGCCTCCCTTTCTGCAGATGGGATCAAGCAGAGGCTGGACAGCTGCCTGCTGAGATGCTTTGGCTCAGGGTGTCCTCAAGGAGAGGGTCAAGGTGGTGGTCACAACCATGCATCACAACGTACCTAAAAAAGGTGGGGCTTTGATCACATGGTTGTGGTCTCCATCTTGACCTTTTTCACCTCCCTGTGGACAACCTTGCCTTGATTTGAACTCCTGCACTGAGGAAGAGGGTGGATTTCGTGGCCACTTTGGCCCTTCCAGCTCCATGTTTCTAGAAAGGAAAGATCATTGAAAATATATAGTGCAAGCATATTATTTGTGCTTAATTTAATCTTACTTAAATGAAATGCATCTTTTGTCCTGGCCTCACCTTTCTTCACTTTTTGAGAGCGCCTATCCTCCAAGCTTATCCCTCAGAAATGTTGCGCCCAGAGAACGATAAAGCAAATTATTCTAGACCATAAGAAAAATGCCGGAATCCACAATCAGGCAGTATTTTTTATTAGGGCCGGCAAATATGTGCAAAATTAGAGGATCATACTAGATGAAATGTTACAAAAAACAGGAAAGGTGTAGGAAAAGCCATTTGTTTCTTTAAGGGCTGTGGTTGTTGAAATCATGAAATCTGCATGGAGGTGGCCTGGAGGAAGAAGTGCAGACTTTCACAGAGAAGGAATTGCTGCTACCTGTCATGAAAAGTTACGATTGTTAGGATTGACACACATTTATCCCTTTTTGAAAATAAGCACTTATTAGAAATGCCAAGCATAGCTTTCCTGGTACGGGGGGAGATAAACTGGGGGCCGGTACAAAACTACGATGTATTTGGCCTTGCAGATGGACTAATGCAAAGAACCCACTTGCTCTTTGGCGGAGGCTGGTCAGAGGTCTTGCCTTCCAGCTACTCACTGTAGTGGTTGATGCTGTTGATCAAGCGGACACCCACTTGCGCGTGGTTGTTGGTCACAAGGACGATGTCAAAAAGCTCCTCGCTCCCTGGGAACAGTTCCCGCAGCTGGCTGTTGACACATTCCAGGGCCTGGGGAATCCAGGAGGGCAGGATTGTTGGACCAAGAATGCAATGCGCTAAATTAAGGGACTAGCAGACAGGGAGGGCTCAAGCGGTCAGTGACCTAAGACAGGGAACAGCTTACTGGCTTTGGCCCAGGTAGCAACAGCCTCCAGCCAGGATGGGGAAACTGTTTGAACCGGGGAACGCTGGCCTCCAAGGGCCACAGGGAACATGCCGGTGACGGGTGGAAGAGGGAGCGCAAGGAGGTGGAAGGGGCTCTTCCAGAGAAGCTGGCCCAGACCTTGGCTCCTGGCAATGGCCACCAGCACTGCCATGCCCCCGGTGTGGAGCCAGTACCTCCAGCGCGGGCGTGTGGGAGCGCGAGCAAAAGCCCACTGGGGACAGACCGGACCTTGAGGAAAGGGAAGGCTGCTCCGGGCAGGAAGGGCTCGTTCTCGTGCTCCAGCTGATACTTCACGTAGGCCTCCACGCCCTGCTCGTGGTAAATCTTCTGCTCCTCTTCCATCCGGAACAGGGCTCGGGATGACACGGCGATGGTGATGGCGTGCTGAGGCTTCGGCTGCAAGAGAAGACAGTGCGTTGTGTCCCGCGCAGGAGTGTTGGAGGCCCCCCGCCATGGCCCTTGGCGGGGGGCTGAAGGAAACCTGCCTCGGGGGGCTGGGGCTCCTCGCAACTCAGGGCGAGGGGGTTGGCCAGGTCAGTTGCTCTCAACTACTAATTTTTGCAATTATGCAAAATAATCCTGCTTCTGTATTAGTTGGATTGTTTTTTAAAAAAAATAGCACTAAGGTTTGTATGCCTTGTTGCACTCTACAAACAGTGTAAATAAGAGCTTCATCCTAGAATATCTTTTCAATATTTGAGTTTAAGGATTGTTGTAATGGATTAGTGGATGGATTTAATATTATTTGCCTAAAAACAGTGATTAAGCTTTTATAGTGTTCCTCATGTTCAGATTTCAACCATAAATGCACACACATAAGCATGTGCATGTAGCCAGAATAATTCTTCCAGATCTTTCCCAGATTTGTATTTTCTTTGACCATTAACCTTTACTTCATCCATCTTCTGCAGAAGATGGCTTGTTTGGAAAAATGGCTGTCTTCTATCAGGCAATATCATTGCTCCGTCTGCTCCGACCCACCTTACTTTGAATTTGCTCCACATCCTACCTGCTTCTGCACTTTTTCCTCCCCTGTTCAGCCCCGAATTTGACTGATGCTATTTTCATTTTTTAAAAAACACGCGATGAAGCGATGCGAGGGACACAGCGCAGCGGCTGGCTTTGGTCGCTGTGTGTGCCCGTCTGCCGGCCCGTTCCAGCCCCAGGCCTCTGCACCGCTGGCCAGGGGGAGAGAGCCATGCGTGTGGAGCTTCCTCCTGCTGCTGCTGCTGCTGCTGTCCCTGTTCTCCTGCGGGGGATACTGGGGATGCCGGCTCCTGTGCTTGCCCCATGTTGCTGGGCCAGCAGGAGTCATACAATGCCAGCCCTCCGTTGGGAAACAGCTTCCTTCTGGTGAACGGTCTTCCGCCTGGTTCCTTTGGCTCCTGTTGGGTCCATTATGACAGCTCAGCTGGGAAACCTGCTTGCCAGGATAAACGCTTCTGGCAGGCCCTTCTAGCCTGGACAAGCTTCCCTGGCCCCTGCCTTCCCAAGCCCGGATTAACCGGGACGATCCCCTCTGCTCTGACTCTTTTCAGGCCCGTCCGCGCATCGGCGGCTGGGAGCACCCGCCTGTCTACGTGAGTCTGTGAGGCTTGCAGAGAACGGCCGGCTGGCCGCTGCTTGCCATTTCCAGCCAACGGCAACGTGCAGAAAACAGACAACCATCGAGGCTCACTTGATGGCCAGCAAGAGAACGCCTCTGCCCCCCCTTCCCTAAAATAAAAGAACAAATTCCCCATATTTCTGTGTTTGGCGAATGGATGAATCCCTCATGCTGGCAGGTGGCAGTACTTGGCCTCCTCCATCTAGTCAGGCTGCAACGGGGGGCGGGGGGGGGGTGAGGCAGCGGTGGAGCCTGGCATCCCTTCCAAGGAGAGCCAAGACCAATATATTGCCATGTCTAAGAGGCATTTGCTGCCCCAAACAGCATTTCCACCGCCTTCAATACACCGCTTGCACAATACAGCCAAACCCCTTACGTCTGCAAGCTTCTGGTTGTGAAGTCACCTAAGCAGCATGGGACTCCTTGTGCCTAAGCATCAGGTCTGGGCGTTCGTCTGGGCACGCTAGGAGTAAGTGGGGCAGGCCCTGAGCCCCAGATGAAGCCAGAGCTCCTTGCAAGACCACACAACTCCATAGGAGATGCGCAATGCTCGTTTCCTAGAAGCGAGCTGCGAGTCAGCCTAAAAGTCCCAAGCAGTCCTAACATAGTCTCCTGGTTTCCAAAAAGCAAATTATGAAATATTATTCTGCCATTAAACATTCCAGTGAGATAGTTATTAATGACGCTGAAAGTTGCTGGCCAGAAATGGCTGACGCTTCGGCGGTTCGAGTCCAGCCTTCGCGTTAACAGGGTGAGCTCCTGTTTCCTCCCCAGCTCCTGTCAACCCAACAGGTCGAAAACTCACGTGAGTAGATAAATGGGGACTCTCACTCCGGTGGGAGGAAAAATGCTGGCAGCGCCTTGCACGGAGAGACGGGACCAGTTGCCGGTAAGCGCGAAACCGCGCTCGCCCGAAAAGGGCGCGAAGCAACGGAAACCCCACCTCCTGCGCTCGCCAGCTGGGCTCTGCTCTAGGAAGGAGGCTCTGGCAAACCACTTCTAAAACACTTGCCTTGAAAACTGCAAGGATTCATCCAGGCAGTCACTGCAGGGTCAGTAATGACTGAGCGCAGACAAAAAAAAAAGAGTAGCTTTGGGGACTCCCCATGACAGGTTTCATTTCTTAACAATACGGGAGCTATGGACTGCTAAGTAGCAAACCTGCTGCTTTCATGGTTCTTACAGGGATGCCGGTGATTAATTTATGAGCATTAATTGAGGCCTTCTATGTGCCTTTGTCCCCTGCCACAGGCCCCGTTGGTTGGGTGAGGAATGACGGGGTCTCTTGAGTAGTGGGACCAGCTGCTCAGGTGGTCCTCCCTTCGCTCGGCATTACGGTACTTCCCTGTTTGCTTAAAATGTTTGCTATCGAGAGTCCCCATGTACTTGGTTTTTATTGTTTATGTATCTTGATTTTATTGCATCTCTCCATTTTATTAATGTTTGCAAACTGTCTTTGGGGTCTTGTCACTGAAAAGGGAATAAGCTTTTCAGAAATTAAATAGATTTGTTTGCCCCTACAGTTAACAAATAATAATAATGAAAAATAAGTGTGTGTGTGTGTGTGTGTGTGTGTGCACGCATGCGTGCGTGCCAGCCTATGACTTGGTTTTAACATCTAAGCCCTTTCTGCATTGCTGCCACAGACAGGTCCGCATCACACAGAGACCGTGAATAAAACAGGGTGATGGGATGGTCAACTTTTCACAGGCACTTAGGAAAGGAAGCATCTTCTCCAGCTCAGCCTTTTCCAAGGGGGTAGCTTCTACTCCCAGAGTTCCCCTGCAGCCAGGACCTTGTGGCCTGGGAATTCTGGGTACTGAAGTCTGATACATGTGGAGGACATTCAATGTGGGGAGACTCTTCCAGGTTATGGAGAACTTTGGCTACCAGATTGCTACCCACCTTCTGGCTCTTTAAAGACCCAGGAGCTGTATCAGGGAGGGTCACGGCTCACAATAATCTTGGTTTATGAATAAGTCATAACTGGCTGAGTTAACACAACATGCTTAGCCAAAGCTGAAGCTCATTCATGACTCCAAGCATTTGTGGTTTATGACCTTTTCTTCTGGGGCAACAGTAGCATTTGGAACAAGATGGCACTGTGGTGAAACCTGCTGCTACAACTGATGGGTTGTGGAGCCCTGGGATCTGTGTGTGCACATGAGTATGCACCACAGCATATTTCTGTGCATGAATCACTGAGATCTCTTCCCTTGTCACACATTTTCCAATATTCTACAGATGGTGAAAGGAATACAGTCTACAGTCATGATGGGAGTCGTCCAAGATATTGAATACCCTGAACAACATTCTGGTGGCTGGGGATGATGGGAGTTATAGTCCAACATTTCTTGAGAGCTCAGGTTGGGAAAGCTGATCGAGAAACTCTGGAAGAGGATCTGCGTGGATACTGCCCACACGGTCAGTATTTTTAATACATGGGGATATGAGAAGAAATCAAGATAGTGACCAGGAAATGGACCTTTCCTGTTAATTGGACTAAATATAAAGCAGGAGACCCTTCCTCTGAATAGACACCGCCCCCCCCAACACGCAGAGTCCTTAGAAGTGAGGCATATTCCACTAGTTAAAGTAACTGCAATATCGCAACACTCGGGTCTTTCACTGCATCAATGCAGGGAAGCCATGTTCTGTTCTACAACCTCCTTCTCCCTTCTAAGGATGAGAAATCTCCTCAGGACTTGTGCAGTATCTTGGCAGTTGCTTGGCAGTGCCTTGTACCTTGTACCCAGGCAAAGCACAAGGATCTTCCTGCATCTCCTGAAGCTTGGCTGGCACTAGCCAGATGAATATACATGCAAAATCCCCCATTTTGATAGAGGGTGGGAGCATAGGACAGCTTTCTCCCAGTCGAAAGCCTTTCCCTCCTTCCCTTCCTGGCCCCAGGATCTCCCTCAGTGTGCAGCAGCTTCTCACCAGCTTCTCAGCCCAACAAGGCCAGAAGAACTGGATGGGACAAGAGGCCCCTGAAGGGAAAATCACTGTTCCTGCCAGCCTTCACTGGGATACCAGCAATTTCACACCAGGAAGCTGCCAGGTGGAAATGCCACACTGTCACACATGGTTGCCACTTGGGGACTCAATGAACTGCATGTCCAGTCTGCTTAAAGTGAGTTGTGCAAGTGGAGAAGTGCAGCTGATTAATTCCAAGAAGTGTCCCTTCAAAGGACAGCTTGTTGAAACTTTCACAGCAGGGTTGACTTTGGAATCTCTCAGATCTGAAGAGCCAAAGACTGTCCAAGACCAGCAAAGGTGACCTCCCAGAGGAAGAGATTCCCAGTCCAAAACTCTGAGGAAGGTACACAATTGAGAATCAAAAGTCAAGATCTTCAATCCAGGACTAGTTTATACCATGCATGAAGCCATAGGGTGGCTTGTTCTGTTTCATTTTATTTTGGCTTTATTGTATAGTAGTCTTGCCCAGCTGCTGTAGGGTGGTAAAGAATGATTTCTAATTTATTGCAATGTATGAACCCAGCCATGACAAGCAAATCTAGGTTTAGTGGAATGTGTGAAACCAACCAATGGTCTCATTCATGCATTGCATAAAATCATCAGGTTGGACCACAAAACTTGCTTCATTGGATCAAAGACAGGGTTTGTATGCCACGTGAACAACAAAACCTAGTAAATGTAGGGCTGGGAAGAGTTACTTTTAACCCAACGGTGCCAGGGTTGTTTGGGTTAAACTGTTCTCTTTGACAAGCAATGTTGTGCAAACACCAACATTCAATAAATGGTCGGACACTTTCCAAACTCTGTCCACTCCTTGCTCCAGGAAAATAAAGCAGGATCAGAGTGTGTATGACGATCCCAGCCTCTTTGTTGCAACACATGCTGCTGCCAAGGCAGAACATAGCGCACCTTCCAAGTGCTGATTGACTGCAGCACTTGAGGATTGTCTATTGGACCAGTGATGCCAGGAAATTTTGCCAGCGTGCCCAGCAGTGTCCATGGGGGCAAAAGGGCAGGTGGTGAAATGCAGGTGATGATGAAGGGTGGAGGGGTCCACCAAAATGACAGCTCTGGACTCAGTTATTTAGTGCCGCCGGACCCATGGCAGAGAGCTTGGGTTAGTGGCCAGGTTAGATATATGGGAAGCACCATTAACCATTGTTATATTTGTAAAGAATGTAAGAAATAGATGATACGAGTAGAAGACCCAGATACAGGTAGTGAAATGCAGGCGGATAAGCAACAAATCTGAAATATAAAATGAATACGTTCTAATGCGTAATTAAAACACCTGGAACCATCAAGGGGGAACCCCACAAAGGCCATGGCATGAGGGCACAGTGCATGAAAATGTGTGCTGCGCAGGTATGTGCCATGGGTAGGGATATGGGGAGATCAGCCCCAAGTTAACTGGCAGAAATCGGCAGACAACACTTCCCACAGGACAGAGACAAACTGAGCAGGCCCTGCAGAGCCGTGGTTAAAGGGCTGCTGAAGAAACAGGGCAACCTTCGTTCTCAAGTATGACTTCGAACCTTCTCTGCCTTATTCCAGGCCTGCCTCCACATTGGCTGGGTGATCCTTTCAGCCATGCTTTGCTGATTAAACCACAGTATCTGTGTTCACCTGCTAAGTCATAAATTGTGGTTTATCTATAATGGCTGGTTTCATATTACAGTACATGCTGAACCAGTGTTCCTCAACCTTGTCCACTTTAAGATGTGTGGACTTCAATTCTCAGAATTCCCCAGCCAGCAAGGAGTTGAAGTCCACACATCTTAAAGTTGACAAGGTTGAGGAACACTGTACTAAACTACAACAAGCAACCTCCATTTTTAGCTTGGGCATTGTCTGAACCTGGCAGCCAGTATCTATTTTTTTCCCTTGGCCAATGGTTCTTGCGTTCTGTTGCTTCCTACTTCTGGGCCAGAAACTGCTGCTCTAAAGTTGGGGGACTTCCCTGTCAGAATCCTCACAATCGATCACTTGCACTGCTAGTCCGCTTGCTTCGTTTCTGCCATTACAGTGAAGGGGAGGAAGGGAGGGGAGGTTGGGAGGTGAACCGTTAGGCACAGATGGACTATTATCTGGCTCTCAGGAATGCCCAAGGCCGTACCAACGTGGGAACTGGAGAACATCTTCGACATGCGCAAGAGAGATTCAAAGACAGAAGGGGGGGTGGAATGGGAGTGGGGTAAAACTAAGTTTTGGCGCACGCGGGACTCAGCTCCAGCTATGCTTCTAGAGCCATGCACTACTTTCCAATAAATGAGCTTTCCTTTGAACTTGCATTGGCTTCAATGAGAGTTGCTTTCTTTGGGAACGGAGTACCACGGTTCTTACATTCCCACTATCTACCAGGATCGCTGGGAAGACTCCCAGGCCCCTCAGGGAACCATTTTCCAAGCGCCAGGATGGTGGTGGGGTTCTGAGGGTGAAGAGACAGAGACTCTGACAGGGCTCACACCAGCAAGACTCAACAACAGCGTCTCTGTGGGTGAGGCTGAATTTCCACCATCGCTATTGCACGTTAGACCGTTGCCAGGTCCACACTAAGATATTGTGTGGTTAGTTTGGCATGGGGTTTAGTGTGAATGAAATCATCACAGTTAGCAAAACATGTTTTATGGTTTAGTGTGTTGTGGAAATCCAGCTAAGCATGGTTCATTCAGTGAACCATGGTTAAATAAACCATAACTTAGTGTAAATGGATGAACCTAATTCTACTTTATTACATTTCTCTCTCTGAGCTTATTACCTAGGACTGCAGTATGTTTGCCATTTTGTAAGATACAATGAGAGAGTGATCCCCTGACCTTCGGCTGCCCATTGAATCACTAAGATGGGAAAGTTGGCCTCACCTCCTTGGAGAAAAACCTCCTGCTCTTTCAGCACATTTAGGATGTCTTTCGCTGACTAAGGACTCCCATCCTTCAGGTGGACTCTCCGTTGCAACATGTACTTAGCCACTGAAAGTTCACCTCATGTTCTGTTGCTTGGACGTCACAAACTGGTTTCTCCCCATACAGATCTGATGTTCTCTCTAAGGTTCATGCTGAGAAGGTTGAGTATAGGAACAAAATGAACCTGTTCACTGTGGCCCCATTTCTGCAGATAATATTATTTCTGGTCCACCTCCTGAAATCCCTTTCCTTGTTGAACTGAGGTTCAGCAATATTTCTGTACTTGGATGTACAGTATGTCACTGTAGGAGTTTCAGTGGTTTGGGGAATGTTTATCGGTTTTGTAAGCTGTATATGAAATGGTAGATGCTAATGCTTGTGTCCAGCTAGCAAAAAAAAAAAGGCAGTGGACACTTGAAGTCAAACAGACTTGCACTGCCCCTCCTCAGATTCTGAAGGCTTCATCTCTCCTCAAGCAGGCCATGATTCGGCAATGGGGAGAATGCACTCTGTGCATGGTCTGGGAGGAAGCAGGTCATACTTATCCCAGGTTTCCAAGAAGTTCCAGAGCAAAAAACTGTTGGGGCTATGGGAAGAGGCTGTTTGCAGGCTTGGGGGTGGATAGCCTCCAAACCAGTGCTAGGTTTGTTGCACATTGCAAACATCAATGCATTGATAGGGCTGGGGAGGTTAGGGTAATCGCTGCCCCGTTACCCCTGCTCATTCCAAAAGGTGTTCACCAGGTTTTTTGATGGAGTGCAGCCAGGTCCATCTCTGCAGATAAGGAGGGATGGCCTTGGAGGGCTGACGTTGGCCAGACCCTCAGTGAAACACAGAATGAAATCCAAGCCAAATCATCAGTAAAAACTAACTACACGCATCAGCTCAAACTCTGTTGCTGAGGGAACTCCGGTGTGCTCTTTCTCGCTAGCTAAAGAGGGGCAGTTTCAAATAGTCACCTCCTCCCCAAAGTTGCCAGGAATATTGAACTTTACAGATGCTACTCAAGGAGACCAGTGCTAATATTGTCCATTAAGAGATAAAACAAGGCATTTCACGAAGCAGGTTGCAGGCGAAGCCTCTAAATTGCATTTCAAGAGGGAGATGGTGGCCTGCAGCCCGCTCTCTCTCAAACTGCGCCCTGAAGTTCCCACTGAAACGCAAAAGTCACGGCAGAACTGACCAAGACCTTAGCAAAGAGCAGAGGGATCTTGACCTTGGCCCCCACCAGGAAAGCATGTTCCCCCTTTGTAACTAGCCCTCCTTGCTCCTTATTTTGGATCCCTGGACGGCCTAATCTTACAAGCAAGAGCAGCGCTCTCCTGGGAAAACAGTGGTTTCTGCTAAACGCTGGTTCTGTATATCAGTGCCATCTATTCAGAAGGTACCTCTGAGCCTCAAAACCAGCCAGGTCTCTAGTCCACAACAGCCCCAACTAACTGCCCCCTTTAGAGCCGGAGCTCACCTCCCTGCTGATGACACCAGGTGAGGATCCATCTTCCTCCCAGCAAGAGCTAAGCTGGGGAGATTCAACAGATTCTTTCACCTGACATGACATTCCTGTGTTTTTCATCCTGCCTCTCGCCAGACAAGCATTACAAGTCCACTGGCCTGCAAATGAGTAAGTGCCCCCCCGTCCCCCCCCCCCCAACACACAAGAAGAAAAAATATCTTTCTTACCGATTTGGGCTTCTTTTTGGGAGAGAGGTTTTCATAAAAGGCCTTGGCATCGTCCCAACTCGCTTGCTTTGGCTGCCCTCCACCATTGGGGACCGGGCTGCTGCCAGGCTGCCTTCTGCTTTCTGGGCATCCAGGTCCAGCGGGCTCCATGGCGCCTTCCCTCTACCCGTCCAGGAAGCAGGAGAAGATGAAACCAGCTGGCGGGTGGCTTTCCTTTGCCCTAGGACCGGTTCAGCCGGGGGGGCTGTGGCAAAGAGCCGGCAGCTTCCTCTGCAGGCGGTGAAGGGAGAGCGAATAGGGCGGGAGCTGCAGCAGTCTGCTGCCGTGCAGGAGAGGAGGCAGGCAGGCAGGCATCTGCGTGCAAGAGCGCGTGTGTGTCAGTGTCACTCAGAGCACGCTCTTTATAAGGGATCCCATGAACCCCCTGGGCACCTCTTGCTTCCAAAGCGACCGTCCGTGCAGCTGCTTTCCCGGCCTCCCTTCTCACAGATCCATGAAATCTGTGGGGAGCCCCAATCGGGGTGAGGGCAGAGGTGCAGTGGGCCCGCAGAGGGTGCTGCCCTAGGGAGGGGCAACAAGGAGCCTGGACTTGAACAGCCTGGGAGATAGAAGGCCCAAATTCATGGTGGTATGTAAAATTGCACGCAGTGGGGTGAAACGGGACCAGGGACATCCCTCTCGGGACTCAGTGCGGGCTCCTGCGGGAGCCGAATGCCAGACAGTCAGGAACCACCAACTCCGGCCAGGTTTTGGACCAATTCCTGGAAGAGAAGGCTGTCTTGCATCACCTCCTGATTTTAGGGGCCCTTTATTGCTGTCATGCTTTGCTGCCAGAAACAAATCCCTTTTCTGGGTGGAACGGGGTGGGGGGTGGGGAGATCTCGGTTAATACAGAAACAGTGGAACAAATGGACTTCTACTGAACAGCTAAAGGGGGGTTTTTAAACAGGTTCACTTACTTCTACAAATTGTCTACATCCTCTCAGTAGTAGACTCCCCTGGCCCCCCAATTACTCCTGGGGGTCAGGCATTCCCAGGCTTGTACCCCCTCCTGGGAGGAGGTGCCCTGCGTTGCCATCCCTTGATTGACTGATCCCCCAATTGCCACAGGCTAGCCAAGGCTTGTGGCCTCAATGGCACTCAGGAGAAAGGATGCTCAGCTCCATGCCCTGGGAAATTGGGGGGGGGGGGGCGCCCTGGCACAGCAGCCCTGCTTGTTAGTTTCCCAAAAGACTGGAAGGTAGACCTGATGGGGTTTGGGTCTAATCCGGTTTAAAGACTTCAGTTTGAATTTAAAGATGTGACCGTACAGATTATAATGCGTCTAATTAGCCATTAAGACAGTGTTGTCCAAACTTGGTCGCTTTAAGATGAGTGGACTTCAACTCCCAGAATTCCCCAGCCAGCCATGCTGGCTGGGGAATTCTGGGAGTTGAAGTCCACTCATCTTAAAGCAGCCAAGTTTGGACAACACTGCATTAAGAGAAAGGATGTTGCTGGGGAAGAGCAGAACTCTGGTTATGGCAGTCCAGAATCGTGCTTCCCAGAAAGAGGCAGCGCAGGAGTATTGCCCTGTGTCATTTTAGCCAGAGAAAGGCTCCCCAGCCACGGCAGCTCCCTTAGACCCTCTCGCCCGGTCGCTCCTGCAACGCTCCTCTCTCCTCTGCTTTGGCCGGTGTGGTGTAACGGTTGGTGCCTCTTTTCTACCTTCTGTGCATTTATAACCCACTCTGGTCAAGGCGACGCTAAACGGTGTCCCAAGCAACAGCTGCTGCAGCTGCAAACCCGCCACAGCATCGGAAGGTCCCCCCTCTGGGACTCCGGCCCAGCCTCCTCACAGGGTGGCGCTTGGGCCGCAGACCAGGGGATCCTCAGGAAACGGTCCTGGAGGAGGAAAAGGCGAATGAGCCAATGCTTGTTAGGGAAGCGAGCCGGCCTTACCGGGAAGCTGAATTTCGCTCAAATGCCGCATTGGCACTGGGCCTTGGCCGGCCTCTCTGCTCCCCCAGACAGCCTGACCGGAGCCTTGAGGGCAGCTCCGGGGCTCCCCATCCAGGCCATTCCCCCACAAACGCCTGCCCGACAGACTCAGCCACAGGGTCTCCCAGCTCCAGGAAAAGCCAGGCTGCCTTCTGGAGACGGGAAGGCGTCACTGCAAGAATTCGGGGGAAAGCAGGACCACCTCGAGCTGGTTTGGGGGGCCTCCGAATGGGGTGATTCTGCCGGAACTACCCCTTCCCCACCACCCATCCACAGCACCCAGACGTCCTCTGCCTCTTCACCCCTCCCTGCAGCAGAAGGCTCTAGAAAGAAGCCAGTGGCTCTCTGCAAATCCCAGATACTTAATCCTTGGAAATCACGTGGATTGCAAGAACCGTGGTACTCCATTCCCAGCGAAAGCAACTCTCATTGAATCCAATGCAGGTTCAAAGGAAAGTTCATTTATTGGAAAGTAGTGCATGGCTCTAGAAGCATAGCTGGAGCTGAGTCCTGCGTGCCAAAACCTAGTTTTACCCCACTCCCATTCCACCCCCCTTTCGGTCTTTGAATCTCTCTTGTGCATGTTGAAGATGTTCTCCAGTTCCCACGCTGGTACGGCCTTGGGCATTCCTGAGAGCCAGATAATGGCCCATCTGCGCCTGGCGGTTCACCTCCCAACCTTCCCTCCCTTCCTCCCTCTCTACTGTAATGGCAGAAACGAAGCAAGCAGACTAGCAGTGCAAGTGACTGATTGCAAGGGTTCTGACATGGATATTGTATGAAAAAGACATAATGTTCACGTTCAATGGATCTTCTGGGATAACACCCAAGTATAGCCCTATTTGTTGCTGCTGCTGCTGCTAATGCCTTTCACGTGAACATTCCATACATTATGCAAACCCAGAAAAAGGGTTAATTCAGTAATCGCTGTATTGTGTGAACCTACCCACTGTTTGAGTGTGTTTGTCGGCTAGCCTTAATTCATTAATTCCTCTCATTCCTTCTTATTGTGTCATAGCAAAATATATCTGAAGTTCAATCTGTCCTCACATGTATTTGTAGCATACTTGGATTTGCAAGGTTGAGTTTGCCCTACAATCCACAATGGCTGACTTCCTTCAATCTGCTGCTACAGCAAACCTCTGGCTTAGTACAACATGTGAATCTTGTACTTTGGGCGTTTGCATCTTGCATCTGCCAACACAATTTGGGGGAGACGAATCAACAGGAGGCAATAAATCTTGAAGGAGAGCTGGTGTTTTTGATGATGATACAGGATGCTCGAGTCTCTGCAAGGCTGTTTGTACCATCCTAGACACGACAGACACACGCAGAAACTGTATTTAACTATCAGAACAAACAGCTCCCTCCAAGTAGACCTAGAGAAATGCACACATGCCCCCCTCCCCGGAGCCACCTGGCCTTCTTTGCGCCTGTGTTCAGCTCTGTGGTTTCCAGGGCCCTCTAGTGGCCAGGAGCCCCAGAGAATCTCCCCCCCCCCCCCGTCCTGCCCCCTTCTGCCTCGCCAGCGTGCCAGACTTCAGGAATAGGAGGGCAGCATCTGACTCGGTTGTCGGGTCAGGCAGCGGGGTGGGGAGAATTACTGCTTTAAAAGGGCAAAGCAACAATGTGGGCTTCTCAGGGCAGTCAGTCCATTTCTATTCACCCATCCCCAAAGGCAGCCTTACCATTTGGCTGCGGCATCAAATCGCCCCCGGCTCAAGGGGTTTCTTCCCCCTTAACAGGAAAGATGCAGTGGGCAGGTCTTTTCTTGCACGCTCGGTGGGCGGCAGATAGCAGGAGGAGCACGGCTGGACAATGACTTTCTAAGTGATGTTTGCTTTCATTTGTACATCCCAAACCGCCCTTTGCTGTTTGCATCTGACACACAGCAGCCCTTCCCAGCTTGGAACTGAGTCACACCTGAAATATGGAGGGGGATTTCCCACAAAGCCTGGCCCAGGACAGAGGATGAGCTTGTCCTGGGGATGACGCAGATTGAACCTTCAGCCTCTCTTCCACCACCCACCCATGTCGAACAGCCACATCAGGCTTGTAGCCAGCCAAAAAGTATGCCAGAATCGATAGGTTAGCCTCTGGGGGACAATTTAGGAAGGGGAATGGCCCGTTGTCCCCCCAGGCTACCGGCCTGTTGCCTATGACCGTCACAGCAGGTATAATGGACACTTCAGCCACTGGGTTCACACAGCACCAGTTGACTGAACCGGTTTGATAAAAGTTGATTCCAGCTGTTGCACCCACTTAGCAAATGTGTTAATTCAGTAACTGAGGCAAGTGCAGTGCACAAACCTAGCCAAAATATTGCATCGCTTACATTACTTTAACGTATTTTAAATACCTGTCAAAGAGACAGGCTCAACAAGTGACATGACTTAGTTCAGCCTGATGGGCAGTGTTACTTTTGTGAACTTCAAGAATTTAAGGAGTTGACCAAGGGGATGATGGTTTCACAGATTTCATTTAGTCCCTGAGTTAACCCATTTCTTGGGTTTGTGTTATACCTTGAACACAGAAGAAACCAAAGGGCCTTGCCTTACATAGACCCTGAGACCCAGCAGGTTAAAAGTAGCCAAGCTTCCACCTGGTGTGGATGTTGACCTGGCCTGGTCATAAGCTCTTGTGCAAACCGAGCCACCCTGCCCCAGGATTGAGGGTGCCTGTCCCTCTCTTAGGAGATGCAAGGACCACAGAAATCAAATGCTATGCTGAAAAGCAGCAGGGGGTTGATCAGCTAGCTCTGTCACCGTGCAACAGACGCCCCAAGAGCGTGGTAGGTAAGAACATCGGAAGGGGGCTAAGACTGGAACAGGCCCTCGGTCCACCTCGTCAGCATCCAGGGACACCCGTGGCCAACTGGCTACACTTAGGAAGCTGTCCAGCCTTCTCCGCAACCAGCCCTTAAGGCTAGCTGCCTGGGTTCAGGAGGGAGAAGGGGCCAGTAGCAGCCTCTGCGGCCCAGATCCTTCAGAAACCTGTCCAGCCCCCTTTGAACGCCACCCAAATTGGCTGCCCTTATCACAACTGCTGGCTGCCAGTGCTACAGAGGCCCACCACATTGTAATTTTTAATGTGGCGGAAAAGAATATATTAACTGCATTTAATTAACATACTTTAATTTTAAGTATATTGAACTTGCTTTTGTCCGGGGTCCAAATCTCGCTGGAGCACAGACCCTGGCGTGCGGCGCGGCCCTCGGCCCAAAGGAGCTGTGCCACTGGGGCGGGAGCGCCACCGATGCCTCAAGCGGCTGGGCCCGGGGTCAAGGCGCCGCACGACTTCTTTGTGAAGAAACCCAGTCCCTCGTCCCCATCCCCATCCTCCTCTCCGCCATTCAAAATGCTTCAGAGGAGTCTGGAAGAAAAGACTCGGAGTGGGATTTGTGGGGCTTTGGTTTGAAAGAGCAGAACCCTTTGCTATCCTGTCAAGGGTGCTTTGGGTGGACAACCAGTTCTGCCGACGTCGCTGGCGCTCCGAAGGGCCCTCTTCCCCTCCTTGGAAGGACAGCCCGCCAAAGGCTGGTGACAGGCAGCCGCTCCGAAGAAAGTGGCACCTCAGCCCAGGGCAAAGCGGGACCGAGCTCCTTCCCGCCAAGGCCGCGTCTACACCACCTGCCCCACACGTTATACTGGCAAAGGGGGGGAGGTCCAGGTGCTGGCATCTTTCACCTGCAATCCCATTTTCCTGTAGTTTCGTCATCTCTTTTCTTGCCGCAAAAGATCCGGGAGGGTGGCAAAGGCGTGGGATTGGAAGCACCCAAGGGTTCCCCCCCTTGTACACAGACACGGACCAAGCCCATTTATCATCTTTTTATTCAAAGAAGCGAAACTGCAAACTCCCATTGAAATGAGGACACCTTTGAACACTTAAAAAAAAAAGATTTACATGTACGCGCGCACACACTCCCCTACCCACCTCACAGTTTCTAAACAAGTACAACAATACTCACAACCACAGAAGCAGATAGGACAATCTCCAAAAACAATCTTCAGTGCAGGATGGGATGCTGAAGGGCAGGACGTGGCAGCGGAGGGGTTTGCCTTGGCGCACACGGCGGCTGCACTCGGCAGCCGCGTGGAACCCTCCTGGCACGCTCGGCAAGCCCTGCCTCGTCTGTCTCCTGCCCCCACTGACGGAGCTGCCAAGAAGAAACTGAAAACGCCCATTTTAGGTCCCCCCCCACCATAAAAGTCCAATTAAATGGAACTCTGCTTGGACGAACAAGCCCATTTCATTCAACCCGGCTTGCTTCCTTCCACACACTAACACCAGGCCTTTGGTTCAGATGACAAGCCACAGTTAACCTCCCACCCAGCAAAAGCCGCTGGGGAGCAAATGCCCCCCCGGCTCTCTTGGAACGGGGCTCCATCGTGGGCCCGCTGCCCCTTTAGCCCGCTGCTTCGCGCGTGGGGGCCACTCGAAGGCCCAGGACGTTCCGCCCCTCCCAAGAGAGCCCAAGATTCTCACCCCCCTTTCCTGGCGCCTCCAAACAGTGCAAGCAGCCTCCCTTTCCTTTAGCCACCCTAATTAGACTTTTCAGGGGAGGGGGGCTACGATCACCTTACCAGCTCATACTTTGCCCCACAATAAGTTCTCCAGGGCATCGATCACAGTGCAAGTCTGCTCAATGGTAAACCTTAAATGCTACGGGTGCAGGGAGAATGGGGGGGGGGAAGGGCATCGGAGTTGCCAGAACCACTGGGAAGCTATGGGGGCACTCTCCTGCCTTCGTGTGGAATACGAGTGCACGCACGCAGCTGTGCAAGCGCATGCTTCTCTGTTCCGCTCACCCTGGAAGCCTGGCTTGCTCCCAGGGCGCAAGAGGAAAAGAATAAAAAGCAACTTAATTACACCTGTCACCAGGTGACGTCTGTCCCCAAACGGAACGTTTGTCCCTAGCAGTCCGAGGCTCTGGCGAGCTCAAATTCTGTATTTCGAAAGAGCTCCCTCTGATGCCCTTTGCCTGCATCAACGCTTTATTTTTAACGCACTGAGCACCCAACAATCGTCTCCTCTTTCTGGGAGCCCTTCAGACAGAGAATCCTGCAATCTCCACCAACCACAGATTCTTCACACCTTCTCCGGCCCTTGGAAAAGCAAGAGCCTCCTCCTCCCTCCCCATTAATTCATGGCTTACAGCCCATTAATTACAATGAATTATCGGCAGAAGCAAAAACAAAAACAACCTGCACTTTTACATACTATAAGATTAGTACAGAAATACACTTTTTACCAAGAGCTGTAACTGTCAATTCAGGAGCGGAAGGTGTCACTCTGCTTCAGAAGATGAAGGGCAGGATCTCAGTTAACCTTCCCCAACCGAACCTCTTCTAGAGGGTGGGAATAGAGCTCCCCCATCCCCAGTCTGGGTCCCTCCTGGCTGGCTGGAGGTGGGAATTACCAGAAACCCAGGAGGAGGATTTGTCCAAGAAACACTGGTCTAAAGGGGAAAAAAGTGATAGCTGTTTAAAAATTTACAAAACGCCACAGGCTCCCCACTGCCAGAAACGGTTGCATCGCCACTGGCTCGTCATGGCAGCGAAGGAAGCCATGGGGGGAAGGGGAGGAAAGGGACATCTCCTCTTTTCAGGTTTTTTTTGGGGGGGTGCTCTTCAGGACACTGAGCGGAAAACACAGCCCTGGACCTGCCATCAAAAAGAGTATCTGTAAAGATTTGTTGTGGGGGCGGGGGCACACCAGAGTGGTGGTGGTAGATTTTCCCTACCCCTAAGAGCAAGGGCTGGTAGTTTAAGAGAATGGACCTTGGGGTTACCAGACCTTGCAGCTGTCGCAATGTGGGTGACCTGAATTTAGCCAGGCCATCAAAAGTTAGATTTTCTGCCGGTGTCTTGGAAACACCGCATGTCCAAGAAGAAAAAGGGAGGTCAGCGACTCCAGCCAGAGTGGAGCCAATGGATTGAGATGGACATCTTCCAGCTGAGAGGCTAAGGAACGTCATCCAGACCTCTGTGCTGGCTGTGCCGAGAAGGGCAGATGTTGCAAGTGGTGGGAAAGGCACTTGCAGATTCATCTGGGCAAAGGCAGCATACCTCCCCCAAGAGGGGGTTTGCAGCCCCAAAGAGAAAGGAAAGACAGCGCACAGCTGGGCAGGGGACAGGGTGTCTAGTGCCCCAACCCTTCTATTTCTGCATGTCGCACTGCAGCAGGAGGACAATTGAGGGGTCACTCTTGGCAGCCTCCTTGAACTCTTCCAGGCTGATCTGGTCATCTTTATCCTTGTCCATCTTGGTGAAGATCTTGTCGACCCGCTGCTGAGGTGTCAGCCCATCTTGGTCCATCCGCATCATAATGACGGTGCCCACCATCTTGTAAATAGCCTGAAAGACAGATGGGGAAAATGAGGCCATGGTTCTTCCAGCACTGATCACAAGATCTGCTGCCTGCTTTGCTGCCCCCCTCTGCAATGAACAGCTGTAGACCATGCATAGACTTCTGGATATCTGAAGCTAGGACCACCAGCATGAGACCAGCCTCATGGCAGAAGTGGGTACCACTGCAGTTATCTGTGTTCTTCACTTAGGAAAGGACAACTGGGAATTGCAGGGAACGTTTTCCTGATTTTTGGGTTTGATCAAGCCTATTTTATGGGTTCACAGCAAAAAAATTACAAAGCGGTAGAAAAATGTGTTTTCTTTGACTGGTGATCTGCTGCGGCTTTAGCAACATGACTTCAGCTCGGCCAGCCCTGCACTGACCTAATTCTGAACACCAAGCCTGGGGTGGAAATCCATCCAAGAGAACTTCTAGTACCTCAATTATCTCTAGCATCTCTAAACGCGTGATCTTCCCGTCCCCATCCAAGTCGTACATCTCGAAGGCCCAATTCAACTTTTGCTCAAAGCTGCCCCTGGAAGTGACGGACAGAGCGCAAATGAACTCCCGGAAGTCAATGGTCCCGTCTCCGTTCTTGTCAAATGTGCGGAAAGCGTGCTGGGCGAACTTGGACGCATCACCATAGGGGAAAAACTGCAAAAGGAAAAATGGGAGAGGGGCCATCACAAGGGTTGCTGCCAGCAACAGAGACTCACGGGTGAAACTCCTGCAGCATCGCATGGCTTGAGAACTTCATCCAGTTGGTCCTGAACAGCAAAACTACTTCTACTTGGTTGCTTTTCCCAAGGCTGAACAAGGCTGACATGAAGAGTCCATCCCATTCCCTTGCAAAGCCAGTATGTGACATGGTAGGACTGAGAAAGCCCTGATTTATTTATAGTATGCAGTCTTGGGTTCAAGTTTGGTAACCCTGGGCTAGTCACTCTCCCTCAGTCCAATCTGCCTCACAGGCTTGACGTCACAGTACATAAAATTAATCGGCCACCTTGAGCTCCAGATGGGAGGCTTTGTTGATAAGCCTACATTAGTCAAGTGAGGTTCATTAGATCTACAGTACTCACCCAACTTTCCTAAAATGGGACACCAGAATTTCCCAGCCTTTACAGCTATTCTGAGAGCTTTGTGAGTTGAAGTTCATACATCTAGAGAGTGCTCTGGTTGAAGAAAGTTGCACTAACTCATGCCCTCGCCCCCTCGCCCTCCCCAGCAGCCCCTCCATACCATACCTTGATGTAGAGTTGCTGGAACTCCTCCAGGTTGAGGATGCCCGTGGGACAGTCTTTCAGAAACCCCTTGTACCACTGCTTCAGCTCTTGCTCATTAAATTCCGTGCTTCTCACCAGGTCATCCAGCATCTCTGGAGCCAACTTGCTATTGTGCTTCCCCATTGTGGGTTCTGGAAAGAGAAATGTGCCAGCCGTGCCACTGCCCTGACATACCCTCCAGGCGCCTCTGTCTCCCTTCCTCTGTCATGTGCCTGTTCTGGGTCTCAGAGCTCCTTGGGGAAGAACTACCCGCTTTACTCGTCAAAAGGACTGTTCCTGTGGATGACACTACATATATCATAATAAAAAGGAGCCAGAATGGTGATTCACTGACAGCAGGAGAAAGGCATGCAAGGAGAAATGACCACACAGAGCAAATAGTCCACATCGTTCAAGGATTAAGCCAACTTCACTGGCATTAGGTTTGCCATTGACCAATGTTGCAGGAGAAAAGCAACATTGATCTTCAACATTTGGGTGACAAAAGTTGCTTGAGGTTGAACAGCAGCATTGCTGACTTCAAGGTGACAACTCACTACCTCAAGATGCTTCCCAAAAGTGTGGCCCGGGAGAACGGTCTCCATACTAGACTATCAGGAAGCCTCACTTTTTCCACAGAGTGGCCAGGCCATAAGGAGATACAATCTCCTCTGTAATCCATGTTGAGCAACTGGCTTAGTAATACCGGTAGTCCTTGTTTAGCAACCACAACTGGGACCAGCAACGCGATCATTAAGCAAAGTGGTCACTAAGTGAAACCATGACTGTGTTTATAATCTTACTTCAGCTTTCCTTTGCTTTACAGACCTGCTTTACAGATTGTTCACAGTTACTTTTTCATTACTATTGTAACTGCAAATGGTTGCTAAACATAGTTTTTTTGTTTTTAATAGTTTTTAATGGATAAAACCAATTTAGTTTTTGTTTTAATTGTGTACGCCGCCCAGAGTCATATGCAAGTGAGATAGGTGGCTATATAAATTCAACAAACAAACAAGGCAGTCATTAAACGAGGACTACCTGTATCATTTAAAATTTGGAGCCATCAGTCCACCTTGTTCTTTTGAATCCTGAAAAACTGTAAATTTCATCCTCGGTCTTTTATCGGACCATATGTAATTCATTACCTGTTTACGTCAGTCATTTAATACTTTCTTTTCAATGTATATTGGTATCTTTTGGAACAGAAAGTTAAGCCTTGCTCGGTATTTGTTTTAACGGCTGCAATTCTTCCTAATCAAGACGATTTTAGTTTCCTCCATCTCGAAATGTCTACTGTTATATTTTTCCAAATCGTGAACGCACCTTTGGTCAGAGGATGCACTTTTCCCCACATCATACCCAAAGCACACTGGTCTTCTAGCCAGTGTCCTAGTCCTGTATAATCAGAGATATTATCCTCTTAAATGGGGTCTCTGCACTAGATATGCCTAGCAAAAAAAAAAAAGCAAGGATTTTTTGGCATTTTAACTAGCAGTTTCTATTCCTGTGACAAAAGTTCAGAAATCCATGAAACTCAAATGACGCTTTGCTACTGGCTCGCACCACTGCTAAAAGCTTTGCCACAAGAAACATGCATGTAAGTTGGCAACCAAAGTGGGTGAGCTGGCATACGTCGATAAGAGCAAATTATTGTAATATATGTTATTTATTTATTCATTCAGGCCCAATCATGAAGTCTAGTTTTTTCAGTTTATACAGGAAGATATCCAAGCAGAAGCCATTTGAATTTTGCTGCCAATCTGCATCTTCCTTCCCCAGTTCCCAAAGGCGCCAGTGCTACCAGCTGTATCGGTCACTACCCCTCGCAGTAAGCAGCAGAAATGACAAAGGCCGTTACAAAGACGACCCTGGATGTCACGGTCTTGCACACTGAACTGCACACGGGACAGCCGTGTTCTTTACTTCAGTCAGGAAGCACGCAATAGCATTTCTCTCCTCTTTCTCCAAAATGCTGGCGCGAGCCTTTGCTTGTCAGAGGGGAAAGTCTCACCGTTGATACTGCTAGATAAGACAGGCAACCTGGAGCCCTCCCTGTGTTTTGGCTTGTGAGGCGTACGGTTGTTGAGGGAAACGGCGCAGGGAAGAGAGGCTATACACACCAGCAGTCACCCTTGCACACCCCAGTGGCAGGAATTTTGCCGGCATGTGTAGTGGAGGAAAGGCTTTGAGAAATGCCACCCTCTGCCCTCGGTTAAAGCCATGCTGCTGGGCTCTCTCACCCACAGTTTTCTCCCTTTTGGGAAGGAACCTCAGGCGACTGACACGTTTTCTTTCCCTGCAGAAGCTCGGCCGGAATGCCTTTCGAGCACCGGAAGGGCTGCCACATGGGAAAAGACGGAGCCTCGTTCTCTGCGGCTTCGAAAGCTGGCCGGGACCAAACTTGCCAAAGTCATGAGAGGAGAGATCACAGGAAGCTGCCCAATAGCACAGCAGTCAGCTATCAGCCCGGGCAAGCCTCCTTCTGGGGCTCTCCCCATTCTGGGGAGTCAGAGCGCTCCATCGTGTCCTGCCTAGCACCGGGAGCCCTTCTGCCCGGCCAAGGGTCATTCCATCACTAGTCTTTCCCCTGCAGCCAATCCCTGTTTGCTGGCTGATTAAAACTATGGATGGTACCAGCTGGGAAGAGCTGGTCTTCATCTACGAACAGAAGAAGGCTTGCCAGGTTCCTGCTTGGAGGACAGGATCACCTTCTGGATCCTGTTACGGCAGGATCCCATCTTCGGCAGGGCTGAGCAGGCCTTACTCTGGAGTAGGCGAGTGTCAGATTGCACCTTGGCCTTCCAGCTAGCAATAATGCAGGAGCAGAGCAGAGTCTTGTCACTAAGGAAGCCCACTGGCTATAACCGGACTTCTGAGAAAATACTCAGTGCATTGAATCACCCAATGCAAACTCTCCCAGTAAGTGCAAATTCTGGGTGCATTCGTCCTTCCAAAGCAAAGACAGACCTCTATGAAAGGCAGGAATCTGGGCCCCCACCCTTGCCAGCAGTTTAGCAACCATTAGGGGCCACAGGTTCCCTGCCCTATAGCAAGAACCTTTCACAGAAGACCTCCTAAGCTGAATGAGGGGATCTTCCTTCCCCATTTTCTGTGCCTCCATTCCTCTGCCTCCCCCCCCCCCCCCCCGTAAACTCCTCAAGCGAGGAGCCTCTCTCACACTTCAAAGCAGGTTTGCCATTACCATAAGGTTGACCAGCTGGGGAAGGTGGGTATGGCCCTATTGCCTGGGCCAATGAATGCAAACAAAGCCCCTGACGCAAGTCACTTGGAGGTCAGCACCTTCTGTTCAGTGGGGCTCGTTCATGGACGACTCACATGAACACTTCACTGAGGGAAAAGGATGACTGATAACTGCTTTCAAGCAAGCCCTCAACTGAGATTGGGGTGCAGGTGATGGGGGAGCACAGGGACCGACAGGTCTGTTTCCTACTGCCCTCTCCCTGGGAGCATAAACGATTGGGGCAGTTTGTGGTACCACCAGATTAGCCCAGGAAAAAGGGAGTTTTGTTGGGTGCTTTGCATGGTGCAGGAACCTGACTGTTCTCCTCTGCCCCCAGACCACAGCGCAGCTCCACGACAGGAGCTGTTCATGGAGGACCAAGGACCCTACTGGCAGCAAGACCCAGGCAGCCTGCATTGCTGGTTCTGCACTCCAGCAGCAAACTGAGAGCATGCAAAGCTGCCTTCTGGAGAGGTCCAACAGCCAGCACTGTGAGATGGCCCTGCGCAAACTGCAGCACGTTTAGCTCTGAGCTTCAGTCTGCCTGAACAGACGAAGCTGCATTTGAAGGCAAGAGCATCTGTCTGATACGCAGGAAGCCCTGGATAATCCCAAACCCTGGGGACCCTGAGCCCCTCCAGCATCCTCCCCGCTGGCCAGGTTGCCCAGGCTGCTGTCCTCCAGCAACGTCTGGAGGGTTGCAGGCTTCCTACTCCCCCGCCCCCTACCCCAGTAAAGCAGCCTCTGGAGGAAACGGGTGCGTCTCTGGACTACAGCACAGGAGGCCCATCAAAGACAGATCCCTGGGAGAAATGTCCATGTAGCCACCAAGCTCCCTGCAAGCCCAAATGCCTGGAGGATCAAGGGGAGGCTTTGGAGAAGGTGGCACAGAGGGCAAGTCACACTTGTTCTGTGGAGGTGTCTGTCCCACTTTGCAAAAGGAAAGCTGGTGCTGAACTGCTGCCTCTAGTTCTTGGGTCAGTTTCTCTTCCACACTCTCCTTTCGGGGCCAAGGAACTGACGACTACCGTTCCCTCCTGAAAGGCACATTTCTTTTGACCTTCACAGAAGTCAAGGGCTGGGAGAAGAGATTTTGTTTTTCTTGTCAGGCTTCTGTTCCCGAGAGTGCCTGGGACCCGTTGTGCCAGCAGGCAGCGAGAAGGGCAGGAATCGCAGTTCTTTCTTTACCGCCCACCAAGGGCCATAGCAGCTTGTTTCATGCGGCATTCCACAAGTACCCAGCCACGTGCAAGTGGTGCAGAAGGGGTGTAGCGTGGAATTTTGTCTGCAGAAAAAGGATTGTCCTAAGAAACACCCTTTTGGAGCAGACAGAAGCGCTTGGCCTCCACGGGGTCCAGCAGCAAAATATGGAGAGAACAGTTTCCTCCTGACTGTGGTTCTTCAGCAAGTGAGGGCTGAAGAAATACTGCCCCCGAACTGGACGTTTCATTTCACCACCATGCCTAATAATCATCGATTCCCCTTATCCTTCCCGGGGCAATCCCCCGCCTTGCGATGGCAAGTTCTGGATGATCATTCCGTAGGATGTGAAGAACTGCTGTCTGTAATTCTGGGCAATACTGCAGGTCTCACCACTTGAGCCATTTTTGCAAAGGCGTTGCGAGAAAGATTTTTTTAATTTATGTTTTAAAAGCACTTTAACAAAGAGGTGAAAGAAATACCTAACTCAGTACTTTGCCAGAAAGAAGTCTGATCTTTTTCCTAATAATCCAGGGCAAATGCAAAAAAAATCCAGCAGGCTCTGAAGTAGCAAGAGGAGAAACATTCCCGTCCAAACCTTGAACTGCTGCTGGAGTGGCTGTGGGTTAATGGCTCCTCAGTATCCGGGACGTTGTCATCGTTGGTGCTGGATGGGGTAGCACTGCCCCAGACAGACCCAGTGCGTAATCTGGGGGTCCTCCTGGACTCACGGCTCCTGCTTGAAGAGCAGGTGGCAGCCATGGCAAGGAGGGCCTTTGCACAGCTTCGGGTTGTGCATCAGTTTACGCCCTTTCCTGGATCGGGATGCTCTTCGAACAGAAGCTACAGCTGGTCCAGAATGCAGCCACGCGGGCTATTTTTGGAGCCCCAAGAAGGGTCCGTGTAACGCCGTTGCTCCGTGAGCTGCGTTGGGTACCAGTCTGCTTCCAGGTCCAATTCAAGGTGTTGGTTATCACCTTTAAAGCCCTACGTGGCATGGGGCCAGGTTACCTGGGGGACCGCCTCTTCCCCACGACTTCAACCCGTCCCACCCGATCACACAGAGAGGACATGCTCCGGACCCCCTCGGTAAAAGAGCTCCGATTAGCGGGGTCCAGAAGGCGGGCCTTCTCGGCTGTGGCCCCGCCCTTTGGAATATCCTGCCCCTGGAGGTGAGATCGGCCCCATCACTCCTGGCCTTCCGGAGGGCTTTGAAGACCTGGCTCTGCCGCTTGGCCCGGGGTGGGGAGGGAAGGCGTCAAGGGTGGGGATGGCCAGCCCCTTAGAGGCCTGTCGTCTGCAGCTCTGGGAACCATCAGCCTCTTGGACTTTTTCCTTTTTGGTAATGCTGTGTATAGTTTTTATGCTTTCTGTCATTTTATATATATTTATTGTTTTAATGGATCATGTGAGCCGCTCAGAGTCCCCCATTAGGGGGAGATGGGCAGAGATAAATCAAATAAATAAATAAAGTAAGTAAGTAAGTATTATATGTGGCCAAAGCTGACTTGTCTGTATGTGAAATGAAATCTGTATATGCTCAGACACACAGGTTTTTCTTCATTGCTTAGTGCAACCCGGGGCTTGCTATTAAAGAGATGGGATCCTCACTGAGTCCCACTCACCTTCAGTCCTGCATGGGGCCCGGAGACTGAATGACTAGGAAAGCGCAATACTGGAATGGGGGGTGGGGGGAGAGAAATGAAGTTTCCAAACCCAAATTAACCAGCCTTAAAGCTCATGGAAAGTCTATTTTACAAGTACAAAAACAGGTGTAAATGTTTAAAGTACACTGTACTGCTTTGCAGGCTACAATTAACTTTTTAAAAATGTAAAGGAAGAGAAAAGGCTATTTCACTATTCCCCTCTCTCTGTACATTAGGCTAGCAGAGAGTTCTGTTGATGGTAATGGGGAAACTTGCCCTTGTACGTTGAACACGGCCTGTCCTCCCAGAAGGCTTCTGCTGCCCTTGTGCCCTAAACGCCGCATCTCTTCGCTCCTGCTGTGTTTCGCCAGGCACCTCTTTATCTGGGGGAGGGGGCATCGCTTCAGTCCATCCCACCCTCCTTCCAGAGGCACAGGCGCCACACGTATCGCACTCCCTTCTGCAATTCTTGCCCCAGACAACAACCCTGCAAAGTAGGCTGGGTCAAGAGGCACTGAGTGGCCCAAAGTCATGGGGGAACTTCCGGGGTAGACTTAAACCTACCTTCCCCCATTTTCCTCCGCTCCTTAACCACTGCACCCCGGTGGATCTCTTGGACTAATTTTGTTGGAAGGGTTGCCTGCTATGACCAAGTCTAATGAGACTGGAAACGAATTGCTCTTTAAGGCTCAGCTAACCGATAGCTGTTTTGCACCCTCGGCCTCCTCATCTCTCCCAGACTGGATCGTCGTGGATGATATTCGGAGGGCAGAGAACGGAAGAGCAGTCATTCACTGCCCCCTTCCTCTGCTGCACATGGCAACGGATGCTGTGGCTGCCATGGCAACCGCTGCACTGTCGTGAGATTGTCCCCAGCAACAGCGGCAGCAAACGTCTTCCCTGAAGCGACTGGCCGACCGGCCCTTTCATCCGTGCGCAGCTCTGCTTTCTTCTCCCCACCAACTATCTTTTATGACCAAGCAAAAAGAGCCACGGACGCCCTTCTCCGATGCCACAGAAAGCACAAGGACCCTCCCAAAGCAGGATGAGATGGGTCCTCCGAGAGCCTCAAGCAGCCCCCGTCTCCCCAAAGTCTCAAAACAAGCCAAGGTGCCGAGGGGTGCTTGTGCCCCACGGCAAGGGAGAGAGCCTGGCCCTCCTCTCCAGCAGACCTCGCTTTAATCCTCCCCGGGAAGAGCCTCAAGCAGCCAGTTCAGGGGAGGAAGAGAAATAACAAACTGGCAGCCGGCCGTAGAGCTTTGGCTCCGTTGGTACCAAACATACCACAAAGGAAAGAAAGGAAAGAGGGCATCGCTTTTTTTCCCAATTGGGGGAAAGGATTAATTTTGTTCTTTCAGCTGCCAAACTTTTAAAAAATTACTTAGTAGCTTATGGCTACTGAAGCTCCAGGCAAGAAGTCGCTGCCATTTTGCAAGACCTGCTGACGTCTTGCAAGGCCCATTTTTCAGCAGAGCCAAAGATGGTGCAGCCCACTTCTCAGGGAAGCGGCGGGCTCTCCTTCACAGGACGCTTTCAAGCAGAAGCTGGACCCATCTGTCGGGAATGTTTCAACCGGGACTCCTTCACCAAACGGTCTTGATAGCCACCGTGGCTCCCTCAACGCTGTCGTGCCGACACCAAACACTCTCCAGGGCAAAAGTGTGCAGCACTGGACTGATCAGTAACATAAAGCGACACAGGTTGGACTCACAGAAGCTTAAGCTTACCTTGCAAACGACCTAAGACTGTGTCCACCCTCTGAAACAGAGCAGGCAATCCCAGAAAACCTTACCGAAAGTCCTACGGGACTGGAGGCTTTCCACCTCTGAATCCTCAGGCTCCTTATGGAGCTGGAAAAAAGATCTGCAAGCTAAACTTCTGGCTAGCTTTATTTGGGGGTTCTCAACAATGCTACAAAGGGAAGCAAAATGGAAGGAGGTATAAGTACCATAACGCTAACCGAGCCCAAGACTAGGAGAACCTCTTTCAGAACTGGAGGCTTAACTGCTTTGGAGTGCTGCTTTCTGCTGAAAGATTGAAGCGAGGAATGTCTATTTGCTAAGATGGCATCTATGTGCACATGTGTGTGTGTGGGGGGGACTGCCTTTCTCCAAGAACTCCCACAGCCTTCTGCAACCCACCCAGGAAGGCAAACAGATACGCAGCACGGACACAGCTAGCTGTCCCCAACAACCGTGGTTAGGAGTCCCTCCTTTCTGCCCGACGGGGCCATTGCTCCAGATGCCAGTTCCTGTCCTCGCTGTCTCCATACCGCCAACAGCGAGGTCTCTCGAAGTCAACAGTTTCACCTGATGGACTGTCACACCCACATCTCTGGGCTGCATTCCAGCTCCCCGTCAGCACCTGAAGTCACTGCGATTTTCAACATGCCTCCTGCACCCAGAACGGCTGCCAGGCTCCACGCCATTTTGCCCGTTGCGCTTCTTGGCGCAAGCACGCTTGTCCACCCTCGGGAGGCAAGGGCAGCCTGCAGGCATCACCACCACTGGGGCGCACCTCCACTGAGCTCAAGGAAACTGCCCCCCCTTTTTTTGTTTGACCCACGGGCTTTCTGTGCCGGTCCAGGCAGGGGGTTGGTTTGATTTTCTTAATTTTTGCATAAGGGAACCGAAAACGGGATGTAAAGGAGCGGCCGTTTGCATAATTCCCCACAAGAGAATGAGAAATGGGGCTGGTAAGGGTGGATTTTTGTCTTTCCTTTAAAACCGTACAGCTAGGGATAGGGCTTTTAAAAACCAAAACCAAACGGCAAACTCCACTTTGCTTGAGGTGTCGTTTTGCCGTAAGTGGTTTGTACGGTGTTCCGAGACCGGGAGGGAAGATCGGGAACAGGGCCACAAAGCGGGCCTTCAGCGGCACGCAAAGCCCCACAGCTCAGAGCCCTGACATTTAACCAGAGATTCCCTTTCTTGGCCTTCTTTGCTTCTTGAATGTTTTCTCCATAATCACGAAGGACAGAAACTTAAGCCAAAAGCAGGCCGTGAGGGTAAGAAAAGTCGTGCCACCGAGCTCCGCTTGAGACAGAATCTCCAGCAGACACAGGAACGTCCCTACCTGAGGCTGACTACCTCACCCTGGATGAGAGGGACCCCGACCCCAGGAGATGGCCCACGAAAGGGGAGCCAGCACCTCTCAGCGCAAGAGGCAAATCCTTCAAATGACAAGATCGGCCCTGGGCGCCCACTGACACAGTCTTCATCCAGCATGTCCAAAGGCTGGCTGGAAACAGAAGAGTCTGCCTCAAACCACTGTAGGAGGAGGGCTGTTTCGGTCTGCGGTAGCCCAAGATCACGAGGAGTCGGGTAGCACCTGCAGTAGCTGCAACGCATGGAAGCGTACGCCTTTTGATAATCCGTTAGTGGGGAAAGGTGCTAGTCTGCTTCTTCTCAGACTCCTTCTGACTTTCCACTCCAGATCAGTCATCTCAGAATCAACCTGAGAGTGGAAGGGCCCTTTGAGGCCAGCAAGCCCACCCTCTTGCTCAGTGCAGGGGACCCCATTCCACCAGCCCTGACAGATGGCTGTCCAGCCTCTGCTCGAACCCACCCAGGGAAGGGGACGCTGTGGGCTCTCTGGGAAACTGGTTCTGCTCTCAAACGGCCCTTCCTGTTAGGAATTTTTTCCCCAACACTGGGTTGGAATCTGCCTTCCTGTCACTTCAGCCCATTATTCCACATCCTGCGCTGTGGAGCGCTAGAGGCGGGCCGTGTCCATCCTCTTGGGGTGCTGGATACTTTCTGGCAAGAAAGAGCTGAGCTATGACACCCTTAGGACTGCCGTGCATTCACAGCAGGAGCCATGAAACACTCCGCCCCCTTCGCTTTGCCACAGGAGAAAACAACACTGATCTCATCGTGCTTGCAAGATGTTCTGAACACTAGAGAACGGGTCCAAAAGGACCTCCTACCCCGGCTGCTGCCCGTCATTTGCTGGACAACTGACGTCTCTGCGCAGACCTACAGGAATCCGTCCCAAAACTCAAGGAGAAAAATTTTTATCAAGTGAACCTCTTTCCCCCTCCTCTCTTACTTGCCCACCCCCGCACTCCTGCTGACTCCTTTCTTGCTCTGTTTTCTAATCTGGCCTTTCCCAGCCTGTGCCCAGAAACATCAAGCGATCTCACAGACCAGGGGGGAAAGTCACGTTAAAGGCTCAGTGAATGCAAGAGAGCAAGAGAGCTTTGGGTGTGGAAGGAAGAAAATCCAAATAATCTGGTGCCCAGTACACACCTAAACTTAGGCTACGTTAGTGTTCTTACCGTGGTTATTCTCTGGGTTCGCATAAACCACTGAATCAGACACTAAATAGAGTGGTGTGGGTCCATTCACTGAGCCCCCTCCAAAACACAACCAAGCTGGCTATGTTGGGTGAATGCAGCTGGCTCAGACTCGTAACTGGTCCATTTAAGTGTGCTTGTGAATACATCCAGTGGGAAGTCCTCCTGCACAACCACTTGTAAAACAAGGCGTTTGACCCATGCTCAGCCCACACCAGGGGTTTCCAACTGTTCCACTGCTGAACCCATGGCTTCCTCCTTACACAAGGAGGCAAGATGCTGACTTGCAAAGGCAGGCCTGAGAAGAGCAGACCCACATCTGCCCCCTCCCAGTGAACGGCCTGACTGGCTCTTCCAGTTCCTGACCCAAAGACAGCCCAGGGGGGCAATCAGTGGCCAGACTGGCTCACGGTTAGCCAATCAGGTCCCTCATTCCAGTCCATTAATAGGGCCCAGGGCGGCAGGCAGTTGGCTTGATCTCCTATAAAGATAGACGCCAAGGCTCTTTGTCCACCCAGCGTCCCATTCAGGTCAGCTCCATCAGCAAAGACTGAGGTCCATCCTGTCTAAGGGGGCTTGCTCCGCTTCCCTCTTTGGGCTGGGTGCAAGCTGAATCTCCAAGGGGGCTGGAGCTTTGGGGCTTCAACATGCTGATCCTGGGAAATGCAGGCATGTGGATTTTAGACACCAAGACCCATTTGCTTGCTACCCCCAAGAGCCTCCTGCCCCCATGGGGGGAGTGTGTGTGTGTGTGTGATGAGAAGGGCTTGCTCACCCCGTCTGCCCTACTGCATGTTCGTTGGACACAGCAAGAGCCTTTTTATCACCTCCCTCTGCCTGACCAACAATTGCAAAGACCCTGATGGATCAAGGAGAACCTTTGGGGGCGGGGAGGTGGGTAACCGTTTGGATGCAGAGAAGCAGGTTACGGTCAAAAGTCAGCATCTTCCTTCTCTAGGTGCTTTTAAAAATTAGGTGGAAAGTAGAAAAATGCCCCTCCTCCTCCCCCCACTTCAGAGAACAGTCAGACCGTTCTGTCTCGGTTGAGAGGAGGCAACACCGCAGCTTCCTTGCCTGCTCCTCCCCATCTGCCGGTTTGCAAAGGCAGAAGCCTCACCCTGCACCCAGCCACCCCCCCCCCCCCGGTGCCAGTCAGAGATTTCATAAGATCAGACACTGACTCGCTGAAAAGGATGTGTGTAACGGTGCGGGGGGGGGGTGCCGGGCAGGCAGGTTTATGGATGGAGGCCAACGGAGCTCGGGGGGGAGGAGCGACGAGGGAGACGCGTGTGAAAAGGAACCGCTTCACACCTCCCGGCTTCACCTGAGCCAGAGGGCAGCGCCTGGTTCGCGTTCCATCACTCAGCTCCAGAACGGCCGAGGAAGCCTAAAGGCCCGAGGCTCCCGGAGCTTACGCAGAGCGCTTCCTCCCTCGGCCCGGCGCTCCGCCGCGCCCACCCGCCCAGCCACCCCCGGGCTGGAGGCGCTGTCGAGCGGAGCTCTCGGGCAGGAATCCGCAGGAGCCCTACGAGGAAGACGGCTCCGCTGCCACCTTTGCCCGCGGCGCGCCCCACCCGGGATGGGGGCCCGCCGGCAGAGATCCCGGGGGCGGCAGAACTGCGCCAAACAGCATCTCCCAACCTCCCGAAGCGCGCCGCCCCCGCCCCTCCCCCGGGCGGCGCCGCGGCTCACCTTGCGGGGCGCGGGTCGCTCGCTCGCTCGCTCGCTCGCTCAGCCGGCTGCCTGCCCTCTCCGGGAGTGCGCACCCGACGCAGAGCGGGAGCCGCGGGAGCAGGCGAGCAGCGGGCGCTCCACCGGGAAGCGGGAGGAGGAGCCTCCGCCGCCTGGAGCCCCACCTGCGCCGCCACCGCCTTCGCCACCTTCCTTCCCCGCCTCCCCTTGTATCAGAATGTGGCTCGCCCGGCCGGAGGAGGGAGGCGCCCGCCGCCCGCCGGCTTCGCGCTCAGCCCCATTGGCTGCGCCGAGTGGCAGTCATCCCCGCTTTCGCTCCTGGCGGGGCTCCGGCTGGTTCCCGCCCCGCCTGTTTCCCGCCACAGCCGACCCGGGAGAGACTAAGGGGGTCGCGCTCGGCCGAGCCCGCAGCGGGCGGAGGGTGGCCGCCCGCGGGCTGGCGCGCCCAGCGGCCGGGCACGGAGCAGGCTGCTGTCGCCGGCAGCCCCGAAGCGGGGAAGCCTTTCTGGGGCGCGTGGAAGTTTGCGGGAAGGCGGGAGCGGCGAGGAGGCGGCTGGACGGCTGGCTCCTCGCTGCGGGGCGCCGCCTTCCGCAGAAGCCTGGTCGGCGGGGCCGGGCTCAGGCTCGGCCGCCGCGGGGACAGCGGCCGCGGGCGCTCCTGCGAGGCGGGTTGCCTGTTCACAAGATGGCGGGCGGGGGGGCGGGGAGGCGGCCCAGATTTACCTGAGGGCTCCTTGCCGCAGCCCCCCTCCCTCTCTTGCTCACTCTGACCTTTTTCTGAGAAAATTTAGAGGACTCGTTTTGCAGGACTGTTGACGATAAAGAGAGCGCTGGGGCTGGCTAGCAGTTTCCCATGCAGCATGCCAGCTTCCAGTTTCTAAACACTGAAATAGTTTTCCACTAGAAAGAGCTTTCTCATGTAACCTTCAGCTGGGCGGGGGAGCCCAGGTGGGGCAGGGTGGTCTCTGAATCACAGCGGCTGAACTCTCCCCCTCGCTAGCCATTCTTTGGTTTTGCTCGGGAGATGCGTGTGCCTGTTACCCTGTCCTCTGGGGGCTGTCCCACTGCTCAGAGCCAAGGACCCGGCCCTTCGTAGCCCAACCTTTCCATTCCTCCTCCTCTTCTGTTGACAGGCAGGGCGTCCCTGCTGCTCTCTCTGGGACACGCAGTTGCACTGAGTTCGCTGGAGCAAAAGCCTCCTGTTTACCAACTCCCAAAGTGCCACCTGCGTAGATCAGCAGTGACTGATTGATGACGAGCCCTCAAGCCAGTGCCAACTCTTAGCAACATATAGATAGTCTCCAGAAGGACCTGTCCCTAACGTGGCCCTTCGGTTCTTCCAGCAGCGCACCTCTTGCCACTCGGAGTCCGTCCATCTTGCTGCTGGTTGTCTTTTTCTCTCCGCCTTTCCCAGCATCGGAGCCTTCTCCAGAGAGCTGGGTCTCTGCGTGATGTGTCTGAAGTAGGATAATTTGAGCCTGGCCGCTTATGAGTGGGCTGATTTGTTCTGTGGTCCATTAGTGGTTTGTTTTCCATGGTATTCTCAGGAGTCTTCTCCCACACCGAGGTTCAGAAGAGTCAATGCTTTATCTGTCCTGCTCCTTCTTCAAAGTCCAATTTTTGCTTCCATGGACTGGTGCTGGATTATAAATAGTAGCTGAATGAGACCAGATGGGTGAATTCCTGAGTTTGCCTTGTGCTTCCCCTTCATAAACCCAAGTGGTGAACCTGCTCCAGACAGAAACCCAGTTGTTCCTCTAAGTCTGGGCCTTGCAGCTCAGCGCCTGTCTGGATTGAGCCGCCCTCTGCTGTAGCTTTCCAGAATGGAAGGCACAGCTCCTTTTAGCAGATTTTGGAAACTCAGAGGAAGAGTTTCCATGACAACCAGTCAAGATGTGGCAGAGGTCTCTGTCCTGGCATCTTCAGTGCCCTTGGCTGCAGCAGTCTAGATTGGAGGCAGTTTGGGATTTAGGGGACTCCTTTTGGATAACAGAGTGGGGGAGGGGAGAGTTGGCTTTCCTGCTGCTGCCGTGCCTGTTCCCTGGCCAATCCTCTTCCAGACACCGTCTGTGACTTGGGAAGATAATGGAAATGGCCCATGTGGGGTCTGCTTGAAAGACAAAGCTACTGCTAGCTTTGCAAGGATGGGGCTGGCGGCTGAGCAGTGCAGCAGAGACATGGTTCCATTGCTGGCATTTCCAGTTCAAAGGAGTAGGGAAGGGGAACAACCCTTCTCCAGGGCAGATGGACGCTACCCTTCAGAGGACTAGCAATCTGATATGGTAGCATTTAAGACCAGCAGGAGCAGCTCAGCTGAATGGCAACTTGCAGAAAAGCCACCAAGGTTAGATGAGAAAGCTGATGCTTGAGTGAGCAGCTAAGGAACTGGGAGTGGCAGTGGGTGGGTGGAGGCTAGCAAGACCATGTGGCTAACAACCAATGCAAGAACATCTCAGAGAACTGCTTCCTGAGGGAGGGGACTTGTCTCAGTTCATAATCATCTATAATGATACTCATTCTTTAGCAAGAATGAGTGCCAGAACCAAACATTGGAATAAATATGGTGCTGTGACATCTTGGCAGTTCTCACCTACTGATGTCCTTTGCAGGTCATCCAAAGCTTATCTTGAGATCAATCCACCACTTCCTGTTTGTAAAGATCACCTGGGATCATTAATGTAACACAATGAAGAGAACCTTGTGCATCCCAAGGATATATCATATCTAAAACTTACTTCACCTACTCCCTGTACTTCCTCATTCAGCCTTTGTGTACACTTGCTTGTAAAGCAGGAACTGGGATCTAGGAAACAACTGCAGCCATGTTGTTTTTTGCTCAGTTCCTTGAATGCATAAAGACAAGTGATTGTGGCAAAGGCCAGCACTGGCTAGTCTAGCTCATGGCTCCTCTTGAGTTCCATTGTCTCCTTTCCTCTAGTCTTATTTCTTTCAGCATGCAAAAGATCAGCTGTGTCCTCATCTACTGGGATGAAACTGAAAAGAATTGCTACACAATTGATTCTCCTTGCCTGTCTCTGGTGGGCAACTCATAGGGCATTTGTGGCCCACCAGCACCCCAAGATCACATCACCCAATTTGAGATGTTTTAGGATTTGAAGGTTTAAGGGTGAGAACAGAAGCACTTTCTTCCCAGAGGTCTCCTACTCCCAGTCTTAAACTTCCTCAAAAATGAACCGCAAAATGAACCATGTCATTAGGTGGCCTGAAGAGATTTAGTTGCAGCCCCTGACTCTTCAGATGTTGCCCTATATGTGCTGTTGTCCATTGGTTGGGAAAGGGACAGTTGTCAAAGTCATCCCACTTGAATGGTAAAAAACTATCTGCTCAAATGCACTTTCTTTTCCTGGTTATCCTTGATGTTCCTAATCTTCCTGGCTTGTTTCTGGGGTCCCTGGTCAACTCGCTAAACTTTCTAAGACCCATGAATGAACAGGAGTTTAACAGTGGTGTTAAATAAGAGAAGAAAATGAGAGGAGCATTCAGAGGGCTGTTGGTTCTGAGGGATTCTATGTGAGGTGAAAAGATAATGTCCTGAACAGTTGTTGAATGCATGGGGCTCTGATAATTACTCGTTGCCCATTGCAGATGATTGAGTGACTACTTTCTGTTGAGCAAGCAGAGGCTGGTGCTACAGAAAGTGTGGCAGGGCTATAGCTTTCAGGGTTAACCTGAGAACCAGGAAAGAGGACATGGAGAAATAAATCTACTAGCAGTGCTTCAAGAAGCAGATATGAAGATGAATAGATACTGTACAACTTTGCAGTTGTAACCTACAGTGTTTGTAGCCTGAAAACAACATGCCACATACTTGGAGCAAGTGCAAGCTATCATTGCATGAAGAAAACATGAGAAGTGGAGCATCAAGTTGCCACTCTTCAAGTCATGGGGAAAATGAAGATTTCTTAGATCAGACAAAGGTGGTACTATAACAAGAGCTGACAAATCTCCAGAAGGAGGTGTATCAAACAAAGGAGTGAGCCCAGTGGATGAGAATGACAACCAGAAGCAAGAGACGCAGAAGATTTTCACTAGTTTCCACAGGAGTAGCTTTGAGGTCCTTGTAAACAAAGCAAGTTCTGAGCCTTGAGGGGAGAAAAAAAAACAGATACCACTGACAGAAGAGAGAAGAACGGACTCCTGAAGAGTGGAAGGATGTCACAGTGTCTGGCAAGAAGACTGAAACTTCATAGGAGCTGTGATTAATTGCCGTGAGGTTCAGAAACAAATGTGTGCTGGTTGTTGGATTCATGGAAGATATATTCTGTGATTCCCATCCTTGGCAATGAATGTCTGATGGAAGATCTTGCATTTTCAACTGCTCTATATATCCAACTCTTTTTCTTGGAAGCCTGACAGGGTAGGATTTAGGCACTGCCTAATAATTTACAAGGTTTTGGTGTTCACACTACCTCACTGAACTGACCAGGAGAAAGTAGTTTAATCTAAAATTACCCTAGTGTTATTTTGAGCTAATGATACTCTAGATGGACTGGATTTGGGGTTTCCCTGATCACAAGACACATTTATGTTGCCCTGTAATCCAGCCACATAGACCTTGGAGGGATCACTCCTTTGATTTAGCTGCTCAGCTTTTGAATTTTGGATCTTTTCCGTCTTGCTTTTCACACTGACCACAGAAGAGCCGTGGTTTTCTGAATTGTTACATGGCTGTGGAAATCGGACCTGGAAACAATTGTTACACGTCTTGGACCACGAGAAGAATAAACCATTTGATAGCAGAGGACGTACACCCAGTCTATGCACTAGAAGTAGTATTTTTGAAACTAATGCTTAAGTATTTTGGACACACAGAGGCATCATTGGCAAAGACCCTGATGCTTCAAAAAATTGGAGGCAATTGAAAAAGAAAGCAGTAGAAGACATAGCTAGGTACCATCTGATTACACAAGGAGAAGCTTGCAAGCACTTAAAGAAGCAGTTCCTGGCAGACGGTCTTGGTGAAATGATGCCTGCTCACTTCTGAAGAATCAGAAGGAACTTTATACCTGAATAATGCCAGTGTTGTTTAAGAAACCTGAAAGAGATCAAAGCCAGGTATTATTTATCCTGGTGTGCTGTGTAAGCCCAGGTTAGTTTATGAGGTTCAGGTTGTCATGCAAATCCACAAAATTACTGTTGTTGCTGTTGAAGACTTTCATTCGAGAAAATTATGGTATACTCGTGTGTACATTTAGGTGTGTACCTAGATGTACACGCCTAATGTACCTAGATGTGTACCTAGGTGTGTACCTCTAGGTGAGTACCTAGAGACTCACTCTAGGTAAGTTTGCAAATGGATGCTCCTGGTCAGTGTGTTAACTAAATGTGGAAGGAACAAGACCCCACTCTGCCTGATATACACTCTTTGGATCCTCCAAAGGCATGAAGTTACTTCACAAGTGCATGAGAGAAGTGGACCTGCTTCCTAAAGATTTTTTTAAACTTAAGATGGTGTTTGATTAGGCAATTGTTGGTCTGGCTGGGAGTTAAGTTGGTTATTTTTAGGACATGTGGTGCAGACAGCATGTAAGAATTTATTGGAAGGAATTATGAATGAGGATAGGATTGGGGTAGCAAATCTAGGAAGGAAGCTGCATGCAGGGTCAGACAAGGATGGACAGTTGAACAGATGAATGAAAGGGATGGGGAGGAAAGAATGAAAAGTTTGAACAGTGGGAGGTGAAACTGGCCAGTCTTGAAGCTGTATTTGGTCCCAGGTAAAGAAAGCAACCGGACAATTTCTAGACAATGGCCAAGGCAGACAGGGCAGATGGTGAGTAGATGTGGCCCTTCCCTGGGAGACACAACCCCTGGGGAAGGAGGAGGGTCACCGTCTTCCGTCAGGCAGCTGCAGAAATATCAGTGATAGAAGAATTGGCTGGAATGGAGAGGCGGTGGCAGATGGACATTGTGCCTTTAAGGACTGGTGAGAGTGGGGGTCACTGGGATGCTGAGTGAAGAACAGGCAACTTAGAGTGGGGAGTGAAGGAGAGGACAGACCGTTGGAATTGGTGCCTCTGGAGGCCCCCTAAATCAGCTGCTACCATGTTAGAGTGGAGGAAGAAAAGGGTTTCTGAACTGCCATTGCTCTCGGATACCTCCAGATACCTTTTTTTCCTGCCACCACTTTGAGGAGGTCCCATCTGCTGGTGCACGCTTCTTGGACCACTGGTCCTGCTGGCACGGTTGTTCCTTTCCTGCCAGCGCTCCTAGTCTGGCCATCTTTTTTCAGCGCCTTGGGTCAAACAGACAGCACCTCTATTGTACATGGGAAGACAGAACTACTAAAACCTTTTGGCCTTTTTGAGGTTCATGCCACTCCACAGGTATTCCAGAGTTGTCAGATCCTTCCCAATATGACTACGTGACTCTTGTCATGCACCTGGAGAGGGGAAAAATCTTGATTAAAGAAATGTTTACCTGCCACTTGTGGCCTCCATGACAACTGGACCTGCTCCAGAGGATCTCAGCCCCTACTCCTGAGAGTGGGTGCAACCGTGATCTGATTTTCTGGTTAAGCTGCAGATTGTGGGCATCCTGGACCTCTATGAGGTGATGGACCTATGAGGGTGGACTGTCCCAGGGGCCTGATAGATCCCAAGAATTTACGGATGGCACCTGGGGAATTCCCCAACCGTTTGACAGGCAGCTTAAGTTGATCCCTGGAACAAGGAAGAGGCCACAGCACTTGATGTGGCTGCCCCTCATAAAACACAGCTGGTCTCCTGGTTCTCAGGGGAGCTTTAGGAAATGAAGTGCATGAAAAGATGTTGCAGGACCCCAAAATCAGCAGACATAACCAAAGTATATGGTTTGCATGGTCCAGTGGAGGCCTTGACCACTACCTGGAATAGGAAAGTGGCCGAGGCCTTGGACAAGATCGCACCCATGCGACCTCTCTTAACCCATTGAGGCCGAAACTCCCCGTGGTTCACAGAGGAGTTGAGGGTCTTGAAAAGGATTAAGGGATGCCTAGAGTGCTGCTGGAGGAAAACAAGGACCGAACACAAGCTAGAACTGCTACTAAGGCCTACCTTAGCAGCAAAACATTGATATTTCTCCACTCTTATTGCATCCACAGAATGCTGCCCGGTGGCCCTATTTAAGATCACCTGATCCCTTTGGGGAAAGGGGGGCCCAGTGGCCCATTTACAGGGCCACACCAAGGAGTTTTCTGGGCATGTGGAGGATAAAATCACTCTCATTCAGTCCCAGTTGGATGCCAAGTGTGGGACATGGTCTGTAGAGGTGCCCAGGGTATGGACTTACTCTGTTATCTGGGAACGGTTTGATCCTGTTGGACCCAAGGAAGCGGACAGGGTCCTCCGGGCGGTTAATGCCACCACCTGTCAACTAGATCCATGTCCCTCCTGGCTGGTTAAGGCTACTCAGGAGATGACGTGGGTGGGTCCAGGCAATGGTGAATTCATCCCTGAGGGAGGGAGTGTTCCCAGCCACCTTTAAAGAGGCGCTGGTGCATCTCCTCCTCAAGAAACCATCACCAGATCCCACCATATTGGACAATTTTCATCCAGTCTCCCACCTCGCCTTTTAAGGGAAGGTGATTGAGAAGGTGGTGTCATTGCAGCTTCAGAGGATCCTGGAGGAAACAGGTTATCTGGACCCCTTCCAGTTGGGTTTCAGGCCTGGATATGGGACAGAAATGGCATTGGTAACACTCATGAATGATCTCTGGCGGGAGCAGGATGGGGGTAGTGCATCCATTCTTGCTCTTCTTGGCCTCTCAGTGGCTTTTGATACCATTGACCATGGTATCCTTTTGGGTCGTCTTAGGGAGTTGTGAGTGGGTGGCGCAGTTTTGCACAGGTTCTCTGCCTTCCTCCAAAGTCAATCCCAATCGGTGTTGACTGGGGGTGAGAGGTCCAGCTCATGGCCCCTCCTTTGTGGGGTGCCCCAGGGTTCAGTACTCTCTCCGCTCCTCTTTAACATCTACATAAAACCACTGGGTGAGATCATCCGTCACCATGGGATGAGGTATCATCAATATGCAGATGATACCCAGTTACATGTCTCCATCCCAGGTGACCTGAGTGATACTGTGACCACCCTTTCATGGTGCTTGGAAGCTGTGGGGGTCTGGATGGGGTGCAACAGGCTTCAGCTGAACCCTAGTAAGACAGAGTGGCTGTGGATCAGAGGCTCCTCTGTATCCAGGAATTTACTATTTTTGGTTCTGGACGGGGTTGCACTGCCCCAGACAGACCAGATGTATAATCTGGGGTCCTCCTGGACGTGTGACTCCTGCTCAAGGAGCAGGTGGCAGTTGTGGCCAGGAGGGCCTTTGCCCACCTTTGTGTGGTGTGCCAGCTATGCCCCTTCCTGGATCAGGAGGCTCTCTGGTCAGTCACTCACGCCCTGGTCATCTCTTGTTGGACTACTGCAATGCGCTCTATATGGGGCTACCCTTGAAGAGTATCCAGAAGGTGGTTACAGGTGGTTCAAAATGCAGCTGCACAAACCATCTTGGGTGCCCCAAAGATGGCACATATAACACCTCTGCTGGAGGACCTGCATTGGGTACCAGTTTGCTTCTGGGTCCAATTCAAGGTGTTGGTTATCTGATAACTGTTGGTTATCACCTGTAAAGCCCTACATGGCATAGGTCCAGGTTACTGAGGAACTGTCTTACCCCCATTACATCAACCTGTCCCACTCAGTCAGGCAGAGAGGGCATGTTGCGGACCCCATCAGCAAGAGAATGTCGGCTGGCAGGGCCCAGGAGGAGAGCCTTCTCTGCCGTTGCCCCTGCCCTTTGGAATATCCTCCCCCCAGAGGTGTGGTGGGCCCGCACCCTCCCAGCTTTCCAGAAAGGACTTAAGACCTGGCTCTGTCAGTTTGCGTGGGGCGACAAGAGTTGTAATCGGTCCTGGGGGTGGCTGGTGCCCTGATGACACTCCCTGAGCTGTTCGCCAATTATATCATCCCTTGGAATTTATTTATTATTTAAGATAGATTGTTTTATATTGTACTTTAATGGATTTTATCTCTTCTGTAAACTGCCCAGATTCGCTTTTTGGCGAGATGGGTGGTGACAAATTTGATATATAAATAAATAAAATATAAATAAAAATTTATTCAAGAACACTTAAAACAACCTGGAAGTTTGCCAAAAGTCAATGAGAAAGCAACAGTGTCTTGGGATTAGATTAGATTTGATTCGATTCCCAGGAACTCTGCCTGATTCAAGGGTGAAGTGGGTGGGTTTTCTGCCCATCAGCCAGTTCTGCTGGACAGCTGTGCTTCCTCCAAATAAGGTATACAGCAAGGGAGGCAGATGTTGTAGCCAACTCAAAACTGTTGGCGTGTACATTTTGGGAGAACACCCCATGATCACCGAAATAAAGCCCCTCCAAAGCATGCTTCTGCTGTTGGCGTTTCTAGGTAACTGGAATCCCCCCACTATGTGTGCTTCCCCTGGCCCCTTCGGGTGCCTAGGGCGGGCAGCATTGATCAGACTCTGGAGATGCCCTTTTATTCCTGGCCCTTAGAAAGTGGCCCCTTCGTTTTGTGGGCCATCTTTCCCTGTCCTTCCCTGGTTTGTGGCTCAGGTCTTGAGCAAGCCTGGCAGTGTCGTCCAGTGGCCAGGGTCCTTGTCAGCCTGGCAGCGCAACTGGATGCAGTCTTTGCAGCACTGGTGCCAAACTCCTTTCCATCAGGGCCTTTTCTGTTTGCACCTACCCACAGCACAAACTTGCCCAACAACTGGGGAGTGGTGGGGGGCTGCCCCTAAGTAGAGGTAGGAGAGCAAAGGGGAAAGTTAATTTCAGGTCAGTGTTGTCTTCCGCCAACTCAAGGAAACGTGGAAATCACTGCAGCTCAGCAGCAGGGAAAGGCCTTGAGTGTATCCTGCAAGAACAAGGAACAAATTCCTTTCTGTCACTAAACACAACCTGGTGGGGATGTGTGTATCTGTGTGTGTTTCAGTTTGGCAATCTGCTGTTCCAGCTCCGAAATCCCAGGGTGCCGCTTTCTTTGTTCTAGCGCTGCCAGACACGTTAAACCAGAGCAGCTTTTCCGGTCTGGGTCCCATATATTCCATATGAGGTCTTCATTTAAATCTATCTATCTATCTATCTATCTATCTATCTATCTATCTATCTATCTATCTATCTATCTATCTATCTATCTATCTATCCATCCATCCATCCATCCATCCATCCATCCATCCATCCATCCATCCATCTATCTATCTATCTATCTATCTATCTATCTATCTATCTATCTATCTATCTATCTATCTAAATTCCCCTCTCACCCCTATGGGTGGCCAGTGTCTTCCTCAACTGCGGGTCCTCCACCAGAGGCCTGGGAGTTTGAGGGTTCTGCGCAGTATCTGAGCTGTTCCTAGCACTGCACTCTTCTGCACAGAGAGCTCTGATGTTCCTGTGGTGTGTTGGAGCCACTCTCCCAGCTTAGGAGTCACGGCCCCGAGTGCTCCTACCACCACTGGGACCACTTTGGCCTTGACTTTCCACATCTCTCTAGTTCCTCCTTCAGGCCCTGGTACTTCTCCAGCTTCTCATGATCCTTCTTCCTGATGTTGCTGTCACTTGGCACTGCTACATCTATCACCACCGCTGTCTTCTGGTCTTTGTCTACTACCACGATGTCTGGTTGATTGGCCAGTACCTGAAGTCCCACAGGATCTTAGCCATGTTATTCTCCATGATCTTCTGTGGAATCTCCCATCTGGACTTGGGAGGGTCTAGCCTGCACAGATATTCCTGTTCACAATGCCAGCTACTTGGTTGTGCCATTCAGTCTATGCTGTCCCTGCCTGCATCTTACACCCTGCCACTATGCACTGGACTGTCCCTGGGGCCTCTTTGCACAATCTGCACCTTGGGTCCTGTCTAGTGCAGTAGACCCCTGCTTCTATGGATCTGGTGCTCAGTGCCTGTTCTTGTGTGGCTATGATCAGTGCCTCCGTGCTGTCTTTCCAGCCATTGATGGGATTTCCCAGCGTCAGCCACCTCAGCTATCTGTCCCTGCACACTGTCTTTGCGGCTGGTGTACAATCTCTGGGTGTTGGAAACCTCCATACGTTGTGAGGAGCTTCCGGGTCTTCACATCAGCAGCCTCCATATCCTCCTTGTACAGACTGTACACCAGCCGCAAAGAGGGCGGGCGGGTCTGATGAGTGTCAAAGCCACTGTCCTGGATGAAACCCAGAGCATCCAGGAGTACATCAGTGAGATGGCACGCAAAGATGAGCTGCCGAGAGAACGCCTGAGGCAGCAGCAGACATGGGAGGAAGTCCAAGCGGAGGAAGTGCCAAGGCAGGAGAAGCCCCTGCATGGATGTTTTTTTGTCTGGCTTAGAAACAGAGCTAGTAAAAGGTGATCCCAACTCCAAGGGTGGGAGGGGGGCGGGTGTTAGACCATGGCTGAGGCCCTGCCTGAGTGGCTTAATCTTTAGTCCGTTAAGGTGCAAGTTACTCACCTTGGCAGTTCTAGCTGTTTTTTTTCCAGGTTATCATCATTCATTGTTTCTCATTATTTACTCCAAATAATTATATATAAAGTTTTGTCATTAGGCTCTTTACATTGAGACTTTTGAAGGAAGATTCTTGAGCAGCTCATAAAGAGACTGAAAACACCTTGAAAACTATGCAGTAATTCCCAAAATTGCCCTTTTGCTCTTTGCCAGTCTAATTGTATTTAATTTGTTGATCCAGTAACTTCCATTAACAGACTGTGGCAGTGACTTAACATGTCTTGATTTCAGCAAAGCATTTGATAAGGTAGGGTGCCTACAAGGTGTGGTCAAAAAGATCAAGATGGTCTGAGCAAAGTGCAACCCATTTTTTATATCAGTTGCATCAAAAAATAGGTGGAACTTCAATCACACTGTCAGCAGCTGCCATCTTGACTTTTTTGCCCACACCCTGCAGACAAGGACAAGACATTCTGATTACCAAGCTAGTCAAATGTGGGTTGGATGGCTGGCTCCAGAATCATAGGCAAAGATTGTTCATCCATGATCCCACCTCGACCAGGAGTCAGGTATCAAGCAGGTTCCCCAAGGTTCAGTCTTGGATCCCATCTTTTGTCAACATTTTCATGGCTCATCCGCAGAATCCAGTGGTTTTGCCAAAAAGGCAAAATTAGCATTGTGCTGTCATGCTCCAAACTCTGCCCCATTTGGGCCTGTCTGCAATGTTAACACATACGTATGAAGAGGGGAGGGTTTGTGTCATGACATCACAACTCTCATGCCATCATTTGCCCTCCCTGGCCCGGGGGGTCCGGGGGGTCCGATCAAAAAAGTCTGGAGTGCAGCCACAGCAGTGTGGTCAAAGCTGCACCAATAACACGAAAAACAGGCAGAGCTTCCGTTGCCACCACCTTGACTTTTTTGCCCACGCTCTGCGACACCCCTGCTTAGCACGACGTGTAGACTAGACCACAATGGGCAAAGCTTTCCAGCCCAAGCAAGGGGAAGAGGCTGCAGGGCCCCCCTCCAGGCAGGAGACGCAGCCCTGGCCCCTGCTGCTGGCTGAGCAGGGAGGCAATGCCCGGCCCGCCTGGTGCAGCACTACAAATCCCATTCCCCTGGCTACATTTGCTGGGGCTGAGCGGGTCGGAGTCTGTCACTGTTGAGAGCGCAGGCAAGGAGCCGTGGCCTTGATGCTGGGGCTCCTGGCTTGAGGCAGCCCCCCCGTCCCTCAGGGCCTTGCTGAATATCCCAGTGGGTCCCTGCTGCTCCCCCAAAGGAAAGGCCTTTGGCTCAACTCAGCTCAGGTCGCTTTCACTGTGGGGGGAGCGTGCGCAGACAGCATGCAAGCCCGCAGCCCTCGGTGGTTTGGCTGCTGTCCAGGCAGGGTTTCCAAGGTCTGGCTAAAACCAGGGCACCAACAGCGACCCCCCCCCCCCCCCGCAGAAAAGCTGGAGTGCATGGACAGGCTCTGCCTGTCCTGCCCCTTATTTCCCCCCCTGCCAGGCAAAAGGGGCAGAAGCAACAGCATCACTTCCGGAGGGGGGCTCCACTCCGGAGCTGCTCCTGCCCCTCCGTCGGCTTCTGGAAGACTGGCGCACGCTGGAGGACAGGAGAAGGGAAGTCTCAGGCAGCCTGGCGCCCTCCAGGTCTCAGCTCCCATCAGTCCATCCAGCTTGCAAGTGCCCACAGATTACCAGGCCAAATCGTCTGGGGACTCCAGGCTGTCTGCCCATGACTCACTTCGAGTTTCCTTTTGCCACCAGGCAGGAACGGCTGGTTCCTGTCCAGATGGAAGGGGAGCATGTCCAAAGAATTTCAAATCTCTGCTCTAGAGGAGGATAAATGGGGTGAATGTGTGACCTCTACTCACATATCATGTTCCACATATAACATTATAAAGTAATTGTGTAAAGTAAAGTAATCATAAATTAAGTTTAAGCATAATTTTTAGAAAAGTTCATGTGCCCACAGTATGGCGTAGGAAGGTGACTCGAAAGGGCTTAAAGACAGTAATTCAATTAACTAAGATATTATGGTGTTACAGCCCTATTCATCTCTTTCAGTGCAAACAGCCAACCCCTGGAACAGCTCTTTAGTGCTAATGAAAAGCAAGGAGGCTGCCAGTCACAAGAGTTGCAAGGAGGAGGAGGGGGCAGCCGGCCAGCACGGCCAGCACCTACAGCCTGCAGCCCTTTCCCACTTTGGGGGGCAGCAATTAGCATCCCTCTTTCACTTCAACTGGCTGCTTTTTTGCAAAGAAGGTCACTGGATCTCCTCCACTCTTGTTCTATCCATCTCAGCTGCTCTTCCTGTCCTCGCTCCGCCACTTGCTTTTCTGACCACAGTGGGTTTTGTGGAAAGATATACAAGTGGTGCCATCCACTTCGGTGCGCGTGCGCACACACACACACACACACACACACATTCTAGAACTACAAAATGTTCCCAGCCTGATGGGCCCCTTGGTGAGACTTCCTATCATAACTGTGGGATCCATTTGTTTTGAAACAATAAAACAAGCTGTTCTTTGCAATGAATTCTGTAATAACCTAGGCATAATGTTTGCTAAGGTGGATCCATGAGTTGCCCTCAGAGAGCCATGCCTGCAGATGGTTCTTGACAGCTCTGGTGTTCAGGGGAGGGAAGAGTGGGGGTCCCGAAAAGAGGAGGAAAGGCCGTTCCGCTGCTATGCTAAAGCTGGAGCAAAAATACTGAAATACTCTTCCCACCTTCTCTCTGTCCTTCTCTTCCATGTTTTTCTGCCTACAAGGGCACTGAAAGAAAAGGATGAAAGGGACAGAAAATGGGATTGAAGGATTTCTATTTTTTTCCACATTGACCTTTTCATGTGCAAAGTACCTGATTCATTACAGTGACTTCTCTGAATGCCAGAATATATATATATATATATATATATATATATATATTCATTCATTCATTCATTCATTCATCCATTCATTCATTCATCCATCCATTCATTCATTCATTCTGCTTCTGTTCATGGAGATTCCATTGGATATCATGATTAATATCCAGACTAATTCTCCATGAAACATAATTTTTAAAAGCTAACTTACTTCTTGGCCTGCACTAGATTTTGTAGTATCATAAAAATTAGGCTCTGTTCACACAATTCATTTAACCAGATTACTGAATTAAATCATTTTTTAAAGTTTGCTCAGTGTATTGAACCAGAAGATAACTAAATGCTCGGTGTTTGCACAACATAAAAAAGCTTAAGGATTAATGTGTGCCAATCTTTGCAATTGTACCAGTGCATCTGCTAACCTTTTACCTAACCTCATTCAGCAAGCTATGTGAACACATACTATGTGTAGTGTGATCTTTCGTACCTGGGAGAAAGCCAGGTGAAATCCATTCTCAAAGACAACTTTTTACCAGTTCTGCTTCTCCACCTTCAACCCAGGCAGCTGAGAGCATTAACCAGGCATTTTCCTCCATGCCAGCCTGTATAGTTGCCAGAAAGTGTTTGTTTCATTTTAATTAGACCATCTAATTGAAGATCTTTGAAGTGGGCTGTATTCATTATTTTCTATGAATAAAATACAGGTGAAACTCAAAAAATTAGAATATCGTGCAAATGTTCATTTATGTCAGTATGGCAACTCAAAAGGTGAAACCAGTATATGAGATAGACGCATTACATGCAAAGTGAGATATGTCAAGCCTTACTTTGGTATAATTGTGATGATTATGGCGTACAGCTTATGAAAACCCCAAATTCACAATCTCGGAAAATTAGAATAGTGTGAAAAGGTTCAATATTCTAGGCTCAAAGTGTCCCACTCTAATCAGCTAATGAATCCATAACACCTGCAAAGGGTTCCTGAGCCTTTCAATGGTCTCTCAGGCTGGTTCAGTAGGAATCACAAGCATGGGAAAGACTGCTGACCTGACAGTTGTGCAGAAAACCATCATTGACACCCTCCATAAGGAGGGAAAGCCCCAAAAGGTAATTGCAAAAGAAGTTGGATGTTCCCAAAGTGCTGTATCAAAGCACATCAATAGGAGGTTATGTGGAAGGGAAAAGTGTGGTAGAAAAAGGTGCACAAGCAGCAGGGATGACCGCAGCCTGGAGAGGATTGTCAGGAAAAGGCCATTCAAAAGTGTTGGGGACTTTCACAAGGAGTGGACTGAGGCTGGAGTTAGTGCATCAAGAGCCACCGCACACAGACGGATCCTGGACATGGGCTTCAAATGTCGTATTCCTCTTGTCAAGCCGCTCCTGAACAACAAACAACGTCAGAAGCGTCTTACCTGGGCTACAGAAAAAAACAACTGGTCTGTTGCCCAGTGGTCCAAAGTCCTCTTTTCTGATGAGAGCAACTTTTGCATCTCATTTGGGAACCAAGGACCCAGAGTCTGGAGGAAGAATGGAGAGGCACACAATGCACGATGCTTGAAGTCCAGTGTGAAGTTTCCACAGTCTGTGTTGATTTGGGGAGCCATGTCATCTGCCGGTGTTGGCCCACTGTGCTTCATTAAGTCCAGGGTCAACGCAGCCGTCTACCAGGAGATTTTGGAGCACTTCATGCTTCCTTCCGCAGACGAGCTTTATGGGGATGCTGACTGCATTTTCCAGCAGGACTTGGCACCTGCCCACACTGCCAAAAGTACCAAAACCTGGTTCAATGACCATGGGATTACTGTGCTTGATTGGCCAGCAAACTCACCTGACCTGAACCCCATAGAGAATCTATGGGGCATTGCCGAGAGAAAGATGAGGGACATGAGACCGAACAATGCAGCAGAGCTGAAGGCCACTATTGAAACATCCTGGTCTTCCATAACACCTCAGCAGTGCCACAGGCCGATAGCATCCATGCCACGCCACATTGCGGCAGTCATTGCTGCAAAAGGGGCCCAAACCAAGTACTGAGTACATATGCATGCTTATACTTTGCAGAGGTCCGATATTGTTCTATTTCCAATCCTTGTGTTATTGATATCATGTAATATTCTAATTTTCTGAGATTGTGAATTTGGGGTTTTCATAAGCTGTATGCCATAATCATCACAATTATACCAAAGTAAGGCTTGATATATCTCGCTTTGCATGTAATGCGTCTATCTCGTATATTGGTTTCACCTTTTGAGTTGCCATACTGACATAAATGAACATTTGCACGATATTCTAATTTTTCGAGTTTCACCTGTAAAATACTGTAAATACAAATCCAGAAGGCCACTAGATGGCGCAAAGAGACACAGAAGGTTCTAATTCATAGCTGCCCGCTAGCGGTGGCCCAGATGTCTGCCATCCAGCAGACACTTTTCTGTGTTACTGACTGCTCCCTGCCAGGGCATAGCTAGGTCTCCCTGGGCCTGCATTAATTCTACACCTACTGGAGAGCAAGACGGCCACCGAAACACCTCTTCCTTCTGAAGACGGCTGGTAGGCATATCCAAGGGATGCGCAAGACTGCATAGTGCAAGAGGGACTTGCCCCGTATAAAATCTGTGGTCTTTTGCCCCTTGTGCTGTAGGGACAATCTAACAGAAATGGGCAACCCTGTTTACAACCCCCAAACACCTCTACACTTTGGCAGCAAAGCTGCCAGATTTCATTGGGGGGATTTTTCCCGTTTTTGTGTCCAAGGGTGAAAAAGGTGAAAACAAAAAGAATGGAAAAGTGGTGCCTTGCCCCAGCTCATGTCCCCTGCCCCCTTGGAGGTTGGAAAGGAAGTAAATACAAGGCGTCCTACCCTGTCTCAGCCCTTGGGGTCCCTCAACAACCAGGATTGCAGCAAGTTAAAGTTAGATTAAAAAGGGGGGGGGAACAGATGTTCACTCAGGGGACTTTAAATGGGGATAAGACAAATTTATGAAGAGACAAACTTATGAAATTGTGGAGCCTCCATGTTCAGAAGTAACTTCAGGTCCTATTGCTGCTCCTTCCTGCCTTCCGGAATGGTACCCTTCAGTTCCCACCACCCACCACCCCTGGCCAAGAAGGCTGTCCAGCCACGATGGGCATTTCTGTTGCATTTGAGTGCAGGGAAGGGCCTGTTCATTCTCCTCTTCCTTCATCATCTTCTCCTTCCTCTTCTACAATATTCTGTGCTTCCCATTTCTTCCTTGTCCCCTCCCTCCTTCACAACAGAGTTTGCCTTATTTGCTTCGGGAACATTTTTCTCTCCATTTCTTCTTCTTTTTCGCTGTCTCCACCACATTGTTCTCATTCTCGTCTTCTGCTGCCGCAGCTCCTCCTCTTGTCCTTGCTGAGGCCTCCTGAGAAAGAAAGGCCTCCGGGCAGCGGACGGTAACCTGGCCTGTGCCTTCCTCCCATTTGGGGCCATCAAGGCTGGCCGACTTTGGGACGAGTCCTGTGGCAACCGAGCTCTCCCACAGTCCCTTTCTGTGGGCCAGGGCTGGAGGGCCCCCGGTTGCCTACCCATGACCAGAAGCAGAGAGGGCCTCTGTCAGAGCAGCCACCAACTCAGAGCATAACCTACCTCACCAGGTTGCTCTGGTGCGACTCAGATGAGAAGCAGCCCACCAAACGCTTCCTGCTCCAGAGGAGTATGGCAGGAGAGGAACTGCTTGAATACACACACATCCCGAGAAGGGATGAGGTGGTGGGCCAGAGCAGGAGGGCCTCTCCCACTCCCACGTCCCAGCCCTTCCCCTGCTTGGCGGGGGCACCGGAACACTTGTTGCAGGCTGCTAGGAGGGGCGCCTAGCAGTGAAGGGAAGGTCCTCTGCACATGCTCAGAGACGTGCCCACATCCCCACAGGCGGAAGGCAGCCTCCCAACAATACACCAACTCTGCTGGCTTCCGCAGCTGGGCAGGGCAGGGCAGGGCAGCGCTGCAGCTCGGCCGGGACGGGACGGGGGTGAGACTGGACGACCTTTGGGAGCCTTGGCATACCTCTGAGCTCCTCCCTCGCCGGGCCGCGGGCTGGGGGCGGCTGGCCCCGCCAGGCAAGGGTTAATCTGCCCCGGCTCCCTCGCGCCGCAGACGTCACCGAGGCTGGAGCAGAAGGGGAGGGGGCGCGTGGGGGTCTGTGGGGGGCTTTGTGCTGCGCTGAGCCCGCGCGCAGCAGCTGCACCAGCGCCGCGCCCTCCGCGGACTGAGAGCCCAGCCCGCCGCCGCCGCCGCCGCCGCCTGGCCGCGCGCCCGCGCCCGCGCTCTCCGCCGGGCGATCTGCGAGCGAGGAGCAGCGGCGGCAGCAGGACCCCCGCCCGCCGTCCGACCTGCGGCTTCGCCTCGTCCACGACCTCCGCGCAAAGGTGGGCGCCTCGCCCTCGGCCGGCGAGCGGGAGGCGGGCTCGGGCAGGGCGGCGGCGGCGGCGGCAGCCCTGCACTCCGCGGGGCGTTCCGGAGCTGCGAAGCCCTTTCCGCAGAGCGGCGGGGCCGGGAGGACTGCCGGGGCGCCCCTCGCTCCGCCGCGGCCGAGCCCCGGGCGCCCCGGCTTCCCTCCCTCCGGGCTGGGGAGGCGCTCCCGAAGAGCGGAGCAGGGTCGGCTCCCCTTGGGGCCAAGCCTGGCCGGGGTTTGTCGCTCGCCGTCGCTTCTGTGAAATGGGTGGAGTGCCGGGCGAGCACGGTCGGCGCGCCTCTCCTGAGAGGTGGCCCACTTTGGCTGCGGATTATCCCCCCCCCCGTCCCGCTTTGCCTGCAGAGACAGGAAATAAGATGCCGCCCCCTCAAACAAGCCCCCAGAAATTGCCTGCTGGGGACGTTCAGGGCCGGGGGCAGGTGGCAAGCGTGGCTGATGCTCTCCTTCCAGCAGTCCCCAGGCAGACAGAGCCGAGGATGATGGGGGCAGGCGGGGGCTCCGCTGGTTCCTCCTGGGTCCCTCTAAGGTCTCTGGTTCCTAAGGGGGCAGGTAAGTGCCGGACCTCCAGCAGGACGCCTCCCTGCCCTCACCTTGGAGGTGGTTCACTTGAGAATGTAACCTTCAGTGCCATCCCTCCCTCCCGTCCCCCCTCCACTTCTGGGGTGCTTGGAGAGATCATCCCTAAAGTCTGTGCTGCAATAACGAAGGGAGGTTTCTTCTCTGGAATCAGTGCTCACTCTGGAGCTAGAGCTGGTGAAAAGGAAGAGTGTGGGGTCTCCCGCTCGGGGTGGTTGGAGGCGTCTGGCTGGCCACTGTTGGAGGCGGGATACTGGAGTAGCTGGTCCTTGGTCTGAAGCAGCCAGGTGTTGATCTGTGTGCAGGTAGGTGAGGGGGACCTTGCAGTGAAGGGGATGGAGGTGTCCTGGAAGAGATCCTTAACCCTTGGTAAGTCTTGGGTGACTGGAGAGGATTCTGTCTGGGAAGATCCTTGGAGATACTGCAACGAAGCAGCACCAAGGGAGCTCCCTGCAGAGAACTCATTAAGAAAAAAGCAGAAACTCTCACTCAAAGCCCACAGCCTCTGGCTGATTTGACTTCCTCATTGATGGAATTTGAATGAGGGAGAGCAGAAGCTTTGCATCTTTTCCCACAGTCTTCCTGAGGTGGGGGTGGGGTGGGAGGAAGGAGGATCTCTCTTCTCTGAACCCTTGTTTGGCACCCTGGGCTTCACCTGCAAAGGTGTAGAAGAGGCAAGGGACTCAGGCTTTGGTATTGGTGGCATGAAATCTGGGGTCTGCACTTCCAGGAAGCAAGATGGCCCTTGCTGTGTGTGCAACATCTTGGTGCACCAAATTAGCAAGGAGGCCAGCCGCTTTCTTGCTCAGGAGCAGAATGGAAGGAGGGAAGGCTATGCAGGAAAGGTAAAAGGACTCGTCACCTGTGGAGCAGGGATCACAAAAACCTTTGCCTCAAACCCCCTGCTCAGAGCAGGAATCCAAGGAAAAACAGCAGCCCAGCCTCTGCTTGAACCCATCCAGGGAAGGGGACACCACGGACTCTCCGGAAACCTGGCTGCGCTCTCAAACGCTCTTCCTGCTAGAAAAACGTTCAGTTCGGAATTTATTTACCTATTTGTTTGCTTCGTTTGGATGTTGTTCAATCATGAAGGCTTAGGGCAGCTAACGATGTCATCATGAAATGAAAACATCCACCAAAAAGAACCGAAAGAAGGAAACCCCCTCCCAAATAGACCAAAGCGCACATGAACAGGGGTGTCCACGGGGGTGGTTGAAAAAGTCAAGATGGCAGCCAGAGTGGCGTTTTACCACACCCTTCAGACCCAAATGGGAATCAAAGTAAAAAGCAGAAACACAAAAGTCACATGCTCGTGAAGTCCATCTTCGGTCAGAGCATCACCTCCTCCTGGACTGGGGGGAACAGAGGGGACCTGACGGTTCTCCGAAGGCCCCAGAGGGATGGAGCTGGCTGAACCTCACATGAAGGGAATATGGGGGCAGCCACGGAGAAAGGCTGCTTCTAAGCCCCATCAGAGGACAATCGCAGAAGGACAGGACCCGGAAGGAGTTGTCCCTGCTCAGTCTGGTCAGACGGGTGGAGGAACGCGGGAGAAGGCGTTCCCTTAGATGACTGGCTCCAGAGCTACCTGGGCCTCCCTGTAACTGGAATCCCTCACATTGTGTCCTGGGCTCTGGATGAGAAAGAATAGGGTTTGACCTTCTAGGTGACATCCTTTCTGGTGCTTGAGGAGGGCTTTCATGTTTCCTCGTGGCCCTCCCTTAGCTTCTCAAGGCTAAAACTATCCAGTGCCTTCATTCTTTCTTCATAGGCTGCCTCTAAGTTTCTCAACCATCCTTGCTGCCATTTCCAGAATGTGTCCCAACCTTTCTGTCTTCATCTTAAAATGTGGTGCCTAGAAAGTAGACATAATACTTGAAGCGAGGTCTGGCCAAAACAGAATAAAATGAAACTACTACATCCCAAGAATTGGAAGCTAGGGTTCTGTTGAAGTGGCCTAAAACTGCATCTGGTTTTTTTCCCAGCCCATTGCATTTCTGATTCACACTCAGTTTGCAATCAAGTACACGTCCAATATCTTCTTCACGAGGGCTGTGGCCCACCCATTTATCCCCCATTCTGTAGTTACAGACAGTTGATTCTGTTCTATGGTTTACATTTGTCTAACTTAAACTACAAACTCTGTAACCTATCATAATGATTTTGAGTTTTGTTTCTGTCTTGGCATTTATTATCATACTTATTTTTTGTCAACTGCACATCTGAAAATATTCCTTCTATCTCCTCATTCAAGTAACTAATGCAAATGTTGAAGCGTTGCATGTTCCACTTACATTTACAGTTAAAGATTCACTCCAGGTTGATGAGAAACCATTGGTGAGTATACTTCGAGGACAATTTCAAGTCAGCTATTTAATCCATTTAATCGTCATACTTTTCCACACATGCTTTGTCAAAAGCATTGCTGATATCAAGATTTATTAAGCTGACAGTTTCATGATCTACTAATGTTATTTGATGAAAAAATTAAATAAAATTAGTCTGGCAAGATTTATTTTTAATCAATGTATGCTGATTTTTTGTAATTGCTTGCAGAGTGGTTCCTTTACAGTCGGCTATAGCACCTTCTCAAGCACTGAAGCCAGACTGGCTGTTTCATTGTTCCCTGGGAGTCCTCGGCACAGCATCCTCTTGCTTTCCATTCTCTTCTTTCTGGAAAGTTGCTTCTTGTGTCAGTCCTCTTGGAGTATTTGTTTTCTCCAAGAAATCTTCACTGTCTCTTATCACTGAAGAGTGGTCTCTCACTGGGGCATGTGTTTCTTTCTATTCCTCATAGCATTGAGTCACCAACTGTCACAACTCTTCTCCTTGTCTCCTTGCAGGATGCAGCTGCATCTCCTCTGCTCTTCAAAGATCTGCCCTTTTTGTCCCTTGTTCAACATGTCCTCTTTTTCCTCCATTGAAAGCTCAGAAATTATTATTTTTGCAAGAAGTCCAAAGCTGTTTGGGTTGCAGCAGTGAAGAATAGCATCTGCACTCTCATTACTAGGGGTCATTCTTATCCACTCAGAGGTGCTCCTTTGCTTAATTCTCTTCATTTTGAAAAGTTTCTTCCTCTGTTATTGTCCTTTGTTTGGTATAATAAATCTTCATCCTCCCTTATCAGTTAGTGGAAAGCTGCTATTCCATGCTTTTTCTTCAAGCACAATTAGAAGTTTCATTTCAGGCAGGAATCCAGACGTGCCTGACAAACATTATAGTTCATGACTGCAAAATTGTATTAGTTCATCTTCATTTCTGTTTCTTAAGGTAACAGCAGTATAAAGCCTTTTTGGTTTAGTTTGTTTTTATTAATGTTCCCTTCTCTGGCTCCCTTTTTGGTTTATTCTTACTAGGTACATACTCTTAATAGAGGAAATTTTAATAACTTCCCTGCCAAATTTCTATTAGCTCACTCAGTTGCTCAAAACTGGCTGACCTATATTTTTGCCATTCCCTCTGCTGCAGTCTCTGTTTGCTCAATAGGCAGCACTCATTCAATCATCTCCAATGGGCAGTTGGTGGCAACATTCCCACCATCAACTATTCAGGAAAGGGTCTTTTCTCTTCCATTAGCACTGCAGTACACACAAATCTCTGGTCACCCCTCTCTTCCTTCTACTGAATACTGCTGGTGGAATTAGTTAGTTAGTTTTCCCTGCTCACTTACTAATTTAAAAGCTATGAAGATCAGACAGACATTCTCTTTACTGTTTTCTTGTACCTCATCAAATGGTATTGAAAGTCACATTTCTTCTGTTATCGGAGAATCTTCGAACGCTTGAATTTCTTGGATGATCCCAGTGGGTTAGGTCATAGTCTTATGAGAGAAGGGGAAATCCATCTTCCCATGCACTTTCTCCATAAGCAGCAGATACAGATGAGCATTGTCCTATGGTTCTGTGATGTCCCTCAGGCCTCTTTTAAAAATTAGGAAGCCTAATGCAATAGCAGGTTCAGTGCTAAAACTAAATGATCAAGATGGAATACTCACAGAATCTAAATTAAAATGAATGACTTATCTAGATTTTATATTGGATACAATATCTAAACATTTAACTACTTGTATTTTAAAACAATCAGATCCTTATTTAAAGATAGTGATACCTCCCTTGGATATATTCTCTGGAATAAAACTGCTTTTATTCCTGAAATGCTTTTTTTTCTTTTTTCCTTTCTGTCCTCAGTGTATTACTATCAGTTGTCAATGTCCTAAGTATGAGCAGTATCACTTTCAACCGTTGCAAGTACAATCAGTCCTTGACTCATTGTAGATCTCAGGTAGGTTTAATTGGTTTCAGTTTTTTTTAGAATTGTTATATATAACATGTGGCAAATTTACTGGGTCATCAGGGGAATTTCATGTTAAACAGCATGTGGTAGATGTTTTTGTTATGTGTTTTTCACCAGATTCACTATTATTCCCTTCTGGAGGTATAGTATGTTTCTCAGAAGTCACGGGAGGAGATGTGTCCCTTTTTCTCACTGGCTCTGAAATGTAAGCTTTAAAACATTCACCCAGAGCCCCTTTCCCTTTTGGTTGACATTTGTGCTGTTCCACCATTCGCTTCCTTTTCTGAGTACCTGCAGGTCTACAAAACTGCTGCAGCGATGGTCTCTTTCATCCATGCAAAACAACAACAGTCCATTGCCTGGAAGGTCCTCCCAGCTGTTCTCCCAGAACTCATTCCTTGGTGCCTACTGATTCTCAGCCTCTTCTTTCACCTCCACCTACATCCTGTGCATTGGCTTAAATGAACCCCAGCTTTCCCTCCCCTCTCCAGCCAGGAAGGGCTGCACAGGGGATGGGAGGAAGGAATGTTGTGCCCGCCGCTGCTGGATTCCCTAGTGGCAGCCCCCTGCCCAGGCACTGCCAGGGGACCCCGGGCTGCAGGGCAGAAGACTGCTCAGTGCTGAGACGGGGGGCGGGGGGGGCGGGGGGGCGGGCTCTGGCCTGAGGCTCAGCAGGCATTGGCTGGGCACTGGTGGGGCTGATAGAAGCCCCTGGTTCAGAGCAGCCATTAAAATACCCTAAGGAGGACGTGTCACGGAGTGAAACTTTTACAATGCTTATTAATACAGTAATTTTCAGATCCATATGCCTCATTGTCTCATTCAGTCCAGCATGTGCTCTACATCATTCAGTTTCTCAGCCAGCAACGTGGCATTATCTGCATACGAAAATACGTTCACAGGCATTCCTTCCATTCATAAATACCATAAATAAAAACCAAGGAGACCTCACACATCCTTGTCTTGCATTTGGTCAGTGCTGAATCGTTTTTGAGCACTCTCTTGCATGCTTTACTTCCATCACAAGCCACTCCCGCAGCATTTAGCACCGTACATTCAACTCCAAGAATTTTCTATAACTCAAACCATTTTCCTTAATCATATTCTTTCCCTAAATATTTTGTTCATTGTCATTTCTCACACCTTTCAGTCAGAATGCTGCTAAACACAGGCAGGCAGAAATGTCTATTGCGAGGTCAAAAAAATCCACCATGTGATCAGAGACCCACCCCTTTTATGCATGCTGTGGACACTTAGCAGATGAATCCCTCCGTAGTTTGGGATCTAAAAAGAATAAATGGTAACGAAGCTGAATTAACAAATGAAACTAATGAATGAAAGAAAGAAGGAAAAATAGAGCTGTGTGTTGTGAACCTGAAAGGAAGAGGATTCATAGGTCTGAAGGAAGGTGATCTAATCTTGTGGAAGGAAGTTAACGAATACATCAGGAAAGTGAAGACATAGGTTTCATTGTGAATGAAAGGGATAAAATATAGGTCAGAAAGTGTAGACTGGTGTCATCGTGGTTGCAGTGTGTGCATATGAAAGTAGGGAACCATACTTTATTAGTAGCACGCTATGCTCCAGTGAAGGCTGATAATGGTAGAACCGGATGTGAGTTTGGAGGAAAATGATGTAACACTGCGAATGAATGCAATCCAGGGAGAAAAGCTATTCTGCTGGGGATGTGCGGTGACATGAATGGATGGGAGGGAATGAGACAAGAGAGTCAGAAAAAGTGGCCAGGCTATTCAGAGACCCAAGAATGAGTGAGAATGGTGGCAGGTGAGTATCTGCTTAGAAAAAAGCCTTTTGTTTCAGATAGCTGATTAAGGCATATGTCTGTTCCTGCATACACCTAGCAGAGAAAGGCATCTAAATTTAAAAGCATACGTCAATGTGTAATAGAAGATTACAAAATCAATAGAAAATGCAATCCTTAGAAATGTGGAGTCCCGTTTATTTAGGAGACCTTGGGCTGCTGTACTTGGCTTCGCTTGTGTGTTTGTTGTCAGTCGGTTGATTTGACCCCTTAGTCACTTCTGGACACCTTGAGCATAGAAGGACAAGGAAGCCTGGCAACCAGTGCTGTCATGCAGCAGACGCCTGTACACCTAGCAAGACTTCGGGCAACACGTTCCTGGGCACCATTAACAGGTGCCTCATTTTTCCCTCAGCTAAGCAACTATTTGAGTTATCCTCTTCAGGAGACCATCTGGGAGAGACTAATTTAAGAGCCTTCACTTTTGGTCCTTGCTGTGGCTGGCTCGGAGCACTTCTGTTTTAAAACGTGGTCGACATCAGACTGTCTGAAGGAGAGCAAGACGGAATTCTTTTAAAAGCCCCCCAACTAGACTGAAAATGCTAAATATTGGCAGATCTTTATGAGTTGCTGAGCATCGAGACAGAACCTGCTGGGAGGCTCCATTTGAGGGCTCTTGAAATTTGAGGGGATCCTGCAGCTGCCCAATTCTTCCAAATTGCCATTGTTCTGATAGGTTTGTCCCCAAATACAGGTGAAACTCGAAAAATTAGAATATCGTGCAAATGTTCATTTATGTCAGAATGGCAACTCAAAAGGTGAAACCAATATATGAGATAGACGCATTACATGCAAAGCGAGATATGTCAAGCCTTACTTTGGTATAATTGTGATGATTATGGCGTACAGCTTATGAAAACCCCAAATTCACAATCTCAGAAAATTAGAATATTACATGACATCAATAACACACAGATTGGAAATAGAACAATATGGGACCTCTGCAAAGTATAAGCATGCATATGTACTCAGTGCTTGGTTTGGGCCCCTTTTGCAGCAGTGACTGCCGCAATGCAGCATGGCATGGATGCTATCAGCCTGTGGCACTGCTGCAGTGTTATGGAAGACCAGGATGCTTCAATAGCGGCCTTCAGCTCCGCTGCATTGTTCGGTCTCATGTCCCTCATCTTTCTCTTGGCAATGCCCCATAGATAATCTATGGGGTTCAGGTGAGGCGAGTTTGCTGGCCAATCAAGCACAGTAATCCCATGGTCATTAGGTCAGGTTTTGGTACTTTTGGCAGTGTGGGCAGTGTGGGCAGGTGCCAAGTCCTGCTGGAAAATGAAGTCAGCATCCCCATAAAGCTCGTCTGCGGAAGGAAGCATGAAGTGCTCCAAAATCTCCTGGTAGACGGCTGCGTTGACCCTGGACTTAATGAAGCACAGTGGACCAACACCGGCAGATGACATGGCTCCCCAAATCAACACAGACTGTGGAAACTTCACACTGGACTTCAAGCATCGTGCATTGTGTGCCTCTCCATTCTTCCTCCAGACTCTGGGTCCTTGGTTCCCAAATGAGATGCAAAAGTTGCTCTCATCAGAAAAGAGGACTTTGGACCACTGGGCAACAGACCAGTTGTTTTTTTCTGTAGCCCAGGTAAGACGCTTCTGACGTTGTTTGTTGTTCAGGAGCGGCTTGACCAGAGGAATACGACATTTGAAGCCCATGTCCAGGATCCGTCTGTGTGCGGTGGCTCTTGATGCACTAACTCCGGCCTCAGTCCACTCCTTGTGAAAGTCCCCAACACTTTTGAATGGCCTTTTCCTGACAATCCTCTCCAGGCTGCGGTCATCCCTGCTGCTTGTGCACCTTTTTCTACCACACTTTTCCCTTCCACATAACCTTCTATTGATGTGCTTTGATACAGCACTTTGGGAACATCCAACTTCTTTTGCAATTAGCTTTTGGGGCTTTCCCTCCTTATGGAGGGTGTCAGTGATGGTTTTCTGCACAACTGTCAGGTCAGCAGTCTTTCCCATGCTTGTGATTCCTGCTGAACCAGCCTGAGAGACCATTTAAAGGCTCAGAAACCCTTTGCAGGTGTTATGGATTCATTAGCTGATTAGAGTGGGACACTTTGAGCCTAGAATATTGAACCTTTTCACACTATTCTAATTTTCTGAGATTGTGAATTTGGGGTTTTCATAAGCTGTACGCCATAATCATCACAATTATACCAAAGTAAGGCTTGACATATCTCGCTTTGCATGTAATGCGTCTATCTCATATATTGGTTTCACCTTTTGAGTTGCCATACTGACATAAATGAACATTTGCACGATATTCTAATTTTTCGAGTTTCACCTGTAGGTAACAAGCCCCAAACCATTACTTAGATTTGGGATGTATAATAATGAGCTTTCAAAGCGGGTTTGAAATCTTCTTGAGCAATCTTTAGCTTTAGACTATTTTTCAACAGGCAACGAGTTTTTCAGATTTTTATGTTGTTCTAAGCAAAGGAAAAAAAGTAATGAGACAATAACTGCCTCTTTATGCAAGTTTGCAGCATCAATACTTCATTAACCCATTAGCAACTTAAAATTCTCTTAATTTATGAGAGTAACTTGGACTTTGATATATCCAAGTTTAAGCAGGTCCAAATGGCTTTGCAATACTGGAAGTAATATCATGCTTGTTCTGCGGGTACCACCTTATCTGGCCGAGAGAAAGAGAACTATGAAGCATACAAAAACTGGGTTGCTAGGTTCTTCCCTGGGATAAGGCAGCCCCAGCAGTGATGTTGCCATAGTTCTACTGGTGGCTGAAAAGTTGGGTGGAGCTTTTCAGCTTGAGTCCAGAGTTAACAGTGTCCAAAACATATTCTCTGCAAGCATAAGAGATGGGCGGCCGTATAAATTGTTTAAATAAATAATTAAGGCCCTTACTTGGGCTTGAGCAGGGCAGGTATTGTATGAAGCACTTGTACTGGGAGAGGCAAATCACACGAAACACACTAATATTGCGAGTAACATGGTCTTAGCAGTCATTTTTTAAAATTTTGTTAATAAGTTTATTAATTTAGAATATTTCTATGCTGCCATTTCTGTCCATCAGTAGTTTCTAGATAAACTTGAGTGAAACAAAATCAAAACCATAGAGCGAAACAGATTGAAACAGAGGCAACACCCATAAAAGCCAGTAGGGCTTCAACTGCACAGTTGTGGCAACCTTTTAACCCTTTTTGTCCCCCCCACCAGCAGATGAACATGAACTAGATCAAATCACTGTGAAAAATAGGAGCATCTGAAACTAAGCAGCAGGAAATTCCAGACTCCTTTATCTTAGAAGAGGGATGTGACGTTTTCTTTCTTTACATTTCTATACTGCCGTACTGCATAGGACTCAAGGTTATGTTAAAAAAACTAAACCATAATAACATCCAAATATAATACAATAGCGGTTAAAATGGCAGGTACACCTTTTGCCCAAAGGGCTCTTGGAACAGGATGTTCTCGCAACTGCTTTGTAAAATACATGCAAGCCCGGGAATCCGAGGTGGGGCTGCCGCAGCTTAACCTCACATGTGAAGGGGGCCCAGATCAGCCTCTCTCAGGAGGAACGCACAGGCGGAAGCTTCCTGGCCAGGATCCTGCAAGCCATTGGATGCCAAGTTGCGTAGGACTTCAAAAGTTAAAACCAAAAGTTTGCATTGGGATCAGTTCTTAATAACAAACGTATCTGCAAGGGGAGAAGTCAAAACAGTCAAGATGGTGGCCATGAACACATGGTTGAAGCCCTGCCTCTTTTTACTTATGTCACAGTCACATATAAAAAGGCGTAAAGTTTCAGTGACACAGTTAAAGCCATCATCTTGACTTTCTTGACCCTCCCCCAGTGGACACCCCTGTTAGTAACCAAATTCATAATCCAAAGGCATCAAACGTCTTTCATTCTTTCTCAATATGCAGGATCAAACTTTCACACATTGCCACTAGAAAGGTACCTTTGTTGATTTTTGTTGCTTTGGAAACAGTATATTTTACAATCTTTTACAAACTCGGTTGGGTGGCTCACAGCATAAAAACAAAAAACAAATATGCAAAGGCATATAAGCGTGGCAGTAGCCAGATGGTAGAACCAGTCAGCAAGACCAATGTTGTACTGTGCACCCACAAGGGGCTCCAGCCAACCTCGTCCAATGCCTGGGAGAAGATCCGGGTCTTCAAGGCCGTCTGGAATGCCATCAGGGTGGAAGCCACCCGGATTCCAGAGGGCAGGTGTCACCACAGGGAAGGCACACATCTGGGGTCCCAATAGATGGCATTGCTTGATCAAAGGAACCCGGAACGTGTCAACCCAACCAGTGGGCAGAAACCACAGGAGACAGACAATCCCGCAAGCAACCAGGCCCTATGCTCTGTAGGGCTTATAGGCCATAACCAGGACCGTGAATTGTATCTGGAAGCAAACTGGCAACCAGTGCGGCTTGTGAAGCAGGGGTGTCACATGGGTCTAGCAAGGCATACCTATCACTGCCTGTGCTGCTGCATTCTGGACCAGTTGATGCTTCCAAGTGGTCTTCAAAGGCAGACCCTTGTAGAGCATTTTGCAATAATTGAGGCATGAGGTGACTAGGGCATGAGTGACAGTCTGAAAGGCCTCCTGATCTAGGAGAGGGTGCATGGGATGGAATGGAATTATAAGGCCAGGCTCAGAGCGAAAAACATTTTCTTACATCTCCTGAGGAGCGTGGGAGATACAAGAGGATGAGGCTGGCACCTCCCTGAGGAATTCACAATGTTGTGGCTGGCGTTACTTGGGAGCTGGGTTTCAGTCTGGGAAGATTCTTGCTAGAGGCTGTAGCTAATAAACATTGCTGGACTGAATTTGCATGGTCTCCTGGAGTTCCTTGGGCTAGGCCTGACATCAATCTTGCTTGGCTCCGGCACAGGTCATCTACAAGTGTGGCTAAGTCTGTTTTAATACTAAATCCTGGCCTAAACCCCAACTGAAATGGATTGAGATAATCTGCTTCCTCCAGGGTTCTCATCAACTGCAGACCAACTACCTTCTCAACAATCTTCCATAAAAAGGGAAGATTGGAGCCAGGATGATAATTGTCTAAAATTGTTGGGTCCAAGTATGACCTTTTGAGGAGGGGGTGCAATGCTATTTCCTTCAAGGCAGGAAGTACCCCCCCCACACTCTCAAAGAGGCTGACACCATCACATGGACCCAACCACAGGTCACCTCCTTATTTTCCAGCACATTTCATCTTCATTGTTGAGCAAAGAAAACAAAATTATTTGCAACCTTCACTTCTTGCTATCAACTGTCAGCTCATAAGTGTGCTGGTAGACATTTCCTCTGTCTTGTTAATATTTAACATTAACACAGATTCTTTACTTCCCCCTTGCAAGCTTTCTTTACTTTCTGCTAACAAAGCAGTGTCAGCCGCATCTCTTAAATGGTAGCGTTTTGATCTCCAGTTTTAATTCCAGCCATCACCTCTTCCGGTCTGTGTGTTCCTCTAATATATCCACTATATTAGGTGAAAGAGAGATGGAGGAAATAACATTCCATTTCTTTTTTGCAACAATGATGCTTCTTCAGTTCAGTTCTTATACTAGGTTCTTGTTCATTGTAAAGGTTCTTCAGATGAATAATCAAACATTCTAGTATACCCATTATGATAGAATCCTAGAGCTAAAGGACCTGAGAGTTTAACTATTCCAGACTCTGCTCAATGAAAGATCTGCTAAATTATCTCAGACGAATGGCTTACCATTGAAGGATTGAAGACCTTCAATGACAGGGAACCTTCATGAGGCAGCCTATTCCACTGGTTGACAACTCTCATAACAGAAATTCCTCCTAATACCTACCTGAATCTCCTTCCCTGTAGTTTCAACCCATTGTTTCTACTCCTGCCCTTGGGGTGACAGAGAACATATTCATTCCGTCTTTTGTCTCACAGCCCTTTAGATACTTGAAGACTAATATCATATCTATCCTCAGTCATTTCTTCTGTAGGCTAAGCAGATAATGCCAGATCCTTTTCTTCATAGAACTTGGTTTCCAGACCCTTCACTATCTTGGTAGCCCTCCTCTGAACATGCTCCAATTTGTCACTATTGTAGTGCCCAGAACTGGACACGAGACTCCCAGTGGGAACAGACCAGGGCAGAGCAGAGACAGACCATTACCTCTTCTAATCTGGACTCTATGCTCCCGAATACATCCCCAAATGGCATCTGACCTTTTAGCAACTGCATTATAACTCATATTCAGTTTGTGATCTACTAGAAGACCCAGATCTTTTTCACACATATTACTGCCAAGCCAGATCTCCTCCATCTTATACTTGCATGTTTCATTTTTTTGTCCCCAGCTGCAGGACTTTACATTTCTTATTGTTAAATTTCATCCTTGTTAAATTTGGCCCACTGTTCAAGCCCATCAAAGTCATTTTGAATCTTGTCCTCCTCTTCTACATGTTAGCTACTCCTCCTAATTTTGTGTCATTTAACGATCATCCCCTCAACTTGAGGTCATTAATAAACATGTGTAATAGCACAGACCAAGACAGAGCACTGTGGCACTCTATTTGATACTACTCTTCAACCTGATATAGAGCCGTTTGTGAGCACTCTCTGGGTGCTGATTCTACGACGCCCAACTCTTGTATAATCTAGTTCATATTCTACTGTTGTATTAAGGAGAACATCGTGAAAAGCTTTGCCAAGTGCTTCGCTGAGGTCAAGGTACAGGAGCTCTCAGTTGGAGATTTTGCTGGCTCCTCAGTCTCCTAAGGTGTAATTTATCCAGCCTTGGAGATCTGAAGTCAGTCAAATGAGCAAAGGGTTCTTTTACTGTTTTGTCTATCTGAGCTCCAGTTCCCTCCTTTCATTAGTGGCTCAATACATATCCTTGGCATGTTTCACATTCCAGCATGATCTACCCAATTCAGAGACCTTGATGTAGTCAGTAAAACAAAGGTAAAAACTCCTTCTCTTGCTCTCTCTTTTAGCTGGCCATTTTACAGTAGCTATCTTATTTCATTTCCAACTTTTTAAGTCTGTCTTTTTTGAAATCCGCCTGTTTACCTGAGTTTCTCTTCCATGTATGATTCTGTTTGTCTTTGCAAGATCTTAAGCAAACCTTTAATTACATAAGGAATTATTGCATAATTTGATAATTTGTACCTTCTCTTGCATTTCTCACTATGTATACATAGTCTTTTCCAGTCTCCAGTCCACACAATCCTGTTCCATATTTGTGGACACACAGCTATTAGCTGTTTAATTGCCTCTTCTGCTGATTTAAAAAGTTCAATGGGTATTTCATCTTCACCTGGTGGTTTTCTATTGGACAGCAGGTTTACAGCTTGTATTCTAACAACTGCATTATAGTAATTCAGTCTGGAGTCATCACTGTATGATAATGCACAGATTTTCCAACGTTCCTCCCCAAAGAGCACAATTATGTCTGCTCAAGCTGGAGAACAGACTTTGCCGGTTTGCTGTATACTCTTCAGAAATAGTTAATTTTCCCTCTCCACCATGTGACTCCGATAGGCATTGATTTGGGGAGATGAGTCAAGCTAAGCAAATCCTTTGTAACTGCATAAGAGAGAAAGAAGTAAGAGATTACTTGGTTCTAAATATTTGGCCAATTCAGACAGATGGGTACACTGATCCAGCTGTCTTCTGAACTTCCCATTCTCAAAAGACCTCCAGAACTTCACCTTTACAACTTTCTTGATTATCTGCACTAAGAAAGGACCGTTTATTCCCCGCCAAAAGTTCTGGAGTTCAGTTCCTATCACTTCATCAGCTGTAATGTATAGTAGTGTGAAGTTGCCCATCTTGGTTTACTTCATCTCCTAATACACGCAGCGTGGCTTTCTTTTCTTAAGTAGTACCCAACATTGTCTTACCTGATTTTTTTCCCCCAAAGTTGCCCTGCATATTAACATTCAGCTGATGACAAATTCTTCCTGATGATGTAAGAATGTTATGAATATAGTATAATTAGGGACAGGGAGAGGTGGGGAGCTTGCAGATAACAAAGGTACAGGTTGTCTGTTCTGTATGTATGATTTTTAAAGGTCAGGATACTCTTCCTGCTAGTTAATCTTTTAGAAGATATTTAGGCTCTGTTCTCTTCCTGCTTCTCTCCAGAGCAGACTATTAGAGGCCACCCAGATGGATTGGGGCCCTAATATGCTTATGCTAGTGTCTACCGACGTACAAGAAGGAAAACAAGCAGAAAACAGCAACAAAGAGCTGAGCCCCTGGGACATTTTCCACCTCTGCTCTTGTTGCAGACTTATCTGTCCTTGCACCTCGCCTTCATGAAGAGAACACATTTGGAAAGGGTGTACTTGCCCCCTTTCTTCATTTCCTCTTTAATCAAATAATGCGATAGGGTGGGATGGTGTAATTTTCCTCTTAATGTTTCCTTCTCTGCTTTCCTCTCTCTGTCTTGCAACATGAAAAATGATTTTATGCCTGCACAGCACGGCTTCTGTGATCCCTTCCAGCTTTACCGCCCAGCCCCAGGGACGCTTCTAGATAAAAGGCTGTTGCTTTTGGGCTGCCTTTCAGATACTGTATGGATGAAATCCGCACACGTAGATCATCCCAAGCAAGGAGACAGCAGCAAAGGCCCCTTACAGCCCCAGGGAAAGGGCAGGCCCTAGAGGGTCTGGCCCCCAATATGAACCCCAGTAGGACTAGGTTTGGGAACTGGTCATTGGAGATCTCAATTATTTATTTCTAGAGATGACAGATCAGGGCAAATTGGCATGTCTTGAGTCACACATCAGAATTGGACATCTAAAGGCTGTTATGGATGACTTGGAGGAAGGATTTGAGGGGTGCTTATCAGCTTTGCAGATGATGCAAAGCTGGAAGGGGTGGTTAATGCTTTAGAGGAGGGAGAGAAGATTTGAAAAGGTCAAGACAGATGAAGGCACGAGTATGTGAAGAAGATCTGGATGTCCTTGTTGACCACACATTAAAAAGCAGATGTTATCGTGGGGTGCATTAACACGAGCAGAGAGTCCATATCATGGGAAATAGTTTTTCCAGTCTATACATTAGAGCTACAAGGAAGGAGACTCAGGCTGGATGTCAGGAAGAACCTCCTGACTGTACAAGCTGTCAGCCAGTGGAACAGGCTGCCACATGACATGGTGAGTTCTCCTTCACTAGAGATCCTCAAACAGAGGCTGGATGATCATCTGTCACACATATGCTCTCTGGTGGGCAGAGGATTGGACTAAGTGACCTGCAAGGTCCTGTCCAACTGAGAGTCACAGAGAAGTGTTTCCTTATTGGTAGGAATAGGAGGCATCCATGAGCTCCGCACAAAGAAACTGTTTCGCCTCCTCAGCAGCCTCTACATGGGGAAACTTTGGACCTTCCAGGAGGTGGGAAACCCTGTGTGCCTTGCAGCAGTGCCTGTCTGAGGATGCCTGATGCAGGAAGTGCTGCCCCTGCCCTTGAAATAAAAGAAACCACACACACACACACACACACACACACACACACACACACACACAGAGCTCCCATTCATTTCTGTGGCGCTTCCCTTCTGCTGAACTGGATGGGAACCCAGCAGGGAGGATGGGTTCTTCCTCACCAGCACTGGTGGCCTGAATGGTTTGAGGTCAGAGGAAGGGGTTTGACGCCCCCTTCCTGGGCACCCCAGTCCCTTTCTGAATGCAGCAGAGTAAGCATTACAAGGCAAAGGGCCTTCTCAGTGGTGAAGCCCTGCTGGTGAGATGCCCTCTGAGGCTGGCATGCCTGGCACCTTACCCCCCCCCCCCCACCTCCACCTCCCAATTCCTTCCAGGACCAGGCAAGGCTATCTCTCCTTTCCCAGGTGTTTGAGGTTTTGATTTTTCCATTTTGACATTTTAATTGCTGCCTTGTATTAAGATAGTGGCTTTTGAGACATTTATTTTTCTTTGGTGCTGTTCTATCTTTTAATACCTTTGTAATCCATCAGAGAATTCTTGCTGTTGGGAGAATTAAACATCAGAAACAGTTGATAACCGTGATTGCCCGCAGCAGCAGTATCGTCTTCCTCCCTCTTGTGTGAAGCAATGGGTGAAGTTTCTCTTTCTGACGTGAGGTTTCCATTCTCACATCCTCAGTTTACACCAAGGACATTACTCCCACTCGGACACCTGAAACCAGCCATCTGAAGGGAACTGCTGAGCTCACCAGGAGGGTCTGGAGCTGGAAGCCTGACCCCTTCTTTCTCTCCCCCTTCCTCGCTGCAGGATTTTCCCAGCTGATGAAGAGTTTCATGAGCCCCACAGCGCTTCAGGTCTTGCTGTAGACATTGCCGAAGCATCATAAACAGAGGTAAAAGGGCCGTCACCTGCGCTTCCGAAGCCGTGCGTTGGCCCTCTTCCACCCCACGGAAAGCCCTGGCCCTTTCCGCGCTACCGAGCCAGGAGGAAGAATCTGGAGGAGGCAGAACGGGGCTGCTTGGGGGGTTAATGTGGGAGGACGTTCCTGCGCTCGCCGTTCCCTTTGTGGTTCCTCACAAGAAGCACAGGTGGCACATCGAGGAGATGCTTTCCAGAGCGTCTTCTGAATGCAAAGGAGCATGAAAGCTGAGAGGGGCCCCAGCTCGCACCCCTGAGCAGGCCCTGCCCTAGGAGTGCCAAATTTTAGGGGCGCCAAAATTGAAAAGGCTTCTGACAAACACAAAAAGCGAAAAGCAGCAGCGGCGCACTCTGTGAGCCAGAGCACCTGCTCAGGGGTCAACCATAATTTTGCAGTGTAAATTGGGTGAAAATGTCTGAGAAAAGAAAAAAAATTGTCTGAGGCTGAAAATCGTAAGTGTAAAGCTCAAAAACTCGAAGAGAAAAAGCAACAAGCGGGCACCTGTTTTGAAATTCCTAACCGAATCGGAAGAGGAGCCCCACTGTAGGGGGGCCAGAACGTCTCAAGCCGCCACTGCAGCCCCCTTGACCCCTCGGGGACCGGCCTGTCTGGGTCAGACGGGGGCCAGAGCCACGGGGCGCTCCTCGGTCTGTGGTCAGGCTCCATTCAAGGCCTGAAGGCCAGAGGCCAGAAAGGGCCGTCCCGCGTCCTTCTCCTGCCTCCGCCGGGAGGACCCCTCGGCTGGCCGTTGGGCGGCTTCTCCCAGGCTCAAAGCCAGAGCACGGCGGAAGCGAGGCTGCTTGTGAAGGGGCTGCTGCCCGGCTGGGAGGACGGGGAAGGCCCCTGGGCCCCCGTGGTCCGAGACAGGCCTCCCAGGGAGCCCGAGGGGCAGCTCTGCCTCAGGGCCTCAGTTGCCCTCCCGGAAGCACTGCTGGATTCCCCCCACGGCTGAGGCTGAGCCGCCTGCAACGGGGACAGCCTCTCGGCTCCCCCAAGCATCCAAGGGGAGCTGCGGGGGGCTCTCCCTGAGGCAGGTAAGTGTGGGGGCCTTGCCCCCCAGGCATCTGCCAGCAGGCTGAGCAGCAGGACTTGCAAGCTGGTCTGTGGGGAGGCCGAGGGGTGGGGGAGGCGGCGGGGTCTGCTGGAGCAGGGAAGGCTCCTGATGGTGGCGGAGCAGCAGCCCCCTCTGGCTCTCCGCTTGGCGTCCGTCCCACTCCGTTCTGTTTCTTCTGCTTTAGGTCTGCCGGCCATGGGCAACCTGATCAAAGTACTGGGCAAAGATTTAGAAAACTGTCCTCACTTTTTCCTGGATTTTGAAAGTAAGTCCCAGGCAGAAAATAAACGGGTGGGGGGCCCATAAATCCTGGCAGTGGGAGTCACTGTTCTCCAAACTTTGGGATGGCCTTGGGCGTGAATTCCTTTGGCGTCCGTGTGCTCCGTTTTAAGGGCCGCTCTCTCATCTGCACCCCTGTGCTGCAGCAGAGGAGTCGGGTTTATGCTGCAAAGCGGCAGCGTTGCCCCAGTCTCCGTTAGGGAGGGTGCCCCACAGAGTCCTAGACGTCCCTCAAGGTGCAGCTCCAGAGGTCCTGGTCAAACAAATTGGGGATCATTAAATCCGTGTACATTTTTATTGATATATGTGTTTCAGTTTGCATCCCATCTTGCCGTTCTGCGCTGCTCAGGACAGATGACAGATCGAAAACCAAAAGTAAAAAACAAAATCATATAAGGCATTTAAAACCTGGCTAAAGACCTTTCAGTTGCAGCTAAGTCACCTTCAGTCCAGATAAAAAGGCCTGGCGGTAGACTGGGAACCTTCTCCCAGGTCTGAAGCAGAGGCCTAACCAAGCCCCCTCCCACCCCCAAAGCGGGACTTCCCTGCCTTGGGAAGAAGCCCTCTCAGGCCTTTTGGGGGGGGGGGCTTGACATAGCAACACTCCCTCTTAGCCCAAGATTATATTTCTCATGGCGGCCAGTAAACCCCTCCGGGATGCTCACAGTCCGCTCTCCCACTCAAGGAGAGAGAGAACTGTGAAATGCAGGCACAGACGACAGGCGAAACGTTTGCCGTATTTCTTTCTTATAATTAAAAAACTTAAGCCGTACCTTCTGGATAAAATTAACGGGACGTTTGTTCACTGTGGTTGGTTTGGCCAAGAGCATAAGCCATACGCTGGTCCCAACATGCGCTCTTCCCTCAAGTCAGTATCTCTTTCTCTCAGTACTTCCACCTGCAAAATGGGAGCAATGATGCTGGCCATCTTTGAAAACCCATTCTAGGGGTTACTGAGAGAAGCCTTAAGTCCTCGAACGCGCTACATAAATGCGCAGATGGACCCGTTCCAGGTGCTTCACGCTCCACTTTTCTTCCGAACCTTTTCCTGGGAATGGCTGCTTCGGGCAGGCAGACGTCTTCAGTATTGCGACAGGGGTGCGGGGCTGCTGTGCGACTGCCAGCACGTGTCTGCCAGCCCCAGTGGACCCCCCAGGCCAGCCAGCCACAGGGGTGCCCCCGCCCCCCACCGCATCAGAGAACAGTGGCTCTCCCCTTCCTCATCATTGGTCTTTCTTGCCATCAGCCAACGCTCACCTCCATTCGGGGCCAGACCAGCCCTTAGTGCCGCTTGGAACACCCCATTGCACGCCTTGACTTTTCTGCCTTTGGCTCTGCGTTGGACTTAGTCCGGCCAACTCCTCGGGATTTGCTGGCGGTCTTGCTGGAGACTCTTCCTGTGCCCAGATGGGGAGCCATTTCCCAGCCCGTCATGCTCCTCTGGGAAGCCCCCTTCCCTCCCCTCCCCGGCGCATCATGCTTTTCTCCCTCTTGTCTCTTCTCTTGCAGGTGTGTCACATGGGGAACCTTCTTAAAGTGTTGACTTATAATGAGCTTGACCAAGGCCCTAATTTTTTCCTTGACTTTGAACGTGAGAAGGGTTTTTAAAATTATTTTTGTCTTTATTTTAATTCACAACTTCCTTCATTAATTTATGCCTTATTCACGTTGATTTCTTTCATTTGGTGTTATTTTGCTGGGCTGTAGCTAACCAGACTCGTGGGGCTGAGGAACCAGGTGGGCAAGAGGGAAGGTGGCCACAGTCCGGGCAGATAGACAGCAGTTGCAGAGGAAGGGGGTGGCCAGGCCCACGGAAGGCGAGAAGGAGAACAAGGCCAGGATGGGCAGAGGCTTCAGGAGGGAAGGGGTTCAGGACCGCCATCTCCAGGTTAGCGCTAGACTGTGCTGCAAGCAGAGCTCCTCATCTGGCACTAAGGGCCTCCACACTTCTTCAGCAGCATTGTTTGCAGGGGCTCACAGTGACGCCAGTCAAAGATGCCACACAACTGCTATAAGTGGGGAGTACCCCATGGCCCCTCCCCTGGTCCTGGCCCTTAAGGAACCTGGACCTCTTTGGAGAGTAACTTGGGCCCTTGTCTGATGTGTGGACTTCATCTCCCAGAATCCTTAGCAGCAACCATGCTGGCTGGGGAGCTTGGGGAACTGAAGTCCATTCTTTGGGAGGGTCCCTTTTGCTGGGGAAGGCTGTTGAAGAAGGAACCCACATTGGGGGAGAAAAGAATGGAAATGGGGGAATGCTGGCCAGTCAGATGGGTCCCTGGGGGTGAAAGGGACCCCTGCTTAGTAGAGGGCAGGTGACCCCGACTTAGGTTGCCACAGGTGTGGGCTCTGTTCTCTCTTCATGCTTTCTATTCTGTTTGGTTTTCCTGTATGCTTTTCTGTATATTTATTTTCTACAATTTCTCCTGCCCTGCTCAGGGCCAAAGATCTTGGCTTGCCAGAGCAAAGCAACTCATGAGTCGTGGCTTCCTGGTGAAGCCCCAAGTTATTTCCCCTCCCTCCTAGGGGGCTATGCCATATCATCCTTGGTGATGGGGCAGAGGATCTGGGGACCGAAGCTCGTGGATCCCATGTGGCTGCTTCACTGGCTTCCCTGAAGATCCTGCTTCTCTAGGCACCGGTTTGGATTGACTGACCAGCTTGGGCGGTGCCTCATGGACTTCAAGAGTGCCTTTAGAAGTGCCCCGGCTCCTCCCCACCCCAGCCACATTTCCCCCTTTCACACGCTCCCCTCGACGGCCACGCCTTGGCCCCCAGGTTCTGAACTCTGCCTCCCTTCCTTTCTGGGCGGGGTTTGCTCCAGATGCTCAGCCCACGGAAGCCGAAACTGCTGTCTGGAACCAGGTGAACGCTGTCCTGGAGGAGGCCCAGACCATCCTGGCGGAGCTGCAGTCCTACGCTGGAGCCGGCCAAGAGATCAGAGAGGTACGAGCAGAGTGGCGCTTGCAGCAGCCCCCGGGCTGTGCCGGAACCGTGGCCGAGGCGGGGGGCTCCGTTCTCCCAACCGAGCTTGCACCAGGGACTCTGTTGCCCGGGTTTGGTTGCGCGATATCTTTGTCTCATCAGCCCTGGTCGGCCACTGGTGTTCCCAGGGCACGTCCTCCTGACCGACTGTCCCCAGGCTTGAACTGGGAGCCTTGAGGACTGAGGGGGGTGCCGGCTGCGGAAGCTAAGGAGCCTTCTCCAGCCTCAGAGCAGCTCCCCAGCTACGCCCCGTCTCCGGGGTCAATCCCGCGGTCGATCTACCCGGGAGTCGGCCTGGCTGGGGAAAATAAGCCATGGGGATGGTGGGGTTTTAGGAAGAGCACTTCCGGCACTGCTGCCTCCTCCCTTCAGGCAATCCAGAACCCCAGTGACCTGCAGCTCCAAGAGAAGGCCTGGAACGCTGTGTGTCCTCTCGTGGCGAAGCTGAAGCGTTTCTATGAGTTTTCCCTGAGGCTTGGTAAATGTATGCCTGCTTGGTGTGCAAAGGGAGGGACGACAAGGGCGATTCTATCAGCCCCCCCCCCCGCCTTTTCCTTTTGCATTATGTCTTACAGATTGTGTGCCGGTAGGCAGAGACTGTCATGTCTCTTTTTTTATTGATTGTAAACTGCTCTGGGACTCTGGTAGCCTAAGAGAAGGCAGGCACTCTGGGAGCTTTGCCAGAGCAGACCCTGTGGTGCCTGAGTGTCCTCCTCCAGTGCCAAGGGGGTGAGGGATCCGTTTTGGAGAGGGGCATTTCTGGACATGGCGGCCTCTGGGTTCTCTCCACGGGGAAGGTGGCGGAGGGACTCTGTCGCGGCTCTTCTGCCCCTTTCCCGATGCTCTCTCACTCAAGTACAGCTGGGCACGAGGGCTTGGCTGGGCTGAAAAGGGAGGACGTTCAGCTCCTGACTGGGGGAAGGCGGTGGGCTTCCCACGTGCCTCTTTTGCCCTTCCTCGCCCTCTGTAGCATTGGCCAGCCCCCCCAGTGGCACAAGGGGACTGACTTGCCCTTTGCTCCCCCCCCCATCTGTCTCACCTAGAGAACGCCTTGAGGAGCTTGCTGGAGGCGCTCACCAGCCCCCCCTATGCCCCTACCCAGCACTTGGAGAGAGAGCAGGCCCTGGCCAAGCAGTTTGCAGAAATCTTGCACTTCACCCTCAGTTTCGATGAGCTCAAGGTACCTTGCGGAGGGGTGCGGGGGGTGGCAGCAGAATTGTGCAAGGGGGCTCCTGGGGACGAGGTAGTTCAGTCCTAACTGTGTTTCATCTTGGCTCTTTGGAACAATGTCTTTTTCTCTGGGCCACCGAAATGCGCCAAGCCTGCCCAGACGCAGAGGCAGCCGGGGTCTCTGACCGTTCCCCACCTCTGTCCGGCGGGCTTTGTCTCAGCTGAATCTCTCTCTCCTCTGCCCCATTCATTTTGGCTTTTAGTCTGCCCATCCATGTTCTCTGGGAAGATCACGTAGTGAGTGAATATATCCAGTAAGACCCCATAATACAATTGCAATAAAATCCAGGAAGAACAATAGTCAGTGCAGAAAAATTCATAAAAATGGATTCTCCATAAAATATGGGATTTACAGTCTAAATGTCCTCACTGCTGCTTCCTTTATGGAACTGCACCTGCTTGTAAAGAAACATTCCCCACAAAGGTTCATGATGCCCCCCAACTCTTCCCAAAGGACCTTTGTCTCCCCCCAGCCCACCACAAAGGCAGCTTCCCTTTCTCTTTAGATGTTCAAGTGGTGTTTTTCCTTTTCCTCCTCCTGTCTTGCCATCTGAAGTACCTGTGATGCCTCCTTGACCTGGCTGAGGCTGAGATCCACCCAGCTCCCATTGGCCATTTCAGGTTTCTGCAGGCATGACCTGTCATCGTGCCCCCTCCCCCAGAGGAGAATCCTGTGGGCTCTTCCCCAGCATCACAGAGCCATCTCTCTCCACTTCTACCCCCTTGAAACTCCTGGCAGCAGATCCCCAGACTCAGAGGGGTGCCGAGGGTGGGGAGTTGATTCTTTCCCCACCAGGTCATAGAGTTGTTTTGCTCCACAGGATTGGAGACCCTTCCCTCCTCTTTTCCTTGCCACTTCATGCCACACTGGCACCTGATCCCAAGGCTTCCAGATCTGGGCAGGTTGGCAAAAGAAGCGGAGGGGAGTTGCTGAGTCTTTTGCTCCCAGGTCTCCAGTCATCCGAAGCTGAATCCTGGGATCAGAGTCCTGACGGGGGAAACAGGTTTCCACAGTCAGCAACCGTCAGCCTGCCCAAGGGATCTTGCTCCACCCCATGGCCCCCAAGTGCTTGCCAGGAGTTTTTCAGGCTACTTTGAAACATGGGATTAACAGACTTTCAGAAGAGCACTAAACATGCGTTTAAAAATATCCCTCAAAACGTTTAACAGGCGGGGGTTGTAAGATAAAGGAGCACCTTGCAACTACCCCTTCTAATCTCAGGTGTTTTATTCTGAAAGAGTACTAAACCCATTTATCCTGGAGAAAATCTATCTATGTGCTTGCCAAGAGTCAGCACTAACTTGTTGCCTCCTGCTCCTGCTCCTGCTCCTGCTCCTGCTCCTGCTCCTGCTCCTGCTCCTGCTCCTGCTCCTGCTCCTGCTCATCAAACCCATGTTTCGAAGTAGCCAGAAAGCATCTGAAAGATGCCGCAGGGACCAGGCTAAAGTGGGATTTCTCCCTGTCCTGTTCTGCCCCAGCAGTGTCTGCCAGGGGACCTGAGTGTGTTGGGGATGCTGATTTTAACAGTCTGTGGATTGGCTGCAACCCCGGGGCCTGATCCACAGGGAACGTTGGGGCTTCCAGTGAAGCTGAAGTAGAGTCAGGAGGAAGCACTCTCCGTGTGTCACTTTTGTCTCCCTCAGATGACCAACCCTGCCATTCAGAATGATTTTAGCTACTACAGAAGAACCATCAGCCGAAATAGAATCAACAATTTGCAAGTAAGGAAATGCTTCTCTGCTTTGCTGTTTTGAAAACATAAAACTCTGGCATGAATGAAATGAAAAAAAAGAAAAAGATCAGTGCAAAGCAATGAGGTGATTAATGAAAATCTATCATTTGCTTTAGAGATAGTGACCACTTTTACCCTAACTCTAATCAACTCTTTATTCGATGGCTGATGTGGGTCTTCCGGGCTGTGTGGCCATGCTCTGGAAGTTTTAGTTCCTAACGTTTTGCCAGTATCTGTGACCGGCAACTCTTTATTCAGTTTGTGAAAAATGCCAAGGAGCCAATCAGGAGGGTCAGTGTCCCTCTCAGCCAAGTGGGCTTTTGAAATTAGGGAGGGCAGCCCCTATTTTGCTTTTCTCTTTGAAGGGCTGAGTTCTCATCCCTGGCCGGACAGAAGCAAGCAAGCCCCCCTCCCTTGGCAAATTCCACCCCCACCTTGGCCCTGTAGTTGTTCTCCTTAGGTCGCTGTCCCTCCATTACTCTTTGCCCTGCAGCTGGATGCAGAGAGCGAGGTCAACAATGAGATGGCCAACCGGATGTCTCTGTTCTATGCCGAGGCAACCCCGATGCTGAAAACTCTGAGCAGCGCCACTACCAAGTTTGTTTCAGAGGTGAGCGACGAGATCTCCTGGAGACAGTTTTGCAAGTCCCAAGAGGAGGAGATCAAGATGGATTATGAGCTAAATGCACCAAGACTGCAGAGGGTCTCTGAGGAGGAGGGGACTGGAACTATGCAGGATCTGAGCCCCCTCCCTTGCCTTAAACATGCAGCATGCTTTCTCCCTGGGAGGAAGAGCAGGAGACCCCTGAACCCATGGAGTCTCTTGCTGCTTTCTTTCAGAACAAAACTCTCCCAATAGAGGACACGACCGACTGCCTGAGCACCATGGCCTGCGTCTGCCGGGTGATGCTGGAGACTCCGTGAGTTTTGGCTCGCTCCCTTCATGGATTAAATGCAGAGTAGCCCATGTTTGGGCTGCGGAAGGCTGCTGGCCTGCTTGCACAACATGCGCTTAGACCCCTTTAGGTAATCCTCCTAGGAAGGAGGACAGCACACCAGTGGCCAAGATTTATTTATTTATTTATTTATTTATTTGCTCAATTTATTAGCTGCCCATCTCCCTTTATCCAAGCAACTCTAGGCGGCATACAGCAAGGTAAAAAAACGATCAATAAATACATTAAAAAGTATTAAAAAATTTAAAAACCAAGTGAAACAGAAAATAATAGATGAAGGGATGTTAAAAATAGTAGAGCCACCACACCAGATCACCTTGGTCAAGACCTGCTTTCGGTTGCGTGCAGAAAGACCAGGGGTGAGGCAGGCGGGAAACGGCGGCTCCCAGAGCTGCAGCCTCCCTGGCAAGCCGGCTCAGATCAGAGTCGAGGGCATTTGGTGGGTTCTCCCCTGCAGCCGGTCCAGAGCAGTTCTCCCCAAGTCTGTCCTCTGCTTTCCAACAGGGAATATCGCAGCCGGTTCACTAACACTGAGACCCTCCTTTTCTGCATGCGGGTGATGGTGGGGGTAATCATCCTCTATGATCACGTCCACCCGGTGGGGGCATTCGCCAAGACCTCCAAAATAGACGTGAGTAGCATTTCAGACCCCCCGTGCTGCAGCTCCCGGGTTAGACGCGGGTTCTGTGAGCCCCGCCTCCCCCCCTCAACTGCAGGACGAATCTTCTGTTTGAGACTCACCCAGTTTTCCCACCACTTGTCGCATCCTTTTTCTTACCAGGGAGCATCCGTTACGAAGGGCAGATCACATGGCTGCAGCACACATTTGAAGGGCTATCACTAGGAAACCCCACGTGGAAGCACCCCAGGGTGTTTCTTTTGCCAGTTGCTCATGCAGAAGGACGTGCATGAGACTCTTAGAACCCCTCTGTCCTCCCATGAGGAGGGCTCTTCTTCCTCTGGAGGCAAGGGACAAAGAGGAGTGGGCTTTCTTAAGAATGTTTCAGAGGGAAGCGACAGAAAGATTTGCAGAAGTCCCGCTGGCAAGGATTCCCATTCCAGCTTAAATTTGCTGTTACTCGCCTTGCTGCACGCCCTTTACTCACAGTCACATGTTTAAAAAGACCCCTTGGAGACAGAAGTAGCCTTTTTTGGTCCCTGGTGGAAGTTCACAGGCTGGGGGACTGGAGTCGGCAGACCCGTTGCCCTTTTCCAGCCCTTTTTCCTCTTCGTAGTTTTGCAAACAAAAGCCCTCCCTCCCTCCCTCCCTCCCTCCAGATGAAAGGGTGCATCAAGGTCTTGAAGGAGCAGCCCTCCAACAGCACAGAAGGCCTTCTCAACGCTCTGAGGTAAGGCAGCCCAGAAGGTGCTCCCACACCACCAGAGGCCCGGTGTAGCTCTTGACCAGGCGCTTGCGGCCGAGGCACAGAGGGTCAGCCGTTGCCCCTCTGGAGAGCTTCCGGAGATCCCCGAACAGCAGGGGGGACCTTTCACAGGCTGAAATGGGGGGGAAAGATACGGAGCAGAGATGGCTGGCCGGGAGTATTAACTGTGCTGGAAGTGCTGTCCATCTGATTTCACAGAGAAGTGTTCCCTGTTTTGCCCTCACAGCAAGCTGAACAAATATCCCCATTTTTTAGACTGGGAAATGAGGTTTTCTTAGGGTAAGGGCTGGCCGGGGTCCTGGGTTCTCCCCCACTCTGGCCAGCTGATGCTTTGGCTCTACAAAATGTCCGCGGTCTGCAGTTCAGCACAAACCTCTGTTGGCGATTTAAGGCCATTTGTTTCTCCTCACTTCTAGCACCTTGCTTGTTTGTGGCATCAGAAGGGCTGTGTTTGCACAGCACCCTTAACTGGGTAACCGAAATATTTCATTTTCTCAGTCTGCACAATACATTGAACCAGAGGCAGACCAAAGAGGTCAGTGTAAGTATGACTACAGCCCGTGCTGTGATCTGCCTGCAAGATGAGGTGGCGGTGGTGGGTATTGCTGAGTGAGGACAGACAGGAAGGGCAGAAACCAACCCAGGAGCTCTTTACCTGCTCCGCTGCAGTGGGTAGAGATGTGGTTGTGTACCTTTACATTGAGCAAAGGCTACAAAGGATTTATCCAGGAAGAAATCAGTGTTCAGTGATCAGGAGGTGGGCGCACATTTCATTCACAGAAATTCTCCTGTAGAGAATGCCTCCCCGCCCCCCACCCCTTGCAAATACAGCTGACTGTGAGGTGCAGTGTTTTCCTGCATTCATCGCACGGAGGGACACATTATTGCCACTGGCTCTCCAGTTTTGCGCTCAGGGAAAGTGGCCAGAAGGGAAACTCTCTTCCACCCTGGTCCTCTTCTGGAGCTCACCTTTTCTTTCCGGGCTGTCTCCCTATATCTCACACACACACACACACACACACACACACACTTTGCTAGCTTATTTCCTGATGTTACCTTTCCTCCAGTGCCAGCCTGTCTCTCTTCATATGTGAAGGGCCTTCTATCCATTCCCCGCCCACTGGGGCCGAGCGGTTTTGGGGCTTTATGCATGCCTCTCCCTCCTCCCCGCCACCCTGCCTCCGTGATGAAGGGTGCACTTGTCCTCCTGTGGCCTTGCTTCTTCCTAGGTACACCACCCGGCACCTCAACGATGATACCACGTCTAAGCAGATCCGGGCTTTGCTGCAATGAAGCTTCCTGGAACAGCCGTTCACCAGAGACCCACATGAGAAATTCTTCATGGCACCTCCAGCAGAAATTTTAACGTTGACATGTTGCTATAAATAACCATTGGCCATCATATCCCTCATTTTGTAAAAAAAGAAGAAGAAGTTGAAGAAGAAGAAGAGCAGGGGAGATTTTAAATGAATATATATATATATATATATATATACAGAATAAATAAAGATATATAGATACATACATAGAGAGAGAGAGAGAGAGAGACAGAGCGAGAACTACAATAGATGATCCAATTCCAAGATGCTCCCCATTCAGTGCTGTGGAAGCGCAGGGTCTAGTCTCTTGCCTCAAGTGACTGTGCTGTGCGGATTTCAGTCCCATCCGTGCTGGAGTGACCTCAGTTCTAAGAAGGTACCAGAGTTTGAAGGACAAGATTTGGTTCCAGGTCCCTCTCAGAGTGGCATATAATTTCTTTGGAGCCTGGAGGAAGGTTTCTTCCAAGCCTTCAAGGGTCATAAGATGGATCCACAATCAAGCCCAGATGCCAGGAAAGTGAGAAGGAAGGAGGGTGCTCTCTTACCTGAGATGTAAATAACACATCTGGAAAAGGTTGATTGGAGATGAATGAATGGGTGTGAGCACCATCATTAAGCCTTCAATTCTGATTCCATTCTTAGTGGCTGTCATACCTTTTAGATTTTTAATATGAACAACTGCAACCACCCACCTGTTATTTTGTACATTTTTGTGTCAAAATAAAACAAGAAAACTTAACTTAATGTGTGGGAGATCAGCATGGCTTTCTGCTTTGCTTTGATCAAGGATGGCTGTTTGTCAACACTGGTTGGGTCTCTTGCCCTGAATACAGCCTGCACAGTTAAGCTGTCCTCTTTTGTATACCAGACCCTTCCCCAGTTAGGGACAATTTTTAAATCACGTTGCCACCAGCCACCAGCAACCTTGTAAGGCTGAGGAAGAGTGCTCCAGGTCAAAGAGATACACAAGGAGGCATTTCAGCTAAGACCTTACATCCCACCATCTGAAGACCAGAGTCCTTCCATCGGGCTGGACAATTTGACAAGTGAAACTTCTCAGGATTCTCAGGACGGTGGGACGTAAGGTCCTGGTCAAAATGCCTCCTTGTTCCTTTTTCTATAACATTCAGCCAGAATCTGCCCTTTTCTAACATAATCCCGTCAGAATTCCCATTTCTAGAACAGAGAACCATATTTTGCCTTCTTTGGAACATAGTTTCAAGCACTTTAAAAGTGCTGTCATACAGCACACATAGAGAGGTCTTTTCTCAGGCTGAACATACCTGGGCTCATTCCTTCAATCCTTCTTCAAAGGCCTTTGGCCCCTTTCATACAGAAGGGTAGCATTGATCCAAGACTGGCACCACCTTTGCATGTCCTGACAATGCTGAGGGGTTCTGGCAGTTTTCACCCCTTAATCTGAATTCCTTCTGCAGAGCTCCTGCTCCAGAAGAACCGCCATGAAGCTTTGCAGCATTTTCCTTGGCACAGCAAGGTGCACCGTTTTCATTGGGTGCCTCCTGGGTTTGGGTTTTAGTTATTCTTAGCATCCTTTGCCAACTTCAGCTTGTGCTGAGCTTTCACTTTCAGGGTCCCAACTCTACCAGTTCAGGCTCCCGGTCTGTACTTCCTTATCCCTCTTCCCATCTCCTCTGTGTGTCCTTCACAAGCTCTTTGTGCAGCCACATGGCCTTTCATTTTCCCCCTACCTGGAATTGTATGTAACTGTGCTTTTAGTATCTCCTTCTTTAGGATCTCCCACCCACCCTGAGCTCCAATTCCGATTAGCATCTCCTACCACAGAAGCTTACTCATCCTTCCCCTGAGTTCATTAAAATCTACTTTTCTGAAATTAAACTTACAACTACACTCAGGCTTAGTTCCTTTTAAAATAAACAGTCTCAGTATTACACACTCACATTCCCAAATGTTACTGCTATGTCCATGTTTTGACTTTCATAACTTGTCCCTCACCATGGCACAAACAATCCCAGAAACAACCACCACCACCTCCTTCTCCTCCTCCTCCTCCTCCCCCTGCATGTTCCCCAGAAATTGCCTTCATTTAATTCCCGACCTATATCTGAGATACCTTAAAGTCATCCTTAGCTCTTTCAGGGTTAAAGTTATGTATTTCCCACTTAAGCCAGCTACAAGCCATGGCATTTCTGTCATGAGTACAATGAGTGCTTCATTGACCATTTATTCAGTGTTGCAGTCAGGTGACCCTTAGGGGTGGAATCAGCTGGCACCTGTTGGCCTTTAGGCAGGTGTTGGCATATTTCTTTCCCCCTAGTTCCTGGGCATTATCTCTGGGCAGCAGAGGATGTGGTTCCTTCAAACCGACTTTTCCCCTGTACTCACCAGATCTCTTGAACTGATCCACAGCTTGGAGACCCGGATCAGCCTGAACAGCAGCTGACCAGTGGTGGCATGTGAAGTGGGAGGACAACTTCCTCCATGCCTGTCAGCTGTTGTCTGGACTGCTTTTGAACTTCCAGAACACCACCGTGTTCAGAAGCAGCCCAAACAACAGCTGATGGCTGTGGCGGGGAGCAAGATTGCAGTGTAAAACGGCAAAGAGAAAGCCAGCTCATACAATTTCCTCCATACCTGTCAGCTGTTGTTCAAGCTATCAGGTATCTGGATTGATCTGGATCAGAGGAATTGTATGAAAAGCCTGATCTCTGCTTTCACCAGCCATCTCTCCCAGCCAGAGAAGCTGAACCTCAGGCTGGGAGAGGTGACAGGTGAAGGGATGGGGTGAGGGGAAGAAGAGTTCTGACAGATGGTTAAACCTGCAGATCTAGGCTTCTGCCAAAGCTATCATCAATCAAAACAATACTGTGAATGTGGATGGTTCTCCTACCTGCTGTTGACATTGAGAGGGAGGGAGGGGCGGCAGCCTTCTCTGCATGGAAGATGTGGACACCATTCTCCAGCTACAAACCAGAACAGAGGCAATGGGAATTGGCAAGGGGGACAGCAAACTGTTGCTGGTTTGAGACAAGTGGAGGGCACTTTAACTGAGCTGTTGGAAGAGCCCTAATTAGCCAATCCTCTTGTCCCTTTCTCCATCCTCTGAAGGAGAAAATTGTTAGGGTGACATGTCAAGAGTGTCCTGGTAGGACCATGATTGGCAGAGTCAGACTCCCAACAAATGTTGGGGTGATTAAAGTCCTCCATTCTTTTGACTTTGTGCCTCTTCGAAAGATCTGCAATTTGCATTTGGAAGACATCATCCACAGCTTGGCTGTTTGGTTGGTATCCAGATCGGCAACGATGCTGCTTTTATCCCTTCTTCCCATTTTTAAGAACTCAGATGCACCCAGCAGCAGCACCAGGTTATTCCCCTGGATTCCTCGGATATGAATCCTCTATAGAGAACAGCCACGAACTTTGTGAATCAATGTTCTTGATTTTGTTACTGAATGGCTTAATAGGCTCCAATGTAGTGACTCTGCCACTGCTGCAGTGGGCTGGTCCTTCTCTGAAGTGCTTACTTTGGGTTGCCAACCCACGTAGGACTCAGCTGAAAGCCCTCTTGATGGAACTCACCACAATTTGCCTAAACAGACTCTTCACAGCTTCTGGGAGGCACAGCTGGGCAAAACTTGGAGTCCGGACTGCGAACCCTGCATGCTGCCTGAGTTGCCGCTCTCGGCTGCTAGATGGCTCTGAAGGCCCACAAACGCTCTCCTAACAGCCTCGCAGTGGAGCTTCCAGGGGACAACAGAAGAAACTAGGGCATCTCTAACAAAGAAAAGGAGCACTGAGGACAATTTCCGGCAAGACCACATCGACTCCACTGCATCACTAGAGCTTAGCTTGGTGGTTTCTAAAACTCTAGGAGTCTCTCTGGACTCATTCACCTTTCCGTTTTCACGTATTCTTCTAAGAGTTTTATTTTGCAGATGTTCATTATAGCCTAGTAGACAATTCTTGGTGGCCTTATGCTGCAGACAATCCTTAACCTCAGGTTAGTGATCAAATGATCACAAAGCAACCCAAGCCTCTTCCTTGGATGACATCTTAATGCCACACTGACTGCTGTCTTTGGGTGCCAAAAATAATACTTCTGAAAAAGTGTAGCGCCTGTACCCCCAGTAGGCTATCAGCATGAGTTTAACTGGTAAACCTGGGTTTCACTGCATATGTGTGAAGAGCTCCTAAGGCGCAGTCTTAAGACTATAAGCTGCTTTGAACCTCTGTTTATGCCACACAGAACTAAAAGTTACTAATGCAGTTGAAATACAGCTGCTGCTGTGTATTTACATTAAACAAAATTTAAGCACAAATGGCTTTCTGAGAAGATACCTGTATGCCTGGGAGGAGGCTCCCGTAACTGTCTTGGGATAGGTTAGTGCTTAAGGGCCCTCCAGGGAGGGATGTCCAAAGGCTTCTGGGACCCAACCATCTGAGAAGGTGGTCACCATGGCCTTTCCTGTTTCTCGTCTGAAATAACAGGACGCTCCTCTACAGGCCCTGACCAGTGAGCCTCTGAAACCGAGCACAGGGGGCACCAGAAGAGCATCTGGCGAGACTCAGGTTCTGCAGGAGGAGCCCCTGGGATTCCTGATTATGGCCTTGGAAAGCACCGATCTAAGCTCATAGCAGCACGGAGGTGTCTCCTTAGTTATTCCGAGGGAGGGGGAAGGGCTGCCATTCTGCCCTGGACCCTCATTTTCGGAGATCCTGATGAGGCCTTTTATTCCCACTGTGGGCCACTATTACTCAGCACAACCTCCTCCCAGTTTAGCCCTGGTAGCTGTTCCCCGAATGGTCTCTTTTCAGGGCAAAAGTCTGCATTCCGAGAGCTCCCCTTCCCAGTGCGCGCAAACAAATACCTTTGCCGCCAAACCTGCAAGACTTTCCCGCCCAAGATTTACCTGCCCTGAACTGCATCGTCTGACCTAACTTGGAGCGGCATTGTTTGCGGAAAATGCCTTTGAAAAAATGTAAAATGATCAGGGAACACCTTCGTGTGGCACCAGGCCTGAATGAGGGGTCAGCCAGTTTCTTCAGCTGTAAGTCTGGACCTAAAATAAGTGAAGTGCAAACAAACGTGCTTGGCAATTTTTAAAACTTTCCCAAAGCTGAAACGGAGTTATGTCTCATCAGCACAGAGCGCCGGTGCCGGCCATCAAGACTAGCTGAGGGCTGCCCAAGAAAGTTCATTCTTCCCATCTCCGAACTCCACCAAAGAGCCCCCACTGGCATCCCCCCTTCCCTCAGAACCACTTATAAACTGCACCCACGTTAAGTGGCACCCAAGAGGCTGCTTCCCAGCAGACAAGAATTAAGCCTGGGGGAGGCGGGTCAGAGAGAGGAACAAGAGGAGGTGGTCCTCCTTCCAGAGCCACAGCCCTCTGATGTTCAGGGATGTCTGCAGGGTGTGGTAAAAAAGTCAAGATGGCAGCTGTGATGTTGTGATCAAAGCTCCACCTGTTTTTCATATGTGTTGCACACAACACTGTGGGTATCATTCTGACTTTGGCTGCCCTACCTTGTGGACAGCCCTGCTGTTTGCTTGCTTCTTTTGGTACCCTAACAGGATGAAATGAAACAGCCAGTGCTAGGAGTTTCTTTTCCTGAGGGCAGAGGTATTTGGGGATGTTACACCTTTGATATTCTCTCCTTATTTATTCATATATTGAGGGAGGTTGGATTAGAATAAGATGAGTATGGTCTTAAAATTGGAGGAAGAAACATCTACAGGTAGTCCTCGCCTACTGTAATTGGGACTGGGAACTCCGTCGCTAAGTGATGCGGTCATAAAGCACATCACATGACCACACCAACTTACAATGGCAGTTGTGGCAGTCCCAGTTGCCATCACTAGGCAAATCCTGTGGTCACGTGATCACTATTTGTGACCTCCTGCCAGCTTCCCCATTGACTTTGCCTATTGGAAGCCGGCAGTGAAGGTCGCAAATGGCGATCATGTGACCGTGAGGACCCTGTAACAGCCGCAACTACGAGGAATGGTTGCAAGTCCCCTCATTCAGCACAATCGTAACTTTGAACAGTTGCTGAATGACTAGTCACTGAACAAGGACTACCTGTATAAGATGCGCTATTCTGATGACACTACTGTAACAGCAGAAAATGGAAAGGATCTGCAAGCCCTAATAATAAAAATCAAGAATACAGTGGAAAAAAAGCGACTAAAATTAAATATAAAGAAGACCAAACTAATGACAACAGGTAGAACAACAAGCCTTAGAATTGACAAGGAAGATATCAAAGTGGTGAATGGCTTCTGCCTTTTAGGATCAACCATCAGCTGTAAAAGGACAGTCAAGAAACACATCACAAACTAGCAGCGAAGGCCTTGGCAAAGGCATTCAGAAGCTCGGATGTGTCTACAAAGATCAGATTCATGCAAGCCACGGTATTCCCTGTGACACCCTATGAAAGTGAAAGTTGGTTTGTGAAGAAGCAGGATAGGAACAGTATTGATGTTCTTGAATTTTGTGTTGGGAAGACTCCTGAGTGGATAGCCCACAAAACAAGCCAACGGATCAGCCCAGAGTTCTCACTTGAGGCACCAGTGACCAGGCTCCATTGACCCTACTTCGGACACATGATGCGAAGACCCAGCTCTCTGGAGGAGGCTCTGATGCTGGGAAACTGGAAGGAAAGAGAAGACGAGGAGGACCAGCAGCCAGGTGGAGGGACTCAGGTACAGTGACTATGGGTGCATCTTTGGCAGACCCGAAGGGCTGCGTTGGGACAGATCCCCCTGGAGAAAATCTATTTATGTGGTTGCTAAGAGTCAACACCAACTTGATGGATGACACATAAGCAGTCTAACATTTGATTTTAATATTTCAAGCTTAACATTTCTGTTCAGTTTCCCACCTAAAAACGCAAGAGACTCACAACTTTGATTTTAGGTAGCTTGCTGTCAAATGTTAATGGTGCTGTTGGAGAGGTTTTGAGGATTTGAGAATAGGGGGTGCTTACTCCTACTGTAAAGAAGGGTGCAAAATGTGCCACTCAGGGATAGCATTTGGCCCACCAGCCTCCTGTTTGGGGATCCAGGCTCAGGTCTTTATTTTGCATTTTTTGAGGTTTCAGGATTAAAGGGTAAAATGGATGCCCGGGACCTCGCAGAAGCCCAAGGCACCCCTTTTGCCCCTTGCTATCCCCAGGAAGGGAGTTGTCCTCACATACATTTGGACGCAGCCCTGCAGCTTCTTGGTGCCACTTCCAGCTGAAAGAAGGCACAGGCCCACGTGTGAAGGCTGCGTGGCAAAGTTGCCATCAGATGCTGAAAGAAGTGCAGAGAAATCAAAGAAGCTGCGAACTGCACGGGCGGAGGAGCAGGGGAGGTATCCGTTGCCGCAGGCAGTTCCTCCGATGGTTGAGCCAAGCACAGGAGGGGTGCACACTTACAGACGCAGATGCAGACACAGACACACGCACACACAATCTACTCTGCCACCAGATTTCAGCTGCGATGTGCAAAGTCCCACCTCCGGTGCAATCCTGCAAGCAGCCGGCCTCACCGAAGTGGAGAAGGAGACTTTGTGCTCGTCCTTGGCCAAACGGATTTGCCAGCGCCCTTGAGGGGTCAAGCCCTGCCCAGACCTCTCAGACAGAGGCTTTAAGGCAACCTGCTAAAATAATCAGTATTATCTGGGTAGAAGCAGAGAGAGAGAGAGAGAGAGAGAGAGAAAAGGCCACCTAGTGTGGGCCTGAGAGAAGACCACTTCAAAGCCTCAGCACCCTTCCTGACTCACCCAGGGGCTTTGCTCACACAACAGCCGTAGCCAAGTTGCGTAAAGGCCCAGCAACTGCATTTGCGTCCCTCGGGTTATCTTGATTTGGGACATGCATAAAAACAGGTGGGTCACCTGTCGCAACCACCATCTTAACTTTTTGGAGCATGCCCTGTGAACAGCCCCCCCTTGCCTGGCCCCTCTGCAGTGGGCTCCACTGGGATTGGCACTGCCAGCTATGGACCCAGGCTGCTAACCCCCCAGTATTTTTCTGAGGACCTTTTATACCAGGCAGGGGCTAACCCTGGTCTGAAAGCAGGTGAACTGATTTCTCGTCCTCCTGATTTCACACCTCCCTCCCTCCCGAGAGGGGAGGGCAGGGTGGACAGCCAGTGGATTCCCAGCCACTCTTGCCGCCTATACAGCAGCAGCAGCAGCTGTCTGGGTCTGGTCCAGAAAAAGAGAGTGAGTGACAAGTGCCTCTGCCACTCCTTTGAGCAAGTGGCTAAGCATGTGCTGCCCAGGCAGGAATGCAAAGCCACTACTCAGAGGCGTCCTCTGCAGTGTACCAACCTCTGGCCGGAGGAGAAGCAGCTGCGGTTTGGTGCTGAGCTTCCTGCTTGGGCTTCACATCTGCCACATTTCAGGCTACCATTCCCAAGTGGCGAGTTGTCCCGCCCAGGACAGCCAGGAGGGTCTGAGGCCTCCCACAAAAGTTCAGGGAGAGAGTTGTTGCAGGGCACTCGTGTTCCTGGACAGCCCTGGGGACAGCTGAAGTCCAAGCAGCAGCCCTGGCCCTTTCCGCCTCTTCCTTCCCAGAATTTCTCACGCCTGTAGTGCAAACTTTTCCTCCCTCACCTTAGTATCTCCATGAGGACCAAGGTATAATGTGGTGCATGGGGGCAAGAAAAGTGGCAGCCTTTGCCATTCTCTGTGGTGGCATATATCAGGAATCGCTGTAGACCAGAAGACACTCAATCCCCCTTTTTACTGCTACCCCACCCTACCCCACCCCACCCCGTAGAAAACATGCTTTTGAAATTCAGTGGCAAACTGTTGAACGAAAATGGTGCAATTTCCTGTCCATATTGGTGGGAAACCAAAATCAAAATACCGAAAATGGCATATAAGCAATTAGAGAAGCTGAAACTAGGTTAAAAGTGCTTTCAGGTTCAATTCAAGGTAATTGCTGTGGCCTTTAAAGCCCCACATGGCTCAGAACCTCAATATCTATAGCAGTGTTTCTCAGCCTCAGCAACTTTAAGATGTGTGGGCTGGGGAATTCTGGGAGTTGAGGTCCACACATCTCAACATTGCTGAGGCTGGGAAACATGACCCACGGGGCCACCTGCTCCCCGTGAATTTTGGGTGCTCAGGACGACTGGGAAGGGTAGGCTCACGCCAAGGCCGTCCTCTCAGAATGGCCAGCCTCAGAGGCTGCAGAGCTGAGCCTTCTCAGCTGCAGCCCCTTTTCTTTGGAGCAGCTGACCGCCTAAGATCAGACCAACTCCCACCTGCTGAGAACAACTTCAAGAAAGCTGTTAAAACCTGGCTTTTAAAGACGGCCCTGAGAGCGGAGGCGGCAGGAGCAGCGGGCCCCGTTTGATCTCTGAGCGTTCCTTGGATGCTGTAGCTTTTTATAGTTCTAGCTGCAACTGTGAATGGTTATTTTCTTCTACTGATTTCTTTTCTTTTTCTTACTAATTTTCTTAGTTAACAAGGGGCAGGTAAACCACTCTGGCTAGTGGCATAAAATCCCAGGAAATGCAACGCAATGCCACACAGTCCTCTTCTGAGAGCTTCCCAAATCCCAGCTCTTTGTCTTTGTGTCAGTTTTCCTCCCCCTGAAATAACCGGCCCCTCAGCCCACGGCCTGGGCTGCCCTCTGGCTAATGCCACCCACCTCCTTGACTGTGCTGCCCTCGCCGGCTTCACCTGAACGCTCATCCCTTCCTCCCGCCCGGCCTCTTGTTTACTCTGGGTTGTGCCACGGGGAGGGATGAGGAAGAGAAAGTTGAGGGTTCGCTCCCAGTTCCAGCTTTGCACAACACTGGTGTCAGCAATCATGGCAGCTGCATGGTTGTGCAATCTACACTTGGAGGGGGCTGCTCCAGGATCTCCCAGATGTATCTGAAAGCTTGGTGGTCTTGCCTTCAGGAATCCACCAGATTTGAGGGGTGCCCGAACAACTCGTGCATCAGCCAAGGTACAGTTCCAGACTGGGCCAACTGAGGCTTCTCCCCTGGAGGTCCCCATCCGCCCCTCCTCCGCCTCCTCCGGGTTGGGGGTTCTGCTTTCCATCCGCACCAAGAGTCGGCTGGCTCTTTCTCTCTGGCACACCCCTCCCCAGCAACTTCCTATCTGCAGATATATTGCAACAGTCTCCCTCTTCTTCACTTTTGACAAACCTCCCTCCCGGCTCTTGATGTCTGAAATGAAACCAGTGTTTGGTGATGGGCAGGGGAGGGCAGGGGAGGGCAGGGCCCACCCACCGCGAGCACATCATGCACAGGATGGATGTCAGGCCTAGCCCGAGGAACTGCAGGAGACCATGCAGGTTCTGTCCAGCAACGTTTATTAGCTACAACCTCTATCAAGAATCTTCCCAGACTGAAAACTCTGTTCCCACAGTAGCTATGAAAACAGAGTGAACTCCTCAGGGAGGTGCCAGCCTCGTCCTCTTATCTCTCCCTCGCCCCTCAGGAGACAAAAGAGGATGCTTGCCTCCCTGAGTCTGGCCTTCATAATTCCATTCCATCACAATGGAAGCGCTTCCTCTTGGGTCCTTAAGGGCACAGGTTCTCGGGGCCAAAACCTCGTGGGTCGTCCTTCTGGATCTGTCCACCTTTCCTGTCCAGGCACAGAGCTGCTCCTTTGTGGCCTGTTGCCTCTGGACACCAGAGCTTTCTCCGTGGGGCTGCCCAGAGGCAGGATGCCTCCTGGACCCAGCGCTTCCCTTCCCTTTCTCAGAAATTCAGACAGACTTTTGAGCTTGATGTAGGTGATCCTGTCTAAGCAATCTCAGCTGCTTCTGTGTTTTGGTCTTAATTTCATCCTGTCTCAGCATTCCTACCAGTTTAGGAGTTTCAGGTTCATTCCGCTGCTGATGTGCTTTCTAATCCCCAAATCCTTTTGCCATAAATAAATCCCGTTCTCCTGAAGGTGCAACAACACTAATTTACTGATTTTACCTCCAACAGATGACTCTTTTCCAATTTTGACTGAAAATTATTTTACATGATCCTGTGGTGTTTTCCTCCACAATGTTTTATTTGTTGTTCCCGTAAGTTAGAAGCAGGGGTGTCCATGGGGGGAGTTAAAAAGGTCAGGCTGGTGACCATGACCACACAGTTGAAATCCCCGCCCCCAAATGTAATTTTTGCAATGCCTGTAAAAAAGGGACGGGTTTTAATTGTGCAGCTGCAGCCCTGTTTCTAGCCTGCAGCCCCATCTGTAAGGCGGCAATCCCGCCGGAACAGCTCAGAATGGCCCCTCCTCTCCAAAGGAAGCGGGCCTTGGAGGCAGCCCAGCTCTTCTTGGGACCAGCGCCTTCCCAAGCAGCTTCCGAGGAAGCTTCGACTCCAGATGAGCAGCTCACGTCCACTCCTTTTTCTCCCAGGCTCTTGGGTGCTCTTTGGCACCCTCAGCAAGGGACAGAGCCGAAGGGCTGGGTGGTGGTGGGCCTGCTCTCGAGAAGGATGGCTGGCACTAACTGGCACGCTCAGCCCTCCCCTCCACGCAGGCAAAATCATAACAGCCCCACACTGAGAATGCACAAGTGAGTGCTGGGGACAGGATTTCTGCTGACGGCTTTTGTGTACTTCGCGAAGAACCTTCCAGGCCAGGGCTCTGCCTCCATCCCTGAGTGCTGAGGACACGGACATGGGGTGACACGCAGTCCCTGCAGCTCCATTTTGCATGCCCCCAGATCACACTGCACAATTCAGTGGCAACATAGCCTTTCCTTTCTTTACTAAGAAAAAAAAAAGGGGGGGGGAGGCACTTTGCCTGGAGTAGCCAAACTGACACAGAAAAATGGTCCCCAAGTTCAAAGGAGGCTAGCTGATGTCTCCCAGATGCTCACCATTTCACCAGCTCTCTGAGAAACTGGTGGCTTTTGCAGTGAAATGAGATGCCCAAGAAAGATATGGGCACAGTGAAACTGCCCATTGCTGACTGGGTTACCTGTCTGGAGGAGATGGCCATGCTGGAGCCTCTTGGCAGCACCTGAAGTTTCAGCACCTGCTATTTGGCCTATTTGATCCCAGTGCTGCTTTTGAAATTCCAGCTATCAGGATTTGGGAGGTGTCGGTGCAGCTCCTAAGCACCTGGCCATCCTTGGCTTGGTTTGGAAGCTAGAGAGAACTGGGGCTGGTGAATATTTGGGCGGGAGATGGGGAAGCTGAAAAACACGCTAGCAGAAGGCAGAAAAAGCCAGCTTTATCTTGTTGCCAAAAAAAAAAAACCCTGCAGGAAGGAGTGGGAACAAGGGCATCTTTCACTTCTCTACCTAAGCCAGAAGTCTACTACTTTGAGAAGACGAAGGGTTAATGAGATAGATGGGAACTACTTAGACAACCTCTGAAACGAGCAGGAATGTGGAGGATTGCTTTAAAGAATGTGAAATAATTTTATCTTAAGATGTTCAACAGACGTTTTTGTTTTGGCTACATTGAGCACCTCAGAGAACGTTTAGTTCAGGTTGGTTGCAATCGCCTTGCTGTGGAGAAGCAACTCAGGAGTGGGAGAGTTGACCCACCCGGCCTGGTCTTGTTGCACCAGCCACACATCATGAATTGGAATCCACAAGAGAGCTAGCGAAGACTTCAGACTGATGATTCCAGGCTAAGGAAGCACGCATCTACAGGATTCATGAACTGCAGGCTTTGTAGATGTGGGGTCTGGTCAAAGGAATGACTACAAAATGGGGGCTATCACATCTGGGCAACAGAAACCCGGAGGGCCGATTGCTGCCAGCTAATGGTTGTCTGGATTTTTGCAGCTTGTATCTCAGGTCTTAACACAACAATGGAAACATCTTATTTTTGGCCACTTGCATTTGCAGATATCCATAATCCCACAGGTCCTTCTATAGCACGGCAGGCAGGCTGGTGCAGGGATTCATCGTCCAGGCTTTCACTGGGAGGTGGGAAGACAAGCTGCTTCCAAAAGACACTTTCTCTCACAGCCAAGCGCATCCCCTCTTTACTTGGACAAGGCAAAACTACCTTTCTTTTTTCTTAGCCAATAATTTACTGTATGTTATATTTCTGATAATAACCCAACTACTAAAATTCTTTGAAGTAATAAGAAGTTACTAAAACAGTAAGAAACAGAAGAGGTAAACAATAGAACACAATTAATAAACCACATAAGAAACAGCAGAAAAGCTACTATCCCAGTATAGTTGAAGGTATTTACATCTTTATTAAATTTATTATGGCTGCCCGCTCCATGAAGCACAGAACGACGTGCCTGTACTTTCTTCCTGGGGCAAGGAAGCCTAATGCCGAAAGGACATCAGCGGGGAAGCCAGGCAGGGTTCCCCGGGGAGCACCAAGCGCAAGCAGGCCTTCTGTGAGAAGGTGCTCTCCCTTGCAGCCTCCCTCCGCGTGCAGAAGAGTCTCTGGCAGAGGCATTCCGTGAGATACGCAGGCCCCAAACCCTTCGGGAGCCCACTGGCAACCAGGAACCGCACTGCCCGCCGAAAGCAGCACCAGCTCCTCTGCCTTTGAACAGCTTGCATTTATCTATCTGATCCACCAATTCTCCGATGAGATCTGCCCATTTGTAGTGCCCCAATCCAGGCCCTCCTTTGCTCTGAGCGTCCTGCTGCTGGAGACCGATAGGCCAGCTGCCTTCGGCACTGTGGCTGCCATGGCTCAAATGGCCCTCCCCATCCACCTGGGCCAAAGGGATCTGCAGGGCAGCCGTCTACCTCACGCAGCACTTCTCTGGCCGAAACGGAATCCTCCGTCCCGTTCCCCATCTTTCTTAACCAGAGCCAGATCCCAAAAGGTTATTTTGTCTTCTTCAACACCATTAAGCAGCTCCTGGTCAGCTGAAACCTATTAAAGCCACCAAAAGCTGCCTTGAAGAGCCTCAAAACGTGCCTCCATCTACTGTTTACTGGAGTGCCATTTTTGTACCCAGCTCCCCAGCCCTGTGCCAGACTCCTCCACACTGCCCAATTTAAAGGACCTTTCCCCACTATTCTCCCCACTGCTGTGGAGGAACATTCCTCACGCTCTCCACCTTCTCACGGAGGGCTCCATGATCAGCTTTGTCAGTAGCAAATTCTCGCATCAAGGGATGCTGACATGGGGGTGAGCCTATTCATCCCTCAGCACCCTGAAAATACTCCCCAACAATACATTTGGTTGGCAAATGAAATGATCAGATATCTATATTCTATCGCAGGTTGGGCAACTTTGGGAGGATAAGGGCCACAGAAGAGGTGGAGCCATGTCAAGATGGGGGGGCGGAGATGGGAGGCGCTCGTCTGCATTTTGCTTTTTAACTGTGATCGGTCTATTTTAGAGATTGAGCTGCTGTTCTCCTGTTTCACAAACCGGTGGGAATCCGGGCCTTCCCTTTTCAGCACTCATAACCAGCAAACCATTCGAGGGCAGGGGCCACTGCAGCTCTTGGACTTTACACTGCCCACCTCTGCTTTGTCGATGTGCCCTACCTGAGGGCTGAGTTTCACTGGGAAATCCCTGGATCCACTTTGAAGCCAAAATCTCAGAGAGGCAGACAGAAAAACAGGGCTGACAACAACGTAAATGGTTTATTAAACAGCAGCTGAGAGCCCAAGCGCAGAGGCTGGTCCTGGGCTCAGAAGACCATCCATCCTAAAGCTGTGTAGGAACTCAGCGGAGGAGCCTTGTGTGGGAAGAGCAAGGCTTGTTCTTAAGCCGCAGCCTATTCCCAATGTCCCAAAGTGAGGGAAACCCCTGGAAAGCAGACTTGGAAAATTGCAGCTCAACTCCTTTTCCTTCAGGACAGGGCATTCAAACCACCCTTGCAGGACACAGAAATTATGTTGTGTTGTTGGCATAAAGTCCTGGAAGGTGCGGCAGGTTAAGCAGTGGGAGGTTTACCAAAGCTTCTCTCCTTGAAGCTGCAGAGAGCTTTCTCTGCATTTGCAGGGTCATGTAATTAAGAAAAAGGCACTAGCATCCACAGTATCAAAATATAAAAATACTGCCTTCATTTAAGGAAAAAAAGGAGTGTAAAATTAGATGAATGCCACAGTATTCAAGTCCAGAATGGCAAATGGGACAGTTAATTCCTGGAAAACAAGAGCCATTTTTCAGACTAGAGTTCCTGGAAAATGGCACGAAAGCACTTGATCTCAGTTCATTCCACACGGAGGGGATCCTGCCCCATCTGTCCCCAGAGCTCCTGCCCAGTCTCGGAAGCATGGCTGGGCCTACGTTTCACAGTCTTCCCCTGGCCCCTCCATCCTCCTCTCTGCAGGAGACTCTGTGCTGCTGCAGCACCTTGCAGAGAGGGAGCCCAAGGCCAAGCGTCTGAGCTTCTTCAGGTGGAAGCGGTGGGACCTGGATTTCAGGTGAGCTGCAACAAGAGAGTCGTTCAGAATATTTATTGCTCCAGAAATGACAAACCACCTTGTTTTTCTAAGTAAAACTGTACAAATCTTTTACCATACATGGGGGTGCAGACTTATTCTGCATAATAGTGGGGTTCTGCAGCCTTCAGAGAAAAAACACTGCCTTTGGTCCAGCTTCCCAGAGGAAGATATCTATCTGAAAATCCATTCATTCTGAATTTAAAGTGATCCAGAGAGACTGGTTAATATCCAAACCTTGCTACAGAGTGAGCTTGGGTTTTGGCAGAAGGATCCTGAGAAGGCAGGTTGAACTGCCCTATTGTAAAATGTCAAGTATTTTCCACCCAAACCACACTCAGTTTCCTGCAACTGGAAAATTGGCACACAGCACAGTACGACCCAAGCAACAGCAGTATTAGATATGCTAGCTGAGAATCATAGGGCCTGGAGTCCTATAGGTAAGGGTTAATTAATTAGGGTGATAAGGGTTAATTAATTAGGGTAATAAGGGTGAATTAAGCAAAAGGGGAATCTTGATGTGACAGAGGAGGAAGGGGGCTGACTATGGGAACACCATTTCTGAATGCTCCCTGTGGAGGAAGAGCAACACAAATAACATCCAAGTCCTTCCAAGAAAAGGCCCAGCACAATCCATGCGTGCCTTCTACTATAGGGACACTTTTGGGAAAAATACCAGGGCATGGGGAGGGGGGCAAATAATTGAAAAATATGATTCCTACCTACAACCTGTTCATCATCTCATTCTGCTCTGTTTGCAAACCAGCACTAAGTTCCATTTAAACTTATATTTAAAAAATCTTAAAACAACAATCAGGAGGAATCTGGTAGTACCTTTTCAGACTAACTACATTTTATTAAAAGGCAAAAGGATTCGTGAACTGCCACTCACTTCATCAGATGCATGGAGTAGCTAAAACAAGAACTGTGGCTCTTTTAAGGAACATTGAGAGAATCTTTGTACTGTGTTCACAGCTTGTTTTCTTTTTAGCTAAGAACACTCCAGAAAGATGCTGGTTTCACCTTTGGTAGCAATTGGTTCCCAACTCAGTTTCCCATTATTCTGCTTGGAAGGGAACAGCTCCTCCCCCCGTCCCAAAGTAGATTCTCTTACAGGATAAGATTTAAGGCAGAGCCTGGCCAACCCTGCCAGTGAGGATGGAGGCTGTGCCCCAGCCCTTGCCACTGCTGTCTCCTCTTCCCTTTGTTTGTGGAGGTGACTGGTTTTGCTGTTCTGCCAGCAAAGAGGAGGGGGGAGGGGGGAGGGGGGTCAAGGGAGAGGCTGAGAGCCCACAACAGATGGTCACTTGCAGTGCAGCTTCCACAGCCCACCTCCCAGCTTGCCAAGCTGCTGCCTAAACAAGCGAGTGGTAGACAATCCTGCAAAAGCCGGTCACGTGGCACAAAAGTTGTGGTGATCTTTGGGGAAGGAGGCCCTTGTCCAGGCTGCTGGGGCCATTCAGCTCCTGCTTTGTCCTCTTCCCCACCCCCGGCAAGCTTTACCTCTCCATTCTCTGTCCCCGATGATGACTCTGCTGCACAGCTCACACAACTGGCAATTCTGCTTGTCCTTTCCCGGTACTGGCTCCAGCGTGAGGGGCTCCCTTAGAGGCTTCTGCCCCTGGGGTGGGGGGGAACGACAGCACAGCAGAGAGAGGCATGCCACAGGCAAAGAGGACCTCAACCTGTCCTCTCTGCTCCTTGAAGGGCAGCAGAGCCTCAGAGCTGAAGACCAAGAGAAGCCAAGCCCCCGCCCTCAAAGAGAAGCTCCTGGCAGGCTCCGAGTTCTGTGATTCAGAGACTAACAAGTGCTCACGGAGCCCTGGCTGGTCATTGGGTGCCAGGGCTGATGCTCCCATCATGCCAGCTTTGTCCCAGATCAGCAATGCTCCAGATGACAGCTCTTTTACTGTATGGGATCTTCAGTTCCCCTTCCTCTGAGCAAAATCAGGTGAACCTGTCTTATTTCTCCATTAAGCATGCTAGAGTTGGGAGGCCCAAATCCAGAGTTGCATCCAAATGGCAAAGAAGGCAAGGAAGTTTTGCCTCCTTCAGAACTCTTTATCAAGCCTGCTGGTGCTAAAAGCAGGGCACAGGGCAAAAGCAGAAGAGTCCAGAAGTCTGGCCAGATGTTTTGGCCATGAGGTCTGCACTTCAGTCTCAAGATGAGGTTGGGGGCCAAATGCTTTAAGCCAAGGGAAGGTGTTACCTGCCATTCAGGGGCAAGGAAACAGTGTTTCTGCTGGCTCTGAAAACATGAAGACTAATTCTTCCATTTATCCCCTGCCCGGGGGGGGAATTCTCACTCTCCTGTTCCTGCCCCATCCTTCTTTTTTGCAGGGATGGGGTAATGTCTTGCCTAAGGGAGGTACTGAAAAACTTTGCTGGGTCTTTCTGGTTCCCCAGAGCTGCCCACTCGCCATCTCTAAGGGCTCCTCCATTCAGGACAGGACACACACTTTGCAAGACAAGGTGGCCTCAGTTCTAGCCACAGTAGGTGCTCCAGGCCAAGGGGCCCTGGGGACCCAGCTGGAGAGTCAAGAGGGCAGCTGCCAGTCAGAACAGGTAATCATTGACAGACTCAAAGTGTGCTGGAGAAAACCCCCCTTCAGGGCGATCTGGTCGTTACCTTCAAGAAGCTCTCCACAATCTGGACAGCAGGTTCCAATACATTCTCATCCCACTGAGAGAGATCAGAGACTTCCAAACCATAGACGGGGGGTACATTTGATCCAGGACCTGGAGGGGCCCATAAAAAAGAGCATCATCAGGTTTAGAAGCAGACAATGCTTATCCTTGTGATCAGAGGCTGCCTTTCTCTCCTTTCCCAGTAAAAGTAGTAGGAAGGGTCAGTAAGGTGTAATGTTGGGGGGGGGGGGGCTAAGGGTGTGCTGAAAGGGGGAGCTATGCTGTGAATATTATGTAGAGTTGCCCCCAGCAGAGTTTGTAGAAACTGACTGAGCCTGCCCCCAAAGGAGAAACTGGCTGAGGGCACACCCCGCCCCCCCGGCTTCTCCCTACTCTCCCTGCCAATGGGCCCCCTGTATAAGCCACCAAGAGACTAGCCCTGGGCCAAGGGGGCAGTGCTTCTTCAGCCATAAGAGGACTGGACCCTCCCCCTCGTGCCTGTTCAGAAAGACATGTTTATCCTGATGCGTGTTTCTTTCAATCTGAGTGACGCATTATTTTACTCTTTTAATCTACTACGTTGCTCTATATGGCTGGTCTCTTAGCTGATATTATATGGTTTCTATACACAGTGAGGAGAAAAAGATGCTGGTCACCCATGGCTGGGGCTGTATGGAAACAGCCTGGCGGGGGGGTAGGAGAAGGGTTTCCAGAAGGATTACAGTGAGCTAGTAACTGTGGCATCTCGAGGAGGCAAATTTTCTGCTTTAAATAACAGACCAGGTGCAGGAGAGCCAGACCCTGCTCTTCTGAATCCTGCCCCGGACGCAAGGCAGTGCAGTGCGGCTGTCTGTCCAGAGTCCAGATCACAGGAGAGGGTGCAGTTCTCTCTCAAGGCGGTGACCCGCACCTGCCAGTTGGCAGGCTGACTCTAATAGCAGCAAGACAATGGGCCTCCCAGTGCCAAAATCTGAGCAGGTGATGCCTTTGATTGCCCTGACCACAAAGCCTGGCTCAGGCCACACCTGTCGGCTGCCTGGTAGAGAAGCGAGCGCGGGCTGCTCAGCACCTGGCCCGGGAAAGGCACTGCCACGGGCCCAGTCTGCCTCCTCTCTGCTCCGCTCCGCGGGCTCTGTGCCGGCTCCACGCCCTTCTCCTGAACCCCCCAAGAATCCTTCAACTAGCGCTCCCCCCAGCTGCCATCTCTGGCTCCCCTCCAAGCCTGGGGTGAGGTGGGATGGTCCAGCGGGGGAGGGGGAGGAAAGCAGTTTCATGCCCCTCTGGCAAGGAGCGAGCTGGATCTGGGAGAACGGCTGTCAGTTGGGGCATCTCCCTCCATCTGGCCCAAGAAGGAAAAGCAGAGTGAGCATGAGGCTCCTCTCCCTGGCATCACTTGCTTCACCACCCCGCCCTTGGGTATCTTAAGTGGCTGCAAAAGGGCAGCTCCTCAGGCACGGCCAGTCTGGAATAGAGCCTTCCAGAGGGGAAGGCACTCTGCACAGGCTTAAAAGAACTCCAGCCCTTACCATTGTTGCCCGTTTCCCAGAACAGAACCCTGGCACTTGAGTGACTTGCAGAGCAAGCTTTGGCTCAGATTAGCGTGCCCGGCACGCCACAGATGCCAGGAGGCCAAAGAAGAGACGAGGCGCCTGTCGCTCTCCCGGCCAGCTGAGCAAAGGAGCAGCAGGGACTTACGCCTCAGGAACCGGTTCTGGACCCACTTGTTTTGCTTCCGGGCGTACCTCTTGGTCACTGTCCTGAAGGCCTGAATGGCTGAAAGAGTTCAGGGAAAGGTCACAGTGGAGCCGCAAGAGACTGGCCCTGGCAGGGAGTACAGTCGCGCCAATACAAGCTGGTTTCCCAGTGGTGTGGGGAAGGCACCGTGAATTCTTTGTGCGACACCCCATTTATTTCCGCTGACCCAGCCGCATTTCAGAGTGTCGGAAAATGTGTTCCACCCCCCAGAACATGCATTCGCCTGTTACACCAAAGGCTCGCCTAATTCTCTGGCCTGCCAATCAAGCATATCCACACCCTGCTCCCCAGAAATGCCTTTCCCCCAAACAGATCCTCACCTTGGTCCAGCAACTGGCGTCTCACCTCCTCTGGACTCTTGTCCTCGGAAATCAGGTACTGGTGGAATTCCTTGAAGCCAATGGACTGGAAAATGCCCTGCTGATAATCCTGGCTGGGGAAAAGGAGCGAGAAGCGGGTGGCCAACATTTCCTGCACACGGCTGTTGATCACTAAGGCGGAATCTGGCCTCCTGAGCCCCTGGCTGTGACCCAGGCATCCCATCTGAGGCCAGCTCAGTCCTTCCGAAGGAGGAACGGGCTTGGCTTGCTGTTCTCCACCCTTGCCAGAGTCCACCTCCCAAGCAGGACCAAGAGGCCTCACCTGTTCTCAGCCACCCTCTCCTGGTTGTATTGCCGGTGAAAGTTCTGCAGCTCCTCCAGCAGCCCAGCCTCCAGCATCACATCCACCCGCTGGTCCAGTCGTGCCTCCAGAACTGAGGGAAACCCAGCAGATGAAAAGGTCAGGTTGCAACCTACAAAGGCTCTGGAAGGTTCACATAGGTGTCAGCTCCACAGTCACACTCAGCAGCACATGCACAGAGAATAGCTGCAAGCCACACAACTTGACCACAAGAAGAAAACTGCACATGTTTCCAGAAGGACCTGCACGGTCATGCTTCTCGACCTCCTTCAGCCACCCTCACCAGACCCTCCCTCTTCCTTACCTGCCTGTTCTGCGTAAAGCCACAAGATGCAAGGGTTGGGATACTTCAGGGGCCCCCCCAATGGCCCTCCCCCTTTTTCCTCATGCTGCCGTCGCAGCAGCTCACTGTGGGGGATTCCTGTTTGTTCAAACAGCTGCAAACTCCTACAGGCACAAGTGGGAGAGAGAGAGATTTAGGGAGTGTCAGCTTGGAGGGCACTCAGCCACAGCCACCTCGGGGCAAAGAATGGCACCAGATCAGAACCGAAAAGGGAAAAAGTGCCAGAGAATGACGCACTTGCAGAAACAGCAAGACCATACCTGCTCCCTGCTGAAAAGAAGGACAACACTGATCTGGTGGGCAATGTCCACCAGTGGGAATCCCTCCAAGCCACCTGGAGGAATGCAGAAACCCGGAAGCGCTCCAACATTTTTGCTGAGCGCTGCAGGAGCTCCAAAGAGGCTGCCACTGACTCCCGCAAGTGGGGGATGGGCAGATCAGAAGCGCATCGATTCCAGGCAAAAGCATCAGGACTGCGGAAGCTTCACGCTCCAGAGGCCCAGAGACCCTCCGTTAGCTGGAGCCTGGGCCATACGTTAGGTTTCCTCCTCCCTCCAAACTGTGCAGCATTTCCCAGCCTTTGGGATACAGTTAGAGTTGGTTCCTTATTCCCAGATGGGCAGAAGTTCAGGCTTGGACAGCAGCAACAAGTGGGCTCTCTCCTTAGAGTGACTGGGGGCTGCAGTTACTCTGGACCAGGGACTGCCTGGGACTGCACGCTCTGCTAGAGAGGCCCTGGGTCTGCCTCAGGCCATCCTTGCAGGGCAGCCCAGCCTTCTCAATCAGGCGCCTCCAGACTCTGAATGGAATCAGAAGAGCTCTTCCACAATGCGTCTGCAGGGCGCCACAGGGGGAGTGAGGAGAGTCCAGAGCAGACGCTGGGCTGCACTGCCAGCATCGTCAGCTCCTTTTTCAGGCTGCTATGCCCAGCCTTGACTGCCCCCCAATCTCAGTTTTTCCCCAAGCAAATCAGAATGAAATCTTGGGGCTACTGAGGAAGGTCTGCCCTTGGCCGCACTCTAAGTGAGCAGGGCAGGGGCTCCTCCGCCCGTCTCCCAGGCAGGGCAGGGTTGGGAAGGTTGGGCAGAAGAGCAAGCCAGGGCCGGTCGCAACCTGCTTCCCACGCAGCCAAGAAGCCACTCTCCTGGTAGGGCAACTCCAGCTTGCACAACCAGTGCAAAACCCAGAGCAGCCACCCTGCCCAGCCCAAGATTCGCTTCCCAGGCAGCTTGAGCGTGACAGAGCTGCTGCCCTCAAGGCAAGGGGGTGCCGCTTGCTACGGGCCAGAGAGGCAGCTCTGAACTGGGGTCACAGGAGATTGGCTCCAGCCTCGATGCTTCAGGATCACATGGGGGCTTCCTGGGGGGAATGGAGGAGCATGTCCACAAATCAAGAAGGCAGCTGTGATCACATAATTGAAGCCCTGTTCCATTTTTACGTGCAACAGATGCAATTGTCTGTGTGACCACAATTGCCATCTTGACTTTCTTGACCCCCCCTTGGGTCCCTCTGTGATTACAGCTGTTGGGGACTGCTGGCACAGGGTGCTAAGGGGCCTGGGAAGCTCCTGGCAGAGTTTAGGGATACCAACTCAGGGCCATGTCAGACGTGTCTGCAGATGTGGTCAAGATGATGGCCCAATCAAAGGTCCACCCATTTTTTATGTGACTGCCATCTTGATTTTTTTTTACCATATCCTGCAGACCCCCTCCGGCCACAGCCGTCTGCTTGGGTGACTTTGGAACAGGACAGGCACTTTGTTTATCGTGGGGGTGGATGGCCTCTTTGCCCCCCCCTTTTCAGCAGCCAGCAATCACAGGGGGCACAGCAGCCACATTCCCCCAGAGGGCAGGCTGGCAATGTTGACCCACTTCTCTCCGTTATATTTTTAAAAGAAGCTGAAGAACTGCACTAAGCCTGCAGGAGATAAAAACCACAACTTTGCTTCTCATTTTTCAGAAAAGTTGCTCTGCTATCACTCGCCATCTGTCACCAGGTATCAGAGGGCAATCAAGATGGGCTTTCAGGCTGTAAATGAAAGGGTTGGTGGGGCCACACAGCCAACAGGTACGCTCCTGACCCAGAAAGTGTGAACTAAAATGGGGAATAAGTTCTTCCAAAGACTGTGACCCACAGCAATTAAACAGAGTCTCCATCACCAGAGGAACTCTACCATGGGGGACAAGCAAGAGGTGAGAGCGGGTCTCTCTCTCCCCAGCCTCTGGAGTGCTAAGGGCATTTGGGGAACAAAATGCTCTTCCAGAGGAACCTGCAGGTCTAATTCTCTGTCTGGGGTCTGTAGCATTTGGAGAGCACTGGCTCTCCCTGTTGCTGGCTCCATTTCTGTGGCCTCCAGAAGGGTGAGTGGGAGCCTGCCCTCCCCCCGCTATCAGCTGTTCAACTGACCTGATTATTTTGCGCTTATTATGGGGGTGCAGTTTGGCTGCCATGTTAGGGTCCACCAAATTCAGCCGGTGGTGGAGCTCTTGACTCTCCAGATTCTCAAGCTCAGCTTTCCACTCTGCAGTTGCCACTGCTGACTCTGGACCCCTGGCTTCTCCCTGGAAAGAGGATTACACACAAGACAGATTCCCCAAAGTATGACAAGTGCTGAAAGAAGATAACCTGCAGCTAGGTTTCTTTCTGCTAAGAGCAAAAGGTCCAGAAAGGATGTTGGACTCAAAAGGGAGACCTTGCATCCACCCACTACCATCCCAGCACTGCCCACCTCTCAGGAGGACATCCTGCTTGCAAGCAGAACACCAGATGAAAGACCCAGGCGGAAAGGGAGGAGAAAAAGCTGAACAAATCATTAACGCCACCAACAAATAAATCAAGCACTATAAGGAAAATCTCAGACTATTGTGCAGTTTGGGGAGAAAGATTATGCTATAAAGATGTGACATTTTTACAACCAAAGGTTTCTGCAGGCATTCAGAAAGGACAGGGTTCTGCATCATTTCTTGACTACAGAACTGCTGGGCCTGGGCTGCACATTTAGACTAAATAAATAAATAAATAATTTAGAGGACGGAACAAAGGAAGGAAGGAGGGACAGAAGGAAGGACAGACCTAAAAGGATTCTTGCAGGAAAGAAGTAGAATTCAAAACTCACATAAATCAGCCGAGCAATAGGAAGGCAAAGAACTAACACAACCTTGATGAAACTCCTTCTCCACCATCTATCAGGTCAAAATCCCTCCTACCAAAGGATTAATTTCCACCTGTGCTGAAGTGATGCTTACCTTGGTGTCAAACAAAATCTTCCAGAGCAAAGATTCAATGTAATAATTTGTTCCACCAACCACAATTGGGACCTTCTGGGAGTCAAGAATCTCATCAACGTGAGTAGTTGAGGAACATGCGGAAAAGCTGTGAAGCTCAGCCTCACTTAAAGAAAAATCCTAACAATTTATTTCACATATGGAGCCTGACATCTTTAAAATAATATATTTTGGAAGTCATTTTTAATCTTTATTTTCTGTATTTTCCCCCTTCTTTCCAATTAGCATTATATGAAATGCTGATGCACCACCAGCATTAGAAAGGTTTGGATTCTCCAGGACACAATTTACATTTGTTACTTCCCTCAGTTACAAACAAGCTTCTTCCTTTATTTCTTTTCTAGTTCTCCTAACAACCAGAAGCATCTCCATCTTCCCCTCCCCATCCCGCTTTCTCAAATTTGGATATAATGTGGTTTTTAAGCCCATGGTCATGGTTCTCTCCCACAGCATTGATCCCATCTATGTCCCAACAGAGCCTCTAGGAAAGGATATGATGGCAGTGGCCTTTTTCTGAAAGTCCAGTACAGTGTAATTGGTGACCAAGGGGTCCACAAAGCTGATCATGTGATGCTTGCACAGCTTCTGCTCCTGGACAGAAACTTTGTTGGTGATGATGTCCAGGCCCTGATATACCTGAGACAGGGAGGGACAGACAGATGGAGCATGAAATTCAGCCAGTGCTAGTCTTCATGGTGGTGACCAGCCTATATCTCAGCTGGCTCACCACTTCACGCTGCAGCAGGCCTCAGAGCAACCAAAGGGTCCCTCTGAAAGCACTGCTGAAGACAAGTTTGTCACCCCCACCCTTAGAATGTGCATGGTTCAGAACTGCTTGAATAAGGCACTGTGCAGAGCAGATGTGTGTCTGCATGCATCAACATGTCCTAATGACCTAGTGCACCAATGAAACACAGTTCACTCAGAGCACTCTGCTTCACCAGGGCATCATGCAATCTCCCTCCTTCTGGCCCTATTCAAGCACCATCTTCCTAAGCAGTGGTCAGCACCACTCCCTGTGGGGCGGGGTGGAGCTGTGTTCCTTCTCTTGCTGGGAAAAAGGAGTCTGTAGAGCCTGAAGCTACAAGCAAACTCACTGACATCCACTGGTTTAAGAACCATCTCTGGAGACACACTCGGTGTCTAGAACCTGCTCACTTTGTCCAGAGAACAGTTAGGCTTTAGATGTAGCCACAGAACATCTGAAATACACAAAGACAGGAACGCTAAGCATGTATTGACTGCTTTTTGCTCATCACCAAGGAGCCACAACTGAATAGCACCCATCTGAGCAAGGACAGACAATGTGTGTTCCATCACCTCCTAGGCTCATCTTCTGGGCGACCAGTCATGAGACTGCAAGGACCGAGACAGCCACTTTTACTTCCAGGACTGCTCTATATTCTCTTTGGCACATAATATTAAGGATGAACCTGCACCTCTGAAGATGCAAAATACTTCTCCATTATCATCCCCTTCCTATCTCCAGTTCAAATCTGGGATTTGGTACTGAATGCCAGGAGATGGTGAGAATCAGTACAGACTGGCCTGGGTTTTGCACGATCTTGTTCCTAATTGGCAGCTTCCAAGTTCAGAGATCCCAGCTGGCAGCACAACTAGACAACCTCGCCCTGGATGCAGCCTCAGCAGAAGAAAGCTCTCAAGAAAAGCTCCCCCATCAGCCGGAGGCGCCAAGGTGCCTTCGCCTCAGCAGAATCTGTCCTGCCTCCCAGGAGGCACGAGTTGAGGACAGCCGTGGCTGGGATGAAAGCACTATTCCTCTAGCTGGCTCAGATAATAGGATTAAAATAAGGTAAGAATAAACACATGAAAAACAATGATACCCAAAGGCAGAGTGGGAAAAAGAACAAAGCAAAACGCAGCCACGATCATATAATATAAACCCAAACCCGGGAAGTGTGAGCTATCCTTTCTCCTGGGCCTCTTGGAAGACCCCACCTTTAAAGACGTGCAAGATTCCCACAGGGCCAAGCCCACATGAATTTCTAGGGGAATACTCTTTTGTAGGGCACAGAAAAGCCCAGTCTTCCTAGTTCCACAAGATGATGTTGCTTGCTCGATGGAACCTGGAATGAGCCAACTCTCCCAGGACTTACTGGTCAGGTAGAAACAGCAAGAGAAAAGCGACCCTACAGGTCTCCAGGTCCTAACCCACCTTCTGCTTAGTGGGAGGGCTCAAGACAGTGATCAATCAATAAAAAGTGGAATAAAAAAAAGATTCAAAGGAGAGATGAAAGCCCATACAGACATCATTAGCAATTAAAACTCTGATGAGAGAGGCATCTTGGCTGCTCTACTAAAGGAAGAGAGAGTCAGGGCCAAAGGCAACCCTGGGGGCTGCAGCCCACGCCCTGGGAAGAGCACAGGAGGTGCCCCTTCCAGGCAGCCAGGGCCATCTCAAGAGTCTCTCCTGCAGATGTTAACTTCTTAACAGGAAAGAATCATTGATGCCAAATTCAGTTGGCTCAGGAATGGCTGCAGTTAGTACACTAGGCAGAATTGGGCAACTGCAGTCTGTACTGTAAATCCAGTGACAGCAGAGGATCAAGGGGGGATCCCCACACCTGCTTTTTCTGGGGGATACAACCCCATCCAACCGGACCAAGACTCAGTCCCTGGGTCCAGTCTTCTATTTGTCAACAGCACTTCTGTGTTGCACAGACTTTGTGTTAGTTCTCTCTTGGGCCATGATCAAACTTAGCAACATTCCACTTAAGGCACCGATGGCTCCCCTGGAACGGGGGGCCCAAGAGCAACACAGCGTCGGCATCCTGATCGTTCCCCCTCCAAAGCGGCAGATCACATCCCCTGGCAGCTCCATGAAGATGCTGAACACCTGAGAGGCAAGATGGAGCCCTGTGGGGCAGACCTCCCAGTGAAGTGGCATCACAGATCATCCACTGTGGCTACTGAACAGTCTCAGGTCCATACCCTGCCTGTCAGCTCAACCAAACTGGACCCGGATCATAAGCATCATCTAGATCAGCGTTTCTCAACCTTGGCAACTTGGAGGTGAGTGGACTTCAACTCCCAGAATTCCCCAGCCAGCGGGAGTTGAAGTCCATACTGAGAAACCCTGATGTAGATGGCGTTTCTATGGTGAGAGGAAAATGCCCAAATCTAAGGAACAGATCCTTCTCTGGGCCCCTCGTTCTTAATCTGTTAGACTAGACAGATGTGGCATCCAGGCACCAAGCAAAACCTCTGCCAGCAGGGGCAAAACTGGTTGCCAGAGCGCCGTCATCCCGGGGGTGGGAGGAAGAGGTGACGGTGTGCCCCGGGGTGAGCGAAGGGCCCCGGCCACGCTGGCCACGCTGGCCACGCTGGCCGGAGAAGGCGGGGCGCCCAGTTCCACAGGTCTGAGGAAAAGCTTCCCAGTGGGAAAAGCTCTTGCCCGTCGGCCCTCCTTAGGAGCAGGGCAATCCGTTCCGGCTGCGAGTTGAGTCAGACGGGGACGCGAAGAGGCCTTGTCGCGGTCCTCGCGCTCCACAGCAGCGCGGCGCACGGGCGCTTCCAGGCGCAGAGGACGCCGGCGAGGAGGCAGCCATTATGGGCCGCTTCGCGGGACGCACCATTTTATGCCGCCCCTTCCTTTCAAAAAGCCAGATCCCGACAAGCACAGAAAGCCACGAAGACTAAAGCAGTTTTTAAGTGCGCCGAAAGAAGGTGCGCGATTTAAAGCGGTAAAAGCCAGCCGAGCCCAACGCGCAGAGCTCGTCGGGGCAGCCGCCAGCACCCAGGCCCGCGGGCCGGCCGAAGGCCCCCCGAGGGCCCGCGGCGGACGAGGCCGGGGAAGGAGGGAGCCCGAGGCCGCCCCGAGACCCGGCCGCGCGGGGAAGCGGGCCCGCCGCCGCGCCGCCGCGCACCTGCATGGAGTCGGCGCTGACGATCTCGCCGCCGAAGCGCAGCCCGAGCTGCAGCGCCAGCCGGGACTTGCCGGTGCCCGTCGCGCCCAGCACCACCACCAGCGGCAGCCGCCGCGCCGCCATCGAGCGCGCCACGGCCGGCGGAGGGGCCGGGCGAGGCCCCGGCTCGGCCGCGGGAGGCGGGGCCGCGCGGAGGGGCTCCGGGTGCGCGCGCGGGGCTGGGCTGGGCTGGGCGGGCCGGGGGCCGAGGGCGCCGGCGGGGGGCGGGCGCTTGGGCATTTGGTTTGCGCCTTCTGCCGCCGAGCCTCTTCCGCGGCCTCGGGCGCTTGACTTGCAAACCGTGGCTGTCGTGCGGGCCCTTTTCAGCCAGTCCTGGCTCGGCAAGAGAGCCAGGCCGAGCCTTGGATCGCTCGCCCCAGTCCTGCTTTCAGAGCGGGGTTCTCCACCTCAGCGACTTTAGGGTGGGTGGACTTCAACTCCCAGAATTCCCCAGCCAGCCGTGGTGGCTGGGGAATTCTGGGAGTTGAAGTCCACCCACCTTAAAGTCGCTGAGGTGGAGGAACCCTGTTTTACAGCGTCTCCCTGATTTCAGACTTTTTCGTAGTCCCAGACTCTGGGTTCCCAGTCTCACCTTGGAATAACAGTTGCCCAAGACCAGACCTGAAACATCCCCTGGAATTGCCAGGAATTTCTGCGATTTCGGCCGCAGTTATACCCAGTGTGAAGTCATGGTTTGTTTCCCTTGGATGCATTAACTACGCCACAGTTGCCTAGCATCACAGCAGACACTAGACCAGTGTTGTCCAAACTTGGCCACTTTAAGATGAGTGGACTTCAACTCCCAGAATTCCCCAGCCAGCCTGGCTGGGGAATTCTGGGAGTTGAAGTCCACTCATTTTAAAGTGGCCAAGTTTGGACAACACTGCACTAGACTATAAGGTCTATGAAGTGCACCAAGGGATTTAGGACCCCGGTCCTCCAGGAACTTGCATCTTGGACATTTGCCCCTCCCTGATCTCTCCATTGGGAGTTCACACATCATATTGCTATGTCATGGTTGGTTTTGGATCAACATGTTATGCAAACGTAACAGACTATGGTTTGCTTAATAATCAGAGCCATGGTTAGGTGTAATGTGTGGTCTCTGCCATTAAATTTATCTCTGAAGCCGCAATAAATCACCTGGGTTTGCTGGATCTCTGAGACAGTCCCCCCAACTTACCACAGTTGGGCCCTCCAAATCAAGGATGATGGGAGCTGGAGTCTTAACACATCAGGAAGACACCAGGTTTAAGAGGCTGGCCTCTCTGTCAGGTGTCTGCCCTTGCCGTGTCACATCTGGTGCCCAGTGGGCTGACGCGGGGGGGGGGGCAAACAAGGGGAGAAGAGAAGGTTGATTGGGTAAGCAAAGTTGGGAGAGGGAGATTACCATGGCAACCGTTTGGAAGAGCAGATGCCCTAGGGAAGGATAAAGAGATGAACTTGTGACCAAAGACAAGAGAAAGGGATTGTTGCCGTAGCAACAAAAAGCAGAGAAGAAAAAGGATGGAGAGACAGTTACCAAGGAGATGGAAGCTATTGCCAAGGTAGCAGAAAGGTTCAGCAATTTTCTGCCATAGCAACAAAGGGAGGGGGGAGATGTCTTTTCCCCTAGCAACTCACATCTCTTGCCATAGCAACAGGGAGAGCAGGCAATGTAATTGGAGGAGATGGGATTAGAGCAGGCTCAGCCAAAATGGCCTGAAAATTTACTAACCGAGGCATGAAGTAACCTCCCTTTCGCCCTTTAGCAAAATATGAAAAATACATGAAGCTTTTACACACCTAGATTAAAACCAAAAACAACATCAAAAACATCATGGTGTAAGTGGAAATGCTTTCTAAGCAAAATAGGGCAAAAAGCATAGATTCTTAGACTTGAATCCATCCTTCTGCTCAATGTAGAAATCCATATTAAAGTATCCCCTGCCTGAATACGGCCAGCAAAGGGGAGGCCCCATCTCCCTCAGTAATTGGGTCCGCTGTCCAGCTGTTCTTCCAGTTAGAAAAGAAACTTAGCCACATTCACTTGGCATCTGCCTTCTGGGATTCTAAATCTGCAAGACCCAGAACAAGAGGGCTGGGTCAGATCCTTTCGGACAATGGAGGACTGCTCTCTCTTCTCAATGCTTAACATACCTGCTCTTTCTGTCTCTGTATAGGATTTACATTTTAATACTTTTGACCATTCTTATTGGATTTCTTTGAACTTCTGATGCCCCTGAGTCCCTTTTAAAAGTGTGATTTCCAGAACTGGACATGATATTTGAGGTGGGGTCTGACCAATGTACAAAAAAATGGAATTTTCAGTGATTTAGAAATATGATAGTGTTGAAGCATCCTAAAATTGCATTTACCCTTTTTGCATGCTGCTGACTTCTATTTAGGTGACAATCAAGTACTGTTCCAAGGATCTTTTTCATTACAACTGTTACCAAGCCAGACATCCTGTACCTGTACATTTGACTCCTGTTTCTAGCTGAACTCTGCATTTCTCTGTAACTTCTCAAGGGTACCTTGATTTTTCCCTCTGTCTTCCCCGAGTGTTAGCTAACATATCCAACTTTATGTCATCTGCAGTATTAATAAACTTATTTTTATTTTTTGATCAGAGGCTTCCTTAATAGATTGCGGGAATGCTGTAGACACAATATATCTTGATTTCAACAAAGCAATTGTTTAAAAAAAAACATGACATGCAGATTCACAAGCTAGTTACCTGTGGACATGACTGTGGATATCCAGCTGGCTTGAAAAATATACTTGAAGAATGCTCATCATTGATTCCTCATCAGAGTATTAGGTGAAGTGCTATAGGATCAGTCCCTGGTCCTCTGCTATATTACATGAAAAGTTGGAGGGAATACTTATCAAATATGCAGATGACGCATTCAGAGTAAATAGGTGTCCCATAAGCATGTTTTGGTCAATCTCAAGACCAGCAGTTCTCCCTTGTTTTGCTCTTCACAGTTGCAGACAGAATACACACACTCTTGTTGGAGAAGTGTGAGCTTGATTCTTTTCCTTGTATGGTCAAAATGTTGTGGAAGAATTTGAATTAAATTTTGTAGGTATATCCACACGCGCGCGCACACACACACACACACACACATATATATATACAGAGAATGTATCTACACAGGATGCTTAACCTGATAATGAATCAATTTTCAGGATTTGCACAGTGCATCGACGCATGCTGTACCCAAATCAGCTGGCTTCATGTGACAAACTAACCTCCCCCCGCAAGAATCAAAATTATTAAAACTAACCAAGGTTGGGGTGCTGTGCAATGCAGTAACTAAATCTGTAACTGATCAGGTTAAGTGTGTCACGTGAATACAACCAAAGGACTGTGTGGGATAGCATCACAAAAGGCATGTGCTAGGGGAAGATGGACATTTTGCCTTCTCTGTGCAAAGTCTTTGGCTCAGGTGCAGATCACACGCTGGGGGTGTAGAAATTCCCAGGGTAAGTTGAAGGAATGTTCTGTGGCTGCCTTTCTGTAGCTGGCATCCTAGGAGGGCATTGCCACCCCACCCTCAATCTACACAGTGGTACCGGCTGCCTCCTGAGGAGCTCCACGTTGGAAGATTTGGTTGTTCTGGGGCCTGAGCATGGGTCAGGTGGCCAGAGTTTGCCTCACTGCTAACTGCTTTCGTGATGCTGCCTGAAGCATTTCTGAGGCTGCCAACTTTTCTTTTATTACACAGAATCTTGAGTGCTCTACTGCAGGATGAAAATCTGCAAATAAAAGCTTCCAATTTGGAAGTTTTTTTCAGTAGAAACATCCCCTCTAAACCAGACCAAAAGCACTCTGGGCAGAACAGATGGTGGGGGGCTTGCCCTGCAGCTGCAATTGCCATTTTCGTTATTTTAGTTCTTGAAGACTATGAGCTACATCAGGTGGTCTATTATTATTTATTTATTAAATGTATATGCCACCCACCTCCCCCAGTCTATGAAAGACACTCTAGAGGTAGGACTGAGTCTTGGCCCTATTTTCCCTTTTCGGTAGAGACTTAGCACTTCTGTGCTAGTTTCTTCACGCAAGTTGGAAAAATCAAATGGCAGTTTGTAAACCAATTTCAGCAGTGTGACTGGGGAGGGGGCTGCTGGTGATAATAGACAGGGGCTGGGGGCTGCCCACCCCTTCTTCTGGAAGCAGGGAGCAGCCAGAGACTTCCTTTGCAGGTGGTTCTCCATACACAGCAATCAGAAAGGGCAGCCGTGCAAGTGAGGCTCCTAGCCTCCATCCTTAAGACACCATGTTGAGCATGTTGGCCTTCCAGGGATGGTGATATTCCAGTCTCAGAGTCTGGATGGAAGGCTGCATTTTGGGGAGGCTGAAGTTCAGCACCATATCTGTCAGGCTGTGACTGGGCAAAGCAGAGCTGCCACTCCATTAAAGGTAAAATCAGGAAGAGCCTGGTAGCCCCATTTCAGACTAACACGTTATTAAAAGGCAGCTTTCAGTTCACTTCACTTGCTGATCTGATGTTTGGCTACCACAGACTGACACACTGTCCTCTTACGTTTTAATGCAGAGTAGCTGAATAAGCCCGTTAGCCAGAAACATCATGGGATCCAGAAACAAGGAAACCAGATTAGGGCATAACGCATAAGACATTTGAGGCCCGGTTCACACAACATGCTAAACTAAGCTAAAATCTGTTGCTAGTTTGTGATTCAGTTTGCACTGAAACAAGCTGACATGTAATACAGTATTTATCCCTTTAGACATATTATGTGAATGCAAAATTGCACTTTGTTAACATGGGTTTAATACGTTGTGCGAATCCAGCTTTACACACAGATCGTGGGTGGAACTGCTAGTTCCATGTTCATGCCAACAGCTGAAGAACACAGGAACACTTAACTGGGCTTGCCAGAACCTTACATCTATGCCCCTGAGAGACTCTATGGTTCTCTTTTGACATCATGTACCACATTCACAACTGATGGTGGATTGAACCAGCCTTTCCCAGCCTGGTCATCTGGTTGGTCTGATAAAACCTCTTGGATCATAGATTTTTATTACCTTTGAATCTTGATCCAAATCCCAATTCTAGCATTGAAAAAACAAGTTCCCCGTCCTTATCCTGCATTTGTAAAGTGGGAGTACAAACCATCAACCTCTCACTAAGAGCAAACAAAATCCCGAACCACTTTATTGGATTAAAAATGCAGCACTGGATTTTTTAGATGCCAAAAAGCTCAGCACAGGCCCTGGGTCTACAAAGAACCAATTTTGCTGTATAACCCCAAAGTAGCCTCTCCTGAATCAGAACATGTTTCTTTGCACGAGGGTGGGGGGTGGGGGATGAGAGGGCAATCATGAGATACCCCTAAATTTGTTGGACGTTGCCTACAAGAATCTGGCCACATAAATCATTCCCACTTCATGAATCCAAAGGAACTTGTTGAACAATTCAAGATATCCGGTCTTGAGGGAAGTTTCCATAAAAGCACAAATAGTCATCGCTCTGCTCTCGCTACAAAACAGCTGTTTCAGTTGGATTCAACTCAGCAGAAGCCACCTCCCCCAGCTAAGAGTCTGACCCCCCCCCCAAAGGAAGAAGACACCACACTGGTTTGCCCTTTTGCCATTGATTTATTTCAGAAGTGTGAGGTAACAAAGTGCTAAGTCCGACCACCCAGCCTCGAAGCTCGACGGGCCGGCTGAGGAATGCCCTGGCTGCATCGCAGGCCTTGCGCAGCGCCAGCTGAGCAGGAACAAAGCAGGGGGCCCATCACCCCCCTCCGAAAACAGAGGAGGACGGGTGGGGATTTGCATAAAGTGAGGAGGCCGCCCAGCTGAGAGGAGGGCAGCTGTGCTCCGCTCGCTCCGGGAAAGCTCTGTGGCCGGCCAGGCGGAGGGGGCAATCCCACGTGTGCTTTCCCAGGAGTAAAGCCCACAATAAATGGGAGTCCTTGGCAGTGGGTAAACACGACTGTCTTTCTGCATATCCTGCCAGCAAGGATCCCGGCCGGGGCGGCTCTTCAAGTGAAAAAGAAAAGGACGAGTGCAGCGTCCTTGCGCAGAAGGACCGTTTCTGGAAGCATCAGACCCATCAGCCTCTCCCAGGTGAGGTTCGTAGCGCACATGAAGCATCCCTTCACCCCCATGCGCCCTGCCTTTTCGTTAAGCTTGGTGACCTCCTCGCTCACCTGGCCTTACGCAGACAGTCTTTCGTGCTCCTGCAAGCCAGGGCCTGCACCTCACTTGCTTTGCTACAGCCCCCAAACAGCAGCCAGTCTGGTTTGCCACAAAGGTGGGTTAAGCACCATTTGGGACAGGTATAAGAGCGGCCCTTTTCTGCTTTACCTGGGATAAGAGCCCCACCTCGGAGTCTGCTTGGAGGCACAGGGTCTGCTCTGCTTCCCGCCAGAAAAGCCCTTAGGACATCTACTGCTGGAGCTTACAAGTTGGGACCAGCCTCCTCCCTCCCTGCGAGAAGAATTTCCAGTCATCCCGGCTTTTGGAAAGCAGCTGTTTCCCAGGGGAGCCAGGTTGACTCACTCCCCTCCACCCTGGCTCGAGGGGGTATTTTTAGGAATAGAAACAAAGGGGGGAGGAGAAAGAGCCAGCATTTTACAAAAAAAAAAAGAAAACTCTAAAAAAAAAATACAAAAATACAGTATATATCTTTAAAAAGCAGTCCAGTACAAAGAATGAGGCAGTCACTACATTATGTTCCAGGATATACAAACTCCAAGATAAGCCCTGGTTTGTCATCTAAATGGAAAAAGAATGAGGTAAATCAAACTCAAGGTGACCGCAGTGCCTTTCTAGTGAAGGAGTGAGGTGGGTTGACTTTTTCTTTAGCCCCCCCCATTTGACCAGAGGAACTCTGAAAGGCAGACAGCACCCATGGCAGGAAACGCCTTTTGCACCAGACCCTTGACTGCCCCTGTGAAGCCCCCCTGGCAGGTTGCGCTCCTTGGAATTCGGCCTCCCTGAAGCCAGAGGTTCCGCCGGAGAGGTCCTCCTTGCTGTGGCTCCAGGCAGATCTCGGCACCCCTCGACGCCTGCTGTGCAAAGGACTTCCCCAAACCTTCTCACCGTTTGTGGAGGAACATAAAAAGCCAATTCTAACCAAGTCCTGGAAGGGAAAAGCCTTGGTCCAGGAGGGAGGAAATGAGAAAGAGAATTTGACTATGGTCACACTATGAAAAAGCGACATTTGCAGAAACGTCCACCCTCTTAAAGAGCTCCACCGAGGACAAATGCCCAATGCCTCCCTGACTCCCACTGAGCACTACTGGATCAGGGCCCCCTTGAAAACATCCACTGGTCGGGATGAGGGTCTTGTCCTCTGGAGAAAGTCTGGCTCCAGCTGGGCCCACCAAGAATGGGACAGCTGCAGGCTTTGAGAGCAATCCAACATTGTGCAGCAAGAGCCGCGTTTGGGTAGCTGAAGCCCCGCTCCGTCTCCTGGAAGGAGGAACAGAAATCAGATGAATCGGGGGTGGGAGTAGCAGAATAAGAACAAGCCCCATGCGGAGTGCAGTGGCAGTGCATGCTGGGAATGGTAGTCCATTAGGAGTCCGCAACCCAAAACCAACCAAAAAGTGCTGATGCAACCAAAAACCCGGGAAGCCTGCGCAGCTACTGGGTGCCCTGCAGGTGTGAAATCTGTTTCAGTAGCTGAAGCTGATGCAGTTTCAGCAGCTTCTTCTCAGCCACCATTTGCTGCTCGGCGCTGAGAAGCAATTGCAGATACTCGGAGGCTTTGCTCAGGACCACCACTTTGGGGGTCTTGGGGCAAGATGCAAGACCGGGTACCTGGTCCCTCAGTGCCAGGAAACGCGAACGGAGGTCATTCCGCCGCTTGCGCTCCAAATAGTTGTGGTTTTTCCGCTTGGTCACATCCTCACTGTCCGAGCCAGGAGCGCTCCCAGCCTTGGGGAGGGAAGATACAGGAGGGAAACTCTCTACCCCTTGCCCTGGTGACTGTGGGTCACCTTCTCTGGCGCCAGCCCCCGGCTCCCGGCTGCCCTTTTCCGGAGGCCCCTGAAAGGAATGAGCATCAGGCGGGGAGCGGGCAGCATAGTTGTGTTGTTGCTGATGGATGGCGATGTGGAAATGCTTCATGCAGGGATCCAGGGGGTTAGCCCGCACTGTGATGGTGACCGGCTTCCTTGTCCCCAAAGCCTGCCTCTTCTCAACAGTCACCACATCAATTTCTTCTCCTTCTGTAAACAAAGAACAAATGGAATCAACAGGCATCGAAGTCTGTTTCCGCTATCCAGGCAGTGGCAAACTACTAATGAACTGAGCTGAGCGCTGCGTGCAGGTGTGTGCAGAGGACCAGCACCAGCTTGTCTCTACAGTTAAAACACATGTACTGGAGTACAGATCTACCTGAATGGACTGCACTTCACTGGAGCCACGAAACAGCGAAAACACAGAAGCAGCCCCTGGGCTGGGTTTAAACTGCAATTTGGTTTGCTTGGTTTTGGCTTGCAGGTTATGCAAATCCAGCTAATTGTGATTTCCAATAAACTATAGTTGAACAAAACTGGACAAAACTGGAAGCCAGTTGCCTCTTTCTTCTTCAGAAGAAGCGTATGGGCATCCCAAACCAGGAATTAAGTTCCACAACTGCTGCATCACACCAGAGAGGCCCAGAGAGGCAAGATGGGATATAAACCTTGAGATCCTGTGTCAGGATACTTACACATTTCTTTTCTTTCTTTTTTTCAGATAAGGAGCTGGGAATTAGCAATTGATTTGAACCCCATCCCATCTTCTCATGAAGTGGGTCAACAAGGTCTTTAAAACACTGAATTCTCCTGAAACCCCTATCCTGCAATTGCAGAAGCAAACACCACTGTTGGGGCCAAGGGTAAAGACTTGGCCAATTGCTCCAGAATGCCAATAGTCATAAAGGAAAAGAGAAATGTCCTCCCCTTTGGGCTGCCAGGAAGCCACAAAAGCAACATAAATGCAACATCTGTTCAAGACCTGCAGTAGAACTAGGGCCAAAATGGAAAAAGAATGAGATCCCTCCTGTTTCCCCTAAGCTCCTGAAGCTTTTGTAGAGACCGGTCTAATAAGGGGAATGTCTAGGAGACCAATAAGAGGCAAGAAAAATGGCTGAATCCAACCCCAAAGCTCCTCAAACCCAGGATTCAGTTTTCCAAGGTAGCCATCAGGTGCCTTGTGAAGTCAAACGTGGCACCACCAGAACTGCTTCTTCTCCAGCAGATGCCACGGACAGGAGCCCACAAAGGCCAGGCCATTGATCTCTGTCCATGAAGATTACCTCCCACTCCAGGTGCCCTCCTGTAGTTAGGGAAGAATGAAGGGGAATGAAGATCATAAGATTGACCCTTGCTCAAGCTGCCACCCCCCCACTTCAGCCCAGGGTCCAGAGCTGTGAAAAGCAGATTTGGGAAGATCTCCTGGAGAGCAGGATTTTCCCCAATGCCTTGCCCCCTCTTCCTCAGCTGCTGCAAAACGTTTTGGCCCTTTCCTGCCTCCCCTGGGGTTGCTAGCCTACCACAGGTATATTAAAGAATGATGGGACAGTTTTCCTAAGAAAAGATACTGTATAAACTTGAGGGACATTCTGTGAGCTGCCCCTGTGTGTGCTGCCACAACACAGGCTTGCTCCTGATCCTGACTTATGGCTCAAGGGCATTACTAAATTCTGGAATGGCTTGTTGCTCAGAAGGCAGGAGACACATTCCCAACCCCAAATACCTGCAATACTGTATGTGTCTACCTACTGACTTATTGACAATAGGCAGAGCAAGATGCAAAAAGAGTGACAGAAGGGGCAAAAGTGATTATCTGTTCCACTTCAGGAGCCATTCTGTGAGTGACAAATACTATCCCCCCTTAACCTTTGGCCCCCTAGTTTGATGCTTTCCCCTTCTTCTCCCCTCACCTTTTTCAGGTGTTATAAGCCTGCTGTTGGGGACTCTTATGGTTTTGTTGCACGTAAGTAACTGAATACAGCACAAGAACAGAGTAAAACTCCTTAAAAGAGTAAACTGACCAGGATAGGCAGCTATAGACAACAATCCACACTGTCAACACTCTAAATATTGCTTCTCAACCTCAAGAGGAGACCAGTACAATTCAGCTGTGTTATTTTGAAAACAAAAGTAACACTCTTAGCCTCCTCTCGTGCACAACCCAGACCTGTTAGGACTGCACCACAGCCACTTCCTGAGAGTTGGGAGGATGGGCATTTCTGCCCCCCGGACTCAGTCCGTGTAGAACTGCAGCCAAACAAGGGCCATTGTCTTGATGCTCCGGAGGGAAGGGGAAAGTTCCCCACTGAAGACAATTGCCAGGGATTAAAACAACAACTAGGAGATGACAGAGAAAGTCCAATCATATCCAGTTGGGAGGCAGGACTGGAGCAAACTGTGATGGCATGCTCACCTCCCATCTTTGCCCCGTCCTTGCATAGCTTATTGGAATTGTAAACAAAGCAGAGTTGGGGGGGAGGAGGGGAGCTGGCTTTTGTCCCTGTCAGAAGTCGTAAATCTATAGAGCGTTTCCCCACCTCCAGAGGCACAGAAAGGGACACAGCACCCTCTGGCCAGCACTGAAGAGGAGAGCGGAGGAGTGAGAATGGCTTCAGTAAACTTCCAAAGAGACCCCTCCTTCTTTAGACAACCGGCTGGGTTCTCTGAAAGAAAGAAAAGGGCATTGCCTCTCCCCAACACCCCCCCCCCCCCACAGTCGGCTTCTCTCTTTTCTCCTTTTTCTAAGGGGACCGGAACAGACGAAGGAACCCACAGCGGAGGGGGCTTCTGGCTGTACAGAAAGATGCCTGGATGCTTAACTCATATGTCTGCACGGACCTTATTTCTCACCCTCAGGAACCAGATGCAGTACTTAGCTGAACTAACAGATCACATATTAGCCAAGGATAACTGGAAAGCTCCTGCTGCTTCCCCTGAGACCTGTTGATTTATCGAAATTCAAAGGGGTCCGTGGGGAAGCAAGGACCCCCTGGCCTAGAGCGAAGATCCAGGGCCACCTGTCACACAGGCACTGAGAGTGAGTAGACCGGGCAGGGGCTGGAGAAGGAATCTGCAGGAATGCCTTTCCATCCTCTGCAGAAGCATTCATCTGCACTACAAATGCACCCTGCCTTTTTGGGCTGGTATTTTTTACTGTGTGTGCTTTGGTTCTGAAAATAGCATAAAACCTTTAAAAGTGAAAGATTTGGTCAACCAGTAAGAATACCCATTTCCCTGTCTACCATTTGCTCTGCATTTTGAAGTCCTCCTTCCAAGCTTCCATTTGCACAATCTAACTTTTCCCTAGGATTAATATGATCCAAAGAGCCTGACCAAAAGCCAGCTGGTCTAGTGGTGAAGGCACCAGGCTAGAAACCAGGAGACCCCGAGTTCTAGCCCGGCATTAGGCACAAAGCCAGCTGGGTGACCATGGGCCAGTCCTTCTCTCTCAGCCCTGGGAAGCAGGCAAGGGCAAACCACTCCCAAAATCTTGCCAAGAAAATTGTAGGGACTGGTCCAGGCAGTCGCCAGGAGTCAACACTGACTGGAAGGCACACACACTCACACACAAAAGAGCCTGACCAGTTGGCTCCAGGATGCAAGAAACTGACCAATCGCATACAGTAGTTCAGAATGCTTCCCTTCCCTACCCTCATTGGCTTCTCCTCCAGCCACTCATTAAGCAGCCACACCCCTCAAAATAACCCAAACATTAACATCTGTTGCTTTTTGTCCCTTGCTGAAAAGGGCATTTGTGGACAGAGCCCTCCTGTTGGTGGGGGTGAAGTCCATGTCAACACAAGCACATGATTCAATAAATCAGTAACAGTTCCCACCCCTTTGCTAATTGAGATTAAGCCTCTGCCAGACCTACCAGTGTCCTCATGTAATTAAACCTTATACCCAATTTGTTTCTGAACATTCAGCCTTGCAAGCTGAGTCACAAGCCATCACCATTCACCTAGTGACTCAAACAGAAGAGGATCAACAAAGCTTGGAGGCTGGAAAGGCTCCCTGTTTCAAGGCTGCATCGGGATTTCAAGGAATCCCCCCCCCCCCAGTCTAACCCTCACCACAAGACCTATTTTGCCAGTTTACTTTGTCTGAACTGTCTTTTCACCAGAGGGCAGCTGTAACCATGGGATAAGTCCTTATGCTGGAACTCTTTCTAGAAATAATACTTCACTAAAATGAGTCAGTAAGAAGCATCACCCCAAAAGCCACTCCCCAGAGACACCTCTGCCATTATTATTGTGCACTGCAGCATCTTTACCCTTACCCTGGTTCTTTGCTTGTTTCACCTAATACTTGAGCCATCATATGCTTGCGCATGCGTGGCTTAGCAAACCAGGTACATTCAAGCCACTGTGGTCTGTAAATGTCAAGGCTTGATTCGCCGCGTGTACCCAATTGGGGAAAATCAGTGCCTTGTGAGTGCGTGAGAAACTGGGGATATCCCTCTTTGGGCCTCAGCCAGAGAGACCAACAGCAAAACAGGTGGAGCTGTGAACCAGGGCAGTTCCTACACCACCTGCTCTGCTGTGAACTCACCAAGTGGACTCGAGCCAGGTGAAACTCAAGTCTTAGGTCCAGAAAAACAGGGATCAAACTGCCCGAACCGAGGGGGACTGGACCAGGCTAAGCAGTCCTTGCAGCTTATTTGTTGAACAACCATGTTTCCTGGGCTCGTGATGACATATTGAGGATAACATGTGAGTGAACCACTACCTTGCATACCTTATCATGTTCTGTTTGCTCCCCCCATTTCCAATGGCCAATCCTCCCCTCCATTACATTATGGTGCCTGTCTCTCTAATCATGCTTGTCACTTGTTCCCCTTAAGTCCATGGGTTTCCTGTGAAGTCACTTGCAGCCCCCCCACAGTAAAAGGCTGGTTCTCTCTCACAGTCACCTGTGAAGACTTCATAGATACGTGAGAATCTTAGGAGGCTCAGTCATTTGAACTCTCTGCTTTTTCTTGAAATGGCTTCAGCATGAACTAGGTTCTTTCTTACTCTTCAGAAATGCTGTTCTGCACAATTCTGAGTGTGAATAGACTTGTGCAGCCAAACCCCAGAAGCTATACTTCAGGCATTGTTTGGCTGCCCCCCAACCCGCTGTTCTTGTAGCACTAGCACTGAATCACTTTCAGATAATTTTAAACTAGGGGGTGGGGATGGAAAGAAACACCAGTTTTGCCCTTTGTCCTATTCACCATCCTGTCTCACTTTTGTGATGGCACCTACAGTGGTCTGATGCCACCAGCTTTAGGATGCTGCTGCTGCTGCTGCCATTCCTAGCCGTCCAGTAATTAACAATTAAGAATTAGACTGTGGTTCCTAGTACTGCAATGCAGCTGAGGCACCAGAAAACTTGGAAAAGGCCACTAGCTCACTTCCAGGTCCTCTAGGAAGTGCTCCACCGGTCCCTCCTTCTGCTGGCCCAAGGGGCAGCGACGTTTCCAGCCATCAGCTTTCTTCTCCAGGGCCCCTTGGGCTGCGTTCACTCAACCTGTTGAAAAGCGTCACCTAACATGCCCTGCCCGATAATGACCTGATCCCGACAACATGCTAAGCCGATGGCTGGGTTCGCCCGAGCGCCCCCGCCCTCCTGCATCCACCTTTCATGGGAACCCAGCCGAGCTGCTGCCGAGCGGGAGGGCGCTGAAGCAGGAAGCCGCGGGGGAGGAAGTGGGCCGGGGCGGGCTCGGCCACTTGTGCAAGCGCCCGCAGGCAACCCTGGAAAGTTGGGCGGAGAGGGAGGGAGACCGCGCAAACTTCCCCACGGAAGCAGAAGCGCCTGAGGACTCTCGGGGGCGCAGGACGCGGAGGGACGGGAAAGCGGGGCGGCTGGGGGTAGGGGCGACCTTCAGCACGGGGCCGGCGCCCGGCCGCCCTCCCTCGCCCCGACGGCAGCCTTACCGGAGTCGCTCTGGCTCTCCGAGCCGGACGAGACCGGGATTTTGTTGTCCGTGGGCGCCGCCGCCGCCGCCGCCACCGCCGCACTCCCGCCGGGCCAGGCGAAGACGGCGCCCGGAGCCACACACTCGCCGCCCAGCCCCGCGAAGTCGTGCGCGGGCGCCAAAGCCGGCGCCGGCTTGGCCGCCAGCTTTTCGCCCATGGCTTTCTCCAGGCGCTCGCGGGCCGAGAAGCCGCTCCACATGCAGTCTCGGAGGACGAAGGCGCTCAGGTTGCCCAGCAGCCCCGCGGCGGGCTCCAGCAGGCCGTCGGCGCCGGCATCCTCGGGTGGGCCGGGCAGGGGCGAGTCGGGCGGGCTGGGCAGCAACTCGAACTTCTTCCAGATGTCCTCGCTGGGCGCGCTGGAGCGGTGGAAGTCCTCGCCCTGAGCCTCGAAGTGGTCGTAGAAGTAGGGCGGCGGCGGGTCCAGCTCCATGGCCAGCCCTGCGCCAGCTCGGGAGGCGCCCCCGGGTCGCGGCCGCCGCCGCCGCCGCCGCCGCCCGGCCCCGAAAGAAGCCAGAGGCCGGGTCGGAAGCCCGTTCGCGGGCTCGGCGCCGCCACCTGCGCCACCCGGGGAGCTGCCGCGGGTCCGGGGCGCGCTGGAGTTTCGCGCAAGCGAGGCTGGCCCGGCGAGCGAGCGAGCGACCCGCCGCCGCCGCCGCCGCCGCCGCCGCCGCGCTCCCCTCCGCCACCCGAGCCCTCGCCGGGAACTACCCTCCGGATCGGCGCGACCCAGCCGGGCTAAGCCGTATTGTTCGCCGCCTCCCCCGCTTATATGCGCCTCCTGCCTCCCGCTCGGACCGTCCCCGGAACTCAGCCAATGAGGAGCGCCGGATTGGCAAAGTGGGCGCGGACCGCCGTCGCTCTCACCTTCCCGCCAGGCGCGCCTCGGCCCGCGGCCCCGGAGACCCGCCGCCCTCCCTGAAGGGAAGGGGCTGGAGGTGGGGCGGCGGCCTCTGGAGTCCCGTGGACCGTGCTCCTGTGCAGGAGCCCCGCTTTCCTCTCGAGACCCCTAGCCTCAGGGTACTGCTTCTTCTCCCCCGAAGCCAGTTGCCCAGTAGTCCAAAGCGGGAGGGAACTCTTGGCGTTCGACTTTAACTGAGCTTTTGTGCCACGGAGGGAAAACCTGGATCAGTTTGATCTTGTCAAGTAGTGAATTACACCTTGGAGGGGGCCCCCCTTGGGGTGGGCCAGGGCAATTGCCCCAATCCCCACCCACCCCCCACTTAAAACGGGCCTGCGCTTCCTTGCCCTTCTTATAGCCTGATAAAGTGGTGGTGGACCCTGTGAATTTTCAGCTGGCCTCCCTCCCAAGGGTGCTGCCTTCAAAAAGGCCCGTGTTGTTCTGGGGTACAAAGAAAGCCCTGAGCATCCTCCATGCACTGCTTCCTTCTCCTAATCCCGGAAAATCAGGGCCGTGCTAGAAATAAGGAACACAATGGGACCTACCCGGATAGTGCACAGGATCACGCTCCAAGATTCAAAGATACAAAACAACCAAATTTTGAGTCACACAGCAGCCCTCAGTCAACCAGAGGAAGGCAGATTTCTGTTTACCACAACTGAGGTGAAATGAGCATCACACACTGCTGATGCAACTGTAGGACACTTAGACTATACTTTATTACATTTCAGTCTCAAAGCATTAAGGGATATTATTCATCCATGTCAGGTTGTATGATTGTGAAAAAGGTTGAATATTGAGGCTGCTATTCATGGGATATTGGTGTAGTAAGAGAGAAAACCATTGGTAACTTAAAATCATTTGTACAAGTTTCAAGTTTAATTTCATTCATGAGGAATGCTATCTGAATACTGAAATAAGTGTAGATGGACAAAATTCCATCTTCGCACTCTGTTCCAAAATCAGATTTGCTACCTGTTTATTTTATTGTACTGGTTTAACTATTGACCTAAGGAAGAGTTCTGAGTAGCTTAAAAGGTCACATGACAGACTGGTTCTAAATGAGAATATTATTTTTAATGTTTCTGCATGTGTATTGTATGTCTGGTGACCAGTTCAAGTTCACCAGCTGCCTTGCATGCCTAAGGCAGAACTAGAACTGAGGTATCATTGCTCCCAGTCCAGCACCTTAACCAGTAGACCTAATTACAGCAACCCATTTTGCTTTGCAATCTTACTGGGTGCCAGTTGTTCAGAAGCTGAGCTGTAATTCTCTGTTCAATGTCACCATCGCCTGGTAAAGTGATGGCATTGCATGAGTGTCCAAACTATTTACATGTCAAAAGCATCAAGCTGAAAAGGGTTTGGGAAAAAAATTTTCTGAGCAGTGGCCAATCTACTGATTTCCCCACCAGACACCCAACACTGCAGTGAAACAGTGATCAGCTTCTAAAATGTCTTGGTCATCCATCTCTTTCTCCAGCTCAGAAGGTCCCTGCCAGCTGGACCATCTTTCCAAGTGTCATTGCTCATCCTTTCAAAGAGATCTCTAAGCTGCACTGTTCATCACCCAGACCTTCTGTTCCAGAAGCAAAAGGCTGCCCCAAACTTCTGAGACCCTGACACTGTTGTGGAGTCACACTGTTGGTGATGCTGTCTCATACAGTCCATCTACTCAAAATGAACAGCGTCTTTGGCAAAATCGTTCCCAAAATATGTAAGAGAAACAGTTAAAATTGTAGGTAATCTTTCCAGCCATTCAGAGTTCTGGCCAAAACAGAGGTCACTACTTTCCTTTAAAGATTGTCCCAGCTCGTGATGGCCTGCAAAAGGAATGCCAGTGTTCTCTGGTGTGGGTACTAAAATAAAAACATACTTTTCAATGGCAAGTCTTGGAAAATTGCCAGATCTTGCAAGCTGTATTTATTTCAGAATCTCATAGGATTCAAATTACATTTTTTATTTTATTTGGGCTCCTATGGAAGCCATATAAAGAAGTCACACATTAGCTACATTAGAGAATCTACCCTAGCCCCCAGGTTTGGCCCCTTTTTCCACCTCATTCTTCCAGAAGACCACCCAATTCTTTCCAAACTAATGGTTGCTTTGGCTTGTGTGGGTCTTCCGAGCTGTGTGGCCGTGTTCTGGAAGTTTTGTTTCCTAATGTTTCGCCAGCATCTGTGACCGGCATCTTCAGAGGGCAGGAGCACAGACAGGAGCAGTTCTCTCTGTGCCCAGGATGATGTGACCCTTTTGTGGGTATTTATAGAGATCAGCGAGGGTGCCTGAAGGGGGTGGTGGTTAGGGGTGGGTGGGGGTTAACGAGTGGCTGCTGTTTTGGTGTCAGAATATCTGTGTATCTTCCTGGGGGTTAGGCAGGGTTTTTTCTTCTATTGAGTTGTTAACGAGTGGCTGCTGAGGGTGATTAGCATGTTCATTGTGTGAATTGTTCACCTGTCCTGGTGGTTGAGCTGAGTTCCTTAACCTTTTGCAGGCTGTATTTTTCAGGATTGGTAGCCAGGTTTTGTTGATTTTTAGACTCTCCTCTTTTTTATTGAAACTGTGCTGGTGTTTGTGAATCTCAATGGCTTCCCGGTATAGCCTGGTATAGCGGCTGTTGGTGTTGTCCAGTATCTCTGTGTTTTCAAATAGGATTTTGTGTCCAGTGTGCTTGAGAGCATGTTCAGCTATTGCAGATTCTTCTGGTTGCTGTAGTCTGCAGTGTCTTTCGTGTTCTTTTATCCTGGTATGGATGCTGCCCTCTGAAGATGCCGGTCACAGATGCCGGCGAAACGTTAGGAAACAAAACTTCCAGAACACGGCCACACAGCCTGGAAGACCCACACCAGCCATCATATTCCGGCCGTGAAAGGCTTCGACAATACATAATGGTTACTTTCTTACACACTCATAATCTTAACCGGTTTGGCCTCAAGACCTTTCTTTGGGAATCACTTCATTTCCCAACAATTTTTCCAAGGTCATGTTATATTAGTGCTCCTTCAGCAATGCAGAAAACCCAGCCTGCTTTTTTAGGCCTTATGGTAGATACCAGAGAATAAGCTCACTGCATTGGTGTAGGAGGAGAACAATTCTTCTCATCCAAAGTTCATTTCCTGGAGCCAATTGCTGTAACGGGAACATCCATTTTGACCTTCCTGCATTCTTCCACTGTTAGGCCTGTTTTTTCTCTTTCCATTAGTGCCACTAAACCAGAAAAGATAAACCCATTTTCTTCTGCAACCCTTGAAGAAAGAGGTGCAACTTCATGAGAAAGAGGTGTTGTTTTTCCTTGCCTTCTAGTTTGTTCTTCCTTTCTCCTGGGTCTATCTTAGAGCATCCCTAATCAAGTTTATAGAAAGTGCTGTATGGAGAGTTAGCCCTCGGGGTATTTCTTAAAACCAGGCTCCCTCCATTTGTGAAGAACTCCAGGGGGAGTGGGTTCCACGGCTCCCTCCCCACCAACCATTATGGCTGCTTTTCAAAACCATTGCTTATCCTACACTGACTGCCCACAGGGTTGGGCACAGGCCCATGGCTGTTTTTAGGGTGCCTCATTGAACTCCCAGTCCCTTGCTGGGACATATGCTGGACAAGACTCAAGCAGGCTCTCCTTGCCCCGTGGGACTCATAGCTCTGTGGGAAAGTACTGGGCTCTGGCATAACAGAAAGGAAATCTCTCAAGGAAGCACTGCTTCTGCCTCAAAGGTTCTCCCAACTCCCCCAGGGTTCAATTTCCTTTAGGTCCAAAAATGGCTCAGGACTTATTGATGCTTGCAATTTCTAGGCCACCCAATTCCAGCAACTCTGGGCAGTCTGACACTTAAAAGAGTAAAAACTCAAAAGTATGGTGTCATCCAGAAGAGGAACAACAGCCAACTCCCTCTAACTGCCCTTGAGTATCATTGTGTTTGCAGTAACATGGAGTCACATCTATAAAAGTCAGTTTATGACTCCTGTCTCGGGCTGCAAACCAGCACACTGAACACATGCATGCATATTTGACCTGGAGAGAGAGGTAAAAAGGAAAACACAAGCCCCAATATTACAGGGCTTTTACCTTAGCCATAATGTGGTTTGTTTGGTCCTGGCTTAGTGGCTTAGTCATCTATCTGCAACCAACTGTGATTTATAACAAAGCCATGGTTTAGCATGATGTGCAAATCCAGTTTCAAATTGTAAATTTTCAGAGGTCCTTGCAGAGATCTGCCACTATCTGTACATGCACAGATGTGAATTGTGTGTGCTATGAAGAGGAATATGGCACCAATCTTGTTGGACTGAGAGTAGAAGAGATTAAGTTTTGAAGTCTCAGGCTCCTGCTGAAGGGATGTTGGACAGCCACAGAATATCAGCAGTACTTAAATCAGCTACAGCTGATAAACCAGTTTGTCCCTATCTGGGAAAGAGAGCCTTGGTATATTTGACGTATGCCCCTCTGCTGGACTACTGCAATGTGCTCTTCATGGAGCAGCCTTTGAAGACAGTCCAGAAATTGCAGCTGCCCAGCAGGGGAGATGAGTGGTGCCTCCCACCTATTGAATTGAATTGGCCATATGGGTGGTGGGTTGCTGGTGGCTTTCTGAGTCCCATTCACAGCTTTGGCCCAAGTTATCTGCAGGATCACTGATGGCCATGCATTTCACCCCTTGCTCTAGGGTTCTGAACAGGCGGTCATTTGCAGGCCCCATCATGGATAATAAATTCTATTTTTTATCATGGCAAGTCCTTTATAACAGCATACACTGTTTTTGGTGTTGAAGCAGGCCCACTCCTTATTCCATATTTCAATTTTTACCTAGTCTTTTAGGAATTATTAGACATTTTTTACTTAAGCTTTTAAAAAAAAATGCAGAGGAGAAAGGGGGGAGTTGGTAGCTAAGCAATGGGCCAGGTGGTTGCTAGCAAATAGCCCTGGGAGAGAGGGAGGGAAAATTGGAAGCTGGAAAGTTTGGACATAGTTCTGTTTTTCCACTGATCCCTGTAAATGTGCCTGTGTAGAGAAGTGTCCACCATTCTCCTTAAAGGCCCCTTACAGGAATTGCTTAGCATCAAAAAGCAGAGTTCCTGTGGTGGAGGTAAGGGAAACGTTTAATTCTTTGAAGTGTGACAGTGTTTTTAAAGTCCAGCTGATATTAGTTCTATTTTATATTTCCATGTGGAAAAAATCCTTCAGAAATATCCTATCTCTGCGCTACCGGTGCTCAGCCTAGATTAGGATCTGAATTGATGAAGCAGGCAGGCAACATCAAGAGCCACAAGAACAAATCAGAAACGTGTCCCAGTTGGTCTAGGACACTTTCCATTAGCGCAGCATCCCTTGGAGTGGCATACACCCTTGGAAGGAAGTCACACGTGCTCCCTAACATAGCTGGTTGGGACTGGAGCACAGTTTTCAGGTCAGGGCTGGATTAAGGCACAAGAATGCAGCGTTCCTTTCCCAACCATCAGATGTCAGTGTTCCATTTAAAGTGGGAGTAACAGAAAGAGGTAAACTTTGAAAAAATAATGGAAATTAACACCTATACCTACACGAGACAAGTGTTAGTAAAAGCAATCAATCAGTATCATCTACCAGGACTTAGAAAGCACACACACCTCCTTTGCCCTCTGGATCAGCCTCCCCCAGCGATCTGGAGGGCTTCCACCCTGAGGGTTCCAAGACCCTCTTGAAAACTTGGCTTTGCTCCCAGCCCGGCTGGGGTAAATGGCTGTGGAGCCCCTGTGGTCTTTGGGGGGATGTTTGGTGTCTTTCCTCCTCCTAGATAAGTATGACCTTTTCTTCTGTTTTACTGTTTTTTACTTTTAAAATGTAAGCCACTCAGAGTCATCCTCCAAATTTCATAAAACAAACAAGCAAATATAAATGAAATGCCTTTTAAAGGAATATCCTGAAAAAAGAAGGGGGAAAATTGAATAAGATTAAGAAAAGCTAATGAGAAAATTGAGCATGAAATTGAGCAAACTCAGGGAGGCAGTGAAAGATAGGAAGGCCTGGCTCAATATGGTTCATGGGGTCGCGAAGAGTCGGACACAACTTAACGACTGAACAATAACAACAACAAATGAGAAAATGCTTTTTCTAATGACACTAATTTGCCATTATAAAGAACATAAAGGGATTTTAAATAGCAATAATCTATATACTACTAAAACACTGGTGTCAGTAACCTTCCACTGGGCAAAACAGTGCATCATAGGGCAACAATTTTTGAACCCAGGTACCTCAAATGGGCTATCTTACAGAATGCATCCCAAATCCAGGACCCATTACTCCCATGGGACTGAAATTTGGGAAATTTGTGGCTGCTTCACAGCACTGCTGTGCTGCTGCGCTGCTGCGGTTAGCCCAGGTCACGTGATTGGGTGTATCCCTGACCTCTCTCCCACCTCCCTCTGTCCTCTGTGCCCAATTGGCTGGCAGCAAGGCCCGATGGGCAAGTGGCAATTGGCTGCTTTGGAAATGAGGCAGAGGTTTTAAATCTCTTATCAGCTGTGGGCATTGAGGGAAGGATGAGGGAGCAACTTGGATGCCTGCTAGTGAGGTAGGGCTGGCTGGGGGTCACCAGTGGTCGACGGGTGAGCTCTCTTCCTCCCTCAATGGGACATGCCAGAATGGGGAGCGAGGGTAGTTTTCCTTATGGTCCACGGCTTCCTTTCTTCCACCTGCCCCCAGCAAAGTGGCAGGCAGTTCTGCTGGTCAGCTGAGGAGGAGGAGGAGGCTTCACCAGAACTCTCCTGAGGGTCATGAGGGGAGAGTAAATGGCGCAAGCCTATACTATATGTGGAAAGGGAGGGAGGGAGGGAGGGAGGAAGGAAGGGGAAGGGGAAGGGGAAGGGGAAGGGTGTGATGGAATGGAATTATGAAGGCCAGGCTCAGGGAGATAAATATTTTCTTAGCTCTCCAGAAGAGTGTGGGAGGAACAAGAGGATGAGACTGGCACCTCCCTGAGGAATTCACACTGTTGTAGCTGGCTGACTTTGGGAGCTGGGGTTTCAGTCTGGGAAGATTCTTGCTAGAGGTTGTAGCTAATAAACATAGCTGGACTGAATTTGCATTGTCTCTTGGAGTTCCTTGGGCTAGGCCTGACAAAGGGGAAGGGGGAGGGAAGGGAGGGATCCCTTACCTCTCTCCTACCTTCCTCTGTCCCCTGTGCCCAATCTGCTGGAAGCAGGGCCTGATGGGCAAGTGATGATTGGCTGCTTTGGAACCGAGACCGAAAACTGAAATCTCTTAACAACAATGGGCATTGAGGGAAGGACAAGGGAGCAACTTGGATGCCTGCTGGTGAGGTAGGGCTGGCTGGGGGGCGCAGTCAACGGGTGAGCCCTCTTCCTCCCTCAAGAGAGGGGGCCCTTGGGGACATGCCAGAATGAGGAGTGGGGATGCAGTGTTCCTTGCAGTCTGCAGCTCCCTTTGTTCCACCTCCCCTCAGCAAAGTGACAGGCAGTTCTGTGGGTCAGTCGAGGAGGAGGAGGTGGCTTCACTGGGACTCTCCTGAGGGTTGTGAGGGGAGGGCAAATGGTGCAAGCCTATGTTATATGTGGAGAGGGAGGGAGGGAGGGAGGGAGGGAGGGAAGGAAGGAAGGAAGGAAGGAAGGAAGGAAGGAAGGAAGGAAGGAAGGAAGGAAGGAAGGAAGGAAGGAAGGAAGGAAGGAAGGAAGGAAGGTTTCTGATGCTCCCTGCCTGCTTTCCACAAGCTAAGTCAATGGGGAAGCTGGCAGCAAGTCACAAGTCACTCCCACTCCCACTGCTTTTTTGCCCTTGGTCATTCTGTTTCTCTGTTTAGGTAAGGAAATATCTCTGAAACGATGACTCAACGGGTCACAGGTTGTCTAGTAATATCATAATGGTGTTCTGGAAGTCCTTAAAAATCTGGCTCTGTGAGAGTCAGGAGAAGAGGGGTTAAGAACTTACTCTCATCACCAGAACCATGAGGAACAGATAAGAGGATGAGATTGGCCCCTCCCTAAAGAATGCAAGGGAGGTTGGGAGGGTGACCCTGGAAATTACTCTCACTCTGAGAAGATTTCTGTAACAGGACTGAAGCCAATAAACCTTGTTGGATTGAATCTGTACTGTCTCCTGGAGTTTCCTGGGCTAATCCTGACAGGCTCTGACACAAGGCTCTAGAGCAGGGTGGCTGCCGAGCTCACATCAAGGGTATTTTGTGTAGTCCTTGGAGTTTGTTTTGTCTGGACACACACGCTTCTTTGTCTATTATTGTTTCTTTGATTCTTTTATAATGTAAGCTGCTCAGAGCCACTCTGGATTCTGGTGGTTTCATAGATAGATAGATAGATAGATAGATAGATAGATAGATAGATAGATAGGTTTGGCAATCTGCATTTTTATACTGTACAATTAGAAGAGTGAGATTAATGTATTCTTAATCAATTCACTGTTGCAAACTGCCAGGATAGTGTTAAAATTGAGACGGCTGCTTCTGACACGACGCCACAGGCTAGGAAATTAAGATCTCTTGGCACCATCCACCTGGGAGACTGCTCAGCCTGTGGCAGGCAGGGAAGCTGCTGGGCAGCAGGGCTTCCCGGACAACCCCAGACCCTCCTCCTGAGCCCTGCCCCCTGAAATCCTGAAAATACTGTGGGGATTACAGGAGGAGGGGAGAGTGCAAGATTCTACTGAGTGCAGGGGGTATCTTAAAATTCAGGGATAAATCAACAGCTCCTAATTTCACATGTACATCTTGTATGGTTATGGAGGCTGCTGGGTCATAGTAGTAATCTGGACAAATATAAAGTTTGGGGGGTTGGGTTGTGTTCCGACCCAGAAAATTTCCAAAAAACTTTCTGAAGTGGTACCTTTGAATTTATCCCCTCTTTTAAAGCAAATGAAAGATTTGACAGATGACCTAGAATTCCTGTGAATATTTGTGATAAGACAAATATGATTAAGCTCAAAGTTAAAAATATATAGTTTGAGGGAGTTTTTCATATTTATACCACTACATTATTTTAAACAAATGAATCACATGATATTGAATACTGAATAATTTTATTTGGCAGGCAAGCATTTATATAGCTGCACTTCTCACTAAATGTGACTCTGGGCGGTGCACAACCAATTGTTAAAACAATATCACAGCTATTAAAACACTTTAAAAAATAAATAAAAACAAGACAAATAAGATAATAAAAACAAGATTGTGGGAGAACGCCCCTGTAAGCACAGTACACCCGCCACACAGGCTCCCCACAGGATCCCCAAGGTTGCTGGAAGAACCACATTTTCAGAGCCTTCTGAAAGGCTAACAGGGATGGGGCTAACCTCACCACGGGGTGGGGGGGGATAATGTTCCAGAGGGCAGGAGCCGCAGCAGAAAAGGCAAGTCACCTGGGTCAAGCTCTTTAGCAGAAGGACCCACAACATACCCCTCCTGTTGGACCTGATGGGATGCGTAGGTGTGATTGGGAAGAGGCAGTCCCTCAAACAGGCTTTGTATTTGACCCACAGCAGTCCCTGGTATTCTTTCATAAATGGCTTCTTTAGCTTTCCAACAATTAACCAATACATCTAAGCTTCCATGTTCTTGGAAATCTATTCTTGCCCTTTTTTGCCTAGCCAGCAGAGAGAAGAATGCCAATAACTACTTGTTGGGAAAGCCAAATTTAACTTTCCACACTTTTAGGCTTATCACTGGGTGCTCATTTTAGCATCCGCTACTGAACTTCAGGATTCAGCTCCTTGTTCAATTTAACGAAAGTTATGATTTGACACTGTTGAAATCCTGGCAAGTATTAGAATCCTATTTGCCTGAGGATCACATTCAATATCTGGACTTGCCGCAAGAGATATATGGGAAATATTAGATTTGGTTCGGTTTGGTTAGGTTCACACAAAAAGCTTACATTATGAGATAACCAGTTTTAAAATAATGGGTAAATCTATTTTTTAGATTTAGGAGAGTCCAGTAATATTATTAGTCCAGATCATCTCAGTTCTGAAAAAGATATTTTTAAACTTTTGCAGAATTTAAAATATAAATTTGATTTAACTCTTAGTGCTCCTTGGCAGTATATTCAACTCAAGCTCTTGCTATTTGGTCTGTTGATCCAGATGTTGTTTTGAAGTTCCCAACTGTTTGGGGGGTTTTGGCAGATTCCACTGTGGCTTTCTACTGGGGCAGTGAAAAGTTTTGGTGTCCCAGGCAAACTTTCAGACTGGCTTCCTAATTTGCATATCACCTCATTTGCATAAATGTGTATAACCACATTTGCACAATATTTGCAGGCAGGTCTCAGATAGGCTGTTAACAGAGTGGCATTTTTGTATGGAAACGTACCATAGTATTTTGTACAGTGTTCAGTAGAGTCAAGAGGCCAAAAACTGGAAAAGATAAGTGGGCGAATATAGTGGGGGGCAGCAGAAGATATTATGGAAGTGGAAAAGAAAATGGTCTGATACAGACATCATGCCAATCCATGGTTTATTTAACTATAACTGGCAGGGTTTGCACGACATGCTAACATATGAAAGCTGTCCACAAAACTAAAAGGCTAGGTTCATCCTTGCACTGATCCAAACTCCTCCTCTCCCAAATAATGTGGCTTTAGCATAAAGTGCATAATTCAGTCAGTGAGGGACAGCAGAGTGAAGAGTAACCACAGAACTTCTGCAGGCTGTTCATCCTGCTGCCTTAGGCAAATACTGAGTTTTTTCCTATAGTTGCATCAGCCAAGAGCTTCAATACACAGTTTTTATGGGACATTGGTGAAATCAACATGCAGACTCTGCAGGAGCACATTTTATCCTAGTAAATTAGGGAAGGGTTGCTTTAGAAGTATGAAATTAGTTTTCTGTGACCTTAAGAAGAGTGTAATACAGTAAAAATTATTCCTTGTATATTGGACATCTACAATAATTTTAGTAAGAATAGGTTGTCATTGTTTTACTGTTGGAGATGCAATTCAGGAATTGGAACGGTAACTTGTATTATATATATGATGCCGCCCAACTCCAATCGACTCTGGATGGCTCGCAACAATAAAATAGCATAAGAATAGAAAAATACAGAAAATTATCCAAAGTAAGTACAAAAACAACTACAAAAGAATCACAAGATGGCAGTCCAATAACAAAACAAATGTAAAACAGGGGAGTTACCCTACCCCAAGGCCTGGGTAAATAGCCAGGACTTTAGGGTTTTCTGGAATGTCATCCGAGTGGGAGCCATAAGGGTCTCGGGGGGGACTTTGTTCCAGAGGGCAGGTGCTGCAACAGAGAAGGTGTGTGTCCTGGGTCCTGAAATATGACATTGCTTAATCAAGGGGCTCCAGAGTGTCCCCACTCTGTCAGATCATACCAGGTGGCAGAGAAGATACAGTCCTGCAAATAGCTGGGCACTATGCCATGTAGGGCTTTAGATCATAACCAGCAGCTTGGATTGCACCTGGAAGCACACAGTCAACCAGTGCAGCTTGCGGAGCAAAAGTGTCACATGGACATCGTCGTACCCAGCCCAAGAACAACAGGGAAACAGTCCATCCAAGTTCAGTTCCTTTATTGCTTACACCATATAGACAGAATCTTGCCAGATTAAATCTATACTACTCTAACCTACTGCATATACCCTGGGAGATTCTAGGGAGTGATTATCCTAAATCTCTTCCTCTTCCCACGCTCCTGCTCTGAACTGTCCTGTCTCTTGCCTCGCCCCCTTTCCTGGAACCTGCTCTCTCCTTCCTGAGAATCTGCTGCTCCCTGCATTCCATCACAAGCATGCTGAGGAAAAGCCCATCACTGTTTGCTTTGCCACATGCTGGACCAGTTGAAGCTTCCAAGTGGTATTCAAGCACAGCCCTCATGTACAGTGTGTTGCAATACTTGAGTCTGAGGTGACAAGAGCGTGAATGACTGTCTGAAGGGCTGATCAATCCAGGAAAGGGCACCAGATGGAGCTGTACAAAGGCCCTCTGATGCCAATCCTGAAACCCAGGTGGGCAGGGTTCTGAGAGAGGAACTCCCCCCTCTGGGCCCAGCCAAGTTTTGGTTAGACTTGCCAGGTTGGCGCTCATCCACGATAAGACCACAGGTGAAAGCAGCCTTTGTTACAAATGGAACTGATGTTCAAAAGTCAGAGCCCAGGGCCACCAAGGATCCAATAACCAGGCACTGAGGGTTGTACCGAGGGGTCAAACAGTGGGAACACTTGTAATCAGGAGTTCCAGGGTTCCTGCATGCAGCTCACCCCAGGTGCTTGCCATAACTTTCTCTGTTTGTTTCTGCCTGCCCTCTCAGCTCCCCTCCCCCCTGCTCCCACTCTATAATGGCCCGTGAGAATAACCTTGGGAGACAGGAGGAAAATCTCCTCGATGTCTTTATGGAGGGGGACTCTCCCTCCAAACAATAACCGCCTCCCCACGCGCCTTCCTGTCCTCCACGCCAGAAGTCGCCTTGAGCAAGGTTAGTGTTCTCTCTCTTCGTACTGTACTTTGTGTCATATTTTTGAGGTTTAAAAAAAAAAAAAAATGGTTCAGAACAGATTAACCGTATTTACATTGAACCTTATGGGAAAATTTGATTCGGGTTGCAACCAAAATCAGTTGGCGACCAAATTCGTAGGGGTCAGAACGGATTAACCGTATTTACATTGAACCTTATGGGAAAATTTGATTCGGGTCGCGACCAATTCGGATCGTGACCAGAGTCACGGAACGAATTAAATTTGTGAACCGAGGTACCACTGTACAACCAGCCCCAACAATCCACTCCACTTCTGAAGGGACCAAACCACCCCCCAGCTACATTTGCAAAACCACTTGGGGACCTTGGGGTGGAGCAATTAGCTCCGCTATAGGGGAAAGAACCCTAGACTCATGCCTGCCCACCCCAGCTGTGGAATGGATCGCACCCACATAGTGTAAAGTCCTTTCCAGTAAACAGAAATGTGGCTCTCCTTTCCCACCCAGGACTTGGGAGTCTCCTCCTTACTATTTTAAATAACTGTTCTGTCTGGACTGAGAAGCTCAGGCTCCTGTGTTGCTGGCTTCATTCTTGGCATTTATAATACATCTGCAGATAACAAATGGGAAATGTTCTTTTCCTCCCCAGTAAATCCCAGGTACTTTCTGTCCAGTTCCAACTTTGGGAGACTTTCTGTCTTCCCTCCCAACTCGTGTTTCCCCTATGTATCCTTGTGTTGCTTCTCAGCTGTTGATTGCTTATAATAGGTCGATGACACTCCCAAGAGATCTATTCTGACCTCTTCATCCAAGGACTGAGATCATTTTTACACATACTATACTAACTTCCCATCAGTACCCAAGACTGGCACTCAGCCTGATATCAGAGGGCTTAGTCTAGCAAAAGCAACCTTCTCAAAACACCTGTTTTTAAGACTGTCTTTCCTTCCTAGCTGGCTATGGTTAGGCATACCTCTTCTGTGCCCAGACCAATGTTCTTTCCTGCTTCAGCCTTTCTCTATTCTATTCCAGTCTGTCCTGTTACAGTTCTAGGCAGATCTGAGGCATTTCACATCTTGCCTAACACTTCACTGCTTCCTAAACAGTGTTTTCTGACTTTCATCTGCTCCTACCAGTTCTTTTCCAACAGCTTGGCAGAATTCTGCAATGCCCACCTTATGCTTACATTAGGGACTTGCTCCTGCCAAGGCTCCTGGGAAGCTTTCTTGCTTCCTGCAGTGATGAGACAATTGCAAGGCCAAGAAAGACTGTTGGACAAAAAGTGTAATCCTGAGACAACATCCGGTAGCTTGATTCGCACCTCATGCTACACATAAAGTAGTTTGCTTGCTTTTGGCTTAGTGTGTTGTGTGAATCCTACCTATGTGTGCTGCTAGGAGAAATTGTCCTTGGTCTCACATGGACTCCTGTGCTCAACTGAAAAAAGAAAAAGAATGTAACAAAAATGAAAAGCACATGCTGCTTAAAAATCTTAGCTTCGGTTGCTGTTTAAAGCTCACCAAATTTAAAACAAAATTATTTAGATCGGGGAATACCCGTATTTTTGTCTGGAAATATTGGTAGTTTGGGGCATCAAAAAACTCTATCCATATTTTTTGTTTGTATGGAGAAACAGTGATTCATGAACTCTTCTTATCTAGAAATCAAAGCAGTCTAGTCCAGAAATGGATTGATAATCTTAACTAAGAAATCAGTGCAGATGGCTCAGCTATTCCACTTTTTTTTGTTGTTGTTGTCTGCGCTCAGTCATTACTGACCCTGCGGTGACTGCCTGGACGAATCCTTGCAGTTTTCAAGGCAATTGGTTTTTTTTTCGGAAGTGGTTTGCCAGAGCCTCCTTCCTAGAGCAGAGCCCAGCTGGCGAGCGCAGGAGGCGGGGTTTCTGTTGCTTCGCGCCCTTTTCGGGCGAGCGCGGTTTCGCGCTTACCGGCAACTGGTCCCGTCTCTCTGTGCAAGGCGCTGCCAGCATTTTTCCTCCCACCGGAGTGAGAGTACCCATTTATCTACTCACGTGAGTTTTCGACCTGTTGGGTTGACAGGAGCTGGGGGGGGGAACAGGAGCTCACCCTGCCAACGCGAAGGTTGGACTCGAACCGCCGAAGCGTCAGCCATTTCTGGCCGGCAACTTTCAGCGTCATTAAGCCGCTGCGCCACCACGTCCCCTATTCCACTTTACACTGACTCAATTAACCCTTACCGTCCCTTCCTTAAGTGTTGCAAGGCAACAGAAGTGATTTTAAAAGGATTTTCATGCTGCATTTTAAAGTGGCAGGATCTTCTAGTGGAAATAAAGGCTGAGCATTGAACAGAAAACATCCTGCTTGTCTCAAATATTTTTTTTAAATTGCTCACAAGAATGCTGGTACTTCAGGGTTAGGTTGCTATGGATCACTGGCATTTTAAGTAGGGCATCACCTAATCCAACTGAGAGAGCGTTTCCAAAACAAAGAGGTGACAGAAACTTCTATGCTTGGCTCTGCAAGCCTGGTGGAATTGGGCATGAGGGAAAGGGAGGCTGAATTAACAGGTGGATATACAGCACCTGAGGATCAATCCAACCACCCTTGAATTCTTTCCTTCTTCTATGAGATGGTAACTAGGACTCCACTTGGAGTTTTAAATATTCATTAGCTTTTTAAGCATGTCAGGAAGTGTTCCCAAAGATGACTTAATGCTACAGTATATTTGTTAATCTTGAAGGCATTATATAACTTTTAATTTTATCACGTCTCCATGATCCCACTACATAGCTTTCCAGCCTCTAAACATGGATCTATTTTCTAACTCAATAAGTAAAACATATTTTTTTACTCACAAATCCAAGATTTAACTCACAAATTTTAAAATCCGAATTTTACTCACAAATCCAAGATTAGGAGAAAAGTGTTTTTGTATTTAAAAAAACAATGGAAAACAATTTTCACAGGAGAAATACTGCATACAGATACACTCTATTCATGTATCTGTTTTTGGGGGGGGGAAACCCTTTCTTTCACTTGTGGGAAAAGGGCTGTTTTTAAAATAGTACTTATGACAAACCTAATTGGCTCAGCAGTGGGAATGAGCTGTGTATTTTCATATGTACAAGCTGGACAGCTATTATGCTAAAGATATCCAGAAAGCAACAAGCAAAGGACCAGCATCACCATATCAGTTTGTTTTCCATTCTTGGCACAGCAACATCCAATGGGTTCTTCTTCACCAATTTGCCAAATATGGGAGGAGGGGGGAGAAAGGAAGCATCTATAACTGAAAAACAGAAGCCCCGACAGCAAGAAGGCCGTTACGCCACTCCTCAGTATGAGACTCCATTTCATTTATACGCAGCATGACTGAGCGCACATCCATTTAAAAGTAATTCCCATTATGTTCAGGTGCTGTGTTCAGACAATACACTTAACAAGGACCTGGCAGCTGCGTTGTGGGTTAGCACTCGTGGGGGTAAGGAAAAACATTCTGGTGTCAGAGTCGCCCTTTACCCAGACAAGGGAAAGCTAGAAAGAAGCATCCGATCTGGCCGCTGATGCCGGGGCAGCGTCCTGGATGCAGAAGCGGGGGCTGGCCAGGGTTGCGTACAGATCTCTGTCAATGACGCGCACGCCTGGACGGGGGGGGGGCGTGGGGGGGAATCTGCACGTGAACCGAGTCTGGCTGCATTTTTTAAACAGGCGGCCGGGTTTAAGTTCACACGTTTGTGGACTGTGGCTCGACTGCAGCGCCCCGTTTCTGACAATCCTCCGGCAACTCTTCCCTCTGGCGCTTCCCGGCTGAAGCCACATCCGAGGGCCGCCTGCACGGGCAGCGTTTCGCCCTGGCCGGCCGGTTCCTTTTCTTCCGCGCGAGGCCCGCTTCGCTTCTCCCGCGACTGGGCCTCGGCCTAACGCGTTCTGCACCCTGCGTCACCACACCACCGAGCTTCCCCGATTCTCGCGCCTGCGTCGCTGGCTCAGGGCGTCGTGTGAACTCACAACGCCATCACGGGGGCGCAGCCGAGCAGCAGTTTCCACCCGGTCGCTGCGGGCGTCTCGAGAGGATTTATTCCTTCAGTCACTTCTCGTTAACGGCCGATTAATAGTAACCGAGCAGAGGACAGAAACGGCCCAGCGCCCGGCGCGGGGCCAATAAACAACAGCGCCTGCCGAGGCCCGCGGAAAATGCCGCGTTCTCGCGCGCGCGTTCTCTCCCGAGGATGGACGGCTCGCCTCCTGGGAGTTGTAGTTCTCAGTTCAGGGATTCCCCCTCTTCGCCTCTGCAGGGAAGCAAGCAGAAAGACTCTATATTCCATCACCCCAAAGGAGGGCCGGGACGGGAAAAGGCGCAAGGGGCGGAGCTTGGCGAGCATAGGGTGAGAGCCTGCGAAGCAGAAGGCGGGTCGATATTTAGCCGCGGGTACACTGGGAGATGTAGTGCTCTCGCAGAAGACACTCGCAGAAGCCTATGGATTCTGGCTCCAGAAAAACTACACCTCCCATCGGTCGTAACAAACTTGCTTTTGTCCTCATGCGCGCGCAGAGCGTCCAGGCCTACTGCCGCTGTGGAGGTGGACCGTGAGGCGGCGAAACGCAGGCGGGAGCGGGCCGTGCCTGGGCGGTGAGTGGGAGGCCGCGGCGGCTCTTCGTCTTCATACCCCCAACTCTTGGGCTTTCCGCAGAGCGCAGGGACCGGACTTTGGCGTGGCCTTCCACCGCGCGGCTGGAGGGCGGCGGCCTCGGGCCTCGGGCCCAGCGCGTGGGGGAGGGGCACCCCGGGGAGCCTGCGCACCTCCTCTCCGCCGGCGCAGGCCTTCCGGGGACGGCGGCGCCTCCCCCACTACGCGGGGGGGGGGGGGGAAGCGCTCGGGGTGCGGCGCTGCCCAGCGCGGCCCCGCCAGGACCGGACCGTCGGAGGGTCAGGGTCGCGGGCGGGCGGATGGGGGAAGGACTCGGCAGCGCGAGCGCAACGTTTTCCCGCTGCGCGCGCGGCCCAAGCCAAGGGCCTCCGCGTTTCTTCGGGAGGACTCAGGAGAATCGGCGGCAACGGGGAAAGCCGGCGGGCTATCGCCGCAGCCGAGCTCTCTTCGCTCCAGCCGGCGTGGCCTGCCTTATGCTGGGCCGCAGGCGCGCCCGAGGCCGCCCGGCTCGTTGGCTCGACATCCGGGACTCTCCCCAGGGGGCCGCCGCGCCGGGCGGGCGGGCGGAGCCTCCCCGAATGCCTGCTCGCTCCCTTTCGGCAGAGACTGTCCCGGGACGGGGGGAGAGGCGGCCGTGCATTTTGTGCCTCCGGCTCGGTCCCGTGAAGAGTGCCAGCTGTTTGAGAGTAGTGGTTTTATGGTAGTTATTCATTCCGCGATTAGTTAATGATAATTAGAAGCCTCCTTTGAGAAATCTCCCGTGTATAAGGTTCATTTAGTTAAGGTCTCTGTGTGCTGGTGGGATATTCGAGGTGCATGTCAGGACAGAGTTTTCCATATTTTGAAGCCTGCCCCGGGAAAGATTGCTAGGAGGAAGGGGTACCTAACCCTTGCTGGCTTCTGACCGCATCCGGGGAGTATGCTTGGAGTGGCATGGCTGCCACAGGGGGTTGCTCATTTTCAAAATGGCTACCACATGGGCTTCTTCAGTCTTAACACAAAGAAGCCTGCGGAGCAGCTACGGGTCTGACAGGCGTCAAGAGAAATGCCTGGGCACATTGCTGCTATTTAAGTTGAGTAATCAGGCATTGGTCCTAATCATTAGCCTTGCTGGCCAGGTTAAGAGGTGTCTGGTTGGCTGTAGGTTCTCCTGTCTGCTGCAATATTTAGAGCTCTGAAATGTTTGAGAGACTGGTGAAGTGACTGGTTATGCGAATTGAGGTTGTCTTAGTGTTTTTTCCATAATTTTTGTGTGGCAAATATTTCAGTTTTTGACATTCATGATTTTAGGAAATTAATATAAAGAATGTTTATAATAAAATGTGTTAGTTGAAAAGGTGCTACCAGACTTCTTCTGATTCATAATACCAGTAGAGCTGATTTGAGCCCAAAAGCAGTATTTTAATTAACAGTTTTCAGTTGCTGTACCGTATAGGTGTGGTGATGGTTTTTAATTTTTTTATGTTTTTATATATATTTTCTGGGTTATTTTATATGTTTACATTTGTACTGTATAGAGCCTAAGAGAATATGCAGCATACAAGCAACATAAATGGATTTTTTAAAGTGTATATTTCTCTCCACAGCTCATTACTAAAAATAGCATTTTAGCCATTTTCCTTAAAATATAAATAATGAAAGTGTAGGGAAGGACAGTAATTCTGTGGCAGAACACAGTCTTCATATGCAGAAGTTCTGAGCTTCAGCTGCTGGTTTCCTCTGCTGTAGTCCAACAGTATGGCGTTGGGCACTGTTTCATTAACAGTTTGAATATCTCTGAATATTTACACTATGCATTTCATTAGCACCTATAAACAGTTTTTTTAAATAAAAAACTCAAGCACTGTTTACTACACAACTTTTTTTGCATATGTCCCTAGTACAAGAAGATTTAACTCATAGTTCTGACTTTAAAAGGTGTGTTGTTTAAAAGCATTCAAAAGGCCATTCAAAGCAGGACAACATGTGCTCATTTTTAGCTGCATTTTGCTGGGCAGTGGACCTCAAATCTCTAGATTTCTGTCTAGAAGGGGCAAAGTTTAACACATCTTCTCCATGAGGCAAAGCTCTGTTGCTCCTCACATTAGGTCACATGAATGGCCTGAATGAAATAATAAATGATCATGTGGAAGAAAAAAAATATGTTAATGAAGTATGTTGCTAAAATTACATTACAATTAATAAGGGAGAAATAAATGTTTTTAAAATAAACTGACACTAGATAAACTTACAGGAAATCATTGGATGTTTAGAAAATGCATAGGTCTTCCAGAAATTTAGGTAGAAATTTGAAATTGGCTAATAATATGTTTTTAATCCAAGGAAACAGATTTTGAAGGTTATAAGTGGGATGTGTGTCTGTGTGATTTTGTAGCTTTTTATGGAGATAACTTTAATCACAAATTGGGTGTCAGGTCATGGGATATGTACTTCTCTGGAGTGATTTAGTGAGTCATTTATAGGAAATTACAATAAATTGTTGGCTAGTTACTTGGATGTTCTACTTTGAAAAAAGGCATGGCTATATGCGCGTGCGCACACACACACACATACAACAAAAACCCACTTGCATTGAGCTCTGAAACACAGCTGCACTGAGTAACTTGGTACTTGGTACTGTACTTGGTAATCTCTTTCAGGAGGTCTGGTGCTGATTTTGTGCCAGACCTGGCATGAATTTTAAAGGTTGATAAAATACTGTTTTCTGCTTTTTTTCTGCCATAACTTTTTGTATTTGGAATTGCGGCAGAAATGCTGTGTAGAAAAACTATGGGACACAAAAGGCCATACGATCATATTGCTTTGTTAAGGTGATAATGAAAAGAATTTCGTAGTACCTTGGAGTTGCAAGTGAGCTCACAGATTATCAACTTGCTGCTCAGTGCAGGATTTGCTAAAGTGGCCTTCAGTCCGGGTGGTAATGCCCACCAATAGGCTTTTTCAGTTAAAAATAAAATAAATTTGTTTGGTGAGCGTGCCAGAAATAAAAGAAATAATGGCCATATTCATGCAGCCATAGTTTTCCAAATGCATACTTTCTGCTGCTTATACCCTACTTTGTTGTAGTATTTGTCATGCTGCCCTTTGTACCATCTGTAATTACTGGATATTAAACAGTGGCAACTTCAGTAATTTCAGATCATATTCCATGCATACTTTGACACTATTTTATTATAACATTCAGCTGGACTTAGTTAACCTAATTTAATTTTGGGAAGTATGTGTTACATGTGCACTCACACAAATTACTAGACTCAATTTATCATGTTTTAGATTCATTAAGCAAAGACTTAACTCTCTTGAGAAATCCATAATGTTGGGAAAGGTGGAAGGAAAGAGAAAAAGAGGACAACCAGAAACAAGATGAACAAGCTTGATTACAGCAGCAATGGGTGCACTGTTGAAAGACCTAAAGGACCAGATTGGGGACCGGATGTCCTGGAGAAAATCTATCTATGTGGTCACTAAGAGCAACACTGGCAAACAAGAAATACAGTTATACGTTTTGTTAGAACTACTCATCATATGATATGGATTCCCTCTTCTGCAGTGTTTACTGTTTTCAAATGAAACAGTGAAACCTTCTTTGTGTAACCTTCATGTAAAACAGCCAGACAAAAAGGATAAAGTTTTGGAGTAGTTCAGAATTCTTCATGAATTATTTAAGAAACCTTCATCAGTCCCTGCAGTTTTTAAAACATATTCTTAAAATGCAAATGCAGACTTAATTGTATTTTGCTGTATTGCAGTGACCACATAAGGAAAACATTGAAAATGCCGTTTTTGCAGGAAGTTATTTCCACAGTAATATGTCAAGATCCAACTGAGATTTTGAAATATTAGGGCATTCCTGAAGCAGATGATGATGTTGAGAAACAGCTTATAACACTCGCAGAGACAAAGAAAATTCTCCCTCTGATTGAATGTATCTACCATTATGAACAGCAGACCTTTATTAATGGCATATGCACAGTATTTTAATGGCAGCTTCATACTGCAGAAAGATAGGTTGCTTTTTAAAAAAGCATAATGAATACAAAAGATAGTTTTGCTACATTAAAAGCATATTTTAAAAAGGCCAACTTTTGATTGACAAAGATTATTACATGTGTGTCTAATGGAGTTCCAACTATGATAGGAAATATCATAGATTTCCGGAAATTTATGAAGTTCCAGAAGTTTTTTGTATCCATTGTGTAATTTACAGACAATATTTCAGATGCTTATGTCCAAGCTTATATGACTCACTATATATTGTGGTGAATGTAATAAATTAGAACCAATTCAAAAAGAATTGTTTCAGCACCTTTGTCAAGATAATGTGCAGTTTGTTGTTACATAAAACTGTTTCATGGCTTTCTAAAGGCAATTGTTTAACACATCACGTGGAATTATTCAAAGGTGTATTAGAGTTTGATTGTAATGAAAAAATTATCAGTTTAAGTGACTTTCCAAAATTTTGCTGTCATTTAAAAAATGTAATGCTCCCTTAGTATAATATTAGCACAATAATTATTAAATATGCTAGCATATACTTGTAGCACTAGCATATATTTGGAATGTGTGTAGTAATCTTTGAAGAAAACGTCACAGTTAGAGAAGCACCAGAACTGACAAGAAGGAACGTTCCAGGAAGAAGAGAATCAAAAGAAGCAAGCTCAGTGAACAGAAATGAAAGCCTGAAGCAAGAGACATAGACAGTACTCTGCATTGTTGGAACTCAAAACATTTTCCTGGCCCTAACAGAACAAACAGGTGTTGAGCTCTGGTGGGAAGAAAAAGGCACTACAGAACAGGAAACAGCTAAACTTTCAAGAAGGCAGAAGAGTCATGGTAGTTGCACATTTACTCCAGGAAGAACTGATTCAGTTGTGTGCTGACTGGACGCAACAGCTTCTGAAGTTTGCCGTCTGCCAGTAGGAAGGATCAGGGATAGGTAGAAAGACTTACCAAGAGGTTATCCTTTCCTGGTGAAGTGTATGAGGATGGATCAGACTTCAAAGAACAGTAAAGCCATATCACTACCAACACCAACATTCAAGGAAGGAAGTTCAAGACTGTGCAGTTCTCTACTCTCTGAAGGATAAAGCAAACGGCTCAGATATTCTTGATTTGAAGCTAACTGTAAGGAAGACTTAGTGGAGGGAGTGAATGTAGCAGGAATATTGGGGAAAGTGTAATAATGCCATGAGTTCTTGATTTTAAGGGAAACTGAAGCAGAATGTAGTCAAAATGTAGAATTCTGAAAATCAGATTTTAATACATTCAGAGCAATTATGAAAAGGATTCTCTGGCAGGAAAAACTGATGGAAAGGGAGACCAAAGTGGGTGGGAGTTCCTAAAAAGGAGTTACTAAAAGCACACCTGTCATGAGAAATGCATATGGAGGACAATAGAAAAAGCCCATATAGTTTGGTGAAGATCTGTAAACAGAAAATGACACATACATGTCAAAGGATAGTATGTGAAGGCAGCCCAGGCCTAGAGATGCAGTTAGAAAAGCTAAAGCTCAGACTACGCTGAATGTTGCTAAGAACAAGAAATAGGGCCTTTTCAGGTTATGACACAAATAAAAGGAGGAGAATCAGTATGCCAGCTACTCAATGAAGATGGCAAATATTGACCCTATTTTGGCTCAGTCTTTAAGATGATGATATGTCTTCTAGTAGACAAGTTTGAAGACAGGATAAAAGGGCAGATGATGATGACATGGTTAGAAATAGGTTAGTAATGATGTGCAAAATGTTACATGCAGAAACTATTTTGTGCATGGAACAGCTGTTGGGGGTTTCATATCTAGGCTGAAACAAGTATTCTGGGCAGAAAGGTTGGCAGGGGTAGAGCAGAAAAGAGCCAAGGATATTGGTAACTAAGGGAAAAGGAAAGTGGATGGAGTGGAAGCAGGTGGACTGGTTGGATATGCTACTTTTGAAGCCAGTGGCAACACAGAAGAGGTAGGGAAAGGAAGCTACTGGGAAGTTGGTGAGCCAGTTGGATATGCTACACTTGAAACCAAATTAGTTGCTGTAGTTTGAATGAATCTTTAGCTTCAAGTGCAGCATATCCAACAGGCAGGCTTACTCACTTTTCCTCATTCTTCCTAGTCCATTTTTTTATCTCCAATTAATTATATTGCCAATTTTTCACATCTAACTCAAGACAGTTTTTTTCCTGATCAGTTATGTAATTTATTCTGTATAATTTGTCATATTTTGTTTTCGCTATAGAACAGTCAGTCTCAAAATTCCTCCTTCATTTGTCATATCTTGGATTCAGATTTTGTTTTTCAGTGCTGGACTACAGTTCTAATTCTTTTACCTCTTGCTGTTGTGTATAATACTTTTGATGGAACTGGAGGGTAAATGTTCTGTTCCTGCCAATTGGTTAGTACTGTCTCCAAAAATATCAAAAACTGTCTATTAGATTAACTTGGCATTCTGGGTAACTGATACTGATTGGAGCTGGGAAGACAGGAGTTTTTGGTATTCTGGTTGTTTTTATTATTTGGTGGAACCAGAGTAGTTTAGACATGAGCATGCTCCTGCCCTCAGTGTTTGATATTCAGTGATTATTATGTGAAGCTGGAGGCTCTACACACCTATTTTGATGCCAATACCCAACTATTCATGACAAATTAATTAAGGTTTGATCCCTTTTTAAAGTTATGTAATCTAGCAACCATCACCATGTCTTGCAGTAGTAACTCCATTTATGTACTTTGTGAAAAATGCTTTGAATCCTCTTAGTTGTTTCATTGGATAAGCCTAAGATTCTATTATTATGTCAGTGATACAATAATTGATCTGCTTTTTGTAAAGTTCTCTCAGCTTCCCCAACATCTTGTCTTCCTGAGCTAATGGGCTACAAATTTTGTCTTGTCCAAGTAATATGGTCATTGGCTATATTGGCAGGACATGATGGAAGTTATAGTCCAATATGCCTCACTGGCTGGGGAATTGGTAGTTTTATTAGTAAAGAGATTCCAAGAGTGGAATGCCAAGAATATAAATGTGCAATGGCCATCAAAGGAAGGCTGAAACTTCATGTGAAGGAAGAATGGAAGAACAATGCTCTGGAATTTAAGTTGAAAGGAGCTGTAAATTCTGTCTCAGTCTTGTTCAGGGACTGTCAACTGTCTGTAATGGTTGCCATTTCTGAATTGGATTTCACAGTGTTTAGAAAAGCAGGATATACACAGTACAAGAGAGATTTTGTAGGTCATTTGGGTTTATAGGCATTATGATGCAGGCTCTACTTAGTTACGATTTTGTGGTAGCAACTTAAACCATACACCGATTTTATTCTCATGCAATTAACTAGTACTGAAGTCTTTCCTATATTTCACAAGTGAATTTAAGCACATACACATCCATTTGTTAAGCATACAACCATATAGTGGTATTATGATACCACTGTAAATTGTTTATTGGTTGCATTTGTAAAAATGTCCTGTATTTTCTTTTCCCAGTTGTGCCTGAATTCTGAGATGGGCAGTTATAATTCCTTTTAAGATGGAAGTTGAAGCTCTGTGAGTTGCTCAGGACCAAGGAATCTGTGTCTTGAGGAAAAACTGGACCACTTTCTATGTTGTTAGATTCTATTGTATCATTTTCGATTGTTTTCTAATACTGCATAATGTCTTTTGACTTGCTGATAACTGTTAAAATGGTTTTCCCCCCACAAAGCTAAGTGAATTTCTGCATGGTGTTAATTGGATGTAAGAAAGAGCTACTATTTGAGATAATCAGAGTGGAAATAGCTGCAGCACGTGGTCCTGATAGCAGAGTTCACTATCCTGATTGCACCAGGCAGGAAGATTCCCATTTGGAAGGCAGAACAGGTGTGGGTCATTTGAGCTTGCTGCAGTGTTCTGTGTGACCTGAAGCTTCTTAATCATAAGCAAATAGGATTATGCTTTTAATCTGATTTAAAATGAATAATTTTCAGCATTTGTAAGAGTCCTGATTACAGCCAAAAGGAAACTTTGGTGTGAATATTACAGGGTTATAATATCAATTTTATCAGTTTGCAGTTGAATAGGTTCTTTGAAATTATATCCACATACTTCATTTTCTCAAACATGTTTATTTATAAACTAGACAACCCTGTGACCCGTTGGGTCATTGTTTGAGAGAAAGGTAGCGCAGTCTGATGTGACCAGAATGAACATCAAATTGTAGGCTGACCATATCTTTTTTACCCCAATGCTGGATGGTCCCATGATCATCTAAGAAGAGTATATATCATAAATAGAAAAATAATTGTAGTGGCAAACATACTTCAATAATAAGCCAATATTTACAGATTAATAGAATGGCCATGGAGGGCAAAAAAGCAGTGGCAGCGGGGATGACTTCCAACTTCCTGCTGGCTTCCCCATTGGCTTTGCTTGTGCAAAGCTGGCAGGGAGCGTCAGAAATCATCATCATGTGATAACTTTGCAAATAAGACTGGTCTGAACATTGTGGAAATTTCAGTTCCACAGGAGTAATGGATCCTGGATTTTTTATGCATTTTAGGTACCTTGATTCAAAAATTGTTGCAGTATAATGTACCGTTTGGTCTAACTTGAGGGTACAAACAGATAAACACAATGAGAGTTTTAATAATGTACTAGAAAACCCATGATTCGCTGGGTCATCCTTTCCGCATATAATATAGGTTGACACCATTTCCCCTCCCCTCACAACCCTCAGCAGAGCCCCAGTGAAGCCTCCTCCACCAAACACTGTTGTGTTTTTACATCTGAAAAAAAGGGAATTAAAGGAGTATACCTTTAAAAATAGAAAAGTGATCCACGGAACTGCCTGCCACTTTGCTGGGGGGATGGGGAACAAAAGGAAGCGCAGACCGTGAGGAAAACTGCACCCCCACTCCCCATCCCAGCATGTCCCCAAGGGTCCCCTCTCTCTAGGGAAGAAGAGGACTCACCCGTTGACCACCGGTGTCCCCCCAGCCAGCCCTACCTCACCAGCAGGCATCTGAGTTGCTCCCTCGTCCTTCCCTCACTGCCCATTGTTAAGAGATTTCAGTTTTCGGTCTTGGTTCCAAAGCAGCCAATTGCTGCTTGCCCATTGTGCCTTTCTGCCAGTCGATTGGACGCAGGGGTCAGAGGGAGGCAGGAAAGAGGGCGGGGATATGCCACTCCCATCTTCCCTTGTGCTATGCAACCTGTGGGTTTCTGGGAAGTGCAGTTGTAAATCACAATCGTGTGGCTGCCGCTAATTGTGGTGATGCTGCAGCAGCCACAGCTTTGCAAATAGAACTGGTATGAAGATCCTTGAAATTTCAGTTCCATGAAGTTATGAGTCCCGGATTTTGGACACATTCTTTAAGTTAGCCCATTTGAGGTAGCTTGCTTCAAAAATTGTTGCCCTATGATGCACCATTTCAGCCAATTGAAGGTTACAGACAGAGTTTTAGTAGTATATAGATAGATCACTGTAAAGTGTCGGATTGGCTGCCTTAAAATCTTGGCTGACAGCTTGGTTATTGGTGTATCAGGGTTATTTTTAGGGTGTTGTTGACCTGACATTCCTGTTTTAGAAGTTATGGGTCCACTGTGGTTCTGGATAAACCACTGTTGTGTTTTTACATCTGAAAAAAAGGGAATTAAAGGAGTATACCTTTAAAAATAGAAATAATGAATCTGTAGAGCATTGTCTATTTATGATATTGTAAAGTTACTTATGCAGACTTAAAATAAATATGCCCAGTTGGGGACAGCTGTTGGGAAAAGCACTTTCTTTTCCTTTTGCTTCTGCTATGTTTGAGATGAAGTTTTATTAAAGAACAATCCTCTGGTTGAAATGTAACAGGAAACTTTGGCCTAATGCAAGCCATGATATTTACCCTGAAACCACTGTTCAAGGCAAAGAGGGATTGGGCAAGAGGGAAGCACCAGGCCACAGCCCTTGGCTTCACCTTCATTAGTGATGTTTCTGAAACCTTTGGGCCACTGGAGAAACTACTGTGGCAGAAGGACAATGAAGGGAAATAAGGGGCAGCTTAAGTTGAAGGGATGAATGCTGAAACTTCAAGTACTTAAAGCCTAAAAGAGCAATATTGAAGTAGTTTTTGGAATTTGTAGGCAATCCACTTTTTTTTTCAAATACTAAATACTTTCCAGACCAAGGATACTATATAATATTTTTCTGCAATAACTTTTCCTTTTCATACAAATGATTGGTGCTATCTTGATCGTGACCCAAGGGTAAACTCCTGGATCTAAATTCATTTAGACCTCATGCTAGGAAGATGAAGAAATTTACATGGATGATGACTTATCTACTTGTGGAAAAATGGAAAAGATTGACCTTGCCAACAGCTTAAAACTATACTAAGCAATTGTTAATGTGTATTAAAACCCTTTATCACCTAAAAATTCACCCCTCCCAACTTCCTTTTTCTTTGATGAGTAGTGATACTTTCTAGGAAGATTTTAAAAACACAGCAGACCTGTCTTCTGCCTCATGTCTGATTAGGAGTGATTTCAAGGTATACAGGTCTCCTGGGAAAAAGAGGTAAAAAATTTCAGTCATCAGTGTTGGGCTGCATGTTATCTTAGCTCATTGATGACAGGGTGAGAAGATAAATGGTCCCCTTTCAGATGTGAGATAATTAAAATATTCCTTAAGGATGAGATGGAACAGGTGGTGACTTTTGTTTTCAAAAGCCCAAGCTGATTGAGAGCAGGTTGACTGCGCTGAGGAGGAGCAGTTGGCTTCTTGCCCATTCTGCTGGTGAGGCCCTTTGGGCTTCACTGTGCTGAACAAAAGGTGTTTTCTTTCCTATTAGGGATAAAAACAAGATAAAAATTAACCTTGTATGTAAGTTTGGTTTGCAGCTATGGCAGTCTGAAGCAGGCTGCTTCTATTGGCAGAATTCCAAGCTTGCTCCAGAAATTCAGTGTGTGTCTACTTATATCGAGTCTGTTAAAAAGCAAGCAGTTTCACACTTTGAAACTGATTACTTGTGTTACAAAGTAATAATTAATATTACTAATTGTTATTAATATTAAAATTTATGATAGGATTTACATAGTGCAGGTAATTTGCATTATAAAAAAAATACAAAACTATAGCCACCGTGTGTCCAAAAAGTAGAATTTGCTTTTAACAATATATAATATAGTTGGATTATTTTAGATCATAAGATTAACAGTTAATATAATGTGTTTTACATTTCTCTCCAGTATGTTTCTTTAGTACATATCCTCTTGCTTTTGAGTTTGTCTTGATCTGCTGCTAGTTTGGGGATCAAGATAAGGTATCCTTGGTTTTACTTACTTACTTACTTGGTCAGCTTTGCACATGCACTACTTTCTAGAATAGATGAGAAGGCTGATGGGCACATAGTAGGCAGGGGTTTACACCAAATAGTAGGTGGGGAGGAATAAATATGCTAATTGTAAAAACTGTATCAAATTTTGTACTGTTTTAATGATAAATTAATACATTATTATGTAGGGTTTTGTGCTGTCTATCTTGTATCTTCATTAGAGCATGGCAAGCCTAAACTGGAACTACAGTGAACATCAGTGCAAGAGTAGCGGGCAGAGGTTCTGTTGCTGGGTTGAACTTAATTCAGCCTTAACTGTGTAGGAATGAGAATGGAGTAATGGTGCTAACAGGATATACTTTGATTTTATTTCTTGTTCTGTTCTGTTATGTCAAGATAATGGAGGGCAGGTGGGATAATTCACTTCTTGGGTTGTAATGTAAGAGTTCCAATATAGGCCAGTTGGAGTTCCAATATGCCATTCAAATTCCTGATAGTTCTCTGTGCTTGCTTGTAGTATAGATGAAAAATTACTTTTAAGTGAACTTACTGTTCAAGCTAGATAGATTTGTGCATCAGATAGCCTATCTTAAGGAAATAAGACTTCAGAAAGTCTTGTCCTGACCCATCTCTCAAGCAGTGTTGTCTTTATATTTTTCCTTAAAGTATAACATTTACTATAGGTAATTGCCATTTTGTGAGCAATTGGAATATAAGCAGTTACTTTTATTTTGCAGAATTGTTTGATTTTTCAAGTGGGAGGAGACGTGCCAGTTGACCTTTGATTTCTGCTCAGGCAGAGTTAATTTCAAGGAAAGGTAAGTTTCCCAACAACTTGTCATTGTTAATACTGAAGAGACTTTGAATGTGCATGTTGCATATTTTCCATGCAAAATTGTTAAAAACACTTTTTAAAAACTCATTGTTTTCTGTTATATATAGATGTCTGTAACAATTCTGCTATTGGATATTTTACTGCATCTGGACTTATGGCTGTAATAAACTGATTTGATCTGAAAACTCACTAGGATCTTCAGTGTAGTTATAACACAATTTCAGTTTTAAAAAGATGTTTTAAAATGTCTTCCAAATAGACTATATCAGTAATTCTTCTGTTTAATTGTATCATTTTGAATTTTGTTTCCCCAAGTGGTAAAGCTTCAAGTCTGTTTTATGGCAGATGTTCAATGAAATGCTTTTTATTTTAATTTCTGTTTATAATGGTTTACATGAGAGCCAATTTGGTGTAGAGATTAAGACACCAGGCTAGAAACCAGGAGACCACAAGTTCTAGTCTCGCCTTAGGCACAAAACCAGGTGGGTGACCTTGGGCCAGTCACTCTCAGCCCTATGAAGGAGACAATGGCAAACCACTTCTGAAATCTTGCCAAGAAAACTGCAGGGACTAGTCCAGGCAGCTGCCAGGAGTCAAAACTAACTCAAAAGCCCTGCCCCCCCCCAAAACAGTTTACAGAAGGTAAACTCATCCTGACAAATTATTTAGGAACTTTAAGGAAGAATTGGTACTTGAAACCAGTATCCTGTCAACAGCTACTTGAAGAAGCTGTATGGCCCCAGGAAGTCAGCTTGAGTTGAAGAGGCATTAAGGAGGTGGTAACAGGGTTGCAACATGGTGGCCCCCTGTCACTGCCAGTTTAACTCAAATGAGTTTTTTCCTAGGACTTCACAGGAGAAAATCAGTATGCCAGCTGCTTGGTGAAGAAGGGGGATTGATTGAATGATTGATTGATTGATTGATTGATTGATTGATTGATTGATTGATATAGCTGCCCATCTCAGGTATGTGACTCTGGACAGCGAACAAAGTTTAAAAAGAAGAGTACAGCAAATAATGAAAAAAATAACAAAAAGCATTAAAACCATTAAATGCATTAAAACCATAAAACGTAATGCTACCAAGTTATAATCTGCTGAGCTCTTTTTTGTAGCTCGCTTTTATTTATTTATTAAATTTATATGCCACCCATCTCCCCCAGAGTGTTCTGAGTGAAGGGTATGTTTTGCATTAAGCAACTGTGGAGAACAGCATAAAAGAGCAGGACTGAAGAAAGAGATAGAAAGATAGTCTGGGTATATTTGTTTACTTTGAGTGGGTTTAAATTTCCAGAGCCAGAGAATTTGGGAATCCTGAAGGAACTTGCTGTTGATCTGGAGAATGGATGAATTGCCAAACCATTGGGTTCAGCAAATATTTTCTTTATCTTCAGAAATTGGAAAAGGAGAACATGGGGAAATTGCAGACCAAGCAGTCTGACTTTGATACCTAAATACGTTTTAGAGCAGATCAGTCTTTAAACACCTTAAAATGCAATCAGTAGAAGCTTCATGGAGATACCAAAATCAAGTCTTGTCAGATTAATTCCATCTCATATTTTTATTAGCAAATTCTTTAGTAGATAGTGGGAGCACTGTAGGTATCATATACCTTAATTTCAGCAAAGAATTTGATAGACTTGCCAAATTTACAAGTGGTATTAAATTGGGTGGAATTGTTAGACAAAAGACAAATATAATTCTCAGTCTGATAGTTGATAGGAAATAGAACAATGGACTGAAAATAACAATGACATTAAAAGGGACAGATGCAAGGCTCCTCAATTTCCTATGACAGAGAAGAGGCTAAATACCTGGTTTCTATCAAGCCAAAATACAGCATGTGGAATAATGGATTTAAGTTTCAGAAAGGCAGATTATAGTTAAACTTTAAGGGAAAAAATTCTCAACTAAAACAGCAATTCAGTAATGGAAACAATTACTCAAAGAGATGGTGAATTTCCCTTTATTAGATGTGTTAAATCAGAGGCTAGACATCTAAATGCTTTAATTTGGATTCCTTCACTAAACAGGAATGGACTCAGTACCCTGAAATGCCCCTTCCTTGTCTTTGATACTGTAGTTTATTTGCAGTTTGGATCTGAAGGAGAACCAAATTCAAACCAGCTTTTAGCTATGATAGATTAATGAAGTTTGGGGGATGCTTGTACACACTTGGGGAACCATTTTCTATGTAGAAAAGTGAACAGAATCATATAGGAAAATGTTCAGTAACAACAGTGTCTCCCCTGTTTGTATCTATAAGGTTTTTCTAACCATGAAACAGTTGTCTTTGGAATTATTTTTATTCTTTTTTTTTTTTTAATCTGCATATATTCATCTGCTTAGTTACATATCAGGCTACATCTTGAAATCTTCTACAGCTTCCTGACTGTTGAGAGCATTGCTGATGGAAATATGAAAGCTTATCTGGAGAGAGAAAATAACATGAAGTATTAACCCTTGATACAAGTGTCAGGAAATTAAATTTGTGTGATATGCGAATATAAAACATCAGGATTTATCCGTAGTTTTCAAAAAGCAAAACTATCCCTTTATGGGGATGAATTTAGATTGCACTTCCGTACAGGAGGACATGAGGGGTCTTTGGTAAGTGAGATGATAGGCCGCACCAGGTGTTAGTTTATAAGATTAGGATTACAGCATATTCCTGGCAATGGGGAAGTTCAGGATTACTTGCCCTGTTTACTTTCAGAAATTGCTTTGATATGCAAAAGAACACCGTTTCTATTGCTGCTACCTAAATTAAAATTATGTGAAGGGTTAGGGACAGAAATTACCTAAAATTAGTTTTGTGCAAACAGCTACCCTGTGAATTGTCCTAAAAGGCTGGTAATTTGGAAAAGAAACACCCCAAATATGAGTTATATTAATTTGCAGCAGATAAACAGATTTGCAGTGTTGTTTTTCATCTGTTTTTAGAGTGGTTTATGCCTTGTATTGCATTTTTAAAAACCATCATGGAATAATATTTCATTTGATTTTAAATAATAAAAATTTGGCTGGAAGTAAAAGAATATTATATATATATAATATACAATATTAGATACAGCAAAGTTATTTTCTTGTAAAAAAATGTAATTCTTCAAAAACATTAGATGTTGACAAGAAACTTATTTTCTGTAACCAACATTTGAAACCCTGAAATACCTGGTTAGATTTCTGGTTTACTTTGGCTACAGCAGGAGTCCCTTGAGGCTGCTTGATTGTGATAAGCGTATAACTTGGTTTGCTACCACCAGTGCTTCTCAGAGTCAACATCTCTTCCTGAGCTATAGTTCGTTTGTTAAGTGTAGAAGAGACAGATGGTGACTGTTGCAGCTTCCCTGTTAACAGTTTACAGTAAGGACTTGGGGAACTGACAAACGTGATTAGTTCTTACACCTAAAACGGTAGCAGGCTTGAAATTTTATTAAAAGAATTCTCAAAGCTTGTGTGATCCTAGTGTTGATCTTTTCTCCTTTTAGAATTATTCAGTAAACATATTTTTCCTTATTGTAGTGGGACAGCAGTTGATCTTGTTTAAACCTTCTTTCTTTCTCTCTGTTGACAGACTAAAGTGAAAGGATTTATCAGAGATGTCAAAAACAAATAAATCAAAATCAGGGTCCCGTTCCTCTCGTTCAAGATCTGGGTCTCGGTCTCGGTCTCGGTCTTTCTCAAAATCTCGGTCTCGGTCCAGATCAGTTTCACGATCAAGGAAACGAAGGCTCAGGTAAGTGTTTTGGGGTTGCCTCTGATCGAGAGGTTTTTGTGCACAAATGCTTCACCTCCAGGACCTCACTTGAAAAGAATGTCTGCCATATTACAATTGCTTGTCAGAGAGTTCTATTTTGATAACGTTATCAAAATGATTATCGATCAGTTATGAAAAGAATACTTCATTAAAACCTTGTGCTTTCTGTATTTAGGGGAGGATTCTTTGAGATCTTGAGTAGATTTTGGCCACTGGCAAGTATTTAGAGCAACTGGTTTGCTTTTCTTGTTCTTTTGTTGTTGAGGAATACTATAAATTATAGGAAAACGTTTCCTGTTCTGTAAATTGACAGACAGAATAAGATCTGCTTAAAATTTTTTTTATGATTAGTTCCTTTCTCTTGTTCAAGAATAAAGACTAGATATGTGTAAAATGTCCCTTCCAAATCTTCACCTTTTAACTGTGCAGTTACTTTTTAAGACCCTGTAAGTACAAAACAGTTTAATACCAGATAGAAAGCTGGTAATTTCAACTCCCTGATCTGAATATTGTGGTGTTGCTGGTAACCGAATTCCAAAGAGCAAGAGATAATTTTTTGTGTGGTTTTCTGGTTCCTTATTGAAGCTTGGACTCTTAAATAAAAACAAACAGTTGTTCATATAATCCCAGATAGCTGCTTAGTGACATGCCTTGCCTGTTTACGGGGTTGCCATGCTTTTCAGAAACCATTTAGTCTCCAAACGGATCTCTTTTTCTTGGCTACCTGTTGTATTAGTTACAAGTTTAAATAATTGAAAATATTCTGTGTTTTGTTAAGCTATAAGTACAAGGAATTGCTAATAATTAGAATGTAGTTTTTGAAAGAAACACACAGAAAAGCAGCTGTATTATGCAGTGAGAGGGGAGGAGGAGAAGACAGTGGAAACTGAAGGGCTTTCCTTCCAGAGGGCAAAAGAACTAGGAACATCTGCCTAAGGCTGGGAATATGCAGCTCTATTCAGAAAGGCAAATGGAAGACAGGCTCCATGTGCGAAATGTCCCTGGATGCGGAAACCTGTTAGAGAAATTTTAGTTTTGTGAATGACTTGATTAAAGAAGCAAAATGGAAGAAGCTGGTGTGTACAAATCATCTGGGAGAAATTTAGTGATCTCTCAGAGGTAGGCTTCATTTCTTCAGGATAACGGCTACAAATCATAATCCTTTGTCAGAGGGAAAAAGCTGTAGCAGCTGGTTGCTTTCAGTGACTCGGTTGGGAGAAGTGGCCTAGATTGTATTTGTATCTCTCTCTGGAGAGTTTATCTTTTCTTCAGCTTGTCAGTCATTATATGAGTCAGTTGTTTTGCCTCTCTTTTCATTCTGCCCTAACTTTGTGGAGTGATCTGAGCTCATGTGGTTTTAAACCTTATTGCTGATTACTTAAGCCAAACCTCTCTTCTTTACTGCTGTACAACCTCGGCTGCATTTCATGTTATTGTGCCTTTTAAAATGATTTTTTGCGAACAGCTTCCAGGCAACTGGTCCTCAACAATACTTGTTAACATGTAGTAACTGCTTGGGGACTGGCTGTTATGCAGGCTAGTTAGTTCTTTTAGAACACTGTTAATTGGCTCGCTTTCAGTGCCTGCATTAGGCTATGTGTCTGTTTCTTCTTTCTTATGTTCCTGGAACTGTTTGCGAATGAGACAGTATCCCAGGTAAGTCGCTCTGTTTCCTTTTTTTATCAGGGAAGAAGGCTGCATTGTGTTGCTATATAACAGTGTCTTTTCATGTTGATCTGTACTGGGCGATAGTGGCCTGCTAACATTGCCAATCCTATTTTAAAATCTATTTTCACTTGGCTTTGTTTTCCCTTTTAGTTTCTCACCAGCATAACTTTTTTAATAACAACCTTATGTCAAGTTAGATGAGGAGCTCTGATTTGCAGTGGCTCTCCATGATCTGAGTTGCAATCTGTCTCTTCTCCCCTTGGTCTTCACCTGGGAGATGCGGTGTGGGTACCTTCTGGTAGGAGGATTAGCTTTTCCACTAAATATAGCTTTTTATGAGTAGTCATTGGGATTTTTAAGGTTTTTGTTTCTTTTGCTGCCAGTGATCTCAAAGCTGCATACATGGTTAGTTGTGCTAGTTCTCACATGATCCTTTTTAATATAATTTTTAATAGTTTTTAATGGCTTTGTTTTAATGGTTTTGTTTGAACTGTGTGTCCTGCCCAGAGTCACATATGTGAGATGGGTAGCCATATAAATTTAATAAATAAAAAAAATTAAATCCCTGCAGCAATCCTGTGAGGTATATTAGGCTGTGTATGTGTGAAGTCTGAAGTCAGGATCTGGGTTTCCCCACTCCTAGCATTAGCACTCTAACTACTTTGTTTTTTTTTTTTCAGGTGATATTAGCCATACATTTTTTAGCAAAATAAAGGGGGCTTTCTCAAAAATTACACATGTCACAGAGTGCCCCTCCTGTGTTATATGCTTTTCCTGGATAACCTTTCTAACATACACATCAGCTTTCATAACTTGTTGCTTAAAAAACAGAGGAGGCTTTATTCAGCTTTATGGCAGGTTTCAATTTTTTTTATTACAGCAATATAGATCAAACTCACTTCTGTTCATTTCTTAAGTGTAATTTTTCTGTTTTCAGGTTTTAATTTACAGGTTTAATTAATTCTGTGCCAGGTTTGTTCTCTATCACAACAAGAGTTTTAGATGATTGTCAGTCCTTTGAGGTAGGCTAGATCAGGAAAGAGACACCACAAGAATTACTGGAATTCTCTTGTAGGGTATAATAATAGAACCTTGAAAGCCTGACAGAGTTGCCCTCTGCCCACTCAAGAATGAATCAAGGCAAGGGTTATCTTGAGTTTCTTTCTCATCCCTTATTCTTTCCTAGAGCTGAACTATGTTTATTTAACCATTCTTCCATTCCTTTTTCAAGGTTATCTCCCTACTCCCTACAAAGATAGGTGCTGGAAGTGACTGCCTCTTTCTTAGTGTCTGTGTGTCTTAGTAATGTTCTTGTAGGAAAATTGAAGCAACTGCAGTAGCTAATTTCTTCTTCTAGTTGCATTATTTAATAGTAGCTTTTTAGTAAAGGGAGGATTTAAACAATTCCAAGATACTGGAAAGGGAAACCTTATCCTGTCATGCAAGTAGGAGTAAATTTTTGGATTGCAGTCAGAAGTACTATGCATATTTACCAAATATCTTTTTTCCCGCTTCTCAGTTCTAGGTCCCGTTCAAGATCGTATTCTCCATCTCACAACAGAGAGAGGAACCATCAACGAGTATACCAGAATCGGGATTTTCGAGGTCATAACAGAGGATATCGGAGACCCTATTACTTCCGTGGAAGGAATAGAGGATTCTACCCGTGGGGCCAATATAATCGAGGGGGTTATGGAAATTACAGGTCCAATTGGCAAAACTACCGCCAAACATACAGCCCGCGAAGGGGGCGTTCACGTTCTCGGTCACCAAAGAGGAGGTCTCCATCTCCAAGATCTCGAAGTCACTCTCGAAACTCTGACAAATCATCATCTGATCGATCAAGAAGGTCTTCATCATCTAGGTCATCTTCTAATCACAGCAGAGCTGAGTCCTCCAAACGTTGGTCATTAAAGGAAAAGAAATCTTCTAAGGATGCTCGGGGGTCCCAAGGTGCTGGGGACAACCAAGGGGATGACTCCAAGGAACAGCCCTTTTCAGGAGGAACTGCCCAGGATGTCAAGTCTTCAGAAGGGTCAAAACCCTGGCAAGATGTGGGCACTTACGGCACAAGTGCAGCCTCAAGGGCTTCTGCCGTGACTGAGTTGAGTCCAAAAGAGCGTAGTCCAGCGCTAAAGAGCCCTCTCCAGTCAGTTGTAGTCAGACGTCGTTCCCCCAGGCCAAGCCCGCTTCAGAAGCCCAGTCCTACATCTTCCAATCCTTCCCAGCTGGGCTCAGCTCTGCAGAGTGGCAGCTCCTTTCAGGCAGGCTCACATCAGTTTGAGCATAGTTTAGCGAGCCTGAGCCCAACCAGGAAGAGCCCAGTATGCAAAAGCCCCACAACAATCAGTTCCATTTATGGGACATCTCAGAAGGAGGAAATAGGGGCAGCCTTCTCCAAGAGGCAAGTGGTCTTGATTCCTGGAATTGATTAATTGTTTATATTTTGGTTGGAAGCTGTATGCATAATTTGGGTTAATTGAATGGTTGCTCTTTTTCCAATGTGGCTATAGAATAATTTGCTCTTAAATACTTAAAATTTGCATGGAATTAGACCTAGACTAAATTGGCTGCTATTCATTCCACTGAAATCAGTGAGGTTTAAATTATCATTTATATTCACAAACTTTATATTATTTTAATAAACTTACCTAAACTAGGCTTAGCTTGGATCCAATCCACTTGATGAAAAAAATAACAAAATTAAATTAGAAGAAATAAAACAGGCAAAGATAGTGCATTTTGGGAAAATATTCCACTGCCTGAATGTACTTGGTACAGTTTTAAATAGCATGGTTCATCTAAATCTAGTTTGTTTGTTTGTTTATTTATTTATCAGATTTATATAGCTGCCCATCTCACACAAGGTGACTCTGGGGCGGGGGCATTGGTTAAAAAATTAATTGAATGTGAGTAATGTCACGCTTCAGATTCAAAGTTTTACTCAAAATTAATATTTACAAATATTTCAAAACTTTTACATAAGGAAATTAGGAGATAAATCTTCAAGTGGTTAGCATTCTGATTTTACTGATGTGTATAAATCAGAATAAGTATGGTCTGAAAAATAGTCACCTGAAAAGTTCAGTACAATTTTGATTTTGGATTGGATTCATTCCACGATTCACTTTTTTGTGCATTTTCCAGGATTATGTCTGAAACAGCCCAGCATGACTGAGCTTGGGTTTCTGTAGTTTCCCTTAGTAAAACTTTGGTTTTAAACTCACCAGTTGCCTATTATGTCCAGATGCATGGAGTATTTATTACAACATACTTAGCAAAAAGCCAGCTTAAAATTGGCATTTGGTCTTTGCCTGAATGAACTAACAAGTTCCCTAGTTTGGATACAATATAAATTGTGAATAGTGGAACCAGGGAAACCTGAAATCCATCCTTTTCAGTGCAACCCACACCTGTGGTGTTGTCCAAATTAATTGAAATGAGCCAGTTTACCTGTGCTCGTGTTAAGTAGATTGGGTGTAAGAACCTTCAGCCATGCATTTTTTTACATCCTTGTCTTGGTGACTTCTGTTTTAGATTAAACCACAGTTCATGGCATTATCCGGTGCAAATTATGGATTAGACTGGCTAGTGAAAACCAAATTATCTCATGAACTATAACCTGATGTGTACTATCGCTAAACCTAATTAAGGTTAACCACAATTTTTTCAGACATAATGAAGGGAAGCATGGTTAATTGAAAAGAGAAGCGAAAGCTTCTGAATTTCTTGGAAGCAGTGCCAGAGGGAATGCGCATAATTCCAAGGCTTGCTGAGGTTCATTATTATACATTTAACTTCAGGTTTAGCATTCTGAAATTGAAAACATTTCTCTAGAAAAAATGAAGCACTAGAAAACATTCTTACATCACTGAAGGGGTATATATTTTAAAAGTAAAAACATGAATTTTTAGCACAAAAATGCAAAAGTTTTAGCCCTTTCTCAGTTGTCGGTATTTTTAGAGTTGGACAGTTTTTTAACCAAGAATAGAAGGCAGTTCATAAGGATGCTTGTTGAGCTTTCCTGAAGGTTTTAAATCCTTAATGTGTATCAGTCTGAAAAGGCTCTATGATCCAGTAGGGTTGAGTCCTGAAGAGAAATGGCACCAAATTCTAGACAGCACAAATTTAGGAAGAATTAATCCGTCCATTTTCCCCTTTCATTGTTGGGGATTGAATGGCAGGGCATAGTTGCCATTTAACTAATTACTGGTAGGTAGGTATGAAGGTATATTTTCCCAAAAGATATAATGAAAATAACTTACTTTAAAAAGGATTAGATAATGATTTAGAAGATAAATTGCACAATGCAGCAATTATTATTGCTGCTGGTCTAAACTTTTCCTCATCTCTGATGACCAAGTGGCAGGAGCCATTAGGATTATATGATGTTAAATACTCCTGATGAATCTCTGCAGACAGTTGTGTGGCCATTAATTCTAGGCATAATATAGAATTAAGCCACTACTGTCCAGGAGGGAAGTTATTGCATTCTTAGCAAGAAAAGCCGATTTTTAGACCTTGCTGGAATATCAGTAGAGCTGCATCAGGGGTTGCTTACAGAGCCATTGTTTTTTTTATTTATTTAATCGTTTATTTTTTGCTAAGTGGCAACACCAAATTTTGTCCTAAGGTGGAATCAAATTTGAATGGACGGATGGCTTGTGTTCATAAAACGGAGAATAGCAGGAATATATTTCCTCAGTTTACCATAGATGCATATATTTTAAACTTAGATTTTTCTTTTCTGAGAGAGTTCTAAAATGGCTTAAGCTAAATAATCCCTGATACGTGGATACAAAAGAGTTGTTAAAAATTACATAACATAGGAATGTCGTTAGAGCATTCCTATGTTATATAATTTAGGGAGGAGATTGACCTCAGTTTGAACAGAAATCTGCAGACATGATGTTATTTTGGATTTTTTTTTTTTTTTGTATTATAAACATTGTAGAAAATTATTTCCTCAATAATTTTTAAAACAAGGGAGAGAATTGTGTTGAATTTCTGAATGCACAATTTAGATTTTTAACAGTGTTGCATGTTTAAGCATCCATTATCGTAAATAAGGTAGTGTAAGTCAGATTTCAGAATACTGCTAGAATCATATTTCAGGAGCAGAATCTTTTCTGGTCACGCTTTCAGAAACATTTGGCAAGATATTTGAAAGAATGTACACAGTATTTGTCATCCTCTGGAATTCATTCTTGGGCTCCACTTCAGCAAGTATCAACAGCTGTTGAAAATTCAACTTGTATATCCAGTGAAAATTAAATTATAAAGGTGACAGTTATGATATATACCTTGGGCAGGAACATTACTTGCATGTTTTTAAAATAACAGCCATGCTATGTAATCCCAAAGACCAATTAATAATATGGATGTTAATTTTAGTTGATCTTGTTAACTACACACACCTCTAAAAGCCCATTCAGTGTGGAAGGAAAGTGGTATTGCAGCACTACAGCTGTTTTGAAATCCACCTCTAGTTGTACATTAATTAAACTGTTTTTTAGAGCTAGATGCAATAATGACTGGTGTCAAACTAAACCATCAGATCTAGTTGAACGTTGCCATTCTTGATAAATGTTCATTTCCTCCCAGCCACATAAGTATTTTCCCCATTAACCTTTTTGCTTTTATTTGTGTTTTGAATTGTCTATAGCTTCCATAGGAGACATGCCTTGAAATATTTGAAGTAGCTTTTGAGCCTTTTATTTCCATTGTGTGTTACTTAAAAGTACAGCAGTCCAAAGTGAAAATGTTGATGGGTTAATTCTTCAGAAACAGGTTTGTAAGTGAATACACAGGTTGGGTAAGATCTTTTACATATTTTCTGCCTTTTAGCTGTGGCAAAAAGGTTCTAGAAAGGTTGCCATTTTATTGGTTTGCTAAGGTTTTTGTGCCCAGGTTCTGTGACCTACTGTTTATCTAAGCATTAAACGGTACAAAAGAAGCTAAACAAAATTTGAGCCATATATCAGTGAAACAGGGTCCTTTCCAAATGGCTTGATTAGACCTTTCAGGATAACTGTGCCTGAAATGTCCCTCTCTTTACTCATAGGTACCTGGAAGAACAAAAAGCAGAGAATGGGAAAGATAAAGAGCAGAAACTGACGAATGTAGAAAAGGAAAAAATGAAAGAGAAGGGAAGCTTTTCCGAGATGGGGTTAGTGGATGGTAAAGCAAAATTGGATCCTTATGCCTCTAAAGCTGACACAGAAAAGTTGTATCGTGGAAATCAGTCCCCTAAGCGCTATAAGCTCCGAGATGATTTTGAGAAGAAAATGGCTGAGTTCCACAAGGAGACTCACTATGGCAAAGAGGAGGCAGATGAGCCAGAAAAGAAAGTTAAGAGCAAAGGGCGGAAGGAATCCAATTTTGATGAGGATGAGGACGAGGAGCCCAAGTTTCTGAAGACAGTATCTGCTTCCAGCAAAAACCAGGAAGAAGATCGGGCAGGCAAATGGGAAGGCCTGGTCTATTTACCTGCAGCCAAAGAGAAGCAGAGAAAAGCTGAAGAGATGGGGGAGGAGTCCTATGCTGAGCCATCTAAGAAAGAGGAGAGGCAGGCTGCCAAGAGAGCAGAAGCTGGACACCGAGGATTTGTTCCGGAGAAGAATTTCCGAGTGACCACGTACAAAGCAGGCCAGGAAAAAATTGCATCTTCTCCCCCACCCCGAAAGGCCACAGACAGCAGAGAGAAGCCAAGCATGCGGGGAGAGGGCTTGGCCACTGGCAAATCCTCCTTTTCCATTACTCGTGAAACCCAAGTCAATCTTCGAATGGATTCCTTTGATGAGGATCTTGCTCGGTGAGGGGCTCAGTGTATCTTGCTTCATGGGGAGAGGAGAGGAGAGGAGGTTGTGGCAATATGGCTGCCTACTCTAGTCCCCTTCTCAGTGGCAAGGATAAACCAGGAGCCATTTGAAAAATATGCCCAAAATTCTATTTATAGAGCATAATACTTGCACTGGTTACTAAATATATGAATACCAGATGCTTTGTAAAGAAGGTATTATTAACTAAATTACTAACTCAAAATAACAAATGGGGGGGGTGTCCTAGAGTGCTCTTCTAGCACACAGTCAAAAGTGAAGTATGACCCTCAGCCCAGGAAAAGTTGTGCAGAAAAGTTGCGTATACTCTTCTTAGAATGAAAACTCAAAAGATCCCTGCTGAAGGGTGGTTATTTTTATTTGATTTATTTGATTTATATAGCCGCCCATCTCCCTGTAGGCGGCTTACAATAAAATAAATAAAACACATAGCCAGGAGATGGGCTCTGTCAGACACCCAGAGGCCCAGGCTTGGCACAAAACCACACTTGGTGTAAATATAGGTAAATTATGCAGCTACATAAAAAAGGGAACAGTGCATATGAGATCTCTCCTGAAATCTGACCCTTCTTCCTAATTAATAATGCTATTTTTATCCAGGTTAATTCAGATGCAGTTGTGCAGCTGCTGGTGCAGAACTCCCATTCGCCTCCCTGCTAGGGAAAGTGAAGCCTCAAATCTTACTTGTTAAGCATGACCAAAAGCCCCTTGTAAGCCTGTGCTTAGACACAAGTACATGGCACCACTTCAGGCACCCACCCTGGGTTCTTTTCTTCGTATAATGACTCCTGCTTAAGTTGCCTTTTTATACCAAAGCAGCACAGCATTTGCTGTCTCCCCCCCCGCCCCCGTGCTGAAACATTTCTTATGGCATTAGTTTAATGGCTGGGTGGGCAGCATTTTGTCCCTGAGGGCTGTGAAATGAAGGCATTTCTCATTCCTCTCTTCTTGAAGCTGGGCTGCAAGAGAAAGAATGTTAGTATGGATCTAGATTTGAAGAGATAACATCAGAAGAGTAAGGCACAAAAGCCTATAATGCACCATAATCTCTACGTTTTTAGGATGCCACATTTTTCATCATGATTTCTAGCCTGGAAGTGGTCTTCTGTGGCAGCTATAACCATTAATACATGTTCTTTTGCATGTGTTTTTACAGCCCAAGTGGGATTTTGGCACAGGAGCGCAAGTTATGTCGTGATTTGGTGCACAGCAATAAGAAGGAACAGGAATTCCGTTCCATTTTCCATCACATCCAGTCAGCCCAGTCTCAGCGGAGTCCCTCTGAGCTCTTTGCTCAGCATATAGTCACCATTGTTCATCACGTGAAAGGTGAGTTTCCTGAAAAGGCTGGTGGCAAGGTGCTGCTGCTGCTTTGTGAACCACGCTGGCACTGCTGTTTTCTTAGAAATCAGTACAGAGTTCTGTGTGTTTCTTTTCTATAGAGCAAATTGGGGAGTTTTTCCACAAGGGGAGATGGTGCAGTGAATTCTACTGTGGGCAGGGGACTGGACTTGATGACCACTTAGGTCCATTCCAACTCCATGAGTTTATAAGAAGTGTCTTTGAAAGATTCTGGAATAATCATTTCTCTATTTTACATCTTAGCTGTAGTTACATTTTGGTTCAGTTTCAGCTAAATTTGTTTGGCTCATCTTCCAAACTGTGGGGAGAGGCTATTGCAAGGGTAAAGGCTGCAGTGGGGGATCACTGGCTCTGCCTCCCAACCTCTCAGACGAGGGAGTTTTAAGGATCCCTCCTGAGATGAGCACATAGAATTATACAGTTCTATTTGGAAGAGGTAAAAAATACCTGGGAACCAAGTTGTAAAAGGCTTGTAGGTTAAAACCAGTATTTTGAATTGTACCCATAAACCTTCAGGAAGCCAATGCAGCATCTATAAAAGCAGGGTTATATAGCTGTCCACAGCTCTCACCTGCCAGCCTGCAGGCAACCACCTTTTGCGCCAATTGAAGTTTCTCGGTCTTCAAAGGCTGCCCCATATAAAGTGCATTGTAGCAGTCTAGCTTTGAGGCAGTAAAGTGCAGCTATTTGCATTCAAAGTGGGAAAGTGTTTTGGATCTAGCATCAGTGGCTCCTTAAGCTATGCCTTTTGCTGGACCCATGTGGTGGCTGTGTGGTACTGACAGGTACAGTGAGTGTGCCTGCCCTAGATCTAAACAGCTACACATCCCTAGGCATGAGTTACTGTAACATGAGTTACCTTTGTGAATGATTGGTAAAATTTTGGCACAAGGAGAAGAAAGAAAAGTCACCCCATGTATCTTTACTGATGACTGAATGCCTAAATCCTCTCTTTGGGAACGTGTGTAGTGCTGTAGTGAGCCCTGAAGACGCACACTGCAGGATTCTAAAGCCCTGCTGTTGGATTGCAACAGCCTCGTTAGGAAACACAAATAATGCACGGGGGGATCAGGCTGCCTGGAAAGAATAGCTACCAGACTATAGCCCTATGAAGTAGCTGGCCTTTTCTGAGGCAAGAGAATGAAAAAGTTCTCCACGTATGGCTTGGAATGTTGTGTGCCTTCCTGTCCTTTCCATTTCTTGTTCTTCTTGCCTGCCTCCATCTAAGCAGTGAAAAAGTTGATTAAAATGTCTGAATAACTGGAAGAAAAAAGCAGTCTAGGAGCAGGATAGTTGAGAAAGTGAAGAGTGGCATGGAATAATTATTCAGGAGACTCCTGCTCTACTTCATGCTTAATAGCATCAGATGACTTTACTGTCAGGATAGCTTCCAGTTAAAAGACTTTTATACTTCTAAGCAATGAGATGGATCCTCTCCTCTTCCTGTCTTCACCCCCTCTTCACCTCTCTACTGTTTGCTTCTTGAATCTGTTGCAGAGCCCACTTTTATCTTGTCCTAAAGTCTATATACAATATTAACAATATGGTGTTTCCTCATCGCAAATCAACAGAGCATCACTTTGGGTCTTCAGGAATGACGCTGAATGAGCGCTTTACAAAATACCTAAAGCGGGCAGAGCAGGAGTCGGCTAAGAACAAAAGCCCTGAAATCCACAGGTGAGTGGTGCTTGGCATGAAAGTACAGTATGGTCAAGTGGGAGAACAGAGAGTCTTACGCTGAAGTGGAGTGTGTGCCTTAGAATATAACCATAGCACAGAGGAAGAGAGACTTCAGGGGTTTAAGGCTTGAATTAGAGCTGGACACAAATGGCTTTTGAAATGTGCAGAATTGGGTGTATGATTTCTCTGGGTTTCTACAGAGAAAGAAGAATTATCAGGAGATCTTGGGGTTTAATGGAAGCATGGGAAACCAGGGAGGTTGCAGATTGCCGGAGAGAGGACCATTTAGTGACATATACAGCATTCATATATAGCATTCAGCCACCTCGTAACTGAAGAAGTCCAAGCACGCCCTATGAAAAATTCTCTGAAATTTCCTTCTCCTTTGAAATAATTTCTAAAGCAAATTTTCATTCATCAGATATATTGAGAAAGAAAAAGCACAGAAGAATTTCTTTGCCTGGTGTTGATTTTAATTTACAGCTTAAAATCGTGTAGACTTTGAAAGCTTTTGTGGTCCTCACTTAGAATTCTACCCATTGAGCAAGATCAGTCTGCCAGTTTGCTGCTTAACATAAGTTCAGGAGCAAGCACTGCTTGTTCGAAGGAGCAATCCAGGGGAAAAGATTATGTATAGGTAGACGTATCTTTACCTGACTGTCCTACATGCTCCCTCCCCCCAGCCCTCATCTGACAGGTTAGAGTTAGGACATAGCTTTGCCTTACTTCAGGATTAGCAATGGTAGCTTCTCCAAGGCCACAAGGGGTCTCCTGATTGCATCCCAAAAGGTGGCATACCATCCAGGGGTAGGCAGCATAATAGGAGTTTATTTATTTGCTTGTTTGTTACAATCATTTGTATACCACCCATGCCAGGCAGTTCAGTCAATCAAACATCATAAACAAGACGTCATAAGGCCGAAGCTCATTCCAGCAAGACCAAGTGGCTGTGGCTTAATGGACCATCCAGCTTTGGGGATTTACCAACTCTAGCTCTTGGTAAATTGCAGTTCCCCAGATGGATCTAGTACACAGTTTTGGGGGAAGGAGTTGAGGGAATTGGACTCACAGCTCCTGCTCAGGGAGTGGTAGCTGCTGTGGCCAAGAAAGCATTTGACCAGATTTATCCCTTTCTTGGGTTAGAAGGCTGTTTTCAGTCACTTGTGGGACATCTTGTGTGTGGATTACCCCAGTGCACTTTACAGAGAGCTGCCCTTGAAGACTACTTGGAAGCTACAACTGATCCAGAATGTGGTGGTACAAACAGTCATAGGCCTACCCTGCTATGTCCATGTGATGCCACTACTACGCAATCTGCCTTGGTTGCCCGTGGGCTTCCAGGGGCAGTTGATGGTGCTAGTTGTCACCTGTAAAGCCTACATGGTATAGGGCCTGGCTATTTGCAGGTATGCCTGTCTACAGGTGTGCCTTCCTGTCCAATAAGATTGGCACGCATCAGTTCCCATCCATTAAATGATGTTGTCCGCTGGGGTGCAGTTGGTGTGCCTTCTCTGTTGCCGCACCTGCCCTCTGGAACAGCATCCCCCCTGAGATCTGTATAGCCCTGACCCTGGATGCCTTTAAAAGAGCTTGAAGGGCTGACTCTCCACAGGCATTGGGCCAGAGTATTATTTCTTTTAGAAATTCATAAAGCCATCCATCAGCGTATGGTAAACATAAGCACAACATTTTAAAAATACAAAAGTTGGAAGAATAACCATTAGAAGGCAGTTAAAACCAAAGAAATACAAATATACTGAAAATCAAGTAATTAAAACTAAACAACCTCCCAACTTCCTGGAGAGGCACAGCAGATTGACTGGTGATGGGGTCCATTTATTTTAATCAGGATTTTAAGGTTGAGAATAAGACAGAGAGACAGACAGCTTCCTTAAAACTGCTGAAAAATAGTCTGAAGAAGACAATCTCAGGCTTTTAAGAGTGGGATCGGGAGTTGTTTACCTCTGAGATGACTTTAATCGAAGCTTTAAAATCCCCCAAAACATTAATGAGAAGGTGAAACTGATCTGGTTTGTTCATTATCTGAATGGCAAAAAAGAGGATTTTCTGTGGCCCTTGCTTAATCATGGTTTGCCTTTCTGTGTTTAGGAGGATAGACATTTCTCCAAGTTCTTTTAGAAAACATGGATTCTCACAAGAGGAGATCAAAAGTTCCAAAGAAGCAGGCTACAAGGTGAACTGATGCTTTTATTTGTGCTCATCTGTGTGCTTTGGGCATGAACTTTGGGTTTTTTTAAAAAGTGATTTTTTTATTTAACTTGCTCTCTACTTAAGTTTGTGTTTTTCTTTCAAGGATGGGCATAATTCTAAAAATGAACTACAAAGGGTTAATTTTTATTAAAAAATGTATCAACAACCTTTGTGAAGTGGTTAGAAATATGGTAAATGACCCCAAAGTCAATTGAGGTTGAGCTTGAGACAAAAAGTGGATTTTTGGAAACAAGTGACCTTGATGATGGAAGAGACTTTTTGTGATATTTTGATGCTTGTAAGTATAACTAAATCACTTGTCTTACCCGTGATATTTCCAACCATGTTTTCAAAAAGACATGCATGTCAGAAAGAGGAAATTAAATCAAATCTGTATATGAGCCAAATCAAAGAACATTTTTTCTGCTAATGTGTCATTTCCTGTTAAATTCTGTTTATTTTAAAATGCTGTTGAAAATGAAAACACTCTTTTGGAAGCCTTTTAAGATATGCACAGTGAAATTTCAATAAGCCCCTTATTTTAATATTATTATTTATAATTTTTAAACAAAAGTATTTCATCTTTAAGCATTGTCTCTTCACCTTCATGCAAGTTTGTTTTAAAGAATTTTAGCAATGCTGTGAAACTGTTTACTTTCCTATCATGCCTGTGTTCTCTGTTTATCAAAACGCACTTGTTGCTTCTGAAAGACAGTAGATGAGCCCTGATGGTGAGCGCAAAGCTATGCATGTGCACGTGAGCACATGAATAGGGACATTCTTCTGATTTGCAAGCAAAAGCTTCTTAGCTCTGTGAGAAATGGAATGGATTGAGTAATTGCTACATCTCCGGGTTTTGCTGGTGATACTTGGTGACAAACCAGTTTCCACTGTGGTGATAAAGTCGTCTTTGTCTTCTGAGCTGCAAAGGGGTTGTTCTTCACCTGTGGAATGCAGAAGAACAAATAAAACTCTCACGAGGCAGTGCCAATTTCTGCTATAATTGAAGCTATCTTTATTTTTACCAGAAAGGGTACTATAGACTTGTGTAAGTACTGCTTTAACAGAGAGAGCTCCTAATGCTTCTCATTTGAGTTAAAGGGACTCTTCTCTGGCCTGTTTATTGTGAAGTCTTGCCTTGTGCCAGATGGGAGGCTACTGAATGGGTCAAGACCCTGTGTGGATCAGCTGTTTCAGTAATAAGCAGAGAGACTTATACAGATTCAAATGACTTCTCAGATGATAATTGCAGTGCTTCCTATGAAGGCTCTACTTTGCCCCTGAAATTTAGTTTTCTGACTGCAGTATTTTCTCTAGTTCCTAGCTATTACATGCCAGATGCACCACTTAAAAGATGCTAAGAAAGGGGATGGTAAATTTGCAATACATTGTGTTTTCTCTCGCTCTTCCTCTTCTGGAGAAAGTCTCTCTCAGTAATCTCCAAGGGTGTCTGAAGGTTATGCAGGTGCTAAGTAAACATATACTAGTAATAATAATAATTCTTCAGAAGCAGCAGTTGGCTGCAGTTATTTGCATATTTATTGTACTTTCAAAGTTCAGTGTTCCAAAGAATTCATATTCCCATTGGCAAATAGTAGGATTGGAAAGGGGCAAGATGGAAACAGGGAAAGGGAGGAGAAAAATAGTCTGTTGCTGAGCAGTTGAAGCAGGATCTTGGGTTCCTTTGGGTGAATGGGAGCGTGAAGCTGTGCAAGAGGCCCAGGCCCCAGACTTTCTCTCCTGGGCCCAAGCCACATCCTCCATCATGTGGTCTCCATCAGCAGAGGCTGTTTCAGGCCTGTTTTCTGTGCTTGATGCTGAGTCTTGTGCTTACAATGCACAAATCTGAGCTTGAGCAGTGATTCTTAGCGAGAATCTTCATGGGGCTTAGGTGTTTGGAAAGGGAGTGGACAAATGAACTTTGCTTCTTGGGTTGCTCCTTCATATAAATTCCTTCTTACTCTCAACCCAGGGTGAAACTTTTCTGCAAAGCTTCTGAGGCTGGATTGCAGCTGGACTGCATGCTTCCCTTTCTCTCAGTATCCACAGCCAGGCTGTCCCGTTCTTGGGGTGGGAAAAGTATCCTTTTTTAGCAGAGGGGATGGAATTTTACTGTTTTTAAGTCAGTTTCCTGCAGCATATGACAAGCTTTCAGAAGCCAAATATATGTGATAGGTTTTTAGACTTGGTTTTATTTAGTGGTTGTGGCCTTTTGAGGCTGCACAGAAGGCTTTGGCTAAGTTTCTCTCTCCCTCTCCCTTGTTAATAACTTGGCCAAGAGCCTTCTGTACTCTGTTCTTTGGCCAAGAGAGAAATGAATGCAGAAAGAGTGGGAAAGTTTCCATGTTTTCAGACAGTGTGGTTTGTGAACAGCAACCTAACATGTGCTGTCCTTGTGGTTTCCTGTCCTAAACAAGATCAACACTGTATTTGTGAAGAAATTGTTGAAGGCTCAGTTTAAAATCCTGTCCTTGCTGTTTTTCTCCTTCCAGGCTGAGAGCAAATACAAAGATGATCCAGTGGACCTGCGCCTTGACATTGAAAGACGTAAAAAACATAAGGAGAAAGATAAGCGAGGCAAGTCAAGAGAATCTGTGGACTCCAGGCCTTCAAGTCATTCAAGAGAACGATCAGCGGAGAAAACAGAGAGGCCTCACAAAGGCTCCAAAAAGAAGTATGTCAGAGGGGAGCGTGTATTGCTGTCTTTCTTTCCTTCCCTTTTGGAGAAATGGAACCATGGCCTGCAGAGCCCTCCTGGTGTTAGCAGTGAGGGTGTGATCTTTCCCAACCTGCATGTCCTAAAGATGTGTGGACTTGGATTCCCAGGATTTCTCAGTCAAGAGGAACAGCGATCTAGCAGATGCTCCCTTTCATGCAGATTGAACAGGCTGCTCTGTTGGATCTAGCTGCTACTCATATGAGTGGCGGGCGGGGGGGAGGATGGTTTTCAGGAACAATTTTACTTAAAAGTTTCAAGAAACCAGAATGTCAGAAGTGACCTCAGTATTTGTAATTTGGTTCTGTTCCCCATTAAGCAAGGAAGATGAGGCTCTGTCATGTTGCGAGGGTTTATCAGCATGGTCTCCCTGGTCCACCTTGGAACAGTTTGAGAGTTCACATATTGGTCCAGGAAGGGCCTGGAGTGATAGATTAGTGTTTGGCCTCATGCAGACTTTACAGTGGAGGTATATTGAGAACTATAAGCTTTCCTGCTCCCTGTTAAAATTGAGAACCAGTCACTCCATATATTGGAGAAGATTTATATTGAAGGATATGTCATGAAGTAACAGGTTACTTTGGCCCAATGAATATGCCTTCTGCTTTAACAGCTGCTTCACTGAGTCAGCCTTGCAGTCATACAGAAGTTCAGTTTAACCTTTGAAGAGCTGCGTTTGAGGGAAGCTAGTCTGTGGGGCTATCTCTAGTGGCACCTGGACTGTGCTACAGCAGCAATTCCCTGATGGTAAATTGAATAGTCATTGAGAGTCTAGTGGCATACAAGTTTAATAAATTAGTAGTAGCAGCAGTAGTAGTAGTAGAGACAACAGTCAGATACTTCCTTCAGTTTCACAGCTAACAAAAATAAAAATGTTAACAAGGAAGAAGAAAAAAGATGCCCCGTCTGTTTGCTCAGTTTCCCCAAGATTGGGGTTAAGCAGTTGTCATTCCTGCACTTAAAAGGGGGGGAAATCTAAGACCTAATTATTGGCCAATTTGTTTGTGGAGTGCAGTCAATAAGGACCTTTGCACCTGTAAATTTATTCTTGCTGCTGAAGAAGAAGGATTGACTGAGTGGCAATTCTGTTTTCGGGACTAGTTTTTCCCTTGGGGAGAGAGTGGGACTGAGGCAGCCATTTGCATCTGTATCATTCTGTTGGCTGTGGCTACCCAGGTGCGCCTTCTAGACAGCAGCGTTCCACAGCACAAAGGGCAGTGCGTGCGCTGGTCCGTTCTTAGGGTGGTATTTCCCCCTCACCCCTTCCAGTAAAGGAAGTACTGAATCTCTGTAATTCTGCTTTGACCCAGCTCTCTTCTGTCTTTTGGGTCTCAGGAAGCACCGACGTGTCCGGGAGAGATCGAGATCGAGCTCTTCATCCTCACAGTCTTCACGCTCCTATAAGGCAGAGGATTATCCTGAGGAAACTGAAGAACGGGAGGAGACACCTGCCCCTGGGTTTGACAAGTCCCGCCTTGGCACCAAGGAGTTTGCTGGCCCAAGCGACCGGGGCAGAGCTCGAGGAACGTTTGTGAGTGTCCTTAAGGGTACATCTCCTATGCCCTGCAAAGTCCTTCCAGAAGCTGTCACCAAATTTAAATATTTAGTTGGACAAAGGAGGAACTATTAAATTCAGAGAGTTATCATATTAGCTACACTTAACTCATTTTAATTAAATGAATCTAGATTTTGTCCTGGCCCTGCCTGCTTTCTAGTCTGTGTAGCCAAATACGGTCTTTGGCCCTAAAGGTTTATCATGCTGTGATTTAAGATTGTGTGCTGTTTTGAGCTCTCCAGGCCCCTGCTTGAAAATAATCAGTCCAAATATTTCCAAACTCTAGTGGAGCATGAACATGGACAGATCTTTCCAGAGTGGTTTTTTAATTTGAATCTAGTTAAAGCAGAACAAATCAAAAGTCTGTGACCTCAGACAATTAAGTCGAGCCATCTCCAGTCCTCTCCAGACAGGAAGGCCTTGTAATCCTTTTCAGAGGCAAAGGATTATGGCTCCTTAAGGTTTCCCCTCTCCTTACTGTTGCTGTGAGTGCCCCCCTCCCATCCCAGAGCAAATAGGCAGAAGGGACTCAGCCCTGCTTTGCCTCCTCCTCTTTAGCAGCAGTTCCGGGCCAGAGGCCGTGGCTGGGGAAGGGGCGCCTTTTCTGGCAACAGCAGCACCAACAACAGCGGCACCAGCACCGACTTCCAGAAACGAAGCCGGGAGGAGGACTGGGACCCTGAATATACACCCAAGAGCAAGAAGTACTACTTGGTGCGTGAGCCTGGGGTGCAGCTTTTCCCCTTGGAAGTGGCTCCTCTGCCTGTTGGGTGGGGCTCGGTGATCCTGGCCCTTTGGCAAAGCAGACTGAGTTGTGGTTGATCCCCACAAGAGCCAGGCCACCATTCTCATAACAGGGCAGAGGAGGACAGGGAAGCAGGGGTGGGGCCATGTGGCGGGCTGTGGGGGTCTTCGTGGACACGGGCTGATCAGCTGGCTTCCTTTTCTCCTTCAGCATGACGACCGTGAGGGCGAAGGTGGTGAGAAGTGGGCAAGCCGGGGCCGAGGCCGGGGCATCTTCCCCCGAGGCCGGGGACGTTTCCTGTATCGAAAATCGAGCACCAGCCCCAAATGGGCTCATGACAAGTTTAGTGGAGAAGAGGGCGAGATCGAGGATGATGAGAGTGGGGCCGAGAACAGAGAAGACAAGGATGTCCTTCCGTCCGTGGCAGAGTAGTAGCCGCTGGTGATGCGAGGGGTGCAGAGAGCCTCTCAGCCAGGAGTGTCATTGATCCTGATTAGTTGAATGTTTTCCTGTTCTTTGATTTCTCAGTGACCCTGGAGGACGGTAGAGTTGTGCCCACTATTTTTGGCAATCATTTTTGTCTTTTTTAAATGTGGTGATAGAGATGGGTAATGTCTCGCTCTTTTGTTTTCCTTTTTCCTGTTTGTGGATTTTTTAAAAAATCCTTTATTTTAAGCGTTTGCATATATATTGACAGTACTCCCTAAAATGGTTAATTTTGGAAAGGTCTTCATGGTTCTCATATATATATATATTCATTATACATATAATGAATAGAGAAAAAAAGGAATAAACATCTGAATAGAAACTATTGGGACCAAACTCTGTAGTGTTTTTAATTTACAGGAACTTTTCCCCAACTGAATTTACAACTATTTCTTTTAAAAGAATCGCTTTTTTTCCCTTTTCTGCTGAAGTTTTAAAGATAGCATGGCACAGTTGGGGAATTCAGTTTCCTTTCCCTGTCAAATTACATATTTCCTCTTGAATCTTAGCATCTTCATTTGTTCATCCAGATTCCTTGCATATCTCTTTTCCTTCTCAACGTCAAACTGAATACTGTTTTCAGGATCACAGTTTTGTAAGAAACTTCTGAATATACTAGGTTAAAAAAAGCCTGTAGCATGAATAAAATGAAGATTCTTCTTGTATTAATCTTTTTATAAAGCAGTTTCAATTTATTTCTGTGGTGGCCATGGCCACTTGCTGACAATTGGCTTTTCATTCTTTTTAGCTTTAAATCTGCAGCGCTCAAAAGATGCTTGGCAGATAGCATTCATACTCCCAAGCCCACAACAGAGATTCTGATTGCTGTATGGAGAAATTAATCCCCCAGGAATCTGGCTTTGCCGTGTTTCCTTTTGCTCCCCACTTTCCTCTCTGTGAGTTCATTTTGTGGAACTGGTGCAGTTCCTGCTTAGCAGAGCAAGTTCTTAGCAAATTCTTGTTTTGACTCCTCGTTAAAATAAAACTATGTTGAATTGAACTTTGTGCATACCATTTCATCCTGCTTTTGTACTAACATTTTTGTTTCATGCCCGTGAGCATTCTTACATTGAGCGGGGTCAACATTAGTCTTCAACCAAAAAAAAAAAAAAAAGGAAAGAAGGAAATAACCCCGCCGAAGTAGTGGGAAAATGCTTATCATGGATCACATCTTTTGTTCAAACTGGAAATTGAAGTTCCACATGGATGAAGGTGGATATGAGGTTCTTTGCTTCACTAGGAACCCTTAATAACTAGAATTCTCAGCTGGGCAGAGTAGCTCAGTGTGCATACAGTTCTTGTCATGACAGCTCTGGCCCCACTGCTTTGAATGCCTGATGGAGTTTGTTTGAATACTCCATCACAAAGAGCAGAAAAGTTGGATCCTGAATATACAATTGATTCCAATAAATAGTGTTGGACAGAGCCTGTGCATGTGTCCAGGGTTCCCTCAGGTTGGGGTGGAGGGAAGCAGGAAGCAAAGTTTCTGCATGAAGGGAAGAAAATGCATTTTTCCGCCTAGGTAAAAATGTGTGCATGATTTGCTTTTGCTTTGTGTAAATTGTTCTGTGAGGTATTGAAATTCCACTACTGATACACACAGCTGCGACTGAGCTGTCCTCCTCGCAGTTTTGGAATCTGTACAAGAAACTGCCCTTGTCATAAAGAATAACTTGGAAAGACATCACATAGTACAAGTTTTAAACCTTCAGGTTGTGGGAAGGCCTGGCCCAACTCTGTTGTTTTATTAGGAGCTACATTTTTTCTTCTCCCAGGTTCTAATCAAAGCAAACACTGACTTATATTATCCAGTATTATTCATATGCACCTTAAATTACTTTGCCCTCTTTCATGGCTTCTGCTTTGCAGGAGAGGAGGCATTTCCAGCAAGTTTTATTTTTATAATTTATTTGATTTCTGTCCCAAGATCTCAGGGTGACTTCTGGGAGGATCTCCATTCATTTTATCCCTACCACAACCCTGGGATGTGGGCTGGCTTGAGAGAAAGACACTAGCCTGAAGGCACCCAGTGGGTTTCTTGGCTGATGGGGTGAGGGAACACCTTATCCTGGGTCTTTGCCATCTTGGTCCAACACATTGGCTCCAAACTTTTCAGTGTAGCAAATTTTCCTCCACTGCATTGCACCTATGAGATGATTTCTCATCTCATGAGATGAGATGACAACTTTATCATTCAAAAGGTGGAGGAGGGAGCTAGAGGGCCAGCTGTACTGAACTTGATACTTACTAATAGGGGTGACGTGGTTGAGGGAGTGGAAGTTGTAGGAACTTTGGAGGGAGTGACCAGGTCATACTAGGATTCACCATAATGCAGGCAAGGGTCACTGAACAAAGTCAGACTAGTATTCTAGATTTTAAGAGAGCTGACTTCAGCAAACTAAGAGAAAGAATAGGAAGGATCCCATGGATGGAAATCCTAGAGGGAAAACCAGTTCAGGATGCTTGGGAAGCTCTGAAAAACGAGATAATAAAGGTCCATACAGAAACAGTACCACAGAGAAAGGAAAAGAGACACCTGATGAGACCAGTGTCGTTGCACAAAGAGCTCTCTGACAAGTGAGGGACAAAAAGGACAAGTATAAAAAATGGAAAGGGGGGCTTGTAGCTAGAGTAGAATACCAGCAGGTAGGCTGAATCTGCAAGGACGAGTCAGGAAGCCTAAGGCTCAGAATGAGCTAAGTCTTGCAACAAATGCCAAAAAATAAGAGAGTTTCTTTTGATATGTAAGGAGCAAGAGAAAAGTCAAGGAAATGGTTGGGAGAAGTTGGCAAGAAGGTGACAGGCAGCAGGGGGTGGAACTGCTTAACTCATTTTTTGCATGTCTTTATGCAAAAGCAAAAAATAGTTCAATCTGTCAAAGGCAGCACTGTGGGAGATAGAAGAGGAATGCAGGTCAAAATAGGTAAGGAATTGGTTAGAGAACACCTAGCTGCTCTGAACGAGTTCAAGTCTCCTGGACCAGACGGTTTACACCCCAGGGTACTGAAGGAGCACAGGGGAATTGCCAGAGGACTGGAAAAGAGCTGATGTAGTTCCAATCTTTAAAAAGGAAAAAATTGGATCCAGGAAACCACAGCCCACGCAGCTTGACATCAATACCTGGGAAAATCCTGGAAAAGATAAGCAGCAGGTTTGTGAGCACCTAGAAATGAACAAGGTGATTACTAGAAGCCAGCATGGGTTTGTTAAGAACATGTCATGCCAAACAAATCTTACTGCCTTCTTTGATAAAGTGACTAGTGGACCAAGGAAATGCTGTGGATATAGTATACTTAGGTTTTAGTAAGGCATTTGATAAAGTAGATCACAGCCTACTTGGCAAGATAGAGCAATGTGGGATAGACAGTACCACCACCAGATGGATTTGCAGTTGGCTGACCAACTGCTCAGTGTGTGGTCCTCAATGGAATTACATCTACGTGGAGGGAAGTATGCAGTGGGGTACCTCAAGGTTCTGTCTTGGGCCCAGCGCTCTTCCACATCTTCATCAATTACCTAGATAAGGGGATTGAAGGGGCACCTATCAAATTTGTGGGTGACACAAAGCTGGGGGGAATTGCTAACACTTTGGAAGATAGATTCAAGATTCAGAAGGATCTTGACAGACTTGAGCATTGGGCCCTATCCAACAAGATGCAGTTCAGTGGAAAGAAAAGTAAGGTCCTGCACTTAGGCAGGAAAAACCAGATGCACAGGTACAGGATAGGCAGTACCTGCTTCAACAGTAGTGCCTGTGAGAGGGATCTAAGTGTCCTGGTGGACCACCACTGATGTGCAGACTGCGTACAACGGAGCCATGGCAGATTTCTGAAAGATGAAGGTGCGTATTAATGCTGTGTGGAAAACACCTGATCTGTAACACAATCAGCTGCTTTTGCCTAGGGAGAATACAATTACTACATTTTTTTTAGAAGAATGAATTAAATGTGTTAGAAAGCATCTTGGGGTAGCAAAGTATATCTATTTTCATTGAGAGCAGTACAGAGGATTTGGAGCCACATACTTAGAGATTTGTTTCCAGTCAGAGATGGTATCCTGGAGTGGTCTAAAATGTCAGACAATGACTGAGAAATAAAGAGCCTGGAGGTGGATCTAGTTAAGTTAAGATGCTGAGGCCCTTGGAAGAACTGGGAAGGCTCTTGGAAAGTATTCTTCATTTGGTAAAAACAGAGCGAGCCAGTTTGACCACTAACCAATTAACTAGAGCAGGAGCCTGCTGCTTTTCATCAGTTAGTTCAAGCAGAGGCTGGGTGGCTGTCATGAACTCTCTAGCTGGGATTCTGCATTGAGTGAAAATAAAATCTTCCTTTAGTCAAGCGACTCCTGGTGGCTACATAAACACATCCTTAATTTGCGGGTGGGCTGCAACAATCAGGAAGTGATTTGTCATCACCTTTTTCCAGGATACTTTAGTACTTCCTGCTGGTCTCCCATCCAAATATTAATTAGATCCAATTCTGCTTAGCTTTCGAAGTCAGCTGAGATCAGGTAGGTGCCGCCATCATCTGTAACTATACCTGTGTGTGCAATTCATATAAAAACGCTGTAAGAAACTAGACTTTCTAGGCTGGGTTCACACAATACACCTTAGTTTGCTTATTTGTGGTTTACTGAATAGATTATTATGGCGAGCCAACACCAAGCAAACCTGCTTGGTTTAGCTTAGAAGGTGGTGTAAGCCAGGCCTAGATGTGAGACTCCAGCTTAGAATAGACGGGAGGAATTGTGCAGATAAGTGAAGGGTGTGTTAGGTTGCAGAGTCCCTTCTGTGCTCCTTGGACAAAGGGGTACTGCCTTTAACATGACCCCCATCTGCAATCTTGTGCACCGCCCACCTACTTTCATACAGCTAATGGAAACCAGAGCAGCAAGGGGAGGGGGTTACCTCTTCTACCTCTCCCTTGTGATGTCACCCCTACTTGCCAGTTGTAATGGTCACACCTCTCTGGAATAGTACAACAAATATTCAGAAGTTACCGAACAGCTTTTTCAGTTCAAAGTAGTAAACTTGTGAACCAGCCTGGCATTCGTGCAGCTCCTCAATGGGAATGACTAGGTGGGTACTGCATTTTGAGAACCCAGTGTAAAGCTGATGCTGGGGAGAGGGCAAACTCCACAATGTTCAACTGTACTTGCTTGAGCATCAGGACACTTAATGCAACTTCCCTGATGTTTTTGGAGCACTGGCCTGCAGCAAATCTAGCACAAATGTTCTTTTGTTGGTGGATCTGTGAGAACGTGCCTGATTCCCAGATGTGGTTATGATTCACAGTTGCAGCTGTGCTGAGAAGTGACATGTTTGTGGTGCTTTCCTGTCCACAGTAAGGGGCTTTTTGGCGGGGGGGGGGGGTGACTACCTCTGCCATAGATCACTTGACTATGATTTGTCCTAAAAGTCAAGTCACCTTCACTGGCACTAGGTATGGAATCATGGCTTGCCCCTTTCATTGCTGTGTATGGTGGGAAGAAGATATATTCAGATGTGGGGCTTGAGTTGCTCTAAGAGTCACACCAAGCTTTGGAAGGAGCAGTATTGGAGGCAATGGCAGTTTAAAACAATTGAAAAGAGCACATGAAGAATTTGTACTTAAGGATCAGCCTTGTTTCAAGCTCAGGGACTGGCAAAAGCTTTCTCTGAGGCTTTTCTCTTTCCTGACTCTGCTGCCAGAGAAAAATAGACAGACAGACAGAATACTTTAATGGCCAAGTATAAAATATATACAAGGAATTTGTCTTCGGTGACGAACAACAAGAGCAACAGTGCGTTTGGATAGTTTCCCAAAGAGAAAATTACAGTATAGTATTAGGTATGAATCAGGCCAGCAGGACTTTCTCAGCGAGACATAATTCAAGCTGCCAACTCGATTCCCTGGAAGCTCTGGAACAGCAGTGCTACAGGTTATGAGGCCTTCCACGTCCAGAGATGAAAAAATTTTCCCATGCAAAAAAATGCAAAGGAATCCAGGTGGCTGTAGATTAATCGTGCAAGCGGTAGCTGCAGGTTTAGCCTTCTGGCTGGTCAGAGACGGTCTGCTTCTGGTGGGTCAGGCATCTCCACAAGGAACCAGCCAGCACCGCAGGGGAGGGAAGGACAGTCGAGAGCACTGAAATGCAAGGTCAGGTTGGGTATTGTGTTTGCTCTACAAGTGGAATCCTTTACTAAAGAAAATGAAATATTCAACTGCTGATGGGGAAAAGTAAGGTTTTCTCTAAAAAACAAAGAAGAAGAAACGTTTAATAAAAGGACGTTCCCAGCTAAATGCACAGGCCAGGTGGGTCTCTTGCTTGAGAGAAGGTCCTGCTGGCAGAGCGCAGAAAAGCCTTGCATGGTCATCTACCTGGGTTCTTTTGTGTAATATGTGATATGGGCTCTACCTGTCCCTGGGGGTGGTTAGCCCCCTGATGATGCTCCCTGGAATTACTGTTATGAAATGATTGATTAAATCCACTCCAAATAGAGTTTAAGATTAGTTCTTTTATTCTTGTGTTATTTGGACAAAAAGAAAAGCAAGTGTTTAATCAGTGTTTAACCAAAGTTAGTTAATACATACAATTTCTCTAGTTTTCTCTAGTATTTATTACAATAACATATATACCCATCAAGGCTATCAATAAATGTAAGTGCCCACCTAGGCTAACAACAATATATCAATAAACAATTCTGCCCTACTAGGCTACCCAAGTTGCTGTAAGTATTTCTGCCCAACTAGGCTACACATTCACACAGAAAACTCACATACACTCTCAACACAGTTGATCAGGCTGTGCTAGAGTGGGCTGGGAATCAGACTCAGGGCGTCCCCTGCTCCAACAAGAGTCGTCTCGCACTTCCAACTGGGCATGGTTTCCATCCTTTCTTTTATGCCCAACTTGTTTACTTAGAATTCATCCAAGTCATCATCCAGGTTCGTTACATGCTAGGAACGTTTCGTGTCTGTTCAGTTAGGTAAGGCAGCTTGTAGGATGGTACCTCTCGTCCCGTATCTCAAAAATTCATGATGTATCAGTTTATTCCTTACACCCACCAGCGTTCCAGCCCTATCTGTGTTGAGAACTCTTTCGTACCAGGTCTGGCATACATTCCATCATTCTTACATACCAGCAACGTGAGTTTCCTAGTAAAGTTCATGAATAGGATAAGCATGGCTGTTCTATGGTTATATGATTATATAGATTTTTACATATATAAGGCTTAAAATCATTACATATTCCCTCTCTTGAGCTATTGCGAACTGAAAAGAGTAATAGCTCACTACTTTATATTGTTACTTTTCCGCTCCAGTCAATTTAAAAGAAGAACAAGCATTGATACAAAGTGGAAAGCATTGAATACAACAAGTAATTAGAATAAAAAATACAATGAAAACAATTACAATGAATAAATGTCTTAGCCATCCAAAAGGTATCCAACTTGTAAGTGTGTCCCAAGCAGTTTTAAACAAATTGTGTATCTTCTCCCACGACTGTCTGGCCTCAGCTGTAAGACCAGCAACACGATAGATTTTATTAACGTCCTCCTCAATTAATCCAGAATTGTTAACATACATACAACAGGAATGATTCAATACTATGCAAACTCCACCTTGTTCAGCCAACATGCTATCAAGGACAATTCAATTGTCAGTAACAATTCGTGCCAATGAATCAATTTCTTCTTGAAGATCAATAATTGCTTTTCCAGTAGTATTCAGACCTGCTTCTAAAAGCATAGAAAGGTTATGAACAAAATGATCTGTATTAATCTGTTGCAAGGTTTGATAACCTGGAAAGATTGTATGAGCTATAAAATCACCAACATCAGCCCAAGCCCATCGTTTATATCTTAATGAAGAATATATATATATTTAGAACATAAAATTTTATGTACAGAAACAGGAGTCACGTATTGCGCAAGAGTACATGATCCTTTCCAACTTCCTGGTAAAAGTTTAAAACCTCCTTTGCCACATACCCAAATATAACCTGGAGGAGCAATAGTACCATAATGTTTATGATATACCTCCTTGAAATATCCGATGAAGGGACAGTGTGGATTTAGTCTTGTCATATTACTAAATTGTTTATGGAAGGATCCACTATAATTTGTACACTGAGCAGCCCTCCAAATCTGACTACAGATATCTCTCCAAGGGGTGATAAAAAGATCTTTAGATTTATTACCAAGAAGATCACATATGTCCATCTTTGTCTTCTCCCTGTATCCCCATCGTCCATAAGGGTCTATAGGAGACCGAGAATGCCAAGAAATATATCCTGGAAAGAAATATGTATTTTCTGGACATTGTTCAACAGAAATATTATTTCCACGAGCAATCCATTGATCCTTATCCAATTGCATCATTAATTGGGAAGAATGATAAAATGTTTGCGATAAAAATCCCACATTAACTAAGCCTTTTAATTGATAAATCAAAACTGTGGGAGAGAAGACAAATTGTCCAGTAACAATTCCCAGTGGAACATGAGGGTTAGTGTATCGCCCAATAGTTGCTCGCAAAGTAAGCCAAGTAGACATATTAACCGGAATAAAATGACCATGTACTCCATTATATAAAGATTTCTCCTTTAGATGGCAGTACCAACAATCTTTCATATTCACAGCATCTTTAGTGAGAGATGTTACCTTATACCAATAATTTTCTTTCCATTCAATATTCCAACCAGAATGAATCAATAGTATACATACTACCAAACAATAATTATTTCCCACTTTGGTCGAGGCCATCCTCGAAAATAAGTCCAGTTGATTCAAAATCCTGGAATGTAGTAAATAGTCCAAACAGAAGCAAAAATAGCTTGGGTAGTTTGAGGTGGTAGACTTGATCTATAAAATACATAAAACAGGAAACAGAAAAAAACAAAAGGTACTAGAAAAGAAGAGTAAAATACAAACAATAATAATTATATGTAAACTATAGATAATGTTTAGTACATAAGCAATTCTATTATTTGTTGCATATCGCACACAATTCAATACATATAGTGTACGATTACATGTATGGGGTTCTCACATAAATGAAAAACACACGGTATTTCACAATCACAAAATACACCGCAATAATAACAAGAATAACAACAACAACAGCCACATAAGCAATTGCAAAAATTGCACATTTCTATCTGATTCTTATTGTTGATAGATTTATATTTTCAATAAAAGGTGTAACTTCAAGTTCAGTTACAGGTTTCACTTGTAACAGTCCTTTCCTATTCTTCTTGTGTGTAATTACCAACACCTTTGTTCCTCTTCTGGGATTTCCCAGGACTCTCAGTGGGATCGTTTTTTGTGGCTGTGAATAATCCCGTTTTTCAAACAAACAAGTTGGACAATTATTAACAATATGAGAAATAAGTGGACGATGTTGGTTTGTTAATCCCCATCGTTTTCCTCTATGGAGAATTTTTTCTACACCTTCATGTCCTATGGCATGTAAGTCAAAAACAAGATCTTCTATATCAGATTTCATCATACTAACAACAGCAGAGGAGGCGGAATGTACTAAAGCATCAACGGCTCTATTCAAATCAACTGCCCATGAAGTCCCAGATTTTTGATGTGCCTTGATCCAGTAAACGGTAACCTGTATATTAAGTATTAAGTTATAAATTCGCTGCCACTCTTCAGATTGTTTCAATGGTCCGCCCAGACTATTAGTCCACCTATCTTTAACCCAAAAAGGTAAAAATTCTGTTAAAGCTTGATAAATATACCAACTGTCTGTCAAGATATGTACTGTCTTTAGACCTAAAGCGTCCACTTTTTCTAGAAGTATCCGTAGAGCAGTAACTTCTGCCTCTTGAGCGCTTTTATTTTGTAATTCATGTCGAAAACCCTGACCGGAAGTAGAAACCCCTGCAGCTGCAGTCAATCGATGATTACCATCCCACCAAGATCCCCTATCGATAGCCCAGAAATCAAAATCAGGCTTAATAGGAGGAAGAACGCCACATTGAACTAATGGTGTTACTTCTTCCCCTGGACAAAAGCAAAAAGAATCACCTGTTCCCATTAAACTAATTAAAGGATCCGGTGAAGAAAGAGATTCAAAATCATAGCCTTTAAGGCGCAAATACAAAAGCCATTGAGCAAGCTTGGTATTACTAACATGAGGAAAATGTTTGCCCTGTAAAATATACTTTAAAGAACCATGAGTAGATTGAACAATAACATGTTGCCATCCTATAGAACTCTCAAAATATTGCAATGCCCAAAGAACACAAGCTGCCCTAGACTCACCTTCATTATATCTTCTTTCAGGGCCCCCACGTTTTCTGGATGCCAAACCTACAAGTACATATTTATTGTTGGCATCTTTTTGAAACAAAGAGGCCGAGAATGCCTCAGGTGACCATGAAGGTCTCAAAAAAAAAGGACGACTAGGGTCCGGAGGATGTAACTTAATAGACCGTCGGACCCATAGCTTTAACTTATCCAAGCGGTTTGTAAGATCTTCGGACCATTCCCAAGACACATTCTTTTTCAATAAATGATAAAAAGGAGCAGTCAAATCAGCATAATTCGGAATATGATCACGAACAAAACCAAAAGCTCCTAAGAGAGTCCTTAAAGAATTAACCTCAGGAGGTATAGGCGTGGAGCAAAGGGCGGGTGCTCTTTGTTCATCTATTTCACAAAGACCCTGGTCAATTGTCAATCCTAGAAACCGCACTCGAGGTTTCACTAATTGGGCTTTCTCAAGGTTTACTTTAAAACCTGTGTCACAAATCAACTGTAAAACACGTAAAGTACGGTCCCGTACTTCCTTTTCATCTTCCCCTTGGATTAAAATATCATCAACATAAGAATAAACATAAGCATGATCAGTTTCTGGTAACATTTGCAACATTTCCCTCACATATTTATGTGCTATTGCAGGCGAATTATGAAAACCTTGTGGAACCCGACAAAAGGTGTATTGTTTTTCCCCATAGGTGAAAGCAAAACGCGGCTTGCTTTCTTCAGTCAAAGGTAGAGCAAAGAAACAATTGGCTAAAGCAATCACACTAAAATATTTAGAAGTGGGTAAAATCTGTGTCTTTAAATCTGTAATGCTAGCAACAATAGGAGCCATAAGAGGAGTTACTTTATTAATTCTCCTAAAATCAACTACCATCCGGTATGTTTTACCATCTGATTTCAAAACTGGCCATACAGGACTGTTAAAAGGGCTTCTTGTTTCCTCTATAATGCCTTCTCTTAAAAGTCCCTCTATGACTGGCTTAAGACCTTGAACAGCAGCAGGGTTTAAAGCATACTGTCTCTGAGGCGATACAGCAGGACCCGTTATTTCTACCATTGCAGAAACATGACTTCCTGCCTGATATTTATTACTCTGTTGAATTTTAAAGTATGCAAAAGCTCTCTAGAGGTTCCTGGCCACTCTACTGGTTGGATTCCGATGATTTGTCTTAGTTGAGGAATAAGTCCATCAACCATCATTCTCAAAGTGCTATTGTCATGTATTGTTTCTACTAAAGTCCTACAGTTAATATCTTCTTCGGGCAAATCATCAGGGGGCAGATATAATCCTGCCAAATATAATCCTGTAACAAATCTTTTAACATAATGTTCAGGGCTTTCCCCTGATTGTTGTGTCCAGTTCATCACTATTCTTCGAGCTCCTGTTAAATCTGTTTCTTCAATAAAATTCCTCAAAACTATGAAACAATGCTCATCGTCTAATTTTTGACTAAAATCTGCTGTCTCAGCATACATCCTAAAAAGCCTTTGGACTTCAGAAATTATTAAATTTTCCTTGTCCATTTCAAAAGCCATATTAGTGGCCCATACAATCAGTTCTCTTATGGGTCCTAATCTTCCTTTTAAATCTCTTAGTTCTCCTGCAGAAAGTGGCTCATAAGAAACTTGATGTTTAAATCCCCTACCAGTATCTGCACTAATTGAAACCTTCTTTACAGCAGATATGTGGGACCCAAAAGGACTACAACAAGGGTTATTATAATATTCGGGTTCATCACACCAAGATGTGTCAAACCCTTCACATGGGTCATGTGTATTCATACATGAAACCCGTCCCTGTTTATTTTTGACAGCCACAATCTTACTTGTCAGCTGCGTTAAATTTTGTATTTTTATTTTCATTTCCTGTATTTGTCTAGTTTGTTCTTCCATAGTTTGTTTCATTCCTCTAGCTATTTCAGTTTTTTCAAGCACTTGTTCTAAAGCTTGTCTATATTGTACTCCCTTTTCCTCTAATTCCTCACTTTTCCTATTAACCTCCTCCTGCACCATCACCAAAATTTGTCTAGTTGCCTCAACATCCTCTATAGCCACTTTCATAAAATAATCTAGAAAGATCATAGCCACTGGCTCAATTTTGTCCTCATTCCCTTCTCTACTGGCAATAGGTTGTACAAGCTTATATATTGTAGATTTTATTTTTCCTAATGGACTTTTTTCTCCTTTTACTATTCCTGATAATTCTTTTTTCCCTCTTTCTATTAAATCTGTTACTTCCCGAGTTCCAGTTATTTCTCGTTGAACATTATGTAACATATCATCATAACAATCAGCTTGTCCTTCATTATCAGGAGGTAAGACCCAAATGGTCTGTCTCCTATCCTCCTTTTCCTTTTCTTTCTCTTTTCTTTTTCCCAAGAAGAATCCACTTGCCATTGTATTCTGTCCAAATGCAAACCAAGAATCCTGCCGACTACGCCAAGTATGTTATGAAATGATTGATTAAATCCACTCCAAATAGAGTTTAAGATTAGTTCTTTTATTCTTGTGTTATTTGGACAAAAAGAAAAGCAAGTGTTTAATCAGTGTTTAACCAAAGTTAGTTAATACATACAATTTCTCTAGTTTTCTCTAGTATTTATTACAATAACATATATACCCATCAAGGCTATCAATAAATGTAAGTGCCCACCTAGGCTAACAACAATATATCAATAAACAATTCTGCCCTACTAGGCTACCCAAGTTGCTGTAAGTATTTCTGCCCAACTAGGCTACACATTCACACAGAAAACTCACATACACTCTCAACACAGTTGATCAGGCTGTGCTAGAGTGGGCTGGGAATCAGACTCAGGGCGTCCCCTGCTCCAAGAGTCGTCTCGCACTTCCAACTGGGCATGGTTTCCATCCTTTCTTTTATGCCCAACTTGTTTACTTAGAATTCATCCAAGTCATCATCCAGGTTCGTTACATGCTAGGAACGTTTCGTGTCTGTTCAGTTAGGTAAGGCAGCTTGTAGGATGGTACCTTTCGTCCCGTATCTCAAAAATTCATGATGTATCAGTTTATTCCTTACACCCACCAGCGTTCCAGCCCTATCTGTGTTGAGAACTCTTTCGTACCAGGTCTGGCATACATTCCATCATTCTTACATACCAGCAACGTGAGTTTCCTAGTAAAGTTCATGAATAGGATAAGCATGGCTGTTCTATGGTTATATGATTATAGATTTTTACATATATAAGGCTTAAAATCATTACATTACTTGCCAATTTTCCATCTTTTTAGAACTTATTTATTTTTAGGATTGTTTTTATGTTGTATTTTAATGAATTTTTATCTTGTTGTAAACCACCCAGAGTCATTTCACGAGATGGGCGGTGACAAATTTATATAAATACACACACACACACACACACACACACAAATAAATAAATACTTCTGTAGCTGTGAGTGTCGCTATCTCGTAATGGGGTGTTCACAACATTCTAACTTGTGAGTGGAAGGCTGGGCCTGGTGTCTGAAGAGCTCCTGGAGAGCTCTCCCAAAAGTTTAAGGATTGCTTATAGTCCTTGAATGGGCTGCAGGGAGCACTGTTAGCACCTGGGGAAAGATCAACGGACCCCCACCTGGACCCCCAACATACCTGGACTCACTGCCTGCTCCCCACCACGTGGCCTTTCCCCAAAGAATGCCTCACGGGGCTGTCTGCAGGTTGTGGTCCGAAAAGTCAAGATGGTGGCCGGGCTGGTGCAATCGTGTGTGGCCTGTTTTGACCTGAGCTGCACCTGCTTAAAGGAGAACAACCTTCCAGGGTCGAAGTGGCCCCTCTGCTCTCCCTGTTGGACTGGCCTTGTTTAGGCTGTAGCTGCTTTTAACCCCCCCTTTCTGCTGCTTCACACCCCAAAGGTGGCGAGGCCAAGCCGGGAGCCACCCCCGGTGTGGCTGGCCCGGCCCGGCCCGGCCGGCGGCCTCTGCCTTCTGCGTTTCGGCAGCAGGCGGGCTGGGGGCTCCGTGGGTGCAGGCTGGAGGCAGGCGCGCCCTGACCGGCCCCCGGCCCACGAGGACGGCTTGGGCCTTCGTCCTGCCTCGCCCTCGGCGTCGGAGGGAGGCGCAGGAGAGCAGCTGCCCTTGGCGACGTGCCCTCTCGCCTGTCTTTGGGGGCAGCGAGGCCTCCTCGAGCTGTGGGGCGGGAGGGGCTGTGAGGCCGCTCCCCTCTTGATTTCTTGCTGCTCTGAGCCAGTTCCTTCTTCCGCCTCAGGAGACCCCAGCAGACCTCCGAGCGGACGGCACCCAGCGATGTCCCCAGTCCGCCCGGAGTGGCGAGGGGGGCACCAGCTCGCCCCGCACCTTCGGGCCCACGGCAGCCTGGGGCCCACCTGGCTCTAAAAGAGAGACGATGGCCGAGGGAGCCCTTTCTCGAGCAGGTGGGAGAGAAGGCTCAGCCTGAGAGAGGTGCTGGCAAACCTCTGGGATCGCCGCAGGGGCTTCGTTGCGCTACGGGGCAAGAACCCGTTTGGAAAATGGTGTGAGCCCTGGAAAGAGGGCACAGCAAGAGGCCTGCTGGCCTCTCCTCGAGGCACGTTCGGCTCGGGCAAAGGTGGTGGCCGGCTGGCAAACGGGCGCCTCTTGGGCTGGGGCGGGGGGAGAGAGAAGAGCCAGGCGGGGGGAGGAGGGGGCCGCGGGACGGCGGTCTCCTTGCCCTCCCCGTCGCGTCCCCGCGTGAGACCGGGGCTGGGGCTGCCATGTTTTTCACAGGATACGTTAGTGCCTAATGCTCTTTACAACCCTCTTCTTTGCACCTTGTGGAATCTGACACCAAAGTGGGAATCGTGAGTGAGATGCTTACGTGGTAGGGAAGTGCAGCAGCTAAACACGTATTTGTTATGCCACCCTCTCAAACATCCCGATATTGTTCTGGTTTAAAGAGCCACCAAGCTGTCCAGGGAGGAGCAGTCCCTCCAGGGACCAAGGTGGAGGAAAGACATCCTGGAGAGCAGGAAGGTGAGGCGGCTGGCGGCCTTTCTCCCCGACGCAAAGCAGGCGAGCTGCGCCGTTTTGCTGCCTGGGAGCCAAAGCGAGCCTTGCTTTGCACAGCGACGGCCAAGGGGGCAGCCAGAGGCTCCCCACGGCGTCCTCTTCTGGAGCGCGGGAGGGAGCAGCTGGGTCTATGCAAAACTGAACTGCACCTGGAGTGCCTGGCAGCAGGTGCCCTTGGTTCCCTTTGGCCTTGGGGGCGTCCCCAAGTGCCACCCCCTCCTGCCACCTGCCTTCTGGCTGGGATGACTGGGATCCGGCTGGTCTTTGCGGACAGGAATTGGATCTCAAGGGTCCTGGATGAAGATCTCAAGGGTCCTGGATGAAGGGTCCTGGCCCCAGAGATGCGGAAGCTGGTTCCTCGGCCTGGAGATGCCAGCCGAGCAAGGAGAAGGGGCAGCTGAGGGTGGTCTCGGCCCTGAGTTGCCTCTGGGGTTCCGATAGGGGTGAAACAGCAAGCCCTCCTCACCACCCATTTGTAAGAAAAAAATCAAGATGCTGGCCACGATTTTGAGATCAAAACTCTGCTTGTTTTTTATGAGAGTTTCAAGGAGCTTCAATCACACCATTGTTGCCACCATCTTGACTTTTTTGCCCATACCCTGCCTCACTTTCCCCTGAAAGGGTCTTCCTGTTCTGCTGAAGGTCTCAGCTGGAGCCATGGAGAGTCAGTATAAAATTGCAGCAGGGTATAGCTACGATTTAGCAGAAACAAAACCCAAATGTTTGAATTGTTCCAGTTTCGACTGAAACGAAGTCTGGAGGGGTTCTGGAGTGATTTTTTTGGAGTAGACACAGTGGGCCCATCATCCCTTCTCTGCCCTTCTCTGTGCAGGCTGTGTGCTGGGCCCGCCACGGCCCACGTTCCCAGCACGTTCCCTCCCCGCCTCTCCCCCGCAGCTCCCACTGTGCCTGCAAAGGCTGTTGACACCCTTTCCTGCTCCTTTCCTGCTCCTACCCCACGCCCCAGATCTGCCCAGAACAACCCTCTCTGGGGCCATATCTGGGGCAAAACCGGCCCTTTTTTCCATAAATGGACCAAACTCTCTGAAAGAGCCTGCTTCACTTTGGGCATGGAACACCCTGAGCCAGCTCTTCCATGCAGGGAAAAATTGGTGGATTAAACATTTTGCATATTCCTAGAGCCAGTTTGGTGTCGTGGTTAAGGCCCCAGACTAGAAACCGGGTGACCCTGAGTTCTAGTCCCGCCTAGTCACAAACCCTGCTGCGTGACCTTGAGCCAGTCACTTTCTCTCAGCCCTGGGAAGCAGGCAAGGGCAAACCATTTCTGAAAAACCTTGCCAAGAAAACTGCAGGGACTTGTCCAGGCAGTCTCCGAGAATTGGACATGATTGAACAGATTAAAAGAAAAAAGATTTCATTAATATTTTATTACTTTCTATTATATGAAACCACCTTGGCTTTACGGCTTCAATCTGGCCCTCCCCCACCTGAGTCCAGCATCTTTTCTGCTGCATCACACTGGCAGACATGTTCTTATTTATTTAAAATATTTCTAGGGTACAGCTGGTCAGTGGCATTCTCTCTGCCCAACCTACCTCACAGGGCTGTTGGTGTGAGGAAAAATGGAGTGCACATTGTGCCACCTTTTGGTCCTTGAAGGAGGCAGGTCTAAATTTAACTAATAAATTAAAATGCTTCCATTCTTGTCTTGCAGGACCAAGGGAGCAGAAGATGACAGCAGCCAAGCTGAATCCCCTTCCTGTCAAGAAGGCCGCCCCCCCCCTTCCTCCTCCAGGCCCAGTGAGGTCTGGTGGGGCAGAGGGGACAGACTGAGTGTAGCAGGTCTTCCTTTGATCTAGGGCTCAGGCCAGAAGAAGCATACACAGATAACCCTCGACTTACACTGAAAATTGGGACCAGAATCTCTGTCGCTAAGTGATGTGGTCGTAACTGAATCTCACAACTGCTAGGCGAGGCAACTTCCTGCCCACTTCCCACAACCAAAGTCAGTGGGGCAAGAAGTTGCAAGTCCCAAGCTGGTAGGCAGGTAAGTGGCTGCTGCCAGGTGGGGGAGGGAGTGAGAGGGTACGCAGGAGTGCAGGGGAGGGTTGGGGATGGTGCGAGGGGGTGAGCGAGAGGCGCTGCATGGCGCAGGTCGGGGACGGTGCATGGCAGTGTGTGGTGGTGCATGAGGGGTGCCGTGTGGGTTGGGGAGAGTGCCTGGCAGTGTGCAAGAGGCACCACACGGGTTGTGGAGGTTGTGTGGGGGTGCGTGAGAAATGCCGCATGGATCAGGGAGGGTGCACTGGGGTGTGGCATGAGTTGGGGAGGGTGTGTGGGGCTGCGCAAGTGGCTGGCACAGCATGAATGCAGAGGGGCTGTGGGAGGATGCACAGGTGGGGGACACTTAACCCAGTGATTTGCAATCTTCCCTGCTGGCTTCCCTTTTGACTTTCTGGGGAAGCCAGTATGGAAGGTTGCAAATAGCGATCATGTGATTGCGGGGTGCTTGGCAGCCAGTTGTAAGTGTGAATGGGTTGCCAAGCACCCAGATCACGTTCACGTGACTGCGGACGTGCTGGGATGACCGCAATTTCGAGGACCAGTTGTAAGTCTCCTTTTTCAGCACTGTCGTAACTTCAAACGGTTGCTGAATGAATGGTTGTAAGTCAAGGACTACCTGTATTTTGTTTGATTTTGCTGACCATGGAGATGCATGATTGCAACAGTCCTGACCAGTGAAGCCAGTAGGAGTGTCCTGGTGCCAGTGGAGACTTGTAATTTGGCTGAGCTTGGGGAGGGTGTATTGGGGGGAAGAACGTGGGCTTTGGGTTGGAAGTGCAAATCTGTGGGGGACCTGCACCGTAGGGGGAACAATATCACTACTGGTTGGCAAAACAGGAGGGCTTCCCAGCAGATCATCTCCAAAGACTTTTAGGGCCTCTTACAGCCCAGTTCACCTGCAGAAGCTCCTGCCTTCAGCCACTGAGGAGCCACTCAGGGATGGGGGAGAGAAAGTGCTCGCTGCCCCCTTGCTCTCTGATGGAGCCCTGAAGGGGCTGATGAGGTGATGGACTTGCCAGCTTGGATCTAGATTTGGATTTGGATTCAGTTTTCTGTGGCTCCAGCCAGAATAATTCTGCTTTTGCTTTTGTCTGGTTGGATGATGGTCCAGCCCCACAAGCACTCTGGGAGAGGAAGGAGCAAGGAGACAGGTAGACGTCACCTACAATTTCCGTTTCCCCAAAGGCACAAAACAGTAGCCCTGGCCTTGAGAGATCCCCTCCAACTCAGCCTCTTCCAAAGTTGTCTTGGGCAGGGAGGGGGGCCAGGGCAGGCTGTTGGCTGGGGCCCTGCAGTGGACTGGCAGCTTCTTCTGCTTTCCTCCACAGAAACAGAGGCTTTTGATGCTGTCCTCATTCCTGGTGTCAAACCGAGCCACTTAGCAGCCAACCTTCCCAAAATGCTAGGGAAGAGGCCCCCGGCCAGCTGAGGATGGCCAACCCATCTGTGAGCTCTCTGCAGCAGCTGTTGCCCAGGGAGAGAAAGAAGAGATGAGAGATTCGGTGGTTCACAGGGAGCAGAAGAACTGATGTCAGCGTGGAGAAGGTGGGGTGACAGAGCTTCTTCTGTGGCTGCTTCTGGTGCAGGGATTCCCTCCCGCTGGGATTCCTCCTTCCTCTGCACGGATTCTGCCCCCTCGTCACATGAGGGCCACCTCTTGGGAGGAGAATAGAGATCCACAGACTCCACAGCTCTAGTTGCCCTTCCAACCTTTTGGAGAAAGAGATGACTTCTTGGCCAGGGAAGCTATTGCAGCTTGAAAGGCATTTGCAGAGGTGGCTTTTCTTATTCCTCTTTCTAAATTCAGAGCTTACGTCTGGCTGGCTTGAAGGCACACTTATGAGTTTTAGAGTTGCTCCCTAACTTTTTTACACAGTTTCAGGCACGCACACACACACACACACACACACACCCCAATTTATTTTCTGAGAAAGTCGCTGGGCTTAGGCCAGGCAGAAGAGGTCCTCGTCAATAAAATTGATGCTGGCTGGAGCATCCTCCCTTTTGTTTTTTATGTTCTTAATCTCCCACATAAGAAAAATCAAGTGAGCCAGGAAACCTGAGATATCCCCGAGCACCCCTGCTTTAAACTCCTATCCTGTTGTTTTTTAAAATAAAAAATACCACTTGAGTAAGAATTGTAACACCAAACCCGATGATGTTATGATGCCATTTTCTCTCTCATTACTACTTATATTTAATATGATGGGGGGAAACAGCTTTTAAAGTCCCCACAATTGTGGCAAGTTAGTTAATGCCTGGTTGGCCATTGCAACTATTACAGTGACATAAGAGACTTTTAAAAGTCAGCATTGTAGGAGTATCATACTTAACCGAAGACCACCAACCCTGAACCAAAGACAGTCCCTCCACCCCCTGAAAGAAAGAAAACAAAATGTTATCGTTCCCATTACATTATGCTCAGTTCCTCCTACCATTTTTCAGAAAAGCCTGAGGTGGGGGGGGGGGGCAAGGGAGAGGAGAGCTGTCTTCCTTTGCCATAAATACAGCGCTTTCTGTTGTAGTTTCTTTGAAACACGGTATTGTGTGAGAAAGAATGTTTGTGTTCATCCTTTCCAATATAATCTTCCTTCCTTCCTTCCTTCCGTCCTTCCGTCCTTCCGTCCTTCCTTTTCTCTTTCTTCTGTTCTTATTGTTTGTAGGTTTTTTAGTTTTGTATTAGTTTTTATATATATAAACTTTAATAAAAATATTTTTTTAAAAAAGGAACAAGGTATTGTGTGCTTCCTACTCTCCAGATGTGTTGGGGCTGGCAGCTTACAGAATGCACAGCCCACGTGACCAAAGGAAGGTTGGTCTCAGGTCCCCGCTCCATCTCATCCCTTTATGTCCTCATTGGAGCTGCATTCCTTAAAAGACAGCCTGGCATTTGGGGTCCTGGTCAAAGGGTTAGTGCAGGAATGACCTAGACCTTCCCTCCCCATAATCTTTGGTTTGCCTCTGTGACTTTCCTTAGAACTGCAATTACTGATTAATTTGATGGCATCACCCCCCCCCCAAAGGTAAAGCTGCAATGCAAGGGATAGTGTAGGTGGTCCTGATCCTGACTGGCACCCTTTTTTCTCTGTCTTGTGCAGGGGTTGAGGGAGCTGACTGGTTCTGAAAGCTGTACAGAGAGAACCCAAAGTCCTCAGCTGGTGAGTCCTGGAGCTTCATGGTGCTTTTCTCCTGAAATTGTTCCCCTTCAGAAGGTGGTTTTGAATCCTCCCTTTTAGTGAAGAGGTCGATCTCCACCAGGGCCTTTCTTAACTAAGAATTCTTAGCCGTTGTGGTATCCACATCATGTCTTGCAGGGGTGGAAGTTAGTTGTCCTGTGGTGGGAAGGGGAAGGCTCTTTTGAAGGCAGCCTTTTCCCAGGTGAATGTTAGGCTCCTCTTTGCTCCTTTGCTCCTTGGTTCCCCAAGGTGAAGAAGGCTTCCATCCCCACCAGGAGGGATACTTCTACCCTGGTCCATGACTCGGAAGAGCTGCAGGTATTGCTGGAGGACATCAAGACAGAACTCTGCTCCCTGAGGACCCTCCTTGATGGGATGCTGGACAGCATCAGTGAGATGGGCTGGTAGAGTGGGTGGGAATCCCCCCTTTCCTTCTGGACAAAGAGCAAACTGTCATTGATATTTTTTGCCAGTGGGGTGACTCCCTGGCTCAGAGTTCCTTGAAGAAACACCCATCAGCCATGCTCTGTTTGCGTGCTGGAAAATCAGAGCGGTTGGCAGAAGAGCTTCATCCTGGGTGCAGGGATCGAGCTTTGGAGAAGCAGCAAAATAAGCAGCTTCCCCTGAAGCTGAGAGCCAGCTGTGTGCTCCATCTGGGGGGCACAAGAACGAAAGATGGCTGTTTATGGGGTCCCTGCAGTCCCCCCTTTCTCTGCTGACCAGGCCTTTCTGTCTCAGGTGTGCAACGAGAGGCTTGGAATGGCCCTCCCAGCTATGATGGGAGGAGGATCCCCCTGTGCAGCTACTGCTGGATTTACACCCTGCACTAAACTGCAGCATGATCCTGGACACTGGGATTTGTAAGCCACGCTATGTGATCCCAGGCAATTGCAGATTAACATGCTGCATGAACTCACTCATGCATTATATTTATCATAGCTCCATAATATAATGACCGACAGTGTAATTGCTGCTTTGGCTGTTCTCAGGATTATGCTGTTCATGATGTTCGATGTCTACCTGAAGTGTGTAAGGGCAGAATGACGTGTGCACCCTGTATACGATGGCCAGGCTGCAGCTAAGCTTTCTGTGGATTTCCTCCTGCTGGTCTGGGAGGTGTGAAGGGCTGACCTGTCTTTAAACTTGGATCCCGCGGAGCTTCGGAGCCCCTTTTCCTGTGCAGGGAAGACATGGCAGAGCTCATGGGAGCTAAGTGGGTGGCTCTGCAGGTGAGAAGTGGGGCTGAAAAGAGCCCCAGGAGAAGAGCGACACCGCCCTGCCTTCTTGGGATGCCTCCTTGGCCCTTGGGGCAGAGATGATCCTTGGCTCACCTGCATTTGCTTACATTTGCAGGCAGAAACCGACCAGCAGAAGCAACTGATGCCACCACGTGAGCCATGGGGCTCCGCCGGTCAAAAGCTTCTACCCAGCAGCGGACCCTGGAACTGGCCAGCCTGGGGCTTCTGCTTCTTCCTTCCCCGCTCTGGCGGCACCCTCTGCCACAGGCTGAGCAAGCTGTGTGGCCCGGGAACCCTCCCCCACTTCTGCAAGCTGAACCTCAGAATGGAAGGGGCCATGTTTTATGGTTCACTGTCCGGCTCTGCCCCCAAGGCACCCCCAAGCCTGGATTCATGCCAGGAGGCGCTACTGTGTGACCAGCAGAAGGGAGCAGCACTTGTGCTGCCTTGCTTTGGGGGTGGAGGGCAGCTATTGGGATGGGTGGGTGCCACGCACACGTGAGCATGCCAGCAAGTGGTATCGCAACTGGTTTGGCTGTGGCCTGCCACAAGCAGAGCCCGAATGGCTGTGCTGGAGCCATCTTGGTCTCCTCCTTCCCCTCCATGGGCCGTGGGCCACGCTGGGTATTCAGTTTGGCCTGCCCGTCACAGCTCTGCCCGAGAGGACAAGCTTTTCCTGCCACCCAAGCCCCAGAGAAGCCTCTACTGTGGCAGTGTCTGCACAATAAGCCTGTGAGAAAGTCACATCAAGGTGATACACTAATCTCAGTTACCTTTTAGCCAGGCTTCTTTGGGAGGGGAGAACTTAAGTTTTTTCTGACCCTGGCTAATTTTATGACTCAATGTACTGTGCAAAGCTTGAGTAAATCCAGTATTCAGGCTATATGGGCTCTGTGAATCCAGCCAGGAGACTCTGGAGGAAGATGTTCTGCACCAGGTGGGGCTTTGCAGCCTTGTTGCCCAGCCAGGATTTGGCACCATCTGCGCCAGAAACAGCTTGTCTCTCTTCTACCCCAATGTCTTCAGGATCCACACATGGGGGTGGGGTGGGGGGGTGGGGAAGCTTTTTTCTAAGCAACAGCACTGTTTTCTAAATGCCACACTGGTGCCTCACAGTAGGCGAGGCCACAGGTGGGTGCAAAGAGGTGCCAACCTGAGTAAAACATCAGTCCCCTAAATGGCTCTTCATTCAACCTGTCTGCCTTGGCAGAGCTGAGAACTCTGACCTCCTTTTGTGGCGGCCTTCCTTCCAAATAAAGCAGTTGCACACTAGTATGGCACAGCAACAGCTGCGTTTAAAATGAAGGTAAGACCCAATCTAGGGGTGTGCAACGGAGGATACTGGGAAGCAGTTCCTATGTGGCTGTGCCTCTGGTTTCCAGCAGCAGGGGGCGCCCCAATCTCTCTTCTCCTGCCTCTCCCCACAATTCCCAGCTGTCCCTGCTGGCTGGCAGTGTTGGGGGGCTATTGGGAATCCTGGAGGCGCTGTCCCTGTTGATGGTGGGACTGCTTCACTTGCCTGCGTTTCTAGCTCTGATCTGTCCTGCCTGGACCTGGGGAACGTCCATTCTGACTTCTCTCTTCCCTTTTGTGCTGTCAGCCAAACGAGCCATCTGTGCAGATGATGGGGCTCCAGTCCACGTTGTGGACTGGCCTCTCTTGTGGGGAGAGACCACCTTTTAGTAGGGACTCTGTACATGAGCAGGGGCTGTGCTGCAGGCAAATCTTGGCTGCTCCAGAGCCCTGAGGTCTGTCTCATGGTCATGATCCTGTTCCTTGGGGCGGGGGGTGTGTCTCAAGTGACAGCCAAGAAATCAGCATTTAAGAAAGATGACACCAAATGCCGCCAAATGTTTTTTAGGTTTCTGTTGGCTCCCATTTCCTCAAGAAGGAACTGCCCCTCTATCACAAGCCATCATGGTTTGTTAAAAGTACTGGGTTGCCTGTCCTCCCCATTCCCAGTCTCCCCACAGCATGCAGGTTCATATGCCACACTCAGTGCCATAAAGGCTGCCAGAGATGCAGGGGGGGAGGGTTGGTTTAAGGGTGGGAAGGGGCACGCAAAGACTCCGTTGGGCAAAAATGTTCTCATTCCTCTTAGTCCTCCACCTCTCAAGTGGAACATCAAGATTTGGTCCACCCCTCCTGGCAGCATCATCAGAAAGCCCTTTGGACCGTGCCAGCAGGTGGTGAGGGTACACTGCAAGCCACAAGTGGCCTACCCTGAGCTGGACCCTGGTTCAAGCAATCTGCTCAGCTGTAGTGCAGTTTGATGGTTTTGGGCACAGCATCATGGGCAGTTTGTAATCCTAAATTTACAGTTTAGCAATACTGTATGCATGAATTAGACCACTAATTAAATTAACCACCCACAGTCCAGTGGGTCCTAGGCAGAAGAGCTGCTGATTACATTGGAAAGGATGAACACAAACATTTTTTTGGGGGGGGGGAGATTAACTCTGCTTGGAATTGGACCCCCAGTAGTTGAATATAAGAAAGTATGTCAACTTTCACTGTGCCAGATGTTCACTTCCAAGTTTGGTGGAACGGGGCAATTTTGACAAACTTAGAGAAGATCTAGGTGTGATCCCATTGAAAGACATCCCCAGGAGAAACAGAGGCAGGACTTGGGTGAGGAGCTAGGCAACATAGCCATCAAATTTGCAGACTACCAGAGGGATAGCAGACACCTGAGAGAGCAGTATCAAGATTGATAAGTGGAACTACGGGCCGCAATCTTCAAGATTGGTTTTAAGTTGTGCATTAGGGCTGGATGGACGTTGCCAGGGATACTTCAGTGCTGGAATCCTAGGAGGCGGGGATTGGACCAGATGACCTCCAAGTCCCCTTCCAAGTCTTGCATTTTGTAATTTCAGGCCTTTAGCCTCGTGGGCCCCATTCAAATCCCAGCTCAGCCAAAACAACTTCAGAGAACCCCCTTTAAGTCTTCACTTGCTGACACCATCTCTTTCACATTTTGTGGGAATCACCCAGCCATGACTCTAAGCCAGTTCCAAGCAACTGAAGGAAAAGGGCTAGGAGGAGGGCTTGGCATCAAGGCACCTGGAAAAGAATGTGGGAATGTGTGCAGGGGCAGGGGGGGGAATAGCATGGATTCAAAGGGTTTCTCCACAGACAGAATGGAGGCAAGTAGTTTGTTTCCCTGAAGCAAAACACAAATCACTCAGAGTTGGCTGCGCACCAAGTGTAAAAATACAGACGCCAAAACTTAAGCTTTTGTAGGCAGGAAAAGGCTGCCTGCCTTCCTGTCCCCCACCCCCCAAAAAGATTTCAGCCTCTTCCTTGCCAAAGTGAGAAGGGCTTCCTCCTTCCCCTTGTCCAGTACTCCAGTCTCCTGAACTGTCCCCTCTCCAAGTTTGCAGGAAAACATCTGGCAAACATCTGGTTCTAGTTACAGGAGGAATGAGCGGAAGGGCTATTTTTATCACTCCTCTCTGGGGGGGAGGCAAGCCAGGAGGAAAGGGAGTGCACTGAATCTCTGTATCCCAGGAATAATGATTCCCCCCCCCCCATGCCTGTCTACAACAGGGTTTCAGTTCTCTGGAGTCCAGGGTTTGGCTCTGTCACGGATGAGAAAATTAACTGCTTTCCCTAATCCAAAACTAACTCTTCAGAATTTGATTTACAGCTGCTTATTTAATGAACTGCATACATGCACACGCGCACACACGCCTGGACCAATCACAAGCCCGTCCAGCAAAGGACAGAGGCTCCTATTCCCAACTGGACGGGCTCAATCACTTGGTCTGGGAAAAGCTGGGAGAGGGTCAACATCCCCCCCTTCCAATTGAAGACCAGGGAATCTCTCGGAGATTGTGAGAGCGGGGAACCAAGTGTGGGAACAGCTCCCTTCTCCCACACAAGGGCCAGGAAGGCCCAGTGAGAGCCTGGGATGGAAGAACCAAAACTTCTCAGGGAAAGTATCAGACATCCTCCATGCCGGGGGACGGCTGGACTGGTGCTCAGTTCAAATTAAGTTGCACTGCAAAAGCACCCCTGGAAGGAATGTATGCCGCTCTTGCCAAGCGATACAAAACTGGTACTCTCTGGACACTGGGGCTATTTTTGAAGATCGAAGGGGGTGAGAGTTGAGCGCCACAAGAAGAGCGTCACTGGAATAATTCTGTTTTATAAAAGATAAGGCACAGTTTTACACTCTAAATTGAGCATCTGTTAAAAATCAGTTAACTCCCATATGGAACGAGGGAACAAGCAAAACAAAACCACCAGTGTCAGGCGCAGGACCCTCTGCCCCGTCTCCCCGCCAGCCCCAGCTTCAGTCCACGCAGGGCCACCGGCTGGCTCTGCAGCCGCTCCACCATCCCTGCCTGCTCAGGGCCTTTACGGAATGGAAGAAATTCCGCAGCAGAGGAAATTCTGGGGGACTCACAACCTGCTGCACCTCTCACTGGTGCACCAACCCTGGAGGAGGGTAGCTTGAGGCAAGATACTTCAGGTAAGGAACTGGGGGGACCTTCTCTGGCTTGGCAAGTTGAGAGAAGAGCCTCCTGACCGGCTGGGCACAGAGTGGGTGCAGAGCGCATCACTTGGCACAGCACTCCAGCCCTGGGCAGCGGATCCCCCAAGACGGTGGCTGGGCTGTTCTGCACTGAGCCAAGCATTTTCAGCAGTTGGATGTTTCAAGTCAGAACATCTTGCACGCTTCTACAGAGCAGGCCCAAAGTCACCGAAGCCTCCTTCCTTAGTAGATCCTTCAGTGGAACAGGAAGAACCTTCCAGAGCCCATGGTAGAAAACCAACACTGTCTTCACATATAAATGCCTCCATTTGTAACTCCCTTCCTTCCCACCCCGAAAGGCACTCAGAAGCAGGTCCTTGGGAGAAGTCCTCTTAGTGCCTCTGCAACAGTCCTGCCCAAACTGATCCTTGAGGCTCCCACTGGCTGTGTGTGCCTCACGCTGAGGAAGACCTTCAACCTCCCGCCCATTATCCCTCTCAGTTCAAGGTCAGGGTTGGCTGCCAGGCACAGCAACTGTGGCAGTGCCTCAAGGAGTGCAGGGCAGTCATTCGCTCAGCTTAGGCGTGAAAGAAGTTAGTCAATAGTAATGGACTCTCCCGATGGTACCGGTACCCGTTCCCAGAATGTCCGGTTGCCCATTACGCCAAATTTCTCTGAGGATCCGCTCACGCTCCTCCAGCCTCTGGGCACGTTCCAATTCTTCAGCCGAAGCAAAGACGTTAATTGTGAGGGTTCCATCTGGGGTGCCGGAAGATGCCAAGGGCAACTCCGTCATGGCTAATGGGGGCTCAGAAACTGCATGGTCAACTGTATCTTCTTCCTCTTCCTCCTCCTCTTCCTCCTCCTCCCCCTCGCTCAGGTCCTGCAGGCTTTTTCGGCGCTTGGGGGGGATTACTTGAGGGTGCCATGAGATATGAATAACCAGCAAGCAGAGGGTCAGCACCAGACCAAAGCAGACGCCCAGCACAAAGTAGAGGCCCACACTTTCCAGGTTATCTAGGCAAGACAAAGAGGAGCAGGGTCAGAAATGGCAGCTTGAACCTCCAAGGCTTAGGAGAAGGAGGAGGAGATGGTGAGGGTGGGGGTTTCACTGGGCAAATCCTTCCCGATTTGTGCTCTCCAGGAGTGAGCTGCCTGGAGATAATGGGAGTTGAATCCAACATTCTAGGGCACCAGGAACAGGAAGACTATTCTAATCTAATCTCTGGTAGCATATCTGCTCCTCTGGGGTTATTTATTAATTTTTCTATACTGCTCTTCAACCAGGCTGGAAGAAGGGAAGGTGATCCACCCAGAAAACAATATGGATAGGGTAGATCCAAGGAATTGAACTTGACTATCTTCACCATTTCTCCCTCCAGGAAGGACTTAAAAGAGAAAAATAAAAAACAGTCTTAAGTAAAACCACCAATGATTAAAACAATTAGTACAAAAATTAAGTTCATTTTATTAATCAGAAAAGCAAAATAACAGACAATTCTATTTGCACCTGAAGTAGCTGTAACCCATAAATTAATGAAAAAGCATGTCTTCCAGGGTTTTCTGAAAGACAGTACAGGTAGTCCTCGCTTACCGACCATTAATTCAGCAACTGTTCGAAGTTATGACGGTGCTGAAAAAATAACTTTACAGCCCATTTACAACCTTCACAGTGTCCCTCAAGTCATTACAGTTAGTACACCTGACCTGTGCTTTTTTCTTTCTTTCCCCCCTTGCAGAGCAGAGACTGGAGAGGGAGGAATTGCGAGAGAGCGAGCTGCTCTTCTACACATCAAAAGCATCGCAATCACGCTGCCACCTTACAGTACTCTCTTGAAATCTCTCTCTCTCCAATCTCTCTGCTCTGGGGGTGGGGAGAGAGAAAAAAAGCAGGCAATCTCTGTAGGCGATCTCTCTTTTGCCTGACCCTGCTTGACAGAGAAGAGAGAAAGATTTCAAAAGAGAACTATAAGCTGTTTGCATAGGGCGCCCGCGGCTCCCAGCCCTGGGCTGCAGCGCGACTGCATTGCTTTCAAAGTGTAGAAGAACAAACAGCTTACTCTCCTGAAATCTTTCTCTGCAGTCTCCCTTCTCTGTGGGGGGGTGGGGGGGGAGGGAAAAAAGCAAGCGATTTCTGTAGGCAATCTCTCCTTTGCCTGACCCTTTCCCCTCCCCTCACAAAGCAGAGATTGGAGAGGGATTTCAAGAGAGTAACCTGTTTCTGTAGCTTGTCTGTGGCTCCCAGCCTCGGGCTGCAGCACGATTGCATTGCTTTTGACATGCACAAGACGGTAAGCAGGCACTGGGGCATTCCAAAGTGGGGGGAGCGGTTAGGAGGCAAACAAAAGCTGAAGGTGTGAAATGGAGCGGTCTTGTCTCCTTCCAGCTGGAGAGCACATTCGTAGTCACGTGATTTCCCACTTAGCGACTGCTTCGCTTAGCAGTTGAGTTGCCTGTCCCAATTAGGGTTGTTAAGCGAGGACTACCTGTATAGGCGATCCTCATTTAGCCACCGCAATCTGTTCCAGCAAAATGGTCGCTAAGCGAACCATGTGACTGAGAGAGAGAGAAAGATGCTGCGAAAATCGCCGGTTGCTGCTGTCTCATTTAGGAAAAGTTCTCTTGTGCAGCAACACCAGAGTTACTCTCACTCCAGCATGCATTGTTGTCAGGTGCAGAAAGTTGGACATAAGTGCACACATTGGTTGGAAAATGATTTTTTTGCTACCATTTGCTACCATTTATTACTGTTGTGCTTGTGAACAGTCACTGAGGTAGTCGCTAAATGAGGAAAGGCTGTAAAAATCTTGAGGGAGCTGCAAAAGAGAGGTGTGGTCACTGCAGGTGAAATCCACAGGTGAGACCATGAGCAGGACTTCCCAGCTGACATGAGCATGCAAGCTGGACTGTATGGGGCAAGGTGATTATCTCAAGTGCCTGGATCCTAAATTGTTTAGGGCTTTATGGACTAATGACAACAGCTTAAACAATTCACAGGCAACCAGGGCTTTCAGGACCACCATTAAGAGGCCTCACTCAGCCACCCCACGGGAACGGCGCAACTGTGTTCTGCCCAGCTGCAGCTTCCAGGCCATATCTCAAGGTAGCTTCATACAGAGGGGATTGCCCAATCTAACGTGTGGGGGCGGGGGGTGCTGCTGGTGGACTGTGGAAGAGAGGCAGGCCTTTGAATTCCCCTGCAGCGCTGAGACTGAAGCGCCTCAAAAGTACTCAGCTTCCCCGCTTTGGGGATGTGTGAAGGTAGTGACGAGATGTGAGAATCCCGTTTTGGGAAGCAGTGGGCATGGGATGGGCGGTGTGGGGGCTGGGGGCAGGTCTGAATATTGTATGGGAAGATATGGCAGAGACTGGGGCAGGCTGCCTCGGGGAAGGCAGGTCCGTGCCTCGCAGTGGTTCTGCATGCCAGCCTCCGGGACTCAACCCTGTTTCCTGCTCAGCAGACCTCAGGGGCCCGGCCTTCGGCTGCCGTGGGCTGCCACAGAAAAGGCATGCCTCCCAGGTCCCATAAGGCAGCAAAGTTTAGGGGAAGGGACTAGGAGTGTGCCTACCCTGTCCAATCTGGTAGGATGGGCAGATGTCCTTAGGGAGGGCCAGTCCTGCAAATAACCTGGCCCCGTGCCATTTAGGGCTTTGAAGATAATAACCAACACCTTGAACTGCACCCGGAAGGAAACTGGGACCCAGTGCAGCTCACGTAACAGGGTGCAATGTGGGTGAACCCAGGGGCACCATTCACTGTGCATGCCGTTGTACTCTGGACCAGCTGTAGCTTCTGGGTGGTCTTCAAGGGCAGCCCCATGTACAGCACGTTGCAGTAATCCAAGCGGGAAGCGACCGAGGCATGAGTGACCATGAGCAAGGCCTCCCGGTCCAGGAAAGGGCACAATTGGCGCACAAGATGAATCTGTGCAAAGGCCCCCTTAGCCACAGCTGCCACCTGCTCCTCGAGCAGGAGCCGTGAGTCTAGTAGGACCCCCAAATCAACTCAGTCCAGGGGAGTGCCACCCTGTCCAGAGTCAAAGATGACATATCACTTGGGCCAGGGGGGCCAAAGACCCAGAGCCACTGTCTTGCCAGGGTTGAGCCTAAGCCAGTTTCTCTCCATCCAGACCCTTCAAGCCTCCTGGTCAGCACTGCAACAGCATCACCTGCCTGGCAAGGGCTGAAGATGCATAGCTGGGTATCATCAACATGCCATGCGGTTGGATGACCTCCCCCAGTGGTTTCATACAGATGTGAAACAGGAGAGGCGAAAGACTAGAGCCCCGAGGCACCCCACGTTCAGGGGCCTAGGCTCAACCTCTCCTCCCCCACCAACACTGACTAGAACTGGCCATGGAGGAAGGAGGAAAACCATTGCAAAATAGTGCCTCCCACCCCGACCCCTGAAGCCAGTCCAGAAGGATACCACGGTCGATGGTACTGAAAGCCGCTGAGAGGGCCAGGAAGGCCAGGATGGTTGCACCACCCCATCCCGAGCCCTCCAGAGGCCACCTACAGGTGCAACCAATGCCGTTTCAGTGCCGTGCCCTGGCCTGAACCCAGACTGAAAAGGGTCCAGATAACCCACTTCACCCAGGGCCCGCCTGTAGCTGAGCGCCAACCACCCGCTCAACAACCTTCCCTAAAAAAGGCATATCTCGTGTCACTTCATCTTTCAGAGCTGCTCAGTAAACCATGGTGCTCCATGAGACCACGTACACAGAGAGTCCGCACTGGTGCGATTTGGCCCAGGGACCCCGTCACCTGCTCGTTCCAAGCTGTTACAAGGGCATCTGCCGGGCCTGTGCCAGAGCTTTGGGGAAAACCCCAAGCTCCCCCGAAACTGCACTGGGTCCATCGGGCACCTGGGGCGGGCTGATCCAACAGGCTCCGCCTCCCCGCGGTGAGGGGCAGCCGTGGAGGGCCAAGAGTCCACGGCAAGGGATTGATGTTAGCATCCCTCAAATCCAGATCATGGCGCCACTGCCCCAAGGTGAACACCAGATCTAAGGTGTGGCCCCTGTGCGAGAGGGGCTGTAAATAAGCAGGACCGGGTCCACGGCTGCCATGGTGGCCGTGAACTCCTGTGCTACCTCAGACCCCGGGCCCAGAGTGGGCAATTTGCAGCACCCCAGAGCTGTGAGCCCGGGGAGCTCCACTGCCAACCCGGACACAGAGCCCAGGAGCGCAGGCTGCGGGGAGGGGGGTGAGTGAGCGGCAGTCTCCGCGGACCCCTATAGCCAAACCTCACAGAGGCCTCACACCGGGTGATGTCTGGGGCAGGCCCTAGCGGCCACCCCAGCACCCCTGCCCTGGAGTCGTGGCTGATACCACGCTCGAAACCCGGAAGGGCATATTTCACCCGAGTGCCCAGCCAGGTTGCGATGATATAAGCAAGGTCAGCCCTCTCATTCACAGCCGGGTCATGGACGAGGGAAGCTTCATTACACACCGACCTGGCATGAAGCAGCAGCAGCCGCCGGAGCCCAGAGCCACCGAAGCTCCGGACACCAGGCAATGGGGCCGAGCGCAACGCGACACGATGCGCGGCATCGACCTTAAACAGCAAGGCCGCCTTCCCTGAGAGCAGCCTGTCCCGTCACCCACCATCTCGCCATGCCCGTCGCGGCCGCAATGCCTTCCCTGCCCTCTCCTTTCTTTCACCAGTCAGCTCCCCCCCCTCAAAGCAGAAGGGCCCATCCTGGCATCTGCCCACACACACGCGGGCACAGGCCGGGTCACTGGCGCTCCTGCCTCGTGTGCAGCACCAGCACCTGGTCAGGCGGCACCTCCCCTCCCCCAGCCACACCCTCCTTCCTCACCCCAGCTCAGTCCGGCTCCCCCGCAAGGCCAGAGAGCCTCCAGTGGGGCTCTCACCCCACTGGAGGCAAGTAAAGTGCTCCCACCTTGTGGTCTTGGCCAAGCCAGATCGCTTCTAACCGGGTACCAGCCGCCACAGACACCGTGCATGCAGCGGCCTTGGGGTCTCTGCTCCACGGCAGACCCCTGGCAGCCGCAGTCCAGAGGCCTCAAGGGAAGACGGAGGGAGCCTCCCGTGGCCGGCCAAGCGGCAGGTGCGGGATGCAGGCCAGCTTTCGCACACGCTACCGGCTCACTCCCTCTGCCCCCAATCGCCTGCCTAACAGATATGCTATGGGTCCCATATGCTGAAGTGTCCCATCTGATGGGACCCAGGAGGTGAGCCTTTCCTGCCGTGGCACTGCCCTTTAGCACATCGTTCCCCCAGGGCGAGACTGGCCCTGACCCTAGTGGCCTTCTGGAAATCTCTTAAACATGTTTTTTTCAGCAGGTTTGGGGATCCCATGGAAACAGGGAGCCCACGAAGTGGTGACATTGTGTGTAGGATGTTGGTCCATTCTCCCGCAATTTTATTTATATTTACGTTTAATTGTTCTTAATGGTTGTTTTAGGTTTGTTTCTTTGTTTGATTGTACATTGCCCAGAGTCATGTTTGTGAAATGGGCAGCTATATAAATTTGACAAATAAATAAAATAAAGAGATCAATTCTCAGGGTCACTGAGGTGACCGTCTTGCTCCTGCTAAGATAATAGCTGGTGTAACAGCTGGACCTGCACGTACATCCTCCCGGCCCGAGCCTCTGGGGGCATGTTGGAATCAAAAAAACCCCAGTGACACAGCTGCTCCTTTGCAGGGAATGCCGTCTTGTCCAGTACAGGCCACCCCCCTAATTCCTGGGCCTGAGGACCCCTTCTGCAGGGGGCCCCTCTTCTCAAGCTTTAGCTGTGGTTTTTTGGCCCTCATCCAGTCCTTCCCTTCTTCCAGGCAGCTGTCAAACATCTGCACAGTGGGGCTGGAGGGGGCTGAAAGGTCCAGGAAATCAACGTAGTGGCACTCCCCACATCTCTCCCAGTAGAGGGCATCCATCCGGTCAACTAAGGCTGCTTCTGTGCTACAGCCAGGCCTGAAGCCAGACTGAAATGGAGACGAACCATCAGCCTTCTCCAACCAGCTGTGACGAGCTCGCACAGGCCGACTCCGAACGCCGACTGGAATTCTGGCTGCTGGACATTTAGGGTTCCATCAGTTATGCAGCAGGTAGCAAAGCACCAGATCACGAATGCTTAAAACTCACATAAATGTAGATAATAAATATGTGTGCCTGTGAGTGTATACGTTAATTTGGGTGTGTGCGCAAACTGACCCATATATAGACACAAAATGGTGGAGATTTTCAGCTGGAGGAAAGAATACTAATTTTGGGTTGACTTGATGGAATATTGAAAAAAATATTGAAGGAAGATTATGGCATGGATTTTAATTGTCAAAAGCGATATGATAGATAACAGTGTGTAATGAAGACTGCGTAACTTTTGCCTTTTCCATATTCCAAGATCTTAACCTCAAACTGTTACCAATAAAAGTACTGTAATCAGAAAGGCCCTGTATTCCTGAAATACTGTCAGTCTGTACCTGGCGCAGCAAAGAGAAGGCAGGCCCGGTTATCACTATGAAACAACATCGTCAAGACACTTTCCGACTGTAACTTAAGATGGTTTAATGATCAAATCCACACCACGGTTTAGAGCAACTTTCTCCAGCCGGGGCTTTTCCAAGCGGATAATTTCCTCCCATTCCCACAGCCACTGCGGCCATTAATGAAATCTAACAGATCTGGAGCTCATCTTTTACGTTCTGTTCTTGGAAGCATGCCCGGCGTATGCACGCAGGTACCTGTGAGTAACAGGGGACAGCCTTCCCCTCTGCAGCAGCCTGACTCCAGCTGAGCCACCATGAACTCATTTTCCAAAATGTAAGAATTACCAAATGGGAATGTTCTCTCTCTCTCTCTCTCTCTCTCTCTCACACACACACACACACACACACACTCTGCTTTTGTGATGGAATGGTTTGGTGAAGGCTGCGCTCGGGGAGATAAGCATTTCCTTAGCCCCGGAAAGAGCGTGGGAAGGTGAAGAGGATGAGGCTGGCACCACCCTAAGGAATTCGCAGTGTTTGCTTGCTGGCTTGGGGAGTTTAGATTCAGTCTGGCGAGATTCTGTCCTGTAGGTGGAAGCTAATAAATGCAACAGAACTATCTGCACTGCCTCGTGGAGTTCTTTGGGCTGAACCTGACAGCTTTGCAGGGGAAGAAAGGTAACCCAGGGCTAGTCGTAGGCCAAGCACGTTGTGTACCCATATAGCATTCCCAAACACCGTCCAGTGTGGTGGCAGGCACACCCCTTACAGGCCAAGCCCCGTTTTGCCCACTTACCTCGGATGTGCGCATAGGCTGCGATGCTGCTGCTCAGGAGCTCCATCTCCCCTTCGCCGTCCGTCTCCATGGCGGATGCCTTTGCGGTAACCTGGAGAGGGGAGGGCAGAGTTTCAGCATCGTCCTTGCTCCCAAGGACTGAGCCCTCACATTGCCCTTACCCTGGCTAACCGGTGTGTCTTGACTGTTTTTAAATTAAAAATTAAAACACAATCGGCTCATTACATTTTCTTCAGTTGCTCACGGACGCTTATGCACCGATTCTCTTCCATTTGATCCTCAAATACATGAGCACGTGATGTGGGCTCGGCTGAGAAAGAGTGAGTGACTCAAAGTCACCAGGGAGTCTCCATTGCTGGAGGTGAATTGGAACCCAGTGCAGCATTTTACACTGTCCTGGGACTTAAGGTCTGGAGTTAAGATTTTACTCCTGGCCACGGGATATGGATCAGCTGAATTCTGAGGCTGCTCGTTTATAGGAGGGCAGGCTCGGCAGTCTAGGAGGGTCACCAGGAACCCGCTGCCACATTTTTGCTATATGCTCTCAAATCAAGCATTCAACATTTGGCACTTTTGGGTGGTGTATTTGTTTTTGTACCACAAAATGGACAGAGTAGGTATATTACGCTTCTGCAAGGCTGAATGCATCATCCTTGCACTGACACCCTGACACCCATAAAAGCAGAAAAGAAGCTGAACATGTTTTCACCCCCCTTCATTCCGGTGATGTTTCAGTGGTCTCTGTCACATCTGTCTCTCTCGGAGGTGGACAAATGGGGGTGGGATGTGGGGATCCCAAATGCAGTGCAGTCTCTGACTAGGAAAAAGTTGCCTACTTACTTTCAAGAACTCAGACCAGTACGAGGCACACAACTACCTTTGCTTTAGCACTCCAGCTAGGCAAGTTAAATAAAAGAAGCTTTGAATCCAGGATGGCAGCACAACAGTGCCCTTTTAACCAGCAAGCACAGCCTGGCTCCCCCGAGCCCCGCAGACACATCATGGGATTCCTGGCAGAGGCCGCCGAATCCTGTGACCGTCGCCCATCCCAACTGCCCTCTCCAGGGAAGCCAAGAGCAAATGCAGACCCTTCGCAATGCCTGCTCAGCAGCCAAACAGGAGAGGAAGCGGTTTGTTTTCCTTGCCCTTTGCTCTGGCTCTCTTCAGCCCTTAAAATGCCCCGTCTTTTCTGAGCTGCAGAACGTGGCAGGCAAGGAAGGGAAGGGAAGGGAAGGGAAGGGAAGGGAAGGGAAGGGAAGGGAAGGGAAGGGAAGGGAAGGGAAGGGAAGGGAAGGGAAGGGAAGGGAAGGGAAGGGAAGGGAAGGGAAGGGAAGGGAAGGGAAGGGAAGGGAAGGGAAGGGAAGGGAAGGGAAGGGAAGGGAAGGGATCTCTCTGGAGCTTCCTGGCTGGAGAGGAATCTGGAACTGTCCCTCCCATCCTCAAACCTCAGCCAGCTGCCCTCTTGTGCGTCTGGCCCCAGGGCTTAATGACGGCTAAGGACTGAGGCTTTCCCCCTCCTTCTACCTTCCACCCTCCAGTGCTTCCTGTCACTGTCAAGGGACGGCTGCATCCCAGAGGCAGAATGACAGACTGGGTGCCCAGGCTTCTGTTCCTGCTCCCACATGGGGCCAGTCCCCAGGCCATGTCTGTTTACTGCATGTCAAGGACGCTGCAGAGTCCTGGTGGGGACTGCGGGGCCCACTCTGGACAGGGCAAGGCCTGGCCCATGGGGCAGGCAGAGCAGACCATGGAAAGGCCTTGAGGACAAGGGACTGGCTTTGGACAGGAAGACTGGAGATCAACTTGCATTTAGAAAAAGGCTTCTGGGGTTCTCACTGTTATGCCAAACACTGTGTATTATCGCTATCACGACTGCTACCAGATCATACCAAGGTCTGGAGCGAGTCCACTTCTTCACCTTTAATGGAGACACCATTTAGGAGGGTAAAACACAGGTCTAGCATACTGCAAGCTGAAAAGGAATCTGGCAGTATGGCAGCTTGCAGCACAGCTGAGAAGATGACTTAAACCTGACTTATATGGAAGTCAGGCATCTGGGTGATGTGAGGTCCCAAGACTGTCCTAAATCTGCACAAGAGGGTCTTCTTCTCGCAGCTGCTAATTGCCCAGAGCGGTTTTCTAACTACGTCCCATGGAGCCACAGGGTCAGTTCTGTGAGAGCTTGAGGGAGTTCTATGAAAGAACAAGTTAAAAAAAGAGTTCACTCAAATGCAGCTGATTTTCCACCAGCAGAGCCTCTTGATCAGGGCTTCCAGGATTAAAAACAAAACAAAAAACCTTAACAGCTTCTGCCAAAAAAGTTTGAAAAGCCTATCTAGAGTTCTGGGCACGTTTTCTGAGTATCACTCTGGAAAGTGGACCAAGATTTAGTAGATGCTTCTATAGACAACAAGGGAAGCTACTCTCCATTAAAATATAATCAAACGAAGGAACAAACACAACGGATGACACAAAAGCAAGAGACATTGATGCTCTCCTCTGGGGAAGGAAAACAGCTTTGTTACAGGACAGGATGACTTTCTGAACAGCAGAGGAGCTGTTGATGTGTCCTGCAGAAGATAAGCGAGACATGTTGGGGTAGTTGGTGATTCATTACAGGGGCATCCAAAGCAAAGCCAGTTTTCACAATGTCACAAGAGGGATGGAGTTTGCATATTTTATCATTTGCCCCCTTACCCCTTACAGATACCTCTCTCTGCTCAGTACTATGAGAGACAGAAACAAACATGTGCTGTCTAGAGTCACTGGCTTGTGAAGTGTGCTTTTATCTAGCAGCACAGATTAAGGACATTACGGAATAACTTCCAAGATTTCTCAGTTCCACTGACAATTACCCCTTCCTCCTCATCCATGTGGGAACAAATTCTGCTGCAAAAACAACTACACCATGGGCTTTGAGGATCTGGAAGGAAGTTTACAGACATTTTTCTCCATCCTTTCACTCCAGGGAAGAGAAGAAGAAAGGGAAAATGCTACAGGTCTGGTTTTGGGGAGGATGGATAGTGTTTTGCGAACGGGAGACTTGTACAGGATGGACTGTCCCTTTGCAGATCTATGTCAGACTTGATCAGGAGAGTTTCAAACTACCTCTGTAGGGCTTGGAGATGTAAAGATATAAGATCTTCAGATAAAGACTTGTGCACTGCAGGAGAAAGAGAGCAACTGAACTCTTAAGTCACCAAGTGGAAACCAATAATAAGGAAGAATACTGACTAACAAAGGTCACGGCTGTTATCTTCATAGTAATGCTGAGAGTATAAGGACCTGAACTTTTATTCCAGGAAGAAAAAAATATTTGATAGGGGTAGCAAATTTGGTAGGATGATTCTAACGATTAGAATAGAGCAACTGAACAGTGTAACTTGGTGAAAAGGAACAGAAGCAATAGAAAGGGGGGAAGAGAGTGGCATTTTATGTTATATTCACTTCTCCAGAAATCCAAGGGATACTTCTATTAAAAAAAAGTGGAGGAATTAGTAAAAAAAACCAAACAAACCTATGGCAAAAGATGCATTACTGCTTACCCATTCAAGCAAAAGATGGGAAAGATGCCTTTCAAAAGCTCAGTGTAGATCTGTCAAGGAAGCAGGAAGGAATAACAGTGGAAGAAACTCTGCAACGTAACCCTTACAGAAAATTCCTGACTTAGCTCGCTGACAGCTCTACCTTCAGAGGGTGGGGAAAGGCACAAGAAGATCACTTGATATTAACCAATGGAGAAGAACTAGGAGCTGGTGGAAACAGCACGACTACTTGTTTTTAAAGAAAACTAGCTCAGTGTAGTCAAACCTATACTTTGGACTTCAAAAAAGCAGTTTTAAAGACCTCAAAGCAATTACAAGTAGGACTTATGTAAGAAGTAGGTGATAGGACAAGTGAGCAAAAAACGGTTGGGAGTTCCTAAAAAGGCATTATTAAAAACACAATTGCAAACTATTCCAGCAAGGGAAAAAAATAGAACAGAGTGTGGTTGCACAAGAAGCTTAGTGAAGATCTGATATAAGAAAGAACATCTCCAGGAAGTAGAAAAAGGGATGGGTCACCAAAGAACAGAGAGATCCAGTATAAGGGAACTGTTGTAGCATCTGCTCAATGAAGATGGCCAAATGCTAACTGGTAACACAGTAAAGAGAGCCAGTTTGATGTAGTGGTTAAGGCGACAGGCTAGAAACCGGGAGATTGTGAGTTCTACTCTCACCTTGGGCATGAAGCCAAGTTTCTGCAGCCGGGCTCGTGGGTGGAGCGGCCGGAGTCGAGGGATTTCCAGCAAGCCCACAGCCACATAGCCTTTTGGACACAAAGTTCTGCAGAGCCTCATTTCTTAATCACTTTTGAAAATTGCTTAACTGTTTTTCACCTATTAAGAATCTTTCGATCAACAAGTTTTATAACACACACCAGGTGAGTTTCCCTTAATCCTTAGCAAAAGAAGTTTTAAAGATAAGTTTAAGGATTTTTAAAAAATCTTCTTTTTTTTTAATAAACAGCAAAAGGGTGATTAGAACATTGATTTTGGAAAGTTATAAATGGATTAAAGGTCCAGATGGATTTGAAAGATTTTGAAATTAATCATAAGTTACATTCCTGTGGGAAAATGTTGTTGTTTTGAATTCTTAAAAGAAAATCTGATAGGATGGGAATTTGAATGTTGGACACTAGAGGGAACCAGAAGGAAGTAAAGATTACAATTAAAGAACACTTAAATTTTACTTACTAACACAGAATGGAGCATAATACTTTAACACTGGATGTACTGGAGAATATTTGTGAGCAATGGACCCAGAAGATAATCTTAAAAATATCTGCCATTATAGATAGACTATGTTCAGATGTTAAGGAAGAGGAACAAGTTTCACTGGACAAGACTGAGTCTGATCTGAAAGTGGATTTAAAAATGACAAGCTACAAGAATGATATGGAAAAAGATGTTACATTGGATATAAAAATGAACCCGGCTGAAGTCTTAATAATTAAAAGGGCAAACAAATGGCAAATTAAAAGTATGTTGGATTTACAGAAGAGATCTGTTAAAGTTCTGAAGGATTTTGTGAGAAGGGACAAAGAAATGAAAACAAGCTCTAGGACATTATTTGAAGGGATTAAAGATTAAGACTGTTTATTTGATCAAGGTTAAAATAGATATGTTGTTATTTCTGGTAACCCTTAATGGACTTTTGCTGACCAGGACTGAACGAGGAGGCTTCAAAGATTTGTTTATAGATAAGAGATGAGAGATGGGATGAAGAGAGTTTTTGTTGCATTTTAAGAGAAGCTAAAGAGTTGCTAAAATTGTTTATATTTGCTGTGACAAAGGGGGAAGCCTTTTCTCTTTCTTTGCTATATTATGTTTTCTTGTTTAATTTTTTCTTTCTATTTCTATTTTCTTTTTTTTTCTGCACTTTTTTTCCCTTTTATTCTTTAGTTTTTATCTGTTTAACTCTAATGTTTAATAAAATTACACACACACACACACAAAAGAACAACAAAGATAACTGGGAACTAAGTTGCTAAGAAAGGAGAAGTTACGTCCTATGGGGAAAAAGCTGAAGGAACCGGGAAGGTTTAGTGGAGAGATGGTAGAGAAGAGACAGCATTTAAACCCCTGAAAATGATGCAGCGCAGAAGCACGGAGGTTGTCCTCCATCATCCCAGAGGGCACAACAAAAATAGTGGAACTGCCTTACCGGAAGCCCCATTTCAACCAAAGTGTTTTTTTAACAGTGAGCGCCATTTGAGCGTAAGGAAGGACGACTCGCCAGGGAGGTGGGCGCCCCTTCCCTGGCTGAGGTGGAGGCCAGGCGGCCCTCTCTTTGGGAAGTCTGAGTTCGGACGCCCACAGAGAGCAGGGGCCGGACTTACGGGCCCCTTCTAACTCTGGGGCCCCGGGAGGAGGAAGGGGAGATAGCAACTACCGGCAGCAACTCCAGTTGTTATTGTGACCCCCCCCCCCCCACGCTTTGGAACAGCCCGGCAGCGTCTGGAGGGGGAAGGTCGCCCTTGCTTTCACGGCCAGGCATTGTTCCGATGGAAAAGGCCACTTCCCCGCCCTGCGACTGCCGCAAAGGCAGGCGCAAGGGCCACTGAGCGAAGGGACGCGCCCTCCCTCTGGGGACGACCCACCCCGCCAGGGAAGCACCCCGCTCCTGCCTCCGCTGCAGGGGCGCGCGGGGCTCCTTTGCAAACAGCCTTCCGGGAGCGCGGGACGTTCCGGAGTTGCGGCGAGCCTCGGACAGCGGCAGAGCAGAGGCACTTGCGGGCTTCCTCTCACCAGCGCCCAAGGCACGCCCCGTGGGCAGGAGGCGGCCAGCTGCGTGCTGGCGATTCGGGCTCTTCTGGGGGGCCTCTCCTTTCCGGAGGACTCCCCCGTGCTCAGCTTCGCTTCGTTCTTCTAGGAAGTTGCTGCCAAAAACGCTCAGGATGGCCGGGGAGATTGATCAGGAAGTCTCCCAGCTCTCCGGAAGGGGGGCGAGCGCGGCTCCCCTTGCGAGGAGGCGGCTTCCAGGGTCTGGGGCAGTTACGGAGGAGGGGAGGCCGATTCCGGGGAGCCGCAGCGCCGCCCGGGCGGGGCTTCTCCTGGGCACAGGCGCTCCAGGCTGCGGGGCCTCGGCCCGGGCCGGCTGCAGGCAGGAAGAGCGGGGCTGCGGGCCGAGGACACCCCCGCAGCCCACCCCGGCGCGCAGGAGCCCCGCGGGGCCGCTCGGTCGGGCCGCACTGAGCCCGCCGCGGGCGCGCCGCTCGCCCGGCCCGGGGAACGGCAGATCCGGGGGGCGCCGCCCGCGACCCTGCTCCGAAGGGGCGAGGCAGCCTCTGAGCTCGCGCAGAGTGTTGGCCGCGAGTAGCAGGCCTCGTCCTCGGCGGGGTTCGGGGGAGGGTCGCCCGCCCCCCCCCCCCCCCGCGCAGGCTGCCGGTCCGGTCCGGGAGGGAAGCCCGCCCGAGGGCGGCCGCCGCCGAGAGCGCGCCGGGGGCTTCCCGGAGCGCCGCCGGCGGAAACATCAGCAGCCGCGGGCGGCTGGAGCGCGGGGGGCGCCGCGCGGCGGCTTACCTGTCGCGCCCTCGAGGCTACGGGCGGCTCGGGCGGAGGGGTCCGGCCGCCGGCGGAGCGGGGAGCGGCGCAGCTGAGGGCGCGCGGGGCGGGCGGGCGAAGCCCTCCGGGCGGCGCGGGGCGCGGGCCGTCGGGCGGCGTAGGGAGCCGCTCGGAGAGGGACTGGCGCGCCGGAGCCGCCCTTCCGCTGGGACGGCCTCCGGGGGCGCTCGCTGGCGGCCAGCAGCAGCAGCAGGAGCAGCGTCCTGCCCACCGACGGGAGAGGCGCCCGCCTTGACCCGCCGCTCCCGCCCCGAAGGCTGGGGAGGCGCCGTCCGGGCGGGCGGCGCCCGATTCGAGAAGATGGCCTCTTTCATGGGGTGGACGTGTACAGCGAGGGACTCCGAGCGTGTGCAGAGCGCCCTTCTCGAGCAGGCGCGGGTCCTTTGACCATGGAGCCCCCGCTTCAGCAAGCAGGGAGGCTGCGGCCGGGCCGGGCCGTTCCCGCGAAGGAGCCCGCCCTTCGCCGGGGCAGGGCGGAGGCAGCGGCGGCCGGAGCCTCCGGCTTTTCCCCGGAGACGTCCTGCGCTGTGGCTGAAATGCGAAGAACGCAGGGCGGAGGGCGAGGGCGGCTCCAGCCGGCAGCCTCTGTCCCCCCGGCCCAGGAGGACGCCTCGGAGCCCCCGGCTGGAGCGCTGCCCCTGCCGGGGCTCGGCGCCCGACGGGCAGCGGCTGGACCGGGCCCGCGCTCTTGCCGGGCAGCGGCAGCCTTCCTGGCGCGCCCGCGGAGCAAGAGACGCGAAGGCCGGAGCAAGCGCCCCGCCCGCACCCCCCGCCCTTCGGCCGGGCCCGCGCTGAGCCTCGCTGGAGGGCTTCGGCAGCGCCGCTCTGCTCGCGGGGGAGCAAGGCGAGCCCCCGCCCGCGGAAGAGAAGCGGTTTCCCCGCGGCGCGGCGGGCCCGGGGCGCCGGACATGGGAGCGTGCCTGGCAGGGCTTGGGGGAGGGCCGCGGCCCAGGAATGCCGCCTGCCCTCCTCGGAATGCAAACCAAGCTGCCCGATGCCACGGGGGCCAGGAAGGTGCCCTCCCCGCCCTGGGGAGCACGGGCAGAAGGGAAGCGGAGGCCCACCTCTCTTCCCGGCAGCCGTTTGAGCGTCCTGGGGGCTGGAGACTCCCATGGGAATTCTCCCGGGGAAGCTTTCCTCTAAGGCCGGCCGGGGGACGCACGATCATTCCATGACCGGCCAAGCACAGAAGAATATTCCTGCTTTCCTTTCAGGGCGAGGGGAGGGGAGGGGAGGGGAGGGGTGCCCCCTCCTGCACTACTTACCTGGGCAATAGAAGGGGAATGATCCAAGGCCGCCGGGAGAGCTGCGAAGCCCCAGTGCACAGAAACTCGCAGCTCGTCCCCTCCTGCTGGTCCGTGTCGTCTTGACTGGAAAGGGAGACGCGAACGAGGCACAGAGATGTGGTCTGGTTTGCATTAAGGTTGCAGAGCAACAGGAAATAGTTGCTGGCTGGGGCCAGAGCTCCCCCTCCTCTTAGATACCGGCTTTGGGGGGCCAGAGAAGGATCGGTTAGGGAGTTGTTGTGCTTTCGAGCTTGTGCAGGACCTGCAACCGCTCTGATGGACACAGCATCAGCCAGATGAAATAATTACTGCAAGCTAGAAAAAAGAGCAGACATAAAGACAGCACATCTGTGGGAAGGGGCAGTAGTAGCCTCTTCCTTTCAAGTGTTTTTAAGAGGGATAAGATGTGAATTCATCTAGATCTAAGTGCATGCAGATCTGAGACAGCCCATGGGTGGGCAGAGAATACAGATGGCAAGAAGTGGTCGCTGTTGTGCTTCAGAGATGCAAGAGGCAGCTCCCTGAAATTTAGCTCTCAGAACTCATTGTCTTCCTGGCTTTCAAGCGTTCCCAATCTCAAGTTCTTGTTTTTAGGGCAGTCTTGCAAACAGCTTAATGGGAAAAAGTAGATCTTCTTCAGCAGAGGACTTGCTAAGGTGGATTCTCCTGTCTTTTAGGCCATCCAACCCTCTGTTATTTTTCTTGCTTCTTGGCAGCCAGTCAGCAAGACTTCTCCAAATGAGCCTCCTAAATGTTTCTTTATTATGCGAGGATCCTTCACTCTGGAGAAGTCCATAATGCTGAGAACAGTGGAAGGAAAGAGAAGGAGAAGACGGCCAGCAGCAAGGTGGATGGACTCAGGTGCAGTGGCAAGGGGTGCACCATTGGAAGACCTGAAGGACTAGATTGAGGATAGATCCTCCTGGAGAAAATCTATGCGGTCACCGTATGACACACAATCTCTATGCAGTCAGCTAGTTTTTTCTCGTGTATCTTACTTGTAACCAGTTCCCTGAGTGAGCAAACAGGGACAGCAAACAGAAGTTTGCCAATGAAATTCAGCGGGAAATCCCTGACAAATCTTCCCTTAAGCTCAAGATTTTGTACTTGCCTAACCTGAGAACCTGAGAAGGAAAAGAGGGGAAATTGACTTTTTTTAAATGGTGCACAGAGTTTGGATCTAAAAAGGGCAAGGAGACAGTTCTTATCCAGCCTTCCAGTCCATGGAAAAGAAGAATCCTGCAGATGGAATGGTTGGCTATGCAACTGGGATCGATGGATGGGTGGGAGAGCCTTGATTTCTGGGACCTCATCCTGTCTACATGATGAACTGGTGGAACAGAATCGGTTGTACCTCTCAAGGGATGGAAAAAGTGAAAGTGGGCAGACCACAGGAGAATTGATCACAAGGGTTTTTAAATGAACTCTAGAACTGGAAGGAAGGATTGTTGTAATGGGATCGGTTAAGTACTGTGGAGTCCGTGGGGTTCTCTGAGCTCGGTTCTTTTCTTGCAAATGTTTCATTACCCGGCTGGGTCACATCTTCAGTGTTAAGTACTTCGGGGAGAAATCAGAAAACTGGCTGAAATTTCATTAAAAGCAAGTGGGATTAATAGATGAAATGGAGACCCAGAAAGATATTTCCCATTATTGGGAAACAGCAATTAAAGCCTGAATTTATTCAAAGGGAAGAGAGGCAATAGAAAGAAGTTGCAGATGTACTGAAGATTTCCACACCTTCTCAGAATTTCAAGTAAATGAATTTAATAAAACTAGAGAGCATATGGATTAATAATAAATTTATATGCCGCCCGACTTCCAGTGACTCTGGACAGTTTACAATATGTCAAAAACATTTAAAAACAAAGACAAAAACCCAAAAGCAACACAACAAAAGAAGCAAAGATGGCAGAGAAAATAAACCTGGATGGGAATGAAGAAGAAGAAGGAAAGGGGTCTCCCTCACCAAGGAAAGGCCTGGTGCAGAGCCAGGTCTTCGTGGCTCTTCCCAGCAACAGCAGAGGGGGTGGGCATCCAGATCTCGGGGAACCTCGTTCCAGAGGGCAGGCTCTGCTACCGAGAAGGGGTGCTGCTGGGGTCCCAGTGGATGGCATTGTTTAATCAAAGGAACCCGGAGTGTGCCAACCCTGCAAGATCAAAGTGGCTGGGCAGATACGATGGAAGACAGGTGATCCGCCATGTAAACAGGCCCTGTGCCATGTTGGGCTTTATAGGTCGCAATTAAAAGAAGTGAAAGAACACTAAAAGAGATATTGTTATCTACTATAACCTACTTAACCTAAGTGCTCTTTCAAAGTGGTATGAAGTAATGGTCATTAAGGATTTTAATTACCTTAATACCTCTCAGGAGGCCAACAGGCTCTATCAAGCAGGATATTTACTCAAAGCGTGATCAATAGAATCATAGAATAGAAGGGTTAGAAAGAGTGTGGAGATAATCTACTCTGATCCCCAGTCTAGGACAAGAATCTGCTACTGTCTCCAGCCTCTGTTTAAGCACCTCCAATGATATACAGTCCTCCACCCCCAAGGCAATGTGTTCCATGGATTGTACATGTACATTTCTTACTGGTAGGACATTTTTCCAGATGTGTGTCTGTAGTCTTTTCCTCTGCAGGCTAAACCTATGCATGTCTCCAATGTCTCATGGCTCCAGTAGGATTCAGTGGCAGGAGACCCTAACAGGGAAAGGTGCACAAAACAATGGGAGTTCCTGAAAAAGGAGATATTAAAAGCACAATTGCAGAAAGTTCCAGCAAAGGAAAATGGAGGACAGCAGAAGAAGCCAAGAAGCTTAGGGAAGATTTGAGAACACCACTACCAACAACAGGAAGCACAGGAAGTGGAAAACGGGAACAGGTCACCCAGCAGATTACATCCAGGTAGCCTGGAGCGGTAGAGGGGATGTTGGAAAGGGCAATGCTCAGAATGAGGTTGATCAGAACAACCAAAAGGGCTGCTTTTGATAGGTACCAAATGAAAAGCAGAGAGGAGAAAGAGTATGTAAGTTCCCGGTGGGGATGATAAAATGCCGACAGGAAAGAAATAATAGGTAGAGCGATTCAACTCTTACCTTGATTCAGTCTTTTTCAGCAAGAAAGTAAGTGTTCTACCAAGAAGCTGTAATGAGTTGATGAGGGGGAAGACTGACATGACATGACGTTGATAGATGATCCGGGGATGTGTAATTCCTTGGAATGAATTTAAATCTCCAGGGCCAGATGAGCTGCATCCTAGGATGTCAAGGAACTGTTGATTTCTTGTTCCGTTGCCTTGGAGAAATAAGGCCAGCCAACTGAAAGAGGGCAACCAAGGTGGAGGGAAGAACATCCAGGGAGCTCCGGCAGAGACAGCCTGACTCTGAAAGGTGGAAAGATTCTAAAACAGATCATAAAGAGATTGGTTAGGATTCCACATCAGTGTGGCTAAACAAATCTCATTTGACTTGAAGGTTAAGTAAATACGTAAATGAAAATGCCTTACTAGATTGTGGAAATGCCATAGGCATCTTGACTTCTGCAAAGCATTTGACGAAGTACCCCAGCTAGTTAAGTGTGGGTGGAATGGCATGACAGGTGGTGCGTCCATGACTTGAAAATCATACTTCAAGGGTGCTTATCCAGAGTTCAAGTGGGGTGCCCCACAGTTCAGTTCTTTTTAAAAATTATGGTTGAATGAATGCTTATCAATCTGAGGACACAAAACTGGACGGAATTGCTGCTACTGTAGCAGAGTGAAATAAAAATTCAACATGTAACTCTAGAAATTAGGGAAAGGGGCTGCAGACAGCAGAATGAAATTTAACCAGAGAAATTAAAGTTATAAATTTAGGAAATAGTAATCAGACACAAAGTTATAAGATGGGTGTTGTCTGGCTTCAGACAGAACTTAGGAATAATCTCTTGAAATGGAAATAATTTTAAGCAATGGGTAAGCAATGTTATGCAAGGAGTAAGAAACAGACCAAAAAGCTAAGGCATGAGAGGAAAGGAAATACTGCTAAATCTAATTTGTACGAACACTATTCACTCTACCTGTTTATCTCCCTATCTTTGCATTTACCGTATCTATTTGCTGCTTTATACTTCAAGGGCTTCCCTCTTTTTTTAGGCTCTCGTCGTCTCTATCCCACCATGACTCTGATTCTCTGCTTCCTTGACCCATTAGCCTTCTGTCATATATTTGTTTGCAATTCAGCCCTCATCTGTTTCCTCAATATGACCAAACCACCTCCACATATTTCTTGTTTTAATTTTATATTCAGTTGGCATCCATTCAACCTTAGCTTTTTGTTTGCTGCTTGTTTTGCTTAAGTATCACTTTCTCACCTTTCAGAGTCTCCTAGCACACCCAACTCTTCTCTTTCCATAATCCAGTGGGCAGATGTAAGCTCTTAAATGCAGCTACTTTTGCATCTTTTAACAAATACTCATTCCTTGCAACTACATGCTACTCACTTTCTACCTGCATCTTAATTCTTCTCCATGTTCCCATCTTTAGTAAACATTGCACTCAGATACACAGTTTCCTCCAGTTGCTCTTGTTGGACATTCTGATCAATTCTTTGTGGCAAAGTGTTTAACTGGTGTTAAAAATAAGGAAGCAAATTGATCTTTATATACATTTGGATATTTCAGAATAATATTGTTACTTTGTTACGCCCTATCGACTGTTTTAAATAAACTGACTGTTCTGGCATTATCTGCATTCACATCCCCAATCAACATAACACAAGGATTCTTTATATATTTATGTGTAAAAACAGACTTGCCTTACTCGTTGCTCAACGTAGAATCATTTGCTAAGCGTTTCTTCTTATGAAGGCTTTACTTTAATCAGAAACTGCTTATTGCCTTTAGCAACCGACCCTCAACTCCATCCTTGTGCAAAACATTTCCTATTTCCCTAGGCCACGTTGACTGATGGTGCCACCTCCTGCTGATGCAAAGATGTGCATGTTTAGAATGGCTTGGAAGGAAGGGTGGCGTTGGTGCCCCTTAAGCTTTGGTACCCCTACTTGGCCTTAGTCTGAAGCCGGCCCTGTTAACTTACGTGCTTTCTCTTAATCAATGGATGTACACCCCCACACCTGGCATAAAGGGGAACTGCCCTTCCCAAATGCTGCTCATGGTCATTTTTGGTACCCTTTCAGTTCAAATTTGCCTAAATCTTGGACACACTTAACAAGCTAAACCCAATGGAGATTTTGCATTCACTTCCTACCCTTCCCTTTCTGTAAGGGAACAAGAGCAGCCTTCTTCCAGTTGCCAAGCTCAGATGTAGCTTTCACAAACACATTAAATAAGTTGCACAGTCAATCCATAAGCAAATCACACCCATATTTTAACATTTCTCTACTTACATTATCTGTACCTGCAACCTTTCATTTGTTCAGCAATCTCACAGCGTTTCTGACATCCTTTTCATCAACATTTTTTAGACGCCAACATTTATAGCATTCAGTTCAGATCTACTCTTTGACATAATGCTGTACAAAGCTCTAACTTTCTTTCCAGCATTCCCTCACTTAACTTTCATTCTAAATCATCCCTTTTGTTTTTAATTCCATTCACTCTGCTAGAGGTACCTTGCTTAGCTCTTTTCATCTACCTCCAAAACAGCTTATTTTGATCAAAATCACTGCACTTTCTGTGCCTTTTTTGGTCTTAGCTGTTCCTTGCCCCCTTCGACTACATTCTTTGCAACTCTATATACCCATCATGCAGTCTCTTCTTCACCCTAATTTCTTTTTGCAACAGACATTCTCCATCATCCGTAGCCTATTTCATCATTCCACCGAGCATCCCTTTTCATACATCCTATTAGTCTCACTCCGCACACTTGCAGAACTCTGTAAGACTATAGTTTTCACTCTGTTCTGAGCAGCATTCACGTCATCTTTCCATTCTTTCTTTTGTAAAAGTAATCTATCTTTTAATACTTTTTCATACAAGACTGATATTTTCTCTTCTTACAGTCATTCTATTTTCATTATTTTCTTCCACTTTTTTTTTCTCCATATTGATTTTCCACCAACACCCATTCCTAACACTACCAGAAAATCCCACATTCAAAACCCTTTATTTCCCTTGTATCCTTCACTATTTCTTTCCTCATAAAAAAAGGTCAGAGCAAGCATGCTTTTAGATTTGTATTCACTGAGATGTTGTGCACGTGAGCTAATAGACTTATGCTTAAATTTGGAACATGGCTGTAAGAAGCAAAATGCCAGTTTAGCTTGGATCAACAGAATAAATATTTCCAAGTTATGGAAAGTGATAACCACTTTCTTATATGTTAAATGTTTAAAAAGGTTTCATACGTAACTTGACCAGGTTCAGAAAAAAGCAACAAGTATGATCAGGGAGCTGGAAACTCTGAAGGGAGATTGGAAAAGCTTGTTTAACCTTTATAGCAGAAGACTGAGAGGGGAGAGAACAGCCCTTTTCAAATACCTGAAAGGATGTCAGCTCAAGACTTTGATTAATAGATTTAAGCTACAGGATTCCAGCATGAATGCTTACAGAAAAAATTCCTGGAAGAACGAGTGACTGAGCTGCTGGGCTTCTGTTCCCATCCTGGATGTGTTCAAGCAATGGCTGGATGACCAGCCGTTGGGGGTGTTTCAGTTTGAAATCCTGCACTGAGCGGGCAATTGAGTTTGGACCAAGTCATGTCAAGGCCTTTTCCAACTTTAAGCGTTTGTGATGAGTTCCTCCCGCCAAAAAGTAACAAATGTTATTTAAATGTTAATGCCCCTTCTCTTTAGAAAATTAATTCTGATATGATTGGTTTCTTAGCATTATCCACTTGAAAATTGGGGGAGGAGGAATGACCAGCATTAGTCCTTGTGTGCAGTGGGGGGAGGGGACTGTGTGGTTGGTTAAGGCACATTGTGCCTCCCCTGAAAGCCTCTGTTTCGCACCCATGCCTCCTTTTCTTGTCTAGCCTTCGAAGAGAAACCACCATGTCCAGGAGACAGAATTTGGCTCGTTTCTAATTTGACGGTGAGTGGCCTGAAGAGCAAGGCACCCAGGAAGCAGAAACTGCTCTCTCCTCATGATGTAGAGCCAGCTAGCCCCTCTTCCCTTTGCTGGAACTTTGTGGGTCCTTTTGCTGGCAGCTCTCAGGATGTCGACCCAAGAAGGAAAGGCTGCCTTCCTTACAGGGGCCTTGAACTGAGCGTCTTGCCAGCCAGCCCCGACTATGCTTTTGCCCACCTGCTGGAGCTCTAGCCCAGCTGTTGCTGCTCGTGTGGGTGGGATGGAGAGGCCGACTGGTCCTCAGACTCCAGCCCACAGGTGCCCCTGTTGCCAGAGAGGAGCCAAGCCTGCTTGTTCCCAGGGTTGAGTGGGATCTGCTCTTGACTGAACCAGCAGCGTTGCCAGGAACCGCAGGCCCCCTTTTCACATACCTTGTCTCCAGGAGCCTCCTGGCATCCTTCCCTGCGTGTGCACGCCAAGCGGAGAGTTTCTGCTCAGCTCCTGCAGTCAAGCAAACTTCCCAGCAGCTTCCTTGACTTGGTTTTGGCAAGAGTCCTGCCTTGTCCACTGCATGCTACGAGAAGCCTTCCATTTAGATTCTCCCATCTTTTCCCACCAAGGGCCTTTGTAAGGAGCCCCACTTCTGCCTCTGCCAGCACGTTCCCCAAACCTGCTTGCTGCTCCGCTGTGGGTTGGCCGGAGAAGCAAGCGGGCCTGGCCTCTGGCTCCAGCCTCACGGCCACCTCCTGCTCAGCAGAGCCTGTCTGGGCCCTGGTGCTGCCGAAGGTGCTGGGCAGGTAGGAGGGACTGAGTCAGCCTGGGAGAAAGCAGTGCAGGCAGTTACTCACCAGAGGTGGCCCTTGGCTGCCAGGGACGTCTCACGTGGCACTGAAGGAATGAAGGCTGAGATTTTCTTGCCTAAATTTTCTTGATTTTGTTTGTTTGTTGGATTGTTCTATTGTGTTTTTATTATTGCTGTTAGCTGCCCAGAGTTGTGTCTCACAAGATAGGCAGCCATATAAATCTTTTAAATAACTAAATAAATAAATAAAGCAAGCCTTGCACAGCAGGCTGGCCAGATACCTGTGCCACACTACACTGTGGTTAGTGGAGTTGCAATCAGTTGGGTTCACCCATGTACTAAGCCAAACCCAAACTGCTGTCAGACTTCCTCCTTGCAGTCTAGACTGGAAGCAGTCAATTCAAAGATGAGAACCTGAGAGCATGATCATTATTTGAAAAATGCAGCACGAGAACTTCAGGAAATACTCTGGTTTCAAATGAGACACCTCTGTATAGAGAACTAGGGCAGTAAAACTTGTCCATTACCTCCCGCTTTTCCTGTATAGCAGGCTGAGAGTTTGTCCTTTGTGAGGGAGGGGCTGTCTGCACCTGTTCACTGTTCTGATAATGTTTTGATAATGGCCATTCCATCACTGTGAGGACATCTCACGGCTTAGCACATAGATTTTATTTTATTTATTTAGGAAATGTAGATAGCAATCCAGCTCACATAAAAGTGATTCTAAGTCACATACATCAATAAATAAAAACCAAAAAGTTGATTACAATTAAAACTGCAACAGCAAATTAATAGACTATCAGGATCTCTCAATATATACTACACTGCAGGAGGAGGGATATTTTGTCACCCTAGCCCCAATACACAGAAGGAAAATGCAAGTTTGGGGCCAACTGTGTATGGGGGGGGGGGGGAGATAATTCCAGGGGGCAAGCAGTGCAGTGGAAAAGCCACACCTCCTAGGTCCTATCGGGTGACATTGCTTTGAGGAAGGGACCTGGAACCCACCTATCCTATCCTAACAGAGCATGTGGGATGGGCAGAAATAATCATAGAAAGGCAGTCCTGCAAGTAACCTGGTCTTTCATCATACAGAGCTTTATAGGGGATAAACTTGCCAACTGGCAACCAGTGTAGCTCTCTAAGTAGTGGTGTTACCTGAATGTACCAAGGTGTATCTATTAGCTAACCATGCTGCATTCTGGACTAGTTGCAGCTTCTGGGTGGTCTTCAAGGGTAGTTTCATGTAGAGTGAGTTGCAGTAGTTCAATGAGTGATTGTAAGTAGGGCCTCCAAATCCAGGAATGAGAGCAATTGGTGCACAAGTTGAAGTTGTGCAGGCCCCCTTGTCCACAGCTGCCACCTGTTCCCTGAGGACCCCCTGGTCGTGCGCTGGATCTGAGCAGGGCAATGCAGATCCACCCCAAGGCCAAAGATGGAAAATCTCTATTTCTGGGATCAGGTGATCCCAAACATACAGCCACTCAGTCTTCCTAGGGTTCAGCCAAAGCCCATCTTCTTCCCCATCCAGGCCCCTCCAGCCTCGAGATACTGGTACAGAATCTTGACATATCATTTGGTTGGAGATTCACAATTGACCACCATTAGCATATTGATGATATTGCAACCCATGCCAATGGATGAATTCTCCCAGCAGCTTCATGTAAATGTTAAACAAAAGCAGGGACAGAGTAGAGCTCTGAAAGTCTTGGGCTAAACTGCTCCCCCAACCAACATTGACTGGAACCAGCCCCAGAAGGAGGAGGAGAACCACTGCAACAGTGTGCCCCCCCACTCCCAACCCCTTGAGCTAGTCCAGAATAACACCATGGTCAATGGTACTGAAACCCCTGAGCAATTGAGGGCTACTCCCCCCATCCTAAGCTCACTGAAGGTTGTCAACCATGTCTTGGCCTGAATCCAGAATGAAAGGATCCAGATAATACACGTTCTCCAGGAGTCTTTGGAGCTGCAGGCTGATCACCTTCTCAATAACTTTCCCTAAAAAAGTTGGAGACAGGACAAAAATTGTCCATTTCTGTTGGATCCAGCTGTGGCTTTTTGAGGAGGGGGCAGGCTCTCTCAAGGATGCACTTGTCACTGCATGGATCCAACCTTCCCTGGAGGCCTTAACCGGTCATGGTCCACTAACAGCCCCAAGAGCCCTGTCTATTTCCTCAGGACTAACAGGGACTTCCTCCTCCTGCATAATCAAGCAAGATGGAGCCTCAATCAATTCTATAAGGCCTGCATGGCTGAAGCCCAACCCAGAGTGGATCCAAGCAACTTTATCCACCAAATGTCGGGAATAGTCCTCAGAACAACCCTGCAGGTATTCCCCTCGCCCCTTTGTATCCAAGAGGGGCCACATCACCCTGAACAGCGTTGCCAGTTGGCGCGTGGAGGACACAATAAGAGCAGAGAAATAAGACTGTTTTGCCACTTTTATTGCCACAAAGTAGGGCATAAAAAGGCTCTTACCTGTGCTCGGTTGCTCTTCATTTTCCTTCACTGGTGCTACAGGCACCCCTTCAGCTGCTTCATCCTCTGTAAACCAGGGGGCTCGCCAGGATCCACGTGCAGAGAGAATCTGCACAGACTTGATCAGGTCCAAAGCAATCCAAGCAATGACTAAGGTCTCAACCATGCATCAGAGCCTCAGGGATACAGGCAGTCCTTGCTTAACGACCACAATTGGGACTGGAATTTAGGTCGCTAAGTGATGCGGTCATTAAGCAAATTATCACATGACCAGTTCGCTTAGCAACTGCAATCCCAGCACTCCTGGCTGCTGCTGTTAAGCAAGAATCGCAGGTCGTTAAGCAGAGTCCCAGGTAAGGAACATGGGGGTGCCTCAGGGGGGTGGGGGAGGCCGCGGGAGGCCTGGTGCAGGCCACATGCAAGTTGGGGAGTGCTGCAGTGCAGCACAAAGCCTTAGCCACCACAGCCTGGCCCAGCAGTGCTTACGACTGCAGGGACGCTGCAACTGCCCCCCTCCACCTATCTTCACCCCATCTATGCCCTTTTGGCTGTCCTGCACAGAACGGGGGCTGAAGTAGTTACCTGAGGCCTTCCGCAGTCTCAGCCAGCTGCCACCATCCCCAGACCTCAACTTCAGCCCCAGCACCGCCACTGCCACTGAGAAATGCCACCTCAAGCCCCACACCGCTGATCTTTGCCGCCTTGCGCCGTTCCGCAAGCCGCAACTCTCGTTCCTTCCCCAGACTGGTGTCCCGTTCCTTCCCCAAGCCGCCCCTCCTGTTCCTTCCCCAAGCCGCATCTCATTCCTTCCCCAAGCCATACCTCTCAATCCTTCCCCAAGCCAGTGTCCCATACCTTCTGCAAGCCGGTGTCCCATTCTCGCAAGACCTGGGGAAGACCAAAAGGTTTCCAAAGGATCGCGAGAATGGGACACCGGCTTGCAGAAGGTATGGGATGTGTGGTCTGGGGAAGGAATGGGAGGCTGGCTTGGGGAAGGAACAAGAGGCGCAGCTGGGGGAATAGCGTGAGGCAGCGAAGGCCAGTGGTGTGGGGCTTGAAGCAGCATTTCTCAGTGGCAGTGGCGGCGCTGGGGCTGAAATTGAGGCCTCGGGGCTGTGGCAACTGGCTGAGACGGCTGAAGGCCTTGGGCCTCTCATTCAACCCCAGCCCTGGTGCTGCCGCCAAGAGCTGCTGTGCAGGGCAGCCAAAAGGGGACAGGTGTTGGGAGGAAGATAGGTGGATGGGGGGAACTGCAGCACCCCTGTGGTCCTAAATGCAGGCATGCTGCGAAGTGCCCGAATTTTGATCATGTGACCATGGGGGCTCTGCAACAGCTATATCTTCAGGCACAGGTTGTAAGTCCATTTTTTCAGGGCCATTGTAATTTTGTACGGGTGATGGACAAATGGTCATTAAGAAAGGACTACCTGTAACCCCAAGTGCCTCTTGAGACCCAACTGTGTCCACCAGGCACCTGGGTATAGACCAGTCAAATAGGTCCTTCCTCCCTGAGACGGTGAACTGCTACAGGAAACTCCAGAGTTAACAGGCCATGATCTGTCCCTGTCAGGAGTGATGGCAATATCCCCCAATGTCAGATCACGCCACCATTGCCTTGAGACCAAAAACAGGTCTAATGTGTGACACACACACAGTGAGTTGGGCACTCAAAAAGTTGCATCAGGTCCATGGCAGCCATGGAGGCCATGAACTCCTGAGCTGCCTCCATGTCTTCTGCCTAAAGAAGGCATGTTGAAGTCCCCTAGCACCTGGAGAACTTCACTGCCAACCCAGCCACAGCATCAAGCAGCAAAGACAAGAAAACTGCTGCGCAGGAGAGAGGCTGATATAGTAGCAGCAATTCTAACTGATCTGCAATACTTCACAAGTATGCTTGTCTACCTATGGGGCAGTGCTCCTGACAACCTCCAGAATCTCTGGGATAACAATAGCCTCTTCCCCACCCCCTGCCTTGGAGACACATCTGATGCCACACTCAAAACCCAGATGGACACATTTTGGAGAGGGGAACTCACTCCACCCCATACCCAACCATTTCTCAATAATACATGCCTAGTCAGCCTTTTCATCTGTTATTAAGTCATGGATGAGGTAAGCCTTGTTAGAGACCAAACCGGCCTTGGGAAGCAATAGTTGGAACCCAGGGTTTCTAATGCTCAGTGGGTGACCCTTTTTAAGGCTCAATGGGGCAAGTACAGGAGGCAGGAATACAGTACAGGCGACCACTTGTGCAGTGACCATTCAAACTTGCAACAATACCAGAGTGGTACTTACAACCAGCCCTCGAAGTTCCAGCTGTTGCGGCATCCTGTGGTCATGGGATTGTGATTTGCGACCTTCCCTGCTGGCTTCCCACAAGCAAAGTCAATAGGGAAGCCGGCAGGAAGTCAGAAGTCGCAAATGTGTGAGGTCCTCACAACAACCTGTGGTGATTTACGTAATGACGGTAACGGGGGACTGCTGGAACTGCCATTGCTAAGCAGCACAGACATTCATGATGAAAATTCTGGTCCCAATTATGTCCTTAAGCGAGGACTACCTGTACTGGTATAAGACCGTGGACTGTATTCCCTGTGAGTACCCCACCCCCCGATACTTGCCCTATTTCCCTATCCTCATCACCACCAGGATGTTCCTGCCTGCCCCCAATGCATTTACCTTCCCTGATCCCTGCCAGCATTCTGCCAGGTCCCAGGGCCCCATCCATACATTCCAATCAATCAATCAATCAATCAATCAATCAATCAATCAATCAATCAATCAATCTTATTTCGGTCATAGACCAGCATATATACATTCCATCCTAACCCTCTCCCAGGTTCTCCCTATTGCTCAGCATTCCAAACCCAAACAATCAGCTTTCTCAACCATGCAATCCCACACCGCTATTTAACCCTCTGCTCTCCATAGACCAAGTAAAATAACAGACCAACTAAAACGTAGCTAGGGTAGGCCCTTACCCCTTCTGATTCCCATCAAGAGCACCAATATCCCCAGCAACTCCAAACCCCAGGTCCAGTTTGCAAAAAGACCTTAAGTTCAACAATCATCTCCATTCTTCAGAAGATGAAATTGGAAAACCTTGGAGCTACAAAGGGGTGATAAATCTGGTACATGCTGACTGTTTTGGCATCCATAAGTCCCTTCATGGTATGCAGAAGACAAGATGGCTGCTGTTCCCTTCAAAGAATCTCACATCAGCTGCAGGATGGTTCTTGCACAAGACCAAGGGGAATGGTGGTGGACAAACGATTGTGTGACCCAGCCATTAAACTAGTCTGTAATATGGTTTGCTATGGTTTAGCTGTTAAGTTTTTAAACCATGGATTAGTATTTATGCAGACTTTGAATACAAACTATCCCAAGAAAAATACCAAGTGAACTTGGAGATGTCTTGTCAGACAAAAGATCAGAGAAATGTCAATGGAAACCAAGTTGTCTTTGAACAAATTACTCCTACAAGTGAAAAAGTGGTAACCCACTTTAAAAAAGATGTATATAAAACTGGAACAGATTCAGAGAAAAGCAACAAAGATAATAAAGGGTCTGGAAATCCTGTGAAGATTAAAGAAGCTGGGTAAATTTAGCTTTGAGAAGACAAGGTTTGTGGGAGGTGACACAGTCATTTTGAAGTACCAAAACTTACAGCAGTAAAGCACAGCAAAGTTCTTTAATGGAAACTTCTCTGGTGGTGTTTTTACTGCCATTCAAGGCAGATCTTCGTAATTGGAAATGCATTTCTGTGCTTGGATATTCCAGAATGATTTACTCATTTGGCTAGCCACAGGACAGAGGCAAAGCCAGGTGACAGTGCTGCCCCCCACCTGCAGCTTCCAAGATATGAGGTACTGCTACCTACCGTCCACACACCTCCCCAGAGATGCAGGCCAGAAACAGCTATTAAAGAAGGTGAGCAAAGGGATCTCAGAAAGGAACTCTGAATTTTCCATATCCCACTGTGGAATTGTGGGGGACTGTTGGAATAACAACCAAACTTCTGAATGCTTTAATTCTACATTATGAAATTTTATTGCTGGCATGCGGGGATAGTTGGGTGTAATACAAAAATAGGTCTCTATACAAATTCTCTTCGCAATTTTTTACAATAGGATTTTTGTCTCTGGTGTCTCACCCAACCTGAAATCCCCTCAGACCAACCCAGCAGCTCACAACACCTCTTTCCAGGCCCTCACCCCACCCCAGGTTCCCTTTCCATCTCTTTCCAGTCAGCTTTTTATTGCAACAGATGGTGGAACACCCAACTTTACATCAGTGGAGTATTGCTATTTTTGTCAAGGGTGGGAGAAGACCAGACCACTCAGACACATTGTTAACTATCTTGGGAAGGGAAAAAAAAAATTAAAGGTGGGAAGGGGGCAGAGCTGTGGAGGAGTAAGTTACCATTCAAAGGATTTGGAAGATGAGTCACCCGGCATAGCCTCCTGACCCCAGACCTCCCCTTCTAGAGGGGCAGAAAGCTGCTCCTTCCCCTGGCAACTTGTGCTTCCTGCTTGGTATGACTTACTTCCAACATTCCTCTGGGAACATGTCAACCAGGGATGGAACCTAAAGCAGGTCGAGATGCTGCCCTGAAGGTGATGCCTCCAAGTGCTCCTTCTTGAGGGCACATTCCTGCAGAGAGAGCTTTTCCTCATCGCTATGATATCAGAAGTGCATCTCTCACACCCTGAGAAACACATTCAGGACTCCCTTGTGCACAGCTCACCTGGAGAAGAAAGGGTTGCTTCCTGGAAGGGCTGTGGAAAAGCAGCTCAAAGGCCAAGTACACAACCTTTCACTTCAGCCAACAAAGGATGCTGCTGCTGCTGCTGCTGCTACTGACCTCTGCCGCCATCCCTGGGCAAAGCTGTTTGGAAAGGACACTGCTCGATGGCCCTGATTTGGGAGAGGGAGAGGCTGCCTAGCTTTTGAAGCATGCCCCTGTGCCATTTTCCAGAGATTGACCAGGATACGTTGCACCCCGTATCCTGTATAACAGTTCCGAATGACAGGACATGCCTCACTTGTATTCAACCAGATTTCCAGACACTGCTGGAACTGTATTTTTTCTCCTGTAACTCAGGCTAACAGAAAACCTCCCCTGTGCAACAAAGCCAGAAATCTGCTTGTACTTCTTCAGTCATATGAACACACTCACTCTTGGGAAATTGTTATCTTCCGCTGGTGAATGTGCCAAGGGTTTCTCTGCCTACCCCCTACCCCCCCCCCCAAGGAAGATGTTGTGCCAAACCCCATCAGACTGGCTTGCCCCAGGCTGCCAGGATCCAGTTCTTCCAAAGGACAGCATGCATGGAGAGCCAACGATGCTGGAAAATGAATTGGCAGTGGAGGGGAAAGGGAAATAGAAGACTCTGGAACAGAATTACCTCCATAGGATGCTCTGAAAAACTTGTCTGGCAAGAGAGGCATATATAGTCCAAAGAACAGGGCTCAGATACCACCCAACCCTATCCTAGCATGGAGCAAGGGACCCTCCCTCCTCCCAAGCCTGTTCATACAGGCAAGTGCTGTGACCAGAGAACAATGGCAAGAGTGTGCCAAGAGCACGTGATCTGGGGGGGGGCTTTTCTAAACTGAGGTGAGGTCTGTGGTGGGGTGGGGTAGAAGGAAGAGGGAAGGGACAACTCCCCCTCTTTCACATTATCAAAGATTTATCCCTTCAAACATACCTCCATGGTTAATGGGGCAAGAGATAAAAATCAACAGAATTAATGCAACATTACTGCACTTTTCAAAAGCTACCATTTTTAAAAATCAAAACCAAAACAACACCCAGGAAATCCAAAATAATTAAGTGACTTGGAGACTTCAGCCTCCAGAAAAGCTACATTTTAAACAGCTCTGGGCTGAAACTTCCCCTAACTGGAATCTGCAAGCAAATTTTCTCAGTTCAACAAGCTCAAAGTAAAGATGAGACATTTGCCAAGGCTAGAGTCACACTGGGGCCCAAAATTAATGCTTGCACAAAGTAAATTCAACCCGGGGTTAAGTTGAAAACAGAACACAGAGTACTGAACAGAAATGGATTTAAGAAACAGTTACCTTTTTGAAACCCATGGGGAAGGACAATGGAGAAAAAACGATTAAGCTTATTCAAACCGTACGGCGCGAAATGCAATCCCCGTGGTTTCCAGAGTTTGTGTCAGGAAAGAAGCCTGCTGGGGCAACCTTTGCCAAAACCGCTCTACATTTCAATCCAGAGAACAGTGTGGTTAAAAAAGGCGGAGAGGTAGATTTCAGAGTCATGAGTAAAAGCAGACTACTGTCTACGATTGGAGTTAAAATCCACTGGCGGTTGTCCCAGCCAGTTGTCTTCCACTTGTCCTCTTGGGGCAAACCCCAGCAAGCAAGACCCATCAGCACACAGGGGAAGACTGCTACACTGCTGGAATCCAGGCCTGGCCCTCACTCTTGCGCCAGGCCGGGCCGGTGGAGCGTGACTCCCACTCCCTTTGAGAGCTATTTCCGAAGGTAGCGTTGTGCAAGAATGGCCGCGTCCAGGGCATTCATGGGCTGGGCGTCATGGCCAAGGCGTCTCACGGGAGGGACGCTGCCGAACTGCCGCTTTTGTAGGAAGCTTTTTGCCTCGTGGAGCGTGTTCTTCTCCTCAGCTAGCAAGAGCTGCTGCCTCATGTAATTCTCAAACTCATACTGTGAACACTCCTCGGTTACCTTTGCCTGCAGAAAGGAGAGTCTGTCAGGGGTGCCAGAACGGTGTCTGTGTCTAGCCCTCTGCTGCCTTTTGCCACCAGAAGGAAAGGCAACTGTTGCTGCGCTGCTGCTTCCTGGTCCCCAAGAATCCCAGCCTCATTAAGAGCAGGGCTGACAGTTCAACAAGTAGCTTTCAGAAGACGCCTGCCTTCAGCCCCTGCATACCATGCTTATTCTCTCCACACATGCAAATACAAACACACACTTTTATGTTCCTATGTCATTTATTTCCTGGCAGTTGAAAATGTCAGTGTGCACTGATTCCATGCCAAACTAGCTGAGGGGGGAAGCCCATGAGATGAGTTGGGGCAGCAACAGACACAGAAATGCCATCAGCTCAGTCCAATCCTGAGCTAGAACTAGATTAGCCAATGCCATCACCACTTCCATTGCAAACACATGTGCAGACAGATACGCTGGCAGAGGGGGTCACAAGGCACTGGAAGAAGCTCCTGGGAAAGGCTCAGGAGGAGATGGAAGGTCAGCAGTGGGGGTTAGGATGATGCTGAGTCTGTGACTTCCACAAGGCCTCTCCAGGGTGGGATGGCAAATCTTACCTCATGCACATGTTCTGGGTTGACCACCTGATCATCGACATCTGGCACTACCTGCAAGGGCCCACTGAGTGAGGACATGGACTGCCTGCAGGAGACAAAGGCTTGCAGATCAGCAGGGCGTAGGTGGACCAAGTGCCAGGATCTCACTGGACACCAATGTTTGGTCCAGCCCAAGCTCCTCCCAGGGAGAGCACTTTTCAATCAGCCCAGGCATAAGAGACTGTTAGAATGCACACCCGGGTACACAGGGCAGCAACTGCTTCCAAATCACATTACAATACAAGTTATTTTCCTAGATGCTTCTGCATCTGGGTGGGGGAGGGAGAAGAGGTGTAGCACCTTTCGGCTCATACTGCAGAGCTGGGATGATGCCTTCACCAAAGGAAACCAAGAAGAGCCTAGAGGCCAGAAATGACCGAAGGCTCGTCACCTTAGCATCTCTCCCCTTGTTGCTCCCCATCAACAAATGTATCTAGATCTGGATCTACAACTACCCAGTTAAAGACCCCAAGAGAGGCTCTTCCAATATCTGTCTAGTTGTGGCCTCTGCAAAGGCAGCAGATTCTCAAGGTAGGTCCTGTTCTTAGAGACAAGAAATAGCTTTCTTGCCAGAGGAGTAGGAAAAGGCAAAACAAGGAGGGTGCCAAAATGTGCTGTCAACATGGAGCCAAACATGGAGAGTCAGAGAAGCTGCTCCAGAGGACCCTTTCAAACAATCCCTTTCAGGCTGATGGAGAAGGCAGTCTGATCCAGCCCACCCTTCACCTGGCAGGGCTTGGGCTGACATGCAGGGCAGAACAACTCCAGTTCCTCCTATCCCAGCACAGGGCAGCACCTGTGGTCTCACCCTCATATCCCTCCTCCCCACTCACCAGGATGCAATTATGGAGCTGAGGGATTCGAGCACTTCAGAGGCTGTCAGGCGCTGCTGAGGGTCCAAGACCAGCAGCTTTCGGATCAAGCACACCGTGTTTTCGGACACCCGCCCATCCCTGCTGGAGAACAGTGAAGAGCTAGGGGAAGCAGCAAGTGCCTGAACCCCTGGAGCCAGAGAGGACAGGGGTTCAGGGGAGGCAGGGGTGTCTGGAGGACCAAGGCCTGCTTTCACTCACTCTGGGATGGTGTACTCAGCAGCCTTGATCTTGCGGAAGAGTTCTTGTGGGATGCTGTCATAGAAGGGGAACTGTCCATAGAGCATGGTGAAGAGGACCACTCCCAGCGCCCACATGTCACTGGGCTTGCCACGATATGGCCGACCTGCAGGCAGAGGAGGCACTAGGAATTTAGCATGGCCCACTAAGAAGCAGGGCCTATGCCACCCAGCTGGTTGAGCTCATATTCTCTCTGCAGTAGGGGAAAGAGGCCTCCCCCAAGCTACGAGTGCACTGAGGCAGGGAGAGAACAAGCAAAGATGCCCAGTGCTCCAGTCAAGAGTCATCTCTCCCCCTCTCTCCCAGCCACAAAAGAGGGGAACCTCTTTTCCATCTGCTGGACCAGCCAGCCAAGAAAAAGAGGCTTTAGAGCAACTGTAGCTCTGTCTGGAGCAAAGTAGCAATAGGTTTGCTCTTTCTTCTGGACACCCACCCACTTCCAGACACCCAAGAGATGCTGTGCATGGGAACAGCCTTAAGTCTTGGAGAAGGGAACCCTCTATGTGTACAGAGCGGCGATAGCAGCGTCACAAGGGAATGAAAGCCCCGGGAGTAGAGGAAGGGGCTGCTAATGACATCCTTGAGAAGGGATGCTACTTACCGCTGAGGACATCAGGGCTAATGTAGGCAGGGCTGCCCCGCTGGTCCTTCAGCAAGTCGTCTTCACTCACCAGATGCTTCCCGAGACAGAAGTTGGTGATTGTAATTCGGTGGGTCCTGAAGCAAAGACAGAATTAGAAAGGAAGTGGAGAAGACAGGCTGGGGAGGGTTCAGAGGAGTGCAACGAAGATGATGCAGGAACCTGAAGACATGCCTTATGAGGAGAGACTGAAGGAACTTACGATGTTCACACAGGGGAGATGTGACAGCTGTGTCCAGGTACATAAGCCACAGAGAAGGTGGTTATAAACTATTTTCCATGACCACAGAAACTAGGCCAGAATAACTGATATAAGCTGCAGTTACCTAGACTTCATTTAAATATAGGGAAATGTTTCCTTGTGGTAAGGTATGTACAACAGTGGAACAATCTTCCTATGGAGGTTATGGGTTTTGAATCTCTGGAGTTTTTCTTAAGAGGCTGTCACAGTTGGTTTAACTGTTCTCTTTGTACATTGCAGAGGGTTGGAGTAGATTATCCTTGTGGTCCTTTCCAACTCTACAATTTTATGATTCTATGATAAGCAGAGTCCCAACAGATGTGGACCCAGACAGCTTCAACGACCAACGGTACTGACTGACTGACCGATTCGATCTGAATGCTGCCAGATTTAAACAGATCCACAGAGGCATGTATTGTGATTGAGAACTGACTGATAAGACTTTGGAGATTAGATCTGAGGTAGTTATGAGCACCAAGAGCTCATTGGATGTGGCAAAGCCCAGATCAATGGGCTAGAACTGCCCAAAAGCTCCATGTGTAACTTTGGGCTTGATCTCGTCCTTCACTCTCAACCTTCCTTCCTGGGGTTGCTGAGAGCCTATAGTGGAAAAGGAGGCAGAAGAGGGATCCTGGATGTGAGGAAAGAGGGAAGGCTAGTATTGCTTGAGTCAGAGAATCCCCACCACCATCATCCCACATATCTGACATAACAATCAGTGCATGCTATAAATTTATTTTACACAGCTGGGTAAAATTTGCAAGAATCCTCAGAACCTTAGAAGAGGAATATTGTCAAATTGCTGTCGTATAAATGTAGCACCTTTAAAAATGGATTCTTTGAGAAAAGAACCCTCAATTCAATTCTGAATTAGAAGCAGAATTAAATTGGAAGACTTCATACAAGAACAAATATTTTGGGGCTTAATCTCGATTAACATTAACTCTTCCAACTCAGACAAATGCAGAATTAGGATGGATTTCCTATAAATCAGAAAAAGGAAATTTTGCTAAGTGATACTTAATTTGTTATTTTTATATTCCCATCTACCTGCCACAGAATGGGTTCTTGCAGCTACAGGATAAAAACCGAGAAAAAAGCCATAACCACTGTAGAGAAAACAGGATGGAGAAGGTAGCTAAACAATCAAATGCACCAAACCAAACTTCTGTAATTCAAGACTATTTATGAATTCAGCCAAGAAGATGTTCCAAATTCCATGTGCTGCCAGAAAGAGGCCCTTTTCATGGAATCATAAGAGTTGGAAGAGATCTCAGAGGCCAGTCCAACCTTGTGCTCAGTGCAGGATCCACTAAAGCACTTCAGACAGATTGCTGCCAGCCTGCCTGAAGACCTCCAGTGAAGGGCAACTCACTGCTCCATGAGACTGCCAACTGACAGCTCTTTGCCATCAGAAAATTCCTCCTGATGTCCAACCTACACCTCCTTTCCTGCAGGTTCAACCTATTGGTTCTGATCCTGCTCTGGAGGCAGCAGAGAACAAATCTACTCCCTCCTCCTTTTCATTACCCTTCAAACATCAGAAGACTGTAGCAGGTTTCCCCTCAGCCTTCTCTTCTGCAGGCTAAACATAGCCAGTTCCTTTAATCATTCCTCAGAGGGCTTGGTTTCCAGTCCCCCCATCATTTTGGTAGCCCTTCTCTGAACTTGGTTGACTCTGTCCATGTTGTTTTTAGACTGTGGTGCCCAGAAGCAGTGCTCCAGTTTTCTCCAGAATCCAGCCCTTATCCGCGAAAGCACGTAAAAGAAATCACAATCAAGCATAGAAGGAAGAAGCAGCCCTTCAGGTTTCCTGACCTCAAGCTACTTGGTAGCTCTAGAAGCCATTAATTCTGGCAAATATGTTGAAATCTACAAGTCCTGGTCAAAAAACTCAGCAGCTACTTTTTCCAAACAGATTTTTCACAAAACACACTGCCGCAATCTGACCTGGACACTGCCAAAATATGGGTCACAATGGTAAGGTCAGAAAAAGCTGAGGGTGGCAGAAGCACAAAGTAAGCTTGCCTACAGAGGCTGCACGAGTCTCTTTCTGAGGCTGGATCAAACAGCCTGAGGCTAGACCTGAGAGCTTTTGGGTCCCACTTCCCTACAAAATTGGTGAATTCCAACCACCAGGAAATGGCTTCTAATTTCTCAAAAGCCTCTCAGAGGCCCAGACCAAGCCCACTCAACCCCCTTTCCAAGGCCAGACAGCCATATGCATTCAGAAAACCTCCTCTTTCTTTCACAATCCAGCTGGGGGCTGGATCAGCAATTCCCACCCAGAATCCCGAAAGAACTTTAGGGTCCTTTCCCCCAAGTGCATGAGAACAGGCGAGAGGGCTGCTGCAGAACACTTAAAATGCTGCTTTCAGAAGGATGTGCACGAACTACTACCAGCCACATTCCTTGAACTGTCTGGGTATAATGAAGAGGGGCAGCTTCTTGGATTTAGGCTCTGTGGAATAAAACTTGCTGGCCTGGCCTTGCTTGTGGCTGGTAGAGTAGCCACACCAAGGACAAGCTGCAGAGTCACTTAGAACAGTGACGGTGCCAACCTCCAATTCCTGTGTGGGGAGCTGACTGACCATCTCCTGCTCACTCTCTTCCTGTACTACCAACTGTGCCTGATGGAAGCGTCTTCCCTTCTTGGACCTTTCCCCACCAGAGAACAAAGAGAGGCACATGCAGGAGAGATACCATCTGCCCTGGATATGGCTGTACAAAGACAGGCAAGTCGAAACTGTTCAGGAGGTCTATGCAGAAGCCCCCTGCCCTGCTACCCACTCCCCCAGAAGACAACTGAAGAAACTCTGGGAACCCTCAACAATCCCACGGCCAAGCAATTTGCAGAAGGAACACACCTTTTGTTTAGCACCATGTTCCCCAGTTTCAAGTCTCTGTGCACAATGTTCTTCTGGAAAAATAAAACAATCCTGCAATTAGAACAACTGAAATTATTCTGCCAAATGCAGAAGACCCAAACTAAGCACATGACTAAATCCCCCAAGAGAACTGCCCAGCTCAGTTCTGACTTCTGTACCTTTGCTCCTACCAAGGCAGGTGAGAAATGTCTTTCAATGAAATTTAGGGTTGATGCCCTGATCTGCAACGTTCCTCTAGCTGTGCAAGATTCTGGGGCTGGTGTGCATTCCATAACATGGCTGCTACCATACTTTGGAATAAGTGCAGAAACATGGTACCTTGTGCAAGGCTTCCACCACCCGCACAACGTCATAGAAGATCACAACGGTCTCTCGCTCACTAAGCCGCTTCTCTTTGATGACGTAGTGCTGGAGATTGATGAGGTCGGCGGTCTTGTCACTGAAATCATGGGCACAGAGGCAGTCCAACACTAAACAAATACGTTTCTTCATTTTTCGGACCATCCGACTGGACTCCAGGTCTTCCACCAGCTCGCAGGTTCGGTCCTGCATAGTCCCAAGTCACAGGGACCAGTGGTTAATTAAGCAGGGAGACACTCACCTTTCCCACTGATTAGACACAAGCCCAATATTTGCTGCTTCCATGCGGGCCACATAGCCCCAGGCTTTGTACTTGTGCAAAATGATTGCCTTTTATAACCGTTAATGAAATTCTCAGAGATTTCTGAACGGGGTTGGTGGGTACAGAAATATTTTATCTTATTGGAAGTGTAGAATTCTTCCCAGCAAGCATGCCCCAGACTTGCCAAAGGCACAGACTGATCTTTTCACTGATGAGAGCCCCTACCCTTGCTTAGGCAAGTTGTGATCAAACTGGTGCAGAGTGGCATTTGATTGCAACAACCTAACAGTCTCAGGCAGAGGCACTGGACTGAGATCCTGACAGCTCCTGCAAGCAGCACATGACATCAAAACCATGATGGCAAGCAAAGAACAACATGGGCTGCTCCATCTGGAGGATTAAGAAAGCAGGCCTCTCGGGTCTCCATCACGTCAGTGCTGGGAGGACCAGCAAGCAACGGTGTTTGAGCAGGGCTCCAAATGGCCCTGCTTACCTGGAAAAGGCCGTGATGATGGACCACTCCGTCCTGATTGTGCAGGAGAGAGAGGAGGGAGAACTCTGTATGCAGCAGCATTTTGCCCTGACGCTCCTCTTGGGTTTCTGTGCCACGGTCACTCTTGTCCTCCAAGGTGAGGATCTTTGTGAATGAGACAAAGGAAGAACAGCTGAAGAGGGTAGCTTCTTTTCAGGAAAGTCAGAAAGCTCCTTTCTCAAATGCAATGCTCAGAAAATCACAGCAGGGTACAGAGCGCCTTGGAGTGCAAAGTTCACATTATAAATAAAGGAGGCACAATTTTCCTTTTTGGCCTGGCTCAAAGGCAAAGGGGGCACACCTTTCCCCAGCACTCTTCCTCTAACCCCATTGCTGGGCCTGGAGTGTTGATTTGGAGGTTAGTGGTTCAAGGACAGGTAACAGTTTTTACATCCTGGCCACTTATTTTTATCGTTCCCAGCCTCAGGGACTGAGAAAGCTTTCAGAGAAGGTATGAGAAAGGTGTCTCTCCACCTGAGCCCTCTGAAAAAGCATTACCAAGTAAAGGTGGCTGCTCTGACTTTGGGGACCAGGCAGCTGCCAAAGGCAACCCTCCTTAGAAGAGCTGCATTTCACTCAAGAAGATCTAGGAATGTTTTGGTTGTGTGCCACCACTGCACACTGACCTTCCACAGAAGACCTACCACACTCTGCCTACCCTACTCCCTTCTTAAAAAAGACCTGTTATTAACTGCATTCTATCCCACCTTTAAATATTCTGCAGTTCAGCAGGTCTTTAGTGTTTAATTACTGTGCCTCTCTTTGATGTCACTTTTCAAATAGCACTATCCTATTTTTTGGTAATTACAGTTCACCTCTTTTGCAAACTGCTTCTTACCTTCAGCTGATAGAAGTCATCTGTCCCATCCTTTCTTGCCAGGCACTGAACAATGCTAGGCACCGGGGAGTTGCCCAAACGAGGCCCTGGGAACATAAAAACAGAACACCTGGCCTTGCTTCTGACTCAGATGGTGGCTTAACTGATCCCCAGGAAGTTCCCCTTTCTGCCCAGCATGATGTGTTTTTCCATAAGCCAGAGAGATGGCTAATAGGAAATTGAAATGGAGATGGCCCCAGTGTGTCCTCCCCACCTCAGCACAACACAAAGAGCCATCTACACTTGAACTGAAGCCAGAGTGTCACATACAAATGAAAAGCATGTAGCATGTTGCCCTCAACTCTTTTCTGATAAAGTGCAACTAAAGATATATATGAATTTTGTACAGGTATAGATTTATGGCCTACCTTTCCTTGCTCCACACTGTGTCCCCTGGAAAGCAGGCTAGCACTATTTTAGAAAACATGCTGGCTGCATTGGGGTACTAGGGGATAGTCATGCTGGCAGTGACCACAGCAGAAAGGGATTCAAAATCTTTATCCACAAACGCTGAGATTAGAGGCTGGATTAGATCCTGGCTTCAATCACCGTGCCATCTGATGGTGAAAAGAAGCTTGGAAATAGCTGGGCCATGTTTGGAGATTTCTGCAGTGATGTGGCCTGGCTGAACATAATGTCTGTCAGGGGCCAGGAATTTCATCATGTTATATGGCAGAATTCATTATGCAAAATAGAAGTTCTGCCTGTCTGATGATCTTGCAGTGCTGAATAAGTGCAAGTTTAGTTACAGTATCCCTTGGGGCAAGAATCCATTCTTACTCACCAAGAATGAAAGGCCCTGCTCTTTTGGTATTACTGCTGGAAATCCCTGGGCAGAGGACCTTGGCAGACGTTTCCCCACCACCTCTATCGGAGGTTCGTCGTTTCATTCTGAGTTCTGGAAAGGGAGAGCAGACAGTGCCTTGTACTCAGTCCATTTCCTCAAAGGAGCTTCCACACCACCAGTGCCTTTTTGTACCACACAGAAAAAGCTCACTGGAGATTGCACACCATTTCCCCTGGCTCAGAAACACCAGAGTCCAGGGATCTCAGTATGAAGGTGAATTCCTTTTGCATTACAGTGGCACTCTAAGATGTCATGCGCTTGTGAATAACTGGTGAGGGTCAATCCCCATTTTTTTTTGTACTCCTTGCTTTTAACTGCAAAGAAGAGAGCAGTCCCTTTTATACATGTCAGGTTGCCCTCACCTTTAAAGAAGCTGGAGGGAGAACCTATCAATGTGGGACAACAAGGGACTGATTCTGAAACCCTGGTTGCAAAAACCATGCTTTAGAGAAATGAAACTCGGCCTGAAGCTGAAAAGTTGTGTTTGTCTACTCTCTGCAGGAATGGAGAACATGCAACACTGTTCACTGGCATATAAGGGCAATTCACCAGCCCTCAAGGCCTCACAAACCACCTGAGGAACGCTGCTGCATGCATATTCATTCTCTTGCACAACTCCCAGAGAAAACCTGGAAACCTCTGTTCCTTTACGACTAATGAGCAAGCAGGAGACGCGTTACAGTGAATGCTTTTAATCAACTTCTGTTCTCATTCAAGGGTCAACATGCAGCAGCAGCTGCAATTTCAGTTGTAGCAGTCACCACAGCCTGTGCAGGGTGTCAAACTGCCCTTGTAAAAAGAGACTCACAATGCAGAAGAAGCTCACAGAGAAAAGTAGCAATCCACTATATTACAAGGGAAAACCCTAGTAGGAATGTGATCCATGCCCTGAAGAATCCTGCATATTCTGCTCCTAAATTAGCCTTTCAAGGACAGGATTAATAGAAGAGTCTATTGTTGAACCTGCCACCACTCAGATGACTTGCCCTTGTGGAACAGAGTCTAGCACATCATCTCACCACATTTTCAAAGAGGATTTCAGCAAGGAGACTATGAGTTAATTCAGGCTTCTGGCACTTGGGACTGCTCACCCAAGGCTGAAGCACCAAGAGTAACACCACAGGGGAAATAAGAGAAAGGTTCCCACACTGCCGAAGCAGCCTAGCGTGCAGAACTGATGAATCACTTCTTGGAGACTCCAGGCAGGCACCACATCAGCAGACTTGAAACATCAGCTGCTACTGGTGCTGCTACAGCCACTCCAGCAGAATTGAGGAGAGACGCTCAAGTGGCAAGGGGCCGAGGGAATCTCCCAGAAGCATTTGATGCTCCAACAAGGAGGACCATGAGCTCATGGAAGAATCCTGCCAATCTCCTTGACACATACTGAAGACTTCCAGTTTTTCTCTAGCTGGGCAACAGGCCAAGCTGTCATTGCTGATGCTGGCCTTCTGCAATGACAGAGAACAAGGGTCTATGGGAGGAAAAGAAACAGCAGAGTCTATAGGAGCAGAAGATTCTATAGCACTACCCTCAGACAAATTCTCATACCTCTTTAGCTCTCTGCTGCTCTTCCTATGTATCATGGTTTTTCTCATGGACTTTGCTGCTTCCCACATCAAATTATTCTTAGCACTGTCAAACAGCATTAAGGGGGAAGAATTGCAGAGACCCTTCAAATCCTTAACTGTTTTACTGGGGAGAAAGTCAGAAGTGCTTTGGCTTTTAAAGAACACAGGGTGGCCACATTAACTAATTTGCCAGTCTGAGATGACCGATGCACAAAAAGAATGTGTCCACATGCCCGTGTTTGCCTGTGTATCTCTCCCAAGGATGCCACTGTAGTAACAAAATGTACCAGGCAGAGCACAGCATCATCACCTGCAGAAAAGTTATGAATGAGCACACATACGCACAATCTAAACAAAAAAAAATCTAAAGCACAATTATCACCATCCTAAAAATACTCAATTTAATACAGTAATGTTTTTGAGACCAAGCAAAATACAAGAACTTGCAGGGGACAACATTGCTCCAAAGTCACCAAGGGGGCTGAGCAGGGGTACTGAAGACAGGCGTTCAGGGTGATGTGTAGGGCCATAATTAGTCAGGTTGTAGAAAGCAGCTGTGCTAGTCCCTGAATGTGATTCTTTGGGTACAGAAAACACACAGCTGAGTTATACACAAGTGCCTTCAAAAGACAGCAAAGGAACAAATATATGCTAGATATTCTCCAAGTTCTGATCTTTGGGTCTGGCCGTGTCTAACACACAAATTCAAGCATCTGCTTTGTTGCACTTTAATGTGGCCCACAGCCAAGATGTAAAGCTCATTCTGTTACTGATCTGGACTCCACACTTGTCTCCTCTTAGCTTTCATCTCACTGGGAAAAAAACGTGCAACACCTCTCTAACATTACCCATGTTCTTCAGTAATAAAGTGATTCCAGAGCTCTAGAGAGCATGAAGCCACAACCGGTCTAATTCTGACCCAGCTGGTCATGACTGTGGGAGACATAGTTTAACACAAATGGAGAACTCTGGGTTGGGGCAGACTGGCTAAGGATACCTTTCCACAGTTCCCAGTTTTGTCTTGAAGGACCTGCTAAGAGCCAGCTGGCTTTGCACAGCAAATGCTTCTGCAAAGGTCTTTTGCCAGAGCAAGTTCCTGAAATGAAAGGGACTGAGCCTAGGGCTTTCATCAAGTCCAGAATACAGTCTGGCCCAAACGCATGTCTGCAAGGCAACCAGAAAATGGATGGACTGTAAAGGCAAAGGCTTCTTCAAGACATGTTGACCCTTGGGAACTGCCTTCATGCAGTTTTATCACCATCTTCTTCCATTATGTTCTTAACTTCCTAGGCAGTCAATGGCCTTGGAATTCCCAAGTCCTCCAAGGACTAACCAGATCTGATCCAGCTTAGTTTCTGAGATCAGCCAAGGTTGACTAGGTTCTGACACCAGCTGAAGCAGGCATCCCATACAATTTCAGTAACATAGATGCTGTGTACTGTATAAGTCTCCCAGCTCAACTGAGATTAAGCCATATGCACTGAGAAGCACTCAGGGGGGATGCTGTAAGATAGCCTCTTCCTCCAGCTGAGTTTAACTCCTGGTGACTCCAAGAACACACATGGAATTTTTTCATCAGCAACACAAAATGTGGTTTGTCAAATTATTTTTGTGGGATTTTTTAAACTTTAATTCCAAGTCTATAAGACTGAAATTTCCTGGTAGTCTCCCATCAAAATATCAACGCTGCTTAACTTCTGAGCCCAGAGTAGGTCACCTTGAACTAGAGTGAAATTCCATGTTTTTTCCTTTTCATTTGCCAGAAAAGAGTACAGGTTGGGGGAACCTTATCTCACTGGATTTTAGCTTCAGCTTTGTGTCACACTAACAGCAATGTTCCCAAGAACAAAAGAAAAACAGACACATTTCATCAGGAAGTAAAACCCTGAATACACAATTATTACAACGTATGGCCTTCCTGATGACAGCATGCCAGCCAGAGCCAAGTTTTCACAGTGCTGCCTGGACAACCCAACCCGCACTTTGATCAGGTTTCACTCACAGGTTGGTGGAAATTCTGGATGGCTTTGGCATTAGAATTTTTGCCAGAAAGCCAAAGAGAACTGTGCTGGTTCTCAAGAACTTTCAGCATGTCCCTAATATAAGTCCATCTAAAACTAGCATTGCCATCATTTTACGTGTCTGTATGTAGGAGGTGCACTTACATTTGTATTTTGCCATGAGTCTGTACTGATTTGTCAGCATACCAGCAGAACAAATGAAGAAATAAATTTATATGCATTGCTCTCCAGGCATATATGTTATCTATTTCAAGGATTTTCACTTCTTCCTGGGCTGTAATTGTAGCACAATTACCAAGGAATAAATCCTAATTAATTAAGTGGGATAAGTCTGAATTAAAAAAAAATGCAACAGTACATACAAGGATGCAAGGCAAGGTACTGCTTGCTGAGCTACCAAATACTTGAACAACAGAAATAAACATGACTACAATTTAACCACCTTGACACAATATTAAGTCAAGTAGGTATATTAAAATCTTCATGGGACAGTGGAAAATTTGCTATTCACCTCCCCATCATAATATTTAAGCAAGATGCTGCTCAAATACAAAAGCTTGGTTTTCTAACCACGCGCCTCTAGACCATCTCTAGGCAATCTTATTTTAGAGCTGCTTGCTGGTGGATGGTATGTGAACTATGTGGGTTTGGCAAACTTAGCTCAAAGTAACCCACAAGGGTTACCTTCCAACCAAATGTGGGGAGGAAGACCCAAGTGAGTGAAAGAAAGCTATACAACTTCAGAAGAGCAGCTCAATCTGCTCATGACACTCAAGATCTGCACTTCTATAATTCTGGAGAGAAACCAGATGGAAAGGTTCCATCTACCAGGGTTTGTAAGAGTCTTGCCCTCAGACATTTCTTGGCGTGCAGATCCCATCACTTGCAGGGGAAGTAGGGAGGAGGATCAGCAGCTTGTTCTTATCACCCTTCAGCTTCAAGGATACTATGATGCCCAGATACACAGGCACTGTCACCTCTCAGACTATTGGAGAATAGGTAGGTTATAGATAGGTTATTGCTGCATTTGGAAACTGCCAATCTTCTAGCGAGGAGCCAGCAGTCTTCCCTCTCCTGTAAGCGCCAGGTCCTGAACCAGTTATCTCCTTCAAACGAACAGCCTTCTGCTCCTCCAAGAAGCGGGTCGGTCGCCAGAACCGCTGACTGGAAGCACACGCAGAGAGCCTCTGCGTCCCGGGCTCGTCGTCTCCATACAGATTTAGCGGCAGAGCTCACGTTCAGTATTCTGGAAGTCTACTTAAGGTCTGGGGAGTTATTGCCACTTGGAATTGACCGGCCAGTATCCCAGCTCAACCCGCGGCCATTCCACCTGCTCGGGCATATTAGAAACTACGCAGCCACCGGCAGGTGGACAGCCCGACAGACACCACTGCCTCTGACTCTCATTCACAGGCACGTCGATCAGCTCCGACGGCCAGACGCCCAGCTCTTGGTTTCACAACCGGGACTTCCGAACCGGCAGACCTTCCGGCAACCGAAGAGCGAGGCACCCGATCTGCGTGACAGATGGGCTCATAAATTAGTCCGTTACTCATTCTTTTGGCAGAGCTACAGATCGCGGGGCCAATCTCGCTAAGGGAAACCTCCGCTCTTAATGTCACGGCGCTCGATGCCGAGCTCGCATCCCTCGATTGGAAGCGCCAACGGCCGGCCTGGGCCACCGGGCAGGCCGCTGCCGCAGGAGGGGGGCGCCGAGGGGTCCGCCGGCCGCGAAGCCCTCCCGCACAGCTGCAGCCTGCGGGGCAGCCCGAGCGACGTGGCGCGCCCGGGGCGCGGAGGGCTCCCTCGGCGGCGCTCGCGCGAAGCGGCCGCGGGTCTGCAGCCGCAGAAGGAAGCGCCCCGGCGGCGGCCCGCCCCGCCCCGCCCCGCCCCGCCGGGACTCGGACACGGCTCGCGGACCGATCGCGGGCCGCGGCGGCCCCCGGAGAAGCGCCGCTCGCGGGGCATCGCCCCGGCCTCGCAGGCCCTCGGCTCCCTGCCGGCGCCGTCGCTGCAAGGAGGCGCCCGGCGCGGCGGAAGCCGGGCGCCCTCGCTCGGGCCTCCCGCGGGCGAGGAAGCGCCGCCGGGCGCTGGGGGCGCCGCGCGGCGGCCGAGGCAGGCCCCCTTCCCGCCCCGCGGCCCGGCCCCTTTCCCATCTCACCCATCGCCGCCGCCGCCGGGCCCGGCCCCGCCGGCCCCCGTCCGCCTGGCCGCCTCCCGCTCGGGCGCCCGACTCGGCCACCTGACAACGGACGTGACGCAGAGCGACGTCACGCCGCCGGCACCGCCCCCGACCAGCTTCCTTCGGAGGCTCCGCTCGGATTGGCCGGGCCGGCGAGCACGTGTGCGGCCCGCCTCCTCCGCCCCGCGGGCCGCCGTCTCGGGGCTTCCCGCGCCGCGTCCGGCGAGGCTCGGTCCGAGCAGCCTGCGGCGGGGCCGCGCGTTGCCTTCCGCCTCCCCGCCTTTTCATCCGTCGCCGGGGAGAGTCGCGAAGTCCTCAAACGGCAGGAAAGGAAAGAGAAAATAAAAGGCCTGAGGCACAAAACCTCCCGAGCCGCTGCGAAAGTCGCCCCAGTTGTGATGCTGTGACTGAGGCGGAAGATACCAAACGCGCCGGAAGCCGTCTCGGGGAACGGGGCCCGCTAGTTAAACCGAGCTGGGCTCTGTTTGGAGCAGGCCCTGACGCGCGGCTCCGGGCCGACCTGCGCCTCGGCACAGCGGGGCCCGCCTGCTGCTCCGCGGAACCAGCGGCGGCATTTGCGGGGTGGCTCTCCGGGCCAGCTTCGCCGCCCGGTAATTTGGGGGTCGCTCGTGCCTGTCCCTGGAAGATAAAGCCGCTTCCGTGGGCTCATCCGCGTCCGCATCGGCCTTCTCCCCCTCCCGATGCCCCTGTTGCGCCTGAAGGCGGATCTCCCTGGCAAGCTACGATTCCACCGTGAACCCCGCGGCGTGAACCGGCGCCGTCAGAGACGACTTACGAAGCGCTGCGGCCGGGAGGCGGCTGCCGCGCACGCGCTCGCAGAAAACGGTGAGAAGCAGGCAGAAAAGAAACCGAAAGGGGCACGAAAAGGGAAGGGAACGTGGCTCATCTAACACCGGTACCGCTCACTGTGCCTCTCCGTATTTTTCCACCCAGGCAAAACGTCGCTGCTTCTCCCCCTGTATCCACACGTTGCCTTTTGTTCCTTACGTTTCTCGCCTCTCTCTCCTTCTGAGGATCATCTCCTCAGCTCCATCCCACGGTGGGCTTCTTGGTCTTCCCCCTCCTCTCAACCTTCCCTTCTTCCTTCATATTATGTACGTACTTTGTGATTTGATCCTCATTCATTCCATCTGACTCAACCACTTCAACATGTTTCTTCCTTCATGCTGGTCACCCCTTCTGTATTGATTCACATTCATTCACCAGCCACTTGTTCTTGATGCCCTACCACATGCCCTTCTTAGTGGCTTATTCCCACTGGTTCATGTGTCTCCTAACATGCTCATCTCTCATTTCCATTTAAGAAAGTGAGCAGATGCACGCTCCTATAAGCATCATCTTTTGCTTTTGACTCTCAGTCATCACAATAGACTACACTATCTTCCTACCATCACTTCCCAATCTTTAGTAAATACTCTATAAAATTATACAAATTAATTGACTTGCTCTTGTTTTTCACCATTTAGATATAACCTGCAATAATTCATTCCATTTTCCCTATCAGGCATAGATAACTTGTTCTTTGATACATTACTTTTTGGATTAATTATATTCCTTGTTCCATCACACTCACATTTGCTGCAAATTGTTTAGGCTCTCAGCCAACACATCTGCATGCAAAACTAGACACACATTCCTGTCCACAAATATGCAATAAATAAATTTCTCACGTGTGTGACCTGATGAACCTGCAGGCCCTCCAACTGGCATAGAGCCACACTGCACTTCCCAGATTAACAAACTAATACCCCAGTAGTCCTTGCATTCACTCTTGCTGCCTTTCCCTTTGTTTAGTGGAAGAGAAGTATTCTTCCAAACGTAAGGCAGAGAGGCACTTTCACACATGCATCAGTAAAACAAGTGGTACAGACACTCCATAAGGAAAATGTTTTCAACATTCTCACTGAATTTATCACCAATTTCATCAATTTTTCCTTGGATACCAACGTTTATAGTATTTGTTTCGATTCTATCCTTCAACATATCTATCTTTCCCATATAAATTTCAAAATATTCCTTTTAGCATTCCTTCATTTCAATTTAATCCCAAATCATTTCATCACTTTATTTTTAATTCCATTCACTTCTTTAGCCCTTTTCACCCACTTCCCAAACAATTTTTTAAAATTTCCATCAAGATCTCTCTGCAGTTGCTCTACCTTTTTTAACCTTAATGGTTCCTTGCTCTCTTTGCAATTAACCTTTCTCTATATGCACATACAGTGGTGCTTACAAGTTTGTGAACCCTTTTGAATTTTCAATATTTCTGCATAAATATAATGTAAAACGTGCTGTTTTCCACACAAGTCATAAAACTAGATAAAGTATGTGAACCTCTAGGATTATCAGTTCATCTGAAGGGGAAATTAGAGTCAGGTGTTTCAATCAGTGGGATGATAATCAGATGTGAGTGTGATATGGGAGGTCCTGTCTTATAGAAAGAACAGAATTCTCTGTATTTGCTATCAAAGTCTGATCTTCACAACACAGGTAAGTGGAAGTGTGCCATTCTCAAACAAAGGAGATTTCTGAGGATCTCTGAAAAACAGCTGTTCATGCTCACCAGGCTCGAAAAGGTTACAAAACTATTTCCAAAGAGTTTGGACTCCACCAGTCCACTGTCAGACAGATCCTGTACAAATTCAACACCACTGTTACCCTCCCCAGGAGTGCTCAACCAACCAAGATCACACCAAGAGCAAGACCTCTCTTGCATTGGTGAATGTCAGCGTTTGTGAGACCACCATCAGGAGAACACTGAACAACAATGGTGTGCCTGGCAGGGTTGCAAGGAGAAAGCCACTACTCTCCAAAAAGAACATCGCTGCTTGTCTACCATTTGCAAAAGATCACAGGGATAAGCCAGAAGGTTATTGGAAGAATGTTTTCTTCCTCTTCCTGCTTAACAACCCTTGCAGTCCTGGGGTTATGACAGCAACCGGGACTGCCAGGATTGCTATTGCTAAGTGATGCGGTCAAGTGATGTCGCACTTTACAACTGCATCACTTAATGATGGAAATTCCAGTCCCAATTGCCATTGTAACCCAAGGACTACCTGTTTGTAGCTTTGGATAATTTTCCTCAATAAATCAATGTATAATATTTTTTACTCATTTGTTTAATTAGGTTCTCTTTACCAAGTTTTAGGACTTGTGTGGAGAAAAGATAATGTTTTAGGTCATATTTATGCAGAAATACTGAAAATTCAAAAGGGTTGACAAGTACCACTGTATAAAGAAAACAAGTATTTCTCCTTACTCTTTTTTTACACCTTTTCTCTTAAAGGCATTTTCCATCTATAGCCTATTTCATCACTCTACCACACATCCTTTTTCATGCTTTCCATTAGCATAACTCTTTACACTTCTATGGCTTTCTGTAACTACTCTTTTCTCTGTCCTAAGCAGCTTCCACATCTCTCTTCTCCTCTCCTCCTCAAATCCTGAGGAGGACAGTACCTGTCAGCCTGGGCACTTTGTACTCAAGCACACCCAAAGGCAGTTTTACTCCCAGCATGTTTACACTATTCTGCACAAGCCAGGATCTCCAGGGGTTCTGAGACTTTATTGTAAGCCCACATCCCTCTGAGGAGGTACATATACTTTCTGGCACCCATTCTGTAAAAAGCTCTTTTGATTTCCTACAGGGCTCACAATGGAAGGAGCGCAAACATGAGCAGGTTAGGATACCAAGGGAAGAAAGGCCAATTTTCAGAGTTGGCATTCCAGAAAGTTCCACAACTCTACAGTGATAGCTAGGATGACTCAGGTCTGACTCTTCAGCAGCCCCAACCCTGTCTCTCCCAGTTGGAGCAAAAGGAGATAAAAACACCACACTGACTAGCAAAAGCAGGCAGAACCACCTCCTGTAGTTTTTGCAATCCTGCCCTAGACTGCTCTCGGTGAGTCACCCCTGGGGGAGTGGTAGCAGGAGCAACTGCCTTTTCCTTCAAGTTTCAGAGTACTCTACAGGAGCTTCAAATGCCACTTCTGTAAGTAAAGGCTCCACCAGGGGGGTTGAGTTTCTGCTCTTCCTGAGATTACAGATGGAGAGGACTCTACTTCCACACCCCTAAAGTTAAGACCTCTTCTTGCATAACAAAGCAAATCTGTAACTGGAGACTTACTCCAGTCACCCACATCTAGTTCTGGTTATACCATTCTCCCTCCAGCTATTGATGAGAGAGGGGAACACCCAAGTGGTGAGCTACAAGCAATTCATAAAGAGGCTTCTGTTCTGTGAGCAGTTTTGAATCAAATATGCCAGAGTTAGCAATGGACCATGGCAGTTGCAGGTTTTTTCCTACACGGGAAACCAGAGACACATTTCCTATACATGATTTCTCTTTTGCCAGCTAGGCCCAGGCTGGAGGAGAGCTTCCCAGTATCCTATGGCTGACTGACAGGAACAGGACCTACTTTCTTCTATCCTATTTATTCTGCTTCTCCAAGCTACCAAAAGTGGGAATGGCTTTCACTTTCCCCCCCACAATTTGCCAAATGTCATCTTTCCAATACTGGGTGGCTAGAAATTCTTCAGAAAATATAAGATATTCAGAACTCCCAGAATAGTGAACTTTGTACCAGGAACCAAATTCTGTGTACATTCACGTGATTAGAGGTGCCACAAACTGTTCAAGGTCTTGTTTGCTATCTTACCATCTAGTAAATAAAGGCCTGAAAAAGACACATGTGCCCAGTCCTCATTTGCCTTTAATGGTATCCAGCCTAGGAGAGCCTTACCAGGCAGGCCCACAAGGAATGGTGAACAGCCTTCCCCTGGGTACTGCCTACTCCATAAGATGAATCACTCTGCAAAATTGAATCTGCTGTATCAGAGAAAGAGAGAAAAAGGTGAATGACTGCTGGAGTAAAGAAGAGATGCAGAGGCACTTGGGTGAAGAAGGATGTCATGGCATCCACACAGGGAGATCAAAACTGGCATGGAGAATGCTAGTTGTGTCCTCCATGGTAGCTGAAAATGCTGTGAATCATTAATTTGGAGGTATTTTGGTCCAGCTCCTTTCCTGCACCAGTCACCCTTCAACATGGGCTGGACAGATCTGCTGGAAGGAGGAGAGGAACCTATTGGCCATTCAGCATGGCACCACGTGCACCAAGGTGTTTGAGCTCCCAACTATGGGACCAAGAGAATGCTCTCCAGGCAGTGGAGAGCCCCTGTGAGGAATCAGTTCTTCATCTCACTCCTCTCTTGCCATCACAACAGCTTGAAGAGGCAGAAGACACACCAGTTCACGAACCACAGTAAGCTATTATGTGGTTTAGCCCTGCTTTAGGAACGGTTAGACTGTGATTTGTAAACCATGGTTTATGCCTTAATGTTATGCATGAGCCACATCTGACTGCATTACTTCTCATTTATCAATCCCTACAAGCTCTCCCACACCCCAAATATTACTTTCCCTAAATTGATATAACTTCTTCTTTTGAGCTATTTCATATTAAGTCTCGAAGCACATTCATCATCTCCAATTTCAATTGTGGAAGGAATATAAAACCCAAACTTTTGAAAGAAAAAAAGCTCACCAACTCATGTATTACATATGAATCAAATCTACTTGCTATGAATAGTAAATGGTGGGTAGGGTTCCCCTCATGATGTGATAGAAATTGTCCAAGTGGGGAATACCACAACTGAAGGAACGACTTGAAGGATGCCCAATATTTTATTGCTAGCCTTCCCTCTAGTAAGGCCATCAGAGTCTTAAATCAAAACTATAGTTCATTCCAAGAATATTCTATATTGTCCATGCCAGTAACTTGGGTATGTTTGGATCCATAATTCTATGCCGGCTTCCATTTCCTGATTAATCAATGGCATCTCAGATTCAGTAAATTTTCATGTTTAAATCTGATTTTGCAAAGCTATTATCAGGCTCTGGGCCCAGAGATGTATTATATCCACACCACTATCACAAAGGTGTTAGCTTTTAAGAAACTGTATGAAGAGATTAAGAGTCAGATCCCCCGTTGGCTACATTTTCAGTTCCTCAGCAATCATAATAGGAATACATTATGTAGCAGCCTGCCTGTTCAATAACCTGCCAGACTTAGCTAAATTTGGCTATAGGAGCCAAGTTAATTTATACATTAGGTGCAAGAACAGAATAACAGGAAGGAATTGTTGAAGAAGTGAAGATATCTGGCGCCTTGGGAAAAATGACCTTGTTATTGTTGAATCTGTGAGATTCAGAGGAGGAGGAACTGAGAAGAATCAGGCCTCTTCTAGCTTATAGAGTTGGAAAAATGGATTTGATATTCTGAGAGAAGGTAGATTGGGTCCAATAGCTTCAAACTGTGAAGGAGAAAAGTATCCAGGAAAGATGAGAAATCTTACAAAAAGAGATACTGAAGGCACAATTGCAAACACTCCCCACAAGAAAGAAAAATGGATGAAATCTGGAGACTAGCATGGATATATACAGAGTTTTCCAAATGCTGAAGAGGAAATGGGACATATGTGGGAAATGGAAGGATTATTACTTATTAAATTTATATGCCACTCAATTCCCAGCAACTCTGGGTGGAAGGAAGGAAACATAACCAAATACAAGGTGGTCTGCAGGAACTGTCACAAAATCCCAGAATGAGCTGAAGCTTGTAAGAAATACGAAGTATACCAAAAAAGATTCTTTGGGTATGTTACACATAAAAGGAAAGCCAAAGAGGATGTTAGTCCATTGCAAGAAGAAAGTGGTGATGGTAAGATAAAGCTTCTTAACTCCTATTTTGCATCTGTCTTCTGGATGATGTCTGACTTCTGGATGAGGAAAAACGGTGAACTAGATTTCTCCAAAACTTGAGACTTTGTGAACATAGAAATGGGACACTGGAGGGCACTAAAATTCCAGGCAAGAAGAAGAAAAGTCAAATTTACAAAATGACAAAGGTATAACACTTGAGACATTTCTTTTTTTTATAATAAATTTATTAGAGATTATACAGATAAAAACTAATACAAACTACAAAAAATAAAAGAATAAAAAGAAAATAGAAAGTGCAAAAAAAGGAAAAATATAGCAAAGAAAAAGAAATATATAAAGAAGTAACTTCCCCCCTCTTCACAAGTATAAACATTTTTAACAACTTATCACCTTCTCTTAAGAACAACAATCTCTTCATCCCCATCTCATCTCATTATTTATAAACAAAACTTAGAACCTCCTCATACAATCCTAATCAGCGAAAGTCTATCAAGGGTTACCAGAAATAACAACATATCTATTTTAAACTTAATCCAGTAAACCCACTTTATAATCCTTCCTCTTACTTTTATATCTTTATATTTTTATCTAATCCATTAAAGGTTACCAGAAATAACCACTTAACTATTTAAACCTAGATCAAGTAAACTTAAAAATACAACAAATGAGCTTTTCTTCCCTTATCTCATCTCTTATTTAAATACAAAGCCTTAAAACCTCATCATTCAGTCCTGGTCAACAAAAGTCCATTAAGGGTTATCAAAAATAGCAACATACCTATTTTAACCTTGATCAAATAAACCAACTTTATATTCCTTCCTCTTACTCCAACAGGCTTAATCTTTAATCCCTTCAAATAATGTCTTAGGACTTGATTTCTTTTGTTTTTTCTTTGTCTCTTCTCACAAGCTCATTGAAAACTTTAGCAGATCTCTTTGCCAGAACCTAATTTCTTTTCATTTTTTGCCTTTTGTTGCAGAATCCTTCAAAACTTTAACAAGTCTCTTTTGTACATCCAATATAGGAAAATTATCCATGCCACTCTTCTGGTTTATTATTTGTATGTCCCTTTTAATTATTAAAGCCTCAGCCGGTTTTATTTGTATAGCTGGTATTTCATCTTTTTCCATATCATTCTTGTAGCCTGTCATTTTTAAATCCACACTTAAATCACTTTCAGTCTTATCCAGTAGAACCCGTTCTTCTCCCATAGCATCATTTACAGATGGTCTATCTGTAATAGCAGATATTTTTGAAATTAACTTCTGAGTCCATTGTTTACAAATATCCTTCAATAATTCTAATGTCAAAGTATTTTGCTCTATTCTGTATTAACAAATAAAATTTAGGTGTTCTTTAATTGTAATCTTTAGTTCCTTCTGGTTTCCTCTAGTATTCAGACTTCAAAGTCCGATCCAATCATGTTTCTATTTTTAGAATTCAAAACATCCAGTTTCCAATGGGAAGTCTTCATATAATTAATTTTAAACTCTTATTCTAAATCCATCTGGACCCTTAGTCCATTTATAACTTTCCAAAATCAACACTCTAATCACCCTTTTGCTGTTTAATCCAAAAATAAATTTTTCTAAGTCTTTAAATTTGTACTTAAAACTTCTTTCGCTAAGGATTGAAGTTCACCCAGTGAATACTGTAAAATATTTTACAGTGCATACTGTAAAAACTTGCCATTCTGAAGGTTCTCAATCTTTAAGACAATAAAAAAGTAAAAAAGTAATTCCAAAGTGATTAAGAAATGAGGCTTGGCCAAACTTTTTGTCAATATAGGGTACATAACAACTGTGAAGGGGACGCGGTGGCGCAGCAGCTTAATGACGCTGAAAGTTGCTGGCCCGAAATGATCAACACTTCAGCGGTTCGAGCCCAGCTTTCGCGCAGCAGAGTGAGCTCCTGTTTCCTCCCCAGCTCCTATCAACCCAACAGATTGAAAACTGACGTGAGTAGATAAATGGGTACTCTCACTCCGGTGGGAGGAAAAATGCTGGCGGCACCTCGCAAAAGGAGTCGGGAGCAGTTGCCAGTAGCGTGGAAGCTGCGCTCGCCCGAAAAAGGCGCAAAGCAACGGAAACCCCGCCTCCTTCCTCTGCTCTAGGAAGGCGGCACTGGCAAACCACTTCCGAAAAAACACCTTGCCTTGAAAACTGCAAGGACTCATCCAAGCAGTCACCGTAGTTGGTAACGACGGAGTGCGGATTAAAAACAACAACAACTGTGAGCTTAGATGGAATCCCTCGACTCCCAGTCACTCATCTCGCAAGTTGACTGCAAATATCTCTGTTCCTGTCGTCTACTTGCGAGGAGCAGCTGTCCGGAGTATGTGTGGGTGGTCTCTCCTTTCTCCGGAGAGATTTCAACAGTCTGGACCCAACATCCAGTCACATTTCAGCCACGATGTTGCTCCCACTCCTTCAGAGTGCTCCCTCCTCACCAGATCTTTGACACTTGAACTATTTCAAAAGATTTTTGAACAATTGGGAGAGAAACCTATAATTGAATTGAGAGCAATAATCTCTGCACCTGCAAATGTACTTTTTGAAGATTACAAAGAAGTGAAAGATGTGACAGACCTCAATATGGAAGAATTTATAGACAGATAGGATGAAGAGTCAATCTTAAAGGAAATCAGCTCTGATTGCTCATTGGAAGGATTGATAATGAAGCTCAAGCTCAGATACTTTGGTCACCTAATGCGAAGAGAGGACTCTTTGGAAAAGACCCTGATGCTGGGAAAGATGGAAGGCAAAAGGAGAAGAGGACGGCAGAGGATGAGATGGCTAGATAGCATCACTGAAGCAATGAGCATGAAATTGAGCAAACTCAGGGAGGCAGTGAAAGATAGGAAGGCCTGGCGCAATATGGTTCATGGGGTCACGAAGAGTCGGACACGACTTAACGACTAAACAACAACAACAACAACAAAGGATGAAGAGGGGATACAAATCTTAGCTGATGTAGGAATATTGGAAAAGAAATTGTGGATTATAAAATGACAATCAGATTGTGGTTTATAAAACGACAACCAGAGTGGAAATACAAAGGACAAACCAAGAGATGGAAAAGGACCCAGGTGAGGACTTATTGGATTTACGAAGAGGGTTTCCAAAACCTTGAAGAAATCTTTGAGAGGGGAGAATGAGAATTTGAATGGAGATTCAATCCTACAACAGCAACTTGACTAATTAAAGATCAAGATGGTCAGAAGCAAAAGAAAGGAATATAAAGTTGACTTGTTTGATCAGGATTAAAATAAGTATTTTTATAAAATTCTGGAAAACCTTTATGGACTTTTTGCCAACATTTGGATAGAAATCACAGCGATTTTTGGATTTGTGAATGGATAAGGGGGAGTTATGGGAAGAAGTGAATTATGGATGTAATTTATGTAAACTAATAATTAAATTATGTATCAAGTAAATTATACATAAGGGTGGGGAAATATTAGTTTGCTTGTACCTGTTGTAAGAAAATCAGGTGTCGCTTCTTTAAGTATTCTTTTTCTTTATACTTTGTATTTTTTTTTCTTTGATTTCAGTTTGTATTATCTTTTAGTATTGTAAAACTCTTTAATAAAAATTATTTTTTTTAAAAAGAACCTATCACTGACCTTTCACTTGATGTCTGAACTGGGTAAGATCTTCAAACAGATGATCAAACATGTTTTGAACACTTAGATAGGCATGTTAATAGGAGCCAGCATGGGTCTCTCCTTTGACAGAGTTACTAGCTTAGTGAATCAGGGAAATGTAGGTTTAGTGTACCTGGACTTCAGCAAGGTATTTGCATGAGATTATTCTTCATAAAATGGAAAATAAGGGCTAAATAATAGCTGGAGTCATGGCTAAATTACTGCACCTAAAGAGGGCTCATTAATGGAGAAAAGTATCAGAAGCACTTTATGTCTCTGTCCTGGACTTTCCACTATCCAACATTTTTATCCATAACTTAAGGGAGTTGAACAGACACTTACCAAACCTTAAATAGGATGGTACTGAACAATAAAAAATGTAAATATCTGCATCTCAGTAGGAAAAATGTCAGACCAGTATAGAAGAGGGAAACCTGGCTTGATAGCAGAACATCTGAAACGGATCTGGGTATCCTTGTTGTCCACAACCCTGAGTCAGCAGTGTGAAACAACTGCAAAAAAAAAGGGGGGGGGGCAAATGCTGTCTTGGAACACATTAACAAGAGCAGAGTCTAGATCACAGGAAGTGTCTCCCTCTAGAGAGGCTCTAGTGGAGTTTGCACTGAGCTGGGGGTGGTGGGCGAAATGCATTCTAAAGTTCCTTCCAACTCTGTGATTACTGGCATGAAAAGCAACTAGGACTACAGATGTGTTCCTCCATTTATTGAAAAGAAGACCTAGACGACTCAGGTAGCTGCTCCCAAAACAGAAACTGTACAGCAGCAATGGTGGGCAGAAGATGGGGCCTGACTCAATGACAGACTCAATCTGCAATCTTCACCCCCTTTCTTACTGCAGCAATCTACTACTAGAGGACATGCTGTGGCTTGGTTGACCCAATGCAACAAACCTTAACTCAGGTTAACAAAACATTATAGTCCAACAAATCAACCATATTATGGCCTAACGTAATGGTATTCCTACAACATACTGAATTACAGACCATCACGCACCACCTACACCTGTTTTTGCTAGGACTAGTGTGTTGTGCAAACTCAGCCTTCGAATGTTATGCAGGAGCAGGGCATGGTTTTGTCGTCAGAGTCTCATATTATTTTTAATCAGTTTTTCTAATAGGCCGAGGACCATAAGGCGGCATAGAAGTAACGTGAGGAACACCCTGCCCTGGAATTCCCTTTATTTCATTTTTGTGTGTCTAGTTACCCCCAAAATAGGACACTGATCACCAAGTTTTACTTATTTTGTAAACAAAACAGACCAGCACAAAAATCTCCAGAAAATCCAACCCCAAATCAGTTTTCTGCACGTTTCGGCTGAAGGGAGGCAATCCGACGGTGTCCAGCACACAGAGCGGCGCTTCGACAGGACGTCCGGATCCTGAGGCTCGTTAGTTTACTCCTGAGGGGACAGGCAGTTCGGGGCGCGGGCTCTCGGGACCCCGCTCTCAGCGGCAGGCCGCGGCCTCCGGCTGCTGACGCTCCGGCCGAGGAACGCCGCCAGCCGGCCCGGCCCCCCTTTGAACCGCACCGGGAGCGGCTCGGCTCGGCGGCTTCCAGCGCAGGCCGCCGCGCGTCACTCGCCCTTTGGCTTCGGCCGAAGGAACTCGGTCCTGCCCTTGCCTCGGCCGCCGAAGGTGCGGACGCGGTGGATGAGCTGCAGCTGCCGCTCGATCGTGGCGCGGATGTCCACCTCGTCGGGGATGTGGACGTAGCGGACGTTCCTGCCGGTCACGAAGAGGTCCTGCAGCCGGGAGGCGCGGCCGTGGCGGTCGGTGAAGGTGGCCTCGCCCAGGCGCACGTTCATGAAGGCGTCCACGTTGATGACGCGGCCCACGGCCACGCTCTCGTCGCGCAGCTCCACGGTGGTGACGCGGCTGTGCAGGCCCTGCAGCAGCAGCACCAGGCTGTTCTCCGAGATGGTGCGCTCCTTCACCGAGTGGCTGATCTCCATGGCGGCGGCGAGCGGACCGCCGTCCCTCTCCCCGGCCGGCAAGGCGGGCCCGCCGGCGCGAGGACGCCTGGCGGCGAGGCCCCACCTCCAAAGCCGCGGCCCCCATTGGCTGGCTGCACGCCCGCCCCAAGGCGGAGCGGCGCCATTGGCCCGGCCGGGCGGATGTTCGGCCCCGGAAGAGGCGCCTGACGGTGGGCGGGCGTTGTCCCAGTTCTGCGCTGCGCTTCGGAAGTGCGCAGTTGAATCGCTCACGCGCTGACGGGAGTCTCTGTTCCGGGTCACGCGCAGGATCAGGCTGCCCGAGGACGGAGCGGGAGCGGGAGCGGGAGCGGGAGCGACGTCCGCCGACGGCCCCTGCTCCGGCCCTTCCTTCGGCCACGAGCGCGCTGACCCGTTGAGCCGGCTGGGCCAGAAGCCGTTCCTGTGCACCCGCAGAAATGGCAGACGCGGAGGAAGGCTCTGTCCGCCCGCCGCCCCGGAGCTGGTTCTCGGAGAGGCGGCGCGGTGCTGGTGCGCGCGTCCGACGGCTCCAGGAGCGACCGCAGAAGCTGCCTTCGAGTCTTTTGCAGAACGGGCAGAACCCACAGCAGACCCGCTGGTCCAAGCGGGCCCGCCCCACCGCCACCCTCCTCCCCGTGGACTGCCTGCCGGGACGCTTACGCCGGCACGACTCGGAAACGCTGCTTCGCCCTGGGACGCCTAAAGCCACTCTCGAGCCGCGTTGAGGGGGGGGCTGAGGACGAGCCCTCGGCAGAGCGAGGTTGGACGGAGGGTCTTTGCGCCCCGGCGGGGTGGCCGCGTTAATGGGCTTTCCTCCTGTCCTCGAATTAGCACGTCCGTTTGTGTAAATTGCACTGAGCTTTACTGCACCTCACCCAAGAGGGCGGGCACTGTAGCGGTCCTTGGTTTTTAACGCGGGTCAGTGTCAGGGCAACGGTCGGCAGATTCCCCGCCTCCCCTTCCTTCCACCCAGTGTCATCTACTGGCAAGGAAAGAACCGCCGGTCACTCTCCTGAATTTGGAGTGTGGTTCGGGGGGCTCCTCTCAGAATGGCCAGTCTGATTTTGCTTATTTTTTTGTTGCAGGATTACTGATCATCTTTGGGATTGATAATCCTATGGGGGGAAAAACCAAAGACACAAATACAGCTCAAAACAAAACCACAGCCTCATTCGCTTGAAATGCCCAGTGTACAACGGCTGAAAAAACAAAAGGTTTTCCTGGAACAATTTGTTACTGGGCCTTAATATAATTTTAGTTTTGCTTTTGTATGTTATATAAACTCTAACCAACTATATGATACCAAGATGAGATATAAATCTATGTATGTCAGAGTCAGTTCTGGGAGAGCAGTAACTTTCTTACTCAGGTTTTGATTGAAAAAACTTACTGGAGTGAGCACTAAAAATCTGCAGTAAACAAGGTAGCAGTTGTCTCATTTACAGCTGCAGCTAAAAAGGAAAATAGGTGCAATATTGTAAACTTGGCTTTCACAGTAACATCAACTGTTATTTCATAGTATGTATTTTTATTTACAGAACTTATCTGGGGGATTTGTGAGCTTGCTTTTTAACTACAGCTAACTACATGACACATTAGCAGAGCCATTAATAGCACAGGAACGAAATTGCTATCCAGTAGTATCCTCCCATACTTATGCCCACATTTCCCTAAAAGTCAGAGAAAAGGGCTGTCAAACAGATCTCAAACGCTTTCCAAACTTCATGTCCTAACAAAATGGACAGCTTAGGTAGCCACTCTCTTCTATAAGACTCTTCTATAGTTCCCATCAAGATGGTGTGTCCTGACATTCCTTTGCATCAAAACTGAGGGTCACAGTTTATCCATCATTGCCAACAAATCACACCCCTTGCTGGTCGTCTCACTGTGCTGTTCTGACACCTCAAATTCCCCCATGATGCGATCCAGCTCCTCATTTCGTTGTTGGTCCTGTTTCAAAGAATGTTGCAAGTATTTATGTAAGAACAAAGATGTAGAGAAAATCCAATATTACCCTAATAAGGTATGAACAAAGATCTGTGGATTCAATATATTTCATTTCAAAAAACAGCTTTTAAAAATCAAGCCACAGCATAATTTGCAGGAGTCATCACAGTAAGACTGTATTAAGCTGATACTTAGGAAATTCTTCCTAATATTCAGTCTTAATCTCCTTTAAATTTCAAGCTGCTAAACCTTGTCTGCCCCCCCCCCCCCCATAGCCTTCTATTTACAGTTGTGGTGAGGAATTATGTAGACATAGTATATCTTTGATAATCTCAAGATGTTCTCAGTAAAATATGGGCTTGAAGATACTATTAGATGCATTCACAGTTGGCTGAACGATCATACTCAGAGAGCTCACTATTCTCAACTTCAAACAACAGCTATAGGGTCATCTGTGAGAGAAACTGTAGGAAATCCTGTACTGAGCACTTAAGCTAACCTCTAAGAATCTTTCTAATTCTATGATCGTGTGACATCTCTGCTCTCTGTTCTCTTTTGCCAGCTAGACACAGCTTAACCATTCCTCACAAAATTTGTTTCCAGTCCCCTTTCATCCTAAGAGCTTTCTCTGAATTCACCCTGACTTCCCTGTGTCCTTTTTAAAAGGCAGTGCCCAGAACAGAATCCAGGACTCCCAAGTGTAGTCTAACTTGTGAAGAGTACCATGGGACTACTGTGATCTGGCTGCAACACTCGTGAATTCAGTTCAAGACTGCATTGGCCTTTCTAGCTGTTGCATTGCTTGTTAATGTTCAGTTAGCCAGATGCAGGACCTTATATTTCTCACACATGGATATCCTGTTGCAACTGGTCCAATGTTTAAATCAGTTGAGATAATCTGAATTGCAATTTTGTCTTCAATCACCTAGCTTGATATCTACAAATCTGATAAGCTTCCATTCCATCCCCTAGGTCATTTATAAATGTGTTGAATAGCACTGGGCCATGGATGGAGCCAAATCTGATGCAGAAGCATTTACCAGCCTGTTCTGTGTGTCGTGATTTAAGCAATTGTAAATATACTGGGCAGCAGTGCCATCTAGCCCACATTTATCCATCTCAATCACAAGAAATATTGCAAATATCAGGGGAGACTTTGCCAAATACTGAGACTGAAATGCATTACGTCCACAGCATTTCCTTAGTCTACCAAGGGACTGGTTTGCTACCTTCTTCCAACATCCCAGGATGTAACTTGTCAGGGAATGTGTGTTATGACATCACATAAATTCTTCAACTTATGTACTTGTGTCAGACATCAGAACATACATAAACCCAGGTCATATCTCAATCGTCCTGAGACAAAAACCAGACCTAATGTGTGGCCTCCGGTATGTGTAGGGCTGTTGATGACTTGGGACAGGTCCATGGTTTTTTGCTAGAAAAAGTATTTTAATAGACCTGTAAAAAGGTCCCTGTATACTTTTTGTAAAAAGTGTAGAATAAAAAGTGCAAAGTGTTCACCAGCAAGATGCATATATTGTACTAATATTAATATCACAGACTTTTAGAAAAAAAGAAAATTTGAAACCATTTGGGGGTCGTTTGATTGCCACGAACTCCTGAGCTGCCCTGGACTCGAACATTACTGGATGGCAAGTTGAAATCTCCAAGCACCAACAACTTTGGGGACTCTACTGCCAACCCAGCAACAGAGTCCAGGAGCTCAGACAATGATGACAGTGGGCAGCAGAGAAGGCAGTACATCAGCAGCAATCCCAACTGTTTCCATAACCCCAACTTCAGCCAGAGTACCTCACATTTGGTTATCTGTAGAGTGGATCCCCTGAAAGTCTAAGGATTCATGGATGACAGCAGCCACCCCTCCTCCCCTCCCCCACACGCTCTTGGCTGGTGCAGAACCCAAAACCTTTGAGAGGGAAACACCCTCCTCCAGGCTCAACCATGTCTCAGTAAGACATGCCTGGTCAGTGCCCTCTTCCAAGATAGGTTCATGGATGAGGGCAGCTTTGTTACACACCGACCCGGCATTCTAAAACAACAGCTGAAGTTCAATGAAACCTTCAGCAAGAGAGGTCAGAAGTTTGTTGGACTTCCAAATTCCAACTAAGTTTTCCAGCAGATATCAGGATAGTGGAAGTCTCCCTGCCTTCTTGAAAACTTGGAGAGCTAATTTAGGAAAGCATCACATCCTCTCATTGGTAGGTGGACTTAGTAAACTCCCACAGTAGCATCACTTCTATTTCTCATACCTTTTAATCTGGGCAGCCCCATGTAAAGCACACTGCAGTTCATGGAGAAAGTGGGGGGCTCTCAATGACTGTTATGACTTGTGCTTGGGGACAGTGCTATATTTTGTTGAATGTTATCCACAAGGAACAACCAATAGGGGCTGGCTTGGGATTGCATTTAGGTCCCTGGAAGCTTCTAACTATTATTGTACAGAAAAATTATTTTCAGATTACATCTGCAAATACAGTGGGTTATTTCAGTGGGGTATACAGTATATGTTTTTGCAAGTTTATTAACTGGAACAAAAACATCAAGAGGTATATGAAACTTAAAAGCTTACATATACAAATTGAAGTTGGCCCAGTTAAAAGTAATCCTGTGGTACTCATTTTTCCCCCAAGAATGGACACAACAACAAATGTCTACCTGGTCTGCATGGATGTTGATAACTTGGTAGGATAACTCCTCTGGACGAGTCAGGGCAGCTTGTCTTGAGAGAGAAGAATAAAAATTCATAATAAATACAATTCATTACCTGCTCCCTGTGTATTGAAAGTTAGTTTTTATCACTAACTCACTTCAGGAGTATGGCCTCTGATATTTCAAAGGCCAAGTGCAACTCTGGATAGATGGAAGACCCACCACCATTGCCATTACTATTCAAAACCAAATAACATACTCTTCCTCCTCATCAGTGGTAAAGAGATTCAGACGAAAACCAGCCTCCTTGACAAGGGGCTTCTTGATCTCCAGCCCACCCATCAGCCTGGCTAACAAATTCAGCTCTTCTTTAGCAAGAGGATTGGGAGCAGTGTTCTCCTGCATGGAAAACAATATTTCTGTATGCAGTCATTTAGTCAGATCACAATAGAAGGAAAGAAAAACAAAATCAAAATTAAAATAAATTCTGGAGAATACTCTCTGAACAAATGGCCTCTAGACAGAAAGTCTGTTCCAGTTTAGTAATCTAGGGATTTAGGATATTGATCCTCAAACAAACAAAGAAACAAACAAAATGAAATGTTTCTGAGGCTAAATTAAAGACACTGACCTTAATGCGAGATGCCAAGCTTTTGGTGGCCCCTGACACATCTGTCTCTACAGGTCGGCTGATGCTGTATCTAGAAACACATTGGATATATGTACATAATAGGCATATAGGAAATTTGCTGACAGCCCCAAAATGAAAATCTACAGACCATGGCTTACATGTTTGTTCCCAGTTTAATGACTCTGTCTCCATGAAGGTCAAATGAGCCTTCCCGATACGGAAGAACGTAATTTCCTCCACTGCTGAACTCAATCCTCTGAATTTCATCTCCTTTATTGTTAAAAAGTCTGTAACATTGTAAAGTGTAAATACTGTTGTCTTTTTTCTTACAGAACAGTTGGGAGAGTTTGGGGACTGAGAAATTAACCCATGACCCCAGCCCACTATTCTCCCCCCAAAAACAGCATGCAATATGAAGCTAGAGATCCACCATCCATTTGGGCAGGTGATCAGCACCTGATCCAGCTGGATAGTTAAGGAAAAAGGCAAGACAAAAGATTCACCTGATGAGGCCAGGGATCTCTGTTCCCCAAGGAACTGAACCTGAGGTTGGCAGCACAAAGTGGCCATTGGAATTCTGTACTTTATCTTTTAAGAGAATGGAAACCTATGAAGTAACACCAAGACTTGTCAATAAAACTGCTTCACTTAGAAATCATTTATGCTAAACATTTCCTTTTTACCATTATCACATCACACAGTTCCAGCTCCTGGAAGTAATGTGTAATGTACCTACCCTGATATGTATGTCTTGGAAAAAAATGAGCAGTGTTTGCCGGATAAGCTGAAGTTCCCCAGCAGAGAGTGAGCTATACGTCTAAGGAAGAGAATCAGAACAGACAACATCTGATGAGTTCTAAGAAATTCTTGCCCATTTTAGAGCTAAGTGGACCAAGCATTTCACATAGCCTCTTATCTGTTGATAGATTACTATCATATTCATTTTGGTGATCTATTGCAGGACCCCATTGCTCCCTTTTAAGCCAAAATTCCTAGTTCCAATGATCAAACTGAAAATCTGGATACAGATGCAACATCTTGTTTTATGGGATTTAGAATCAATTAAAAAAAAATTTTTTTTGAATGTTTAAAATATACTTTTAACATGGATATAACTGATAAGAACATGTATTTGAATTAAAAAGGACTTGATGGTCCTTTTTGATCTTTCACTGATGTTGTATCTCCAGATTTACCATCACTGTTCATTCTACTCCATGGCTGTTTAAACTACATTTTACTACTGTATGGCTAATTAAACTATAGTTTATTCAATTGTCCCAGATTTTTGGATGGGCATGAGAGACTGAAACATTAACTGTAAAGTCTGGGTATGCATAACATGCTAGGTTAAAATGGTAGCTGGCTAGTTTGCAGTTCAGGGTGTCATATGAATATAGCTCATGTGCAACTCACTGGTTCCTTTCCAACGTCTTTATTCCCAGAAAGCTAAATCTATTGTTGACAAAACTATAATTCTTTCTGTAATTTACTTTGCCTTTTATACTTTTTTCTGTAACTGTGCACAAATAGGCATCAGTTGAGTGGAAGACAGAACATTGGACATTCATACATCAATGAGCTTCCGAAAGGTAACATCAATTTGGTTCAGAATTTTGGACGATTCATAGACGAAACCCTTAATGGCATCCAGATGGTTGAAAGTAATGAGCAGAAGGTCCTTGGGTCGAGGGCAGAGGAGAACTTGGTACTTGAAAGCCATAGTCATTAAGTCATAAAGCTATAGAATAAGACAAGAGATAGCCAGTTAAGTCACAGAGGCCAGGTTGGGGCAGCAGCATTTATGTAGTTACTTACATTTTGTTAGATCACAATAACTGATTTAACATCTCATTTTAATACAGCCAGCTGGATTTTTCTTGAAGAATACCAATAATCCTGGCTAGCTTTCAGTGCAGTGTTTTTTAAAATGCAGGAAATACACTCTGCAATCAATTCATGCCCAGGACCTAACCTAACCTATATTGCAAATTATTTACATAATGCATATAGTGAAGCTAAAATTTAAAAATATTAAAATTACCAGCACAATATAATAAACAGAAGAAACAGGTAAAAAGAAGCAGGAGGTCAACTGAGAGTCCTCAGTTGGCAAAGCAAATGATTGCTGAAATAAAAATGTCACAGCAGCAAACTTACCAGGTATCATCACATCTGCATTCAGACATGTACCTAAACTTAGATCATATATGTGTGCGTCTGTGTATGCATATTTTATGTAATATAAAGTAAGTAAATAAATATTTTCATGTATATATATGACATTTTATCCACTCACCACATACACAGTTTCTTGAAAGAGAGAAGTATTTTATTGAAGATACACAAGTAAACACAGTAATTAAATATTCAGATGATTTCCCTTAGCAAACCTCTTGGTGGCTAAATATCTGTCAACACTATTGAACAAAAGTGATATAAATGAAAATCCACCAAATGAGGACTGAACATGTGAGTGAGTGCAGCTGAATCTGAGAGTCCAGACTGCCATTTCGGAAGTTTGATGAGGACAGGCTATGGAATGGACAAGACTAGGGAAGGATGCTCGATGTTTCAAGGGCTAAGGAGCTTGTTGGTTAAGAAAGCAGAAAAAGACATGCATATGTGCAGAGTGACACTTCATAAGACTACAAAATATGCTATGAAACCATATTTCATCTTTAGTTGCAGACTAAAGTCTGTAGACACTGATGATGTGATTAAATACATGCACTGAAAATCAGTATTTCAGATATATCCCCACTTCCATTTGTATCTATGTTTCAACTTGTGTGAACTTGATAATAACTTTTCTTGATAAAAACAGGGTTACCTGGATTCATAAGACATCTGGAAAAACAGAAAGGTTTGACCTCACCTTATCCATACTGGGGGCATTCAGTCTCATGATGGAGGCATGAACCAACCGCTCAAATACTGTCCTCAGGGCTTTCCTGGAATAGAGCTCCTGAGGCTTAAACAGCTCATCCATAAACTTTTTATTGAATATGCCCCCAATAATGTCATTCATCACTGAAAAGATAAAATAACCGTAATTGTTAGAAATCAATTGTTTTGGTTTCCCAGGAAAAAAACAGGCAGGTAGCTGAGAAGAAAACGTGCAGAGGCTGCTTTCTCACTTAAACTTGCTTGCCCCCCAGATAATTCCTTTGCAAGGCAGTGCTCTCTTCTAAACACTCCTCAATTCAAGAAGAGGAATGGAGAAGATATTTCCTGATTTCTTGCCAGGGATTTCACTACTGTAGACTGATAACAATGCAGGAGTTGGAAAACATTTTCTTATATTTGAAAATGAGATGCTTGAGACTGCTTCAGTCCTATTTCTGCACCAGATAGTTCCCTCTTCCAATAATTGGAAAGGAAATGTTTTCAAATTCCAAGAGGAATATTTATCAACTAATGGTTGTAACTTGCAACATCATTTTTTGCATTGCAAGCTGCATCAGTTCTGCTTCCTGCAGTCATGAGACATTTTAAAATCCAATGTAATTTACTGTGAAAAATAATTGTATCTCAGTTTTAAGATTCTGCAATTGGTTGGACTGATCTACTCGAACATTAACTATTAGTGGATCCTTTTTTCTTACAAGGTACAGTAGTTATCAATATTTACATGCCCTACTTGCCAGGTGAAATCTTCACAGTGGCATTTGTTAGTATTACTTAAACATTAAATGCTGCTTCCTGTTTCCCCAATAATATGGATCTGCTGGCTATAAAGAACTCTCTCCCCCATAAATTACAAGAAATATTAGTACTGCTACAAGAACCTTGAAGTGACTCAGACTTTGTAACAACTGTGACTGAGTATGGGAGGATCAGACACCAAACAGGTCAGAAATTATCCAACTATCAAGCACTGCATCTTTAGGTCTGAGATTTTTCTAGTCAGAATCAAATTAATTATAGGAGACTTGGCTGTCCTAAAAGCCAGAAGTGTGAGGGTGCTGATGACACCTGAAGTTAAGCAGCATTAATATACTAAGTTTATTATCCAGTACTGTCATTTTTTCTATTTCCATGGTGGAGGGAGGAAAAAATGGAGTTTCCCTCAGGCTCTCCACAACTGTCACAATCTCAGGCTGTGTTCCCACAACACACTTAACCCGCCTGTTGCAAATGTATTGGTTGCATTAGTGCAGCTTACTTTTAAACTGAGTTGTTATGTTATAGCTTCATATGCATGTAAACCTAGCTCCCATGATTCAGTGAAGTGTGCAAAACCAGAAAATGGGTTAAGGGCATTGTATGAACATCCCCACCATGCCTTTTCTATCCGCCACTGTTATTTTTCCTTAGAGTCATTCAACCTGGCATCCAACAGGTGTTGTTAACACAGTGTCTCTAGAGATAGATACACAGCACAATTCCCTCTGGATAAACTCTGAAACAATCCTTATAAAATATCTGTAGTGAAGCTTTCGTCACTATTTCTAAAAGATGTTACAAGTCCTGCTTCTGTGCTGCTTAGACCCCAAGTCAAAAAACCTCTTAGCAGTGCAGTACTGATCCAGCGGAAGGGACCACCTGGGCCCTTTGCATTGTGTTGCTCCACAACAAAATCCATATTCAGAGGGCAGGGGGCTAGGCTAACGCCTTCTTCTTCTTTAACTGAGGTTCCTGAATTGTTCCACAGCCTGTAGCAGAAGCTGCTGCAGCGTGTGCTTGGGAAGTCTGTCCTAAGGCAATGCACCCAAGCAAACTATTACAGGAAGGAATGTTATGCAACTGCTGTACTGTACATTTACCAGACAGAACTGGGAAGTTCTTAGAAATCTGTTGCTCAAGTCTATGCAAGTTAAGCAGTCTTCTCTAAATAAATGATTACCCCCTACTCCTCGTTCACCTGCAGGACTATGGTACAACATATGCAAGCGAATCAGAGGTAAGGTAGCATGCTGGGGTTATAATTGTAGCTGTCACTGACATCCACTGCAAACTACAATGATGCCAAGTGTCACCATTATGTACATGTGTTCCAAACATGTGATGCCACACCTAAGAGGCAGGCAGGCATTTGCGTAATGATGGCACACATGTATTATCATTTACTCCCCAGAGACACTCATGGTTGTAGCCTGCTTTGCACTGCTATCTATTAAATTTATTACACAAACACTTTAATAGAATATGAAAAAATGTGGTGAAGCCATACCAAATGGTATGAAAAGATGTTCAAACAATAAACTTTGGGACAGAGCAGATTTCCCTGTCCTGGTGTCTCTTCAGATGCCTTAGAGTACAAATTTCATCATCCCAAACCTTTGGCCAAGATCTCTGGGGATGATGGAAACTGAACCTACACAACTGGAGGGCACCAGTTTGTGAAGAGCTGGATTAGAAGTAGCAGACTAAGGCAGTTATATGCAAGGACTGGTGCACTGGTTACTAATTCTGCAGCAGAAGCAACTGGTAGTAGGCGCTGGAAACAGACTGGACAAAATCTGTCTATATTTTGCATATGAACAGTCAGACATCATTCATGCAACTCAGAGTATTTCATAGAATTCTAGAGTTGGAAGGTGCCCTTGAGGCCATGTGCTTTACGCAGGGCTACATTTGAAAACAATTTGGAGGAACATAATGGTACATAACGCAGTGACTGGATTACTGGCATGCAAGACTTGCTACTGTACATAATCATAGAAGGTGAGGGTTTGGAAGGGAGCTTGGAGATCGTCTAGTCCAGCTCGCCTGCCCCTGCAAGAGTCCACAACAACAGTATCCCTGACAGATGGCCATCCAGTCTGTGTAAACATCTCTAGCAAAGGAGAGTCTACCATCTTCTAAGGCAGTGTTTCTTAAAACTTTTTTCTCTCAGAATCCTCCCCACTTTTAAAAATTATGGAGGACCCCAAAAGAGCTTTTGTTTGTATGGGTTATATTTATCAATATTTACTGTATTAAAAATTAAAATCAACGCATTTGCTTCTGCTACCGCTTCTCATGTTTGATGGGATGTTAATACTGCATTATTTTTCCACGTAGGCTGCAAATAATTTTGATTTTGTGAACCCGAGAGGGTTTGGGGGAACCCCAGGAGTCCTAGGACCACACTTTAAGAAACACTGCTCAAAGGAAACCTACTCCATTGTTGAACAGCTCTTACCATTACATTTTTTTCCTGATGTCCATCCAAAATTGATTTCCTTGCTATTTAAACTCATTGTTTCTTGTCCTGTTTTCTGGAACAGCTTTGAATACTTCTGCCCTATCTTCTACATGATAGCCCTTCAGGCACTTGAAGACATATCCCAAACCTCCAACCATTCCTTATAAGATTTTCCTTGCAAGCCTTTTACCATTTTGATTGCACTCCCATGAACAAACTCCAGTTTATCAATGTCCTTCCTAAAATACAATGCAGAGAAATGGTCGCAATATTCCAGATGCAACCTGACCAATGCAAAATAGAAAGGAACAATGCCTTTTCTTGATCTTAAGACTATAGTTCTGTTGATGCAGCCTAAGATTGCATTTGCTTTTGGCTTGCATTCAGTTTGTGATCCACCAATGCACTCAGAATCTTTCTTTCTTTACTGCTGTCCAATATGGAGCTCTCATTCTATACTCATACCTTTCAGTTTTCCTACCCAAATGTAGGAAAACTGCCCACAGTATTTGTCCCTGTTGAAATGTATCTTGTTGGTCTGGACCATTCTTCCAGATTGTCAAGACTCTCCTGAATCTTGACATTGTCCTCTAAGGTGTTTACTAGCTCCCCATCTGTTCTAATCCTTCATGCAAGTTACTTTAAGTACATTGAACATCCTGATGCAGATGAACTTAACAAGCCCTGAAGTATACTTGTTGGGCAGGATTACACTTCTAGTTATTTGTAGTATTCCAAGTCCAACTCAAACTGCTGGTTATTATTTATAAAGACATTTATAGTACAGTTACAAGCTGTATCAAATATCACCTTTTGCTGTATTATTCTGACTCTCAGGTCTGGTCATCTAGAAAGGGCCTGTTCAGGGTTTCACCATCTTGGGAGTAAGGGGCTATGGACGAGAAGGCAGTCTTCTCTGTGGCCAACCCTCATGCCTTGGGGCTTATCTGCAGTACTGACATTGTACAAGGCTGAAAATAGTTTCTCCATGTAGACCTTTGAAGTGTAACAGTGACTGGGCTTGCTGCTGTTTCTTCTTTTATGTGTTTATGTTTTGGGGGAGTAAAATCTGTTGAGCAAGGTTATGATGTCTCACTGTGTGAGCCTTTTTAGTTTTGTACTCTGATTCCTGAGTTTGGTGTTATCAGTGGTATAAAAATGCTTTTAATAAATGAATATGTTTTGATAATATGTGGCGTGGTTTGTTCACAGTACTGTACTGCTACAAGCCTTATTTTTATAGACAAAAGAGCACTGTTAAGACAAATATTAACAAACTTTGGAAAAAAAGATATTAACAGATCAATGATTAATGGTCTTAAAGAGTGTGAAGTGATCTTAGGATTGTAAAATAAGATTAATTTAACAAAATATTTTTTCATATTTATTGGACACCTCAGAGAATGTTTGAAAGGGATTAATTGCCAACTTTATTGTGTTGAAAGAGTAAAATGATAGAGGGGATACTTATGCACATGACTGGGTTTGCTTCACTATCATTCCATGTTGGCTTAACTTCCATAAATTTGTTAATATGGTTTGAGAAGAGTAATGTTTAAAGATATCAACATGATTCTGAATTATGTACCAAAAATGAGGACTCTATCAATGTTTTGAAGAACTATGGAACTACAGAATGAAGCATATAGAAAAGATTACTCTTTTATAATGGAAAGATAACATCATTCTAGATTGATATGTATTCACTCTACTTTTGAATTGTTTCCATTTCAGTATAATGGAAAGACTGATCAGTACTACTCTGTGTGGTTAATATTTAATGCTGTGTTTAAAAAGTGAGCTGTTTTCTTTTTTCTGTATTTTTTATATATTTGTCTTTATTTCTACACATTAAAGCAAATCAATAAAACAAAACAAGCAGACCTTGGAATTCCAAATGCCATCTTATTTCTGTCAGTCAGAAGTCAAATTAGAGCAGGAAATCTCACTGGCTAAAAAAGATTTGATTAAATTTAACCTTGATCAAGTATTGTCAAATAACGTGTAGACATTTATAAAACATTACCATGAGTGCAAGACATCAATAGATAATAGAATGTTTATTGCAAAAAGGAAATTAGGTGCTACTGTGAGAATAATGGCAGTAGTTCCTTTTTTTTAATGGCTAACTTAAAATATATTTTCATTCCTGGAATTTTCATGCCTTTTCCTGGAAGTTTAGGCATGAACGCATACTACCACCATCCAACTTTATCCTGGAAAAATGTGCAAGAACCACGGTACTCCGTTCCCAGTGAAAGCAACTCTCATTGAAGCCAATGCAGATTCAAAGGAAAGTTCATTTATTGGAAAGTAGTGCATGGCTCTAGAAGCATAGCTGGAGCTGAGTCCCTCGTGCGCCAAAACTTAGTTTTACCCCACTCCCATTCCACCCCCCTTTCGGTCTTTGAATCTCTCTTGCGCATGTCGAAGATGTTCTCCGGTTCCCACGTTGGTATGGCCTCGGGCATTCCTGAGAGCCAGATAATAGTCCATCTGCGCCTAACGGTTAACCTTCCAACCTTCCCTCCCTTACTTCCCTTCACTGTAATGGCAGAAACGAAGCAAGTGAACTAGCAGTGCAAGTGACTGATTGCGAGGATTCTGACAAAATGTGACCCAATGAGCTCCATAGCTGCATGAAGATTTCAACTTAGCCTCACAACTCTCATCTGACATTTCCCCTACACTGGATTTTCCAGGCATGTTTGACTATAACTGATACCATCTCCAGTCTTTTGCCATGTTGTAGGGGTAGGAGTTGCACTTTATGCACCTGCTGGCCTCCAGATTGAAGAAAGCTGCATGCTTTTTCATCCTATTACTTCTGAAACCTATAATGAAAAGTAGCCACTTTTGTTGTTATGTTTATTTGGAACCATTACTCCTCCTAGGAGCAAGCAACCCTTCACATGTTCCCTTGCTAATACATGGCACCATAATAATTAGTGCCATGAAATAATTTCCAAAGGGACAGGAGCCATCTACTGCAGGAAAACAAAATCTTGTAGGAAGTCAATAATTAATGCACAGAATATGATATAAGTATTCCTGGATGATCTGCATTATCAGACATGGAATAGATTAAAAAGCCAAGCCAGTATCAGCACAGTAGCATTTTTAGGATGTTTGACAATAGGTCAATTTGTCTTGCCTAGTGACAAAATTTAATCTGTCAATTGATCAATACCTTACCTCAAGATGTGTTATTTGAATTAAAGAATTGCCCAAACTGTTCAACAATGATTCCAAGAATTTGTTCTTGGATTTGGCTTGTAATGCATGAAACAGACCATATACTCCATCACCTGAACTCCACAAATTTTTATGATTCAGAGTTACTGCTCTGAAGGGACTTTCTGGCAGCATCCCTCAACATACTACATATACATTATTTGGAATCTCAGTGCAGGCCTTATGCAGGGGCTAAAAATGTTACAGTACCTCGTCTCCTGTCCACATCAGTCCATTCATCTACATGAAGCATAAAACAGAAAAAATGACGGGTCAAGTACTAAGAACACACTGAGAACAAGGCGGAAAAGAGAAAAGAACTGAAAAAGGGATGTACATATTTTACACTGCCACTTAATTTGTTGCACAGCAAAAGACAGCTCTCAAGGATATTTAAAGTGGCAGTGATATAAGTGTTATAAAATGGGATTGTGTCACTTTTCAAGCCCATTTCACACTCTGCAGAAGAACTGCGTTTTCCCAGCATTAAAAGTTCTTGAAAATGAAGGAACAGCTCAACAGCAGCTCAACTTTTATAGGGTCCCATCACAAACAAAATACTTTCATTCACAGGGAACAAAGCTATGCTGAGATATTCTCAGATCCACATGGATGGGCTACTGTGTTGTTCTAGAGCAATTCCATGTTTCTCAACAAGCAAAGTCTACAGAACCAGATTATTTGATTTCACCTGCAGAGCTAGAAAAATGAAGCAGAACCTGGTCAAACCACCAAAAATTATTACTTCATAAATATTACTTTTCAGCCTCTCCACTTCCCATGGAGTTAACCTATTTTGTTCTCAGAGCACCTAGAGATATAAAGAAACAACAGTTTGCCCAGCAGTAAATAAATAAACTAAACTCAAGTATGTTTGGATCCAGGAACCCTGAATTTGAACCTGGTGTGTGAATGTCTTTCTTCTAGACACGTCCACTTGCATTTGAATTGGCTTACTCTCATCTTAGTGTTTTGTTTCTCTATTTTGCCTCTCAGGAGGAGTAATACCTCTTAAAGTGAACCCCGGACATCCTGGTCTCAGAGGCGAAGCAGCCATTCTCCAGGAGCCTAGGAAGCAAGAGCATCCTCAGCCCATGGAGGGGTGTGGCTGCCAGAGGAGGGCAGCTCCAAGGCTGAGAGCATCCTGCTGAAGGGAAGGCGCCTTGGCAGGGAAAGCAGGGCAATGCACCTCGGGCGAGCATCCAGGTCTCCCCCGAGGGGATTCTCCCTGCACTTTCCTCTGCTGCTGATTCCAACCTGGTCCAGAACTGCTGGCTTGCAAGAAACAGAGCTTTAAGTGTGGACTACTGTACAGCACTCTCTGCCTAGTAGGTTTCATCATCCCTGAAGAACAAATACGGTCCATTTTCCACTTTCAGCTGCACACTTTATTACTGTAAATAAATCATGGTTGGGTGGATAGCAGAAAAAGCTTTGCTCTGGAAAATCACCAGAGCGGCTCCGGGGATCCAGTCAGGGAGAACGGCAGCACCCACCGCTGGCCCTCCGGCCCGCTCCCCGAGGCGCTGCGGCTGGGCGGGACTACAGGCTCCACCGCTGGGGACGATGGGGCCTGCACTCCCGGGCCCTCCTCCGGCGGCCTCGTCTCCCCCTCCCGGCGGCCCCCTGACCTTGGCGCGCCTTGTCTCCCGGGATGCTCTGCGCGCGCAGCCGCTGGTCCACGATGTAGAGCATCTCTCCGCCCAGGTTGAGGACGAGCAGCGGCAGCGTCCGCAGCGACATGGCGAGCGGGCCGAAGGACGCACGGCCGGCGCTGCTGAGGCGGCGAGAGGGGCGCCGCGTCGTCGCCAAGGCAACCGCGAAGGAGGCAGCTTCCGGTCGAGGGAGGACCCGGCCCTCGCGCGGCGCCGGGACAGCGTACGATTCCCCGAGGCGCGTTCTCGTGGGCGCATGCGCTCCTGGGCTTGCCGGCGAGTCTGAGACAGCGAGGGGGAAGGGAGGGGAGGAATTGGTGAAAGCCAATCGGCTAGAGCGGGTGGAGCCCGCCTCGCCCCTCCCGTCGCCGCGCGGAACGGCGGAAGCTTCGCTCCGTCGCTCCCGCTCGCTGCCTCTGAAGCTGGAGGCTCCATCGAGGGTCGTCTCACGGAGGCCCGTCAACCTCCCGCGCGCGCCCTGGTGGCCTCCTGCCCCTTCTCAGTCCTGCGAGGGTCGAGAAGGGCAGCGCTCCTTCCCGTCTCCCCTAAGCCCGAGTCGGGCCCGCCCCGCCCCGCCCCACCCCGCCCCGCGCCTGGAGCCGGTGCCTGAGGTGAGGGGCCCGCGTGCCCGAGAGGGGCCTCCGCCTCACGAGCGACCCACCTTGTGTCGCCCTCCGCTCCTCAAGACAGGGAACGGGTGCGCACCTCCCGCGCCATGCGGCAGATCTCGCAGCAGCCGCAGAGGCACATCGACAGCGCGTCCCTCGCGACGGTGCCCTGCAGTGCGCAAGCGCAAGGCAAGGAGCGGGCGTCAGGCGGGTTAGGGTTAGGGTTAGGGTTGGTATTAACCGTGCCTTTAATCCAGCCTCCCCAAATTTCACATATTCTAGCAGTCTTTTTTTTTTCTTTCCTTCCTAGTGTTTTTCCTGCAGGTGCAGGTCCGCTTTCTTCCATTTCAGATCAACTGAATGTCGATCCCTTTGGTCGTGGCGGGACTTGACCACCGGCTCTCACCCAAGCCTGATGTCGTGGGCCGAGAGCGCGACTGGCCGAGAGTCACCCAGCTGGTTTTCGTTCCTGAGGTGGGACTAGAACTCAGTCTCCTGGTTTCCAGCCGGCAGCCTTCACCACCAGCCCAGCGTTTCTCAACCTCAACAACCCGGAAATGCTGCAGTTCAACTTCCAGATCTCCCAGCCGGCATCCTGGCTGGGGAATTCTGGGAGTTGAAGTCTGCGCATCTTGCATTGCTGAAGTCGAGAAACACTGCACTAGATCAAACTGGCTCTCCTACATATTCCAGCGGTATTAGACTGTTATTCTCACTTAGAATGAGCATGATGGGAGTACTACACAACATAGTGAAGTGTGATTTTGGGAGAGTGCTTTAAGGACACTAGTTATTACTTCTCCTCCCCATGTGTGCTGGAACGGAGAGAAAAACACTATTTTAATCCCCATTATCTTGGAGCAGAGCAGAGTACTTGTAGCTTGAACTACAGCCTTTGAAAAAACAATTACCACTGGTTGCTGGATGAATATGTTACGAATGCACTAATTAAAGATCAGCTAAATATTGAACTTGTCTTCCTATCCTTTGCAATAGACCTTGGAATTGTTTAGTAAAATGAACACCAAAAATAATTTTAATTATTTAATTAAAAATAAATTTAATTAATAAATTCAATAATTTTAAAAATAAATTTATTAAAATTAATTTAATAAATTATTAACATTTAATACTTTAAAAATAATTTTAATTAAACAATTAAAAAATAGAGCCAGTTTGGTCTGGTGGTGAAGGCACCAGGCTAGAACCGGTCTCCTGGAGTTCTAGACCTGCCTTAGGCATGAAAGCTGGCTGGGTGACTTTGGGCCAGTCACTCTTCCCCCAACTCGCCTCACAGGGTTGTTGTTGTTGTGGGGAAAATAGGAGGAGGAAAGAGTATTACGTATGTTTGCCACTGAGTTATTTATAAAAATAGTAAAGGTGGGATTAATTTTTTTTTTTAATCTAAATCTAAAAATAGAACAAGTAGCAATAGGAAAAAATCAGTATTGTCTTCCATTCATGACGACTTAGATGTGAAGCTGCAGTGTTTGCTTGTTTCACCATATGTCTTCTCTAATATGGCACAATATTTTGTAATGCCAAGGCTTTATGAACGGAAGGATACCTGCCTGGTGAGACAAAACGTGCACTGCGTCCTCTGTTAGAAATGCAGTTATCAGTAGTGTTGCAAAGTTGAGATAAATTATTTCTGTTTCGTTTTGCCATGGAAAGAACTTGATTCCAGGATTCAAGCAAACTCTGCAGTTTGTGCTCAGTTGTGATAGCGGTAGTATTTTGTAATTTACTTCACTGACAAGTTGCCTCATAGAATTCTTATGAAACATCAATGATTGTCTTGCCAGCAAGACTGGCTGAATGCACCCACTGCACTAAACTGCATGCTTGTATGTATATGGTTTAAGGTAGATGGAGAAACAGCCTATGCCCTGCTGCCTTTTCCCTCAAAACTGAAAATATCCAGGGTAGGCATGAGGGCGAGCAAACTCGTATTACAAGGAATATTTACCTCCTCCTTTTTCATTTTGTGTCTCTGCTGCTGTCCAGCAAAGGTATTTTAGGCAGTTCAAGAGATGAAAGGGACAATCAAGACAGACTATTATTCAAGAAGTCTCTGTGGCAAAGTGTTTGGTTTAAGAACTGACAAGTGCTGCAATAAGCTTTGACAATAAAGCTTTTTTAAAATATAAATTTTACCCCCCCACCATCCTACTTCTCAGAGAAAGATCACCTCCCCTGTGATCTTTAGGTGAAATCTTAACACATTACCGGGATGCCGTAGGACAGCCGCATGTGCGTTCGCAATGCTGTCATGCCACCGGGCACCACTGCCAAGCAACAGTGTTCTCCATATTTGCGTGACACGTAGCAGCTCAGGATTGTTGGGCAGCAAATTCCAACGCAGCCTGCCAAGCAACGTAAACATGCACATGCAAGCAAAGATCAATAGAAGTAGGTAGAAAATGCTGTCCTGAATAGTCCAGACGTGCAACCCTTGTCCCTAAGTCCTCACTTAGCCAAATCCTTCCTGGGCAAGAGAGTGGCTGGGTTAGATGTGTTCCCGTGACATGAGTGACTGAGTCAGCCGCTCCCCAGTTAACTGCTGGCGAAGCATGATAACCAGTGACCCTGTCAGCTGAAAAACAGACTTTTTCTAAGTGTTCCCAGACTTAAGGAATGGAGGCTGTCACATCCTCTTCTTTTTTGCTCCCTCAGACAAAAAGAAATCCCAATACAATAAAAACTGTAGTGGATTAGATGATGGTAACATGGGGGGGGGGGGGCTTTTTGCACCCTTTTCATACACCTCTATGTGGCTCTGGAGGGTAAAAGCCCTGTGTTTGCAGGGCTGTTTTAGGATGTCTTGGACTCCAAAGTACCTGGTAACAAGAGTTTGTTATCCTCTTTGTTTAACATTGACTGTGCAGAATTAATTTAGCCCTGAGCTACATTTCAAGCTAAAATTAATCCTCTGTGGGTTTAGTTGATTGGGTTAAGCATTGACCCCATAATTAGTTAAGTGCATGATGAGGATGGAATCTGTCTATGCATTCACACTTCTTCATAAATTAATCCATGTGCCATTTCCTTGAAATTTGGGGCAGAACATCTGTCTTTTTAAAAAAAAGTTATTTCTGGAAACTAAATGAAGGGATTAGTGCAAGCACTAAGCAAAGAAACGACCGACCTTCAAGGGTCAGTTTGTTGTAGAGGTGAAAGTACTAAACTCAGACCAGGAAAATTCAAGTTCAAGTCCCACTCAACCACAGAATCTCAATGGTGATTTTGGGCCAGCTGTTCTTGCTCAGTCCTACCTATCCCAGAGCCGTTGTAGTGGAAAAATGGAGATGTCTGCTCTATATGTCACCATGAACTCCTAGAAGGTGAGCTATATATCCAACAAATCATTCATGCCTGCTTTTTGCTTTGGATCCAAAGACCCAGACACTATCTCTGCATGTGTAATGGCATGCTTCTCCCCAAACACTTCCCCTACTACAAGATTACAGCAAGATACTTTTAAAATCAAGGCGGTAATTCAAACCAGTTGTCTGAGGACATTCAGCTGTCCAAAGGAAGAATCAGTGGAGATGAGCTGGTGTCGACATTTAAAACTAAAATATTGTTGTTTGCTACTGCTTGAAGAATTCACCCAACTTCTGACAAAGTCCTGACCTCAAAAGCCAGATTTCTACACAATTCCTTATATTTCCAAGAAACCTTAGAGAGAATCCTATATCTACAGCTCCTTGACATAAGACTTAAACAGCATGACCTCAGTCAGCCTTGACAGCCAGAAACACACTCCTCCACTGATGTCCTCCAAGTAGGAAAGTTCCACTTCCTTAGCCACCTTGGCCATACTGGCTGGAAAGGATGGGATTTAGTATCAACCTGTGTTGAAAGCATCAGGTTGGTAAGTCCACTTAAATGTCACAAGCTGGAACCGACCTGGAAATCCATAGTCTTATTTTAGGAAGAACAAGGTCAAAAAGGGTCTCGTTCCTCCCTTCTCAGCTGGCTACTCCCCACAGGTATTGGAACCAGAGATCTACTTACACATGGGACGGTCCAAACAGCAATCATACCTCCCAGTGGTCCAGCTGCCTTCTGAGGACTGGGTTACTGGGGAGATAGTTGGCTGGCAAATCACTGGCTGGGACATTGGCAAAGGCAAATCACTGGCTGGGACCTGGGCAGCTCAGAACTGCTTCTGAAGAGCCACCAAGTGCCTGTAGCAACTGGGCAAGCAGGGATATAAAAGCTCCTTTGCACACTTCTTTGTGGTATCCTGCAGGCTGGGTGAGATGCCACAGGAAGCAGCAAGAAGTGGGATGGAGTAACGCAAGGCCTTGTGAAACAAGCAGCTTTCTACGCATCACACCAAACAACTGAAAAAACTGTCCTAAGTGGCTTTTGCCTGGTATGTAGAGTCAGAATATTAGATCATCAGCAGTGCTTCAGCTTGCAGGAAAATGAAGGTCAGATTTTAAGGTGGAGAGTAGCTCTTGCCATTCCAGATTGTGAATCAGAACTCTGGTGAGGATTGCAAAAAGGTGCTCTCTCAGAGGATGCTTGTGGTCCTGGAGTCCCAGGTTGCCCTTCCCTGATAGCTCAATTGACAAAACATACCGTGCAGCAGAGCACAAGTGTCTTCCCCCACACTGCAGGTCATGTCATACTCTGCTAACCTCTGGGAAAACTGATGTAGGGGGGAAAACTGCATTCCCAGACCTTTCTACATCCCAGGAACCTTCCACCTTATTCCCCTCTCACAACATGGTCCCATTCAGATGTGTTCAGAATAGCCACAACACATCTTCATGGCACAAAGTTGGGGAAGCCAGAAGTCCTAACAGGGTATACAGTAGGACTCGAGCATTTCCGGGTATTTTTCTTTTTCTCTTAATTACACGTTACTGTTTATTGAAAACAGGAAGCAGGTTTTGTGAAATAAAACCTGAGATATATAGTAGATGCTTTGCAATAAAAAGAGCCTTAGTTCTGCTCCTATTTCTTAGGCTGCATTCATCCAAAGGCACACAGTCTTTCAGTATTTTTATTTGGACTACTCAGGAAAAACAATCTATAAGCTTCAGTCAGGAATAAACTCCCAAGTTCTGCCAAAACAATTAAGTCAGGGTCTCTGCTTCAGTTTCTAAAAAAGAAACTGAGGCACTCTGAGAAGGAAAAGAGGGAAATAAGCCCCATTTTGCATTGGTCACAAGGCAAAGGGTTCATGTGCCGCTGGACTTTCTCCTGCTGGTGGTTACATGGCTGAAACAGGAACAGGACAGTGAATAATCCAACGTGATGAATCTCCCTCCTCAGACTCTGAGAATGCTAGAACAATAACACATCTAACATCCCTACTACAGCCTCAAACGTATACATGAAGTAAAAAAAAAGAGGATGTGTGCATATTTGCACATATACACATACAAAGGGCAAGTTGGTGTTCAATGATTTATTGTCTTTAGGATTTGTTCCTCAGTTTGAGCTTCTCCTCCCATCAACAGAAGTTTTGTTCTGCTCAGACTGGGGTCTTCCCCTTTGGCTGAGCCTGCTCCTTTGCTCCTTCACGTTGCTTTTCTATCTGCTTCAATCTTTCCAAAGCTCTTAGCTTCTGCTTCTCCTTGTAGACCTGAATATTAATGGGAACAGGAGATTTAATTGGCTATTTAGCAGCCCAAATGTCCTGTCATCATGGGGAAATAAGCAGCTTCTGCCTCCACTGCCACCACAGGTGGAATGTCGCCATTCCTCTGGCTGCAACTACCATGATGAGATGGTACAGACTAAGTCATAACACAGTTTGCCCAATTTTATCCCAGTGTTAAGTGTAAATCCAGATGATAATGGTTAGAGCAGTAAGCCATGGCTCAGTGAAGTCTGTGAACCTAGTCATGCTATTTTCTGTTAAACACCAAGCAGTGCAAGCCCCCTACCCACAAGCTGTCCACTGCTGCTGAAGATGTGTTTCTCCACTTAGCCCCACTGGTTATGCCCCACTGGTTATGCTTTCCTCCTCTGACATGCTACCAGCTTACCCATCCACTCTGGCATTGGGGACAGAAATGCTGTTCGCTTACTGGACAGGATACTTGTGAAATGTGGCCTTCCAAGCCTGTTTCCCTGTCTGCAACCTTTGCAGAAGAGCAGAACATGCATATCCCAAGCAAAGTTCTCTGATACAGAAGCTGCAGTTGCCCAGTCCCAAGCTGCTCCCTTAGGCCATACTTGGCCAGCCATCCTTAACCTACCCTGGCGTGAAGTTCCTTCTTGACAGCCATGCGCCGTGTGATTTTCCGCCGGTATTGTGGAGGAGGCGAATACTCAATTTCCAGCTGCTTGCACGTGTTCTCAAAGATATCATAGTGGTTATTACGTAGATATTTCAGCAACACGTTCCGCCGGTCAATGGCTATCATCATATGGCAAAGGTTAACTTTGTCCTAGAACGTTATAGTCTCTTCAGTGAACTACCCATGGATCCAAGTCTTTTAATTGTTTAACTTTCTGGTTATTAATTTACTGACAAAATTGAAATAAACTTGCAAGTTTATGAAAAATTATGAAAGTCAGCAACAACAAGCAGCTGCTAGTGTGCTAGAAGGAAAGGATTTTATTGTGTTGGGAAATATGGAATATTATTTATTACACAATGATATCTGAGAAACAAAGCAGTATCAAAAAAATATTTTTGTGCTTCTCAGAAATGGATCTACTGCACGTATTGTCTAGATGATGGTATGCAGGCAACAGGATATAGGGAGTCCCCAGTTTAAGAACGAGTTTCGTTCCCAAGGTCTGTCCTTAAGTCAAATTAGTATGTAAGCCAGAACAGTATTATTGTATAATACTGTATAATTAGTACTGTGTAATGAACTCGAACCATTGTGTATTTAACTCAAATTTTGCTACAATAGGCTCCGTTCTTAACTATGGGTTGTCCGTAAATGGGCGTTCTTAATGCGGGGGCTTCTTTAGAAAAGACCCTGATGCTGGGAAAGATGGAAGGCAAAAGGAGAAGAGGACGGCAGAGGATGAGATGGCTAGATAGCATCACTGAAGCAATGAGCATGAAATTGAGCAAACTCAGGGAGGCAGTGAAAGATAGGAAGGCCTGGCGCAATATGGTTCATGGGGTCACGAAGAGTCGGACACGACTTAACGACTGAACAACAACAAAACGCGGGGGCTACCTGTAGTGGCTAATCTGAAGTCTCTAGATTAGAAATCCTACCTTGCATAGAATAGTGTGAGCATGCTAGGGAGTAAAACTGGGCTTTGATTGTGCTTGTGGCATCCTGGACATAATATGCCAGAACTGACCGGCAGTTAGCAGGGAATGCTATATGTGGCACAGGAACAACTAAGGCTGGTAACCTGAACTCCATCTTCTCTTATCTCACTGTAAAGCATATGTACATATGGAAAATAAATACTGCATGTATTGTCTAGATGATTAAAAGCATGACTGGCTGGATTGTTTGTGAAGAAAGACTGAGAGAATTAGTGAGTGATATACAAGAGTGATCAAAAGTTCTGAATGTGACAACAATTAGTTTTTGGTAGTGTCAAGAGTGAATTTTGGAGAAAAATTGATATGGAAGAAAAAAAACAAAAGAAATCAGAGTGAAAGAAGAACTGCAGGGAAAAAAAGTCTGAATCCTGTATAAAATAATATTAGAAAACAGATTACTCTCACAACAGAATGAATGGAAAGAGGATACAGAAGCTGCTTGAAACCGAGTGAACAGAATAATCTTACAGAATTCCATACAAGTGGTCTAGTTACATTAACAAAATCTATGAAAAAGGACACTTAGTGACATGATGAAATGAAAATAGGCTATAGATGAGAGAGAATGCCAGTTATAAAAAATGAGGATGAGTGAAAGAGACTGCATAATGTGTGTAGAGAAAAAGATAGCTGCTAAAAATGTGGTCTATGAGTGTAAAGAGTGACTGACGAGAAGAAGCAATGAACATGCAGAGCGATTTTGATGGGAATTTCTTTTAAACTTTTAAATTTCTTTTAAACCTTAATTTTTTTTTAAAAAACATTTTTAAACAACGGAGCTCCAGTAGAGTGAATAGGATTAAAAATAAAAGTGATAACTGATTTGGGATGAAACTGAAGTGAGGAAATGGTGGAGGAATATTTTCAAGGTCTGTATGGTGATAGTGATGAAAGAATGGAACAGAAAAAAAAATAGCGTCCAAGGGAAAAAATAGATGAATGTTGATGTCATAAATAATGTGAGAATTCTGAAAAATAGTAAGGCTGTAACCATGTAAATAGTGTAACTGCAGAAACATTCAAATACTGTATGGGTGTGGTTTGCTTATGGAGTAGCTGTGTGACAAATTTAACTGGGTGAAGACTGTGCCTGAGGACTGGAAGAATGCTATTGTCCTCCTATACAAATGGAAATGTAGCAAGACTGAATGCAATTAATGCAAGGAAATTTGTTTATTTAGTATGCCTGAAAAAGTACTTAGCACAATTCTGACTAAAAGGGTACAAGAGATAATGAGAAACGTAGGGTGGTTATGCCAGGCAGGGTATATGCAGACATTTAGAGAAATGTACGCATGTGAGAAAGTTTATTGCATGCTTGTTGATTCAGAGAAGGCATAAGATAAAGTGAACAGGCTTGAATTATGGAAAATGTTATACGAATACGGAGTGGAAGGTAGGTTGCTGAATGTGATAAGAGCAATATGTGATGGAAGTAAAGCTTGCCTGAGGAAAAAAATGGAAGGTTTATTCAGTGGTTCAACATTGAATAGAGAGTCAGGCAAGGATGGGGGATATTCCCTTGACTGTTTGATGCATTTATGGGTAAATGTGTAAGGAATTATGGTGCCATCAGAGGTGCGCTGTGTGGGAATGGGAACATACATGAACTTTTGCATGCAGATGATACTGTATTTTTGGCTGAGAATGGAAAAACTTGCAGGAAATGTTAGACTGTAGGATCTAATAATTAAGGTATCAAACACCTAGTTGTATCTGACAAGGGAAACTGGGTGAATGACTGCAAGTTGTATTTAAATGGCAAAAAACTAGAGCAATTTGTGTACCTAAGGATGGAAGGATGGAGAAAATTTAAGAAGTACCGGTGGAGAGGTAATGGGTAGCATGTGACGTTTTTAAGGAAGGAATGCTGAAAGAAGCAAGGTGAGAGTTTGCAAGTATTTTTCTGCCTGTTTTGTTATTAGGAAATGAGAGCTAGGCGAGTCAGGAGAAACATAAGAAACTGAATGTAGTTGAAATGGGATATTAAGAAGTATATAGTACAGTACAGTATCAAGAATAAAAGGATGATGAACGAATGTGGACTGAATGCAAAAGTGAGTGACCAGTAGAAAAGCTGCATACTTGGGTGGCTTGATCACATACAATAGACAGAATGAAGGAAGACTGGATTGCAAAAAGGGAGCAGGCCATTCCTGGGAACTCGGGACCCATGTCTCACACCGGTTCCACGTTCCAGCTCCTTGATCTCAGCCTCGGTACTCTGTCCGCAGATGTTCAGCAGCCCTGGCTTCAAGCTGCTGCTACTGAACACCAGGTCGGTTGCAGTAAGGCTTCCCTCACTCACGATTTAATCATTGAGGAGAGGGCCGACCTGGCATGCATTACCGAAACCTGGCCGGGTCCAGAAGGGAGGGGGTAGCCCGCTCTGAGCTATGCCCAGTGGGGTTTCGGGTGTGGCGTTAGCTGAGACTCTGGGGTAGGGGTGGAGGTGTGGCGACTGTCATCCGGGAATCCCCTACAGCTTTCAGGAGCGCTGCCCCACAGGTCCCCGGATGTGAGACTCTATCCCTTAGGCTGGGCTCTAGGGATCAGTTGGGATTGTTGCTGTTGGAGCAGCCTCCCTGCCTGAGCTCCTTGACTCCATCTCGGGGTTGGGGTTGGCAGTGGAGGTCCCCAGACTCAGGTTCTGGGGGACTCAATCTGCCTTCTCTCAGAGTGGGGTCTGAGGTGGCTCGGGAGTTCATGGCCATGGGCCTATCCCAGGTCATCCAGAGCCCGACATGGGATAGTAGTCAGACTCCGGATTTGGTGTTCCTGTCGGAGCAGCGGCCATGTGGTCTGAAACTGGGGGGGCTTTTGTGTCTCCCTTGTCACGGTCAGATCACGCCCTGATTTCCATAGGATTCTCCGGTGCCACTATCCACTGCAGGGAGGCTGGACCCGTTGGACTGCTCCACCCCCGGTGACTGATGGGCCTGGAGGGGCTCCAGAGGGAGCTGGGGGTTCCTTCTGCTGGTGTGCTGCACGGTCCATCTGAAGCCTTGGCTGTCACTTGGAATAAGGGGGCAGTTGAGGCCTTGGGTCGGATCGCACCCATGCGACCTCTCCCCTCCAGTGGATTCCGTCACTCCCCGTGGTTTACAGAGGAATGAGGAAGATGAAATGAGAGATGTTTAGAGTGTCGCTCGACTAGACACCTACTATGTGGGGTGCTGCAGGGTTCAGTGCTCTCCCCTCTCCTATTTAATATCTACAGGAGACCGCTGGGTGAGCTCATCCTTCGCCACAGAGTGATGTATCATCACTATGCCGATGATACCCAACTATACATCTCTGCCCCTGGCAAAGTAAGTGATGCTGTGGACGCCTTATCTGGGTGTCTGGAGGCTGTGAGGGTCTGGATGGGGAACAACAGGCTTCAGCTGCACCCTGGCGAGACTAAGTGGCTTTGGGTTCAGGATCCTGCCGGTTCTGAGACAATTCCATCTTTGGTGCTGGATGGGGTGGCACTGTCCCAGACTGACCCGGTGCGCAATTTGGGGTCCTCCTAGACTCATGACTCTTGCTCAAAGAGCAGGTGGCAGTTGTGGCTAGAAGGGCCTTCACACAACTCCATGTTATGTGCCAATAGCACCTGTTCCTGGGTCGGGAGGCTCTGCTCAGTCACTCATGCCCTAGTCACCTCCAGACTGGACTACTGTAATGTGCTCTATGTGGGGCTGCCCTTGAACAGTATCCAGAAGCTTCAACTGGTGCAGAATGAAGCAGTGTGGGCAGTTATGTGTGCTCCTAGAAGAGCACATATTACGACTCTGCTTTGCGAGTTGCACTGGCTGCTGGTTTGCTTCTGGGTCTAATTCAAGGTGCTGTTTTTGACCTTTAAAGCCCTTCATGGCATGGGGCTGGGTTATTTGAGGGATCGCCCCTCCCCGATTACATTAGCTGATCCCATTAGATCTGGCAGGGAAGGTATGCTACATGTTCCATCGACTTGCACCTGGTGGGTCCCAGGAGGTGGGCCTTCTCTGCTGTGGCTCCCTCCTTGTGGAACATTCTCCCCCCGAAGTCAGGCTCGCCCCTTCCCTGCTGTCGTTTAGGAAGTCTCTCAAGACCTGGTTATGTCATCAGGCCTGGGGGTCTTTGGGAACTGGAGACATTCTTAGATGGTCCCACTGTAAATGATATTCTGCTCTCTCCATGGGGTTTGTATATTTTAAAATCTAATTTTAAAAAAAATTGTGATGTTTTATTTTAATAATCTTTTATCTTTCTATAATGCCTGTTTTTAATTGTTGTACGCCACCTAGACTTGCTTTGTATGAGATGGGCAGCTATATAAATGTGGTAGGTAGGTAGGTAGGTAGATAGAATATATATGAAGGAAGAGTGAATGGGTTGAGAGAAAAGGGAGGACTGAGCAAGTCATGGCTGGATGGAGTTTATGAAATCCTTAGAAAAGAAAAGCTCAGAAATTTAACAATGAAAAGACAATGTACAAAATGGTGGATGGACATGATGGAAGCAAGGATGGTTTGCAAGGATAGAACGAAGTGGTGAGATATAGCAATTAGTGTTGGCATAAAGTAGTTTTAGCTTTCCCCCCTTCTCTCATGCATCCGGGTCTCTTAAATAATGTCATCTTACTCCACAAGAAAAGAATAGTGTGATGGGTATGCATATATGCTTAATTTTGCAAGGTTCATTTGAAGAGCAATACTGATACCACTTTACAGTACATCTGAAGTTACCTGCATCCAACAATAAGGACTGCCCAGAAATCCAATTCCTGCCATCTGCTGACTTAGGAGACACAGTTTATAAAGGTTACACAACAAACAATCAAATGCAGATTAAATGTTTTGAAAACTAATACCTTGGGGTGATTATGCAGATGTTCTTTGAGAGTGCGGATCATGGCTGTCAAGTAGGCAACTAGAACATTAAGAAAAAAAGGTTAGAAAAGCTCCCTGTTACATTATCTCCTCCCATTTTAAAAAGTACACATGAACATTAGCAGCCGGACACACTTTTAGTTGTGAACACCTTAAGAGGCGGGGTTTCTTCTTGGTGAAAGGGAGCTCAGGGTTATACATGGGAAACTCCAGGGACAGCTCCCTGTTGTTTTCTGGGCCTTGCTGGAAGAAGGCAGAGTGAGTTTGGAGGCAGAGGTATGAAAACAGGAAGTAGGACCACTTCATGCATTCAGCTGAATAATCAGCTCCACTGGGCATCTTCTCTCTCTCAATTGTTTCTAGTCCAGCACTATATTCTTTTAAGAACTCTTTGTCCTCTTCCTTCCCTCATTCCTTTTCCTTTTATCTTGCATTTTTTGACACGAAAAGCCTGTAGCCAGGTATTTGTATATTTATTACTGATCTTATTTTTAAAATTTATTATTAGATATCCCTTTATTTTGTACAACGCAAGATGGTGCATGTAATGCTCCTACCTCCTATTTTCCCTAAAACAACAACCTTGTGAGGTGGGCTGGGCTGAGAGAGAGGACCATCCCAAAATCACCCAGCTGGCTTCCATGCCTAAGGGAGGACTTGTGACCTCCTAGCACCTTAACCACTATATCAAACTGGCTGTCTTATATAAGCCATCAGGAAACTGTTTTGGCTGAAGTTGAAAATAAACACTTTAAATAATCAATTATTCTTAGAGGCATAAATGGCTGGCTACAGAAGATAAATATCCTCCATCTCCTTTGACTTACTCTTTCACAGATCTGTGAGTCAGGCACAACTTCTTTTCTTTGCCAAAGGCCAAGGGAGAAAGGGAAAGCAGCAATTTATCTACCCTTGGGTAATTGTTGAAATTACCATTGGATATAACTTGGGTTTCCTTGAGAGGAGGAGGAGGACCAAGCATTCATCTTGGATGTCCTTAGCATGCCAAATTCCTGCCAGGGTGGCACAGGACCACAAAGGTAAACAAAGAAACTGACCCCCTCCCAAACAAACTGATTTTAAAAGGAGTAAGAACTGATAATATGAGTCATGTCTCCCACTCAAAGAGCAAATGTCAAAGAAAGCTTTTTCAAGACAAGATCTCATTGGATAGTGACTTTATGCAATGCTATCATTTGTGCAGCACTATTTAGTTGAAGTTTGGCTTCCACGAGTCTTCTTTCGATAGCTCCACTTCCTGCTGTACCCTGGGTTTATTACCTCACTGGGATGTTGACACCCTATACCGAAACAGCAGGAAACAGACTCACTTTTTCACTGTGCACCAGGCTATCCACTGGGGAGCCTGCCATCTCACTGGGTCGTGGGCTCCGCTGTCCAACTCCTCTTCCCTTAGGAAGTCTTTCCTAGTAATTCAACCAGAATTTGCCTTTCTTTAACTTAAATCTATTATTTAATGAATAAGTTCTTTCTTTATTGAATGTACGGTCAAATACCAAAGAGCACTCTAGAGTCACAGAACAAGTCTTGACCTCCTGGGTGACATCCTTTCGGGTATGTTAATGGGCTGTAAAAGCATCCTTGAGGAGCAGGAGGAAGAATGGCAACCAAGGCAACCGTCAGACAAAAGAAATTTGAGTCTGAGACAGAGCTGTCACCTGAGAAAGCATCTCAGATAAGACTGCTTAGTTTTCATGAAGGTAAGGGGGAGAGTGCATTTACACTTGCAAGATTCTGTAACCTTATAATAAAAGCAGTATTAGTGTTCATAACTTTGGTTTCCTAGTCTGGTCTACCTCAAAAGGCTGAGAATATGTGAAGGTACTACCCTATCCCTTAACTATCTTTTAATCTGTCTTCACAGGATTAAGTTTCTATCCCCTAATCATTCTTGTTGCCCTTCTCTGAACCTGGAGGTTTCTTTCAATCTTTACAAAAGTGTGATGCCTGGAAAGATGCCCAGTGCTCAAGGTGGAGTCTGAAGACGTGCAACTAAAGCAGAACACATTGGAACTATTATTTCTTATGATCTGGAAACTGTATTTTTATCGATGCTGCCTAAACTGAATGTTTTTCTTTTTATGGCCACAAACTGACTCATTTAGGTTATGGTCAACTGCAACTGCAGAGTATTTTTCACATGCAGTTACTGCCAAATCCACTGTCTCCCATTCTATTCCTATGCATCTGAGGTCTATTTCCTGAAAGAAAAGTTTGCATTTGTTTCTGTTTTAATGCAAACATATGTTCTAAACCTGTTTCTCTAACATATCAAGATTGTTTTCAGTTTTGTTTCTATCTGAGAACATTAGTTATCCAATCCAATTTTGGGTGCCCTGCAAATTTAGTAAGCATCATCATCCATGTAACTGATAAAAAATGACAATGATTACAAGGCTAGGACCAAAACCTGCAGCACTCCACTTTACCTCTCTCCACAGGAATGAGGAACCACAAATGAACCCTCTTTAAGAACAATTTTCAAGTCAAATTTCTAGCCACTTCACTGTTATGCCAGCAAGCCCCTATTTTAGGATGTGAGGGCCATCGGGCAGTGACACTGGTCACCAATGACTGCCAGGGTTGATTCTGGCTGGCTAAGCAGCCCTCCCTCCCTGCTTCACGTGCTTTCCTCCTGCAGATGGGTGTTTGGTGGAAGAGGATGCCCATCCCAGATTGGAGTGGGACATTCTGTGGTCAAACTCCCCTGCTATAGAACTTCCAAGCAACTTCGAGACCCACTGGTAAACTCCTACTTTATTAATCTGAATGACACAGGAATTTTTGTCAAACATGTTGCTGTAATCAAAAGCATTTCTACCACTAAGGAATGTTAATCAAAAACTGATATGACATCAGCTTGGCAATATCTGCCACATATGTGTTTTTTATTCATGCACTCAAGGTGTATACACAGCACAAATTTTTCACTACAATAACCATGTGTAGGAGGTTGGGCTGAAAGAGAGTGGCTGTTCCATGAGCTTCCATGGTTGAGGGTGGGCCAATCCAACACTTTAACCCATATACTGGGTATGTTATGTATGACTGACTGACTTACTAATATGAATTTAATAGCCACCCAACTCCATACTCTTAGCTTGTCCATACTGACTACTGGCAACTAGTGCATTGTTTTCAAGGCATTTATAGCTCATGACTTTATAATTTTATTCAAATCTTGTACATCCTGAACTTAGAGGCCATTAAGAAAACATACACATTCTTATTGGTCCATACAAAACAACAGGACCCAATTACCCTGACAGAAATATGATGGTGGGGATATAGAAAGAAGGCATATAAAAGACATCCTTTTATATGGGATGAGTCAACTTCCAGATGTGTGCAGCAATACTGTATGTGTGTATTTCACACCTCCTTTTTCTATCCTACTGAGTACATCCACAACCAAATACAGCTACTGCAGTGGAGATTTCCTCCTTCTGTTTGACCAATTTCTGAGAACAGAAAGAACCTGAAAATCAAAATTCTCCGGATCCTCACTATGCCCTTCCAAAGCACAACGGGGGAATGCCAATGGCCTCCCTGGCAGCCATGGAGATAAGGGGTGGGGGCGGAGGGATAACCTGTGCCACATCACTGCCTACCTTGAACCTCTGCAGAGCCACAGTCATTTGGGCTCCTGCGGACTTTGTCTGCCAGCTGCTCCTTCTTCATTTTCACTTTTTCCCTCTGCAGGCACAAGCAGACATTGGTGATACTTGGACAGTAGAACTCAACAGTCAAAAAACTGCAGGTGCAGTTAGTTGTACATTTCAGATAGTTTTCCAGCATACAGGTGAAACTCGAAAAATTAGAATATCGTGCAAATGTTCATTTATGTCAGTATGGCAACTCAAAAGGTGAAACCAATATACGAGATAGACGCATTACATGCAAAGCGAGATATGTCAAGCCTTACTTTGGTATAATTGTGATGATTATGGCGAACAGCTTATGAAAACCCCAAATTCACAATCTCAGAAAATTAGAATATTACATGACATCAATAACACAAGGATTGGAAATAGAACAATATGGGACCTCTGCAAAGTATAAGCATGCATATGTACTCAGTACTTGGTTTGGGCCCCTTTTGCAGCAATGACTGCCGCAATGCGGCGTGGCATGGATGCTATCAGCCTGTGGCACTGCTGAGGTGTTATGGAAGACCAGGATGCTTCAATAGCGGCCTTCAGCTCCGCTGCATTGTTCGGTCTCATGCCCCTCATCTTTCTCTCGGCAATGCCCCATAGATTCTCTATGGGGTTCAGGTCAGGCGAGTTTGCTGGCCAATCAAGCACAGTAATCCCATGGTCATTGAACCAGGTTTTGGTACTTTTGGCAGTGTGGGCAGGTGCCAAGTCCTGCTGGAAAATGAAGTCAGCATCCCCATAAAGCTCGTCTGCGGAAGGAAACATGAAGTGCTCCAAAATCTCCTGGTAGACGGCTGCGTTGACCCTGGACTTAATGAAGCACAGTGGACCAACACCAGCAGATAACATGGCTCCCCAAATCAACACAGACTGTGGAAACTTCACACTGGACTTCAAGCATCGTGCATTGTGTGCCTCTCCATTCTTCCTCCAGACTCTGGGTCCTTGGTTCCCAAATGAGATGCAAAAGTTGCTCTCATCAGAAAAGAGGGCTTTGGACCACTGGGCAACAGACCAGTTCTTTTTTTCTGTAGCCCAGGTAAGACGCTTCTGACGTTGTTTGTTGTTCAGGAGCGGCTCGACCAGAGGAATACGACATTTGAAGCCCATGTCCGGGATCCGTCTGTGTGTGGTGGCTCTTGATGCACTAACTCCAGCCTCAGTCCACTCCTTGTGAAAGTCCCCAACACTTTTGAATGGCCTTTTCCTGACAATCCTCTCCAGGCTGCGGTCATCCCTGCTGCTTGTGCACATTTTTCTACCACACTTTTCCCTTCCACATAACCTTCTATTGATGTGCTTTGATACAGCACTTTGGGAACATCCAACTTCTTTTGCAATTACCTTTTGGGGCTTTCCCTCCTTATGGAGGGTGTCAATGATGGTTTTCTGCACAACTGTCAGGTCAGCAGTCTTTCCCATGCTTGTGATTCCTGCTGAACCAGCCTGAGAGACCATTTAAAGGCTCAGGAACCCTTTGCAGGTGTTATGGATTCATTAGCTGATTAGAGTGGGACACTTTGAGCCTAGAATATTGAACCTTTTCACACTATTCTAATTTTCTGAGATTGTGAATTTGGGGTTTTCATAAGCTGTACGCCATAATCATCACAATTATACCAAAGTAAGGCTTGACATATCTCGTTTTGCATGTAATGCGTCTATCTCGTATATTGGTTTCACCTTTTGAGTTGCCATACTGACATAAATGAACATTTGCACGATATTCTAAATTTTTCGAGTTTCATCTGTATACTGTATATTAGTGCTGCTCCATCTAGGCTGGAGATGAAAATCCTGAGGGAAAGGGACTCAGAAAATTACTTGTATACTGTAGAAAAGAATGGGAATTTTGCTGTCATAGAACCCATAATTATTATGATGTAGGGGTTGTTCACACTTAACCAAATCAGTTACATTTTGAATTATGCAAACTCAGAAATAGGTTGATCTGGTGACCTGATTAAGTAAGTTCTGCAAACACAGTCATGGAAGAACACTGGTTCATAAACTTCATGGCTGTTGGAGTACAGCTAGTCCTTGGGCTTTGACAGCAATTGGGACCAGGAACTCCATTGCTAAGCAACGATCATAAAGCATGATGTCACATGACTACATTGCTTAGCGACAGCAATTCCAGCAGTCCTTGTTGCTGTTGCTAAATGAGGACAGTGCAGGTCATTAAGCAAGGACCTCACGTGATCGCAACTTCCAACTTCCTGCCGGCTTCCCCACTGACTTTGTTTGTGGGAAGCTAGCCGGGAACATTGGAAATTGTGATCTTGTGACCGTGGGGACACTGTGATGGCTGGAACTCTGAGGACTTCTTCAGAGCTGTCATAACTGTAATGGTTGCTGAATGAATAGTCATAACCTGAGGACTACCTGTATACTAACGGCATGTGGAGTTGAAAGATTTGTTCAAAAGAAACAGGAACAATAGGAAGAGAGAGATGTGCAAAATATTTTGAACTGAATGGATTTGAAATACTGAATGCAAAGTAGGCAAAATGGACTGTTTTGAGCCTGAAACACATTCAGTATGTTTGACACGGCCTGCTTCTCTTTTGAAACAGGATGTTCCAAATTCCAGATGCTTTGATTGAAATGTTTTGCACTACACTAGTTAAAAAAAATCCACACCTGTTGAGAAATTCAACTGAATGAACCTGACAGAGCTTTTGGTTTAAACAAAGTAGAGGCAGGAGTGAAAGCAATTATGTTTTAAGTATCTAATACTAATAACCCAATCAGGCAAATGTGGAAGATGGCTTTCAAAGGTAAATTACAGAACTATCAAAGAAGCGCAAGACAGTAATGATGGAGGACTTTCATTACCCCAGAAGCTATTAGGACACAAACTGCCAAGCAGGCTCCTTCTGGGATATTCCTGACTTGTCTTGCTGGTGACTTTTTTCCTCAGAGGGTGGATGTAAGGATAGCAGAATCATCTGCCTTTGGACTGACGTTAACCAATAGGAATGACGTATTTGAAGAAGCAGAAGTAGCAGAAATATTGGGGGGAAATTAGGTAATGCTAGATTCTTAATTCTAGGAGAAACTAAGCTGACTGAACACATATCTTGGATTTTAAAAAATCAGATTTCAACAAATTAGAGCAGTGATAAGTAAGACTCCATAGCAGGATGATGGGAAAAAGAGTTGATCAGTGGGCATTCCTATAGAAGATCATAAAAGCAAACAATTCCAATGAAAATGGAGAACAGCAAAAGCAGCAAATGTGACCACACAAAAAGCTACTGAAGAACTAACCCCCCAAAAAAGATATATACCAAAGCTGAAAGAGGGTCAAGAGATACTACACAGCGGTAGCCATGAACTGTAAAGTTGCTATCATAAAAGGGAAAGCTCAGAAAGCAAAGGATACTAAAAAGGGTTTCTTTACATAGCTTTCGATTAACGGAAACATTGATAATGTACCATCAAGTTCTTGCTGACTGTTAGTGACCACATAGATAGATTCTCTCCATGATATTCTGTCCCTAACCTGGTCTTTCACATCTTCAACAGCACCCCCATTGCTGCTGTAATTAAGCCCATCCACCTTGCTTCTGGTTGTCCTTTTACCCTTTCTCTTCATCTTTTATTCTTTCATCTTAGCACCTTCTCTAGAGGTGAGCTGCTGAGTCTTTGCATCATGTGTCCAAAGTAGGATAACTTGAGCCTGGTCATTTGTGCCTCGAGTGAGAACTCTGGATTGTTTTGTTCAATGATCCCTCAGTTTGTTTTCTTGGCTGTCCATCGTATTCTCAGGAGTCTTCTTCAATATCAAAGTTCAAAAGCATCAATACTCTTCCTATCTTGCTAGTCAGGGAAAATCTTTTTACTCTGAGTGTAAATATCTAGGGTCACATGAACTGCATTCTATCAGGTGATGCTTTGGTTGGACCTCATACTTGAGAAATCCTGGTGGTGAACTGCCAGAAGGTGGAAGGAAAGGAAATGTTACCTCTATCTTCAAAAAGGAGAAAAGGAAAATTCAGCAAATTACTGACACATCAGTCTGACATCAATACTTGGGAAATTCTAAAACAGATCACAAAGTGATTGATCTATAAGCCCCTTGAAAGTAATAATGTAATTGCATGGATTTGAGAAAAGTTTTGCCAAACTAATCTTATCTCATGTCTTGATTGGTGAATTTCAGTAATAGACAGTGGGAATGCTGTAGCCATAACATACTTTAATCTCAGCAAAGCGTTTGATAAAGTACCTCATGACATGCTGATTAACAAGCATTTAAGTGGATGTATAGCTGGCCTGACAATTATTTTCAAAGTGCTCATCAATGGTTTCTTATAGATCAGGGTATCAAAAGATTTTCTGTTACTGATTTGGATGAAGAGATGGAGGAATGTATATTAAATCTGCAGTTAATAAAAAATTGTGCTGGATAGCGAATACACTAGAAGATCAAATTAAAATTCAAAACAATATTAATATGTGGGAGAACTGGAACGAAAATAACAGAAGAAAATAATTGTTTAGAAAAGAGATATCAGATGCACAGGAATAGAATGGGGGATATTATACGTAGAGTACAGAGATAGCCTTGAAGAAGGAATTCAGTGACCATTATGTAAATATTAGCTGAGCTCAGACAGGAGATGAAGAAAAAACTGAAGATTACCTTGCCTTAATTCTCTTTAGTACAAGAGGAGAGAGAGATAAACTTTGACAGGCTTTCCATATTCTATTATTATACCCTATAATAATAAAATAGAGTTCTGGTAGTTCTTGTGATGTCTGTTTCCTGACCTAGTGTAGTCCAAAGGGCTATTTGGTAACAGTATTGTGAAAACCATTTTTGAATAATATTGATGTAGCTACAAACCTAACTTCCTAAGAGAAAAAGCAGTTCATTAATGGAACCGGTTTGTCTGGGAGGTTTGTGCACTGCAAAATAGGGGTTGGTAAGAGCATACACTATTTACTGTGCATTTATCACTGACTCTATGGAAAACAGCACAGTTACAGTGATGATGCCGTTCTGTTTGCAAAAAGACCTTTAAGCAAGAAAAATTATTTTTATGGCTTTTTTGCCAGTGTGAAGCATGGAAAAGAAAATTTGTTCCTAAACCCTAAATTGTCTATAAAAGGAAAACAAAAAAACTAACCTGGCTTGCCATTTCCAGAGACAGCATTCTTCTGACAACATCATCTACCCTGCAGGAAAGCACAGAGTCTCCCTGGATTATTTATTTTTATCTTCTGAGGAGTTCAGCATTTGCCACTGGCCTCAGATGGTTTTTAGGATAAAGGAAATTAAAAGTAATGCTGAAAGTGCCATTTTTCAGAGAACATTAACAAATGGCATACGAAGGGTAGGTATCTTGTGAGATTATATTTTGGGTGCTCTTTTTTTCCCCAGCTATAAACTTTGATAGGTGACAGAACTGAGGGCATGCCAGGATTACATAGCTCCTGGCCAGGGGCAGTGGAAACTCACAACTCTGCTCGCTCCCCTCTCCCCAACTTCCCACCAATCCTTGCCAGTCTTACTTGTCTATAGCTGAGACGTTGGCATAATCTTTCTTCAACATTGTAGGAGGCAGATCATCCAAATGGCTGGGGATAGCTGGAAAGAAAGGGGTTAAAACAGAACAGCTCTCTTGCTATTAATTTTTGTTCAGCAATTGTTTTTGATAGTGGCCAACCAGATTATTTGTAGATGCCCCCAAAATGGTATTTTCAAGAGTTTCAAGGTCCTCCTCAATTCCAGGCGGTAAGGAGAAAGAAGGGTGTGGGAAAGTGGAGGAAAATTGCTAGTTGGTAAAGTCAGTTGCTCAGGAATGAGAAGAAAATGGACTCCCCAATTTTATGGGCCGATATGTGCACTGATACGAAAAGGGAGGGTTTACTCCTATCGCCCTTTCACTCCCCGTGTTAGTGGATCAGGGCTTGGGCTTACAAAGGTTCAAATCCACAATAACGGAGCATCCTCAGCAACGGGGCCTCAAGCCGACCATCGGCACCCAGAAGGCACAGCGATCCCAAGCTCAACCATTCATAATGCCTACCTTGTCTCTTTTTCTGCACAGGCCTGGCGTATTCTCTGGCTATCTGGAGGACGGAGCTCTTCCCTGAAAGAAACAGAAGCGGACGCAGAACCAGCTCAGAGCAGAGCAGAGCAGAGCAGAGCAGCGCCGTCTTCCTGGCAGGAGCCACCAAGTGACGGAATCAGCTCGGCTTCATCGGCGGCTGCTCCCCGTTCTGAGGGAGCCCCGGCTTCCCCCCAGGCCTGGCCCGCCCTGCCCTGCCCTGCCCACGAACGCGGCGAGGAAAGCGGCGAGGGAGGGCCGGCTCCGGCCAGTTTCAGCCCCCGGGCGGCGTCTCCCGGGCGCCTTTGCGGACAAAAGCGCCGGGCCCCGAGCCGCGACACTGAAACGGGGCGGGCGGGCGGCCTTGCCCCAGAGGCCGTTCCGTCTAAAGGCGCCCGGGAACGCGGCCGATCAGGCCCGGGCGCCGCCACGATCCCCCCCGGCAGAAATGCCGGGGGGCCAGTTCGAGACGGAGCCCCGGCGGGCAGCTCCGCCATGGGCCCCCGAGCCCCGCATCCCACAGCCGTGCCGGCAGGGCAACATGGGTGCTGCAGTCCGAAGGCTGCGGGGAAGGGGCGTGGGGCGCGGCAGAGCGAGCGAGAGCTTTGCCGCCCGGCCGCCCTTCCTCACCCAGTCCTTGGCGGGCCTCCGCCGCCGCGACGAACCCGGGGCGGCCCCCCCCGGCGAGCGCCGAGGCGCCGCGCAGCAGCAGCCGGAACATCACCGCTGGTCGCGCGCCGGGCGCCGCCATCTTGCGCGCCGGGGAGCCTCGAGCGGCGGCGCGGAGGGGCGGGGCTGGCGGGCTCGCGCAGGCGCGCTCGGCCTCGGCCCGCGGCCCCTCGCCCGCTGGAGGGGCGCCCCGGGGCAGCGGGGCCCGGCTCCCTCTTCTCCGCTCGGGGGCTGGATGAGGCAGCGGAGGGCGCTGGGAACATGGTGACCCCTTCCTGCCGGTGGTTTTCTCTGGGGGAAAGAAAGGAAAGGTCCGGGGGGCCCGCCTCCGAGGCCGCCCCCACCTGGCGCCCCTGCCCAGGGGCCCCGCAGCCCCGGGAGGAGCCCGGCCGCGCCGCTTCTGCGCCCCGCGCCCCAGAGGCGCCCAGGACGCTCCCGGCGGAGCCGGAGGGGACGGCCCTCTCGCTCGGGGGCCGCATGGAAGCTGGTATTCGCTGGGCATCCTGCCCTCGGAGCTCCCCCGAGTTTATCTGGCTGCCCACCGAAGCTTCATGACACCTCTGTCCTGCCCACCGCCCTCTTTTTGAGCCAAGGTGGTAGGGTCTCCTTAGAGCAGTGTTGTCCAAACTTGGCCCCTTTAAGATGAGTGGACTTCAGCTCCCAGAATGGACTTCAGCTCCCAGAATTCCCCAGCTGGCTGGGGAATTCTGGGAGTTGAAGTCCACTCATCTTAAAGGGGCCAAGTTTGGACAACACTGCCTTAGAGGAAAGGCGCTCTGGCCCTCTACAGTCCCTTCGGTTGCTCTTTCCTGTACCCTTTCCTGCTTTGTAGTATTATTTTTAAGAGACATGTTCCAAACCCAGCGCACCATATGTTGATGAAGATTCCCAGTCATCCAGGTGGAATTCTCTGGAGGTTGAGTCATGGCAACTGGCTTTTCTTTTTTGGTAGAGACGTTTTGCTGCTTGTCCAAGGGGCTTCTTTAGTCTGAAAAAGTTGGTTAAGGGGACCCCATAAAAGTTCCAGGGTGTTTCTTACTAGCATGATGGGCTCGTTGAGGGACAATAGGAGATGTGATTAATAGAGTCTTTGAGATGTAGATGTCCCTCACTCACCCCCAGGGGGATGTTGATCGTTGCCTTCCTGGTGAACTTTTGAACTGTTCTTAATTTTCTTGGGGACTGTAGAAAGGACAGCCTGGAAAATGGGGGACAAGCTGTGTCTGAGGCCTTTATTTCTTTGAGGGAAGGATGTGCCACTTTGGCATAAATGGATTCCTTCACTCCTCTCTCAAACAACCTATCTTCTCTGTCCAAAATGCAAACGTTATTGTCCTCAAATGAGTGTCCTTTTTCTTTTAGATGAAGGTAAATTGCTGATTCTGCTCCTGTGTTGTTTTTACGGGGTCCCCCTAGCCAACTTTTTCAGACTGAAGAAGCTGCTTGGACAAGCAGCGAAACGTTTCTAACCTAAAAGAAAAGAAGTCCAGTTGCCATGACTCAACCTCCAGACCAGTGCACCATAGATTTTAAGACTGTGTGCCCTTCGGAAAGATTTCAGAGAAAGCGCTTTGGGCCTCACATCAGCAGGAGAGGAGCACTGCCACATCTGCCTGAGAAAAGACATGGCCCCTTTAACGAAGAGTGGAGCAATGCCGTGCTCGAGGTCTCGTCTAAGCACTTCTAAAACATGCACAGCCTTGAGAGATTGATCTAGAGCAATTGCTGTGTCTCTGACTTGTGCTCATCAGGAAGTAATAAAACAGGTTGGAAGCATCAATCACAGGAAGAACTGTTCCCATCTGTGCTTGAACATGCATGGGAGAAGAGGATGGATATTCTGGAAAAGGGTGAGCCAAGGAGTACAGTTCTCAAGGAGTATGGAAGTGAAATATAGGATGCACAAGCTCAGAAGACTCAGAAGAACATAAGAACCTAAGCAGGGCTCTGCTGGATCAGACCACTGGCCTGTCTACTCCATGTCTCTTCTCACAGGGGCCAACCAAGAAAGCCCACTAGTTTCCCAGCAGATGGCCTTCAGATGTGGTCCCATTGCCATTAAGGCTGATAGCCACTGATCCCCACAACTTCCAGGAATTGTTCCAACCCTTTTTTGAAGCCAGCTAAGCTGGTAGTCAGCACCACATCTTGTGGTAGCAAATTCTAAATTTAATTACCTGTTGTGTAAAAAAAAATCCTTTTGTCCTGATTCTTCCAGGATTCAATTTCATTGGATGATACTTTTTCAGAGAGAGAGTTTAGCACTGTAGAAGCTGCAGCTGAGGCAAATAAGATTTCTCAGGTAAATGGCTCCTGATTCGAAAGATTGGAACATACATTCCTCTTTCACTAAGTGCTGCCACCCACTTCTGAGATCTGTTTCTTACTGGGGAAGTCTGATGACAGCTCTTTATAAGTGTATTGATGTATTGTAGTTTCATGTGGTTGCCTTAAGGCAGACCTCTAATGTGCTGCCTTCAAATGCCTTGCTCTCAGCACATCTGGGAAAGCTGGCTTAAAGATTTATGTATGGTTGACCCCTCACAAACAATTTTTTGTAGAACAACTCTCATGAAGCTCTTTAGGTTCATATGAAATGTTGACTTAGCCCACTTGACAAAGATACGGTTATCAGATCCTTCAGGAGAGACATACTACGAGTCCTGTCAGTTAAAGAATGTTCACCAAGTGGGACCAGAGAGTAGGCTGTTTACGTTGCAGTACCTGCTCTTTGGAACACCATACCCTCACCTCTGAGATGACTTTGGTCTTGGCCTGCCCGGCCTTCAGAAAAGCTTTAAAGACCTGATTCTGCTCCCAGGCATGGGGGTGGGGAGATTTGCTGGAGTCTGTGGGGCACTCTTAGTTTATTGGATTTGTTTTTACCTTAGTGATCATTTTAGGCTTTCTATATTGGTTGGTTCTAGTGGTGGTTATGTGGCATGGTGTTTTCTTGCCCAGAGTCGCTATGGTGAGATGAGCAGCCATACAATTTAAACAAATCAGTGGTGTGTCGGCCAATTCCTGGCTATGACACAGGAAGAAAAGAATAAGTTTTCCTCAAGAACTCACATGAGGGCAAATATCAGAGCACCTTTAATGTACAGTGTTTTATATGCATGATAAATAATAGCAGTGGTAGTGGAAAAAGTATTTTGAAGGAATGAGGGAGTTTTCTGAATGAGCCTTCCAACTGTCTTTCTCTTTCAACTCCTTGATTTCCTCTTGCAGCCATCCACCAACACTAATGTCTTTTGCTGAGTCCCCTTATTGCCGGTCACTCAAAGACCATCATAACAACAGCTGTGGATTCACCAGGAAACTGCTGCTTCTTTCTCACCCATCTTCATGCCCATTTCTTCCTTCCACTTTATATCTCTGCCCTTGTGAGCACTTTGAGCTGTTCCTCAGCTGGTGCTTCTCCACAAGCATCCGCATCATTTCAGTAGCTGAAAGAGGTCTTCTGTGGACATTAGCAGCTTAGGGAACAGTCTGCTTGGTCCTTTGTGGCAGAAGACTGTCACTGACTTAATCAGTGGTAATGGAGATGTGGGTCTTCCTGCCAAGAGAGCTGAGCTCTGCTCTTTTTTTGGGTTCTGGATTGGGGAACTCAGTAAATCTTGGAAGGGGTTAAAAAACTTCTTTCAGGATGAGAAGATTAGCTGCAGAAGTAGGTGTACGTGCAATAGATCTATTTTGGCAGTGGATCCCTTCTAGATCACCATCACAATATTGTTTCATGTTACTTTGGTGCAGATCTTGAAGATGCTTTTGAACATTTTTTTTTCTTTTAAAGGTACACGCACACATAGTCCATTACGTCTCGGGGGTAGGAGAGGAATCATCAGTCTGCATGAGGGCTGAGAGCCTGCCGTTGCCTTGGAGCGAGCTTAGGAGTGTTCCAGGAACACCAAAGAAATATTGCAATATATACAGAGGAAAGCCAAGTCTTGGGGGAAAGTGGCTGCCGTTGGAATGAATGAAGCACCGGCTCCTGCAGGTCAGGGTTTAGGGGTGCAGGTTGTGTAATAAGGGAACATGGTGGTCAGTCTGGCAGCTGTTGTGACCAACAAACTTCGTAGGCCAGTGACAAAAGGAGCCACCAGGAAGGAGGGTGTCATCTATTCAGATCAGAGCAGCAGTCATGAGAACAGATGATGCTCAGGGCTGGGCACGGCCAGCAGTTCTGAAAAGATGACACCACAGTGGGGAGGGGGAGGTGCAACTTATAGCCACTGGGCTGCATCTACAGCCCGTGCAGCACCATGGGCTACACTCCTGAAATTTGGGGCAAACTGCAGGTTTTGAGTAGTACAGTGTATTTTTTAAAAAAGTTTAAGCATGTTAAATCTCTGCAAAGTTGACACACCTAATTTTTATCTAATCCCCAAACATCTCTCTAGCACCTCCAAATAGGCTGGCCTCCACCACTGGTGATGCCCTCAGATCACCCCGATGCCTCTTGCAGCCTCTGAACCAGAAACAAAAATGAAAATCCAAAAATTTCCCCCCACCCCGCTTCCCTGAGATTGCCTTCTACTGATCTAAACTAAAGCATGGCTGCTTCTGGCAGTTTCTCATCTGAGTTTGGAGAAATGTGACTCTGCCCACCTTCTAGATACAAAATACTGCTTGGCCAGACCCCTCAGGGAGGAGAAGGAAAAGGAAGAGGAGAAGAACCAGAAGAAGAGCGGGCCACTCCCCCTGCAGCCCTGAGTTGTCAGCTGGTCCTATAGCCTTCGGAAGTTGCAAAGGTCTTCATCGCCATCAATTTTCAGCCCCTGCAGCAGTGGGAAATCCAGCAGGGCCCCATCCAGGAAAACCGCCTCCTCTTTGAAGCTGGAGCTGGTTGCTTGCTCTGGCTGGTTGCTGTGGAACCACAGGTTCTTGTAAGGCTTTGGGCTGGGGGTCAGGCTGCGGAGCAAAGGTTGCCTGGAGCTGGAATGTATATAGAAGGTGGGCGATGGTTCTTGCTGACTGCAATAGCTGCCCCCCAGTACCTTGGCGTACTGAACAGACTCTGGACTATTCATGTAGGAGGTTGGCATTGAGCCCCCAGTTGGTAAAGCTCCCTTGGCTTCACGGGCGTAAGAGTCAGAGGGGGCTGCTGGGCTGTCCTCCAGGGCTGGGCTGGGCTCACTCTTCCCACAGGAAAGGCACTTTTTCTCATCTGTTTCAATCACTAAGATGGCAGAAACAATGACAGGGCTGAGCTCGCATGCCTTGGGAGCCTGGAGGGTCTCCTGGGGAAAAAAGGCAGGAGAAGGGACCATTAATGACAGCAGGCAGGCCACTAAGGAAACCCAGTCCTGGCTTAGCACAACGGAGAGTGCCATCTCTGCCATCAGCCACTGGTTGCCATAGAAACATCCTTAAGCGGGTTCTGATGGGGATGTTCATTTCTAGCATCTTCATTCAGAAGTAGACCGCCATGGGACGGGAAGGCTTTATAGGTAGTCCTTGCTTACCGACTGCCTTGTTTAGTGACTGTTTGAAATTACAAGAATGGAAAAAATAGCTTTGCAACCAATCCTCGCGCTTATGACTGTCGCAGCATCCCGCAATCACATGATTGCCATTTGCATGCTTCGCAACCAGATTGCGACAAGCAGAGTTAATAGAGAATGCGGAAATAAAATAAGTCATCAGTCTGTTGTGGTCACATGATTTTCCGCTTAGCAACTGTGGCACTGGTCCCAATTGTGGTCGCTAAACGAGTACTACCTGTACACTCTGGTTATTAGCTAGCAGTCCTCAACAGTCTTGTGTTCCCTGGACTAGCTCTGGGGAAGTTTAGATTCCAGTTCCTACTGAAGCTGAGAATCACTCACACTCTTAGCCCAACCCATGTGGTCATTACAGGAGTAAAATGAAGGGATTTCCCCTTAAGCTCCTGAGAAAAGGCTTGATAGAAATGCATAAATAAATGAAATAAAGCTCCTTTAGCCTATGCAAGCTCTGCCTTGCAATTGATCTGGGCTGAATTTTAGCTATGGATGCCCTTATCTCTGCATTCTGTATGCAGAATGCCATATGCAGAACTCACTAGCTCAGTGCACTGAATGACAGTCAATGCATTTTGGCCTAGTATTTTGTGTGAACGCAGCTCATGTAATTAGTTTATGGCTCAATGAGTTGCATGAACCTAGAAAACTGGGTTAATTGAGCTGTCGATCAGGGTATGTATATTGTGCAAATCCAGCAAGTGAAAGTTGGCAGGGTTGCTCGTGCAGTGGGGTTGATGCATCCAACTGTGGGTGGAAGGTTCATAAATCAGCAGCTGCTGCACAAGGAAAGAGCAGCAACGTAGCTCGACAGCCCCAGATTTACCTCCTGCAGGACAGCAGGGGCCCATTTGCCCAGACTGCTGTTGGCTGGGTCAGGGACACTAGGCCAAAACTGCGTCTTCATCCTGTGGGTGAGGGGGGGGAGGGGGAGGGGGAGAGAGAAGGACCTGGTTAGTCTGGGGCTATGATGGCCAGAGGCAACCTGATGGTGCCACTCCCTGTTCTGCTCCTCTCTTACATGTGAATCAATACTATCTCTTTTGAGACACGGACATCAACACAGATACCTGGAGCGTGGGTCTTGGGGGAATTTCCTCTCAGAGGAAGCAGCTGCTTCAGGAGGGAGATTCTCATGAATACGTATGAGCTTCCGGTCTTTTTTTTTTTAACGCAGTCTGCATCCTACATATCTAATCGTGACCTGTGATTTGGTAAGCTTTTGTTTCATACTGGCATTTTATTTTTGTTTAGCTTATAGACAAGTAAGCACATTAATTCTTCTTAATTCTTTAGTGGGAGGGTCCTCTCCTCAAATCTTGGCACCAGTTTCTAGTCATTTTTGGAACCTCTCCCAAACTCCCCATGATTTGATGTCAAGAGAAGTTGCACTCGATTTGAAGGAGACGTTACCACTTCCCCCTCCCCCATGCTGTTGGCCTTTCCTTCCTCGACTTGGATAACCCTAAGTATCCCATGAAACAGGGAAATACTCTGGCATGGGTTGACAAAAACACTTAGACTAGAAGTGGTAGCAGACTTCAGGCATGCCATCTCTCTCCCTTTGAAAGACCTCGTTCCATCCTCTCTGCTGCCACTTCATCTTCACATCCATCAGTGTGCAAAGGTCCTCTGCACCACCCAGGTATGGTCTTTGCCCTCCTCCTCCTGTACTGCCATAGGACTCTCCTTTGCCTCTGGCCTTCACCCCACTGTCTCCTGGCCAGAACTCTGCTATCTCCTGGGCTTGTCCACAGTACCCTAAACCCCGGTACCGAAGTGAACCTCTGCAGCTTCTGGCTTGCTCCTCCACACACCTTTTGCTTTTCTGAAAGCAGATGACCATGCCGATTATCATGGCCAAGAGCAGCCCAATGAGTAAGTACACGATGGTGATGTCCAGGTTGTCTGAAAGAGAGAGCAAGGCATTGGGCATTGGTGGATTAGTAACTTTATTAACTTTTAAAACACACAGTAAAAATTAATAAGAACTAATATTAAAGAACCCCTTCATGGATCACTGCCTTGTCGTGGCGAAGGGGCTTGTGTAACTCAGTGAAGCCATGAGCTATACCGTGCAGGGCCACCCAAGACGGACAGGTCATGACAGAGAGTTCTGACAAAATGTGGTCCACTGGAGAAGGAAATGGCAACCCACTCCAGTATCCTTGCCAAGAAAACCCCATGGACAATGTTAAAAGGCTAAAAGATATGACGCCGGAAGATGAGCCCCTCAGGTCGGAAGGTGTCCAATATGCTACTGGGGAAGAGCGGAGGGCAATTCCAAGTAGCTCCAGAAAGAGTGAAGCGGCTGGGCCAAAGCCGAAAGGACGTTCAGCTGTGCATGTATCTGGAAGCAAAAAGAAGGTCCGATGCTGTAAAGAACAATATTGTATAGGTACGTGGAATATAAGATCCATGAACCAAGGCAAGCTGGATGTGGTCAAACATGAGATGACAAGATTGAACGTCGACATCTTGGGAATCAGCGAATTGAAATGGACGGGAATGGGTGAATTTAATTCAGGTGACCACTATATCTACTACTGTGGGCAAGAAACCCTTAGAAGAAATGGAGTTGCACTCATAGTCAATAAGAGAGTGGGAAAGGCAGTAATGGGGTATAACCTCAAAAACGACAGAATGATCTCAGTGCGTATCCAAGGAAAACCATTCAACATCACGGTAATCCAAGTCTATGCCCCAACCACTGATGCCGAAGAAGCTGAAGTTGACCGGTTCTATGAAGACCCACAACACCTTCTAGAACTAGCACCAAAAAAAGATGTCCTTTTCATCATAGGGGATTGGAATGCTAAAGTAGGAAGTCAAGGAGTAATCGGAATAACAGGCAAGTTTGGCCTTGGAGTACAAAATGAAGCAGGGCAAAGGCTAATAGAGTTCTGTCAAGAAAACAAGCTAGTCATAGCAAATACTCTTTTCCAACAACACAAGAGACGACTCTACACATGGACATCACCAGATGGTCAATACCGAAACCAGATAGATTACATACTTTGCAGCCAAAGATGGAGAAGCTCTATACAGATGGCAAAAACAAGACCAGGAGCTGACTGTGGCTCAGATCATGAGCTTCTTACTGCAAAATTTAGGCTTAAATTGAAGAATGTAGGGAAAACCACTAGACCACTCAGGTATGACTTAGATCATATTCCATGTGAGTACACAGTGAAGGTGATGAATAGATTTAGAGGATTAGATTTGGTAGACAGAGTGCCTGAAGAACTATGGACGGAGGTCTGTAACATTGTACAAGAGGCAGCAACTAAAACCATCCCAAAGAAAAAGAAATGCAAGAAAGCAAAATGGCTGTCTGATGAGGCTTTACAAATAGCTGTGGAAAGAAGGAATGCGAAAAGCAAGGGTGAAAGGGAAAGATATAAGCAACTGAATGCAGATTTCCAGAGAATAGCAAGGAGAGATAAGAAGGCCTTCTTAAATGAACAATGCAAAGAAATTGAAGAAAACAATAGAATGGGGAAGACTAGAGATCTCTTCAAGAAAATTGGAGATATCAAAGGAACGTTTAGTGCAAAGATGGGCATGATAAAGGACAAAAAAGGCAGGGACCTAACAGAAGCAGAAGAGATTAAGAAGAGGTGGCAAGAATACACAGAAGAACTATACAAGAAAGATCTTAATGTCCCTGATGTCCATGCTGGTGTGGTCACTGACCCTGAGCCAGACATCCTAGAGAGTGAAGTCAAGTGGAAGCATTGCTAACAACAAAGCTAGTGGAGATGACAGTATTCCAGCTGAGTTATTTAAAATACTAAAAGATGATGCTGTTAAAGTGCTGCACTCAATATGCCAGCAAGTTTGGAAAACGCAACAGTGGCCACGGGATTGGAAAAGGTCAGTTTACGTTCCAATTCCAAAGAAGGGCAATGCCAAAGAATGCTCAAACTATCGCACAATTGCACTCATTTCACATGCTAGCAAGGTTATGCTCAAAATCCTACAAGCTAGGCTTCAGCAGTACGTGAACCGAGAACTACCGGATGTACAAGCTGGGTTTCGAAGAGGCAGAGGAACTAGAGATCAAATTGCCAACATTCGCTGGATCATGGAGAAAGCACGAGAGTTCCAGAAAAGCATCTACTTCTGCTTCATTGACTATGCAAAAGCCTTTGATTGTGTGGATCACAACAAACTGTGGCAAATTCTTAAAGAGATGGGGATACCAGACCACCTTACCTGTCTCCTGAGAAATCTGTATGCGGGCCAAGAAGCAACAGTTAGAACCGGTCATGGAACAACCGATTGGTTCAAAATAGGGAAAGGAGTACGACAAGGCTGTATACTGTCACCCTGCTTATTTAACCTATATGCAGAGTACATCATGAGAAATGCCAGGCTGGAAGAATCACAAGCCGGAATTAAGATTGCAGGGAGAAACATCAATAACCTCAGATATGCAGACGATACCACCCTAATGGCAGAAAGTGAAGAAGAACTAAAGAGCCTCTTGATGAGGGTGAAAGAGGAGAGTGCAAAAGCTGGCTTGAAACTCAACATTAAAAAAACTAAGATCATGGCATCTGGACCCATCAATCCCTGGCAAATAGAAGGGGTAGAAATGGAAGCAGTAACAGACTTCATTTATTTGGGCTCCAAGATCACCGCAGACGGAGACTGCAGCCATGAAATTAAAAGACGCTTGCTCCTTGGGAGGAAAGCTATGGCAAACCTAGATAGCATATTAAAAAGCAGAGACGTCACCTTGCCAACAAAGATCCGCATAGTCAAAGCTATGGTTTTTCCAGTAGTAATGTATGGCTGTGAGAGCTGGACCATAAAGAAGGCTGAACGCCGAAGAATTGATGCCTTTGAACTGTGGTGCTGGAGAAGACTCTTAAGAGTCCCCTGGACTGCTAGGAGGTCAAACCAGTCAATCTTAAAGGAAATCAACTCTGATTGCTCATTGGAAGGATTGATAATGAAGCTCAAGCTCAGATACTTTGGTTACCTAATGCGAAGAGAGGACTCTTTGGAAAAGACCCTGATGCTGGGAAAGATGGAAGGCAAAAGGAGAAGAGGACGGCAGAGGATGAGATGGCTAGATAGCATCACTGAAGCAATGAGCATGAAATTGAGTAAACTCAGGGAGGCAGTGAAAGATAGGAAGGCCTGGCGCAATATGGTTCATGGGGTCACGAAGAGTCGGACACGACTTAACGACTAAACAACAAAAAAATATTAAAGAAAGTAAAAAGACTAGAAAAAAGAGTAGTCAAGATCAAAAGTGCAGAAAACAAGACAAGAAAAAGCAAAGAAAAAAATTGATTTCTGACCCTCCTCACAACATATAAGTAGCAGTATACATCAAACTCTTGCTCTAAGTATACAGCATAACTTTCATTATTTCTATTTACCCATATTATTTCTAATCAAATCCATACAACATAATTTCATTTTTTTCTGTTTCCTGCAAAAAATCCAAAAAAGGTTTCCAATTAACATCAAAATTATTATCTTCTCAAATCAAAGCTGTCAATTTCACCATCTCAGCCAACTCCATCAACTTCACCATCCATTATCTTCCATTGTAAGTAATGTATCTTTCCACCTTTATGCATATAAAAGCCTTGCTGCTGTTATCATATGTAAGAACAAAAGTCTATGAGCTTGTTCCAACTGTTTGTCCATCAAACCCAAAAGGAAGCTCTCTGGTTTTGATTGTATGTCAATCCTTAAAATCTTCTGAATTAAAATATGTATCTGATATCAATTTTTTTTTGCTTTTTTACAAATCCACCAAAGATGATAAAAAGTCCCTTCTTGTTCACATTTCCAACATACATTCAAAGTGCCTTTATACATTTTAGATAATTTTTCTGGTGACAAATACCAACGATGCATCATTTTATAAAAATTCTCTTTAAGATTATAATTGTAAATTTCAGTCCTTTCAACCATATATTCTCCCATTGTTACATCTATATGTTATAACCAAACTTTTTGGCCCATTTTACCACACAGTCCTTAACTTGTTCATCTTTTGTCTCTAGTTTCAATAAGAGTTTATACATCTTTGCAATAACATGTTCATCATTAGTACATAATTCTACTTCAAATTCAGTCTTACCATATTCAAAACCATAAATCCTTTTATCTATTTTAAATCTTTCTTGAAGTTGTACATAAGAAAACCATTGACAGTATCCTTCTGATACCAAATCCTCTCTTGTCTTTAATTGAGAAAATTCCAATATGTCACCATAACCATGTATGTTTAGTTATCATTTCTCTTCTATAAAAAGTTTCTTGTGGTGACAGCCATAAAGGAACCTTGGGTATTGGTGGATTAGTGACCATCTTCCCCACATGGAACTAAAGAGGGGCACTGCAGAAATGTAAAACAATGTCACTCTTCTCATTATTTTTTATTTGTTAAAAAAAGGGATTTTTCATGAAAAATATTTATGTTAATATCTAATTGGTTTAATATTGTTATTTTTACATGAATTAGGTCGTGTGTGCCCATAGCCAATTGGCTGCACTGCCACTGTCCGCAGGTCTTTGACCAAAGTAAAGATGAATACACCATCAAGTGAAAACTTGTAGGTGTGAAAAATGGTTGTGGTGGGGCTAGTTCATGCAGGGAGAATTGCTCCTAAAAGGAAGAATGAGGTTGTGCAATTTGGTCTTTACTTACACAGGTGGGCTTGTGACAACTGGTGGATGGGAGTAGGAAGCCCAAAAGGATTAGCCCCAGCTAACCCTGCCTTTGAAGCAGAGGGCCCTCAAAGAATAGCTGTGGAGAAAATTCCAAAACTTTGGAACATTGCCCTGAATGCCCAGGGAGGAGAATCAGTTTTGTTTGCCTTTCCTAGGGCCTTTTGTTGTTTCCTTCACAGTAAGAACAGCAATATAAAAATATTCTTGAAGACAGAAGGATGAGTAGGATTCAGCTTTGTGAATTTCTGATGCCTCTCAAAAGTTCTCAAAAGCACCAGGAAAATGGGAGAATCAGGGAAGTGGCTGTGCCTGCCACCTAGGTCATGCGAGTCAGACACACATACCAGAGAAGAAAGAGGAACATTATTATGAAGCACTGAGTCAGAACAGTGAGCCATCTTTAGTCAACCATTCTGCAGAGCAGTGTTTCTTAAACTTTTGCTCTCGGGACCACTTTCCACTTTTAAAAATTATGGAGGATCTCAAAAGAGCTTTTGTTTGTATCAATATTAAAAATTAAAATTGATGCATTTGTAGAATATTTATTTATTGAATCATGTAAAAATAACAACATTAAACCAATTAGATATTAACATGAATATTTTTCATGAAAAAGCCCTATTTTTTTTAACAAATAAAAAATAATGAGAAGAGTGACATTATTTTACATTTCTGCAAATATCTTCAATATCTGGCAAATAATTTTGATTTTTGAGAGGGTCTTGGGGGACCTCCAGGGGTCCTTGGACCATACTGTAAGCAACACTGCTGTAGAGGGCATACAGAATGGCTGTGAAGGACAGAAGGAAGAGCTGCTACCAAAGCAACAGTCAGATAAGAGGGTCCTGAGCCAGGGCCCAAAAAGTAACTTGAGAAAATGTCTCAGGCAAACCCCTCCCTAGTTCACATGAAGATAAAGGGAGGGAGGGGGAAGTACATTCAGACATGCAAGGTTCTGTTCCTAGAGCTGTTATGTACAGTAAAAGTAATACCTACCTACATGGCATTGCTTTCTTAGTCTGGTCTACCTTGTAGGACTGACATATCCTTTGCAGCTCAGGGGAAATCCTACTCTCTCAAAATGGCTTATTGACCTTATGGGCCTAGTAATTTTTTCTTTCCATGGTCCCAGCTAAAGATGGCTGAATTCCCTTCCCAGCCCCAAACTGCCAGGGTTTTCCTTACCCATTGCCTTGGTGGTGATCATATGACTGGTCCCATTGGTGCTCCCACCCTTTGTAGAGGCCATGATATGCAGGCTGTACATCCTTGAAGGCCAAAGACCCGAGATGGTGAGGGTGTCCACAGAAGCATTCACAACAACACCTAGAGAAAAAGTTGGCAACGCTTTGCTATCATTTCAGACAGAAAGGCCTAGAAGCCAGAGGGAGGGCAGTACAACAATGGTGACGGGTGGCATGGTTCTGTTTCTTACACTCCTCTTTAAAGGTCTTTCTGTTTGCATGTTGTGGTGATAAGGTATGGCATGAACAGCACCTTGGGTAGCAAAGTCTTGGCAAAGTTAAGAAGGCAACCTGTAACCCTCCAGATGTTGTGGGAAATCAACTATCTTCTTTGACCATGCTACTGTATATTCCGACACATCTGGAAGGCACTACTTTTTTCTCTTCTAATATTAATGTCCCAAGCAGCAAAAATATTTAAAAGTGTTTAGTTATTTTTAATACAAGTTTTTACTGTCAATCAATGATTGGCAGACAGAGTAGTTTAAAAAACTAGGGTGATGGTCTACATCTCACATGTCTCTTCTTCAGGAGATTGGACTACATGTTCTCTGAGGTCCCTTCCAAGTCTATAACTCTATGAGAAAGCTAAGATTGTGCCTGCTGTTTCCAGTGTGTATATCTAAAACTCCAAAGGAACATGTATTTTTTCTATGAGCATACTACCCTTATTTATTGCTTATAAAAAAACAAATTTCTGGAGATTTCATTCTTTGATCATATGTTTAATCAGTTCTTAATTGGGTGATGTCCTTATGACCATCATTAAAAAGGATGCCACATATCTTGACTTTTTCTTGCACTGTGCTTCAGGGATGCAAAATGCACAGGCCAAGGGGAAGGTGGGATGTCTGGTATGGTCCCTAGTCACCTCCTGACCCTTCTGCCTCCTTCCTTCCCTGTGTTGTCTCCCCAGTGCCCCTCCCTGAAAATCTTTTCTAGCCTATTTCCTGCTCATTAGATTGAAGCTTATTTTTTTTCTTTTGGACTAAGTTGCTTCCATCTGTTTTTCCCTAAGTTCACTTTTTGAAAAGAAAAAATCTTATTTCTTACTGCTCTTTAAATGAGGGAGATAAATATATTGCTATAAAGTACAGTATGTTTATAATTTGCAAACAATATATTTAGTGCTCAAGTTATGGGGAGGGAAATCTTTTGCAACTTCCTCCTTAGATTGACAAACACCAGAGGAGGAGTAAAATTGGTTTAAAATGAATTGGAGGGTCTGATTGCATGAAGGGCACTCATCCCTGAAGCACTGAGCACACCTGTTTTGGAGGACTGCCTACTTATCCATTTGGACCACACTCTTTGGGTGAATAAATCCCATCTTGGCTTGTGCCAAAGATTTCTGAACAAACTGCCTTCTTCCCCCTTCCTTCTTTCTCCATGTCACCCATCAGTTGTTCTGAAGACAAGTGTGTGGTTTTGTCTGTTGCACAATTCACTCAGCTTTAGTTGTCTTGGTGCCAGAGGCTTGGACATAAGTTTCTATTGCAGTGGAAGGAGGGGGCAGGATGGAGGGAGGAATTCTGAATCTGCCAGGGACATAAAAATATAGAACAAGCAGCAGCAATGGAAACATTCCCAATAGGATGGAAAGAAATGTTGGTCACAGGCTGATTCATCCTAAGTTTCCTCTTGGCCCATCAGAGACAAAAGGGGCCAGAACTGGCCTAGAGGCAGCAGCTGCTCTCTTCTTAGTCAGCTGAAATCCAGTTGCAGCCAATGATAGGGATGGAGGAGCTCTGCTTTCAGGGAGAAGCCACCCACCACCATAATTGCAAAGAGTAGGCAGACATACTTCTAGCAGCTTCACTGGGATTGATCCAGAAGAGAGTGTAGCTGGTGATGAACCCATTCTGCTCTTCAATGGGGAGGGGTTCCCAACAAACTTCAGCTGTGGACACTCCAATGTTTCTGGGATGAACTTTGGGGCTGCTGGATGGAGCTGTGGAGATCAGAAAGGAATGGAAGTATGACCAACCACAGGTCAAGGTTAAAGGGGTGCTGAGGGCAGGTGGACCCATTGGAGTAGAGAGGACAGACTAGACTTCAGCTTGCCATGAGCAGCCTCTGGAAGCTGTTCTGGTCACACCTCAAAAAGTTTAAAACTGGATGAGCAAATTATTTTCCTGATTCTACTGACTACCTACTAACAGCCTTTCATTGCCCCAGCTTCAGATAACTGCATTCAGAAGTATTAATGCTAGATGGAATGCTAAAAATAGTCTGCACTCTTATAACTTTGGAAATTAAGCTGGGTATCAAGTTTAATCTGCACTGCTACTTTTCTTCTATGCCCTATTCCTGGAACAACAACAACAACAACACCCCCCCCCCCCAGAGACAATTAGAAATCACTCAATTTCCCCCAAATGTACAATTCCAACCCATGAAAGTTTTGATTGAAAGTGACTTTCTACTTTGATGATGGAAGCTGAGCTGAATTTTGGAATTCCAAAGCTGTTTGGAAGAGGCACCTTTTTGCCTTGTGTAAGCTTCGATTGACTGAGGCACTCCTACGCCGTCCCCGTAGAGGGGGTAGATGGAGATATTATAGCGCTGGAAAGGCTCAATGTTTTCTGAAAGAGAGAAGGGGGAGATGGTAGTGATGATGGAAGGGCTGGAGGTGCGCCACATTCCCACCCTCTGTCGTATAAGCCCTGCAGTGAGGCCGCTGCTTGCTCTACAATTGATTGCGCCCTTTCAAAATGCTACACTGCTAAACTTTTAATTATTCTTGTGAAAAAATGTTGTTACAGTTGCACGTCCTCTTAGGAGCTGGACCCCTATTAAAGCGCTGCTTAAACAGAATCAACTCTGCATCTCCTTTCACTTCCAAAAAATAGTATGCCAACAGAACACTGATGATGTTACCTAGCTGGGTAATGAAACATCTGCAAGCAAACAACCAAGCTCAGAGAGCACCTAGCAATCCACAAAAAATAATGTGCGGATATTTATTTCACTTGCATTCGATGCTTTGTGGTCAGTCACATCTTAATTAATGAATATGCTCCCAAACACATGAGGCATGTACTGTACTCAAATGTTGCACAGTTCTGGTAACTGCAAGAAAGGGGAGATGGGAGGCATTCAGCATGTCAAGGTGCCTTGCCTTCACAGCAGGTTGCAGAAAGGGGTTCTGTGGCCAGAGATGCCACCAGGTTTAAGAGCACTTCCTCTCCCTCAGTGTTACTGTCTGCCCGCCATTTCTCTTCTCCGCCTCCTCCATCTCACCTTCCTTCTGCTGCCACCCCTTGAAAAACCTTTCTGCTACTGATCCCACTACACACCTCCCTTCCAGCCCCTGGGCTTGCTGGCTGACCCAGCGAGAGGAAGGCTGTGATGGCCTGTTGGAAACTGCAGCCCTCTGGGTGCCGTGGGAATACTTCCCTAAAGCCAGCTGGGAATCTTGGCTCTAGGACGGCTTCCTTCCAGCTAGGCAACTCTGGAGAGGAGGACTTCAGTTCTCAGCATTCTTGGTAACTCTACACATTTGGAGCGTGCCCAGGCTGGGAGTCCACTGTGTTTTTAAAAGGTGTATGTTTGAAAATTAAATAAATAAAATAAAATGCTGCCGCTTGGATACAACTTTTGGCCAGCCAACATGTGTATTGTGTTGCCACAGTGACCTATGCTTTGCCTACAGCCTTGGTATAATGGATATCACACATAACTCAATAGCAGTGGAAGCAGCATAAACAAAAGTTGCAGCTGAAAGTAACTTTTTCAAATGAGTCCTTAATACAGTGGGATGAAGATCACACCAAGTGATCCTAGTTTGCTTACATCTTTCTGGACAAATGGGGACCCAAGCTGTCATGGACGGGATTATCTCACTGTTGCCGGAGTGCAAACCCGTGGGGAAGACCTGCAGAATTCATCTAAGTCAAGGTTTCTGAGTAAAAAGGACCAGTTTGGGTAAAACCATTGGCCCCTACATTTGAAGATAAACAAACAGAGCCGGTTAACAAAGCAACATGGTGCTTCCACCTGGTCCAGATCTGGCTAGGGCTGTGCTAGCCCGATCCTTACAATAAAACTGGGAAATCTTGGCCACAAACGCCAAAAGAAGATTTGCCTTGGCTCCTCAGTGGTGCTGAGAGTGAAAATGCTCCCTCTTCCCTTGTCAGTGGATCACCTTGGATCAGGGTTTGTGTGGTGCTTCCGTTCCGCAGCTTTTTCCATTCAATGCTGTAGTCCCCTGCCGCAGAGGTCACTCTGTGCCACTCAATAATGTAGCCGGTAGCCGGGGTCCTCGGAGGATCCCACCACAACTGGAAGCTCTTCTCACTGTGCGGGAGGGCCTGGATCTGGAGCACAGGCTGACCTGAGAACCACATCAGAGAACGTAGCGGAAATGGTGAGAGTGGCGAAGGAAAGGAAATGGCTGGAAGAAGCGAGGACTCTGTAAGGGCTGCCTCTTCAAATAGCTTTGCCATAAAAGCTGGAATTTCCTCTGAAAACTGCACCATGTTAGGTTCCTCAGATTGTGAGAGATCTGCACAGAAATCTCCATTCACTGGGGGGGGGGGGGGGAGTGGACGATGACTGGGCACTCAGGTGATGTTTTGGGTAAACTCCCTCCCATGGGCCCTGCTGGGAAACAGATTGGGCTGCTTGAAATCTCTGGAACAGCCTCCCTCTGGAGGCCCCCACCCTGATGACATTATGGACGTCCTTGAAAACTGGCTCTTCTCTCAGTCTTGCCTGGGGGGTGGGGAGCCGGGTAGCTATGGAGCCCTGGCAGTTGTTTTTTTGCTGTTGGTTTGGTTTCTGTTCTCAATGTCTATGAGCTGTTTCTAATTTTTATTCTTCTTGCTTGTAAAGTGTAAGCCACCCAGAGTCATTTGCAGTCAGGCAGCCTCTAAACAAACAAACAAACATTAGTGAAAAAGGGCCTATTTAGACCATTTAAGTGATACCTACTTAAATCCCTAATCAGTTCCCCTTTGGCACTTCAGATATTTCCTTAGCAACTATGCAAGGGTGGAGTCTTGGACTTCAGCTCCCATCTGGGTTTAGCCATATGTCAAAACTCACTTATCAGTGAGTAGGTATGAGGTGTTGAAAGAACAATAAATCCTTGTGGATTGAACCACCTGTCACCCTTGGTGCATCCTCAGGTCCATGCTTCAGTGGGCTGGAGAAGCCAGAAAGCCCAGCTCTTTCAGTTCAGGCACCTCAAGCTGAGCTCTCTGCTGTAGCCCACCATCTGTAGAACACCTGTGGGCTTGGGGAGGTGGGAGCTATAGGGGGAGAGCTTGGATCTTTCTGCTGCTGGGGTGGGAAGTGGCAGATACAGAGAGAGGGCCTGTGTGGGGAAGGCCAGACTCTTCTGTTCCCACACCAGAATGGCCCTTGAGGAGAAGGCCCAGGACCTGAGGGGGCATGCCTGGCACCAGCCTGAAGTGGCTACGAGGTGCTGGGCTAGTCCCATTCCCTACGGGTCATCTGACTTTGCCTCCAGTCTACTGGATGGCCAAGAATAACCAATTGTGTCTGGTGTTAGATGCTATTGGCTTAAAGGGAAAACACCACTTTTGTGTGACTTAAGGCTGCCTCTCTTATGGATGAGGTATTCGATGAAGGCAGTCATGAGGACATGGCAGAACATGTTTGTCTCCAGCTTAGATTTATGTGGGGAAAAGCAAGTTCCTAACTGTTAAAGAATGCATCCTAACTGATTGCAATTGCCAAAAAGCCCGTGTACTCTCTAGGAAGATGGACTTGCTTCGAGAGAAAAAGACTGCTTCCTGTTTTGCCTCTGCTCCTTCTCATGCGTTGTGCAATTGTTCCCTCCCATAAAGCAAATGGTAGAGAAGCTCCCTCACAGGGCCTGGGAAAATTGGTACTTTGCTTTTCTTGGGGCTTTTTTCATTTGTACCTGGTTGCGGCATGAACATGCCCAGGAAACCTCTTTTTCTGCAAAGGACTCAGAACACTGCCTTCATCTTGTCCCTAACCCATGCCAGAGGCAGTTGTCCTTGGCGGTTCCAGTCTTAAGCAGGAATGAGCTACAGCACTTTTGATGTGGGTGCAACCGGAGTGCTTTGCAAAGTGTCTGATCAGTGTTAAAGGTGGCTGACCCCTAGGCAGCCCAGCACCTCTCCGGCACTCGAGGCAGAGCAAGCACGCCCCTGGTCTCTGGCTCCTCAGCAGTTTTTTCCCAGGGATCTCTGCCTGCTTTGGGTAGAGAGAGCCTGGCCCTTTTACAGCAGCTTCTTTCCCTGAACCCATCTGGTCCCCTCTAGAAATATCCATAGTCCAGAGCCTGGATTGTCTCAGACAGCAGCTGACCGATACAGGCAGTAAGGCGGTTGTGTGGGGAAGCAGGAGAGAGCCAGCTCAACTCTCTCTGCCCCAGTCAACTGTTGTTCATTTGCTTCTGAACACGGGTTTAGGGCACTTCAGGAATGATGCTAAATCCATGTCCTGGTTTGGCTCAAGTTTTTTGCATATGTGTGTTTAAAGGGAGCCTGACAATATTTTGTACGTGGGTTTAACTCTATTCCAGGGGAGAAACTCCTTTTGAGCACACCTGTGCTTAATCTAAGCCTCACTACCTACTTCCAATTTAACAACTGTTAAATGTGATCCCACAGATCACAAGAATGCCCATGAATTGCCCGTCTCAGGTTGCACAGCAGAAGCAGTCATGCACCACCTGGGAAAGATTGTCCTTCCCCCAAAAACTCAAAATATGGCTACGTTAACAACAGAAAGCCAGTCTGATATAGTGGTTAAGGCATCAGGCTACAAACTGTGAGACCATGAATTCTAATCCTGCCATAGACACAAAGCCAGCTGGGTGACCCTGGGCCAGTCCCTCTCTCTCAGTCCTGGGAAGCAGGCAAGGGCAAACCACTTCTGAAAATCTGCCAAGAAATCTGCAGGGACTTGTCCAGGCAGTTGCCAGGAGTCAACACTGACGCAAAGGCACACATGCACGCACATAAAAAGTTAACACATTTCTAATCCTAAAAGAAAATCAAATTGAAAACACTCAACGCCCAGGGATTAAGTTCTCATAGAGGTTGAGAAAGAAAACATCCCATTGTTCAGTGTCCTCAGCACCACACAGAATGATGGCATACCACAAATTCAGCTTTATAGGAAACTGACACACACCGATCAAATGTTAAAAATCTGCAGAGACCACCCTCAGCCCGCAGAATGAGCTGCATAAGAGCCTGCATCCACAGGCTTAGGATACCCCACAGCTCAGCAATACTCTGAAAGGCAGAATTTAACCACCTCCAGAATAGACTCAAGAACCACTACCCCCTAATTTCATAAAAAATGCACCAGGAAACAAAGCAAAGAACAGAGAGAATTACTATACCACTAATGATGCTGTGCATAAAAAGTGCATCAGAACAGGCTGGTGGGCCCCACCCAATGGGGAACAAAGTGGCCCACAAACCCCCTGCAAATTCTGTGCAAAGCCACAGACTGCAGTGTCCCTCCCCCCCCCCCCCCCCCCCGAGCCAATATCATGTGCAAAGTTTACTGCCTGGGACAAACAGGACAGTAGCTACAACAAAGAATTAAGGGACACAAAACTGCAATAAGGAACCAAGACTACAGTATAAATATTTAACAGCCACCCAGATGGTTCAAGCCAATCACCTTTGACTGCCGGGATTTCCTAGAAGCCTGCTGTTCAAATTAACAGAGCCACTGAGGGGTACCATCTACTACCGGCCAGGCACCTGATCTAAAACACCAACCACAAACAGGCGAAGGAGGATCATTCAAGAGGGAGGTAGCGCTTCCATCCTCAAGACCAGTGCTTTGATTTTCAGTCATGACTGCTTTGCTAGCTGACAAATTCTGCGAGAAAAATTCTGGAGATCTCTGTGGTTGGGAAAGGCTGTATATGATCTGAAACTTAGTTATTCTTCAAAATTTATACTTCTTCTATTTTTTCAATATTCGCTAATTCAATATGTATTTGGATAATGTCTGCATAAAAAAAGATACATTCATGAAAAATTCAGGGAAAATTGGTTGTCAAAATTCTGTGCATCGAGCAAGATTTCAAAGAAAAATGTGTATGTTTGGGGAAATATGAAAATAGAGACAAAGATTAAAAAAAAAGATCTCAGATAAAATAAACTGTATGTCAGATTCACAAAAATGAGACACTGAGCCACCTCACTGAGTTCCTACCTTTTTTCCCCAGCAAGAAGATTTCTGTGGGTTGAGATGCACCTCTAGAGTTGTAGGCTGCGAGATAAATCCTCTGGGTTCCTGGTGGCACCAGGAATGTGCACTGCCTCTCTGTGGTGTTGCAGAGAGAGAGCGGGCTCTCTCCATTGTGCTGATGGGTGCCAAGCGCTGCCCAGTATCCCAGGATTCTGCCATTGGCCTCGTCTGGCCTCATCGGCTGTAGAACGAGATAAGGGCGGTTGGCTGGCTGGCTGGCTGGCTGGCTGGCTGGACAGAAATGACACGTATCTGCAGCTCATCCAGTCTGCATTCATGCAGCACGCTTGGCCAGATTAGCAAAAGAGCTAGTGTTTGTATTTGAACTAACATTAGTTTTAACTGCAGCCAGTTCTTTTGTGGCTCATATGTTTTGAGAGTCCAGCACATTTGGGCCACTTGGTATGAACCAAGACTGGAAATGGGCTAGCGCAGTGATAAGGCCACGCGGCTCCCTCCCCGTCCTGCTGGGTCACCTGGAGACGAGGCTGAGTGCTCCCTGGTCGTGCGTCTCCTCACAAGAGCGGCTCTGCAACGCGCCTGCTCTGGTGTTCTGCCGGGGAGGCCCCGACTTACCTTCCACAGCAACCGCACTTCAGTCCCCTTCCCTGACTCTTGCAGTTTCCACCAGGCATCAAGTTTTCCTGAAGGCGCTGAGGGGAAAAAGAGGCCTCAGGACCGTCAGCACCTTGTGTCTGGCCCTGTTCCTTTAAAGCAAGCGAGCTCGGCAGTCTAGAAAAGTGAAGACTAGCTCAACTTCCATTGACTTCAGATCCATGTAGAGCTTGTGGCGCGGCAACAGTTCAGAAGCTGTTTGCCATTGCTTCCTCCTGGAACTTTTTGCTAGCTTCCCAACTTATTTTGCCACCCTGAGGCTTCCCAGTTACTGCATGTCACATCCTGCTCTGCTTTTCAAGATCAGCTAAAGTTGGCCGGGAGCTCTGTAAGCTTCTATTCAGAAGCTCCTCCCACCCCCAGTCCCTCACTATACATATGATTGTAAGCAAACTTTATGATATAATCCTACACTGGAGCATTGTTTTCTATTTCACTGAAACGATGCACTCTGCACGTGGCCAGAGGAAGTTGTCCCCCAACCCCTACAGGCCAAATCCTGACATGAGAATCTGCCTTGGAGGCTGAACTGTCCTGATGCCCTGGTTATCCTGGCGACTTAAGAGGCTCGGCTATCTGTGGGGGCCACAGGACTCTGCCATTTCCCACCTTTCTCATGTGTGGTGAAGAGCTTGGCTGGGCTCCAGTCGCTCCACTTGCTCCAGTCACTCCAGCTGCTGCAGTTGCTCCAACTGCTGCAGTCGCTCCAGCTGCTGAGAGGGAGGATCCTGCAGCGCATCTGGAAGTGGTAGCGGCTGCCAAAGAGGAAGCCGCATTGCTGGATCTGCCGGTGGCGGGCGGTGATATTGTGGACCTGGGACGGAAGGGAGAGTGGGAGAAGCAGCCCACGGAAAGGCCCCTTCCCTTGCCCACCCCCCGCCCACCGGACACTCGAGCATTACGGGAAGAGGCCAGAAATGCTTTGACTGAAAAGGCTCTTTGGGCCTCAGCACAACATGGCTGTCCTGGGAGACAGAAAAGGCCAGTGCCGAGGCGGTGCGGAGGGCTGCCGGCAAAGAGTTTGGAGTGCGAAGAAGGGGGCCGGGGGCAAGGCCAGACGTGAAAGCCGTGCCAAGGGGGCTTGACTGCACACCCGGAGGGGTCCTGTTGGCAAAGCTGTTCTGTCGCCAGGCCAAGGGGGTACTCACGAGGCTCCACTCCGGGCTGCCTTCCACCTGGTAGCGCAGGTCGCACACCTGACCCATGTGGTCGCTGCCCTTTGCTGCCACCCATGCCACCAACACACAGTCAGTCTCCTTGGGCATGGATCGGATGTCCTGGATGGCCGGGGGCTCCAGCAAGGCTGGAATGAACAATGTGGGGTGGGGAGAGCCTTTGTACTTGCACATATTGAAAGTGCTTTAATGCCAACCTCCAAACATATTCCAAGGGCAGTTAGTAAGAAGAGGAAAGCACCGCCCAAGATATCAAATTAAAAGGCAGCATACATTAAACAGCAACGGGAAACAGCCTTTTGAGAGGGAAGGGCTTCTCCCAAGTGCCGAGAAAGTTGGCACCTCATTCCTGGCAGGCATCGGCACCAATGACACCACAGGGGTGTCCATCAGTTTGGCCAAAGGTGAGATCTTGGCTCTGTAGGGTGATCTGGAACAGATTTTTTCCCCACCTTCACCCCTGGAGAGCACAGGTGGGTCAAAACGTGTCCTGCTCCTGAACTCTTGGCTTTAATGGAGTTCCACCCTTTAAAGGTTGAAGAGAGGACCACCCAAAAAAGGTGTGTGCCAGTCAGAAAGGTATCATTGTCATTGGCTATTTATATCAGATGCCACGGGAGAGAGGAAAGGGGACCATCCAGAGGTTGCCTAGCAATCAGTCCGCCTCCTTTCTCCCCAGAGGTGCGTTTTTTGATTGAGGGGGGGATGAGGTCCCTCTTCCTGGGCAGTGGGCAGTCCTCTTGTGCTGAGTGGCTTGGAAGGAGCTCCCTTCCTCCCAGCGGGGTGCAGGGAAGAAGCGGGTACTCCGGGAGGGACTGAAACCCTTCATTAGCCTTCCAGGCAAGCAACCCTGCTTCTCGTGTTTGCTTCTGAATGAACATGCTGTATTTCTACTCCCCCTGCTTCTCACAGACACCTCTGGATTCAGCCCCATTTGCAAGAAAAGGGGGCAGGCAGACCTGCCCTGCTGACGGCACGCACCTAAATTCACGGGGTCTGCACACAAGGGGTCGGAGGTCACCGTGCCCAGGGCATTTTCCACAGACACCCAGAAAAGCATTTCTTGATGCAGCGGGAGGTCCGAGCGCTGGATAGTGCAAGAGGGCTGGCCGGGTTTGGGAACGCAGTCTGGGATGGAGGCCAGGAGCTTACACTCCTTCGAGCTCCTGAAAGACCAAGAAGAGCGTATCGGCGGAGGCTCGAGAGGAGCTGTGCCCGCAGCGAGGGCAAGAGAATGCAAGGCCCTGCCGAAGGGAAAGCGCCGCCCCTTGCAGACTCCTATTTCAAGGGAGGAAGGAACTAAATTAAGCCACAAATTCTAAGCTCTGATTTTTTACAAGTCAAAGGTCAGGAAGCATTCCTGGGAATGGAGAGAAACAGACGGCCCCCTCCTCCTCCTCTGGCCCTAGCCTGACCGCCATCGCTTCCGTCCTGTCCTTACCGGAATCCCTTCAGGGTGACGCGGGTTGGGAGGAGGCTGTCCTGCCCAGGGTCCCACTGGCACGCCAGGGTTTTGGAGGTAATGTTGAAGATGCAGGTGAGGTTCTGAGGCTGGGATGGAGGGTCTGCTTGGCATCCGCATGGCATTGAGAAGAAAGAAGCAGGGAAACGTTTTCAACATTGGCAACGTTGCAGGCGGGGGAAAGTTCTGCGGCCTTGTTGGATCCAGATGCATCTTTGAGAGCTAGGTTTTACATGCGCCAGCATTTTTTCTATAGCATACAACATTCATCAATGAGAGCAGAGGTGGGGCAGTTTATACAGCCACCTCTTTGCCTGCTGAAACCGGCTCCTGGTGGTAGCAGCTGAAGGCAGGCATTCTGGTCTGCTGAATACAGGCAGTTTGTTAGGATGGGGGATCTGTTGCTAAGTTCAGTTTTCGGTCTACTTGGAAAAAACACACAAAATGCCTTTGCATGGCATTACCTGGAAGACATTTCACTAACTTAGAAGATTTACTTGCGGCCAACTGTTGAACATTGATTTCAGCTCTACTGAAGGAAGAAATTATTATCCAGCACTTTGTCTGGCATCTCCCTCATCACTGATGGGTGTAGCTTGGCTCATTTGCTGAAGCCACCTCAAACATCATCATCATTTGAATGGCATTCCTTAAATGCTGTAAAAATGGGGTTTCCAGGGATTTGCTTAGAATGAGATCACATCACACACCAAACCAGTGGTTCCCAACAAGGGCAATTTTGAGATGCGTAGGCCTCAACTCCCAGAATTCTTAGCAATGACCATATTGGCTGGGGGATTGTGGGAGTTGAACTCCATACATGACAAAGTCACCCAGACTGGGAAATACCCAGTGGGGCAACGGTAAGAACTGTCTCTGCCAGCTCCATTGCCGCCATCAGACTGAGCTGCTACCTGCAGAACAGCTGATCAGCGCACTGGGCGTGGTGGCGCAGCTCTGCTCTCAGCCGAATCGCAGCGCCCCAGAAGAATTAGCTGCTGGTGGCTGTGAGCCGTACACGCTGGATCCCGCGTGTGGCCGGCTCTTTCTCACCGTCTCCGGCTGCCAGCGTGTTCCTTGGCTCAGTGTGATATTTAAGGAACCGAATGTGCCGGAAACAGGTTGCCAGCCCAAGAGGGAGAGCGTTTGGGGGGAAAGGGAACATGTCCTTTTCTACATCACTATTCTTGGGAAAATCTCCAAAGGGAGGGACCTCCGTTTGCCTGGCCCCTTTCAGAATAGCAAAGATGGGGCTGCTGTAGGATTCTGCTTCTAACGCAGATGGGCTCGCTGCTTCTGTTTCTGTGTCTTTGGCTATCAGCAGGAGCGTCTGCAGGGTGTAGGTGGTGGCTGCAAAGATGTCATCAAAACTCCTTCACGGCCACCATTTGGACTTTTTCGATCACACCCTTCTCATAAGAGATTTTGGTTTTAGTGTTTGATTATTAATTATATTATTGATTGAAAGTTGCCTTTTATGAATTGTAAATAAGCAGCATAAAGGTTTCTTTATAAACACTGCACTGGGCACGCACCCTACTTTTGGTCCTTGCAATGAGACTTACATCCAGCCTGGATCTGGGTGAAGTTCATAACCTGTGGGATGCCATGTTCCAGCACACAACAGCTCAGGGAGGTCACAGGTTCCTTGAAGGGGCCAACAGTGATGTTGGAAACTTCCACTCCATTGCTGAAGCTGTACTGGGGTCCCCTAAGTTGTTTGTTGCCCATTTTCCAAATCATCTGGGTTTTGCTGTCCTTTGTAATAGGGCAGTGGTTTCTCCAAATGGTACAAGAAGCTGTGACGTTTCCTCCCAAGACGACAACTGGGGAGTCGACGGCCAGGTGACTGCAGGAGAGGGACCCTGCTGCGGAGGGAGAAGAGGCTTGGAAGCAATGCATGGCATAGTTGGGGGCTGCCAAAAGTGGCAGCCTGCCCCAGTTTCCCAAGGCTACCCCAGCTGGAGCCCACTAGCACCCACCTCTTGGCAGCCAAAGGAGGAAAAGTGTGCATCTCAGCAGGTGTGCCCGGGGATCCCACGTGCTTGCCATGATCTGGCTCAGGCAATGTAACATTTAAACCTGTGGTTGACAGAAACAGACATTCAGGCAGCTCCCAGCCCTTTGCCCAGGGCACACCCGTTGTGCGGGATTCGGTTGGCTGGGAACACGGATGGCCAGTCGGAGCTCAGGCGTGACTGACTGTGGGGCCTCGAAGAGGAAGGTGGCAAAGGCTTGGATTTCATCCTCTTTTGTATCACACAAAGGTGCATTGGCGCCTTCTTGACAACATCCTTGGCTTCTTGGCTGTGGCGTCAAGTTTCAGGTATGCTAAAAATATTGTTAATTTTGTGCTTGTGCATTCTGGGGTTTGCAACAAAAGAACAAAAATTATTTGTAAGCCGTTACAAATCAAACTGTAAGCCATCAAATTGTAAGCCATTTGATAATCCTCAGTATTTCAGGTATTTTAAACCACAACATTTCTGTAATTGGAAAAGAAGCATCCCACTAATTCAGCATTAATCAGTCTTAAGCCTTTTGCTTATAAATACTGACAGAGGGAAAATAGGAAGCAAAGCATAAGATTTCCTGTAAAGTTTAGTAAAAAGGGAACAGTGAATCATTTTATTCAAAGTTTTATCAAAAACCAAGAGCACTGTTAAATTTATTAATGCCCATGATATCTACATTTCTTGAGATCAACAAAAGAATGTCAAGTATGTAGAAAGGGGGTTGGTTTCTTAACCACTTTTAATTTAAGCAAATAAAATTTCGTCCCTGCTGCCTTCCCAGATTTTAAAGATTTATTCCTGGAGGGGGATGAGCAGAAAGGCCTCAGAACTCAGAAGTGACTGTTCACCTTTGTTTCTTCTGCTGTGACACTTTTGCGATGTTTTATTGAAATCTCCTTTCTTGTAATTTGGACCTGTTTGTTCGAGTACTTCTCTCTGGAGCATCAGAAAACAAATGCTTCCCATGTTGTGTGTCTTTAGAGAGTGAACAAGGACTTTAATATAGTCACAGAACGATCTCTACTCTAGGCTAAGCGTATCCAACTCTGTCAGCTTTTCTTCGTGACACTATATCTAAGCCTTGATCCTTCTTGTCTGAATGTTTTCCAGATTTTTGGTATCAACATGTAGCCCCTAAAGCTATAATGAACCCTCCAGGGAAAGACCAAGCAGAATACATACTACTGTACCATAACTTCACACGGCAGGCTCGTGTTTAGCTTGTGGCCTCTTAAAAGCTCTCCAATTCTTTGACATGATCTGGTGCCAAGCTAGGTGTCACCTATCCTGTACACCTGAGCTGAGTCTTCCCACTGAATGCAGAATTTTGCCTTTATCTCTGTGGATCGTCACGTTGTCAGCTTGGTGATCATCTCAGAGATCTGGGCTGTTTGAGGCATGTTTCAGGCATGAACCAAATTAGAAAGACTGACCTCTCCCACTGCCCAGAGGAGAATGGATCCGCAGACAGGGCTCAGAGATGTGGGTTGAGAGAAACCAGCACCTAAAGGGGCTAATAGGTGCCAACTGATCTCACCCCCTGGAGTCACCTGACTGCGTCAGTGAAGCAATCAGATTGCACCTGGGGCAGAACTAATTTAAAATGTTCATTAAAGATAAATAAGGAAATGTGACGGGAGAGTCTGACAGAAGGGCCACAATAGAGGAACTGAAGTTTGGTATACCTCCTGTTATGTGTATATGTGGCACTAGACATTTCAAGCTGCTTTCCATTGGAAATACAAATGTTAATTAAGTAAATCAATCAGTCGTTACCAAAATATGGCCTCAGTGGGAGGTTGGGAACGATGTCTTAGATCGCTCCCCCGTGATGAGGTTCTTCAGCAGCTGCAGGACTGTTGCACTGTAGTGGCTAGAAGGGGGCTCATGATGCGCTGGGCGGGTGACTGGACCATCCACCAAAGGCAGTGTTTGCCTGCAGGGAAGAGAAGGGTCTCTTCCCCCATCAGTGCTTGAGGTGTGAAACGTGAATTCAAGCTTCCAGCCAGAGGAGGTGTGCCTGTGTATCACGGGAACCTGAACCACAGACACATGGGTGGACTGGATCAGAGCATGTTTCACAAGGGGCAGCTCGCCCTGCACCTGCCTGGCACACTTGCTGCATGGATGCATCATGGCCATTATAAGGGGCTGATATCTGGCATGGAGGCTGCTATGAAAATGCCAGCCATGCTGCAAGAGAGGATGGAGGGTGGATCAGTGGCTGGCCTTTGCCCGCTGCAGGCGACCTGATGCGACCCCATTATGAGCCGATGAGCTGCAACCTCCTGGGTGCACAGGCTGGACACGGGCTACCTTGGAGGGAAGAAGCTGAACTGAAGCAAAGCGATGGGCTCTTCTTTTGCCTGAATGTGAATGCTGTGTTGCTGGGATCTTGAGTGGGAAGATGGCCCATTGGGTTACCCCACTGCTGAGTAGAAAAGTAATGGGACTTCGACTGCTGATTGGAAGGGTCAGCCCTTCCAGCTTAGAGCAACCTGGAAAAAGGTCTGTCTGTCTGTCTGGAAGTATGACTGGGATCTCTCCACATAGGATCAAGAGCATAGGATTCATCACACTCCCCCTTGAAAACACTGTCAAATTCAGCCTCTCCCCCACCCCTGTTCCGCCTTTGGAACAGTATGGAACCAATGCAGGGGGCTCCTTGCTCAGGTGCCTCAAGGGTCTGGCTGGGTTTGGTGCTCTTGCAAGACCTCCTTCCAGGCTGCCCCTTCGCAGCCATTTTAGTTACAATCTGGCTGCCTGGCACGCAGCCCCACCACCACATCCCAATGTGGCTGTGGCTGTGGCTGGGCACCCCAGCAAGTGTGACCCTGCCGAACCCCTGCCATGGGGCAGCTCCTGAACCTGGGCACCCTTTGGGGGCAGCTGCAGGCAAAAGGCAGACGTACACACCAGCCGGCACATGGCTACATTCTGTATGCAGCCACTGCATGTAAGGTAATGCGACAGGACCCTGCGAAGACGAAAGAGGCTGGGATGCCCAGCCCTTACCTTAGGCGAGCTCAGGCTCCAGAACTCGAGAACTCATCCACCAGTGGGCTGCCCCACTTCCCCTAGCAGAAAAATGATCCTCCCGACACAAAATGCTGTCGTTATTCTCTCTCTGAGCAAGGTGATTGCAAAATGCTTCTCAAAGCTTTTATCTGCCCAACTCTCAGGAAGGAAGGAACTCTGTGGCTGACCAGCTCGCACACAGGGCACACACACTGCACGGGGGGACGAGGAGAGGCAGCCCTCCGCCAGCTGCCCTCCCTCCAGGCTTTTATAGAGCCTGGCCCAGCGTCGTCGTCATCAGTGGAGCAATCAACACCTTTGTTGCCCCCACACGCTGGGCCTGCTCAGAAATTGTGAGAGCCACGTGCGGGTGGGTGCCACGTGTCTGGTGTTCAGGATGGGTTAGAGTTGTCCTTTTCCCCTTTAAAAAAAAGAGATTAAAAATGTGATAGATAACTTGGCTGGGTTCATGCAACACACTCAACCAGGACAGGTCTGGATCCAGCTGAGGCATTTGCACACGACCCCCGGCTCTATTTGTGTTAACTGGAAAGGTTTCTCTCTCTCTCAGATGTTGGGTGAATCTGGTCCCTCTGGCCAAACTAATGGCCCCAAGTGCTGTGTCTCGCTCTAGAGAAAGAGTTGATTCAGGAACCTGGTTGAGTATGCGGTGTGAATTCAACCCCTCGTGCCCTCACTGAAGAACCCAAAGCTGCCACTCAGAGGGAAGATGCACACCTGCCCCTTGGCAGAAGGGGGGAGGCAGAAGGCCTGCCGTGACAGGGATGGGCCACAGCCACCATGGCCGCGGAGGTCAGAGAGGAGGGCTGAAGAGGTCCTCCCCCTCCTGGGCGAGCACGCGGGGACAATTGTGCTCAGACAGAGGGAGGGGGAAGGAGAGCCCCGTTTACAGTTTGGAGGGGTGCAGGGGGGGGGCAGAGCCCCGTCCATTTTATTTTGTCTGCTCTGCCTCTCATAAGGGCCTCAGAGCAGATGTTTCTTTCGTTGGGATGGGGTGTGATTGTGAAAACAAGCCTATTGCCCAATTCCACACTACTGACAAATAGTGTCACTTCCTGAGCAAGAGGGTGTTTGTTACATAATTTGGTGGTATGCTCATTGCAGGCAAGAATGGTTTCCTTTGTGAGAAAAGAAGCTAGTCCTCACTGATCACGCCTCTGGGCTAGACATACAATCACCTGGTGCCCTAGCCAGGGAAGAGTCAGGCCTCATATAAGAACTTTAGGACAGACAGTCCTTTTGGATGGTCATTTACGTGGTATCATATTCTTTCCAAAATATCATGGATCCAGGGTTCCATGGATCAGATTTTTATAGGAGCAGATACACCAGACTTTGAGTCAATCTCTCTTATAACCATCTTTCATTGAAGGGGGAAAAAAAAACAGGCAGCAGAACAGAATGCTGGAGAAATGGGCTAACTATTGCCAAACTGAAAAAAGAATGCACATGCAGAAAATTTTCAGGTGCTTTCTTTTCCATAATTTCACAGACAGATTTCTGTGAGTTGAGGTTCTACATGGGACCTTCAACATCATTGGAGGAAAAATACCCAGGAACTTGAAGGGCAGAATTTTGGTCAATTTCCAGGCCCAACCTGAATCTCAGTTTAGTAGTCTAAAACCCTACCTCACTCACTGATTATCTTTGAAATTTAGGGGTCTACAGAAACCATGGACTCCATTGATCTGATCTGCTCCAAGTCACTCTAGAACTCCTCTACTCCTACTTATCCTGGGACATAGTGATTCATAGAAATTACTGTAGAGATTTTTGAGGTATATTCTTTTAACTCTGATTTTTAAAATGTGCTCAAAACTTTTTTTTTCAGCATAATGAGATATAATGCTTACAGAAATTTGATGGATTTTGTGGGCAATGTTAATCTCTTGAGTGTGTGATGTAGAGGCCATGGACAATCTCTCCGAGTCTTGAGTACAGCCCTCAGAGGAGTCCAAAAGTTCTTAACAATATTTAATGTGACAGAAGGGAAAAATGATTAAATCTTTGGCTGAAGTAATGAAGTCTGTACTTAATTTTCATAACAATGTAAATGTAAATAAAACCAAATATAGTTTTTTCCTGGCCCTACTTGCTACTTTTTGGAACGCAGTGAAAGGCTGAGGTCATCCTTTCAAACTTTCCAATAGATTTACCACCAATTTTCAAAGTAGAATTTTTCCAAAGCGTTATATAGTCATGAGTCTCATTATCAAAACTCCATCTACATCCCAATATGGCCCCAAAATTTCTCACCAGTCACATTCCTGCAAATTGTCTACAATATGTTGTTCCAACCACTTGCCATGATTGCAAAGGGAATAGAAACAACAGCTTTCCAACTGAGCCCATAAGACCCCATAAATATTCAACTGTGTTTCATTCTACAAACAGATGGCTGATAAAATATTACCCCAATGATATTTTTGTAAGATAAAGCCACCTTTCTCTCAATTTATTTAAAGAAAACCTTGGCCATCCACTGTCCAAATAAATTTCCTAAATAACATTAATTCAAAGAACATAGAGCTCGAATTCTTAACTTCTTCTATTGTCACAGGTTCCACTGAAAATAAGTTTTTTGGAGTTTTCTGGAAAAGTGATTTTTGTGTCTCAAATCTATTATATTCTAAGATTAATTTAGTTAATCAATTTATTTCCATCCTAACAAGATGAATATACCAGATGGATAGATTAGTTCCACTTGTAGGAAATGGTCCTGGAAGAACCTAGACACCAAGCCATAAACGGCTTTATGGGTCAAAGCCAGCATTTTGAATTGTATCCAAACATTTACTACCAATGCAGTCTCTGTAGGACTGGAATTCTGTGCTGCTAACGGCTCCCAACCAGAGAGCCACTGCAGTTTATACCAATGGCAGCTTCCAGGTAGTCTTCAAATGCAGCCCCATGTATACCGTATTGCAGTAGAGGTTGAGGGTAACAGTTGCCTTAACCCTAATTTTCCCCCAACCCCAGGGACATATTGACTTCCTTCTGGCCAGGCATGAGAAGAGCACTTTGGGTTATACTCATCCCTCAGATCATCCAATCCACTTCCTCAGAATCAACATTATCCCAGATAACTCTGCATGGCACTACCTTACTCACCAACCTCCTCATGCAGTCTAGGCCAGAGTGTGTGTGAACCATTTTAGTTGGAAAAGCTGGCTGGATGATTTTGGCCAGTCTCTCTCTCTCAGCTCAACTCACCTCACTGGGTTGTTGTGGGGAAAATAGGAAGGAGGTATGTTCGCCGCCTTGAATTATTTATAAATCAGGTGGAACACACTCCTGGAATTCAGCCAGATCATTGGGATGGATGATCCTGTTCCCATCTTGCAAAGGTGCTTGTGACTGCTGAAATCAGTGGGTAATCTGATCACAGCAAAGGTCTAATTCTTTTGTCCTCTGCTAACACTAATGCTAACGCTAACCCTAACCCAGGGTTAGGTGAATACTACAGCTAACATATGGCCCCCTGTGCGAGCTTGGACTTGAGATAATCTAAGGCAAGTGTGTGGTTGCCATGAATTCCTGAGCCTTCCCAAGCCCTTCTCAGCATGGGAGTTGAAGTCCCCTAGTACTGAAGGCCAAGGGAACTTCATGCCAATCCAAGATGAAGTGCAGGGACTCAGGATGGGATCATTCCATACTTTAAGGTAAGTGGCTCCACTCTATAGGACCCTTCTTTTTCATATCACCCAATATGACAAACAGGCATTCAAAGACCCTGACCTACAAAAAGGACTCCTAGCAACCACCAATCTGTCCCAAATGATTATTGTCAAATTCTTCCCCGATGGACTTTGAAGTAGGATAGAAAGAGTTGATCCTTTTGAAATCTGGTGTTGAAGAAGACTCCTGAGAATACCATGGACAGCCAAGAAAACAAATCAGTGGATCATCGAACAAATCAACCCAGAGTTCTCACTCGAAGCACAAATGATCAGGCTTAAATTATCCTACTTTGGACATATTATGTCCAAATAATATTGGTTTATTTAAATAAATATTAAATAAATATTGGTTTATTTAAATAAATATTTAAATATTTGATAAAGGTTGTAATGCTGGGAAAGGTGGAAGGAAAAATGATGATCAGCAGCAAGGTGGATGAACTCAGTTACGGCGGCAATGAGTGCACCATTAGAAGACTTGAAAGACCAGGTTAGGGACAGATTGTCATGGAGAAAATCTATCTGTGTGGTCACTATGAGTTGATGAAATTGACAGAACTTGCTGAGATGGATAAATTAACTTCTTTAATTAGAGAAAAGACACTGTCTACATTTATTGGTGACTGAAAATCTCTTATGGAGATTACATTTTTTGCACAAAAATTTAAAAAATGAACTTGTGATTCATTTGATGATTCGACAGGATAGATTGTTATGATGTAATTTTTAGAGGTTAAAATATAACTGCTGTGACAAATATCGGAAGCCACTTTGTATGTTCTTTCTTTTCTATCTTTTTAAAACTTTTTTTTCTTCTCTTGCACTTTTCGCTTTCTCTTTGCTGTCTTTCTTTTTCTTTTTTCTTCCTTTCCTTATATTAGTTTGTATTAGTTTTTATCTTCTTTTTTAAAAGTTTCAATAAGAATCATATTAAAAAAACAACAACAAACAGAACCCACCCATCTTTGGAGAAGGCTCTGATACTGGGAAACCTGGAAGGAAAGAGAAGAGGAGGACCAGTGGCAAGGGGGATGGACCCACTGGTGATGGGTGCACTGAGGACCTGAAAGTTAGGGACAGATCATCATGGAGAAAAATCTATCTATGTGATTGCTAAGCATCGACACCAACTAGATGGCACATAATCAATCAATCAATCAATCAATCAATCAATCAATCAATCATCTTCCCTACCGTGGGAATGTGACCGATGGATGATCCAAAACCTGACATCACCACCCTCAGAAATACACATCAGGTCTGCTTGCTCATCCATGACTCATACACACAGACCTGTGTTTGCTTTCAGCAGTCTGGCCAATGAGGGCGTTGGCATGAAATGGCTCCCTCAGTGGAACGCTGTTACCCTCCAATTCTCTACCCCCTCAGACCTTCTCCAGACATCCTTGCCCCACCAAGGCACCCCCCACTAATTATGTTCCACACAGCTCCAATCTGACTCTTCCCTGCTCATTTTTCACATACATTTGACCCGGTGGGACAATATCTAACCAAGCCAAGAGTAGAGGGTCTCTACTCACCCTCTTGGCTCCCTCCCCATCTACTCTTCTGTAGCTCCCCCAACCTGGTTCTCTTTCTCACTAGGAGCCCTAGGATTTAAAACTATCCCCGTTCTCTTAATTGGTGGTGTGTGGGGGGGCAACTCACAGAAAATATCAGGCTTGATACAAAGGTAGTTTGCTCCTTTAAAGTATCCCTCAAGTTTCTTCCATGAAGAGAAACATTTTTTTATCCAAGCCACCTGTATAATACCACTATTGTTTCCCATGTTTCAAGAGCTATTTCAGAAACTTTCCCTGATTTGATGTTGCCATCTATTATTTTTTCATTCATTTTTATGTCATTGCATTGTTGTTTATTTATGTTTTGTGTATGCTTTAAAATGTATTTTTTTCCTATTTAAGCCACTGAGAGTCATTTTGATTATGGCGGCATAGAAGTATGTTAAATAAATAAATATTGTTTGTGTCTTTTAAGTGTTTTATTGAACAAACCAATTTAAGTGTGATCCCATCAGTCCCTCTTCATCCTCCAGAGAACCAGAAAATCATAGACTGCAAGAAGAATTCATATACATAAGAGTGTGATGCAAACAGATAATCGGTTAAAAGAAATTACTTTTAAATGCTTGGCAAAACTACGAGAAATAGAAGAAAAGGGTTGAAGTGGATGGATGAGATCAAGAAGATCTCTGGAGGGTCCTTGAAAGAACTGTAGGTTTTGGTCAGGAACAGATGGAGAGATCAGACCACAGAGATCAGGAACAACTCAATGTTATATGAAGTACAATTCCCTTTCCAGAAATTTCCAGAAATAACATTCCATCAGAATTAAAAATACATTTATCTGAGGTTATGTTTATTAAATATTCCGGAACCACCCATAATAAGCAACAATGCCTCAATACCCCTTAGTAAATTCCGCCTTTGTGTTCTTTGCAGTGGCCAGATGTGTGTGAGTGTGCTGGAGAAAAGCATGAGATGTGTGGCTTGGGAAGAAGAATCATCACTTTAAATGCATTTTGGAGTAATGTTGGTTGTTGTTCAGTCGTTAAGTCGTGTCCGACTCTTCGTTGGTTTTTTTTTTTTTGTCTGCGCTCAGTCATTACTGACCCTGCAGTGACTGCCTGGACGAATCCTTGCAGTTTTCAAGGCAATTGTTTTTAGTTAATTGAAAAAAGTCTTTCTCTTACTGAAGACAATCCCCTTGTGTTCTCCCCTTAAAAATATGTCTCCATAGCAAAAAAAAAAATTCCTTCCATCAAAGCACACTGGTTTGTTCTGAGGCATCCCACTAGGCCACGAAGGGCGTTCAAGATGTGAGTGAGGCTACATAGGCTCTGAAGTCAACTGTGGGGCAAGAGTGAACGGAAGATACCCCATGAGACCACAGAACATGCTAACTGGAACATGGAGTTGGCAAGAGGTTTCTTACAAGGTTCCCAACAAGGCAGCATGAGTCACTTCCCATAACAGAAAACCTGTTGCAAGCCCCACAGCTGAAGAACACATGGGTCAAAGGCCTTCTCCATTTGGGAAATGTATTCCCCCATGACCACAGCTGGCTGTAGGTACTACCAAGCCACCATCACCACTGAAGGTTGTGGGCTTGGTGTGTGTGTTTCCCAATCAAGCCAGTTGGATTTAGACACACTTGAATACAGTAATTGAAGTTTCCCCAAAAGCCACACCAAGCTACAATCTTCCTTTTAAATAAATACAGATATCTAAAATGGATTCAGTGTATCCATTTTTCAGAGGCATTTAACATAACATTGCTAGGAAGCATGTGATGGAGACATGGACCATGGTCTGTCAGTTGGCCCTTTCTCTTGGCTCTGCTTCAGATTGCTCCCCTTCCCACAAAACAGGAGTTTCTTCTTCAGGGATGTCAAGCAGTTTTGGGGGTGAAAGTCACGCCATTTCCCTCCAGCCACAGTTCCTGAACGAATTGCTGCCTTCCTCCTCCAGCTGCTTCGCTAACGGGGCCGGGGACAAGTATGGAATCGTCCATCCTACTCTTGAAGTGCAGGCCCATTTGGATCCTCAGTGAGCCAGTCCAGCTCCAAACCTGCCAGGTCAGAATCCCTGTATTTTGGATGGGAAAACCTTGGTATAATGTTGTGGTAGAAGCTGGCAGAGAGTATTAACTTCCTCATCTGACGATGAAAAGGAAAAATGAGGCTGTATTCATGTACATCAATACGCTTATTCCCTCCTGCTCAGCCTTAAACTCCTAAAGTCAGGAAGTGGCGCTGAAACTACAGAATACAACGTGCTCCAAATCTTCTCCCCAAACAAAACAAGGGTATTCAAGCGTTGCAATCAATTTCCGAACTGGTACAAGGTAATCAAGAGATGCCAATAAGCTTAAACAATCGGCAACGTCTCACGTTCCAAGGTCAAAATATGCATTTCAGGTGTTTGAAAAGCTCCTGATGATAGATAGTTTTAGGCTTTGCAAAGCCATTTCTTAAAAACAGATCCATCAAATTAGGCATATTTTTTCTGCAAAATCCACTATGTCTCACATTGCATCCTATCCCTTTCTGGTCTCCACATTTTGTCTTGGCTAATGTCAGATAAATGGTAGTCGGACAGAAATGAGCCAGTTTTGTAATGGGTCTGAGCTTAGAAAGTGATGCAATTTCTTGCAGCTCCTTACAGAAAAAAACAAGTTTTTTTTTCCTGTAACTATGGTGATATGCATCGTCCATCTCTGTGGGAAGAAGCTTCAAGGGACCAACTGTAGGGAAGTGTCAGATCAAAGAAACACCACACACACACACACACACATGCACACACACAAAACAACACTGTTGCCTCCTTCTTCCGTGAATTACAGACAATCGCTCTAAGAACAGATGCAACAATCAGGATCTTCCAAAGAAAATACATATTTGTGTGAACTCTTAATAGAAACCAGCAATTGGAAGCTTAATGTTCAAAGCAACAGCTAAGAGTAATATTGTTTCAACCAAGACATATATCATCATCGTCGTCGTCATCATCATCGTTGTCATCATAATTGTTTTGGTGATGTTCTATCAAAGGGGATCCACAACCTGGAACAGCTTGATATAATGCAGTTGGCTTTTCTTAAGAGACAGGAATAGCAGAATAAAATCAGAAAGAATAGTTCTAGCCTTATTTTTGCCAGTTGATCTTGTTCCTCAGAAATTCTCACAGAGCTCTCCTTGGGAGGCTGTGCCTTTGAAAACATGAAATGTAAAAGGTCACTTGGCCACAGCTTTCATCTTTAATGGCAGCCCTTCCTCAGTCAACAGCAAAAGTAATGACCTTTGTCTGCATCAGATGAAACAATATATTTGCTCTATCCTGGCCTTTAGATGAACAGACATGGCTCATTTTATTTATTCAGAGGATATCAACCCTTCATCAAACTGCCTCATTGTTATTTGCAGCACAAGAAATGATGTGCAGAAAGAAAGAGCACAAGCCCAGAAAATGGTAAGGAGAATGTGCACCCAGAGGGGGCTTCCACACAGCCAGTGGCTTCAGCCTCCCAGCCCCCGAGGGATTTCCATGCTCCTCTCGAGGCAGGAGGAGGTGAGTTCCTGCCAATGGGAAACCCCCTATTGAATCACCGTGTGAACCCTGAAGATGGAAATCAAATCAAAGATCATCAGCCCAGGAGCAGGAGACCAATCTTGGAATGGGGCAAAACAGGCTGTGGAGGTGGCCAGAGCCAGCCATTACATTTCAGAATACAGTGTTAAAGGCCTAGCAGTACCCCTGAATGGAGGAGACCGATGCTTTGGGATTGTTAAGAGGCAACAACTTTCTCTTTGCAGCAATCTTCCCAAAAGTCTCTCTTTCAGTGATGTGTTCTGATTGTAATTAAATGTTTTCATCAGCACATCAGCACATAGCATTATGAATGAAAAGATTGGAGAGAAGGAAAATAGAATTCTGTGATCGCTGGATATGTTAGCAAAGTAAGCTGCATTTCCCATTCAGAGTAACTTTTGTATTAAAACTGACAAAGAATTTTATAAGAGGAGCTATAAATTGTTTTCATGGACCAGACCCCTATCCAGCTAGACCATCATTCTACTTCCAGCTGGATATCACAGGCAGGAGATAAATGCAATGGCTTCCCCTGTTATGAACATTTGTGTTAATCGGAGGATGCTTATCATGAATACAAGAGCCATTTTTAGTTTGTTTTTGAGCTGAAGCAAAGCAGTAGCTCTCTGCAGAGTAAAACTGGCACATCTAAAGGCTGATCCATGTCTTCAACAGTGTGACAGAAGTTGGAAATAAGAAAAACTGTTTCTGTGTGAGAATGATGCTGCACTTTCACACCTCTTGAAATAAAATAACAAATCCCGTGCAATTCTCTAACAGAACTTTGGATTTTCACCCCTGAGTGTTTTTGACAAGCAGTAGCCAGGCCCTAAGCCAGACACTGATGATTCTGTCGAAATCCAAATTTTCTAATGCCCCACCAATGATGCCAGGACCAGCATCTTGCATCACACTATAGTCCACAACATCCATCTGGAAAACTCTCTGCTGTGGCTTCCCAGCTGTTAGTCATAAAAAGCAGTTCATCATGTCTGATTAAACTTCTAAAGTTCTCCTTAAAGTTGGACTGTATAGAACTTCAAGAAGTTTAGATTGATTAATTAAAGACCATGAGTTTCCAACTGTCATTTGAAAAAGAAACTGAAGAAAGGACTTGTAATTCTATGATGAGGACTACCTATCCTTGGCCCAGCCCTGAAGGACCCTTCCCTTGGGGTTTGCTAATAACTGCTTTTCAAATGTTAATTCAGAACAAGGAAGTTTGGGGCACTTTTGTTTCTCAGAAAAACATGGGCTGATGACACATGTGGCCCTAACCGGGAAGAAGAGCCAGGATTTGGGTGTTGGGAGGGACAACTGTTTCTCCCGGTTACCCACATCAGGAGAAACCTCCGAAGAAGAAGTAATGCATGTGGTGGTGTTTCCACTGTTGCAGCATAGCAAACAATTGATGTGGCTTCAAGCAGAGAGAAATGTGGCTCTAACTTCTCATCAAGGAGTTGTGAATAAGACTTGCAACAAACTTCTTCCCATCAGATATCACCAGATGCTGCTGGTTTTCCAGGGTGTAACAATTCCCTCCTTTTCCTGCCCTTTCAGCCACATTTTGAACATTAGCTGGTACATGGAAAGGTTGTCATCTCAGAAAGGTGGAGCCCCCATCTCCCATGGGAAAGGTTCTCTGAGTGGGCTCCAGGTAGATCTTTTGGTCCTAGACTGACCTCTCCTTAATAATAAAACAAAAAACAAATCAGGGCGCTTTTCTCCTCCACAAGATGCTCTCTTTAACAGCCTTTCCCTTATGTGCCTATAGAATTATGTATTACCTCAGGGGCCACTTCAGTTCCTGCTTCCGGGGTGAGGCGGTAAGGCCCAAAAGACCAATTTCCTCTCATTTTAGTAGCACTAGAGATGAAGAAAGGAAAGAGCTAGGATGGAGGTGCTGCAGCTCTCCAAATGCTCTGGAATTCAGCACCTTCAGCCTGGATTATCAGATGCAGCAGGGCGGGCCAGAACGGTTCCTTCCCCTGAACAAAAGTTTTACGACATCCTGGCTGTTATTTAAAACACTACTCCATGCATAAAGAAGATGTAGCGAGAAGCGCAGAGCCAGTGCCTGAAGTACATGTTTTCACCCACAAGCCACCCATTCATGCACTGATTTAGGCCACAGTGTGCTTTTCTTTTTTATAACCTGGCATCTTATATGAATCCAGCCAGTAAATAATGTTTTATGGATTAGGGGAGTGTAGTTTATTGAATAAACCATGTTAAGCAAATCATAACTTAGCATGATGCATAAAACCAGTCAAGTTATAAAACATGTACCTTTGTAAATTTTTTTTTTTTTGGTGCCTTCAGGTCAGTGTTGACTCCTGGCGACTGCCTGGACAAGTCCCTGCAGTTTTCTTGGCAAGGTTTTTCAGAAGTGGTTTGCCATTGCCTCCTTCCTAGGGCTGAGAGAGGGACTGGCCCAAGGTCATCCAGCTGGCTTTGTGCATAAAGCGGGACTAGAACTCACCCTCTCCCTGTTTCTAGCCTGCCGCCTCAACCACTACACCAAACTGGCTCTCTTGTAATATTTTATTTAGGAACCAATCCTCCGTAAAACGGGGAAGTCTTCACAGGTTGTTTTCAGAATAAGCTCCTGAAGACAGTTCAGATGGCAGAGATGCCTCAAAGCCTTTTGTGACTGGGCTGCAACTCCCCTTCATGTCCAGAACCCAAACTAGAAGCAAGGCTGATTCTCCCTGGGCTGGCTCTGGAAATGCCCCTGGGCATCCTTCCTGCGTGTGATCACTAGATGGTGCTGCTTCCCTACTCTTTCCTCCAGGAGACAGGCCCTAGTCCTGGATGCAGGGTGCTGTGATCCCAGCTGTTTTTGTGGATGTTAGGGCGACTGAAAGTCTGATCCTGCTATCATAATACCCCAAATTAATATAATGTATACAAGCGATAGAAAAGGACTAAAGTCACTTCCAGGTCATGTCTGTCTTGAACTGCAAGCCACAAACCGTACTCGAGCAGAGGTTGCTTTTCCAACCCTGTCCTCTTTTCATCCAACATTCTGCACTCACTTCGCCCAGCTCTGTGGCTGGCACCCAAATGCCCAGGAAACCTGATTTAGAGTGGAAGAAGGTGGCTGGGTGGAGGACTGAGAAGCATGTGGTGAGGGGGAAGAGCTTTGCAGGGGAAAAGCAGGAGGTGAATAGGAACGTACCCTTTGCTCTGCCTGCCACCTCTTCACTGAAGCTGCCTCCACCTAACCCTAACCCTAACTCTAACCCCTGACAGGGCTGGGCTTCACCCATGAGCAGTCAGTCTCCCCATGTTGCTCCGCCAAAGAGCAGACCCCCACTTTTCTCCCAGAGTGATTGCCTGGGTGTGTGTGTGTGTGTGTGTGTGTATGTGAGAAAGAGAGTGGGGAAAGCAAGAGAGCAAAGGGTTTCTCCCTGAGGGGGCTTGGCTTGCTGCAAGTGGCCTGCGGGGAACCAGTGAGCTTTAGGTGGGAAGGTGGCTCTACGAAAACAACGGGCAATGCACTAATTATGAAGAATTTAGTTGCTTCATTGCCCAGTTACACCATCCATGAACTCAGAGGACTTGCTGCTCTACCTTTCTGCACAGCAATACTTCTTTCCCCTTCCTGCCTGGGCCTCACGGATTTCCACTTGCCACTCTGAATGCCCTCTTTCATGTTGCTCCTTCAACCTGGAGAAGCACAAAAGGAGGTTGTCCTTCCTTAACACACACAGACTTGCTCGTCCCTCCAATGCTGTCCTCTTGCTGCCCCTAATTCCCAGTCATGATGCTGGTCCCTTCCATACTCTGCCCCACCTTCTTTGGCTCACGGGACTAATGCTTCTTGTCCCTAGGCTCCAGGCCCGGGTCAGTTCCTCCTGGCCAAGCTGACCTTGCACATTCCTCGAAGAAATGGCATTCCATTAATGTTCTGTTGCTGACCTCTTCACCCTAAATGGCTAGAAGGTGAACACTCCGTCACATCACAGAAATCCGTCTGTGAAGAATAAGAGTATGCCATGGCAGACACAATTTAGACTGCTGCGATAGCAAAGGCGAACTTCTTGATTAAGCACAACTCAATCCTGCTGAAGTTATTTGAATAAACACAGGTTGCTGTTGGCATGGTGGAACTAAGAACCAGTGAAACTGACCAGACCAGGATTTTGGATAAGATCTTTGTGACATTAACAAATCAAGGATAGGGCAAGAAATCAAAAAGGGAAGATCTCTCCCAATCTCTTTGTTCCCTATGATGGCTGGAAAGGATTCATTAAAAAAAGCCATCATCAAAGGAAGGAAAGATGGTTTGAATTGTCCACAGAGAGGACCAGAGCAAGCAAAGAAACTTGGTGGCCACAATTTCAGAGCTCTTAGTCTCCCAAGCCGCCAGGCTGCTTGCGTCCCTCCTCCCCCTCCTGCAATTATGAGCATGCCTTGCGCTCACGTTCCAGACGCAGCAGAGACCCCTTGCTATTGTTTGTCATTTACGCAGAGCAGAAGAGTCCTCTGGATTTCACCAGGCACCGAGATTTCATGGGTGGCTTCCTTGATATCCCACAGCCTTGCTGCTAAAAAGAAGGGGTGCTCACCACCAGCCCAGCCGTATCCAGTATTGGGGGGCAGGAACCGAAACAATGTACCAGGTGCACCCTGTTATCAGCCTAAAGCAAAGTGTCACCAGCGCGTTCTCCTGCCTGCCAGGTAATGAGAGCTGGCAGGCTGCTGAGGCAGAAGCTTTTCACAGACGAGAAACTGTAAGCAAACACAGTGGGAACTGGGGGAAAGGAAGGGAATCACACTTTGAGGTGTCATGCGCGTCACCTTTTTTAGCAACCTGAGTGGCCCTAATGCGCTTCCCAGGGAGATGTCTGAAATGCACTCAGAGCAGAGGAGCTGCTAGCAGGAGCCAACCAGGGGCCACGAAGCACATTGTCCTTCTCCTTCTGGTGGCTGCCCGAAGCTATGGTGAACCTGTGAGCGGGGCATGAAAGAACACACTCCTGCTGCTTCCCAGCGGCTGATACCTAAAGGGACTCCTCATAGGCCGGTGGCAGCGTGAAGCCGCCATGACTGGACCCTTCTCTTCCATTAATTGTCCCAGTCCCCTCTTTTCTCATCCAGGCTGAGAAAACCATCCCAAGAGGGAGCCCAAATATTGGAGCCCTGCAACCGATAAGGAAGGGAAGCCACTGCCTTGGTCTCTGTGCGTTTCCTTGGTAGACTTTTATATTATATTCATCATCATCAGAAGACGGGCGTGACTTTGGCCAGTTGTCAAAATGTAGTGCCAATAAGCACCATACCACACATGACTCCAGAGATAATATTCATAGGATTTCCAAGTCAAATCAATTTTTATTAAAAAACAAAGCAAAAAGCCCAGTGTTTCCAACTGAAATCTTGAGGGATTTGGGGTGAGAATGCCAAAATCTCATGATTTGATGATTTCACAATAATTTGGCCAGCAAAATATTGTACATACTGTACATATTGGTGCCACATCAGAAACCACTTGCATTATTTTTATGCATTACTCCCCCCTGCGCCTCCCCGGTGTCTCCATGAACTTTTCAGATGCAACTTTTGTGACATCAGGCCTGATCCACCCTCAGCGATTTTCTGATGTTTTAAATATTGTAAATGAAGAGAAAATGTTCTTTATCCTCAAGCAGTCTAATTTTTTATAAACCATAATTATGTCCCCATGGACCTGGTTGTCCTTGTTTCTTAAGATACCTCAATATTAATCAAGACCTGCATGTTTTCTAGCTAGACAAATTTAAAATGTGATACCTAGTCGGAGAGTTGTCCACAGTTTTCCAGTGTGGCTGCATCATAGACTGGTGTAAAACCATTGGGATACTAACAGTTTTATTTTCAATCTCTTTTCCAATGAGTCCCAGCATGGAATCTCCTTCTCCTTCTCCTGCTCCTGCTCCCTCTCCCACCCTGGGTTAACAATGTCATTGAATGGTTCTTCTGCTGAAGCCCCAACAGGTCTTTTCTGATCACTTCTAGAGTAGAGCTATTCCATTCATATGAAGTCAGGAAGTTTGGGTTCTATATGGGCTAGTTTACGTTAATTTACATGGAATCATATTTGCCGTTTTAATCCTTGATCAGTCCCTTTGAAGACATCCTTCTGACATTCTTTGCAATCTGCTCTGGTTTTCTCCTGGATTATCTAGTCTCATTTTCTCATTTACCACCAAGGCTTTTTTGCTGTGCATCTGGGACTCCAGGACATTTATGAAATTAAGTTAAATAGCAGGCCCAAGTATTTGGTTTGGAGTCCCCACTATTTGCTTTCCTCCATCATACAAACAGCTCCCCCCCTTTCCCATAGCCACTTTCATGTTATTTAACCAGTTTTTCATCTCATGATGCTGCTTTCTAAGAATACTTAAATATACTTTCGGGAATACAGGGGACAGTTTGCTTTCCACATGCCGGCCTCTTGTTTATATTTTCAATCACAAGTAGTAAAGAAAAAGTCGAGCCACAGCAGGGACCCTGCTGAAGGCCACGGAAGGAGCTTGGCAAGTCTCGGAAAAGGTGTTGTGCCTTTGAGCGTGTCCCCCTTTCCCTTCACTGGCCCCGCAGACCTTCTGTCTGACCTTTCCTAATCTGGCTTACCACTGAGCTGAGTGATGACTGTGATTTTATATAACTGTCAAAATGGAAGTGGAAATTTCTATGCTTTTCTACCTCCTTTCATTAATCCCTACATTTTAAAAACATCCTATCTATTTTTTACGTGAACAGAATTAAACAGGAAAACAGCCACTGCAACCAACCCCATGGATGAGACTGTGGTCTGCTCTCTGTTGTTGTGGGAATAATACAAAGATCTGAGAAATCAAATGTGATTGTTCTCCTGGCAGCTGCTCCCCCAAAGCCCTACTGCAACTCAAGAGTTGATAGATTTCTGACATTTGGGGCAATGGGCAGGATTGTCCCATCCCATTTCTTTGCTAATCCTTGACTCAGAATTTCTTAAATACCACATTTTTTTTTATCTTGCTCCTGTGCCTTCAGAAACAGTCTTTCCCACATATTTGGCAGGTGACGTTTTCCAGATGTAATGAAAAAACTTCGCCATAATTGATAATAATTATAAATAAACCATGTTCAATTCCTGCAGGATCACAAGTTGTAGCTAACATTCCCTGTTCCACCTCAGCCAGTATTGCATAGCATCCCCCAGCCTGGTATCTCTGTTTACTCTGAGCTTCATCATAATCACAGCCAGCAGGAGCTTCAGACATGTTGCCTGGGATTCCTGAGAACTGAAGTCCAATACGCTGGAAAATATTTACTTGGACAGGGCTGTACTTGGATTAATTAATTGTCTGACTGCTTCCTTACCAGAGACTTTTCTTGTTTCTGAACACAGTTTTTGAAGGTAAAAGTGTATTCATGTCCTCAAGTTCTCCAAGTCTGAGATGATTTCTTTCATTAATGCTTAATTAATTAATGCATTGATTCCATTAATGGAATCTAAGGTTGCAGGTTGAAGCACATAGCTAATCCAGGCTAATCCAGCAATAGCTTGGATGAATTGATTGATGATTAATTTTTTTTTTATGTTTTATTATTATAATTTGTTTGATTGTTGTGAGCAATCCAGTGTCATTGAGAATTGAGCAGCATACAAATTTAATAAATTACTATAAATATTATTATTAATATTATTGACTGCATGCAGGTTCAGATCAGAAGAAAAGAATTGCCAAATGTTGAGTACCCTACTTATTCAATGACTTTAAATGGGAGTTAGGCAAATTTATGAAGCACAGCAGTTGTGAGAGAAGATGGAACTTCCATGTTCAGAAGCAGCTTGGTTTTGAATACCTCAGTAGTAAAGGACAGGCATATGATAAGCAGTGTTCTTCATGTTTATGTTTCAGGCAGCTCAGTTGTGCTGATCAAACCCTTTTCTAAAGCCAAGCATTTCTAAGATGAAAGTGCTTCCCAAAAATGTATCTCTCTGGAATTGTCAGATACCCAAAACAGGTGGCAACATTTTGCAGAAGATAATGTGGAGTTATACAAAGAACTGGCATGTTTGCAGATATGTACAGCTGTTCAGATAGCTCTGAATGAATGGGCAAGAGGTCCATTGGATGGACTCCCACCACCCCAAAAAAGCAAGCTGTCCAGATATTGTTTTGATACCTTGACAACTTTCACCATACAGAGGAACCTCTGTATTCCTCACTTCTATCAGCTTAGCAGTAATTTAGTTACCTAGGCACCCTCAAAATCTTTTTGGAATTATTGCTTGCTGATCGTGTCAGAAATCTGTCATAAGAAACCCCTGGACCCTTCCAGAAATCACAGCCTGAGATATCTGACTTTGAATTCATAACCATTATTTTCTTTTCTAAGAACGGATTCTCAGCAGGAGCAATCTGAATTGGGCAGGGAATCAAGGCACCCGGTTTCTGCTGGGACACGAGGAATTCCAGCCTGGCCCTCTTCACCAGGGAGGGAGCCTCTGAAAGTCCGACTCTCCTTTTTGGCTCTGAAAGGTCTGGGGGGTTGCAGAGCTGCCTCAGGCGTGTGGAGATGAAGACAAGGCCTGACCATGGGTCTCCTTTATTGGCCATAGGGTGGCCAGCCCCAGTCATCTGCCAGAGGAAAACATCGGACCGTTAAGTCTGGCCTGATTCCACCTGGTCAGAAAGGCATTCTTGGAGACTGATCTCCCTGGCCTCACCTTTCCTCTCCTTTTGTGTTTTGTTCATTTGGACGGTATGTCTGCAGCCTGCCGGAGGCCGTTTCCTCTTTAATGGCTTACAACATCTTCACAGCACCATTCAGCCACTGCTGAAGTGTTAGAAAGCCTATCCTCATTACCGTTGCTTTGGCACAATAATGGCTGCGTGACTTTAGAGGCCGCCCTAAATCACTTGTGGAGAAAAGTCTTGTGTGCCCTAAGTCTTCATTTTCACTGATGTATGAACCACTTTGGATGACAATGACTATTGAAAGTATAGTATAAGATAAAAATGGCTAACACTGGAATAAACGCTCCCAATATGCTCCTCCTGTTCAGTCCTTTTTTCCTTCCACCAACCCTCCTCTTACCCAAGGCAGATGATGGGAGTGAATCCAGCCCATTTCAAACCTCAAGTAAGGCTGTGGGGCTTTGGGAAGAATGTTACTTTCATGGAATTGTGGGTTCGCCTCTCCGGAAGGTCCTCTCTGCCTTTTCCTCCTTTTCTTGCAAGAAAGCATATTCTTGCGATGCTTGGCGTTAGAGAGCAAGCAAAAGCTGTGCAGTGCATGAAGAGACGATCCAGGTGAAGAGAAGGCGCTCTGACAGGTTCCCCTCTTCCTCCTTCCTCTCTGCCATCTCCAGATGTTTGAGCAAGGCGAGGAAGAAACGACTGCAGCAGGATTAGCGATGCTGCCATAGAGCAGGGGGACCTTGCCAAGATGCACTTCCACCCCTATAATCCCAGTCCGTCCTTCCTTCCTCCCTCCCTCCCTTTTCCCACATGGATTCTATTTGATCATCTTTCTGCTCCATGCAACAGCATATATGGACAATGCCTATTTACATTTTTTTAGTCTACATAAAGCTACTGAACCAGTGACATGTGTAACTATCATGCTTATGTGTAAAAGAGAGCAACACCAACATCCCTTACTGACTGTTTCAATGTGCGGATCATACTACATTGCTTTTTTACACAATGAACTGCACAACGGCACACCATACCTCGCAAAGAGAACAGAGCTACCTGTCTAAGGCAACACGCTGCACAGCTTTTTAGCTGTTGCTCAAAAAGGGGGGTTGGCATGTGCCCTCTGTGCGTCCTCTTAATGCAACAAGGCTGGGTTTGCATCCCTAAACAAAATGACCTTACTAAATAAAGGTGTCTACCCTCTCTAAGGAAAGATCAGTTGTCCACCATTTGGAGGGCAATTCCTTGCTGCAACCCACAGCAAACTGATTTAAGGGAAGAGATGGGTGGGGGGAAATGATTAATAGTTTCTGTATTATAAGCATGATCTTGTTTCTTATGTGTGTTCTTGGTGTTCTTGTTCTTTAGTATCCATCTTACAAATCCTAAATTAAACATCAAAACACAAATTAGCGACAACAGATGCAGATAGGTAAAGAGGGGATTTGTGTTGTGATATCACCATGTTTGTGTGTTATTTGATGTAATCTCAATTTGCTGTGGATGGCCATGAATGTAGAAGCAGTTATCAAAGCCTCTCAGGGAGTACAGCCCAGAGCATTCCTCCCGCCCACTCTCCTCTTCCATTTCCGTGCAATTCATATATCCAACAAATAATTTTAGGTAACAATAATGAGGGTCAGGATCACATTCACTGAAGATTAGACCAATGTCCACGCAGGAAGAAAGCGACGTGTGCAAGGTTGCTTGGGAGTCTGTGGTGGGACTTAGTTGCTGTGAGGCATGAAGGCCCAGGAGCCCCTCCGGATGGGCAGTGAGTGCTTCCCCTCCCCGGGAAGGGGAAACCCCAAACCCACATCAGCCAGCTTTCCGTCTGCTCGAGGGGTCCTCTGCCAGGCTGCAGGTCTGGGACCCGGCCACGCTGCAGGAACAGGCGTTCTTCACACCTGACGAGGCTAGTGCAGAAAAGGTTCTCCCGGCCGAAGGGCACAGCGCTTAAGGACCTTGCCTTTCCCTTGAAATAGCTGCTCGTGCTTCATACAGGAGCGTCGCCCTTTGCAGCTGGAGCTACAATGGCCAGCTAATGAGGGGCACTGGGGAAGAAACAACATTGCTACCGGGTGCCTGGCACGATCTGTGTGTGCCGCAGATTGGAGACCTCAGCCATCCGTTTTTGTTTCTCTGCTTCACAGAGGATACGTTGTGCCTGCCTCCGCCTGCCTCCTCGCCTTTCCTTCCCAAATGGAGGGATCCTGCCCGCCCCCCAACGCGCCAAACGAGTGGAGCTACTCCACTTCTCCAGAGGCACTGCCAGCTGCTTGAGGGAAGGCAAAGAGGCAGAGGTGGGCTGGTGGTGGCGTCGTTTCATGTCTGTGTGTTTCCAGTGCATTTTCCAATGCACGATACATTGTGTGTTCATTTGGTTTAATAAGCCATACTATCTACTGCCTATTTCCCCCCTCCCCACCTCCATTGCTTTCTGTGCTGTGTATTTCGGACTGCAAGGCTGAGGGCGGGGTTGCCTGGTTTCTATTTTTACGTGAAGGTTGCCCTTCAGACTGAAGTCAGGTATCAGTGGCCCAAACAAATAAAGAGCAGGGGAGAAAGAGCCCTGTTTTGGTCAGGGTTTCCTTTGGCGGTTCACAGAGACCCCCAGACGGTCCACAGCTGATTGGCACATTTTCCCTCTATCCTTTGCTTAAATGTGTCTTTATGAATATTTCACTAGGGTGACACCAAACAGTAACCCAGAGGCAGCTCTAATCGATGCTTTGTAAAATGGCAAATTGTTCTTGACAAAACATTGAAAATCATTTAGGAAAGGATGAATAAAACATGCGGAAGCCACGTGCCAATTAGACATTTTGTGATGTTAGATTTCCTGAAAGCTATTCATCCTGCAAAGTCTGTTTCTGATTCTTGTCAAAAAAAATTTGCTGTTCGCGACTGAGCAGAGGGCACCCTCTCTCTCTTTCCCTCCACGCAGGCACTTAAATTCTCGGTATTTTGACAGCTTCTTCTCATTGCAACAGCAACGGCTTAATGAGAATAGGCAGCGGCTGCAGATGCTCCAGGTAAGAGGGAGCGTTCAGCCCTTCTGGGAAAGTGGGATCCCGTGCTCTGGGGGAAGCTGACCGAGGTCGCCTCGCCCTTCCTGGGCTCACAGGAAGCGGAGGCACTGCCACCCTCTCCTCGGCTTTGCCCCCTCCGCAGAGCTACGACGACCTCTTTGGCTCTTTCAGCTGCTCCCTTCCCTTGGCAAGGCCGGCCGGCTGTCACCTTAAGGCAAGATTTCACATCTCCTAAAGGGATGGATGGAGCCAGCTCTTGTTTTTCTCCTGCCCTCTCTCTTTTTTTTAGCCAGCTCCAAATACTGCAAGGGGGCATTTGGGTTGCCCTGAATTTGGTAACTTCAAGGACGTAATATTTATTCAGGAGGAAAAGGGAGAAGTTACATCCCTTTTTTGGGCTTAAACGGATTTAACTTGGCGATGAATCAACGCTGGGGCAAAATGGACCGGCACGCCATATTTGTTTAGTGAGTGCCTTTTTTCTCGGCTGCCTTCGCGTCAGTCTTGACTCCTGGCGACTGCCTGGACCAGCTGGCAGTTTCCTTGGCAAGGCCTTTCGGGAGGGGTCTGCCCTGGCCTGCTTCCCAGGGATGGCCCAGGGTTGCCCAGCTGGCTGCACGTCTGAGGCAGGACTAGGACTCACAGTCTCCCGGTTTCTAGCCAGTGACTTTAACCACTCAGCCAAACTACACCAAACTGGCTCTCTCTTAGAGAGTGTTTACTGTTCCACTATTAGTGTTGTTACTATTGTTGTTATTACTTTCATTATTATTCCATTTGAGATCACTGGGGTTTTTCTTAGTTTAGACAATTTAAGCAAAATCAGGATTGCTTAACCAAAATGTATTCTCTGGTGTTGCTTTCTCCTTCCCATTATGTAATCTTATATGGAGGAGCGTAATATCATTCTCAGCCTGTAATGGCGTGCCACTGCAATTAATCACAGGATATGATGAAATAAAACAAAATAGCTGGCAAACTAAAAAAATAAACATTAAATTAACAAGGTACGAGAAAGCGGCAGGAGTAAGGTAATTTCACATCTTGCTCATTCCCCAAATGGGGCCAGTGAAATATCACCTGACTACAGCAGTTTATTTGTTAAAAGCAGGATAGCTCCTGGGGTTTCTTCTAAACCAGGGAGACAAAATTACCGTGCCATTCTCAGAATATCAAAATCTGATATTTTTGTCTATTTATTATAATTATTTTTGCAACGGAGCCCTTTTGGCAACATACTTTCTATCTCTCCCACTTACTTTGAAGCTTACCCAACCTCAGTGATAACTGAATTGGTTCCTACAGCATACCAGACCTAAACTAGGCTACAGTGTGTTTGATTAGTTTGTCCTTCAATGTATCATACAAATGGCCATTAAAAACACCATTTGTGAAGTTCCATCTAAAGGCCCTTCCTTACTTCCCTCCAACTGCAGCACGAACACACCCCAGCAATGTCTCTTATTCCCCTTACCATATCTGCTCAAGGTTGCCTTTGGCTCATACTTAGCCCACAGCTGAGTCATCTTTACTTGTTCCAAAGTGCAGCTTCTCCCCTCTTCCAACACAATTTTTGCAAGAACATGATTTCACTAGAGAGACAGCTGCTGATGTAGTCGAGGGGATGGGATGGGATGGTAGAAGCTGCCTGGCCATGATTACTTATGTAGCCCTCAGAGGGCTGCAGAGCCCTCAGTTTTGCCTTCTTCATTCTGGCTTTGGTGCACAAATGTCACGGTGATCTGTTATTACAGACATGTGGCCAATCAAAATAGCATGCTCCCTGGGACCATAGCTGATGACTGCCAAGTCTTGCTGGCCCTAAGCATCGAACTTGGTCACTCACTGTCAGTGCTTCTATTCCCTTGCAACACAGAGGACAAATCTCCCACTTCATCCTGGGCCCCCTTTGCACCCCTTCTGCACCAATGACCTATTAACTGGGCTGCTTTTGAACAGAAACATAGTGCTCTTTCAGATTCATGTCCAGGAATGATCTGAGACATTATCGGTATGAAGAAGAGTTGCACTGAGCAGGAACATAAGGATTGCACCCTTTCACGTCACCCTGCAACCCCCCACAAACCTACTACCCAGTGCCTGCCAGGCAGTTTGAGAGGTGGCTACCATTCAAGATAGGAACAAGCCCACCAATATTAAAGAAGAGCAACTGGGGGTATTTTTACCACAGTAGGGTGATGCTTGTTGGGAGAGGAAACAACAAGGAATTCACCACTTTCTTTGACTTGTCCCAAAGTTAATCAGTCAGGACAGCCAAACTGGGATCCACAATGGAGCCACAGAGGGCTCGCTTGCATCCTCTCCTGCTGGTTCAAGGCTTTTTAATGTGCTCTTGGGAAGAGCTCTCAGGTTTTCAGGGTTGATTTCCTGGGGTTTCAACTTCTGGTGCCCCCAGTGTAGATTGGCTTACTTCCTCACCAGTTATTTGGAAGATGGGTTACAAATACCAGCTTGCAGAGAAGGCAGGGAGAACTAGTCATACACTAAGCCATATGCTAATTCTCTGTTTGTAGGCAAAACTGCTGGTTCACAAAAAGAATCAATCCATTCCCTTTTTCACAGCTGAGGAACCAGCAAGAACTCACCCAGAGGTTAATTCAGGGCTCCCCCCAAGCCTCAGGCTGCAGGGACCTGGGAGCAGAGGGGCTGATTGCTTAAATTGTAGAGTGCCTCTTGACATTAATTACTATGTAAATCCAACAGATTAACATTGTGGGATGATGAGTGACAAGTTTAACTTAGAATGATGTTTTCAGGTGGAAGTTGCCATGGCAATCTTCTTTGGAAAAAAAACATACTGGGAGTAGAAACACCATACTGAGTACCAAAGCATATGGTGGTTGACAATGCCCAGATGCCACAGACAGCCTTTTCAGAAGGGCCATATGTTGCCAAGGTCCAACTCTCATATGCCTCTCCTATATGATGAAAGGTAATGGGGTTGCAGCCCAACAACGTTTGGTTTCTCTTTCCAAATTTAGTTCTATTGGGTGATCATTTCTGTGAGCCCAAACCAAGTTTTCTTGGGCCTCTAATTTTCAACAAAAGCTGTTTCCATGGGTGCTGTCTTTCTTTTGCATCTGGATTCCCCAAATGTTAACCAAAATATGGGCTAGTATCTCAGTTATCTTCCCAGGAAGGCAAAGTCACAGAAAGAGATGAGGAAAGGAAAATTCTGAGAGAAAAAGAAGAGACGGAAGAAGGGGGATGAGGGGAAGGGGAAGGAGGAAAATAATTGCCTCTGACAAGATAAGCACCTTAAGAGCATTTCAAGATAATGGTACCTGCTCAGACCAGCTCCTTTTGTGAGGTTTAAAGCAAAGCTACAATATGCAGTTTGGTGAGCTGGTGGTACAAAGCAGTACTCTTTCTCCTACAATTGACTCATTTATCCTATTAGGAAATTGGGTATTACAATCAGGATTGGTCTGTAATATCTCTGCTCCTGCCCCCTTTTGTATGGGTCCTTGATGGAGCATCAACAGTTAAGTACCCAAACTTCCCCAATCACCTTAACATTCATAGTGGCACAATGTTCCAGTTCACGTGCAAATGGAGCTAGGGAGAGCCCTCAAACCTGGATGTCAGATCCCATTTGGTCCAGGGGGTATTAATGCTAATATTCATGAAATTGCCAGAGTCTGACTAAGACACCCGGGTTTCATGCAGCTCTCCTGAAGCCAGTTAAGGGAAGTGTGCCTGTGAGGCCTTTCTCCCCGACACCTCATGGTTCTGTCCAGATCCGGCTGCTGGCAGGTGTGGCCAGGTAGAAAGTACCATTTCTTAGAAGCTCATCTTTCTCCACAGCCTCCAGGATGCCCCCCACTGAGCTGTAGTGAATCCCTTTCTCCCAAAGAGGTGTGGAAGGAGAGTGGCGTCATTTTTATTTTCCAAGTGGGGCCGAGCAGGAACTCGTGGGAAATTCTTGGAAAGAAAGAGGATGTTAAAGGCAGCTGCTTTGCTACATACCACCTTCCCATTTAAATTTGTTTACGTTAAAATAATATTTATTTAAAGAAAAGTAACTAAGCAGGGGCACGACAAATGGCAAGGAAGAGTCTGTGGGCTCTGAGATGAGCCCTACGCCTGCAAAGCAACTGTTTGCTGCAGGTTTCTCTGGAACAGAGAAGGTTAGCAGAACCCTTCTCACGGTGCAACTGCCAATCCAGGCATCCAGAAAGCAGGACCGTGCATCACAGAGGTCTGATATCTCTCAACCACAACGCATTGTGCCTATTCAAAAAAATCACAGCTGATCTAATTGTAATTGTTAAAACTTCAGGAATGGGGACCCAGTCCTCTGCTTTCTATATAGGCCCTTTGTGGAACTCCAGCCATCTGTGACATTGATTGTCAAGGTGTAGACCACCAGGCAGCCCGCCACAGCTTCCCCCACTCACAAGTCCACTGTCTGCCACCCTCCCTCCCTCCCTCCCTCCCCACCAGTTCCCCCAGTCCGCTGGTTGGCGAGAAGGGATTCAGGGCTGGAAGCTGGTTCACCGAAGAGAAAAGTGATAATATTGGTAGCCGTGGGGGAGCTACAGTTGAGAAAACTGAGAGTATTGAACAGGTTTTTAGTGCGGTTGCCAACTGAGAAGCCACATGTGCTATCTGGAACTGAGATTTTTCACAGACAACCCCAAAGAACAGGACAAATAGGCAAGATTATGATGAATATCTAAAAATTGAATTGCTTTCATTTCTTAAAATATTTTTATTAAACTTACTTTGCACACAATTCAGGGCAGTGTACAGCATCAATAACAGTAAAAATCAGTAAGGACCACATAATAAAACAAAATGTAAAAAACCACGATGCAAAATAACAACATAGATACACATAAGTGCTGGACGAAAGTAACTCGTCATCCACTCTCATTCAATACTTGGGGAGAAAAATCCTAGATCTTTAAAGGCAGGCAGCCTTACTGACTCTGTGGGGTGGGGAATTTGACAGCATATTTGCTACTTTTTATTTATCCCTTTAGTTACTGCATATGACAAGCTAAATATGGTTGACCTGAGAACAAAGATGTTCAGGAAACGAAACCCTATAAAAATGAATAAGGGGAGAGATTGACAGCACACGCATTCTAGTGAACGCCATGGCAAGCCTTGCTGAAGTGGGATAGCATTTACGATGGGATCACGGCTGGATACTGGATCTCGACCAGTGAAATCTCTCTGGAGAAAGGAGAGATGGATTCCGGACTCCGGACATGCACTCCAGACAACTGCTCCTTGTGAGTAGACTGCAGGTACTGTGGCTTGGTGGTCGGCTCATGAGTTGAGTGGCTGGGAGTTGAGATTGAGTGAATCTAAGTTCACGCAGCCTTTTAAGGACAAAAAACTTGACTGAGCCTAATTTCTTAATCACTCTTGAATTATCCTTTTATTGCTATGGAAATATTAAGACCCTTCAGATCAGCAAATTTCTACTGTGAAATATTCATTGATGAAAGAAGTTTTATACAATTTTAAGGACTCAGAAAAATATTACTTTTGGGAATACAGAAAAAGGGTGTTGATTAGAGTGTTGATTTTGGAAAGTTAAAAATGGACTAAGGGTCCAGAGGGAATTGAAATAAAAGTTTGAAATCAATTATAAAATCCTTCCAGTGGAAACTGTGGATGTTTATGTCCTTTGGAAATAATGTGATAAGTCGGGACTTTGAAGGTTGGACACTAGAGGGCACCAGAGGCAAGTAAAATAATGGATGCATCAAGAGGTATGTGTGATAAACACTATTCAGAAGATACTTCTACAGATTTCAGCTATTATTGAAATAGATGATGCTATGGAAGAGAAGTTTCACTGGACAAGAATGAAACTGACTTAAATGTGGACTTAAAAATGACGCTATAAGAAAGATATGGATCAAGGTGAACTGAACCTACAAATGAAGCCAGCTGAAGTTTTAATAATTAAAAAGGACTCGAAAATAATAGACATTTTTATATTGGAATTACAAAAGGAACTTGTTAATGTTGTTTGTAATTTTGTAAGAAAAGACAAAAAGAAAATGAAAAGAAACCAAGTGTTGGGGTATTATTTGAAGGGGCTTAAGTTCAAGATATTTGGGAGTAAAGGGAAGGAATATAGTGGGTTTATTTGACTAAGGTTAAAATAGATAGGTTGTTGTTATTTTTGGCAGTCTTTAATGGATCTTTTCTGGATGATTATGTTTTAAGGTTTTGTTTTAAAGATAGAGGTTATATTTTATATTTACCTGATTAAGTTTAAAATAGATATTATTTCTGGTAACCTTTATTGGGTTTTTTATTGACTGATTGATGAGGTTTGGGGGAATTTGTTTAAGAATGGAAAAGGAAATGTAAAGGAAGGAAACTAAGCGGGGATTAAGATTATGTTTATAATGTTATATATTTCCTCTTTCCCATATAACTATCATTAAAACAAAACCTTAAAACAAGTTATAATAATAAATTGTTTATAATAGATATGCAGTTATTTCTGGCAACCCTTAATGGGCTTTTGCTGATTATGATGGATGATGAGGATTTATGATATATTTATAGAGAATGAGGTGAGATGCAGTATAGGGTGAAGAGATTCTTAAAGATGGTGATGGTGATGTTAAAGTTGTATATGCCTGAAGAAGGGGGAAAATGCTTCTTTTCTTTTTTTTCTTTTCTATTTTTTCACTTTTCACTTTTTTTCCTTTTTTTCTTTTTGTGGTTTGTATTAGCTTTATCTGTATAATTTAATGTTTAATAAAATTATTATTTAAAAAAGGGAGAGGGATTGGTTGCAAAAGCTAAATACATGGTATCCCTCTGTGATGCGATGGACTCATGAAGGCCAGGCTCAGCGAGATAAGCGTGTTCTTAGTCCCCGGCAGGAGCGTGGGAAGTTCAAGAAGATGAGGCTGGCACCTCCCTGAGGAATTTACGGTGTTGTGGCTGGCTGGCTTGGGAACTTAGGTTCAGTCTGGGGAGATTTCTGTCTGGAGGTTGAAGCTAATAAACGCAACAGAACTGTATTTGCATTGTCTCTTGGAGTTCTTTGGGGTGAACCTAACATCCTCTGAGATAGTCCAGGCAAGAAGCAGTACTGTCTTTATTCTAAAATTACATTAACAGACTCTTGCAAGTCTGAAAGTATCCTAACCCTTACCTTTCCTCTCCTGAAAACTAGGGAGGCTCCTGAGACATTTTCTCCAGCCTCCGGGCTCAAATTTGTATTAGGTTTATTTTCATTAGGAGGAGGTGGGCACAGATATTTTGAAATACTTTAGTTGGCACAATTCCAAAGCTCTTGAGTGCTTGAGTCTTACGAGCATACCAGTTGGTGACACAATAGCACAAGTCTCCTAAAGCCTTGGCGGCGTGGGAACCATGTTATCTCCATTAGATCATTTGGGGTTACTTTGCACCTGAGTAACTGTGACAAAGATGTCAAGGTAGCCCTTTTTGTATTCTAACTTTGATAGTTTAGATGGCAATCTAAGTAATCTATTCCATTTTTGGTAATCTATATGTAATATGACTTTCCTGAATTGAAATACATATGTTTTGCGTAGTCCTTTGGTACTAGCTTTGAATTTTGCTTCTCAGCTGTACCAGAGTGAGGTGTAGTGCTCACACTCTTAGGGGAATTCCTTTAAGGCAGGGTTCCTCAACCTCAGCAACTTTAAGAGGGGTGGACTTCAACTCCCAGATTGATTTTCTTATCAAAAGGTGGTCCAGTGATTTTCCACATGCTGACGCAAAAATAGGGCAGTACAATAAATCATGTATATTTTTCTTGGAACAAAGGCAGAATTGCATATTATATGGGATATTGTGAAATTGGCCCTCTCTAGTTCCTGATGCCATTTGCTGGAATTGTAAGTGCCCTCTCGGACGGACGGCACTGTAACACACCTCAGATAATCACATTCGATTTTGATTTTATTGAGTGCATACCAAGGGGCAATTTTATTTTGTGATAACTTAAACAAATTCTTTGGGCAAAGACATCCAGCACTGTTTTTAAATAATATTGGTGATATTCGAATTCAGAAAGAATTCCAGGGAAAAACCAAAGGTAGGCATATGATTGGATAAAAATGTAAACCAGTTGGTGTGAGATGGAGTGGAGAAATTCATTTGCTCCAGGAGGCACTGCTTAAGAAGTTAGGAATCAGGTAGTTTAAGGAGTCTAGCCCAATAATTAAACGCCCTTACAATTATTCTAGATTTAATTGGGTACGTACCAGTTTCTGCATAGAGAAAAGGGATAGGAGTACCATTGGGTCACCTAAAACTGTTCTGAGGAGCTTGTTTTGAAGGAATTCCACATCATAAGGGGCAGAAATTCCCCATAACACTACTGCATACAAAAAGTAAGGAACTAACTTGGTTTTTAAAAGAGTTAGGATTGGAGGAATTTGTTGACCACCACTTGTATGCCAAAAGTTTATTATTCCTACCAAAGCTTTCTCAGTTTTCATTTTTTGGACCTGATAGTGAGAACACCAACTTCCTGAAGCATTAAAAAGGATGCCCAAGTATCTGTATGAGAGAACTTGTTCTATATTATATTCCCCAATTCTCCCTCTGTGACTTTTCCTTTTCTCTCCAAATACCACCACCACTGATTTTTCGGCATTCACAGACAATTTGAGCAATAGCTATCCAAAGCTCTAACTGTCTGTGCAAGCCTATCTGAGAAGTAATATGGACAAGTTCCTGTTTCCCACCTTTTCTCCACTCGGGGCTGCAACCATATTGATAATAACGCTGCTAACACACATTTTCCTCCTTTAAAAGTCTTGATATTACCTGTCAGATGCCCTGCTGGGGTGAACCTAACCTGAGTGAGTATTTGTATATAAAGCTATGATCAAATTTAATAACCTTCTATCTAAATTAAACTGATCTAGTTTAATCCATAGCTTGTTTCTATCCATAGAATCAAAAGCTGTACGAAAATCCACAAAGGCAACATGCAGTTTCCTGTGGGCATGTTTTACATACTAATCAGATGATCCAATACAAAACCATGATCAATTGTTAAATAACCTGCTCTGAACCCTGCCTGTTCCTCTGCAAGGATATTGTTATCGATGAACTGGTCCTCTAATTTATTAGCTAGTTGTTTTACATAAATTTTAGCTGTAATATTTATTAGCCTATAGTTCTCTGGGTGGCTATGATCACCTTTTTTGTATATTGGGAATCACGATGCTTGTATTCCAACCCTGGGCAAGTTGGCCAGAGGAATTAATGTTATTAAAGAGCTTAGCCAAAATAGGCTTCCACCAGACAATATTTTAATTGCTTTTAATAAATCACCAGGGATTAAGTCTTCTCCAGGGGCCATGCCTGATGGCAAAGCCAGGATCACTTATTCGATTTCTTTTAAAGAGACGGGGGCCCGGGTGTAGCGTCCCAGAGTTTTAGATTAATTGGGGAATTAACTGCAGTGGGATGGGGAGCAAACACTCTAGCATAACGGTTCTCCCATTCCTCTTTGGACACTCTAGCCTTTCAGATATTCTTATTTTCGCCCAAATTGGCATTTACCAGTTTCCAGAATAATGTTGTGTCTTTAGAATCTATGTCAGTCAGGAGAGTGCCAAAGCGTCATTTGGTATCATGTCGTATGTTTTAGGAGAAGTTTATATCCCCTTTTCTTCCTAAGCAGTTCCGTAATTACCCAAGGGGCACAACTTTGCTTTCCTTGCCAATTTCCTTACAATGTGCTGTTCTACATTCCATATTAAACCAGTGGCTATGTTGTTGGTGAACTGAACTTAATTTCATGGTGTCCTGCCTTAATTCTGGCTTTAAACTGTCAGCTATTTGTTGATAGTGGCTCAGGAAAACTGGAGAACTTGAATCACCATTAATCAATTTAATTTGAATATCTGCTGGATGGCTTGAGTGAAGTGATTTTAGCTGCTAAATTTACAGATCATTTAATTCTTTTTTGGTCTGAAAGTTTTAGCACAGGCATGTGATCATTATGTATTTTCACCATTCCACTATCTTCAAAGCCAGTACCTTGGAATGTTTTGAAATTTTCCTATTTATTCTTTGACTACCAGAAATTTCGTACCTTGATTAGGCATTGGGTCTGGGCATGGTGTTATTTCATCTATTTAGTCTGACCACATTTGTTTGCATATTAAATCAAAGGGATAAATTTGGATCTCCTGCTCGCTGGATACCATTGTAAATGGAAAATTAAATGCACGTGAATGCAGGGGTCCTAAATCTCTATGGCAGAGGGCTGTATTATTTGCTGTCCCTTGAGGAAGGAAGGCATGTATATTGTTTTCATACAGGGATTAATCTCCACTATTACCTGAATCTGTTTCCCTGTTGAGACTGGAAGATCTATATTATCTTCTGAAGAGGATGTTCATTAGGTTTTGGTTGCCTTGTCCCATGCTACAGGATGTTACCTTTGCTCTATTCTCCTTCTTTTACATTTGCCAGAGCTCTTAAGGTTAGGAGGGAATTAGTTATATGTTGGGACTGTACCTGTCAAGCAACTTCCCTTAACCAGGACAATTTCGTTCCATGGGGGGTAAATATTAAAAATATTTATTTCTTCAAGTAAAAAATTCCTGTCTGTATAAATTAGGTTTAACTAGAGGGGTTACAGACATATTCTTGCCTGAAGTATTTAAATTGATAGACTGTGTCATATTATTAGAGTCAAAAGTTATTAGTGCTCTTGCTGCCACACCGTTGTAGTACAAGTTATTCCACCTTTAAAATATCATCTGAAACAAGTCTAAGCGGGGTGAAAGTTTGAAGTAGATGCACCAAAGGCAATCTTCGTTTCATTATGAGAAGAAGCCTCTAGGTTTTGGGAAGCTGATAAATGCCAGCTTAGCATTCATTAGTTGCAAGTCCCACCTTCTGCATGGAACATTTTTATTAGTCCTCAGGAGAATGGACTTTGCTGAGCTATATTGCGAGATGATTTTGTTCAATAATAGGTATGGGACATCTCTGGATTAGAAGGCCTGCATTGGCCATTTCTACCTTATTAGAGTCATTACTTGCTTCACTGGGTACTTTATTTGCTTTAACTTCTTCCTGGGAGGCTTCTTAGTTGGTCTGTTGTTTCCCAAAATTTTAAATAATTATTATACGAGTTTGGAAGCCTGTTTGGGAATAGCAGTACTCTTCCTGTTCTTTTCCTTATTTGATTTTCTGCTTGTGCCTGCTGTTTTGCTTTTCTTGGTTTTTACCTGGGGGTTTACTTGGGAATGATTGTGCATTAGCGAATTATCATGAAATACTGTGTCTTTCTGTGGTCCAATCTCATTTGATAAGGGTTTGAAGCAGATAGAAATTCTTTCAGTACTAACAGATGACCACTTCATGGCAGATTTGTCAAAAGCCTCATATCGTTCTCCCAACAAACAGAAACTCCGGCTGATTCATCCTCCACATCCCCCGGAAGTCTCCCGAGGGGAAAGCAGCAGAGAAAATTATGAACTGGCAGTTTGGGATACTGTGTCAGTTTTTTCAATAATTCCTGTAAATATCCCTGTACATAATAAAAGAAACAAAACAAAACAAAACACGACAGAAAAGCTTCCACCGTGTCTGCCGAGCAGATGACAATTCTGAACTCTCATTGAGTTGATAAAGTAAGATGTAGCTCATTTCCCCTGCTTTGCCTTCTGCCATGAACTCCATCTGGTGACATGCAGTAATGAAGCAATGTTTGTCAAGTTTGTTTTGATCACTCTTACGGCAATGAGAGATTCATGAGACGAAGTGGTTTTCCTGATCCTGCTTTCTAGGGAGAACATGAATCAATATGGATGCATGTATGTAAAAAATCTCTGATGCTTGACTGGCCTGGAAACTGTAATGCTTTCGGCTGAATTCTGCATTCACTACAATAGGCGTCACAGGGATTACGAACACAAGTCCTCTCTATGAGGTGTCAAATGAGAGAAGTGTCATAGGCTGCACTTAGGTGGCAATTCTGAACTCTCATTGGACTGCTAAGGTAATTTCCCCCTGCTTTGCTCTTCTGCCATGGACTCCATCTGGCAACATGCGGTAGTGGTAGTAGTGATGTTTCTCAAATGTGTTCCTTTGATCAGTGTTAAGGGAAAGACAGATTCATGAAATCGACTGGTTGTCCTGATTCTCCTTGCTAGACAGAACAGCAGAACCAGCTGTTTTTCGAATCTGGTTTGAAACTTCAGTCATAAAGTTAAATTCTGCATTAAACTTTAGGGATTACAGTTGAATTCTACACTATAAGAGGCATCACTGGCATTGCTACCATGAGGCCTGTCTATTATAGTGCATCAAACTAGATAAGTGTCAGCCTGCATTTAGATGACAATTCTATATTCTCACTGAGTTGTTAAAGGAATGCTGTCGCTCACTTCCCCCTGCTATGACCTGCTATGCACTCGATTTTGTGACGTCTTGTAATAAAGAGATTTTTCTCAGATTTGTTGTTTTGAACACTCTGAAGTTAGAGACAGATTCACGAAACCAAGTGGTTTTCCTGATTCACTTTGCTGAAGACAGCATGAATCACCAGCTGTTTTTCAAATCTGGTATTTGACTGACCTGGAGTGCTTCTGGTTGAATTCTGCGTTCAGTATAAAACATGAGTAATAATAGCATATACTAAATTTGACGGTGACTTAGATAAGTCTAATTAGTGATGCCTTCAAAGGAAACAATGAAGCAGATGTCACCAGGTCATGACCCTAACCAGATATGACGTGCATACCCCCTTTCTACGAGATTGAGTCCCAAGATCACTACTCCTACCGGCCATGACGTGTTGAATCTAATCCCAACATGAACACAGTGAAAGTGAACCCTACATAATTAGCTTAACCCAAAGCTAGCCCTGATCCAATGTGGACTGATGCCAAAACTAAGTGAATAATTAACAGACCCTAGGCTCTATTGTATTTGGGAAGCAAACCCTATTTGTGCATTGTGAAATAAATAATAGCCTTATGATGCTTTTAGTTTTGTGGAGTTTTAAAATCAGCAACTTGAATGCAGGAAAAGGACACCCTAAAATGCAGCCCCAGCCTGCGATTGTCCCCTTTTCTAAGAAGGCTTTATTTCTATGCAGTTTTAAAAGCAGTCCCTTGAACACAGGAAAAAAGACTTTTATAAACCACGGCAGCCCCAGAGTGATTAAACTAACCCTAACTCCCCCATACTTAATCCTATCAGGATTCAAATAAGGCCTAAGTGAAGTGAAAACCACAGTAAAAGTTAAAGAAATATTGTTTGCAAATTTTAACCTGAAATACACATGCATGCGCGTGCACACACACACCTGCTTGCAAATGCGGCTGATAACACAAATACACACATACCTACATACACGTAAATATTTTGAAGCATGACCAATAACATTTTATTCTCCTCCAGCAAAGCCAGGAAAATTTAACCAGGAAGCAAATACTCACGCACGCAGAACAACCGACCGAGTGGCAAGTATCATAATAAATGATATTTATTATTTAAGTCTGGGCTCGTCAGAGCTGTGATTCTGGGCATGCACGGTCATGTCAGCTAGTAAAAAGGGTAGTGCTGAGGTTGGGGTGTCCAGGCATGTTGGGGCAGGACACGCACATACCCAGACATGCCGTGATTCTGAGCATGCGCACGTCAATTACTTGACAGCTAGTAAAAAGGGGGTGTTGGGATGGGGGAGGTATGTCTGACCAGCTGCCACAGTGAAGTTCACCAGTTTAAACCCCTGCTTGCTTTTGGAAATACCACAGCAGCCTCAGATTTCAAATAAGTGTTTAATAAAGGTTCTGCCAGTCTTTTTACATTGTAGAGACTTCCACCAACACATGGGGCAACTCAAGGCCACTGCTGACAGAATGCAACAAAAGCGTTGGGATTTTGATAAAATTATTTTTTTGGACTGGCTTTGTATGGATGTTGTAAGCCATGTTGTAATTTCAGTGAAAATGTTAGGAGCAGAGGAAAACAGAGGACATAATTTTACTGAAAACCTTATTGAAATGTCACACATGGAACGTGCTTTTTGATTATCTGTGAGAATGGACATGCTGTATCTTCTCCGTTTGCTCTCTGGAAATACTGACTTTCTAGGGGTCTACCCCTGTGACCTGCTACCCAAGAGAAAAATCTCCAAAAAGCCTTTCAGATTAATTGTAAACACCCATCTTCAAACCGCCTGGTGAACTGGCTGGCCCCCACTTCCCATCTCTGGGATATGGTGGATTTTTTTATTCTCATGGAAGACCGCCAGAAAGCTTCTAACCCTAACCGTAACCCTAGCCCTGGAACCATAGTGAAGTTTTCAGAGCAGCAAGCAGAGAAGTTCACATTTCACCAACTTCAGCACCCCCATGCAAGTGACACTGTTTGCTTTTCCTACTGAATTGGTCTAGAGGTGTGGATCATGAAAATATTTTAAAGTTGTACTTTGAGGACAATATTAAAAATGACCAAATGGTAAAGCTGTTTGTAAAAAGTATAAAGTTGGGGAGGGGCTTGTCTGCCTGACTATAAAATAGACACTTAACACTTTGTTGCTTGTTTCACAGTCTTTTTTATTCATTTTACGAACTGAGCCCGTCACCAAACCTGAGCCTACTTCTAGGATTTAGCGTCCAAGGTCTAGATGCGGAGCTGTTCAACAGAGGCACCCGAGTCCCAAAAGGGGCAGTCAAAAGAGTTAACGTCCTTAAGAGCCTCAGACTCTTTCAGCTTTTCTAACTGGCCTAGCAGATCCCAGCACAGAAAGTCTACAGCATAATCTCTTAATAAGCTGTGCCTCACTGGTTCTATCCACTTGCTCTTCATCTTCTTGTAGACACCACATTAAACAACGATGCACCATTTTTATGATACACGCTTTCAAAATCTGCGTCATGCTAACATCTTGAGATTTCATCATATCTAAAACAGGAAATAAGAGAATTAGACTCGTGGTTTTAATTAATCAAAATACTATCTTCTTAATCTTTATTTTAACTTACCATCTGATGTTTTGCAGAAACTACAGTAACAAGGTGGTGTAAGTGCATCCTGTGCATTTTCCTCAAGGCTACATGGCTCAGCAGTGCAGGGTCTTCCTATTCTTCTGAGCCCACGTTTGGAGTTGAGGTGGGAATCTGCTTAAGGCAAGGGTGAGGGGAGCTGACCCCTGCGCTGGCTGAAAACGCTTGCCTGAACTTCTCCTGCGCCTCTTCCTCCCGCTGACCACTGCGTAGACTAACAATACCTGCCTGCAGTTCAGCTACCAGATTGCCATCCTGAACAGCAATATAACTGCTGGGTCTGCACGTCTGTGCTGCATCACTTGTAGGGGAGATTCCCTGTCTACCCAAAGCCACTGAATGACTCTGAAATTTGTGACTATTTTGACTGTGAGAGAGCGGGTGTGAACTCAGCACTCTCTAATAAGCAACTAAATCTGTAAATGTGCTTTTATTGTTGGTATGCTACATGTCTACCGTACATACAACGGGCAGCTAAGGTCTTGGTAAAACCTCTCAAGTGAAAGGGTATCCCGCAGAAGACTTGGGTGAGCAGCTGTAAGAGATAGCTTGTAGGGGTGGATTGCCCTGTATTCAACTGTCTGACTCAGTTCTTCCAACTTCTCCCTGATAATTTGTCTCATAATTATAAGGTTAATAGAAGGAAATATACAGGATTTAAAAACTTAATTCACAACATTGGCTACAAACTTTGATTTCTCATGGCTTACCTTCTGGTTACTGAACTTTGCCTGGTTAAAGACAATATTTCTGGGAATTATGAGGTTGGTGGTAATGGGAATATTTTCTTGCTGTTTTGCTCAATCTCCTGTTTAGGACGTTTTAGGGAATGTTCCTCTGTCCTCAAACCAAGATCAGTCTCCCCTTCCCCGAAGCGGTACCTTTAATGAATTGTAAGTATAAAAATTCCCTATTCTATTTTTGCACAGAATAAAAAAGGAGGGATTGTGAGAAGGAAACTCTTCCTCCATGAAAGCAGGAAGCCAAACCTTCTGGCTTGTCCACCCTGCCATTCAACTTTCCACAGCAATCAAGTAGGAATCTAGCAGGAAGAGCTAATTCTTTGAAGTTAACCCAAACCTTAATCAAATAAGAGATCTGCATACCAGTCAGGCAGTGCTAGACAGGCAAATACCTCAGTTCAACACCAACCAGGCAGTGCTAGAAGGCAAACACAGGACCCCCGAGGAAACCTGCTCAGCGGGGTGCCTGGCCTCAGAGCGCCCCCTCTTGGAACTCTGGCAAATTACAGTGTCTGACTAAGAACTTCTAGAGGGTGGTCTCTCTGTGCGCGTTTTCAAGTAACAGGCAAGGTGTCCTTATATAAAGGGTTCTTTGGAAATTCTTGCTCATGGCCACCTCCGAGACCCCTATTCTTCAAGCCAGGCTGGAATTCTGAATTTTGATTTTCTTTTCTTTTCTGCTAATACTGAATGCTATAGAAAGCAAATTCTCAGGGCTTCCTTTGTTGCCTGCAAGCCAGCCTGGGTTAAGTTGGGTCCTTAACCCCCAAGCTTCTTGTCCTTGGTTGATCCTGAAGCTCTGCTGAGTCGGATCTGGGTGCAGCAGTCCAGACCTTTCCATACGGAAGAAGGCAAGGACAACCCATGTCCATTTTGCTACATAGATGATGTGTCTACAAGGGCCTCAGGAGTTAGTGACATTAAACAGCTCCCATGTGGGAGCCAGCAAAAAACTATGTCGGTGTAAGGAACCCCCACCCCCACCAGCACTGGCAAGGCAGGCCACAGCACATAGAGAGCAAACCCCATCCCATTTTAGCACTGAAGATGTTACCTAGCTGGGTGATGAAACGTTTGCAAGAAAAGAACCAAGCTCAGAGAACCCCGAGGACTCCACAATGCTGATCTCCCTTCCAAAATCAACTCTGACTTGACAGTGAAGCGGAGCAGGCTTCTGTCCACACTAGAGGACAAAAGCAGTGAGGCTGAGAAAGAGGGGAAGCAAAGATTTTCAAGGCTACCTTTCCTGGCACCAAGTGACTGGCTTCTCCCACAGAGTGGAGTAGAAGCAGCCTGGTGTGGCCAGGAGTGCTGGCAGAAGAGTCCATGGACAGCTTCACTGTAGGCACCAGCATGTGGTCGCTATCCAGGGAAGCTGCTCATGCCTTTCTCGGTGGGTAGATTCATGGTGACATGCCAGTTGCAGACTAGGGCTCTTGTTCAGAGAGAAGCACCCATGTTCTGCAACCTCCTAGAGCCCTTGTGAGTTTGGTCTCCAGGCGCTAAAGCTGAGAGATGGGTGGGCAGAGACCCCAGCCTTGAAACATGTTGGTGCTCGCTAGTCCACCAGTATACTGCAGACATACATCAATATGACAGGTGTCCAGGATGGGAATGTGTCTGTAGGAAGGGGACAAAAAAATGACAGGAGAGCACCAGAACCATGTGATTGAAGCTCCACCTCTTTTTTTCTCTGTTGCAATGCATGTAAAAAAGAGTCAAGGCTTCGATTACATGGTTGTTGCCACCATCTTGACTTTTTTTGACTCCCTCCTTTGCTACTTAGATGGCCACAGGTACATGTATCAAAAGCCCCCTTACAGTTCCAAAGCTGGGCGGGGGAAGCAGCTCTACCACCAGCAGATCTTCTGCAGGGGGGGGGAGTAGGTCTTTGAGGGCCCAGGAGAACTGGCATTCCAACAGTGGCTCTCTCCCTCCAATGGTCCTGCCACCCACAGATGAGTAGGGATGTAGGAGAAGCAGGGGACATCAGCAACCTTGCTGCCAGTTTTCTGCACTCACCAAGATTAAAGAATGGACAAAAGACCTCCCCCCACCCCCTGAGGTCAGCAAGAGAAGCAGGAGAGATGCTTTTTGGCACAGTAACTCCAACACCAATGCCCAAACCCTGAAAATCAATGCCCAGGGCCAGTGTGGTTACACACTCACAGTTGTTTTAAGATGGACAGTAGGAGAATAACTTGCTCTGCCTGACTGCCCAGCGTGACTTGTGCTTCAGTGGAGCCAGAAGCCTGGGGGGAGGGTGGGAAATGCAGCGGGCTGGAAGGTGGGTTTAGGATGACCACCTTGTCCTCAAGAAACATTCTGGGGCATCCTTAGTCCAGGCAGAGGAGCCAAACTTGATTCAAGGGAGACTTAATGAGAAGTGATAGTACCGATTTATGCTGCATCACGCCGGGAATCCTGCATCCAGTTCTAGTGTCACAGTACAAAAAGGACGCTAAGAAGAGCAACCAGCTCTTCTCTGCAGTCTTTCCAGTTCCTTAGCATTCTTTCTTGGTTAGATGGTGAGGGGCTTGGAAGCTAAATCCTACAAAGAGCAATTAAAAGAACTTGGCATGTTTAGCTTAAAGAAGAGAAGGTGAAGTGGAGACATGAGAACAGTCTTCCAATACATGAAGGGATGTCACAGGGAAGAGGAAGGAGACCTACTCTCCAGAGCACCTGAGGGTAACACAAGGACCAGTGGGCATAAGCTTTACAGAGAGAGGTCCAAACGTCAACTAAGGAGGAATTTCCTGACTGGGAGAGCTCTGTGGAAGAGCCTCCCTCTGAAGCTGTGGGTGCTCCATCCCTGGAGGTCTTCAAGAAAAGACTGGAGAGCCCTCTGTCCAGCGTGGTCTGAGATTGAGATTGAGATTGGAAGACCCCCAAGGTCCCTCCCAAACCTAGGAGTCTATGATTCACCTACGTAGCAAAGGGGATCCTTTCTAGTGAGTGGGGAAAGAGCTGTTGTTGTTGCTGCTGTTCCTGTTGCCGTTAATCTGTGTGTTGAAGCTTGATTTAGAATTTGCAGGATGGGTACAAAAGAACGAGAACACCAAGGGAAACCCCAGGATGGTAACAAATCTTGAAAAAGGTTTATAAGAAATTGCCCCTGAACATACTTAGCGTCAGAAGGATATGACCCCAAATAGCTGGATGAGCCCAAACGGCAGGGAAGGTTTCTGGAACACGACTCACAAGGAAGCTGGGAAAAAGAGGTAAATCTAATAGCCCTTTTTCCCCATTCCCCCACCTTTGGGAATGCTCACCTGGGTTCTGGGATAACTAGCAGGGGGAAATTATTGTTGGAAATCATTGGAAAGGAACAGACTACAAGAGAGTGAGCAGGCACACAATGGGGAACACACCTTGAAAGGAGCCCCTTAGCTCTTTGCTTAGCGTGCTCCCGGCAGTTTAGGAGGCTAAAGAAAGCCTTTGGGGTAAAACTGATCAGGGTGCTGCCGATTTCAGATAGTAGAACAAGGGTTCAAATTAACTAAAGGTCACAAAGCAGAGCTGTTAACCTGCGGCTTCGCTGTACTGGGAAGAAAAGCAGTTTAGGAAGAGAGAGCTTGTTTCAGGAATCTCTCCCCTCTGCAAGGGGGGAAATTGTGCGAAGGGGGGAAAAGGAAAAAAATAAAAACAAAAATACAGGTCAGGCAGGCACAGAACATTGGCAAATTCCACTGGTTTTGCACTGTGCCCAACTGCAGTTCTTACAGCAAAGCTATCAGTGCAGAGTACAAGGTATTCTTGTCTTCATCCAGCTTGTTGCAGAGCCTGACACTGATTTGGGTTGAGGGGGACGACTTGCCTAAGGTCACCCAGCTGGCTTCTGTTCCCAAGGGAGGACTCAAACCTGGGTTTCCCCACTCCTGGCCCACCACTACACCACACTGGCTCTCTGAACGAGGAAAGGGGAATTGTAAGGAATTTAAGAAAGTGCCTCTAGATTGCGGCAACCAAGCAGCTCACCTGGATAGAGAAGCTCTGTGCAGTGCAGTGATAGGCTGTGGCTGCACGGAAATCCCTTCCTGAATGGCTGAGACCCGTGGCCTGTTCCTAAGATGAGTCACACCATTCATAGACATTGGAAGCTGATTGCAATGGCATATCTGTATATGCTCCAGTTAGCCACAGAATGGTCAAGCTGTGCTTGCATGTAAGTGCGCGCGCGTCACATAGAATCCAATGGAATTTCCAGTGGAAATTTGCCATAGGATCATGAAATTTTGGATGCTTCAACCAAATACCTAAAAGTTTGTTACTGTCAGTGGATATGATGGGGGAGGGGACTTCGGATGTTGCTTTTCAGGTGGAATGGCTGTTGATGCTGCTGCGTCTTTTCGAAGCATTTTAGTGCACATTTTGAATTTTCTGCTGAAAGAAAATTAAACTCTGAAGGACGTTTCATATGGCATACATTTATTGTGTCTGGGCCACAAACATCCAAGAGACCACTAGGATGGTCATAGAGGCAGAAAATCTAGCTCCTTACTGCCATCTGTAGCCCAGCTTTACTACCACCCTTCTGTCGGAAAAAAAGGTTATCAGACTATTTCACAGCAAGTGGGAGAAGGAAGGGCAGGAGCAGCACCCTTCCAATTAGACTCTTGGAAGGTCCTTCTGGTCTGAGTACCGGAACCCTTGCAGTAGTTGATATTTTTGCATCCCTTTCCTTGCCAACCCTTTAGAAGGGGAAAAAGGAAAATAAGGGGCCAGGTTTATGGAACTGAAAACATGAGATGTCTTTCTTAGCTTTTCCCTCCCTTCTTTTATTAAATCCATTTTTCTTGGCCCTTTCTGAGTTGAAATGTACCTGTGGAAGTTTAGGGCGGGGGAAGGAAACTATCCAGTCATTGCCGCATTGCTGAATTCAATATTATAGTACAGGCTAAAGCACATTTTAAAACAATATACATTTCAGTTTTTGCTAATGTTCCCCAGACTTCTGCTCCCTTCCCCCTCCCCCTCCCCCTCCCCCTCCCCCTCCCCCTCCCCCTCCCCCTCCCCCTTCTTTTGCTGAAATGGTAATAGTAATTGTTTTTTGTCTACTCTGGCTTCAGATTTTGGGGAGTGGGAGGGCAGAATTAGAAACAAAGATGTGAAAATTGTTCTCTTCTTTCCATTATCCTGGGCTTCTCCATCCTTTGTGCTCTGTGAACAAAACAGAGAAAGAAGGGGGTAAAGGACATCTCAAATTACTGAGCAAAGGATGGGGGTTGTCTTTAGAACCGCAGGCTGGCCAGATCCACCTGGGGCAGATAAAAGGAGCCCAGTGGCCTCTGCCATGAAGACTTAGCCAGGCTCTATCATTATATTGAATTAGAGAGAGGTATAATTATGGATAATACATGCAGGGAAGGGAAACATTTGCACAATGGACAATTAAACATCAAGAAGCCCTACACTGATCTAATGGTGGGGATGTTTTTCACTTTTCTTTAGATGACCTGTTGGCAGGTGATTTTGTGCCTCTGGATCCCTACCAAGGGTAGCCTCTTCCTATTTGTGAGACCTTTAAAAAGGTGAAAAAGGAAAATATGGGGCCATGTAGACATCCACGTTTTCAGGGAACTTTGGGATGACTTTCTTTCTTTTCCCTCTCCTATTTTGTTAAACACATTTTTTCTTTTCTTTTGTTTTTGAGTTGGAATGTACCTGTGGAAGTTTAGGGGTATGGCAGAAAGACTGCAGGTCAAAGGATGCTCTCTAGCAGCAGATCAGATAAAGGTGCAGGAACAGTCCAGCTTATGATGAAGTTAGCTTACAGAGATAGTCTAGTTGTTTGGATGGAGAGAATATTCCAACTGATTGGTTGCAAAGTTAAACTGAAGCAGAGCAAACCAGGTTTTGGAAGCAAAATTCAGAGCCATGATTGGAGTTAAGTAACAAGAAGTCTAGGTATCCTTGAGTATAATAATATGCAAACCTGTTATTTGTCAGACCATGATTTGTGGAATAAGCCAGAGCTGTACAGGGACACACAAACATAAAATGTGGTTTATAAACCACGCAGTTTGGGTTTGTACAGTACAAAACTAATAAACCCTATTTTGCTTTAACACAATGTGCAAACACAATTTTTTGTTTCATATTTTGGTTTCTGCTGTGCAATCACAGCTTCCCAATCATGTTAGGATCACTCAAGCAGGCTGGATCTCCAGCATGTTTCCAACAATTCTGCAGGAGTTTCATGTGCTGTCTGAAGCTGCCTGCACTATGCTCCCTGGCCAGTGGTTCCTGCTCTGATTGCTTCTGTGTGCCATGTCGAGAGGCAGAAAGAAGTTACGGTGCTTGAAGCAGGACTTTTGGAAGAGCAAAAGACCAGTGGACCCTTCTGTCAAGGGCTTGGGAATTCAGGCTCACCTCTGTTTCTATGGCCCCTTAAATGAGCAGATTTGGGCTCAAGGAACTGCTTATTCTTTCTGTTTTCAGTGGCAGGCACATGTCCTGGCAAGGCTTTTGGGGGGAAGGGGAGGAGAGAGAGAGAGACAGAGATAATATTTGCTTCCAGTTCCAACTCAGTAGTTTTGTTCCCACTTTCCTGATACAAATCCAAACTTTTAAGTAAGGGAAGGGGGATTTTCCATGCTTTGCACCGTCTAGAACTGATTCTGGAACTGTGTTTCTATTCTGTCTTCTATGTATTGTAGCTGAGCCGGATAATTGCTCTCTGAGATGTCATGTATTTAAAAGTACAGCCGAGGGTTCGGGTCTGTTTGTAATGATAAAGCTGAAGCTTGTGGGCAGCCTGTTTCCCTCCTGGCAGAGTTCTGGTCTCATCCTGACTCCCACAGATAACTCAGCATCTTATTCATGGCCCAGTCCGTAGACATTGTGTAGATCATGGTTTCTCCTTGCCTCCAGAGGCTTGTAGGGTTTATTTACTAAAATTCTGGCTATAACTGTTTTTCACTGTTGGGTCCCTTGCTTCTTTGATCCTTTTGGGTAACATTCTGTTGTTATGGAAGAAAGGCAATGAACTAGATCTAAGTTATTATGGACTCTCAGTCCATAATATCCTGATCTCATTTAGCTTTGAGAGGGCAAAATTGGAGTTGAACGTACTTGACAACAACCAGATGAATGTGGTGTGTTCTGGTGATACAGATGGGCAATTTGTTAGGTATGGACAGTGGAGGGTTAACTCCAGGACCTGCAGTTGCTTGGGCAAAGCACTGATATAACCCTAATCATTTTCAAACCTCTTAGGAGTGTCTGGGAAATAGACATGCTAGAGTTAAAGCTTTCCCTTCAAGATTTAGGGCAAGACTGTGATTTAAGAAGGGGCTCCTACCCTGGATCAGAAATCTAACATTAGATCCACTTGCCTACTAGCTTCTGCATTTGTCTTCTTTCTGATATCAGGAAAGCCCAATGCCAGGTAAACACATCAGGAGAGCATACTGAGGTTCTAACCTACCCCAGAAAGGGGATGGAACCATTAGAAGCTTTAAACTCAGTATTCCCACTATATGGCATTGGATTGTCCTGTGACTGGTAAAAGTAGGAAAGCTATTTTGCTGGCCAGAAACAAATGTGCTGCTATGCATGTGAAGCATATAAACATAAACTCCATGGATTAGGTAGTAATAGAACCACTTGTCACTAGTTCACGTTTTGTAAAGGAGCACAGAGATGACCTTGGTGAAGGTATGAAAAAACATTCCCATCAGCCAGGGAAAGCAGGAAAATGTGAGAAAGAAACTCAGGGTTGCCCCACTTCATTTGGTATAAGAAAGAGGGAACTGGAAACACTGCCGGGCTTTCAAGATTCTGTTATTAGAGCAATAAAGTAGAATTCTAATATTTCTTGGGATTATTTCCTGACCTGGTCTACCAACAGGCCAGGGGAAATTTAGATGCCAGGACGGGAGTTACATTTTTTGTGTGTGTGGTTCCAAAACTTCCTTTGGATGGTCTATCCTTAGGTGTGGAGGCTGGTATTAGATGAGATAATCCAACCAACTAATGATGGTGCAATAAATTTGTGTCACAGATCACGGTAGGACTGAAAGTAGAGAAGGATGTGGGCAGTTGTTTCAATACCTTCAGGGGAAAAAGGGTATTCATTCTATGGGATTTTTTGGAATCTCCCTTCCAGAACTGCAGTTTGTAGGGTTTTACAGCAGGCTTGTATCAGAGCGATTCAGAATTTTGGTATGGTGATCAGTTAAGATATCTGGCAGGCTTCTGACTGGTATATTGGTTGCCTAAGAAAACATCAGTAGGAATAAAGCTGTGATACATTTGATGTTCTTTATCAAATATCTGTTGTCTGAAGTTCTTATGTTTTAGTGTATTGTCCAAACTCAGACAATTGGGTAGTCCAACAAACCATGGTTGTTTGTAAATGCAGCCATTGACTCTTACGAAGCTTTCTTAGCATAACTGGAACACAGGCATGGCCCACTATGCCAGTGAGAATTATTATAATTTTATAATATTAATAATAAATTATATATAATTAATAATTATTTATATACTGCCTGACCCCCAATGACTCTTGGCAGCTCGCAGCAATCAAAGAAATGCTACAGGAGACAAGTAACCAGGCCGTATGACATGTAGCATCTTGAATCGTACCTGGAAGCAAACCGGCAACCAGTACAGGTTGTGAAGCAGAGGTGTCACATGGGCATACTGAGACATGCCCGTTACTGCTTACGCCACCACATTCTGGACCAGTTGAAGTTTCCAGGTGGTCTTCAAGGGCAGCCCCTTGTGGAGTATGTAGCAGCAGTCAAGGGCATGAGTTGTGCAAAGACCTTCCTGGCCACAGCTGACATCTGCTCTTCAAACAGGAGCTGTGAGTTCCAAAATCTCCAGATTGCATACCAACCTTGAAGGGGAAAGTGTTACTCCATCCAAAGCGAAATATGGAATTTCTTCAGATCTGGGTGGCCCAAACACCCACAGCCACTCGGTAGCACTGTGTTGGAGACCTTGACAACCTTATTTGGCTGGCCTGGGTTGAAAGATATAATTGGGTATCATCAGCATACTGATGATACTGAACCCCAAACTGGCAGATGACCTCACCCAGCAGTTTCATGTAGATAACCCAACTGCAGGTCACCTCCCTGGCTACTTTTACGCTTTAGGAGGCGCCCGGTTCCAGTAAACAGGTGGCTGAGCTGACAGCACAGAGAACCCTGTGCACTTTCTTGGGAGTCACCTGCATAAATTCATCCCAGATCATACCACCAGACCATGTCCCATGTCATGGCCTAGGACTTTGACTCTGAAGAAGTTGCTCCAGCTGAATCAGTGGAACGTCAGCCTCAGGAGACACCAAGCCAGTAATCACCTGAGGCTGATCAAACCCAGGCACCATCAAAACAGCTGGAGCAGTCAGATGATGAGATACAGCCCCAAGACCTCAGACTACTTGGTGAGTAGAGCAGAGCAAAAACACTCAGTGAGCTCCTTGCCAAACAAGGGAGTAACTCTCTTAATTAAAGATAGCTGGCTACAGCCTGATTTAAGAGGCAGTCCTGACCCATCTTTCTCTGTTGGAAACAACCATCTGATCTTCTGTTCTGGAATGTCATTTCTGTATATTCTGCTCATGTAAAAACCCTGAAACTCAGACTTTTGGCCTGGCTAATGAACCTGGCTTGGCTCTTTGGATTTTGACTTCTCTTCTGCATATTCCTGTTGAAAGTGAAACTACCCAAGCAATTTTTTCCCCAAGAGACCTTGTTTCGATTTACCTACCTTTCCTTGTCTGATGTTTATCTACTCTGACTTGAGTAAATTGCTATTATCATCTAGCAACTGTGTGCATGTGAGTCTGAAACCTGAAATAGGCTACCCCAGGTACTCGGAGCAAATCTGAGCAACTTTATCCATCTGAGAGCTTGAATAATTCTCATAGTGGCCCAACAGATGTTCCAAGAGGGCCCTCCCTGCCCAATAGGAACCAGTTACCCTATCACTGAATATCTGTCAGCTGATGCAATAAGGGCAGAGAAATATTGACATTTTGCCACCCTTATTGCCATAAGGTAATCACTAATATGGGCTTTTGCCCTTGTCCAGTCAGACTCATTTCGAGTCTTCCTCCAATGGTGTTCCAGGCATCTCTTCTGGTACTTCAACTCCCAGAGCCATTTGGTAAAACAAGGTGTACCCTGGGATCACGCATAGAGAGAAGCCACATAGGAGCAATAATGATCCAAGGTCCCAGCCACCTACCCATTCCAGGCAGTGACTAGCAGGCCAGGTGGATATAGAAGGACTTACAGACTCTGAGACAATGATTAAACTCCCCCTGTATCCCAGGGGCCTCCACAACTTGGTCACCTTCTAGGCGACCTTCTGAGTCAGCCTTCTGGGCATCTCTAGGTGGATGAGATCCATCACTGTCTTTGGGGTAGTAGATGAAGCCACAGGAAGTGGCTAACAGTAGGTAGGACAGACTGCTGGTTTGGACGCTTGACTAAATTCTCTTTTCCTTCCTTGCTTCTCCCTGACCAGAACCTCTGGTTCCTCAGTGGAACTTTCATGAGTTTCTTTTCCTGGGAGCTCAATTTGTGCAATTTAAAACTATTACCCAAAGTACAGTTGAGTCAGTTGATTGCAGTGAAAAAGCTACATTCTGGCTGCTGCAGAATCTCCAAATGTTGCCAGGTGAAATCTACAAAATGTGTCATGTGCTAGGACTCTGGAATCCAATACTTAGATCTTTCTTCCATATCCTGAATAAAATTCAAATTATCTTAAAGACAGGGGTTATAAGAAGCTATCTGTGTGTTCTTGGCTGGCTGCCATCATTCCACACCTCCTATTATTAGAACAGGCTTATCCCAGATGCGATTGAGTCCTCTGTCCTCCAGCTGAAAGCCAGTTTGTAATGGAGCACATTTCCAGATGCTGTGAGAGATCCATCATTCAAATTGCTTCCCAAGAGTTTCTGTACCAGCTTTTTGCTTAGTCGAATTGTTTGCTCACTATGGAACATGCTCACTAGGGCACTCTACTGACTATACTCTTAATGTTTCACATTCATTTTCCCTCACTTGGATCTGAACTTCAAAGTCTTAATTAGCTGCTGAAGTCTCTCAGGGCTTTGCAAAGCTGCTTGGAACTCACAGGATGGAGAAAACTTGTCTTGCAAAGGAGAATGAGCAGGCAGCCAAACATGATTCAAACAGGCAAGTTACTGTGGAAAGAAGCTCACTGTCAAGACAAGAAGGACCGTTCCTGCTGGGGACAAAAGGCTCTGGTTTTGCAGCAGAAACTCACAGGGCTCAGCAACTAAATTATGTCCCGAAGCAAGATCCTCCTCATTGACTTTCAGATTACTACTGAGGAAAACTTCTTTGGAAGGGAGTTTCAGCACCAAGTGCAGCCACCAGGAAACCTCCTCATAGTTCCACGAGTTGTTAGAACACACAACACAGTAGCACAATTGCATATTATATTGCAAAAGAGTGGGAGATAGAAACTGATCGTTGAAATGTTTATTCTCCTTCCCTCTTATTTGCTGCCAGTCTGGAATTACTATTGAGAGTTGTCTGTGCTGACATATTGGCAAAATATGTGTCCTGCAAAGCTGTATTTTCTCTTCTTTGTTTTATTCTATAAAAAACCTTTCTAGCCTACTAAATAAACTTTCATATTAAAGATTTAGCATAAAACTGTTCACCATAGCCTGTAAAATAAAGTCTGCAGTAAACTCATTTAATTTTCTTAGAATCAACACACTAAATGGAAAAAGCAGGGGCCTCTCACCAATGCGTTATGAGAGCAGGGAAAGATTATGGGGTTGAAGGAGATGCAATGGATCCCATTTAAAAGTACATGCAGACATCAGCAGCTTGTAGGTCTTTCCTTCCCAAGGCATTCCAGGTCCAACTTTTGATACTCTAAGGAGCTGCACAAGTGGAAAGAGATGGATTGATTCTCCGGTGCCTTCAGATGGACTCCCTACAATTCTTACAGCATTCTCCTACACTCCTGGGGAGACCCTGTGTCAGAGTCTGCACACTCATTCCCAAAGTTCAGTAAATCTGCTGGAGACTAAACAGTTCCATCAAAGATTTCTTTATTAGGAGAAGTGCACAGCAGCTTAGATTGTTGAGTCTAAATCTACAAATGAAACTATTCCCTTTTTAAGCCCAAGTTTCCCCCCTTTCTTCTTTCTTTTCCCGCTTGAAATTCCTCGCGCCTTGCTCCGGTTCTCACAACGCTTGGCCTTGGAGATGCCTGTGTAGAGAAACTGATAACAGCACCGGCCCTTCTCTCCCCCCTTCAATGGCAGGTCAAGCAAGCAGCCTGCAACTAACATTCTTTCTATTAACCCTTTACTATGCATACTAAACTAAATTAATATCTTGCTAATAAAACTAAATTAATAGCTTGCGTAGATCTTGACACCCTGCTTGGGAAATGCTGCTATGAACCACTTCTCCAGAGATATTCTCTTTGGCACCCAACTACTCAGGAGTAGGTAAAGTGGTGACCTCTCCCCTCCATCCCTTTCTTCTCTAGCTAAAGAGAGTGGGGAGATCCTTTCACAATGAGAATGCTGTAAGAATTCAAATTTGTATTAATAATATCAAGATTAACAATCTAGAAGGGATTGAAAGAAAGGGGAAAGAAACAAGAAAGCAACAAGACTTCAGGGGTGTGTACAGACTATGGTTTAAAAAAGTCAAGGTGACAACTGCAACAGTGCAATGAAAAGCACTGGTGTGATCAAAACTCTGCCTGTTTTATTATGAGACATATAAAATGGGGGGAACTTCAATCACACTACTGGGGCTGGCATCTGTGGACACCTCTGCAACACTTCCTAGCCACTTCCTAGAACACACATGGGCGTGCCCACATGTACACATGTGTGTCCCCCCACAGAACAAAGGCAGAAGGAACAGAATATAACAAAGGCATTCCAGCTCAAACCATTTTCCATCAAAACACTTGCAAATTCCTAGATTTTTTCCCAGGATACCCAATTTCAAATTCCTGGGGGTCTGGGATTGGGACTTCTGCTTCCCTGGCTTGAGAAGCTCCTATAAGAGCACCAACATCCACAGGGGGAGGGGGAGAGGGGCAAAAAACGGGTAAGATGGTGCTCACGGCAGCATGATCCAAGCCCTGCCCCCTTTGAGGCATGTAATCAACAGTTGTGGTTGTTGCAGACATCAACATTATGGAGCAGGGCTTTGATCACACTGATGGCTTTGATCACATCATCTTGCCTTTTTTGAAACCCATGCCCCTGCCCAACCCAGATACCACTGCATGGAAGAAAAGGCATGACAAACAGCCGCTGCTCAGTTGAGAGAGGCATCTTCCCGCACCTGATTGGATCATCTCCGCGACTTTCGCAAGCGCTGCCTCCACCCGGTCCCGAGACTGACAAATCAGACTTGGGTTTTCCTTATAAAGTAGTTAAAGGTCTCAACTTTGAAGGATGAGATTTCTCCCCATTATAGATGCTGTTACAGCTATTCTGACCACTTCAGCTCTTTTTGGAAACTGGGACACTATGATGATAACACACACAAGGAATTATCAGCCAATCAGCACAAAAGTTTTGGACCAACTGCTGAGCATAGAGAATGGCCAGCTGATCAGGGCTCAGCTGCTGGCCTGTAACTGACTGCATTGTTTATCTCCCCCTCCCATCCCCCCCCCCCATTTGTGTCTACATCCATCCCTTTCTTTAAAAACACAATTACAAATATTTACTTTGGCCACATTTCTGCTCTCCATGGTGGCATGCCTGCATCCCTCTCAAAACCACTGATGTAAAGGTATGAGGATTAGTGTGTTGCCTAATCGGCTGCCTGTTCAAGCCAGTGCATCACTACGCTGGGAGAACAGAGCTGGGAGGCCGAGAAGCTGTGTCTCTTCCAGGGACCGCAGAGCCCGCCCCTTCAGGTGCAGGGAAGCAAAATTCTTTGGGCCACAGGGTTTGTTGCAGATGCAATCCCTCTTGCCCAGCCAACAGAAAACACAACATTAAGGGAAATTGACATTTACCTGAGAGAGAACAGAGGTCAGGTACTCTGATCCCCTACTAGGGGCAGAATCCTCAGGACATTCCTCCTATATATCCTGAATCTGCTTCTTTCTGGCTTCAACCCACTGGTTCTGGTCCTGCCCTTGAGGAAGACAGAGAACAAGTTCACTCCTTTCTTTATTTGACAATCGTTTAGATATTTGAAGACTGCTTTCATATTCCCCCTCTTCTCCAGGCTAAACATAGCTTTAACCATACTGGGCTTGGTTTCCAGTCCCCACACCATGTTTGCTCTTCTAGCAACATGCTTCAGTTTGTATGTCCTTTTTAGACTGTGGCATCCAGAACTGGACATGATACTCCAAAGAAGGTCTGATTAAGACCAAATAGAAGGGGACGATTATTTCCCATTATCTGGACTCTATGCTTCTATATCCCAAAATAGCATTTGCTTTTTTAGCAGCTGTCCCACACTGTTGACTCATATATAGCTTTTATCTGCTAGGACACCCTAATGCTTTCCATAGCCAAGCTAGATCTTCTCCATTCTATACTTGTAGATCTTTTTTCCCTCCCCAGATGCAGGACTTAATATTTCTCTGTATTATATATCATCATGCTTACAGGTAGTCCTCAAGTTAAGATGGCAATTGGGACTGGGAACTCTGTTGCTAAGTGACATGGTTGTAAAGCATGATATCATGTGACCACATTGCTTAGCAATCCTTACCTGACCATTGCCTTGGTAGTGGCTCTTCCTCATGTCCTTCAAGGCCATTCCCTCTGCCCTCTACATGGGCTCAGGAAGGCAGATAGGACAGCCGTAGATACACACTGGCCAGTCCTGACTTCAAATATCTCTCAGCTCTGTGTCAGGGAGGCTTTCAAGGCCTTTGGCTTGCTTCATTCTTCCTTCCCCTTGACTTGGTGGCTGCCGTTTGACTCAGCCTGTGGTAAACCATTGTACTGAGGGGGATGAGAAAGCAGGGATGTGTCTGTAGGCACTCAGATTGTTGAAAGTGCTGTGAAAACTTTAAGGAAGCAATCCCACACATACTGCTTCAATGCCCCCCTCCCTCACCATCTTTATTTTCAGTTTCCTTAATCCTCAGGCCCTTCTTGACCCGCACAGACTGGAAGATAATAAGGGTCCAGTTGAAATAGAGGCCCATTCATCTTAATACTGCAGAAGTCTCTTTGGGCTGCAGTGAGGGCCGCCACACCTGCCCTGCATTGTTTTCCGCTCTCCTTTCACAGGACTAGACCTGTTTGGTGACTTCACAGTCTCTTTCTCCTGAAAGAGAGAGGCAGACTGAGTATTAGCACCAACATTTCCTTTTCCGTTGTACACCAAAGACACACAAACAAAATCTGGTACATATGTTACAAGCAACCCTGAATTATAAAAGCAGAGGGTAAAAGAAGGAACTGCAACTAGTAAAACAAGTACAGATGCTTTTGTTCTGGGGTGTTTGAAGGGGGAGTCCAAAAAGTCAAGATGGAAGCCGCAACTATTCGATCAAAGTCCCAAGTATGGCACCTCTTCTGGTTTGCTAACACAACTGGCCAGCTTTCAACCCCTGGTAGCTGGATGTTAAGGATGCTTATCATCACTCCTATAGTCACCCAGGAAGGCAGTTTGTTGTTAACAAATTCCAGTTAATTCCATCCAAGCCCACTGAGAAGATGAATTAAAGGGCCTTATGTTCAGTCTAGTTTCTGCTGTGGGATGGCTGGGCAAAGTTCTGGCATTCCAGCAGGCAGCAGCTACGGCAGCCTCACTTGTGACCTTGTCGTAGCCAAGGTTGTGATCACTATTGCTGAGCGGCTGATGTTCTGGCCAAGATGAAGAAACGTGATAGGGGCTGCAGTGGGATGTTGGGGCTGAAGCCTTGACCAAGCAAGACCCAGACTGTTATTCTGCTGCCCTGAGAGATGCTCAGACTAGGCATGCTCACTGTTCTGTATACTGGGGATTTATTTAGGATTCAACTACAGCACATTTTGCACCATCAAGGTGGAAAATGCAAAACACAACTTTGATTTAACTGTCATCTGTTGCAGTTGTTTGGATCTTAGTAATCCAGTTCTTTTAATGCTCCCACATTGCTACTGAGGTTTGTGATAGAATTCAGAATAAATTATTGTTAAGAAGTACCTCTGAAATCAATGAGACAGAATGAGTAGCTGAATTCCCATTAATTTTAAGGGGGACTTGGTCTGAAAGTTCCTCATGCGTTCTAAGAATGTCTTGCTCTGAAAGACAGTAATGTCCTTAATAATGTGTATGTGTGTGTGTGTGTGTGTATGTATATATATACAGTATATATATATATATATATATATATATATATATATATATATATTGTATATAATTATAATATATAATGTATATATAGAAAATACATTATAGTATATTGTAATAAATACTATCACACATAACATGTCACTTTATTAAAGTCTTACAATATTCTTTATTTTAGCACTTTTCAGTTGGTAAGCCTTAAATCAGTGTTGTGTCAACATTTATATATCTGATTAAATAATAGATAATTTAAATTATTCAAATTACCATTTAAATAGTTTTGGATTAGATGGTGAGAAAATAGTTTTGAATAATCACAAGTGTTTTTGCTTACAATTTGGAGGTGCCAAACCATTGTTGTTAGCTCTGGAAATGACCCTCTTTTAGTCCCCTCAACTTTTAGAAACCCCAAAGCTCTTCTCAAGTCTTCTTTTGCGTAACCTCTGCCACTCCCTTCTCCAGGGTAAAAGGCCCGATATGAAACGTCCTCCCTCAGAATTAAGCATTTGAAGGGGGACGTTATCTTCACTTCTCTCCTTCTGGAAGCCAGTGACTAGTAGGCCCAATGCAGGGGGCCCCTGGGGGCCAGCCCTACTGTCTAGAAGGATTGGCCACACTAGTTGGATACTGCTGGGCCAAAAAGGCACCGGCCCACGACCATTTCTTCCCTCTGTCCTCTCTTTCGTACCGTCACAGCCCAAGCTCCCCTGGAAAGAAGGAGGCCTCCTTTTCTGTCAACACTGAGCCAGCCAGTCTGGAGGACCAGCTCAGTCCTGACAGAAAATCGGTGACACCGTGCACAATCAGGGCTATTTATCTGCGACCAAGATGGATGGCCTTCCTGGGAAGCTGCTTCCCATAATCGCCAGGGCTGGGGCTCCCTGCTTCTTCACAGCTCCTGCCTCAGTGCGGAACAGCTTAATTCAACAGCCAGATGCTCATTAAGGTCAATTATAGGCTATGCTGTCATTACCTGAATTATCTCCAGGTGACAGGTCTTAAGAAGGCAATTCATACTTTCCACTTAGCAGCTTGAGCGTCAGGAGCAATTTCGGTGAGAGGCTTGTTCAGGCAGAAACGGTCTCTTGCAGCATCTGGATCTTATTCCTTGACAGCCTTGAAAAGCAAGAGGTGGATTTACAAAGCTCTTCAAGACCCACCGGAAACTCTTTTCTTGTGCCATTGAGCCAACACCTGTGTCTGTGGACAAAACAGACAATATTTTACAGGAAATTAATGGAAAGGTTTTTGTTACTGCTTAAGAAATATTATTTTAAACCCTAAGCATGCTTTGTTTGGAGTTACAGATTATTTTAACATCTCTATGTGTACAAAATATTTTGGAGGCAGCATTTTCAGAAGCCAAGCCACAGAAGGAGGCAACAGAAGAGAAGGGTGTGTGGGGGCAGCTGCCAGGCTGGCTTTGCCTGTGGGGCAGCAAAGACCGAGATCACCAAAGAAGGCCCTGCCCTGAGGAGTTACTGTGGGCAACCACGGCATGTTCAGGGAACCCAGAGGGCATCCGGAGCCTGGGAGAGCCCATAAAAGACTCCCCACTACCAGAGACTGTGGTCTGCTTCACTTGCCATCCAGTCAACAATGCTGCATTTCAGAATGTGAAACTCGGCTGAAGCGGCCATAACTAAAGATGAAGCAGGCACATAAGCAGGGAGGACAAAAGCCACGAATGTTGTCTAAAAGATCCCTTCGGGGAGGTACATAAGAAGTTGATAAAGGAACAAAGGAAAAAATGTCACCTGAACCAGAAAAAGGAAGTTGGGCCTGAGCACATGGAACACCCCCCCCCCCCCAATCCCAGCTAATCAACAAAGCAAGAACTTTTGGGGATAAAAAAAGGCTCCTGAAGCCCACCCACTCCTTGAGTCTTTGGACTCAGACTTGGCAGCTTCCATCCTTCTAGCTAGTGCCTGACAGCCTAGTTGAGAAGGATGTGGGAAGGGGGGATGAGTGTGGATGTGTGCGTGTGAGAAAGAGCAAATGTGCATTGTAACCAGTAAAGTTTTGCCATTACTTAAATTCACTGGGTCTCCGTGTATTCCAAAGAACCCATTGTGCCTCAGTGTTTAGGTGAAAGTGATTTGTGCATGTCCCTAATTATTTCCCGGCTATTGATCTGGGCTGTGCATCTGTCTGCTCCAGCCGCACCTATCTGGAAAACCCAGGTAGAAAGCAAGGGGGGCTTTACAAGTTCTGCATGTCTCACCAGGCTGTGAATGCGTGTGGCAGTGACCATGAGCCGAACCTGGGAGCATGTGTAACAAGAAGACCGACTTCCTCAAAATATTGAGTGGCAAGTCAGCCATCAGTCAGCTACTACTGTGCTTTTTCCTCCAGCTTTCAGTGCCAGGATACCATTGCTTAGAGCAACATCTAGCTCCCCTACTCAGGCTCTTTGCCACTCCTGGCTTCCTGTCCCCAGGGATCCCTTTGGGGAGTTGTCCTGGGGGCACATCCAATGACAGCAGGGAAGCAGTGAAGAGTCCCTCCCGTTTACCACCCAGGGGCTCATGGACAGGCGGGGCTTCCTGCTGCCATTTCTTTTGCCCATGGCTTGCAGCTTCTGCAGCACATCTGGCTAACTGGCCAACCCTTTGCAGATTGGCTGCCAAGGAAGAAGAGGGGGCAGGAGTAATGACAAAGGAAGCAGCAGCTCACTGGTGCCCAGCTAAGGCCAGGAGAGGGTCGGAGCAGCTGCAGGAAGGGGGCTTAGCGTCCCAGCTGCTCTGTTTTTCCTGGGTCACCAAAGAATATCAGCAGCCCGGGAGCTGTAGCGTCACCTCATTCATGTTTGTTGTGCAATTTCATTCTGGAAGTTGAGTGTGCAGAACATCTTCTGCAATGACAGCTGAAATGGAGGAGAGGGAGGATGTCACTGTAACTGTGTGCTGCAGTGCTCTCTTTTGACAGAAGCATCAGGCCTGTGTGTCGGAGGGAATGCTCCCTTCCGGTACAGATCCAGCCACCTCCCTGGACAAGAGATGGCAGGAGACTCTCTTCCCCTTTGTGAGAGAGAGCCACGGCTCTGAATTCAAGACCCCTTGCTTCATTCCTCTCTCTCCTGTCTCGGGCTTCTCAGAGATGGTCAGGCACCATTCATTTCCCTTCCTAACTTCTGTGCTTTGAACCTGGAAGCTTCTCTGCGTGGGGTGGGCCTTTTTGTGAAAATCACAGCTCTTTGACTGCCTCCTGCTGAGCCTGAAGAGGAAGGGGGGAGGGAAAGGGAGGGGAGGGGAGGGGCTTGCTGTCCACAGTCACCGTGTGATGCAGAGGGCTGCCTTCTGCACTTGATCCAGGTTTTGTCTAGAGGGAGGTGACCTCTGCTTTACAACAAACGATGAGGAGCCCTCCTTAAATGCAGAGGGGGCTCCAGGCAGGCCACATGCTGAATTTGTAGAGGGTATTTAATGGTTGGCGTGGGTGGCTTGCATATTGCCCCATCCAGAAGACCCCTGTCCCCTTGCTGTGAAAGACAAGGAGGAGGCCTGGTTCTCTCCGGATCTGCCCAAAGTTTAATGCTTTGTTTGTTCCTTTCTTCATGATTCTGACATCTGAGAATTCCAAATCACTGGACACCGTTTTCCAGAATTATCTGTGGATTGCTCTTACTGCTCAATGGGGAGATGGCACTGGCTTTGAGGGCTGCAGTCTCTAAGAAATGTTCTAAGCAAAAACTCTTCTGGCAGCTGTAGAATTTATTCTCCTCGAACTTGCTGACAATCCTTCCATGCCCAGAAGGAGTTGTAGGTTAATGACAATGACAAAGGGGGTCCACTACAATTTGTGTGTTGGGCCACAAGTTGTGCAGACCTTTTAAAACTCTTATTTACCCCTAACCGCAGCCCCAGTGCATCCTGGCAAAATACGTTTCTGCCATGGTGTCTCCATGCTTTTGCCTTCTTCATCTCCACTCCAAGCTGAGGGAGACTGGACGAAGTTGTCTTTAGCTGCACACAGTAGGTAAATTCTTTGCCCTGCACCCACATGATTTAATTTGGGTGATGAGAGGGGGCAGGTTCAGCACAGCACTTGCTGGCCATTTCTTCCTTTTGCTCTTTTGCCTTTTAGTTAGAACAGAGAGGAAAAATAAGACAAGGAGCAAATATTTACATATATGAGGGCTTCTTGTAATGTAAATAAAGTTTGATACAACAGTTACAAGAAAGGGTATCTACATTAGATTGTAATCATTTATTTATAATCTGCATCTGTAAACAATCCATTTATAAGTTTCAAGTAACATCAGATCTTCAGTCCACTGTGTACCTAGGGCCATGAATTTAACTTTTCAGTGATGAAGAACAGGAAGGGCCCAGCGAACCCTTTTGCATGTCCAACAGTACATTTCCATGTAATAGGTATATAATTCAAAAGAATACGGACATGTATTGAAACATCTTCCCAGATTATAACTATTTTAGGTCATTGCAAAAACGTGTTTGATTGAAGCATTATTAGAATCTCCAGTGATATGGTTTACTCATTCCTTTTCTGTACAAATGAAATAGGACCCAATAGGTGTGAAACATTATTTTTTGTTGAATAAGCCGTAACCTACTGAATTTTTTGTTAGAGATGTTAAGATAGGTTCCATTGTTTAAACAAAATGGGGATTTCCATTACCTTGTTCCATTCATATATTAAAATTTGCATATTCAATGATAAATATTTATAAATACTAATTGTGGGCTTTTTTTTTTAACGATAAAGTTCTTCTAATAAGTCTCTGAAGCTGAAAATTCTGGTCTAAATTCAAGATGTCAGTGAATGCTGTACTTGTAAATACTTCCAGTGGGTGGCAACACACAAATGATCTTTATCCTTTAGCCCAGGAAATGATGAAAAATCATCTTTATCATCCAATAATTGATCCAAACATCCATTCAAAATGTGCATATAACAGGTTTTAGAAAAAAACAATTTTAAAGATTGGATTACCCCATAATGTCAACAGTATGAGGAAAAAAAAATCAAAATGCATTTTTCCTTATATGGGATATCAGACTTTTGAATTGATGTAATAGTGAAATGTGATATGTCTAATGTATTTTGAACTCAAAACATTCAATTAAGTAAGGTGATATGCATTAGCCTTCCAAAATGGCTCAGGTAGGGGAATATATACTACATGAAGTTGTCCAAAATTTGGTACTAGTTCAAAGATACAAAAGAATGGTATAATTCAAGATTAGATTTTATTAATTTTGGTCAGTAACCATCTTAACTTCAAGAACTGGGAAACCAACACCTATTTAAATGACAGATGCAGCTTTTTCAAATATATATATATTCATATATATATATATGTATATGAGTGTGTGTGTGTGCGTGTGTATATATGGTTGCCTGGGACTCTTGCCTATTCCCATGTCATGGTCACTCGTGAAGCCCTGGGGTTATGATGGCAACCGGGACTGCCGCTGCTAAGCAATGTGGTCACATGATGTCACACTTTATGACCGCATCACTTAGTGATGGAAATTCTGGTCCCAATTGCCATCGTAACTCCAGGGCTACCTATCTAGTCAATACGTTCAGTACAAAAAATGCTAATTATTTAGTGTATTAATCAGCTATTTTTTGCCTATTGGCATCAGTTTCAACTTAGACCAATTAACAACTGTACCCCACAATTGTCCAAATACATGAACCAAGTGCATCAAGAGCTAGAATCAAACTATGAAAAAATAAAATATCATCAACATATAATACCAATTGCAAAATTTAAGGGTATTAAATACCAATTGCAAAAAAGGATATTAAAGTACATTATGCTCTAACAGCTATTCTAAACCAATATAAAAAAATCAAAGGAGAGAATGGACCTCCTTGTCTAGTACCTTTATAGAATGAAAAAGTAAATGAAAAAAGATCGGTGACTTTCACCTTAGACGTGGAGATTTCATACATAATCTGGGCATTGTATAAATCCTCTGGGAAATTAAAGTTTAGCTCAGTTAGCATACATATGCTGCCTACAGTTTGCCAAAAGGTTTTTCTGTGTTAAGCGATGCTTGTGGCTTTTCTGTCTTTACTCAGATCAATCAAATCCTTTTCTAGCCAAAAACCATCTGATCCATGTTGTGTTTTGATTTAGTTATGAGCCGCCCAGAGTCACCCTCTGGGGGAGATGGGTGGCATAGAAATCAATCAATCAATCAATCAATCAATCAATCAAATAAATAAATATTCTTGACCACTAAAAATCACTTCCTGAAAACTACCGGCTAAAACAGCAGTTACTGTTTTAATATTTACATCAATCAGTGAAATAGAATGATAGTGCATAAGGTATATGATCTTTACCAGGTTTTGGTTAACTGTGAAGATGATGATAATATCTTCAAAAATGTCACTGTATAGTTGATAGAATTTAGGAAAAAGCATATCAATGAATACCTTATACCATTCACAAATTTGGGAGCTTTACCATTACTTATGTTCAAAATATATTTGTTTTGTTATTCATAATCAAGGAGTAAGAAATCTAATTGTGGAAGGTCAGTTTTAGTTAGAAAAACTTCTATATCCTCAGCAGAGATTCTCAGGTTTGCATATAGCCCAAGTAAAATTTAAACACTGAAAATGTATATCATCAGGAGAACTATATATCTTTTAATTCCCTTTAACCGCTATAAATAATTTCTTTTTCCACTACAAGCAATTTGCAAGATCTGGTCAGGTCTCTTATAATTTTCCCAGTATTTTTGACTAACAGTTATTATTCGACACATCTTTGTTGTACCTCCCTATATAGACTGGAGTCAACCTCTGGCCCTCTGTGTCTAAACAGTTTTCAATTTATTGTTGAATTTGGTCTGAGGCATATTTTAAAATTTCTTTTATGACCACACATAGGTGCTTTATAAGCATCCCATTCAAGGATTGGGTGACTAGTTATTCCTGCATTTTAATTTGCAGTAATGCTGTTTCTCCCTAAATATTTGGATAGCTTATATTTAAGTAATACATAATAGCTTTCTCAAAAGCCAGATTAAATATAAATAACCATCAAATATGCTATATGGTAGATTTTAAAAAAATTCTCATCTCTCAAAGATTTTGTCCCTGTAATGATCCTGATCCTGAAACAGTGGAACATATTTTATTGTACTGTGAATTTTATAACTTCAGCAGGGAGTTATCTGGCCTATTTTAAAATCTAAACCAGGAAGGGGTACTTCTGACTATGTAAGAATTTGACTTGCAGATGAAAATCCTGGGATCACAGTGGGAATAGCCAGATTTTTAACTATGGCTATAAAAACAAGGTTTTTAGTAACAAATCAATGAGATGGGCTTTTAAGTGTATCATGTAGTATTTATTAAATATTTTATTTGTTAAATTGTTTTATTTAATGTCAAGTCTAGATTATATTTGTAACTTGTTTTCGGGCCTTTTGGCTGTAAATAAATAAATAAATACAAAGGGAAAGGGGGGTTTGTGAGCAAAGGCAGCTGGTGATTTTCTGTTGAGACAAGCTTGGCCTTAAAGTATAAAGAAGGTGCTGAAGTGGGGAGGTCAACTGCAGGCTCACACCCCCCTCCCCCCCAGTCTCAAGGTCCAGCTGCCTTCACCCTCCCCTACTGCTTTCTTCCAAATTTAACAAGCACTGGTGGCGTGCAACAGTATTCATCTCAAGAAGAATGGTCCAATATTCTTACCTCCAACATTGTGTAGTTAAAAACCAACCTGGATGAAATCAGCAGCATTGTGCATGGATGTTTTCAGCAGAAGAGCAACCCAGGTGACTGAGGAATTTCTGGAGAATTTCTGAAGAATGACCAGTGGAGGTAATATTGCAGGAGGAGAGCCATCTTTGTCTATGGTGGCAAAAAAATCAGGACCTTTGGTGGCGCATTTTCCAAGTAACAAATGTTATTAAAAGGCATAAAGTGAGCTGCATGGAGTGGCTAGATTGATGCAGGATTTAAATTGGTGAGGCGAGGCTATACAGACGCAGGTTGCATGTGAGAGAGATTACAAGTACTTTTATCAGTTAATAGATGTGGTATATTAAAAACATATTGTATTTGTTGAAACCTTCTGAGATTGCCTGAAACCTTTTGATGTATGTGAGCTCAACAGGTTCTTGTTAAAAGCTTTGCTTTTCTAAAACAGTTACTTTGAGGTCTGCTATGGAGTGTCCTGGGAGATTGAAATGCTCTGATATGACTTTAACTTTGTTTTAAGCCCGATGTCAAACTTGTGTCCGTTAATTATTTTGCACGATGTTGTCCCTGTTTTCCCATGCAGAATCCAAAGGGGCATTGCTGACATGATGGCACATATCACATTGGAGGAAGAACATGGGAAGGTGCCTCTACTTGTGAGAATCTACTTCAGGTTGGGTGGTTATCTGTACACAAATGCCTGAGAAAGTGCAATGTCATTATCCAGTGTGGACTGTAGCTTATTAATAATATATCTGAGTGGTTTTAGTTGTGAGCTCTAGGTGACAACCAGTGCTGTTCTGTTTCTGTGATCTGTCTCTTAATAGGCCTTCCCTAGGAATTGGTCTGGCTCTCATTTCTGTCTCAAGAGACAGGAATTTGTCTATTGATGTCATTGGGTGGGTAGTTCAGATTCCTGAATGCTTGGTTCAGTTCCACCAGTTGAGCATCCCTGTCGAGTAGGTCAGAACAAATGTGGTTGTATCCTGGCTATAGATGATAAATTTGGTGGTGTGTTCTGGGTGGAAGATCGAAGCATGTGGGTCTGCATGGTAGTCTATGGCTTCCCATATAACATTGTCTTTATGTGTCCACTATATTGTTTTACAGTGACAGCAAGGGAAATGGACTTTAGGAAACAGCATGGTGGCCTAAATCAGTGGCCTAGATCACAAAGGGGCAGCCTATAGCCCTAGGCCCTCAAGCCAGTTTCCTGTTGAATGTGGAGCTCCCTCTGGCAATGATTACAAAGAAACTAGAGCTGCAATTTTTACTAGTTGAAGGTACAAATGGTAGTGTGAACTCCAAAATATGCTTAATATAGTTTAAGAAACAAGGAAGAAATGAAAACACACGCCATGAACTCTGGGGGGGAAATATTTATGTATTAAATTTATATGACCACCCATCTCAAACATATGACTCTGGGCAGGTAACAGGAAATAAAAACAAGATAAAACAGCATAGCAAAACAATAAATAACAAATATAGGAGCCAAGATAACATTAAGCCACACAATCAACATAACCAAGACACCCCCCCACACACACATGGTGCAGGCTTGGAAACAAAGCTAGGTCTTTAGGGCCTTAGAGAAAGCCAGTAGAGTCAGGGCAAGTCGAATCTCTAGGGGAATGATGTTCCACAGGGTGGGTGTCACAGCAGAAAAAACTCTCCTCCAGGACCCACCAGATGATACTCCCTAATGGACAAGACCTGGAGCATGCTGGATTTCACAGGATAGGTAGATACAACTGAAGAGAAATGGTCCTGCAAGTAACCCAACCCAATGCCATGAGGGGCTTTATAGGTCATGACAAGTATCCTGAACTGAAGCATACTGATAACCAATGCAGCTCACAGAGCAGAAGTGTCACATGTGCCAAATGAAAGGCATCTATACTGCCCACACTTCTGCATTTTGCACCAGCTGAAACTTCTGGATCCTCTTTAAGGGCAGCCCCATGTGCAGTGCGTTGAAGTAGTCCAATTGGGAGGTGATCAGGCCAGGAGTGACTGTGAGCAGGGCCTCCTGGTCCAGGAACAGGCACAATTGGTGCACAAAGGCCCTCCTTTGCTGTGAGTCCAAGAGGATTCCCAAACCCTTTTGTTCTAGGTGGGGTTGCCAAAAACCGAAACCACTTGGTCTTGCTAGGGTTGAGCTGAACCCTGTTCCCAATTTAGGCAGGACCTCCATAGCATCACTTGGGTGGCCCAGGGTCAAGATATAAAGCTGATGATACCTCACCTGGAACCATCAGACGCCTCACCCAGTGGCTTCATGTAGATGTTAAACAGGAGAGGACAGAGTACAAAGCAGGGTCTGTGGGCTGCACGTCTCTTCACTACCAACACTAACTGACCCTGGAGGGAGGAGGAAAACCAGCACAATACACTGCTACCCACCCCTAACCTCCAGAGCTGGTCCATGATCAGTGGTATTGAAGGGTGCTGAGAAGTCAAGAAGAGCAAGGATGGATACACCACCTCCATCCCAGAGGTCATTTAGAAGCACAATCAATGCCATTTCAGTCTCATACCCAGGTCTGAATCCTGACTGAAAGCAGTCCAGATAATCTGCTTCTTCTACAGTTCTCTGGAGCTGCCATCCACAATCTTCCCCCTAAAGGGAAGGTTGGAAACTGGACAAAAATTGTCCAGGATACTTGGGTCCAGCAATGGCCTCTTGAGGAGCTGATGGAACCATCCCCTCTCTCAAAGATGAATTTACCACCCCAGAACTCAGTCACTTATCACTTCTCGGGAGGCTTTGGGCAAGTGACAGGACATGGATCTAAAACAGAGGCGGCCAACTTAACAGTTGCAAGAACCCTGTCCGCTTCCTCAGGGTTAACAAGATTAAACTCCTCCCAGATGACTGAGCCTGCTCCAAGGCTGGAATCCAACCCAGCATGAATCTGAGATACTTAATGCATCAGATGCCAAGCATATTCTTCACAGTGGCCTTTTAGCTGAGACTCTGAACCACCCCTTCCCAGGAGGGCTTGGATCATCTGAAATAAGGCCACAAATAAGGCTATCCACAGAGGTAGTAAGTGTGGAGAAATATTGATGTTTCGCTGCACCTATCATCATGAGGTAGGCCCTAATAGCGGTTCTAATCCATGCTTGGTCAGTGTTGCCCTCTAGTGGTGCTCCAGGCATATCTTCACCTGCTTCATCTTCCTGAACTCCTTTGTAAACCAAGGGTTGTTGTGGGATCCCTGGGAGAGGAGAGGCCACTTGGCTGTGATCCAAAGCCCTGACCTTCCTCTCATTCCAGATGGCTGCTAGGGCCTCCAACACAAAAACCAGCATATGACCACTGTTATGCGTCAAGCCCTGGATGACCTGGGACAGGCCCATGGCTGTCATGGTGGCCAAGAACTCCCAAGCTATCTCAGACCCTGCACCCAAAGAAGGATCTTCACTGCTAACCCAGCCATGGAATCAAGAAGTTCAGGCAGGGAGGTTGCTATGCAGCAGGGAGGTCGGTACAGTCCCAACTGTGCCCTGTAGCCTAACCTAACAAACAGGGTGTCACACCAGGCAATCTGCAGAGCAACACCCCTGGAGCCCATCCAAGTATCTCAGATGTCAATCACTATACCTCCACACCTGCCCAAGCTGGGCACATCTCCAAGAGGGGAACCCCCACTTCAAGCCTAGCCAGGTTTTGGTAATACATGCCAGGTCAGCCCTTTTATCCATGATCAAATCAGAGATGAGGACAACCTTATTATAGGGTTCAGTAGCAGCAGCCAAAAACCTGAGCCCCTGAAGGTCTGCTGACCAGCACTGGAATGGCCCACTGGAGCAACATACCAGAAGCATGTTCCTCATGAGCAGTCCACCCCATCTCTTGTCATATCTTCTACTCATCACTTCCTTTGATACCAATACTAAGAGCTCTTTTGGGTCATTATTCCATCACTGTACCATGAAACACACAGATAATGCTTTTCTGTTTCTTACTGAGAAACTGAGATTCAAGTATGTATTTGTTAATGTCAGTACAAGGCCAGTGAACAAGAAGCAAAGTTTGCAAGTGTAGCTATCATGAAGACAATAGAAGACCAGAGAAACAGTGAGTTCTAAGGTATAGTGTACTCACTTGTGATGGGTAAAAGGGTCACCTGCTGAGAGCTGTTTATTACCCATTATGGGTGATGGAGTGACTGCACTATAACAGAAACCAGCAGAGGAAGAAGATCTCCACAAGGAAGAGGATCAGGAAGAAGCTCAGTGGATAAAAATGATTACCTGAAGCAAGGCATGCAGATATTCTGCACCACTGAAAGTCAGAAACAATTTTTACGTCTTTGCAGCAGAATAAGGCTCTGAGGCTTCAAAGGAAAAAAAGGAGACACCAAAGAACAGGAGACAGAAGAGTGGAATCGTGAAGGGCAGAGGCAGAGGGGCAAGGTGGCTGTGGATGTCTGTCACATAAAAGATGGGCAGAACTTTGATAGCCCATTTGCAGCCACCATCTTGACTGTTTTTGACCACACTTTTGGGCAGAGGGGACACAGATGTGCCCTACACAAAAATAAAAAGTTATAGTAGTTGGTGACTTGCTAACAGAAACAAGCATTGGCTCATAAAGTAGTCAATGTTTAAAAGTGTGACAGAAAAACTTTCAAGACTTACCAAGTTCACTAAAATATTTTCCTGCTAATCCACATGCGGACAAATGGTATTGCAAAGAATTTAAAAAAATGGCTCCGGGGCCATTCTTATCTCAGGAAAAGGTCTAGAAAGAAAAGGACAATACTGCAAGTGAATGACTGGCTATGAAGATGGTGAAAAATAGGATGAAGAGCAGGAATGAATCTTGGGATTAATCAAGAAAACAGAAGGTACCTATTTACTTTAAATGAATTTGCATTTCTAGGGCCAGACTAATTGTATCCTAGGGTAGTTGAAAGAATTAGCTAATAGCCTAACTGAACCTGTATGTTTTTTGAGCAAACGGAGAATTGGAGAACAGCAAATGTTCTCTTTTTAAAAAAGCTCTCTTAAAAAATGGTAGAAGGAGGATTTAGGGAACTGCAGACCAGTCAATCCGAAATCAATACCTAGAAAGATTTTAGAGCAGATGATAAAGCAATTAATCTTCAAGCACTTTAAAATGATATGCTGATTAATGGAAGTCAGTATGGATTTTACTCACCGCTTTACTTCTTGCCAGGGTAACCTTACCTCATTTTTAAAAATTGGGTTTTAACCTCCTTAGTAAATTGTGGAATTGTTATAGACATAATCTACATAATGATTTGTACGCCACCCAGAGTCACTTTTATGTGAGATGGGCGGCTATATAAATACGATAAATAGATAAAACTAAAATAATACATCTTACTTTCAGCAAGCGTCCCTCTGCTCTTTCAGACCTCAGAAGCAGCCACCAGCCCTTCCAGGCCATCCGGTTGCCCCCCGCTTGACTTCGGCCACAGGACCAGCAGTCCACGCTTGTCATAACCTAGCTAACAATACATGAGGTAAGAGGAGAAGGAGAAGCGTGAGGAAAAGGAAACCAGGCTAACTCAAGCACTGGTTCTTAATACTCATTACTCCTATAGTGGAAATGGCTATAAAAGAGTTCATAATATGTGACTGACAGGATGACCACAAAAAAGTTGAGAAGGGGAAGAGAAAGAAAAGGTACGATGGGCCGATCAGAGCCAATTCAGTATTCATTATTCAGTTTGGGATTAGGATTAAGGATGTCAGCAAACACTATATGGAAAAAGTGAATGCCAAGGTGGTCTGTGGAAGGAGGTGTTTTCTTGAGATGGAGGCTTGGAAAGGCGCATCTTGTCTCACCTCATTTGTGACGCCAAACAGCCCAGCTGTGGCGTCCGTGGATCAAAGCCGTATGTCATTAACAGACCTCTTGGGGTGAGAGTCGGAAACGAAGAACGCAGAGAGTATTACAGTATGCCATCAAACATACATTAAGCTCCCTACCCTGCCCCGCCAAGTCAGTCACATGTTCTAGGCATGAAATCCAGTTCGGAACTGGCTAGAGATTCCTCCCCCCACCCCCATTATTTAAACTGCCTTTCTTGATAAATGCTCAGATTCAGAAACGACATGTTTAAAGTATACAACAGAGATTTCCTAGATGAGCAAAGGTGAGACTTTTTGCATTTCTGCAATGATCTTCCTCTCCTGTTTTTCATTGCTTGCTTTAAGAAAAGTTACTTGGAAGAGGTGCTTTGTATTTCCAAGGGATTTTCTTACTTCCTCCTGGGGATAAACGGAATTCCCAAGCAAGTTCTTTTGCATGCACCAACATCCACAGAAGTATTTTTACCTGTTGTCCCTGAAAAATAATAGTTCTTCTGGGATGGTGTCAACAGTAATTGTAAAGGAAGAAGAAATAAGCTGCATTCCGAGGAAGAAATGTGTCCTTTTATGGTCACGCTGCCTTGGAACTACATCTCCCAGGGTGCATCTCAAGTGGGCAGGATTTGGGTAGTTTGTGTATTCAGGCTGGGGCTCAGTCGTGCATCTGCCTCACTCTGCTCAGGGGCTCCTTGGTGCTGCAGAAGAATAATGACAGCCGACTGAGTTGCCGCACCCTGATGGTGCAGGAGCAGGAGAAGCATGGATGACAATCAGATGGGCTTGTGCTTTTAAGACAAATAGAAGGAAAGAAGACCAGTTATCTTACTGGTGAGGAACTTCTGATAAATGGGAAAACAGTCATATGTTTCTTATGTGTGTGTGTGTGTGTGTATCTGTGTGTGCAAGAGAGAGAGAGAGAGAGAAGGAGAGGGAAGGAGATCTAACCTTCTCCCATTCCTGCTTGTTAGAAGGAATAAATAACCCTTCCCTGTGTTCGGTTCCGAGCCAAGAGAGAAGGTGCTGGACAACGCTTATGGAGATCAGGTTCTTCTTTATTTAAACAGCCCAAGCACAGCAAGTAAGCGGGGTTGGGTGGTGGCAGCCAGACAGGACCACCGCCCTACATCCCTTTACACTTTACTTTTTATCTTTTTAGTGTGCACATAACAGTAAGCACGTCCTTGCTTAGGAATGCCTACTTTCTGACTATTTGCTTCTTCGTCTTAGGTCTGCTCAAGCCTACGATCCTCTCACCTCGCTCACATGGTGTTTCTACTCCTTCCGTTCTAAAATGGCATTACTTTTGCTAAATATCCTAACAAGCTTTTCCACACAAAATTTAGTAACCGCTTAACAGGAGCCAGACCAGACTGGCTAGAATGCCACTCTTCCTCCCCCACCAAGTGGCGGCTAATTATTTCTGCAGGCTGCTGTTGGAGGCCACAAGTCTGGGACTTTATCAAATGCTTTACAGAAATATACTGGTGTAGGCTTTCGCAGCCAGTGTCAATTAAACAATGGTGGACTTTCAGGCTGAATGGCCATGTTCTAGTTTTCTGGTGTCCTGGTACTGGCAGCTGTGCCTGGCATGTTCAGCAACGGTAAACTGCTTTATGGTGCAACTCCGAAGCAACTGAATAGAGACAGACTGGGCTCTTGTATTTGAGATCTCTGATTGGTGCATGTCACAGGAATCAAAGGAAGCTGGTTCCCAACTGATTCCTCATCTAGGTGGACCTCCAACTGGTCCATTCTGAACAAATTCCAAGAGAACCAGCGCCTGAATGACCCGTCCTTGAGCCAGGCTGCTGGTCAGTTCTCTGTGTAGGTGGACTTCTGTTTCGTCTATTTCGGAGAATTCCAGAGAGCTGGTTCTTGACTGGGCTGTCTTTGAGCCAAGATACTGCTAGATGTTCTTTCTGGTGAGGTGGCATGTTCTTTTGATTAATTGAGGGCTGTTTAGTTTTGGTGTGAGTTAGAGCTGCTAACTCTAACATGCTTTGTTGATTTTCAGACTCTCCTCCTTTCCTACTGAAGTTATTGAAATGTTTACGGATCTCAGTAGCCTCTCTAGGTACTTGCACATGGTAGTTCCAAACTTCTGTTGAAATAATGTGCTGAGAGCGCTGTGCCCTCTGCGCTGAAAATTTCTTTTATCCCTTTGAAACCGTTGAGCTTGTTTTATTTCTGAGCCAAAGAATGTTTGCTAAGTTCTAAGTCATTGGTTTCCATCTGGCTACTCAGGCATATTGGCTTAGCTGTTGGGTTGTCAGATATACTCTTACCTCTCCTTTCCATCAGGACACCGTCTGTGTTCCCAGCTGCTAAAGCCTGGCAACTCTTCCCAAACCTGCAGCAGCCTGGCACGGTCCTTCTCTCCCACCCTGCTTGACAGGAGCTCTGCAGCAGCAGCTGCGGAATTTAAGTGTAATTCTCTTGCCTTCCTCTTTGGGAAGACCATGACCTGACAGAGCTTCAGCCCCAGAACAGCTGGAGTTTGTGAATGATTTTGTTGTCTGTCCCATGTCTGTCTTGATATATTCACTAAGCCCAGGAGGCTAGAACTACTCCCTCCTTCAGCATTTCTGCAAACTCTGAAAAGCTGACGTTCCTTTGAAATTCACAATCAGGTGTTTCCAATGCAGCAACTTTTCAGTTTATTTTGTTGTTTTTCTTTTCCTTTGTAAGCAAAAGTCTCCAACAGACCGGAGGGATGGAATCAGCAAGGCGGTGGCAAAGAGGAAACGGTGTTTCACACCCGGATTCTGTCTCGTTGACTGACTCCAGTTCGGGTGCTGTGGGGCTCATCCTCACATCCCGCAACTGCGACTTGAACATACCTTGCTCACCATTTCATGGGCCATATTCTCATGACATTTTTGTCTCATGACGGGTCATTCAGGCGCTGGTTCTCTTGGAATTTGTTCAGAATGGACCAGTTGGAGGTCCACCTAGATGAGGAATCAGTTGGGAACCATCATGGAGGAAACCTACATTCAGTTATAGCGGTTCCAGTTTCAAAGTGGCATTTTAACCTTTCTCCCAATTTCAGACCTGTGCTCTGAAATAGTCTGGGTGACACATATAGATGTTAAAGACGCTCCAGGCCTCTGCTCATCGTTGCCCAAGCTTGGGACGTCACGCATTAAGAATGGCAATTGGCAATTGTTTTCCCCACTGGTAGAAGACTCCCAGTGCCTTGGGAGGGGAGGACTCCAGTGACTGTCCTCAAGTTGTCCGTCATTAAAGCTATAAGGGCAGCACCTTTGTCACTGAGACAGAACAGAGTTTACCTGTCAGGACCTTTTCTACCAGTTCAGCAAAGGGAGGGATGTGCATCAGTGGAACATTAATGCTTGGGGTCAGTATTATAAACTAGATTCAGTGTGCACATAGTCTGCTATAATATTATATTAGGTGCTCTGTAACCTAATAGATATACTCTTTCACTTACTAACTTTTTATCCTGTCCTACACCCTTCTAATGCTCTCACTCCTTTTAGAGTCTCCCTTTTTATATGTTTTATACTTTTTATGTCTCTTACATACATGTTTGGTTTTTCTTTACTTTATATACTTTATATCTTTTTAATTTTTTACAGCTTCTTTTACATTTTCATGTTTATATCATTCCTATATGTATCTTTTTTACTCTATACAGCTTTTCATCTGTTATCTTGTTATGTTTCTTTTTAATGACCATGCCTTATCCCCTTATGCTGGGCTATGACTGTAATAAAGATTGATTTGACTTGATCTGAGCATTAATGCAGTTATGACGAAGAATTTTTGTATAATATTGCACTGACTCCTGGTTAATTTTGCCTGCTCCCTGATTATCCTCCACTGATGTATATCTTGGACTCTTTTATGCCTAATTTTATATTTAGGATTATTAATTTGTTGCCTCTGCCACTGAATCTAAGGTACCGTCTTAACCATGATATCATCAGATGCTTTGAAATAAAATTTTGCTGCCAAATAAGTACTTAATATGATTGTGCTGCTTACCAGAGATGTACAAAATAATATGAAGTGTTTTGGACTGAAAAAGCTGTGCTGTGAGTGGGTCTGTTTTAAGTATTCCGAGAAAGTTGACTGGAAAGTAGTTTTGTAACAGGCCATCGCGTGGTGGTTCTGTTTAATTACTACTACAGACTTGTCGTGATGGGTGATCTGGGGGATGGAGCAGGCAGCTAATAAACCTCAGGGACCCTTTGGCTGCTAGGATCCTGCCCACCTGTGCAGGTATTTTAGGCAGGGGCTGCTTAGGGGAAGGGGGCCAAAAGGTAGGCTTTCTCTGTGGTTGCCCCCTGTCCCCAGAAGTGCACTGGGCCTGTACCCATGTGACTGGCAGGAAGGCACTGGAAACCTTACCTTTTAACTGGGCATTTTACAACAAGTTATTATTTTAAATGGGCAAACTTTCACTCATGGCTGTATGGGATGCTCATGTTTTTATGCTATCATTTATAGAAGAAGTGCACTAAGCCCATTTTTCACGCCTTACATAATTTTGCAGCCTCAAATTAACCTGGCTGCATTCTTAACTTTGTGTGTGTGTGTCTCCAGGTTGGTGTTGACTCCTGGCGACTGCCTGGACAAGTCCCTGCAGTTTTCTTGGAACCTTTTCTTGAAGTGGTTTGCCATTGCTTTCTTTTTCCTGGGGCTGAGGGAGAGTGACTGGCCGAGGTCACCCAGATGGCTTCATGCCTAAAGTGGGACTAGAACTCACAGTCTCCCAGCTTCTAGCCTTAAGCACTACACCGAACTGGCTCATTCCTAATTTTACCATCTGCTAATGCTCCTAAAGTATTGTGTGATGTATTAAGTAACTGAGGATGGTTATTCCACTACATGCCCCCCCCCCCCCCCGTCCCATCCCATCCCCTAACTTCCTGATTCTGTGCTCAGCCTCGTTGATGCAGAGTTGAATAATTGTTTTGCCCTTTGGCTTCAAGCCAGGATGAAGAAATGGTTGAAGAGATGTATGTCTGATTTCAAAGGCACCATCTTGCTCCCTCCCTAAAAGCAATAACAGGCTCATCCATGGATCTCCAGGGCAACAGAGTCATTGCAGGCTCCGTTAAAAACCTGCAGTCCTTTCTTTTCTCCTTCTCGGGTGGAAAAAAGTCTTGGCAATGTAAGTGTGTGTGTGTGTGTGTGTGTGTGTGTGTGTGTGTGGTATGTGCTAGCTCTAATTGATTTTCTACGTATTAATATGTCAATCACAAGGGGAGGTGTTAATAACTCATAAGCGAGCTTGTCATTCCTGTTAATTAAGTAGACATCCTGATTCTAATCCACTGAATATTAATCACTGGGGGAATTAAAAGGCTTCAGCAGAAGATCCTTGGCTATTGCGAGATCTTCCTTCCTGGCACGCAGCTCCTCTCTGATATCCTTAGAACAGGGGAGAGCAACCTACAGCCTGGGGGCTGCAGGTACCTCAACCCCCTTTTGGGACCCTCCCAAGTTTGCAGTAGTTCACAATGCACTTTTTTATTTGAAAAATCAAGAGGGAATAAAATTTCTGGGTGAAACTTTTCATAGGCTTAATCCAGCTCTGAGCAATCAAAGTATTTTTTAAGGTTGCAAATTCTTTCCCTTCTCCCCTAGGAATACCTCTGCCAAGACTTCCCACTGCAAAAATTAAAGCTTTTGAAATGTGTTGTGTGATGGACACCAAGAGGTGGTCAGCCCACTCTTGAAGGAGACTTCACTGAAGTCTCACACTCCTTTCAGTAATAGGTCTATTAACTGATGGCTAACTTAACTGATAAAGGCATAGAAGACAGTGGTTTGAACCCTCCCAGAAGCAGCAAACGCACTGTCCAGAGGAGCTGCTCACCACCCTTGAGAAATCAGGGCTAATTCTGCCACTTTTTTCTTCAAGATAATTTGGTAGCAAGGGCTGATCTAGCAGGGCACCCTAGATGACTTTCCTAATTCCCCTTTCCTGCAGTGCAGGCTGGAGGAAGGGGGAAGATCAGGAGGAAGGACCTAGCCAGGAAGCCTCTTCCCCTCCCTGGGCAACTTTCTCTTGGCTTGGCTACCTTGGGGACCAGGAAGAGGAGCATACAAGGGGTATATGTGAGAGGGTGAAGGAAACTGCTATTCCAACCACCTTTTCCTCTCTTGCCTTTCCCTTCGGGGCACCACGGCAGCACAGGAATTGGGTCCCAGGGCAGCAGGGAACATGCCACATAAATACAGAGATGCTGGGGTATTCAGCCTGCTCTAATCCTATTTTAGGTACTGCCAGCATTCTCTTTCAAGGATTTGTGATACTTGGGATGAATTGACAGGAGTTCTGCCAGTACGCTGATGATGTCCAGCTTTGCATCTCCATTTCTGGTGAATTAAGTGATGTGGTTGATGTGCTGTTTTGGTGCCTGGAGACTCTGGGGGTTTGGATGGGGAGCAACAGACTCTAGCTCAACCCTGGCAAGAGTGAGTGGCTTTCGGGTTGTGGGGCCATCTGGCTCCAGGGGTTTACCATCTGTTATTCTGGATGGGGCAGTACTGCCCAGACAGACCTGGTGTGCAACCTGGGGATCATTCTGCACTCATGACTCCTGCTTGATGAGCAGGTGGCAGTCGTGACCAGGCGGGTCTTTGCACAGCTGCTTGTTGCGCACCAGTTGCACACTTTCCTGGACTGAGAGGCTCTGCTCTCTGTCACTCATGCCCTGGCTACTTCCTGAATGGATTACTGTAATGCACTCTACATGGGGCTGTCCTTGAAGAGCATTTGGAAGCTGCAGCTAGTGCAAAATGCAACAGTCTGGGCAGTTATGTACACTCCTCGGTCAGTGCATGTTTCACCTCTGCTCCACAAGTTGCAGTGGCTGCCAGTTTGCTTCTGGGTGCAATTCAAGGTGCTGGTAATGACCTATAAGCCCTACATGGCATGGGACCAGGTTATCTGAGAGACCACGTCTCCCCGGTTACATTCCATTGGGTTCAGCAGAAGAGGTATGTTACAGATCCCATCTACCAAGGAAGGTCATCTGAGAGAACCTTTTCTCCCTTGGCACCCACCCATCATTCCCCAGAACGTGGGTTGGCCCATACCCTTCAAGCCTTTAGGCTTTGCCATCTTGCCTGAGGATCTGGCAGTGGTGGTGTGGAGCCTGCTAAATCGTTATATTGTTAGTAAATTGGATTGCACTCTCACAGATTATGTTTTTTATGGTTTTATTAGTTTTTATTGTTTTTATTGTGTTTTATTGGCTTTGTTATATGGTTTTGGATTATTTTTTTGTATTTTTTTTCTGTTTTAACTTTGTGAGGCATCCAGAGTTATGTATGTGCGATGGGCGACTATATAAATTTAACAAACAAATAAATAAATACATAAAACAAGGTATAACTTCCATCTTAAAGTGGTTCCATTGCTGCTCAGAGGCAGGACAGCAGCCAGGAGCACGCCTGCTTCCATCAGCCCGGCCATTTCTGAACAGAGGTTCACCAGGCTTGCAGACTGCTAGTGGGGTGATAGACCCACGGACATTTTTCCTGTCACTTGGGCGTTCAGAAGAGCAGCACGCCTATGCCTCGTATGCTGCTAGGAACACGCACCAAAGGAGGCATCCCCCGCCTACCTTCTGCCTTTTCCCAGTTCTTGTGGGACAGAATAGGGCTTGGCGGTGCAGTCAGCACTTCTTTCAGCTGGCTTCTGCAGTGGATGATGGCTGCTGTGTGGAAGGGCCCAGAGTCAGCAGAGGCGCCTATTGCCCCCAGGCAGCCCCGGGGCCAGCCTTCCCTTCCTCACTGCAAAGGGAGGGTCAGTGAGCGGAGGAAGCTGGACCCCGACTCCCCTCGCTTGCATGCTCTCCTGCCAGGCCCAGAGGCTGGCACCACAGTGGGAGGGAGGAGAGGTCGAAGGTGGTGACTCTTTCTTACTGGATCATCCCTTTTCCTTCCTAAGAAAAGACGTCGCGCTCTTTTTCAAAGGTGTGATTTCACGTTGGGTATCTTAACTTCTATAGCAAGAGTGTCAGTGGACCTTAAACTACGACTTATACCACAAAAAATAATATTTGGAATTTATTGGACTTCACTTTGTGTTTGTATAGAAAAGATTTGTCTAAGACAGCATTTTGTTGGAGATGTAATAAGGATAATGCTTCTTTAAAACACATGTTTTTACAATGTCCTATACTTACTAAATTTTGGGAGAAAGTAGTGGATTATATAAATATGACTGTGTGACAAAAACTAAAATTTTGAGAGGATAATATTCTCTTCAATTACATACCTAGTACATGGAACTTGACAACCAGACACCATAAATGGATTCTCCGTGCCCTTACTATGGCCAAAAGGCTGATATTGCAGCATTGGAAAGATAAATGTATGGCCCATTCACTCAATGGATGGAAGACCTGATTGCACTTGCTACCTATGAGCAGATTACCTGTGGATGTAGACTTTGTATGAACAAGTATAATGAAATATGGGACCCATTTATACAAAATACAGAAGGTTAAATAAGACTGATAGTTATACAAGTGTATTAGAAATAAATACTTGAATAATTAGATAAACATTAAATAAGTATATATAGGATTGTAACTGTTAACTGCTATAATGATATACGTATTATACTGTGGAGTCCTTGGTGCTCTCTGAGCTTGGTTGTTTGCTTGCAGATGTTTCATTACCTGACTAAGTAACATCATCAGTGTTAAGGAGTGTGGGGTTTGCTCCCTGTTTATATACAGTAGCTTGCCCTTCCAGTGTTGGTGGGGATGTGGTTTTCTCCTTGATAGTTCCTTGATTAGAGTATTATTTTCTGTTTGTCTGGTGTTAGTCCCTGCTTATCTGGGTGTTGGCTGCTGGAGAGGATCTGTTCTGGTCTTTTTGTTTCCTTCTTAGCTTTCTAACTGTCTCTTTCAAATGGTGTGTAGATGTGGTTTATCTCTACATACCTTTTGGGGCTGATGTGTCAAGCTTTCAGGAATTCCCTAGCGTTTTTGGATTTAGCTTGGTCTAAGATGCTGACAGTTTCCCAGCTGAAACTATGGTTGAGTCTGTCCGTGCGTTGTGAGATTAAGGAGTTTTCATCATGTCTTCTGACTGCTAGTTGGTGTTCATGGATGTGCTCTGCCAGCCTTCTGCCTGTCTGTCCTATGTAGTGGGTGTTACAGTCCTTACACTGTATGTTGTAGATAACTCCAGTTTTTTCTTCTTGGGCGACTGGGTCTTTTGGTTTACTTAAGGTGTTTTGGAGGGCTTTAGTTGGTTTGTGCACTACAGTGATGCCGTGTGGTTGTAATGGTTGTTTCTGAGATGTTTTTGATGTATGGCAGTGTTATCCTTTTCATAGTTTGTGTTGGTTGTGCTGTAATAGGTTGAGTGGTCAGGCATTTTTTGATAAAGTTGCATGGATATCCATTTTGTTGGAAGATGTTGTATAGGTGGTCTGTTTCCTTTTTCTGCTGTTCTGGTTTGCTGCAGTGTGTTTGTGCTCATCTGAATAATGTTCTTATACAGCTCCTCTTGTGGGAGGTTCGGTTGTTACTTTGGTAATGGAGTACTTGGTTAGTGTGGGTTGTTTTCTGATAGACTTGAGTTTCTAATTTGCTGTTGTTTCCTCTGCTGATGAGGATATCCAGGAAGAGTAGCGTGTTGTTGTTTTCTTCCTCTCTGGTGAATTTTATTCCTTTGAAGATGTTGTTGATGGTTTAATGTGTCTTCTGTAGTTGTTCCTTTTTTATTATAACAAAGGTGTCACCTACACACTGGATCCGTACTTTAGGTTGTATGAGTGGAAGTGCTACAGTTTCTAGGCGTTGCATTACAATCTCTGCTATGAGTCCTGAGAGTGGTGATCCCATGGGTGTGCCTCTGATTTGTTGGTATAGTTGTCCATCAAACTGAAAGTAGGTGGTGAGGCAGAGGTTGATGAGGTCCATGATTCTGGGTATTTCGATCTTAGTGTATTTGGTTGGGTCGGGTGTGTTGTGTAGTACTCCCGCCATGGATTCTTTCACTAATTCTGGGTTTATGGATGTAAAAAGTGCTGTGACATTGAATGAAACCATAATTTCATCTTCACCTATTTTTAGGTCTGATTTTCTGGAGGCCCTATAGTAGGGAGTTGATAGAATATTTGCTCCCCTCTGTGAGATGTCCAAGCTTTTTTGTAAGTTCCTTCACTATGTTGCATGCTGGGGACCCCGGTAACAATGCAACTGGATGAAGAGGTATGTCGGGTCCACTGCTTTTCATCCGCCACTGTTCTTCTTTTGTGCTTTGACCTTTCTTGGTTAGGTCATTAGGGGTTCTCTTGATCAGGTTGTCTAGTTTCTGTATTGGGTTGGTGTTAACTGGGATGTCGGTTTCTTTGTCCTCCAGTAATTCTTTGGCTTTTTGTATGTATTGTGATCTATCCATGATAACCGTGCTTTGGCCTTTGTCTGCTGGGAGGATGATGATGGCTTGGTCCTTCTTTAGGTTTCTGAGGGCTGCTCTGTCCTCTGCTTTGAGTTTTGATATATTATACTTTGTTTTTTTCCCCTTTTTCTGTTGTATTTTTTCACTTTTTTTAAAAGCACTTTTTATGCATTGTTTCTTTTTTGAGAATGTATTCATTATAATTATTTTTGTGTTTTCTTCCTTTTTCTTTTTCTGTTATTATTTTAAAAGCAATAAAAAATAAATTAAAAATAAAAATGTGTGATTTCATATTGCGTGTAGTTTGGATACTTTTCTAAAAATGCTTTTATCATTCAGTTTATGACTCAAGGTACAACTTGCCTGGAAGGGAGAGGAGGAGATAGGAGGGTAGCCTTTAGTAAAATGTCTCCCACTTCCCAGAGACGTTTGTAGTGGTCTCCTAGTCAAGCCTGCAGATATGATTTTTACAATGTCCTATATTTACTAAATTTTGGGAGAAAGTAGTGGATTATATAAATATGACTGTGTGACAAAAACTAAAATTTTCAGAGGATAATATTCTCTTCAGTTACATACCTAGTACATGGAACTTGACAACCAGACACCATAAATGGGTTCTCCGTGCCCTTACTATGCCCAAAAGGCTGATATTGCAGCATTGGAAAGATATATGACCGGGCAGTGGGCTATCAACGATCACCCTTAGCAAACTGCTTGCCTGGCAGAAGCTGCCCAAACTCTCCCAGAATCCCTTGACAAAGGTTCCAGGTCTTTCAGTCTCATGCCTGGCCAAACATGAATGGGCCACTGCGAGGTGAGCTCTGAACTAGCTCATGCCACCTCAGCCTTGGCGCTGCCAGCCATGTTGTGGTGAGCAATGGCTTGCCAGCTGCTCTTAGAAAAGCTGGTTGGAAGCAAGGTGACCGAAGTGAGTGATTCCCTGAAAGCAATGGCGAGTGCACACCCTCCCTCTTGACCTGGTCCACCGTTTTTAGAGTGGCATTTTCTGCACCCCCTGTGATCTGCTCTAAGGAGCCAGCAGGATCTCCGTTGACAGGATGTTTCAGAAAGAACAGGCTTTCTAAACTTAAGGTAGTAGAAAGGGAGCGAGGGTGGAGTCCAGGGCTGGGCAGGAGAGCGGGACTGGGGAAACCGGGCAAGACAGACTATTGAGTTCTGCACTTCTTTCCCAGGGCCGGGAGGGACTAGATGCTGTTCCAGCTCAGAGTCAAGGGATTTAAAGTGAATTTCTCGCACTGCACAACCCCAATAAATCTTTTAACAGAAACGGTAGTGGAAGCAAGTAGCAAAACAAAGGAAAAGACATGCAGAGCGATGGGAATTCTCTGTGGTCACAGTAAACCCAAAGCCCTCCAGGCCCCCTGGGTAAATCAGCACTCAAGCCATTTGCCGATTGACGGTTCACGGGGCTAATCGCAACCAAGGAGACCAGCAAGATAATTGGCTCAATCGCCCGGCAGGGGGCAGCATCGGTCTGTTTTTCAGGAGACCAGTCAGCGATCGGCAGCCCTCGGTTCTCCTTAAGGTCCCTCCGAGCCAGCGAGCTCTAGGAGTGGGGCGCAGGGGGAACCAAGGACAGAAAGGGCTCCCTAAATATTTGGGCCAATGGCTGCTTCAGATAATCTTCTGAGCTTTAATCGGTTCCTTCACTGGAATGGCACAAATGAGCACAGCTTAAAATGGGCGGGGGATGTTAGACAATGCCCATCATCCCTGGCCACTGGTCTTGGTGCCTGGGCTAATGGGAGTTGGAACTGAAGCAACACTTGCCAGCCATAGGCAGGCTTCTTCTAGGATAGCGCTGATTTGCACACCTGCTCTTTTGTCAATAGTTGCATTACGCGTAATTCAAATATTTAAATAGTTTTTTGCCTGGTTAAATGGAGCAGCGTTTTAATTGTTGACGGTTTTTCAGTTGATTTATCAAGTAGAATGTTTGACTGGTAGTGGGAACAAAGAATTTTGGATTGATAAGATTGATTGACAGAACAAACTGCGCAATCCCATGCACGTTTCCTTGGGAGCAGGTATTACTCAGTGGATGGGTTGCTCAGATTCAACCAAGGATCCTTTGGCAAAACTGGTTCTCTGGCAGAAATCTTCTGGAGTAGGTTCGGGGAGAGCCACGTTTGCTGCTCTTTCTAAGTCTATCTGCATTAGAATGGAGCGGGGCGCTTGTGGATTATCTGTGTCCATATCTTCTGCCCAGTCCCCGCGAGGACATCTTTCCCGTTTTCCAAGAGAAGCAGCGGTGCAGATCCAGGAGGATGCGGCTGACAGTGGTTTCACTGTCAGAGGCAAGAAGCCTATACAGTCCTCATTTACAGCCATGAGACATCTTTCAAAGAGCCATAGGCCTGTGGTCCAAGCAGTGCAGCCCTCCACAAATGTTAAGAAAAGAGACATACACTACATATTTCCATTTTACCGTTCCTGACTCCTAGCTGCCATCCTTCTGCTTTTTCAAGCGGCTCACGTTCATAGTCCTCTTTTCCTGACATGAACAAGCAACCACAGTCAGGTTCTGAACATCTGGAACGAGGGATAGGCAACTTGGGGCCTTCAGGATTTCATCTCCCATCAGCCACAGACAAGAGGATCAATGGCAAGAGGCTTCAGGGGTTGCTTATGATATGCAGGCAACTTTTCCTTTTCCTCTGCTCTTTCTTTTTCCGCACTTCTTTTTAATGTCAGGTTGTTGTCAAGGAAGTATGTGTATTTGTGTACATATTCTCCTGTTTTTTTTCTTTTTCTGTTTAACAAAGCACAGAAATGTCCTATGGGACATATTTGAAATAATTATAAAAAATAAAATTTAAAAAACCCATAATCAAGTCTGTGCATGCAAACTTGCACAATCCACTGCTGTTTCTGTTCCAGCATGGATGACGTGGTAAGGATAAACCTAAGAGTTAAGAGTCCCATGAGATGGGGTTAAAATGTGTGCATTTGTTCATTAATAAACTTGTGATTCGCAATTAGATTTGCCAAGCTAACTTCGGCTAGGCAAAATCATTCATGGGATTTCAAAATTTATAAAACTTCTTTTAAACTACATACGGGATATTGGCTTGGTGGTGTTAAAATTTAATAACTGAAAATAAGCCAACTAAACTGTCCACAGGTTTCCAGAGTGATAAACTTTCAAATTCATCTTTGGTTTAGTGACTTTAAGATATGAGTGCGGTAAGTAAGCTATTAATTGGATGCTAGTGAAAACGCTAAATCAAAAATTGAACAACTTTCATATCCTGTGAATCAAGCTATGTAAAGTGGGTACTTAAAAATAAATTTAGCAATTCAGCAAACTAAAGATTCAGTGGATCCAATCAAGTGTGGCAAAGTCTCAGGAAAGCCTGTACCCTTCCAATTTCATTCCTGGTTCTGCCTTACCATAACATTCAGTTCTGATCCTGTACTTTTCAACATTTGGGGAAAAAAATAAGGCTTATCAAATACACAGACCGATCTGAATCATACATAGAGAACAGAAATGAGTGACAAAATGAAGTTTGATAAACAGAAATGCAAAGGAAATGAAACACAGAGGTATAGGATGGAGGACAACATGTGAAAATTATCTCAGCATTATAATTGATCAAAATAAATATAAATTAGCAGTGCAATTTAGCTGCTGAAAAGACAAATGCTGCTAACAGATTACTTCTGTTATCACGGGAAGTAGTAGTGATACTTTGTTCTGTGTTATTCAGTCCCCACCTTGAATATGGTGTCCAGTTCTGGGCACTGCAACTTGATGAAGACACTGGCAAACTTTGGTCACAAAGTTCTGTCAGAAGAGACTGAGGGATCCAAGTAAGTTTCATGTTGAAATTAAACAAATAGTTCAAGTGACATCACATAGAAGAATATCAGGGATTTAAACTACAGGCAAGCAGGTTCCAAATGAGCATTGGGAAACATCTTCTCAACCGAAAGAGCATTCAGCTGTGGGACTGATTCCTGATGGGTGGGCTTCCCTCTCCTGGCCGTGTTCAAGCAAAGGCTGGATGTATATTGGCTTTGGTTGTTTTAATTTGGATTTCTGCACTGGACTGGAGTTGATGTCCTAAATGGTCCCTCCCAATGCTATAATTTGCTGTTTCAATTCTAGTGAAGATTCTAGAAACTAGTAACTAGTTTTCAGCTTGGTAATTCAGCCAGAGCAAAGAGCAAGTTACTTCTGAAGCACATTCTAAATCAGACACAAAGCTAGCCAGTGCAAACTTTGAAGGAATATGAATAGTACAAAGGAGGGTTTTTCAAACTGTGTTATGTGGAATCCAAGGGCTCTACAAGAACTTGATGGGGTTCTGTGAGAGAAGAAAGGAAAGAAGAAAGAAAGACGAAAGAAAGAAAGAAAGAAAAAAAGATCCCTTGAAAACAGCCAATTTTCTGTCACTAGAGCTTTGCCTCTTCATTGGGGGTTCTGAGAATTTTTTTTTTAACTAGTGGGTGCCATGGCTTAAAAAGTTTGAAAACCTGTGACACAAAACATAGTTACCCAAACTAGGGAGGACGATGGCTAAAATCACTGAAAACAACTACTGTAGCTGACATAGATATAAGGAAGGGTGCTGTTGGTCCTCTTTCATTCAAGAAATTTCATGCTATGCACAGTATATTGCTTTTTGCAGAATTGCTGTCTTCTGAACTTTTGAGAATTGGAGGAAGGTCATCTAGTCAGTGGCTGGCCAGAGATTGCTCGTCTTCAGTCTGAGTAGAGCTGGAAGATTCTTTGATCTGATTGTTTGTGCTTTGAGTCAAGAACATTCCCAAAACAGCCTCTTGCATACGATAGGCCGGATTCATGGTTCATGACACCTCTCAGCTTCACGGAGGTCAGGGGACTCCTTGACGGAGAGAGTAGTTAGGTGGAGGGAAGTGATCCAGCTGTGAACGTGAATCCAGCAAATGACTAGAAAAAGGAAGAGCTAATAATGAAGACATGAGCTTTGCCTTGCGTTTTGGCCCCATGCTGTGTCATCAAGGTTCCTCCTGAAAATCTCCATGCCAGGTCTGAATTGTGCCAGCTCTCACCGAATACCTGTGGCAGCTTCCAGCTCTAGAACTCCATAGCCCTAGTTTCAGCTGCCCTCCAGGACCCTTTTGCCCAGTTCCTTGCGCCAGGCCCACAGGGGATGTTGGAAATGGGAACTACTGTAAGTGAAGGCAAGGTGTTCGCCAGAAACTGACATTTTGAATGATGTCAAGATCCCATCAATCACATTATGACTGAGCATTATTCTAGTCACATAATGATCAGAATACTCTATTTATTGACACCTTGAAGTTGCTAATTGGAAGCTTTAGTAACTTTGAGATCTATACATTGAGATTAATCTAAGAATCAAGCTCAGTTATTCACAGGGTAGCAGCCACGGGTTCTTGAGCTACTGTGAAGCTGTGAAACTGCTAACAGGATCTCTAATTTGTTAAATTGAAGAATTAGCATTCTCGAAAACCAGATAACTGCGGTAAGCTATTCACAGAATATTAGAGTTCATTTGGTGATTCACGGATTCTGTGAAAAAATCCAGCATAGCTTAAGCTCAGCTATTCATAGGATTTTACATCTTAGTGGCCATGTAAATCAAGCAAAGCTAAGCATCCCAGAGGGAATCCAGGCTGTTAAATTGAGTTTGTGTAAATATTCGGTCTTGTGAATCCAGCTTAGTTAGACACAGGATCTCAAAGTTCCTGATCAGAAGATGTAATGTCTAGGGGTGAACACATCTTTTTCTCTCTATCTTATTCTTGCAAATATGTTTAGTTAGGTTTGTTGAACCTGAGCATTTTTTTAAAAAGGTTGCATTAAAATGCCTATGTATCTGCTAAAAAACCTATCCAAATATATGTTTTTGTTTGCAATTTGCCTAGTGTATATACCTTTTGCAAACAATTTTCTCTAATTTAATGCTTTTTTGTACATTTTTTTTATGAATTACACTTTTACATAGACTTTTAAAAATATACATTTAAAAAATAATTATTGGTGAACTGCATAGCAAAATTTGTGAATTTGTACAAATTACAGCGATGTTTCAGTCCACGTTTTGCTTTGAAAATGCAGACATTAGAGCAGTCCTCATTCAGATGTAGATTTCTTCCCGATTATTACTAATTCTCACACTAACTGGGATTTGTAAAGAATGTGGTCCAAGAGAGCATCCAGCTTGGAAATTCTTTGTTCACTGCCCTGAGGAATGATCAAACTTGGCCTTTGTTTGGGGTTTTTCTTTTTTGCATTTTGAGTTTTCAGTGGGTGAAAGAGATCCGGAGACCTTATGGATGCTTAAAGCACCCACTGGACAGGCTTTTCACCTGTTTGCATATTAAGAGGCAGTATGGGTACCTGTATATTTAAGTTACCCATTTTGCCCTTTAAAACCCTCCAACACCCCTAAATGCATTAAAAAATAGTCTGACCCAGCTGTTCTAGGGCCTTTCCTCTTACACTTGCTTTTGAGTCTCCTAAAAAGTAAAAAATACTGCAGCTTTTTTTATTGATAGAAAGAGCTACTGCACCGAAGTCTCAGTGTGATTATGCCCTCTACCACTGGCAGAAAAAAGTGCAGCTCTCTCTCTTTTTTTTTAGGAGTGGGGAGATAATTGATGCTACCAATCCCCCAACAAAAATAATAAAATAAAAAAATAGGAAACTTAAATGTGACTCCTCCACTTTTGGAGTATGCAAAGGCAGGTGTGGCCCTTGAGCTGACACAGGTTGTCCGCCTGATATTAGCTTCACAAGCTCATAAATTCTTGCCTAAATTCGCAAAACTGAGAAATCCTGGGCTGATCTGGAATCTGAGAAAGTGAAGACGATAGCCCTTCAGCTTAGATGTAAGCAATGGCAAAAGTTAGCTGTATGATTTTGTGATCCCGTGTGGCAGGCTCTGCGACTGCCACACAGGGGTTTTGTGCTCTTCCAGAATCAGCACTGTGCCTGTGCGATCTCGTGGCAAGCACATCTGTGTTCAGTTTCTGGACCGATGTCTTTCCAGCTCAGCTGTGATGCGTTAGAAGAAGCAGTCCGACCAGCCTGTGGAGCTCGTGAACGGGCTGTTTCCCCGCTGCAGGAGGTCGTTCGCCTCCCTTTCCCCAGTTCCTGGGCTTCGTGTCTTCCAAGTGGGGCAGCCTGGCATCTCTCCCCCTCCCTCTCATAGATACTGTTGGAAGGTTTTTATAGACAATCAGTCAGTACCCCCAAAAGGGAATAATAGGGCTGTGGATGGGATTACCTCTGTATCCCTCTGGTGCAGGGCGGCAGCGGCAAGATCCGTGTCCCTGCCAGACCCAGGGCAGCGTGGGCACAGCAGGGATCCTTGCGCTTGGTGCTGTTTCCGGGCGGGAGGGCGTCGAAAGAATTGTGGGCCTTCTTCAAGCTGCTTTTGAGAGACTGATGCAGGTGGAAAGCGCGGTAGCTGTAATTGTCCTAAGATCTTTGCATTTAGATACTCACCGTGCTGCTTCATTTTATATAACCCTTGCCATTGGCTATGTTTTTTTTATTATTGTTGTTGTTGTTTTAATTAGGTCGCCTCTGGAAGTTTTTGTACTGAGAAGCAAGCTATTGAATCCCTACGAAGAAAAGTAAACCAACAGACTCTGCCTTAGGGAATACAATGTGCAGCTGTTACCAGAATACAGGAGACTTTTTCACACAAGTGAATGGTTTTCTCTGGAACCCTTTTCAGCTTTCCAGCCGGTCCTGAAGATCAATGCAATGCAATGCAACGGCTGCCCGCAGGATTCGAGATGCTCCTTGGCCGTCTCGGGCCGCATATTCCTCCCCGCCTCCAGCTGCAAAACAGGCAACTGACAGAATACTTCAACTTTCCCCAGTCCAGAGGTGGGGAGCTGTTTAAGCCTGCGTGTCCAGAATTACCCACACAAATTTGAAGTGGCGAAATGGATTTTCTAGAAAATTCCTGACCTCGCTTGTAGTTCTAGAAAAGGTATTATTTGCTGATCTGAGATACTTTATGACATGATGATGTGAAATGAACGGGAGACCATGCTATGCAAAGGAAACGCTTTCAAGCCCCTTCTTTCCTTTTGTTTTTCCCTTCTGAGAGAAAGTCACTCATCAACTCAGCTCTGGTTGCTCTACAACAATGCTGTTTAATTTACTGGCTCAGTGCACACACCCTGTTGTAGGATCTGTGCAAAAGGAGTGAATAGACCGAGAATCTTGGCAATCTCCTCTCCTAGGAAACCCTAGTGACCCAATGGGTAGTGACTTTCTAATGCCAGCATGGGCCAGAGCTAATCCCTGTGTCATCATCCATGTAATGCAATTAGCACAGCATTTAATGCTGCTGTGGGCAGGTGCAGGCGGAGGCGGATCTCAAGGGGTCTTGCTCTCTTGTAACGATGGAAAAAGTGGCCAGTCATGGCCCTACATAATTGAAGTGTCACTGGCCATGGGAGGAAATCCAGGGGAACAGTGCTAGAGATAGGAACTCATGCCTATGCTTTCTTTTCAAAAAGAATGATCTGTAGCTCGGGAGAAGATGCTCATTAAAGGAGGTGAATGTAAAAAATAAGTTATCTGGTTGCAGCTGGTACACAGAGGCAGCTTTCTCTGGGGATTCTAGAAGGCAGGTGAAAAATCCCTTTGAAGCAGGCCATCATCTCCTCTAGCACCAGCACATATTCTTCTTTTTAGCCCCCCCTCCCCAGCAAATTAGGTATCTCCAGGAGGAAATTCTGGGGGCAAAGGCCCTTCTCTCCTTCTGTGCCCCTTGTGCTGCTTCAGAAGCTCAGCAGGCTGCATGGGGCCCAAGGACTGGGGCCTGAGAGCCCCTCTGCTCCACTCTGAGAACTGCAGACTGGCAGGTTGGCAGCCGGGCTGCTTCTCCACTCTTGCTCAACGTGGCATGATATATCCTTTCCTGTCACAGAGGATAGTCACCTGTAGGTACAGTAAGGGTCAGACCAATGATGTGGTGAGGTGATCCAGATAAGGATGACTTGCAGCATTTTTTTCTTCTTCTGGAAGGAGTTTCCAGCTTTCACAGAGAGAATGTTTCTCCATCTATCAAAATGTAAGAACGGAGTCACAGAATCAGATCCATGGATTGCAGACTCTGTAGTGGGTTAAATGAAGGTCACCATCCCAACATTGGAAGTATTCAGCAGCTTTGATGCTTTGAAAATAGGTAGGCAAATTAAAGGTGGATAGATTTAGTAACCACGGGAATTAAAGGGACCCTCCATTTTGAGGGGCATTTACCAAATAATCAATTTAGACAAACCACAGGGATGATAACATAATCCTTGGCTCTACCACCGTAATGGCTGCAACTGGAAACAGAAAAGGAAAGATGGTGGACAGGATCTGTGTTAATTTCCCTTCCCTTTTTCCCCCTGATGGTGAAGCACTTTGAGGATAATTTTGAGAAAAAAAGGAGTCCAGAAATGAGTGTCAGCCACCACTGTCCTTTTTTTCCTTTTGCTGCCATCCCATTTTCCAGAGGGAGAAACGGTGAGTGAGCAAAACTGCACTGGAGAAAGTGATCCAGAACGAGGTTTTGAGAGTCCCTGAGAAATCGGCCTCCGGGGTTTCCAGGAGAAGAGGCCGATTTGTATTCACCGCAGACAAGTTTCCCCATAGATTTCCATATGGCAGTCAGGTTCTGTGCAGAGGTACCTCTTCTCTGCTGGGGCCGTGCCAGCCAGCCACTCATGAAAAAAGGCAAACGTGTGCATGCCTCAAGGCAGCATGTAGGTGCCATTCAATCTCAGATGAGATGAGGAAACACAGAGCCATATTGCTAAGATGCCATAAGTTATGATTTTAAATAGCCCCCAAGGAAAGAGCTGCTTGGAAGGATTCCACTGCCCTGCTGGAGATTTGAGAGAACATCTGCCTGGGCAACCTGCATTGGTCATCTTTCATTGACTTTGCATCTGTTGCCTTTGTTAGCACAAATTCAATTACTTGCACCCGTCTGGGGACTATCCAACGTGTATTGGGCCAAGCTGACGGACGGGCTGCCGAAGCGGCTGGGTGAGCTCTGTTGAGCCAAGACGCGGAGAACAATTCTGGGCATCTGAGTTTGAATTCAGCCCTGGAAATGGAGAAGGTGAATTGTAAAAAATGATCAGACAGCTTTGCTTGCGTTAGCTGTATTGCTTCTGCCCAGAAGAACTGCACTGCAGGTTGCCTCCCCAGTTTGGGGAAAGGCAATGGGGATCCAGGAAGGAGCATGGAGTTACAATGCCGTGAAAATGAGGCCCACAGAAAATAACGGTAAGAATGTTTTGGGGAGAGCATAAATAAATGAGTCAATAAACGGGGATCTGTATGACTTGACTGGGCTGTTTTCTGCATCAGGCTTATTCAAAAGGAGTGGGAGCATCACCCCAGACCCCTTACGCTGATCTGCAGGACAGGCTGGCCTGGCGTGAGTCCTGGTCTTGGGCTGCCCGTGGTCTAACTCTGGCCAGGCGCCTCCATTCCAATCTGCATGGAGTGCCTCATGGGTCGCCGCCCCCCACAGCCATTTTCTCCTGGGCTGCTGGGCTGCACGGCCCCTTTTGAGTAGACCTCAGCTGGTGAGCCTCACTGGCCTTTGATTCACCACCAGTACAGCTCTTTGTTTTCGTGTTTACAGTCTCACTGGCAGAACAGTGGAAGGTTGGCCTTTTTCTGAATAAGTTCATAGGAGAGCCCTGAAGAGGTGGACTTCTCTTTCTTGCTCTTAACAAAGTAAAATTGAGGAGAGTTCCACCAGCCCAAGAAGTAAGAAGGGCACAACAGTTGGGCTTCCTTTCTTTGCGTTTTTTTACCGACTACCAGTGAACCAGCACCAGATGGGGAGGCATTAAGTCAGAGCTCTTGGAAAAGGCCTGTTGGTGGAAAACATGTGTCCTCCAAGATCCACCAGCAGGAAGGAAAAGGATGGTGCTTGCTGTGGGAAGGGAAAGAACCAGCAGAATCTGCCAGTCAGGGATTATGGTAAATGTAGTCCAGACAGAACCCCAGGCCATCTCCCTGGCCAAAGCAGAGGAGAGCGCTGACGTCCAGAAAAGGATCTCTTGTGCTCCTTCATTTCCAAGGGCTTACCCGAGGGAGCTGAACAGCTTAAGCCCACAGGGAGGAACAGCCCCTTGGTTTTTCAGTGGTTCAAATCAGGGCTTGAACTCTGATTTGCAATGGGTTTAAACCAGTACTTCCGGTATTCTTTTTTCAGAGGATCCTTTATGGCTGGTGCTCTCTTGGCTTGCTTTGCGAGCAGTTTTATCTGTAGGGCTAAAATGTTAAAATTATGTTGTGTTTTAGAAATCTGTGAGGACTGACTTGGAAATTGTCCTGTTGTTGATGTGTCCTAAAATTGCTGTTGTCTTTTCTACACCCACATCAGACTGTGGAAGTTAAGAGAAAGGAGATTTGGACGGAGCACAAGGCGGCATTTCCTACGGTAAGAGCCGTTGCCCGGTGGCCTGGCGCGCCTAGAATAAGGGCAGCCCCATGCAGGGACTGTCAGGGATGGTCTGGGGACTAAGCAGGGACTGGCCTGAGTGACCTGTAAACTTCCCTTCCAACTCACATTCATTCATTCATTCTGCGATTCTATTTATGATTGTCAGTACTACCCAGCTGCTTTGGTAGGATTTATATCCTGAAGGGCAGGGTATAAGTGCTTGTAGTAAATAAAAATATGTGTAAATCAAAACTGTCCTCCCAGGACTGCTACTGGCGGAGCAAGGCTAGAACAGCACCCCTCCCTCTGTACAGCCCACGAAATAATGAAGGATGGTACGCCGCGATGGCAGATGGCAGGGGCAGGTTCGGGTGCCTGGTGACACGGCCAGCCCAGAACCCGTGGGCTTCCTTGCTCTGCCTGCTGGGGCACGGGTGGGGCTTGCAATTCACCCCCAACCTGCCCGCAATCAGGGGAAGATGGGGTAACAGCTAAATCTAAGGAGAATCCCAATTTGGTTATACTGGCAAGCCTATTTAATGTAATTTTGTGCTCTGCCTCACCCAGGAACAACCCCTTGCAGCCCCTCCTCTGTACGGGAATAAGAAACCATCTCCGAAAAATGGAGGGGAACAGTCTCGTCTTGTTTTAGGTACGGGCTAAGAACATAGGCCCATCCCTGGCAGGCTCACAATACTTTCCTTGTCTATTTTTATCCTGGGAAAACAGCCATGAGGTTTTCTTTCTCATTTTCTTTTCTCTGAAAAGAGAAGGAACAACTGAAATGAAGTTCAAGAGAAGAACAATCCGTTTAATCGCAGGCGAGCGACGGGAGGGGGTGGGTGTGGTAACGTACTTTCCCTGTGCATTCTATTCTACCAATTAATTATTTAGTTACATGCTGTCTGTTATGATGAGAGGTAATTAGAGGTAATTAGCTGGAAAAAAATTGAAGGTGGGAAAGCTGCCAGTTGGTTATGAAAGCAGGTTCAGCTACTCCTTTCTTTGCGGTGTGGCTTTTATCACCTTCCAGGGTCCCTCAAAGGGCTGGGTCTGAGAGGCTCCCCACAAAGTGGCCATTCCTTCCACGGCACCTTCCCGTCGTCACTCTCCTTCCTCAGTTCAGACCCCGAGAAGCTCTTGCGTGGCTCCGATTCCTTCCCCGGGCGCCACTGCCACGGCCTCTGCCTGTCCTCTGCAGCTCGGGGCAAGCTAGACCGCTGGCTCTCAGCAGAGCACGAGGTGCAGGGACAATCTTCTGCAAGCCTCCTCACTCATTTGCCTGCCTCACGGCCTTTGAAAGAGGAGAGGACTGGGTGAACCTGTGGCCACCACCCTGAAGGCAAGACAGCAAGATACTCTGGGCGAATCAAGTACAAACATAAACCGCTGGCTTTGCCCAAGTGGGAAGCGGTAACTGGGCCTCTTGCCACAGATCTGTGCTGTCTCACTTTCCCCTGTGCAAAGTGGCACTTGTGGGAGTCACGGAGATGCCGCGTGCTTCAAGATGCAGTTGATCTATGTAAGAAGAAATATCAATTGGCACAAACAGAGAGGCTGCGGAGGGCAACTCCATTAAATCTGCCAGAATTGCTGCGTCTGACACATAAAACTAGTTGTAACTCAAAGGCATCAAATGAATAACACACCCTTTCAAGCCAGCTCCACCACTGAAGCATGTGACTGTCATAATGCCTTCTGCCCCAAGATGCAACCCGAAATCAATGCCTGCTGTTAGCAGGAGAATGGGAAGAAAAGCTTCGGAAACATCAAGGCAAAATCGCTCTCCCTTTCAACAACACTCCGCACTCTGGCCCCACAGCCCCTGAGCAGCATCTCCCTGGGGAAAGGGAACACCAGCCCTCCTTACCAGGAGGGCTTTTGAACTTTCCATTGATTCATCCTCCACTGCCATGGCCGTGCATCATTAAAAATAATAGATGCGTCCGACCTTGCCAAAGGCCCGGCAGATTTCCATGCTGAGCTAAGTAGCTGCTCTGGGCAGAGAAGGGTGGAGAGAAGGAGTGTGAATTTCTGGAGAAGTGGCTTGCCAAGGGGAGGCAGCAAGCATTTACTCCTCCCCCACCATCATCCAGGGGTTCTGAGAAGAGTACCAAGGTGCGGTGGGGAGGGGATGACCCCAAATCTACTGCCCTCGGTTGCTGATGAAAGCAGGACGGAAGTAGTTTAGATGAGCTGGGGGAGGGGAATGCATTGAGTTCTCATCTGTGAGCATTTTTTGAACCAATCAAAATGCAGTTGTCCTTTGAAATTCACACTTCTCTGAATTTTGCCATGCAGTGTGCCTCTGGGAGGAAAAATGGCTGTTAGAAAGGAGCCTGCACAAAATGCACATATTTTGGATGTGTGTAGAGGAAACGGCCCTTAGCTAGGCTGTCTTTACCCTTTCTGGGGTTGTTTCAGCTTTTTCAGGACAGCCTTGCAGGATGGAGTCAAGGAGAAAGGCTGGTTTGTGAAAGGCAGAATTAGAAGCTGTAGGAAGGAAGGTCAGGAAGGAGGAGGGGAGAGATAGAATTTATGCTTATTTATAATTTCCATTGACAAGACTGCGCCAACTCAAAGCTGGCTCTGGGTGCATATAAGTAAAATCAGCACTAAAATCTTAGAAAAGGTCTTTTGGTGGAAAACACGTCTCCTCCAAGATCCACCGACAGGAAGGAAAAGGATGGGCGCTTGCTGTGCCAATACAGATGGGAAGGGGAAGAACCAGCAAAAAACAACATTAAAAAAAAAGAATATCATGTAACAACCAACAATATACATCAAATGGCCACATCACCAATTCTGTCCCAGAGCCTGGGGAAAAAGGCTCGTAGGGTCATGGCAATCTGACTCTCCAGGGCGATGCTATTCCAGCTGCGAGTGACACAACTTTGAACAGACCCTCTTGCCATAAGAAACCAGGGCTCCACCTCCCTGACGCCAATGAAAATGCACCAAACATCACCAGAACACCTACATGAGGGCCAGTTGCCATGTCATTGGAAGGCTGTCAGTTCATCTCTCTTGCTCCTCCTCTATGTGCCAACTCAACCTTGCTCTGCTCCAAGTCTCTGCTCCTGAAATTCAGTGCAACACTTTGTCACATGTGGACCTTCCAAAATCCATCCAAATCTCCCAGAGCAAAAATAAACTTCCTAGCAGATCCTAACTGCTCTAGTGCTCTAGTGCCCAGCAACAACTGACTTTCCCTCCCATTGCCATCTTGACAAAAAATGAATTGTTGCTTGACTTGTTGAATGCAGGAGTCAGTGTGGATGGAGGAAGAATGGAGAAGATAATGGAAGAGACTGCAATTTTCTGAAGGTACTGGGGGAGTATTTTATCAGTTTTGGGGGGGGGCAGCTGCATCTTGAGCCTGCTTGTGAGCCTGCACAAGGAGGCAACCAGAGCCCCAGGAAAGATGGACCCTGGGAGGTTTCCTTCAGTTGGTAATTGCAGCCAGCTTCTTGGCTCTCCAAGGAACTATGGGAGATGGTAAATAAAAGATGCCTAGAGTGCCAATGGCATAAGACTGAGCACTCACATGTGCCCACGTTTGGACCTACAGTACAAAGTGGCAATAAGAACAGCAAAGTGTGTGTATGTCTTCACTCTTACATTTGTGGATTTCCACCCACCAGCCTAATTAATGTAGGGTAATCTGGACCCTATTAGACCACCTGTAAGCCTTTGTGAAGTTTTAGGGATTTCTCTGCAGAATAATAATTTCTCTGCCCATACTGGCTCAGGGTTGGATACCATTTGAGCTGAGTCACATGACATGAGTCAGGTGACATCTTGCAATGTTACTTAGGATCCTCCTGAGCTTGATGAACCTGAGCAAGTAGATAGGGTGCTCTGTTGTATGAGCTTTGCCACCTGTGGGCTGGATCAATGTCTAACCTTTGGGCAGCCAGGGATATATAGGAGGTTGGCTCAATTGGGGAGGTGATTCATGTCTCCCTGTGGGAGGGTGCCGCCTGCTTGGAAGGAGGTGGTGATCTGCACTTCTTTGAAGAGGTTCTCTCTCAATTCAGCCATATCGGAAAACTTCTCCAACCTCCCCTTTTTGAAAGGTTGTTTAGTTACAGAGAATCCTAGTGGAAGTGGATATATTTATATTATTTATTACAAATAATGAATAAATATTTGCTAAGAAATATACAAGAATGCTTTATTATATAATGCTTCTTTAGAACAGCAAGGCAAAATTGTGTACAAAACTGCATATATAAATGCGGACAAAAATATATACAAATATAGAGTAAATTTTTCAAAAAGAACCTCTAACTGAAATAGACTAATTTGAGCTCCAGTTCAGCTTGGGCTCGGACAGCAGAAGCCACCCTCTTGCTGGTTTCACCTTAGTCCTCCAAGGTCCTCACAATGCCCACGGGTTGGATCTGGACGTATTCTGGCCCATGGGTGAACGTCCACAATGGTTAGCATCTGACGTCGTGATTGCCCAGTGAGGCCACTGTCCTGCCTATTCCATGAAGCTCAGGGAATGAGGTACAGACGAGGAAGCAGCCTTTGGTTGAAACTCTCATTATACCGAACATATCAGGACTTATGGGAAATAAACTTCTGCTAAACCATGGGGCCCATGTGCTGAACTGTTGGCTTGAAAAATAACTCACATTTCCAGCGGTGGCATGGACTGCCCCTGCAACCACGAAGCAAGGACATCTTCCCCCTTTTCAAGCTCAGACAGCTATTTATTTTTAAAGTTAGATTTATATCCCGACTTTTCTCTGAGAGCTCAAGGCAGCTTATATATCTCCACAATAAGAACTCTATCTGAGGCAGGTTGGGCTGGAAAAGTGAGAGGCCCGAGGACTGAGCCGGGTTCTGCCAGGACTAGTCCAACCACAGCACCGGGGTGGCTTTTCTGTTTGGGACAAAAGACCCTGACCAGGAAGCCTTCTGCCAGAGGGTCTGGAATTTCTGTGTTCCACTGCAGGAAAATGGCTGAGGTGTCCCAGCCATAGGAAGCAATGAAAACCTGGAACCCACGCTCTCTTGCTTTTCACTCCAGGCCCACACTAGTGGTCAGGGTGGAATTCCATGCTGACTGCTATTAGCAACGTGCAGGAAAAAAATCAGCCAAAGAGATGAAAGAATTCTGGAAAATCCCCATGAGGAACTACGTAGGCTGTTGTTTCCTATGTGGATGCTCTGGCATCCTTTGCTAATTGAAAGGAAGGTGAACAGAGATTAGGCTCTGGGTTCGTTATCTCCCACAGTCCTTTCTATCATCTCCAGGGTAGGCCAGAGTTGGCTGCCTGAAAGGACAGCCAGCCAGGAAAAAATGAATCCGTCACTCCACCGACAATTGGTTTCTTTCACAATACCTTCCCCCTTTTTAATGTAAGGCGCGGAAGCCTTGTGGACAGTCAACAACACGCACCCTCTTCACCTCACCACTTTGCAGATTCAGTCGGCAGATCTCTCTTCCACCCAAAGGCCTGGCAGGAGCCAGCGATCGAAAACGACTGCCCCCCCTCCCCCCCGCCTGTCTGCTATCAGCTCCTGAAACTCTCAGAAGATAACAAAACGGAGCACACCTGAGTCATGCATGCCCCCCCCCACTTTTCATACTTGGGAGGCTGGGGGGTAAGACGTATTTCCAAAGTGCTAAAAATACAGTAGCAACAAGGCAAAGCATCAAGTTAGGCAGGCTCTGCAGTGAAATGTATCGTAGACTTCACCCCAGCTCACAGGAGCACAAGGAGAACAAACTCGCCCAGCCCGGAGCTCGGCAATGCAGCCCAGATGGGCTTGTTACAGTTTCCGCATTTTAAAGGCACGCGGCACTCTCAGCCTGACATCTTCTGGAAACGAACCAATTCAAGCCAGCCCAGCGTAGAGTCAGGTTATGCTTTTCAAAATGCATTCAAAATCTCACGCTCCCCCCTCCAAAAAAACCCTGTTGTTCAGCTGGGAACCTGAACCAATCAGCAGAGAGAACTTGTGAGAAAAAGACACTTTGCTCGTTGCTTGTTGAGCCAAGCAATGTGTTTGCACTCTGTGCATGCCTTTTTGTACTGCCTTTGATGCAGAAGAATCACTTCTTTTCAAGGCACCCCAGACTTCAACAATTTGCAGGCTGCACCCCGAAACCACCCCCACGAGATTCAACTTCCCAGGCCCAGAGTTTCCTAAGGAAACAAACCACAGCTTAACCTCCGGGCACCTGAGCCCTGGCATGGTGCTGCCGCAGGCGGGGAGGTAGTTCTGTCTGGGTTGTGCAGTCACCCGTATTCTCCATGAAGGGTGTGGCAGGTGTGGCTTCAGACCCAGCATGCCCTGTTTGGCTCAGCTGGGTCACTGAGAGGAGCCCCACAAATCATCACTGTTGATGCAAGAAACCAGGAGCCGTGGGAATGAAGCTGATGAAGTGTGGGTTGCCATGGGGAGGATGGTATAGGGACTAGATCGACCCACTTGGAACATCGCTGTGTGAACATCACTCAGATAGTGCAGGGACGCTGTGACAACCATAACTTCGCGGACCTATCGTAAGTCCTCCTTGTTCAGCGCTGTTGCAATTTTGAACAGTCACTGAATGAGTGGTTGTAAGTCAAGGACTGCCTGTACAAAAAAAGCTTCATCCACTGTGCCAGCCAGGCAGAAACCAGGGAGGATAGATGGTCTCTTACATTACTAGGCCCTATGCTGTATAGGGCTTCATAGTCATAATGAGCATCTGGAATTGCATCTGGATGCACACTAGCAACCAGCACAATTTTCAGAGCAGAGGAGTCACATGAGCATACAGAGGCAGGCCTACCCCTGCCCACACTGTTGCATTCTGGACTAGTTGAAGCTTCCAAGTGGTCTTCAAGGGCAGCCCAATGTACAGTGCATTGCAATAGTTGAGCCCAATTTGAATTTGATTCCATTCCATTTGGCTTCCACTTGAATTATAGAAGCTGACATCAGAAGAAATAACTGACCCATGAAGGTCAGCAGAATTATTCTGTTGTCAACCAGCTCTGAACTCGCCTTCCCTTGAAAGGAGCTGGCTTGGCTGACTTGCCAGGTCATTGCAAGTGAAGATGGCACATCCAAGGCATAGCTGTTTAGGCAGCTGCCAGTAATGACAGCTTTGTTTCTTTGTGGCAAAAGGGGGTCCCAAGGAACTTTAAATGTTGATAAGCAGCCTGAAATGTTGGTCACAGCCTTGACTTGAATTGAGTGCTGAAGGAGGAGAGATTGTTGGCACTCCAAAACGTGCCACTGGGGCAGGGCCACACATCTAGCTCCATCATGAACGGGAACGAATTAATATGGAGGGTACGGGTGAATCTGTGCTGTTCCTGCGGAGTGAGGATTAACATGACAGGACACCACTTCAAACACTTCTGAATATCCTTCTCTCACTCTTCAGAATAACTGACTATGTTGTTTAATAGCAGTTCTTTGGGCTACATTCAGCAAAGGCCCCTAATCAGAGTGGACATGATGTCTATACAGTAGAGTGCAACCTTGGATATCTATCATGTAGACAACCGTTAATAAGCCCTTGTTACAATGCTTCTACTGTATTTTTCCTTCTGCTGGATCAATATTGTAGGTGAACACCCATAAATAGATCAACCAACACTTTTCTTAATGTTTGAAGATCAAGTTCTACAATCCAAACATAGGAATTCTGAAGATGAGACTGAATTTTTGGTGGCTTCTTGACTTCCAAATGTTTGGGGGGTAAGGCTGCCCAGCTGGCTGTTTTCAGCTAGTGGCATATCAGGAAAAATAACATGCCCAGCTTTCTTTATCTTTGCTTTATTCCTTACGAGTTGCCCTGGTGTTGGAAAAAGAACTTTTGACTTTATATTTTAAAAATGAAGCTGGTGAATGAATGTTTTTGTCTCAGAAATATGCAGTACAACCTTCAAAGTATTTTGCCCCTAGCAGGAGCTGGTTAAAAGATGCTTCCTTGATGTTCCTCCAGCTTATGTCCTAAACAGCATATGATCTCCTCCTCTTGCTTCCCTTATTTTGCTCAAAATCAAGCCTAATCAAGAGCTGGAGACTCAAAAACCTTTGTGGAGGTTCTACTTAGCCCGATAAAAATATTCCCTTTCTGTGGTTTTGGGCTTTAATTTCTAGTATATTAACATTCCTACCTGTTGTACGCGATTGAGACACACACATGCAAATGCACTTGAGCGGATTCAGTGCGCTTTAATTAATGCACCTGCAGACCATGGAGAGCATACAGAAGGGGCCTTTCCCAAAGGAGTGGTCGAGGACACTCCTGCTACAAGTCAGGGCCAGGAAGTGAGAGGAGCAGCTGCTTAAGAGGTTGGGCTGGTTCTTTCCTTTTGCTTACTTTCTGGCATTAGCTGTTCCATTCTGAATAGCGAAGGAGCAGAGCTCTAATCCAGTCATTACAATGCTTCTTAAAAAGAGATTATGGGATTTAGTTTGTCAATGGATTTCATAGCTGCTCAGCATAATTGGACCTTCTCTTGGGAACAGCCTCCTCCTTGTTGTTGAAAGCAGTTTAACTCCGCCTGCACCAAAGCAGGATGCGCTTCCAACGGGGGAACAATACCCGCCCCCAGCTCTACCACAATGAGAATCAGTTGGTAGCCAGCCTCAGCAACCTCTGCCCACCCTCTGTTGGGCCAAGGGCTGCTTGTAGAACCGTCTTCAGTGGGGAACCTTTTAGATCTGTGAAAAGTCACTTATGAAGTGACCGAAGGGTGTTGGGGAGCATCAGGTGGGAAGGGAGTCCGGAGAGGCAGCTCCCTGAGCCAGGGCTCCTCCTGCTTTGGGAGGAGCAATTCCTGGCTGGTGGGCGGGATAGCTGCTCAGGAGGAAGCAGCAGGGCCCCCTTCACCTTCCTCTCTGGGCTGTAATCACTGCTGAGAAAATATTTCTCACCTGCTCAAACAGAATACTTTCCACTTGCTTGGCACCGCACTAGTGAACGTTGTTTTTGGGGCAAGGGAGACAAGGGAAGGGGAGCAATTACACTTAACAGCTGTGTAGGTGCATCACACTATTTGGCTTAACCAAAAGCAAACAGACCAATTAGCACTCGTGCAGAGCCTGAACTCGCCGTGCATAAGCGCCCCTTCCTCATTCCAGCCCTCAGGGATAGATTTTAATGGGTCCCCTTGGAAGTGTTATTAATGGTCCTTCCTGAGCAACCCAGCCATGGTCTTCCATCCAAGGCGTGGGTGGGTGGGGAGGAGGAAACAGGCATTTTATATCCATTCATATTTATATACATCCACAGATTTCATGACTATTTGTGATATTTTCATGACTGTGCACTCTTGACCTGGGGGGAGAAAAGGCTGCTGACATTTTAAAAAGATTTCCGGTTCTCTACCAGTGACTCCTAAGCATGGGACTAACCAGAGGCAGGGAGATAAAGGGCAGAGGTTCCCCCCACCCCCCGAAAGCTATTGTACGTTTCTCTGCTCTTTTTTTCCCTCTCCCCTCTTTGATTAAAAAAGAAGAATCAATATTTAAAGGGAGGGGATTATGCCATGAGGAGACATGCGGGCAGGCATTTTCTGCTGTAGTTCCTCTCCTGGAATGAGACCATGTTTTCTGTTCTTTGGAGAATACAAAACCCACAATAATAAATGGACGGAGGGGGATCAGTTTCAGACTTTAACTCCTTTCTCTGGTTAATAAAAATCTAGTGCTTCTGTCTCTGAGCCTGACCCTTATCAATTCCATTCACCCCATCCTCTTAATGCCTTTTCCAGGTTTTCTGGCAAAAGCATTTTGCAAGACCGATATACAGTCAGTACCTCACTAGGACATGAGACAGTGGAGAGGCTGTGCCAGGGGGCAGCAAGGGGGGGGGGGAGGGAGGGGAGATAGGAAGATAGGCAGGGAGGATGGAAGGACAAAGGGAGGGGAGGAGGGAGGGGCAACCTGGTTGGGTGGATCAGCCCTAAGACTTACAGGGAGGGGCTGAGATAAATGGGAATGTTTAGTCTGGGAAGAGAAGACTGAGGGGATGTCTCCCAGAAGAAGATCAAGACCTGCTGTCTCTTGATCCAGAGTGCAGAACATGGAATAATGGCCCTAAGTTACAGGAAAGTGTATTCTGCTAGCATGATTAAAAAAAAAAAATGGAAGCAATAATTTAGAGAGAGCTCCCCCACTCCTATTCACTGGATGTGTCCAAGCAGGGCTGCATCTGTGGGAGGTGTTTTGACTTGAATACCTGCACAGAATGGGGATGGACAAAATGGCTTCCAGAGCTCTGTCCAACATTAGGACTCTAGGACTCTGTGATCCTGCCCCTCAATGATTTCTCCTGGATCAGCAACATCTGACTCTCTCTTTACTTCAATAGCTGCTGTACATACAAAATATTAATAAATATAGAAGATGGCTGTCAGCTCTTCGAGGTAGTCCAGACAAGAAGCAGGAGTACTAACACTAACTTTATTGTAACAGAATCTTGCAGGTCTGAAAGCACTTCTCCCCTCCTTTACTTTTACTTTCCAGAAAACTAGGGAGGGTCTCCTGTGAGATGCCTCCCATGCCTCTGTGGGCTACCTTTTGCACGACGGTTGTTTAGGCTGCGGCTCTTTCTCCCGTCTCCCAAGGTCATTCCCACAGACCATTACAACAGTAAAATACATGGAAAAAACAATAGAGTCGCTTTCCAGTTTAGTTTCTCATTATGCTATCGTTACATTGTGCAATTATATTTTTAAGCTATTTACTGAATTTACGGATCTGAAGTGTATGCTCTTAGAGTTGGTTGTGATTGAAGCAGTGCACAGGCCTGAGTAATAAGTAAACTTTGTGTTGCTTACCATCCTGCAGTGAAAGAAGGAGCAGTAGCTTTGGCACTTTCTGTGGAGAATTTGGGGTGGAAAGGGGTGGGAGAATGCTCCTTTGAAAAAAGAACTTCCTGCTCTAGAAGAGTCCCCTTCTACTCTTCACACTGGGCCTGCCAACTAAGTTGGTTTCCCCTCTCTCCTTGTCATGATGAGCTTTGGAGTCTTCTACCAATGTTGTATCAGGCAGTGAGAAAGGAAACCAAAGGGCTCATGGAGAGCCTCTTCAGTTGCCATCTGGCTCTGGTAAATTAAGAGTTTGGGCATAGAGATACAAGTTTAGGTCCCCATTCATATGACTTTGGGCCAGGCATCTGCCTCTCAGCCCAACCTACCTTACAGGAGGGAAGACCTCTGAGGAGGCTAAAATGACTTTTAAAAGAAAAGGCAAGAGATCAGTGCAACAACTGAATAAATGCAAATAAAATATTGCCCACCCGGTTTCTTTGAAGCGTGGCATCTTCCCTGAATATTTTAGAAAGAAATGCTTGACAGCTGGCTTCATCCCTCAGAGGAGTGTTCCCACTCTGCTTTCTCTTCCCATCAGCCAGCTCTCAATCTTGCTATTATTGAGATACTTCTGGCTTATTGTGAGTCAATCTCAGCCATTTACCATGATGGGGGCCTGCAAGCAGGTCCTCTGATGGCTCTTCCCTCTGTCAAATGGATGTATCTGAGGCTGAGGTACAGATTCTCATTAGGCTGGCCTCGCCTGACTGTTTTATTGATTTTTCCTCATTCTCTTCATTACTAATCTCATCACAGTTTAGAAGCCATTTGGAAAAATTTACAAGTAGAAATAAAAAAGAAAGGAGAGGAAAAAACGGTTCAAGAGGAGATGTCTCCAAAGACAGGGAAGAAAGTTTCACCTGATCACACAGAACTTCTTGGAGTGATGTGAAGGAGGATTGTTCCAGGAGCTGGAAGGGATCAGCCCACCAGCTACTCTGGCTTCCAGGTTGAAGCACTCTCTTGGCCACTCCAGTTGTTACTTCCTTGAAGCAAGCAAATGGCTCAGAGACTCCACGGGACATGGAAGGGACAGCGGAGATCCCAGATGAGTCACCCAGCAGAACACCCTGCCTGAGTGAAAGCTAGAAAAGAGTTTCAAAGCTCCAGCTATAGTTTGTTGGGGGGAATTTTTTTTAAGGATTGATTTTTGGACAAACAGCCAGGCGGAGATAAATCCTACACGTGCATTTTGTTTTAATCTGGTAAAACATTTATACCCTCATCTGATGCTCAAGCTGACTTCTAATGTTACTTAAAGCATATAATCTGGAAAAGGAGTATGCAGTTTCTGCTATATTTAGGTTGCACTGTCATCTCCTCCTCCTCCTCCATCTTCATCATTTTCAGAGAAGCAAAACAAGGATCAGATTCAAAGTGCAGAATCTCAGTTTCTCCCCAGAAAGATCTGGAATTTGTTATCTACATGCTCCTTCCCAAATTACCAAGAACCGGGCCAAAGTTTATGCGAATTTCAACCTGTTCAGGCCACCCCTACCTTCAGGAGGCCTTTGTTTGCAAACCTGCACTTGGTGCTCTACAGAATTACACAAACAACTCTGCAGGGCAAAGGCCCATCTACACTTACAGACTTGGGTTTGATGGGGAATTTGTATGAAGACAGCAAGTTATGGGGAGGGACTTGCACAATGCCGAGGATTTGTACCTGCCTGGGACATTGCACCCAGATCAACTCCTGTACTGACACAGGACACGCAAGGCTGATGCTCTTTGCAGACACCTTCCTTTTTCTTTCTTGCCATTAAATAGTAATATTGTCAGGAGGCACTACCTCTGTAAGTGCAATATTCATTATTATTTTTCCTTGTAAAATATTATTCATTGCTACAGCAAAGTTTTCTTGTTCCCAAGTAATGCATGTATGCAATACATGGATCCTTCCTGCATCCATGAGTCCCTCCCTGTGGGGGAGTTGGGCAGTGACATAAATTCGACATAAATATGCCGGGGATAAGAAATACAGTTGCTGAGGGGAATAGAAGCCCTTTGGCCAGATAAAGGAGAACAGGGTTATCCAAGCCAAGATTGCAAATGGGAACAGAAGCAGAACTGTAGGCTGGAAGAAACGTAATTAAAAAAAATAACTTCAAAAGGTTATGCTAGAGAAAAAGGATGGAAGCTGAGCTGATGGCATCCCAGGCTGTTCAGGAACGACAGCGTGAGTCCCAGGGAAACTAGAGGGTTACTCTGGTTCAGGAGCGTGCCAGCTGTGGGCAAACGCTCCCCAGCTGTCCAGTGTTTCTGACATGGTGGGCATTCACTTCCCGTTCTCAGTCATGTTTGCAAGTGCAGAAGAAAACTCTTCGCCCCAGCTTGACAGTTGTGCAATCAAGCATCAGCTGGTTGGTGGCAAATGACAGTTAGTTTATGGGCACCAATGAAATAAACTCTCCCCAGTATTTAAAATAAATAAGAAAAAAATCTTGCCTTGTCAGGGGAGAGTGGCAGGCTGTGTAATGCCTTTCACCTCCATCCCATCTTCCCTATTTCAGTGCAATTCAGATTGAACTTTCCATCACAAAGGCTTCATGGAAGTCTCACTTATAGCTGTGGCTTTCACAGTCATCAGGGGAGGAATTCAGGCCGAAAGAAAGAAGCCAATAATGACAGTGATGGTGACAGAGATGAGTCCGCTTTATCTAGTGGAAGGCCAGACTAGCCTGAACAATTGGGGGCTCAGTTGAAAAATCCAAATGTCACCCCCAGTCCCATGTGCCAGCATTATAATCTTCCTGGAGCTCAGGGAATTGGCTGTAGAAGGCAATTTCCACAGAAAGGGAGTGAGCACAGGATTTATTGCAGTGAGCTTGGTGGAGGAGGTGGGAGATGGTGGCTGTAGCCTCTTAGGCTGCCCGTGCCCCTTCCCCCACCCTTTGCCACAGCCTCCTCTTCAGCCAAGGAGCTGCCGCTAATAGCTCCTTGTGCTCTCTCTCTCTGGTAATAAGGAGAATAAGGCATCTTCACACTTGAAGGTTTGGAAATGCCTGGGCCACAGCCTACTCTACCTACAGCTTTAAGGTAGAATGTGTCAGGCCTAGCCCAAGGAACTCCAGGAGACCATGCAAATTCAGTCCAGCAATGTTTATTAGCTACAGCCTCTAGCAAGAATCTTCCCAGACTGAAACCCAGCTCCCAAGTAACGCCAGCCACAACATTGTGAATTCCTCAGGGAGGTGCCAGCCTCATCCTCTTGTATCTCCCGCATTCCTCAGGAGATGAAAGAAAATGTTTTTCGCCCTGAGCCTGGCCTTCACTATTCCATTCCATCACAAATGGTAGACAAAGCCAAGCCTGCACCAGATGATCTGGTTCCCTTTGAACCTGCAAACCAGATCGCTGCCCCGCAAAAAATGGAAAAGGCTTCGCCATGAACAAAACCCAGTTTTTTCCCGAGTGGTGCACTCGCCATGCTTGATGCTGGTTCTGTGTGTGTAGGGGTGTGGGGGAAGCTTAGTGTCTCCAGCAGCTTGGGGTACCAGGCCTTCTGTACTTCCCTGCTACCATGTGACCTTCCCTTAGCACTAAATGTTCAGCATGGGAAACTCTACCGCTGGCTGTTTTGCCGCACTCTTATCACTCTTCTTTCACATTGCTAGTTTGTCTGTCTGATTTGCAGAATTTATATATGCCATTCGTCTCATACAATGGTTCTAGGCAGTGCGCAACAAGAAATAGAAGCAGGTAGAAAAACAAAGCCACCCTTCCCTCCAGGCACCGGACCAAACAGCCTTCCAGCTCAACCCCCATCCTAGCCCAATGCTTGGGGAAGAGCCTGGTTTTCATGGGTTTCTGGAAGGCTAAAAAGGTAGGGATCCCTCGGGTCTTTGGTGCGAGGCTGTTCCAAAGAGCTGAGGTGGCCACTGAGGAGGTGTACCTCTGAGATCCTATCAGGTGACAACACTTAATTTAGGGAATATTGTGCTCAATGGAGTTCTTTTAATGGGAAGACCAATAATGGTGTGTGGCTTGCTAAATATGGAGGCCTCCACTGGCTGAGATGAATCTGGGAGCTGAGCCAGGCATTGGGATGCCTGAAAGTTTGCAAGCACTCTGCAGCTGTCCCCAGAGCTCTGGGTGTGTGTTGGGGAGGACCCTGGCTTTAGATTCTTTTTCTCAGATGGTTGCTACCTACTTACTAATACCCTGGCATCACAAGTGCATCCTCAAACTCGACTTTACACCAGGCACCCGCAGATGGAGCAAGAAAAGGCAAAGATGGCTGCTGAGGGATATGAAGTAGAAGATGGAAGTGAAAGCAAGCTTGACCCAGTTGAACCATGGTATGAAGGAAATGTTTCAACAACAATGGGAAGAGGAAGAAGAACAGAGATGGCAAGAGGTTGAATGTAGAGATTGCCTAGAAAGAGAAAGGGAGGAGCTTGATGAATGGTTTAAAGAGCTTCTTTCCCTTCTCAAGAATACAGAAGCCACTGGACAAGAGTCTCCAGTTTGGCTAGTTCTACTCCTAGTGTCAGAGGGGATGTAGGTCCCTGGGTTAGGGATATAAAAATCCATAAATTAAGTGAGGGTGAGGACATAGAGGTATTTTCCACTATGTTTTAATGGGTAGCAGTGTCATGTAAAACGCCAAGGGAAGATTGCGTGGCTAGGTTAGCCCCATGCTGGACAGGAAAGACTTTAAGGGTGTATATGGGTCTCCCTGTTCAGGAGGTGGTGGATTACATGAAAGTAAAGGAAGTGATCCTCTACTGTTATGAAGGTACAAAATACAGTTACAGGCAGAGATTAAGGGAATATAGGTTCCAGGTACAGGAAGGAATAAGAGAAGTTTGGGTAAGGCTGGCAGACCTAGTTAGAAAATGGTTACAGCCAGAAGAGCCGAGGAAGCTAGAGGACGACATGGAGAGGTTGGAAAAGAGAAGAAAGAGTGTGATTGAAATCCACCCCCTTTTTTATGTGTGTCACATTTCATGTGTGATGCTTGTAAAACAGGGGCTTCAACTGTGGAGTTTCAGCTTCCATGCTGAGGAATGGAAGGGACTTTGGATGCCCCAGCTCTTAGATAATATCACCTGACAGTCGTACCACATTTCTCATTTCTTCCTCAGTTTGAGAAGCTGTAAGTTGAAAAAACAGCTTTCTTCCTTTTCAAAGAAAGCAGTGTCTTTCTGGGGCTGGTGGCCTCAGCTGCATCACAGAAGCCCTCTGCTCCCTTTCTCAAAGAAGGGAAAAAATGGCAAGACAAGCCCTGAAGAAACGTCTGGTCTCTGTGTTGGCTGGTTGCCCTGACCTGACACACACTTGTACTCCGCTGTGAGGCATCTCACTCCGGAACTGCAGGCCTCCAGCCCCAGGTATAATGGGGTGAACTGGGAAAGTATATTTGCCCACTGAATAGAAGTCAGAACCTTGGTTATGCAGATACTTCCTCGACCATGCCTTCCCTATTTACTGTAAGCTTTTCTCCACTGACCCAGAAGGCATTCTGTTTTACAGCTTCACCTTTATATTCTGTTCTTGCATCGAGTTCACTTTCTTGCCCCCCCCCCCCCCCCCCGGTATGAGGGGAGTGCCATCAAGAGTTGCCTTTGGCTGGCAGAAGCAGCACCACAGCTCCGTTGGCGGCAATGGGTTTTCCCAAGGAACCCTTCCCTTCCCTTCCCTTCCCTTCCCTTCCCTTCCCTTCCCTTCCCTTCCCTTCCCTTCCCTTCCCTTCCCTTCCCTTCCCTCCCCTCCCCTCCCCTCCCCTCCCCTCCCCTCCCGAAAGCAGCAAGAGTTCCGCCAGGTTGCCTTCCAGCCAAGTGACAGGTAGAAGTGTAAAATGGTTTTCCTTCTTTTTCTAGTTCACTGATGTTCAAATGTGGACCTTCATTCCTTCAGGTGAAATTGACAAGAGTTCTGTCAGTTTTCTTTACTAGTCCAAAAGATAAAAATAATGGTAAAACGGTTGTTTTTCCTTTTCTTTCTTTCCTTTTTCACTGGTCCACCGGCAAACGCACCAGCTGGGGAGGCATCAAGTCTGAGGGAAAGGAGGGAAAGCTGCCAGTTGGAGGGTTTGTCGTCTGGACCTGTGCCTATCCCATGCCCTGACCATCCTCTTAAGCTGCCTTCATTTCCAGCTGGTTATGGATGTGAGTCATGCAGCTTAAGGCTGCATTGCGGAAAAGTTCTTAATTGTTCACAAGAACAACAACCCACATTTCACAGATTGTTGTGTAGTTTGAGAGGTTTCTTGCCAAAAAGCACATCAACACTGCCTGCTCTTTTCATGAATATTCTCTGTTAAGTAAAAGAAAGAATGAGTAAAACCTCTCTTACCATTTTAATTTGCAAGAAAGTTCTTTGAATAAGAAGCACTCAGTCCACTGTCTGAAATTTGGTTGGAGGGGTAACTATGGCTGAAAAGTATTCCCAATACTTTCCAAAGTAACAAAATTACAGTGACTCTTCTAAATGAAAAAACAAAAAGCAACAATAATGGAATAATAATCCTAGTTCCAAGACCAATCACTTTTGGCAGCCTTCATATGCTTAGAAATGCCAACAGTACCTGCACACTTCATTTCATTCTGTTGAAAAATAAATAAGTTACTGTTATTAGTGTTTTCTGTGCGCTGGTCAATAAGAGATCCAAATCTCATTTGGAGTCAAGCTCTGCAGTGAATTGGGCTGCCTCTAATTTTGGATCAAATCAAAATGGACTTTTTTTTTTAAGGGCCAAATAGGGTCAATGCACACTCCAAGAGTAAACTGTTTCTGATCTCTCTTTTCATCTCACCTTTCTCCGCATCTCCTGGAGCTTGGCTATAATTCTTTCCTTCACTTCTCCTCCGAAGTTAAAGTCCCCCAGTACAGCTTCGTTCACTCATTTTTTTCTGGAAGGCCTCATGGGAAATAATTTAACTTCTCTTTATATTGTCTTTTCAGTTAAATCAATCACATAATCCAGGAAAGCTCTGATTTGTCTCCATCATCCGGACTAATGCTCGACTTTAGTTTATTTTGATTCATTTCTTGGCTGGACTTGGATCATCCATTACTGAATTGACATCAATCTGCCTGTTATAGCAGCACAGTCACATTAGGAAGCTGGTTCCCAGGCCTGACACAAATGAAATTCTCTCAGCATTTGGGATTTGGAAGGGCTTGTTCTGTGAACACAGGCTTGTAATATGCACGTGTATTCAGTGTGGTAATTAGAAACTGTAAAGGCTGTTGAGGCATTGCTTTCTTGTAATGAACTAGAAACAGAATTAAACGGAGATTCCAAGGAGCATTTAACATACAGCTATATTATTTAGTAATAGCCCTCCTCATGGGTCCTTTCAAGCAGATTAAAAAGCAAACTTTGGAATGATCTGCCTTTGCCATTATTATCATTCTGAGATGTGCTTCACAATGTGCTTTTTGTGGTTTTTTTAAATCAAAGTTTAGATCCTGATTCAGGAAAAATGGATTCTGGAACATCTGCCCTCCCTCTGCAGGTGAGGATCTGAGCCGGGTCAGAACGTGTACCCGTGCGGCTAGCCATTTGCAGCCAAGTCCACAAAAAGACAGTAAAACGTGTCTCTTTCCCCTCTCAGCCACATGATCCATCTGTTCATCTGCAAGCCCTCTGAATCAGAAGGATCTGACTGAGGGGACAGGGAGGACAGTGAACAGCCTTTCCAACCAGTGTTTTACAGCTGATCTTGGAATGGAGAATGGGGCAGCTGGTGAGATGGTGGTTGGAAGAGCTCCTTGCCATTCAGTGTGGTGGATCAATCAACCAATCAATCCATTAATTAAAGGATAGAAATGAAGTCAAGGATTTGCACCTGTGGGGGGAAACTGGAGGTTCAGGGAAGGCTTAAACTGACTGGACTTCATCTATCAAAGGTCTGTCTCCAGGAAGATCATTGGATGGATTTCTTTATTGGGGAAAAGCTGGATTTTTCTCACGCAGGGAAAAAAAATACTAGTTTGGGCACAGATTATACATAATGGGGTGGTGTGCAAATCTTAGTTTATTACAGCATTCCAGGATTCATGTAGCCCATTTGTGTGGAAAGGCTCATAGTCAAGGTCTTTCTCTGATATTGTCATTGCAGTTTAAGATTCATTAAGATCTGTTTATAGGTTCATTCTGTTTTATTGATATCTTTATAAATAAAGTGGGTGAAGATTGGGGATGGATAATGGAGATTAGCAGCCACTAGTTGTCCTTTGAACAGCTCTCAAGAATGCCTGTACCAGATTCGGTTTCCGTAGGAAATGTTATGGCAGAAGTGATGGTGGAACAGATATGAGGCCACCCAAAGCCTTTGGGTTGATATCCTGTCCTTCAGAATGTTATGCCCAAACCAAGTGTCACCTTCAATAGACACTCAGTTGATTCACATGATGCTCTCCTAAACTCAGGTTAACAAAGTACAATTGTTGGGTTCATGTAACATGCCAAATAGGCCATCATATTATGGCTTAACAGGATTGTCTGCTTCCCATAATTTGACAAATGACAACATCTATTTTAGTTTAGTCTTGAACCCAGTCTTTGAGCCATTCTCTCATTTCTGCCTCACATTGTGGCTTAACACAATGCCTGGTTCCCACAACATGCTGAACCACAAATTTTCCCACTACATTTGAGCCTTGTCCGCACACTGTGCAATCCCAGCCAGTGGTCTGCCCAGCATCCCATACAATTTGCAAGGCTGAGCAAGCAGGTTTCAGCAGCTCTCGATCATGACAGCCTTTCAGCTCCATGCGTGATATTGCTCATTACCATGTACATGCCCCAGTAACAGGGGAACAAATTAGATTAACCTAATGTAGTACATCATTATTTAACACAGTTTCAGTCCCTGTTGTTCATAACCCACCTTTTAATCATCCAGAAGCTGTGCCTGCCTTGCCAGTGGATTCTTCACGCTTGTAAAACACATGGGAGGGGAGCTCCTTGGAGAAAAGTGTCATTCTGCTCCGGGAAAGAGCAAGGAGCACAGGTAACCCTGAGAATTGCTTGACCTCTTCCTGCAGGAATGCAAAGGCAGGTGAGATGGGGCAGGGTCCCCTTGCCTCTCTGAATCATGTTAGGGTTCCCCTCCGAGTAACCGCAAGATCCTCTGGGGCATCCAAGCCAAGTTGCAATATTATTAACCTAGTCAGGCAGAAGCCAGGGAAGGGAAGGGAAGGGAAGGGAAGGGAAGGGAAGGGAAGGGAAGGGAAGGGACTATTTCTTTGTTTCTGAAAGTGACATTTTGAATATGTGCCACCAAGTCAATCCTGGGGTGGCTGGAGCCCTGATGACACTCCTCAAGGGGTTCGCCAATTTTAACATTCCTTGGAATTTATTACTTATTTAAGATTGTTTTATATTGTATTTTAATTGATTTTACCTTTTCTGTAAACTGCCCAGAGTCTCTTTTAAATGAGATGGGCTGTGACAAATTTGATATATAAATAAATAAATACATTTGAGATTCCTTTATACATCTAAGACAGTTTGTCCGGTGTCAAATACCTATGATACATCATTTTATAGAAATTTTCTTTTAAGTTGTAGTTGATCCATTATGTTATATCCAAGTTTTTTGCCCGTCTAAACATACAGTCTTTAACATATTCATCTTCCAAGTTCATTTTTAACAAAAATTTATACATTTTCGCAATAAGATGTTCATCATTAGCACATAAACCATACTCAAACTCTGTTTTCTCTGAGATAAATTCATAACTTTTCTTATCCAATTTAAATCTTTCCAACAGCTGTGCATAGGCAAACCACTGGCAACTATGACCTTCCAGTTCTAATTCTCTCTGATAGAAATCTGAAAAAAAATAAATAAATTTGCATATGTCAACCATGGTTGCTGAACTGTAATTTCTCTTCTATAAAAAGCTTCTTGGGATGACAACCACAAAGGAATTTTTGAAGACAAACTTATCTTCTAACTGTTCCCAACCCTCAATATGGCACTTCTAATAAAACGTTTCTTAAAATCAATATTAACTTTCACTTTATCATACCATAAATATCTATGCCATCCAATATTTATGTGGTTTTCCTGATAAAACACGGGGATGGTTTACAACTGCCTTCTCTGAACAACAGGAAATGACGCCTCCAGTATCTTCCTATATTGCTGCTTATACAGGTACCACTTTGCTTTAGTTGGGCATCTGGGATGATCTTCCCACCTTGGGTGACCCCCTACTAAAAGTATGCACCTTTGGTATACCTTGCTTATTCATCCCAGGAAAGCTCCCCACCCCCTGACAATGAAGCAGCAGAGCAGGACTTCAGAAGGGGGTGGGAGGCTAAAAGTCCTTGGTTACAACTATTTGTTCAGTGACTGTTCAAAGTTACGACAGTGCTGAACAAGGAGACTTAACAGCCGGTCCTTGAAGTTGCGGCCATCGCAGTGTCCTGGCAGTCATGTGATCATGATTTAGGCATTTGGCAACCAGCTCACAATTAAAATGGTTGCAGCATCCTCTGGTCATATGATTGCCATTTGGGACCTTCACTGCCAGCTGCCGACAAGCAAAGTCAATGGGGAAGCCAGCAGGAGGTCACAAATGGCAATCAGGTGACATCACGTTTAATGACCGCATGGGATTCACTTAAGACTGCAACTTAAACTCACAGAACTGCTGTCGTATGTTGGTATGGTCACATGACATCCACGTCACCTAGTGACGGAGTTCCCGGTCCCAATTACTGTTGTTAATCAAGGAGTACCTGTATTGTGGTATAACTGAGATAAATGGAACAAAAGTGTAGCCCTCAAGGACAAGGTCATCCTGGCATTTCCCGATGGACTTATTTTGGGATGATGCCAATTAATTAAATAACAGAGGAAGTTTTTTTAAGCCATGTAGTGGTTTTTAAAAAACTGTCTTAAGGACAAATTCACAATTTGTTTCTAGCCCATAACGGTCCATTCATCATCCCTAAGACATACATCTAAAAGTGATATAAAAACAGGAGTAGAGAACTGTAATTGGTCCCTGGGTTGTATCTCACTCCTTAATTCTGCTTTTTGGATACCACTGGGGGCTGGGATTTAGGAAGGGAAGCCTGCTCACCTTCCAAAAATGCTCTAAAAAGAAATAGTGCAAAAACTGCCATTTTATACAATAAAACCAGAAATAACAGGGACTTTAGAGAAATTCTGGGTTTACCAAATCCACCCTTTGAATGGTACCACATCCTTTGGTCTACAAAGAAGCTGGGGGAGTCTTTATCCCAGATCTTGGGTGGATCCCCCCCTCCCTTTGGCTGGAAATGTAGCTTTAGGAGAGTCTCTTCTTTCCCCTTTTGACCATGAGAGACATGAGAGGGGCTCCTGCTTGGCTCCTCTCTTGGTCTCTGCAGGCTTTCCCCTGATTGCAGGACTCTTAGCAGACCTCCCTGCCGTCTATTCAGCCTGATTCCTGCAGAGAGAAGAGAACCCTTCCTCCTGTCCCCAAGGACTGATTGCTCTGAGATGCAGGCTTCCCATCAGAGCAGGTTGCTTCCTTAAAAAACCTTACTTTGGACCTTAAGCCTCTGTCCCACATTACTCTGAATAGGCTTGGTTCCTTGTACACACAAAGAGGCTCTGCTAAGTAAGGACCCCAATTAATCAACTCGAGCCCAATCAAGGTTTCCTCAGCATTTACTACACTTTCTGTTTCTGCACTCTACTGCAATCTGTAATCAGTTCACAGCTCAGCAGTCTTCAACAATGCTTATTGCTAGGTGTGTGTCTGGTTCCAGAGTATTCAAGACTGCTGTCCAGTTATGAGAGAGGTAAATGACTTGGCAGCCATGGTTCTGTACTGGCTTCGTGGAGGATGTGCATGGACAAGGAGGCTCTGACTTTTCCACATATGCTCCTTAGGGACCCCTTGTTGGATTTGTTTGGAGCCCAGGACTGCTCCTTAGGAGTACAAAGGGTTCTTGAGCCAAGGTGGCAAAGGCAAGGTGAGTGGACGAGGACAAGGCATAGGTACGTAGGGAGGCAGCATGCTAGGTTCCTCCCTAGCTCTTTAGCAAATAAGATGACCAACTCAGCATGGCAGACAGGAACAAGCATATTATTTTCTAAGCTGTTGACAAAGGTAGCAATTTTCAGCTATATTGCACTGCACACTTGACTTGTCGTGACCTTTAATAATTCACCTTAAAACAATAATAAAAAGGACAATTTAGAAGAAACTGTTATATATCTCAGGATTGATTTCCTGCCAGTCTTTCAGTAGCACACAACTTTCAGTAGTAGAATGTTTGACTTCCTTTCAATCAATGCAAACTTCCAGGCTGCAGGTCAACCATCTGGAATTTGGTGGGGGAGCAGGTTATACAGGTGAAACTCAAAAAATTAGAATATCATGCAAATGTTCATTTATGTCAGTATGGCAACTCAAAAGGTGAAACCAATATATGAAATAGACGCATTACATGCAAAGCGAGATATGTCAAGCCTTACTTTGGTATAATTGTGATGATTATGGCGTACAGCTTATGAAAACCCCAAATTCACAATCTCAGAAAATTAGAATATTACATGACATCAATAACACAAGGATTGGAAATAGAACAATATCGGACCTCTGCAAAGTACAAGCATGCATATGTACTCAGTACTTGGTTTGGGCCCCTTTTGCAGCAATGACTGCCGCAATGCAGCGTGGCATGGATGCTATCAGCCTGTGGCACTGCTGAGGTGTTATGGAAGACCAGGATGCTTCAATAGCGGCCTTCAGCTCCGCTGCATTGTTCGGTCTCATGTCCCTCATCTTTCTCTTGGCAATGCCCCATAGATTCTCTATGGGGTTCAGGTCAGGTGAGTTTGCTGGCCAATCAAGCACAGTAATCCCATGGTCATTGAACCAGGTTTTGGTACTTTTGGCAGTGTGGGCAGGTGCCAAGTCCTGCTGGAAAATGAAGTCAGCATCCCCATAAAGCTCGTCTGCGGAAGGAAGCATGAAGTGCTCCAAAATCTCCTGGTAGACGGCTGTGTTGACCCTGGACTTAATGAAGCACAGTGGACCAACACCAGCAGATGACATGGCTCCCCAAATCAACACAGACTGTGGAAACTTCACCCTGGACTTCAAGCATCGTGCATTGTGTGCCTCTCCAATCTTCCTCCAGACTCTGGGTCCTTGGTTCCCAAATGAGATGCAAAAGTTGCTCTCATCAGAAAAGAGGACTTTGGACCACTGGGCAACAGACCAGTTCTTTTTTTCTGTAGCCCAAGTAAGACGCTTCTGACGTTGTTTGTTGTTCAGGAGCGGCTTGACAAGAGGAATACGACATTTGAAGCCCATGTCCAGGATCCGTCTGTGTGCGGTGGCTCTTGATGCACTAACTCCAGCCTCAGTCCACTCCTTGTGAAAGTCCCCAACACTTTTGAATGGCCTTTTCCTGACAATCCTCTCCAGGCTGCGGTCATCCCTGCTGCTTGTGCACCTTTTTCTACCACACTTTTCCCTTCCACATGACCTCCTATTGATGTGCTTTGATACAGCACTTTGGGAACATCCAACTTCTTTTGCAATTACCTTTTGGGGCTTTCCCTCCTTATGGAGGGTGTCAGTGATGGTTTTCTGCACAACTGCCAGGTCAGCAGTCTTTCCCATGCTTGTGATTCCTACTGAACCAGCCTGAGAGACCATTGAAAGGCTCAGGAACCCTTTGCAGGTGTCATGGATTCGTTAGCTGATTAGAGTGGGACACTTTGAGCCTAGAATATTGAACCTTTTCACACTATTCTAATTTTCTGAGATTGTGAATTTGGGGTTTTCATAAGCTGTATGCCATAATCATCACAATTATACCAAAGTAAGGCTTGACATATCTCGCTTTGCATGTAATGCGTCTATCTCGTATATTGGTTTCACCTTTTGAGTTGCCATACTGACATAAATGAACATTTGCACGATATTCTAATTTTTCGAGTTTCACCTGTATGTGCATCTGAGGGGAGAAAGTGAGACTTTCGGAGCAGAGGGATGGGCCCGAGAGAGACATGTGGAGCATCGGAATGCAGGGGATGCCCCGGCTAGGCTGGGGGTGCCTGGGGGGAGCCTGTCCCCTTTTGTCTGGCCCAAGGAGCCGCATGTTACGTTAGGCAGCCCACTTCCAGCCACTGCCTTCCCCTGACTGCCCTTTCCCATGTCACTTCCTTGGGTGATTATTTATGGTCCCAATCCCAGTGGGACCCAACACAAGTTTTATTCATGGAGGCGTTACAAAGATGGCGCAGGACGGAGCAGTGCTTCCCTCAGGAAAACAAAATGGCTAGATTATTATCCAGCCTTCAGAGCTAGCCAGGCCCAACTCTGATATCTCTGGGGATTTTTGTTTTTGCCATACTAACTGGCTGTGCTTAGGGAAAGAGGGGAGAATTATTAAAAGAGGAGCAGCAAACGTAGGAATTCAAATTAATTGCTGGGGAAAAAAGAGGGTATTTACAACATAAATCAACCAAAGCTTTTTTCAAACTATACACTTATTCTTACCCCTTAGAGTGCCTGTGTGGATGTCTGCATACACATCTGGTGCTAAGACCAAAGGAAAAAAAAAGATTTAGGGTTCCTTTTTCTCTAATAAAATTGAAAGTTTTGGGAGAGTTTACTGCAGTAGGATGATGGAAAGAGACTGACTGGTGTTTTGTCTGCCTCAGAGACTGTTGAGAAGAGAGATTACAGGTGTGGGAGGTGGGTCAGGGGGTCAGGAAACCAAGGAGGTCCAGGTCAGAGACCATTAAGTCATACTAGGTGGGGTGGGGGTGGCGGTTGGCATTCCGGGACTGGCAGATCCAAGACGGTGAGTGGCATGCAGGGAAGTAAGTCCTCACAAGCTGTTCCTGGGTATACTTAGCCCAAGAAGAAAAGGCCAAACTTTTCTCCATTTTCCAGAGTGTCGGATACAATAAGGGGTTTAAATTATCGGAAGGCAGGTTCCAACTTAATGTTAGAAAAAGCTTCCTAACAAGAAGAGCAGCTCAACGGTGGAGGCAATTACACAAGGGTGTCTGCGTGGTGTGGTCAAAAAAGTCAAGAGTGGTGTGATTGAAGTGCCATCTGTTTTTATGTACACTGCATGCACATAAAAAGCACGTGGAGCTTTGATTGCCCTATCGTGGCTGCCATCTTGGCTTTTTGGACCACACCCTGAAGACACCCTGCCATGACCTAGAGAGAGGGTACGCTTGGATCAATGCTTGCATTCAAGCAGAGGCTGGACAGCCACCTGTTGGGAGGCCGGAATTTGGATTCCTGCACTGGCAAGACTCTGGGAGGACTTGATGGCTCCCAGGGGGTCCTAATTTAATCCAATTAGGATTAAATAGCATTTCTACTGACCTTTGGGAGCCTGGTCTTGGATGAAACAGGACGTGCCCTTGTGGGTTTATGAGGTGATTTTGGACAAGTCACTTGTTCTGTTTTAATTCTGAAATCTACAAGTGGAATCAGCACTAGGTGCCTGACAAACATGCTGTGCAAATGAACACATAATAGATGGCATGTAGCACATTGCAAATAGATTTCTATGTAGGTGATTAATAGCAGTAATAATCCAATAGGAGATAATATATGTAGCTCAGGTTTGAACTGTGGAGTCCTTGGTCCTCTTTGAGCTTGGTCGTTTGCTTGTAAGCAATCAGCCAAGCTCAGAGGGGACCAAGGACTCCATAGCAGTAATAAATTATGGATTCCAAAAACATCCAGAGTTGGTGAACTTCCCTAGCACAAAAGTCATCCTAGATATTGGTCTTTAGTTCTGGAGTCATTTTCTCTATACCTCATGAAAATTAACCCCCCCTCCATCCAGCTGGGATGGGGAGAGAGAGGAAGCCCAGGCAATTAGTCTTATCACTAATTGGCAATACATTTTCCTAGGCCTCATTTACTGCCACCAAAATGCTGAAATATTTCAATCTCTGAATTAAGCTTTCATTATGCTGGGAAATAATAAACTTTCATATGAAATATATATTAATTCTTTGAGGGTTGGATGGTATCCCATCTGTCTCATGTACAAAAGATCCCATTTGATGCTTTTGATCAATTTCTGTTTATTATAAAGCTATTTATGCTGAAAGTGGCCTCTTTCCAGATCCGCACATTTTTCATATGGGTAAAGGGGGCATGGGAGACCCTGTGAGTCTGAGTCCTGAATCACCAAGACATTTGGTCCCTGGGTTTCTCTACTTAAAGCAAGGCTTCTCCAACTGTGTGTTGTGATTTCCTGAGTTAGTTGTGCCTCTTTACTTGTTGCAGAAAGATGATACTTTGCAATGGCAGGCCAGCTTGTTTTGAACCTGCCCCTCTTCTGAAGCCCTTCGGTTCTGAGGTAACTGTGCCTGGGGGTGGGTAGTGACTGGCAAATTAGGTCTCCTTGCTGCTACCCCCCTCACTATACTACTACTTTCTCCCTTCCCCACTAGCCCTCTGGGAGGCCAGGAGAGGATTGAAGGGGGAATCCTCACCCCACCTGGGTCTGGCTAGGGACAAAAAGGGAAACCGAAGAAACACTTTGGAAGCTGAGATGGGTGATAGAAGGTGACCTGTCAGTTCCAGGATATAAAGAAAAATCACTTTATTAAAGGTATCAAAAGAAGACAGGGTTCTCCGCACAACACACAGTTAAAAAAGACAAAATACAAAAAAACCCTTAATGCAGTTCCAACTAAACCAAAGTACTCCATTTCTAACCTTGCCTGAGATAACTCCAACCAATTCTCACGAAAGACACCCAAACTCTTCCTGCCCAAAACCGGACAGAACCCCCTTCTTTTCCTCTTTTGGCTGCCAGGGGCCAGGTGATTCCCTTTGGGCACCTAAGGCTGGCTTGTACTTAAAAGGGTTGGCCGTTCCCCACCACCGGAGGTGGGGATGTGGGGGGCAGGCTAGGCAAGACTGGGTGGAGACTGTTGCAGGAGCTGCTGCCTGAAGGGATCGGAGAGCGGGTTCTGACAGGGATCCTGCTTGGGTTACGCCAGCCTGGCATGCAAGTACACAGAGGGGACTGTTGCCCAATCACGACCCCACTCGGCCAAGTCAAGCCAACAGCTGACTTGTCCAGGCAGAGCAGGACCCACAACTTGATAGTGGAAGCCTCTCAGACTGACTATTTTGTTCATGGGACGGGGAAGGTCAAATTTATGTATTATTTTAAAGAGTGGGTTGGAAGAATGTCCTTCACCCTTGGGAACAACGCAACAACAGTATGGATTCACTTTCTCTGTGCTGTTCTTCTGCCTTCTAGCTGAGAGAGGCACATCAGCCCTACCCCGTCTACCCAGCCGTATTTCAGGGACTGACTGACTGCTGGAATGAACATCTCTTGGTGGCAGCTTGAATAATGGACGGAGGAATTAGTTTAACCAGCAACCTTGTGAAACAGGTTTGTGCTGATGAGATTTGGTATTTTAAGAGGCTGTTGTAGGTTCTCTCTCTCTCTCTCTCTTTTTAAAAATAACTTTATTAGGATTTTAAACAAGAAAGATGAAAACTAACTAATATTTAGAATAAAGAAAAGAAAGAAGTAAAGAAAGAAAAGATAAAGTAGTGACTTCCAATTTTCTTTTACAGCATAACTTTCAACCCTACCTGCAGTGCACAAGTGAATGGTGGGTTCCCTTCCCGCCTGAACAGCCACCTCCAGATAATAGCAGGGAACCACATGCCCTCCATCGAGGAGTCTGGGGTTTATTCTCTGAATTTACTCCAACACAGCAGCTGCTACTTGTCTAAACTTTGTGCAGAGATTACTGGACCCTGCAGGCTCTGTCCGGTGCAAGCATATTTCAAATAGATTTGTAGCTTAGCCTGCTTCAGTGTCAACAACTAAATAATTTCACCCCCTGAGCAGTATGAACAGGAGTGTTTACATTCTCTGCTGCTGACCTAAACCAAATGTTTGTGGAGGTGACACCTAAGCTTTGAGCCACAATGGCTGTCACAAACCTTGCTCAGGCAGCTGCTGAACAGACATCTGAAGCTGGGGGTTTGAAGGAGTGTAGGCCTGACTTTGCTGCTGGACATGTAATGAACGAATTACTTTTTCCACATGGGGCAATATTGGAAAGCTTAACAGTACTGGAAAATAACCCATTGTAGAATGGTTCCATCCTGATATATTTTTTATTAAATTTTACTAACCACATATTCCCTCAAAATACAGGTAGTCCTCAGGTTACAAAGGCAATTGGGACTGGGATTGTCATTACTGTTGTAATGCTGTCGTAAAGCATTGACATCACATGTCGTAATGCTGTCGTAAAGCATGACATCACATGACTGCATCGCGTAGCGACTACAATCCCAGCAGTCCTGGCTGCCATCATAACCCCAAGATCCACAGTTTGTTAAGCGGGAAGTGGCAGGAGTCCCATGTAAGGAGTATGGGGTGGTACAGGGGGTGGGGGGTACTGCTGGGGGAAGCCCTGGGAGGCCCGACGCAGGCCGTGCATGCATTGTGGGAAGCGGCATGGAAGATTGCAAATGGTGATCACGTAACTGGGAGACTGCAACCATCGCCAACTGCATGAATTGTGATCACCTGACCATGGGGGCACTGCAATGGCCGGAACTTCGAGCACTGGTCATAGTACCACTCATTCAGCACTGTCACAACTTTGAATGGTCACTGAATGAGTGGTCGATGAGAAGGATTACTTGTATACTAAATTGGCATTGTATATGTTAATGACTGTAAGGATTTTATATGCCTTTCATTGGAAAGAAATATTTGATTCCCTCTATGGAAGAACGGCTAATCAAATTGTGGGAATATACTTTGATGTCTAAAGTAACTTTTTATCTAAAAAGTAAAACTGATATAGAATTCAATTCTATTTGGAAATAATTTTTACATTATACATGGAATTATGCCACATCCAAAATTTGGGTTTTAGAGTTTATATCTTATGATCTACATATAATTTACAGTATTGTCATAATGTATTGTTTATCATATTCCACCCCCACCTCCACAGTCCTTCTTTGCTGCCTCATTGTGGGGTTTATGTGTAGGTGTGTGTGTTCCTGGGAGGGAATGTATGCCAAAAGTATATATATTATATTGGGAATATATCCAGCAGGGTCACCCAAGGGGTGAAGGTCATCCCAGCTGCCCAGCTAAAGCAAGCAAGCACCTATATCGGGCAGCAGCAGTAAAGGCAGATGGTCACTTTAGTGACAATGGCAAAGGCATCAATTCATGCTGGTAAACCACGAGAAAACCATGGATGGATAGAAAATATAAAATTATTGACAATATAGTGCTGGATGATGGACCCAGGTCAGATGGCACTCAGTGGGCTACTGGGGAAGAGCTGAGGATAGTCTTTATAACGTGGCTTAAAGCCTTAAAGCATTATGGCATTAAAGCCTTTGGGATGACTAGTTGCTGATACTGCCATACAGGAAAAAAAAAAATCTGAAGCTGCAGTGATAGAATTATAGCAGGAACATAGAACGTAAGAAGCATAAACACAGTGAAAGGTGAAATGAAATGAGTACAAATTGACATCTTAGGCAACAGCAAATTGAGATGGACTGGGATTGGACACTTTCAGCCAGAAGATCACACGGTTTATTACTCAGGACATGGAAAACAAAGAAGGGATAACATTGCTTTTATAGTTAAGAAGGGAACAGTACTTGGCTACAATGTAATCAATGACCAAATAATATTATATTTTGTGGACAATCCTTTGATCATTCAAGTTTATGCTCCAACCACTGATGCAGAAGAAGTGGGCCCTGATGAGCTTTATGATCAAGTTCAATTTGAAATTGACAGAACATGCAAGCAAGATGTGCTACTTGTGATTGGAGACTGGAATACCAAAGTTAGAAACCTTCAAGGAGAAAATGTAGCTGAGGAGTTCTGGGGAACATGGTGGACTGAAGACGGCTCCACGAAAAGCAGAGCCGATGTTTGCAGCCACAGACAGGGAGCTGGTGAATAGATCGGCTCCTTCAACCCTCTCTGGACAAAGAGAGGATGTGAGATTGCCCAAACTGTTCTCCTTATGATTGCTCCATGCCAGGAGACCGCAAAATGGTCTCTGGAGGGTGGGAGAATTGGGAGACGAGGGAATTTGCCATAATTGCTCCAACCACAAACGGAGCCTTTTTAAAGGATGCTAAATTCGCACTTCTCTTGCTAACCACTTTTAGAAATTGCCCATTAACTACTTCAAAGAAGTTAGACATCTTCAGTGTGGTAAGGCTGTAAACACTGGGTGAGTGCCTTCAATCCTTAATATAAGAAAATAAAGATGTATCTTTATATTCTTTAAGAATTTAAAATAAACAGCAAAAAGACAAGACAAGGTTTTGGCTATAGAAAGTTTTAAATGGATTAAGGGCTCAGAAAACATTGGAATATTGGATTTTGAATATTAAGACTTTGAAGTTAATCTTAAAGAATAAATGTATTTTTGTGGGAAAGAAAAACTGTTTTTGATATTGGAGACATAACAAGATAAGTAACTTATAAGGGCGTTCAGAGATATCTTTGAGGAACTGCACCGGGACTTTGAATCAATTATGTCAGCTATGCTGTGTTTTCTTGGGAACAGTCTGTTCCCAGAAGATGTTGCAGAAAAAGAAATACGACAAAATCTACCTGAGAATAACCTGAACGAGAATCTGAATAAGAATTGGTCATCAGATATACAGAAAAAATTGGATGAGGCTTTAAAAATCTTAATTTTTAAAATAAAATAAAAATGACAATCCCAGAGAGCAATTGGAACAATTTCTTTTTGCTGGACTTACAAAAGAGGCTGTATAAAGAATTGAAGAAATTTGAAATAAGGTTTAACAATCACCTGAATTGGTTAAACAGCAAAATGTTTTTTGTTTATATTAGTATACTGGGATTACTTTATATTTGTTAAATGTGGATTTGTTTATAGTTAAGAATTGAGATATGGAACATTTGAATGGGATATGTTATTCGGGGTGGTTCTCTTTGGAACTTGGAATGGAAAAACGTGGAATTTTATGTATGTTAATTAATATTATTTTAGGGCTCTGTTTGGACTTTTTGCTGACACCTGGATTGGAGAAGACGTTACTTATTATTTGCCTATAGTTAAATGAGTTATGGGATGAAGAGTTATATATATGTTAATTGAGAGGAAGTGAAAAGATTACAAAATTCTTTATTCTTGTCATGATAAGGGTGGGAAATTGCTTTCTTAGGGTTTTTTTCTTTTTTCTTTTGCACCTCTTTTTCTTTTTATTTCTTTAGTTTGTAATCTTTTATATCACCAGATGGAATATATAGAAATCTAATTGACTATATTGCTGCTAAAAGGAGGTGGAGGAGCTCCATTATAGCATCAAAGACATGGCCAGGTGCTGACTGTGGAACAGATCACAAACTGCTCATGTGCAAGTTCCTAGGTAGGCTAAAGAAGAAGAGGAAAGCCAACTAGTTTCCATGATACTATCTTGAGCACATACCCAGCATTTTCAAAGAAAACATCAGGAATTGCTTTGAACTCCTGAACCTCACTGATAAACCAGAGGAACTGTGGAATGAATTGTGAAAAGAGACTGCCAAAAGTGAAGAAGAGAAGAAAGCAAATGGATGTCAGAACAAACCATGAAAATTCCAAGAAAGACAAAAATCTCAAGAAGGAATGTAACAAAGAGTTTCAGAGAGCTTTTAGAAGAGACAAGAAGCAATAAAAGACACCAAAGATGGAAACAGAAATGAAAAAACAAGGAAAGCTTGTCCTGCTTCAGATTTGCAACCATGCACATTCACACATGGTTGCTTATGGAGTTTAGCAATTTTACTCCAAGGCTGAAGAGATAACAGCAAACAAATGAATGTAAACAAAACTGAGGCTTGCCTGAAGAGTTTGCTTTCTAAATAGGAGTGCGCAGAAGAGTAGTCCAAATCCAAATCCAGGGTTCTGAGAGCCAGGTCAGGGTTGTCAGCCAGTCCAGAGGTCAGAGGTTCAAGGTTTCAAACACAAACAGGAATTGCAGGAATCTTACAAAGAGACACCATTTCCAGCAAAGGGAGCATGGGTTAGAGCTGCTTCTAATATTAGGCTGCAGCCAGCTGTCACTAATCACAAGATTTACTCCCTTGCTTGGCAAGGAGCCTAACAGACCTTCACTGCTCCACTCTTCTCTACTCATCAGGTGTGGGGGGTGAGAGGCCTTATGTCATCCTCATCTAACTTCTCCAGCTGCTCAGGTGGTGCCTGTGTTTGATCAGCCTCAGGTGATTCCTGGCTTTGTCTTTCCTGAGGCTGACATTCCACAGGCTCAGCTGGGGCAGCTTCTTCAGGGTCAGATTCAGATTCAGAATCTGAGTCCTGAGCCTGGCCCATGACAAAAGTCTTTCAAAAGATCTCTGAACTCAGAAGAAGGTTCCAACCTCAAATTGGTATGCTAAAGGATGCCAATGGACAGATAGTAACCAATTCAAAGGAGAGCAAACTAAGATGAAAGGAATACACTGAATCATTATATAGTAAAGATGTCAACATCCAAGATACCTTAGAAGATATTTCCTACTTACAAGAACCTAAGAATACTAGAAGATGAAGTTACATCAGTACTCTGGTCATTACCAAGTTGGAAGGCTACAGGAAATGATGGAACAGGGCAAGGAACAGAAGGGCATTTGATCAGTCAAGGTTCTAAGCAAGCTATGTCCACAAATCTGGAGAATGACACAGTGGCCAACCGATTGGACAAGGTCAATCTACATTCCAATATCAAAAAATGAGTGTGCAAATTATCATTCAATATCCACATGTTAGCAAAATAATGCTTAGGATCATTCAATGCAGATTAGAGCCCTACATGGAAAAAGAGATGCCAAATGTTCAGGCTGGCTTTAGAAAAGGCCAAGGAACATGAGACATCATTGCTGATACACACTGGATAATTGAAAAAGCTGAAGAAAAAGAAGTCCTACTCTATAACAATGAAGTGCATTCCTGGAATCCCTGCTCCTTCTGTTTCTTGGCCTTACCCATCTTAAAGGGTTATCAGGGATGGCCTTGGACAGTTGGACCATCTAACATCTTGGGTCCTGCCTTGGAGACACCAAAGAGCCCTCCTTTACCCTTCCCGCTTGGCTGGTCCCTGGAGCTTGGCTAATGATGTTTCGGCTGCCAGGATTTTAAATAACTCTAACTGCTGTGATGTTGTCAAATGGCAAAGTTGACTACTCTGGGTGTGCGTGTGTTATGTGATAATTTATCAAAGCCTCCAAACCAGGAATTCTTCCTTGTGGAAGAAACAGATGGAAAGAACCTTAAAACAGTTCTCTCCTGTTGTGGAGAGAAAATGTTGACCATTGGCTAGAATCTGATCATTTCCTTTAAAAGTTATTTTAAAGTCACAAGATTAAAACAGCATCCATTATTTTTAAAGACAAAAGCCGATGAATTCCAAGAAGAGAAGCAAAGGGCTGTGCAGGATGAGGCACATAGATATTCTCCACTTACTGGCCAGTGAAGTCCACCACAATATTCCTGTTAGCCCTGAGAGATAGGTTACTGAAATAGAAAACATATCAAAAGAGAGAATCTTGCTTTTGCTGTTAAATGCCTCATTTCTACCCTCACTAATAATAAAATTGGTAACAATAGATCCACTGAGCTCCTTTCATTACTGTATTTGCAATTTTCTTTAAAGTATTAGGACAGATTCTGTTATTCTTCTGAAAAAGTGTTCAGCCACTTCTCATAATTATATTCAGTCCTTGAAAAATGAGTGTAGTGGCAGGGCTGAGCCCATAAAGTTAAAGACTGGCAGGCAGAACTCTCCTCTCCCAGAAGCCCTCTGGGGGTCCATACACCCTGGTCTTAATTTCCTACCTTGGGATAGCAGCTTGACAGTTACTGCTGTCACTACCTGTCTTCCATGGGGTCACCATATTCTCCCTAACTCCATGTGTGAGAGAAATAGGGATCCATAAGCTGTGTGCCTTACTGGCAAGTAAAAGGGGAAACAGATGATAAAAATGGTATTAATTCCATAATGCCACCTTCTGGCCCTGTAGCATTGTGGTGTATGGCTAGGGAAATCAGCCCTTTCTCTCTTCTCTCCTTTTTGGGAGATAGGCCAATCTCATAATTCATAAAATCAACTATTTTTTAAAAAAAGGAAAAGAGAGAATTGATGGCTTTAAGTGGTCACAGATAGATACAGACAGTCTGCTCCTATATGGAGGAGAAGCAGTTCCATATTTCAAAGATACAGTTACTGAGATTGTGTAGAAAAAATAAATTCCACAGACAATACTAAGACTGCAAGACTAAAAAACACAGACTTCCAAGACTAAAGAACACAGTCCAAATAAAGATAATGTCATGCAATATTTCAAGCTAAACCTATTACCTATTTTCTATGATAACCTCATACCTGAAACTCAAGTCCCCTTCTCGTTTCTATGGACTTTTCTCAAATAGTATATTGTGAATTTTCAGCAGTTCTGAACTGCTGTTTCTTAGCCCTGCTGCTCAGTTTCTCTTGGAGAATTGACTGCAGTTTCCAAAAGAACAGCAGGGGTCTTGGAGAGGAAGGGTTGTGGAGACCTTTCCTCAGGAAGATCCTGCCTGAGGCAGGGAGACGGGTATTTCTGTTCTGGGAAGCAACTATTTGGCATCACAACAGTGGGATTATTGTATTTCATTTAAAGAAGAGATGATGATAGTGCTGAATAATCTCCTCCTCCTTCTCCTTCAAAATGTTCAAACAGTTATCTATTTGGCCAGGGTTCCTCAACCTTGGCAACTTTAAGATGGGTCCACTCGTCTTAAAGTTGCCAAGGTTGAGGAACCCTGTATTAGGCCACAAATGTACAGTAATACCTCGGTTCACGAACGCTTCTGTTCACAAACTATTCGGTTCGTGAACAGCAGTGTTCGCAAAATTTTGCTTCCGTTCGCGAACTCCGCATTGGGTGACGAACATGACCCACGGCATCTTCCCTGCTCTGACACGTGGTCGTGGCTTCCTCTAGGCGAGATCGCGGTCACAGACAGACACTTGCTGTGAAGCTTTTTGGTGTTGCCTCAAGCAAGGTTAGTGTTCTCTCTCTTCATACTGTACTGTACTGTACTTTGTTTCATATTTTTGTGGTTAAAAAAAATACATATGGTTCAGAATGGATTAACCTTATTTACATTGAACCTTATGGGAAAATTTGATTCGGTTCGCGACCAATTCGGCTTGTGACCAGAATCGTGGAACGAATTAAGTTCGTGAACCGAGGTACCACTGTAAAGGGAAAGTTACAGTAAGTCTTGTCCAGAGACTTTCAAAGCCAGTCCTTCCTGTAATTTTACAGCTCATTAGCGATTAGTGATCCTAATGCAACACTCCAATAGTGCTAATCAGCAGTAGCCCAAGGGGCAAAATGTGGGGACTATGGATATAAACTTGCTCTGTTTCCTTTGTTTGGTTTCCTCTTCCGGCCAAAATGACAGCCCAGCCGCAGCCCTGCTGCAAGCCTGGGGAAGCGCCCTGCTCCTCGGGTGCCTGGCGGATGTGCGAGCTGGTCCTGTCCCTTCATATAGACGAGGTTTCCCCACGTAATCAGGTATGGGGTGAGCCCCTGCTGTTCGGCTTTAAGCCTGCGGTGGAGAAAAATCGACGGGTCGAGATTTGGCCTAAGAGCTGGGAGACGCAGACACGCAGGGAAGTGACTGAGAATGAGGCTCTGCAAGATGAAAAAGTGCCATAATAATATTAATAAAGATGTAACGATGTTTTGGGGAAAAGGCTTGCTGATTCAAACAGTTAATTAAAATGCACTAAGGGAAAAATCTATACAGAGCGAATTAATCTCATCTGCAATTATCCAGCCCGTTCCCAGCAGCTCCGCCAGTGTCCTGAATCCCAGATAAGGCACCGTCCCAGCTGTGGGCTTGACGCTGCCACCATCGGCACTGAAATATTCCTATCTTGTTTCCATAATGGCTTCTGTCAGTATTAGTGACAGGCTGGGCATTAAGTCTTTGGCAAAACTGTAAGGATTATTAACATGCAAAATTTTCATATCCTTTGACAGCTGCCTCCTCCCTTGGGACTCCAGGAGAGTGATTTGGATCTCCCCACATTTTCTAGCCTGCCTTCCCTGCAGCCAAGACCAGTCCAGGAGATGGGTTTCTGCACATTCGATCGGGCCACTGAAGCAGCAGCAGCAGCAGCAGCAGCAGCGGCGCTAGCGAGCTTCACAAGGCTTTCCAGCTCATGCAGAGATTCGGTTAATCTTTCTCTTGAAGGTTTTCTGGGGTCGGTTTCTCTTTGCCTCCCTGTCCCCCCTTCCAAAGTAGACATGATTTCACATGAGAGTTTACACCTCTCAGAAGAAGAGCGGAGAGATTATGGTGGGACCTTTGCTCAGTCAAGTGATCCTAAAATGCAATAGCAGCAGTGTCCTCACTGCTTGCCCTCCCCCTCCCCCTTCCTGTGGCTTCCAGCCCGGCCACTTTCCGTGCAGACCCAAGCCCATCTCCCTTTCCAACTACTGTACCTGCTTGCAAGCAAACTGCTAAGTAGGGGGAGTTTATGGAATATGATAGGCTGCCTTCTGTCTGTTTCCCCTTGTCTGGACTTCTAGGATACCGGGTCCTTCCCCAGCCTGAGAATGCAAACAGTGATGAGCAAACAAGGGAAAGCGCTGGCATGAGATAAAAGCAGGTGATGTCCCTTTTGTTTCAGACAAGTCCCCCAGCATGGCTCGGAAAGGCGGGGCTGCCTGGGCCAGCCAAACAGAGGCACCTAATCCACTTCTATCTAGTTACACTGGCTGTCGCCCTGTTAAATGGAATAGGCTATTGATTTTTGTCTCACTTCCAGCCAATGTATTTTCCATCACAGCCCCTGAGTAGAATAAGAGAAAAGCGCTACTTATTAACTGTTCTGCCATTCAGTCAGAGAAGCAAATGGCAAGATGAAGAGCGGGGGGCAAGCAGGGTAAGGTGGGCTGTGGGCTGGCTGGAAACACGCTCTGGCCCGGGGCTCGCTGAGAGCAGCAGACGGAGGGTGCCCGCAAGCAGGGCTGCTTCGGAGCTTCCTTGGGCCTGGGGCGGGCCGAGGGGCTCTGGTGCAGTTCCAGCTGCTCTGCTGGCCCCCCAAGCGGCCGGTCCTGCGGGGAGGGCTTAGGGCTCTGAGGAAGCCGGGACAGAGAGGGCAGTCCGGGCGGCAAGTGCCGGAGCTGAGCTGCCGGGGAGTCAAGACCGGCCACCTGAGGCAGCAGCGCTGCAGCATAGCAGAGTTTTCCTTTGTCTCCACCTGTCACCAGGACGTTGGGAGTGGAGTGGGGGGCGGGCAGCAGCCATCTTGCCCCAGAGAGTCACACTGACACACGCCAGCGACAAGATCAGGCCTTGGCTCCCTTTCATTCTACCTTCCTCCCTGCCACATTGCTGGTTATTGGGCATTCTGCAAATCTCAGGCGTCACCACTTCCACTTCCTGCTGCAGTGGATTATTTTGATATCTTGCTTTATATGTCTTGCTTGATAGTTTGAGTGAGGAGTTAGCTGGTGTTCGCAAATTATGGAGCATCAAAGCTAAAGACTCCTTGGAATGGTACTTGGAATGTCGGGAAAGGGCGGGCACCATGGTTCAGCAACAGAGTACAGCACCGCTTAAAGCTGCGCATTCATTTAGAAGGTCTGAGTTCATTTCCCAGCATTCTCAGGGAGGAGGACGTAACAACTGTCCTATCCCATGGTGGAGAAAAAGAAAGAAGCAAAACACCGGTTCAGGGAAATAACTCCAAATGGCCAGTGATCGACCGACCATGCTACTACAGATTACAATGGAAGCAAAATTTCCACCGTACTCCACATGCATACGAAGCAGCTGTGCTAATTGGCATCCATTCGAGTGTCACAGCTCTCTTCTGAACCCAAGGAAGGAAGGAAGGAAGGAAGGAAATGCGGCTCCTTTTGCCTGAATGTCAAAGATGAAAGTCCATCAGAGTCACCTCTAGACGGGTGGTCATTTGCTGCAGGATGTCTGGGGGGTGGGGGGCACAATGTTACCAGGTCCCTTCTGAAGCTTCTTTGGGGTCTTTCAGGTCAAGCTTTTCAAAAAGTTTTTAAAAGGGTGTACTTCCTTCTCCACAATATAAAGATATTTTTTAATTGATGCACCCGATATTCCATAACTTAAAATTCCCCTGGAATTCTTATGAATCCAAGCTGTCTTTCAGTATACACGTGGAAAGTAACGTGGCAGAAATGGCTGAATTTACCCACTTTCTGAGTTTGTACAATACACTAAATCATAAATGAATGAAATGGGATGGATTTGCATAGCATTCTAATGTGCGTGAGCACACACACACACACACACAAACCAACCACGTACTAAGTGATCTTAGTATGTTGTGTAAAAGCTAAGTTTGGATACTTACTGCTTAGTCACAGTAGAAGGTGGTGACACCAGCCATGCCCCTGACAATTTTCTTCTACACAGATTAGTTTCTGAAAATAACTCATACAAATCAGATCACCAAAAAATCGCATCCCATCAGTCCAGGATGGTGGCGATGATGATGATGATGATGATGATGATGGTGTTGGAACAGGTTCCTATTCTTTTCCTTACCAGATAAACTTCTGCCCTACCCAACTTCAAGGCTACCCCCAGATCATGCAGCAAAATTCTTAGGGCAGAAATGTCCCAGGAGTGACACCATGCAGGAAACCTCCAGTGAAGATCTGGGAGGATCAACTCATGAGCCTGGGAGGGGCAGAGCCTGCTTGCATCCCCTCACATTCACTCTTCGTCTTCCCTCCATCAAACTCTCTGCCATAGCTGGCAGCATCTGACAACCCACCTACTCTTGTCAGAAGAGCAACAAACTGTGGAGAAAATTGCACAGAGAACATGAAGCATTTGAGAGGCTGTGAAAGCGTCCGCGATGGATGGCAGGGAAGCAGGTGGCTTCAAACCGAGAAGATGCCAAAGCTCAATGTTTTGTGGGCAGGATACACTTACTAAAACATTATCCCCTCCTCCCTCTGAAGAGGAAGCTCTAGCTGATGAGTGCAGTGCCTCCCTCTGCCTCTTGATCCTCACAACAATAACCCTGTGAGGTAGGTAAGGCTGAGACGATGTGACTGAACCCATATCTTGCAAGTCTTGTTTTGACACACTACACCTGCTTCTTTTGTCTCACATGTGCATGCATGTGTACTGGCAGGCAGAGTCAACACTTCCTGAAGCCTGTTTATTCACCTGTCAATTAGCTTCTCTGGCAATCTGTCATTCCTGACAGTGCAGTCCTGAGCAAATGTGCTACGAATGTGCTTTAGAATGTGACAGTCGCTTTCCAAGCTACAGCACATTTTTGTGCCTCATTTTCATGGGCTTTCAACTGAAATGGGTGTGACTCATTTTCCTTTGTTAAAATTATTATTGCAGAACATTCCCTCTCCTCTTTTTGGAGGGGGGAGTGAGTCGGGCTGCTGGGTATTTCCTGCATTATTTGAATATGCAGAAAAAGCTCTTAGAAGCAAACGTGGCTGCAGAATTCAGCTTTTTAGCAAGCAGTTTTTAGCCATAAAAGAAAAAGCAGATTTCTAGGCTTTATGGCTATGAAGTTAAGTTAGAAAGATGTTAGAAATATGTGAGCAAATCTTAAGACAACAGAAGAGTTGCTACATCAGGGTGTTGGTGGAGTTGAAGGCACAGGTGCCCTGCCCTTATCCCCTAAGTGCAGGGCCATTTTCATGAAGTTGCAAAAGAAGCAAAATTCTGCTGCAAATCAAGCCCCATTGTCTTCATGTTAAAGAGGCTCCAGCATTCTGCTCTTTTGTACTATTCTGTCCTTCTTTTAAAGATGCATTTTTCTCGGGGGAAAGAAGATGTGGCATCTGTGTTAATCAGAGGCCAATTTTCTTCATAGTCCTGAGCCTGACCTCAGAATTACAAGTGAAACAAATATTTATGAAGATTAAAAATCTGAAAAATCATTGACGTCTGAATTTAAAAATAAAAACATGACTTCTGCATTTGCAATTGCAGATTGCTTTGCAGTCCAAGCTCTTTGAAAAGGCCAAGCATAAAAAGACTCTCCAGTAGCAGTTCGGCAAACAAAGGATTTTTTTAAACTGTCCAGCAACAACAGTCCCAGCAGAAGACAGCACTTAGTTCACCTTGGCCAAGCCAGGAGCAGAATTAGACTTGCTTAGTACTTGCTGGGAACCCACCAAGGACTGCAGGGCTGCACCCTCGATGGGAAGTAGAACAAGCATCTTGGAAGAAGGGCAGGACTTTCTTATTGCTAAAACAAACCCAAACCCCCAAATCATGGACGAGTCCATGAAGTCACTAGGAGAGAGCCATTATTTTGCTACAATAACCCACAACTTTGTATTTAAGAATTCGCATTGTAGGAGCAGTTGAGAGAGGAGGAAAAGGACAGGAAGACCCCCCAATCCTGCAGTTTTGCAAGCATGTTCACCCCCATGCGCCCAAATTCAGAGCGTGCCGTCTCCCTCTCCTCTAGCCAAGCAGTGCTGAGCCCTGCCATTGGGGTGGAAGGGCTTTGTGGGAAGAGCAGTGCATGATGATTGGGCAGAGAGCAGTTTTGGGAGGAATCCAAGCCCCAGAACCTCTTTAAGAATTGAGAGGCGAGGATGCGACTTCACACAGTGACTCTTCTTTTACCAATAACAGGGCAAGATAACCCAGTGCTGCCCTCTTTGCTCCTGCTGCCCCTTCTGTGCCCGGGCGGGTGGACCATGCCCACACTGCTTTCCTGAGGGAGCTCATGTGTCTCCAGTGGCTGCCCTGCGCCTTTTTTAAACACACCCAGCCGCCGCCTTTTCTGTCTTCACCTGCCCGCCTGAGGTTGCCTTCAGTTCCTCCCCAGCCCAGAGTCAGACAGGTTTCAATTTGCCCCTGTATTCCAAGAGCATCTGAGGGCAGCTGCAAGGGGTGTAAACCTGGATCCAATACCAGGAGGGGAGGCCAGGGCCTACAGTGCCTGGTGCAGAGGCAAGAGAGGCAGGGGAGGGGTCAGCAATGGGGGCAGAACACTTCATACCAGCCTGTTTTCTGGGGGTAGAAAGACGGGGGAAGTGGACTTCCAGAGGAAGAAATGGCAGACTGAAGACGACCGCAGTGAAGAACAAAGGGCTGGTGAGTAGACCAGCTCTTCAAATGTCTCTGGAGAAAGGCAAGGACTAGAGGTCACCCACAAGTACTCCAGACAGTTGCTCCTTGTGAGGAGACTGCAAGACAGTGGTTGCTGGTGGGTTTAGAGCTCTGGGAGATGAGGGAATAGCCATCTTGCTCAAACCGCAGCCGGTGCCTATGAAAGGACCCTAAGTTCACATATTTCCTTTTTAAATCACTTTTGGAATTGCCTATTAACTATTTTTCAGCTATTAGAAATCTTTGGAGTGACAAATCTGAAAACACTGAGTGAGTCTGCCTTCATTCCTTAATGAAAGAAGATTTTAACTACAAGCTTAACAACTTAAAAAAGTGGTTTTTAAAAAATAAACAGCAAAAAGTTGATTAAAACTTCGATCTTAGAAAGCTACAAATGGACTAAGGGTCCAGATAAATTTGAAAACAGATTTTGGAATTAATTATAAAGAATCCTTCTTGTGGGAAAATGCCTTTGTTGAAAGTGGATTTAAAATTACAGGCTACAAGAATGACATGGAAGAAGATGTTACACTGGACATACAAAAGAAACTGGCTGACGTTTTAATAAATTAAAAGGGGCTTACAAACAATAAACCAAGAGAGTGACCTGGATAAATTTTCTATATTGGATTTACAAAAGAGACTTATTAAAGCCCTGAAGAATCTTGTGAGAAGGGACAAAGAAGAAATGAAAAGAAATCAAGTTCTAGGACATTATTTGACTGGACTAAAGATTAAGATTGTTAAAGATAAAAGGATGGAATATAAAGTTGATTTATTTGATCAAGGTTAAAATAGATATGTTATTTCTGATAACTCTTTATGGACTTTTGCTGACACCAGGACTGAAGTGACGGCGCTTTATGAATTGGTTTAAAGATAAGAGGTGGGATATGGGAAGAAGAGATCATTCCTTGTATTTTAAGAGGAGGTGAAAAGTTACTGAAATTGTTTATACTTGTGATGAAGGTTGGGAGTCACTTCTTTAAATATTTCTTTTCTTTTTCTTTACTGTATTCTTATTTTTCTTTCTTTTCTTTTTATTCTTTATGTTTTTCCTTTTCTCCCCTTCGCAGTTTTTATTCCTTCTTTCTACTTTTCTATCTTTTTTTCAGTTTGTATTAGTTTTTACTATTGTAATTGTATCTTTAATAAAATTACCTACAAAAGAAAGAAAGAAAGTTGGAGGAAGCATTTGAGCTAAAAAGAGATAAAAATTGCCAAGAGAAAACCAGGAAGGGAGTAAAAAGAGTCACAAAGGCAAAACACTTCCAGGACAACCAGCCCTTCCCTCACCCCAGTGTATGGATTCAATAGGATTTATTACAAAAAATAGGAAATGGTCAAACTGAACATAAGCCAGTAGTGTGATGTGGCTGCAAAGAAAGCAAACACAATTTTAGGGTACATCAAAAGAGGCTAATTTCCAAATCAGGGGAAGAAATTGTTCCACTTAATAGCACTTTGTTGGACTCCACCTTAAATGTTGTGTCTAGTTCTGAGTAGCACTGATTCAGATTCACTGGGACTGGTTTAGAGAAGGTAGGAAGATCCACTGGCTGGCAGTGAAGGCTCATGAGGAGAGAGAGTGAGGAAACTGAAAGCCATGGGCTTTAGAAAACCCAACTGAGGGGACCCCTCTTCAAATACCGGAAAGGCGGCTGCCCCAGGGAAGGTGATGCTGTGTCCTCTCTCATGCCAGAGGGCTGGACATGGACTCCTGACTGAAGATGCAGGATTCTGCTGGAGTCCTCAGGAGGAGCAGCGCCCAGAGATGCCCGCCGATGGGTTGCCAATAAGCACTTGCTGTCCTGGTAGGAGGGTGGAGTCCCCAGTTCCCAGCCAGCTACTCAAAAGCAGAGTCCCTGAACTGTATTGCCTTTGGTCCAGGCTTCTGCTGACTGCGCTGGCGCCATGCCAGCTGTTAGAGGTGGCAGTGTGCGTGTGAGTCTTTTCCTTTGCCTTGGCTGCCCTCCCACCCCAGCGCAGAACTGGCCAACGGGGGAGCATCCTTCCTGCAGGGACTGCAGCAGGCCTGGGGAGGGTTGGGAACCTGCCTCTCTCTGGTTTTTCTAACTAGCCTACTTCACAAGGCTGTGATGACGATAAGGCAAAGCAAGGGGAGGGGAGGATGGGGAGAACCACAAATACATCACGCTAATTAGCATGATCAAGAGAGCAGCCGTTTTCTGGCATAGGGGAGCATCTCACTAAACGTCATCTGTCTCCTTGCTCCCTGCTCCTTAGAACAACACGGCAGCCAACTTTAGACAGATGTCTGTTCAGCAGAACTTGAAGTGAGCTCTCTGATGGATTTCCTCTCAGTTCCACCCCCCGCATACCAGCCCTGCCCCATATACTGAGCTAGGAAGCTGTGATTATTCCTGGGGTCCCGGACCGTGTCATTAGCAAAACCGGACCACAGTAGTAGAAGGCTAAAACCCTGTGTGGTTTAGGGGTCTACTAAGATGTGATGTACATTCTTTTTCTAGGCTTCCGTTTCCCTCCAGCATTCTCAGGGGACTGGCAAATTAATTGAGGGGAACCAGATGGCCGAGGGCATCAGTGCCGCTTGCCATGTTCCAGAAGGCTCTTTTTTTCTGGGGTGGGAGACGGCGGGTGGCGGGTCTTGCCCCGATTAGCGGTCAGTCATGTCAAAGGCTTGCTTCCTTTTTTTCTTTTTTGGTGCAGAGCAAAGAATGCCCCAGGCACCTTGGGTGGAACACAGCGGGTGGTGTTGTGTCACCTTTAGGTGGTGATTTTGAGCTGCGAGTCAGACGAGCGTAAGCCAGAGCGGCAGTTAATCTTGAGTTTCTGCAGGAATTTTCTGGAGGGGTGAGACAAGGTCGCAATACAAGATGTGATTATGATTTTCATGCATGATGGCCTCACTGTGACATATCTGCCCATTTCCCTGGGAGGTTCCCTTTGCTGCTTAGCTTCAGGCTTCATGGCAGAAACACAGTACTGCAGTCTTCCTAATGTAGTAGACCTGTTTGGAAACACAACCTTTTTCATACATTGGAGAACATTATGTGATTGGTCGGGAAAAGGATCCCCATTTTGTAGAACAGGGACTTTGGAAGCTGGCTGACCTTGGTTCATCTTGCTCAGTACTGTTCATACTGGTGTGTTGGGTCTCTAGGTCTGGGGCAGGGGCCTTCCTCAGAGACCAGGGATTAAACATGGGCCTTTTGCATGCAAAGCAACCACCAAACTACAGGGTTTTTCTCTGTCTTGGAAATGTTGGTGAGCCTCCTGTTGAAAGCAGCGGGAAGTTTGTCTTTTGAAGACAAGTTGGGAAGAAGTAGAGAGACTTGACCTGCTCTGAAGCACATTGTGTTTTAGCATTACTAACAGCCACTTTTTCATCTGCCAACATTATACAGGGTTATCTGTTACCTGAATTTATATTGCACCGATACTATTGGAGCTCTCTGTTTCTCCCTGAAGCTGCAAATGTGGTGTCTGGTTGTACATTTAATAAAAAAGGCTGTTTCTGGTAGGTCTGGTAGCTTGAGCAATCTGAGCAGAAGTAGCCCAACCTTCAGAAATGGTCCTCTGAGGTCTGCCCTTTTGTTTTCAGAGGACAAGTCTTTTCTACCTGCTTAAATGCTAAGGAGCTTATATCCAAGAAAGCAGTATCAGAGGTTGATTTTAATCTTGGGCTGCATATAGATGATGATGGTCAAGTCAAAGTTGCTGCTGGTTAGTCAAAAGGCAGATCAAGGAATTGTTACCCATTTTGTCTAATTTGTAAACCAAATTACAAATTATTTGTAATTTACAAATTATAAATTTGTTACATATTTGTAATGTGTAGAAGAAAGGTGCTGCTCTCTAAGCACCCCAGAAGAAACGCTGATCTTCTATGGCTCTGTGAAGCCGAGAACGAGTGCTTTCCTGGAATCAAAGCCCTGGTGAAAAAACATTCCTTCAAGGCTATTCCATGAAGCAAAGCAGGGAGGAATAGCATGGCTGAGCTGTAGCAAAGCAGCAGCTTTAAGGGTCTTCAGCTGTCTCCTGGGCAGCTGGTGGAGGGCAGAAGATACTTCTGCTGTTGCTACGTGGTCCAGGTTGCAGAAGTCTCAAGGATGTAGTAATGGTAATAATGGCAGACTGCAACTACCCATGTATTTCCTTCAACTATATCTGTTGGAAAACTTGCTTAGCCAAGTCAGCAAGGTCCTCTAAATTTCTTAGGAGGCTTGTTGATAGTTAATTTTTCAAAAATTTGAAGAAGAGACAAGAGGATCGACTCCTAGATCTGATCCAGACCAAAAGGGAAGAAGAGGCAAAAGCCGGAAAAAGTGACCACGTGGCCTTTTAGACTTCAAGATACTACAGAAAAGAACACTGGGGCATAGTTATACATGCACAATAGATTTTTGCAGATGTAACTGCAACAAAGCAGGATCCTATGGGCAGAAGTCCTGTGGCTGAAGGGAGAAAAAGAGGATAAGAAACTTCTAAAAAATGAGGTAAGATTGTACAACATACCAAGAGAAAGAAAAGGGTGGGGTGGGGGAGCTTAGGAAACCATTATGGATGTATAAGGAGCTTTTGGCTGAGCTAAGTGTAAAAGGAACATGTCTAGAAAATGGAAGATAGGCGTAATTACCAAGGAGGTATATGAGCAAGTAGCTCATATCTCCAGAACACACAAAAGGACCTTGGGTGCTCAAGGGAAATAAAAAGCAATACAAAGAGCTTTGGGGGCTATGCCAGTAGGAGGAGGAAGGAAAAGAAAAAGGAAGGAGAGGACTTGCTGCTCGAAGATGTTAGGATGACAACAGGTAATGAGAGGGTAGAGCATCTCAGCTCCTCAACTGCTTGGATATGAAGCGAAAACGACCCTTGGACCTTGTACCATGGTTCAAATGCCCAAGCAGAGAACTCAAAGTCAGCTAGTGTTCATTAAGTATGCAAGAGCTGCAAAACCCAAAACAGAAGGCTCAGACTTGGCCAGTAATCTTGGGTGCCACTACTGCCAAGTCCTTCCTTCCAGCTGACCTGCCTGCCAACAGCGCTTTTAGTGTGCTTGTCTCTCAGGTTGCATATATTTCCTGGGCTTTCAGGAGATGTGAGGTGGGGTGGGGTGGGGGGAGAGGGACAGGGACATCAGTGTCTCATGACAGCAGGAGTCAAACTTAGATCTCTTTCCCAATAACACCCAATTATGTTTTGCTGCCTCTAATGCTGGGAATGCAACTAAATTCCAACTATAAATATAGTCAAGTGTTTGCTGGGATTTCAAAGGATCCAAATAAAAACTCTTTTTATATCCATAGTGGTACATATTCAACTCATTTTCCTTAAAGCATAAACAAAACCAACAAACAAAAAGAAATTAATATATATGCCCAGTGGTACAACTGAAACTGGAAGTTCAAATGCCCTGTTTCCCAGGGGAGTCACAATTTAGAAAGAAGGAACCGTAGAGTCTGACCATTCCCCCAAACAAGAACTTATTGATTTGTCTGAAGTAGCTAAGTAGAATTAAAATGGGTGTATCTCTTAAAACCAATCATGAAATTAAATTATTTTCACCATATTTATTCATTTATTCTTCCTCATGTGGATATTTTCAGCCATTAAGATTAATATTATACAATTTATTATATTATTATAAATTTATGACACTCGAATCTATTAACCAAGATATTTTTGTCTGAATAATTATTTTCAGATATTTAAGAGAATCCAGACGAAACAGCCCCCTGCCCCCCACCGCCCTTTCAGATGTTTCTGCACGATCAGTTTTCTAAGGCTGCTGCTCCTTTTAATCGGGATACAGCCCCTTGCCTGCACTCCTGTGGCTTGATGCTTTTCGCCTTGGGACAGATTAGCTGATGGCGGTTAAAGATGAGGGGTGCCAAGCATAGTTCCTGGTGGTCAGCTCTTCTGCTGATTTCACCATCAGCTGCGTTGGCCTCTAAGCTCAGCACTGAAACAGGGTCTTGCAGTGAGTTTCTGGGTCATTTGTACTGTCCTGCTTAGAAAGGCTAACATTCCACGTTCCCCTTGTTCATTGCAAGGAGTCTACATGTTATTCCCAAAAGTTTTTATCCTCAATCTGCAGGTGTGGGAAAAGGGGCTTAGGCTGCCAAGTCAAGCCTTGCCCATAAAATAAGCTAGCGAGCTTCTGTCTGAGGTGGCATTCTGATAAGAACACTTCAAGGTTTGGGTGTTGTTCACATCCCTTGATGTGATGTGTGTCTGGATGACACAGTTCCCTAATTCAAGTCCTTGACTATAAATGTGCAAAACTGTCTGGAAAGCTACAGAATTCTTCCTCTTCTCAAAACTGAGCCTTAGGGTGGTTTCCGCTTTGCCAGCCAGGGAGATTGCCTTAGCTCCCACAACTCTTGTGTGTCAGCCCTTCCTTCCTCCCCAACCTCACTAATTCGCCACAACTACGCACAGCAATGATCAGCAAGAAAGTCCACATTGTGAGAACAGAACCAAGAACTCGGGGCACAGCGCCCAAAGAAGTGGTGAGTGGCCACCACCAAGCTCACTTTCTACTGCCCCTCGGCTCAGCAGTTCTCCCCAAAGACAAAAGCACACCTTTCAGTGCCTCGTCAATTTCCAGTCTCGGCTACAGCCTCCAGAGCTACCTTGAGGTTAACACAGTACAACCTTTCCATTGGTGGTGGGTGGATGGAAAGAAGGTATCATGCAAGATTCCTCAGCAGTTTTGGCCTTTGTCAAACTCAGTTACCAGGGAGGAAGGAAGCTGGGAGACACAGGGCTGGGGGGTAGGGGTGAAATTTAGTAGCTGCTATTGAGGCCTCATTCCCTCAATTACTTATTCTTTCCGTTTTGTTCCTAGTTACAAGTGGCTGGGACAACAGGGCGTCTTGACTTCACAACAATCTCTTCTTCAAAAGTCTGATCACATTTCATGCCAGCAAGACAGGAAGTTATTAAAATAAATGTAGAGAAACTTTATCTCAGTTCTACAGGCCTCCTTGATCAATGCAGCTCAATGGAGAAGAAAGACGGAATATTTACAGCGAGCTGTTGATGTAATTTAATGAGGCCCAGGAATCCCTTGAAGTATAGCTGAGAGTCAGGGCTGCCATCTCACTGGGGACAAGGGAACTGAGAGTTCATGCTGAAGCCTTTGAGGGCCACCACTTGGTGCTTCCAGCATTGTCTGGATGTCCTGCTTTGGCAGCTGGACCAGTGGCAGGAGCAAATGAAGACCAAAAGCCCCTCTAGCCTCCTCTCCTTTTGCAAGGCCCGCCCCTCCTCCCCTCCTCCCCTCCTCCCCAGCCTTACTGTTTCACACCACCTGCGCGTGGCAGTCGCCACCAAGAAAGTCCATTACAGGAGAGTAACTGGGGGGCACAGACCCTAGAGAAGTAGTCTCTATCCCTGAGCTCACCTTCTGCTGCCCTCAACTCAGCATTTTCTCTGAATCCTTGACAGCTAAGGTACCTCCTTCCTGACTTAAAACTGGAGGCATGCTTGCATTAGAAGATTGAAATCTGTTATTTTTACTTACTGGCTAAAACTTCTGCTATCCTCTGCAGCAAAACTTTTGGAGGAGCTCCTGATTAAATTGTTGTTGTTGTTGTTCAGTCGTTAAGTCGTGTCTGACTCTTCATGACCCCATGAACCATATTGCGTCAGGCCTTCCTATCTTTCACTGCCTCCCTGAGTTTGCTCAGTTTCATGCTCATTGCTTCAGTGATGCTATCTAGCCATCTCATCCTCTGCCGTCCTCTTCTCCTTTTGCCTTCCATCTTTCCCAGCATCAGGGTCTTTTCCAAAGAGTCCTCTCTTCGCATTAGGTGACCAAAGTATCTGAGCTTGAGCTTCATTATCAATCCTTCCAATGAGCAATCAGAGTTGATTTCCTTTAAGACCTGATTAAATACAACAGAGCAACCAATCAAAACTCCATTCAAAGGGTATCTTAACTGAGAACTGCTGCCCTACAGAAAGCAAAGTCTGCAAAAATGAGTGGGTTTACCTATCAAGCACACACACACACCCTTATTGTCAATCCCCTAGTAATTCAGCTTGGGGGAAAAAACATCCATTAAGCACCAGGTTAGAGAACAATGAAGAAGACTTAACAGCAGCTGGGAGGGAAGTTAATTCTTCATACCTGTGGTTTCCAATACCATCGCTTTCTCCAAAGGCCAGCATAAAATTTGATGCTTGCATAAAAAATGTAGGCAGGGGTGAGCAAGGATGATTCTCCAGCTCAGTGACCCACCTCTGCTCTTGCCACAGGCATCACACCATCTGTTGTGGCCTGGACCTTGAACCCGGTTGACTGAGCCAAGGACACAGCCCTGCATCATCCAGAGCTGCAGCAGGCAGCCTGCTCTGAGTGGGTTTGTATTTGCAGGACAACGTGAGGAGTTCCAAGCTTGGGGCATTTATCTTACAACCCACTTGAAGGGAATAGCCAAGCCAAGGAGCTTTTGGAAACGCTCCTCCTTCTTTGCTGACAGGAGGTGAGCAAGGGAGACCTTGAAAGCATATTGCAAACCAGTCCAGGAGGAAAAAGAAAGCAAGCAATATGGCTACACACAAGACTTAGTAGGAATCTAAAAAAAAAAAAAAAGGACAACTATTGGAAGTGGGAAGAGGTAGAGCTCCTAAGGTAGAAAACATATAGATCAATGAATCCTCGGGTTGGAAGGGAACTTGGAGGTCTTCTAGTCCTACCCCCTGCCCAAGGCAGGAGTCCTTATATCATCTCAGACAAATGGTTGTCCAATCTTTCTTGAAAACCTCCAGCGATGGAGCACCCACCGCTCTGGGAGGTTAGCTGTTCCACTGCTTAGTAGCTCTCAGCTGTCAGGAAATTCCTCCTTATTTCCAGGTTGGATCTCCCTCTGACAAACTTCCACCCATTGCTTCTTGTCCTACCCTCAAGTGCTATGGAGAATAAATTGTCACCCTTTTCCCTGTGGCAGCCCTTCAAGGATTGGGAGACGGCGATCTTGCCTCCCCTCAGTCTTCCCTTTGTTAAGCTAAACATACCTCATTCCTACATAGATAGTCTGAATCCGAGATGGTATCAGGAGGGCAAAGCTAAGATTGGTGAAGGAAGCAAAATATAACAAAAGGCATCTTTAGATATGTTCAAAATAAAAGGAAGAGACAGCAATAGTATAACAGCTGCTCAGTGTAGATGGCAAGACTGGTAAGAAAGACAGGGCAAAACTTCTATTTGCCTCAGTCTTCCCTAACCAGAGGTGATATGTTCCAGCAGACAACTGTGAAGAGCAGCAAGCAGGGCAGGATCGAGTCTTGCTCAGGAAAAACTTCTTTACTTTGGCTAAAATCTCTGGGACCAGCTGCATTTATTGTAGAGTGCTGAAAGATGTGGCTGATGGTCTGGCCAAAACTTTACATAAAATTTTTGAAATAACTGGAGTATGGGTAAAGTGCCAGATCCACCCGAGAAGGGCAAAGGTGGTCCCCATCTTCAAAATGTAGAAGAAAGAGGGTGTAGGGAAGCCAGACAGATTTCAGTACTGAGAAGATTCTAGAGCAGGATATCAGGGACTGATCTAAGCAACTTAAAAAAGATGCAGCAATTACCGGAAGTCAGCAAGGATTTATTAAGAACAAGTCTCGCTGGACAAATCTTACTTTTTGATTGGTAACTTCCTTAGTAAGTTTGGGACATAATCTTGACTTCAGCAAAGCATTTGACAAAATACCCCATAACATTCCATTTAGTAAAATAGTTAAGTGGGGGCTGGATGGCCTAACAATTAAATGGATACAATGCTGTTTCAAAAATTCAAACAATATTAATCAATGGCTTCTCATCAGAAAGGAAGAAGGCATGTGTGTGGAGGGGGGCTACAAGGTTCATTCCTAGGCTTTGTACACCTAAACATTTCTATTAATGACTTGGATGAAGAGTTGGAGACATTACTTATCAAATTTGCAGATGACAAAACTGGATGGGATAACTAATACCCTAGAAAACAGAAGTATACTTTAAGATAATCTAAATTGTTTAGGCTGAAAAATAATAGAATGGAATTTAGTATAAAAATGTATAATTTGATTTGATAGAATGAAGGATACTTGGACTGGCAATAGTACCTGCAATTTGGATCTTGGAACTGAATTTGACTGCAGACTGAAGGTGTACAGTGAGATAAACCTGCAAAAATGCAAATCCACTTTTATCCTACATCAACTGAAATAAAGTTTGTGTTGGTCAGAGCCCTCCCCAAGTATTGTATCCAGTTCTGAGCTCCCTACTTTAAGAAGTATTTATAAAAATCTGAAATATAGTCAGAGAAGGGCAGTGTGGATAATCAAGAGAGTAGAAACTAAATTCTAAGAAGATAGATTAAAATGATAGAGAAACTTCAGTCTTCATAAGAAAAAGATTGGGGGAGGGTGTCATAGAATTTTTCAAGTTTATTTTTTATTCAATTACTTATGAAGGCTTCTGTGTTGCTAAATTTCTATAACTTCTAGGTGGCTTATAGAATGCCCAAACACTCAATAGATAAACAGTCAATCGACCTAAAATGACAATGCCAGCCTCTTCACACCTCCAAATGCATTTCTTTTTAGAGTCCTTTGGAGGTCCAATAAAATAGGGGAAGACTGGATATCTGGGATAAGCTGTTCAACAGAAGTTGGAGGGGGGCATTACCAAGAAACTTACCCCAGGGTCCCTGTAGATGGCATTCCATCAAAGAAGGGACCCTCAAAAATAATGGAAAGGATGTCACACAGAAAAGGGGAAGACTTTTTCCCTGATTCCCAGCCTGCAGGTCATGGAATAATAGATGGAAGGTACATGGATAGTCATCCATCATGAATACTTTGATTTGAATTCCTGCATGCAGCAGGAGGGTGGCTAGGACTGACAGCCTCAAGGGTCCCTTCCGACTTTGCTTCTGAGACATAAAACCCAGACTGGCTCTCTGCCTGGGAAAGTTGGCTGCTGCAAAAGAGGCTCTGATAAGTACCAGTTGATGAGGTCCTGAGGGAAGATGCTTCTTGTGTTTCAGGCCCAAGGATGGCCCAAAGGAGAGATTATTCTCCTGCACAACTGGGTAAGGTCTTTGCAGGGGATAAGGGTGCCTCATCTCTAAAGAAGAGAGGAATGGAAGAGGAGGCACTTGGGATGGGGAACAGTGATGCCATTCTCACTGGGCTGGCTTCATCCTAGGATCTTCCATTGCATTTTCTTGGCCTTGAGCTTGGCTTGTGTCTGTCTGAGCAAAGTCCAAAGTCCTCCAGGTAAAGAACAGAGCAGCTGAGAAGCCCCTATTCTGCTTGTGGTAAGATTATTAATGAGACAACTTAGAGTACAGCAACCTGATGGCTGGGGAGCTGTTGAATAGGAACCAGGAGAGATTACAGCTTGCTGGGTTGTGTTGAACACCACATAAACACAATGAAACATTGTTCCAGTGCTAAATATCCTTGTCATTTTCCCCTTTTCTTCTTCTTGGATTAATGGCATTTGGCAGGCTGAAACAAAGCAGCTTGCTTTTATGCAAAGGCCTGCTTCTTCGGTGATCTGGGCACGGTTGTCTGCTGTCAATCATTCCAGCAGGCCCTCTTTATTGGGGACAAAGGAGTTGCCAAAGGAGACAGACTGGGGCTGTTTTAAAGGCAAAATACTGGCAAGGTGAACAAGGAAGGAAAAAAGCAGCAAAGAAGGGTCCCATCCACACCCCAACAAGAAAAGGGCCCAATTCTGCCATTTCTCGGGCAGCTGTAGTGTGGAGGATCCTGGAGGATGCAGGGGAGGAGTAAAAGAAGAAGGCAAAGCAGTGGGGCAGAAGCAGAGTCACACAGTGGATGAACAGCTAGGTAAGGAGGAGGGAAGCAAGCTCTCATCTTCCTTGCATGTTCTCCTTGTGTGTCTCATGGTATTGGGGGAATCATTCTACCAAATGGATGACAAGCTTCATGAAGTAGTCTGTGTGTGCACTGAAGAGTGTTTCTCCATAAAAATGACAAATGAAAGCAATAGCCAGAATGACAAGGAAGAATCAGGCATGTTTCACAATCTATTGTCAAATGCCCAACAACAAGGAGGCCTAGAGGCTGGTTTGTCCCCTGAATCAGGTCAAGAAGGAGCAGCTGAAGATTCCTGTCCTGCAAGAGGAGGGGGAACCCACCAGGAAACCTCTTCATCAGGGACAGATCCAGAGGGCTCTGAGCAATACTAAGACCAAAGCTACCAAGATCCTTGCAGTTCTACAGAGCAGTGGAGAGCTAAGCTGTCTTCCTCTGAGTGATCTGTCCATGGTTCTTTGCTTTGAATAGAATAGAATAAGAGGCAGTCTCCTATTCTGGAGTAAGCATTCCATAATATTTGAAGAAAGATTATGACAACCAATGCAGTATTCACTTCCTCTCTTTTCTTTTAATACACAAAGCCACACCCCCTATTTCATGGAGGTTGGGTGGCAGTAGGTGGCAATCTAGTGATCAAAGAAAGATTTCTTGGACAAATCTGGTTTGCTTTTGCTCCAGAAAGAATGATCATTTGGCTGGAAACTAGCTAAAGTGTGAAGTTCTGTTTGCTATCACCCTGAGACCACAGAAAGACAGGAATGTCAAGTCCTGAGCAGGCCATAGTCCAGGGCTGCGTTGTGCTTAGTGCAAGCCTGATTTGGGTTTGCCGGGGTTGTCATTCTGAGAAGCTCTTGTGGCTCGAACATGAGTATCCTTCTCACCCCTAAAAAGTAGCCCCTGGGAGATGTGTGAGGGAGCCATCAAATTCGGTTCAAAGTTATGCATAGAGGACACACTTGGTGCTACCTCTTTTGCAGATCAGTTGCCACTGGCTTCAAGTTAAGCATTATTGTTGTAGAACAAAGTGTTGTAGAAAACTTAAACATGCTATCTTTAAGGAGGAAGGCCCATTCCTGTTCTAAATTTCTGTGAATCAGTGAAATACTTCAAGCACTTACTGCAATTGAATCAAAGCCTCAAAAAGAACAGGAACTTCTCTATATGAAGGACCCCATCTATAAGTGTCACTTCATCTTTGGAGAGCTTATTATGTTGCTTTTAGCATGGCAGAGATTAGGGCTAATGGCTCAGACTTCCTTCAACAACTTCAAATTTCTGCCCATGCTTGCGTGCAGGGACTGGGACTTGCTTCCAAGGAAGGATGGGACTGAAATGGGTGAGGTGGCAGTGGTGGGAATGGAAATTGGGGCACATTGGGAAATACATCTTTTTCTTTGTGATGGCATGGCAGCCCTACCTTGCAAAATGTTTTTCTTTGTTTTCAGATAGCAACTAACTCCATCTTCTGCTACAGCATAATCCACTCCTAGATTCCGTAGCTACCAGAGAATTATTGTTGGATAGCCCCGGGAAAGGCAAAGCAAACATAGCAGAGAGGCCCTTGACACACGCTGCCAGACAGAGAGCAAATATCACACAGAGCAGGCTTGGATCTCCAGAGAGCAGCGCCACATCTGAGCTCCTGGAGTGTCAGTGCCCAGTTGGGGCTAGATGGATCAAGAGCCTGACTGATGTAAAACTCTGTCACTCATGCTGGAAATTTCTATTGGCTGCAGGGGCCCAAGCTGTCACAGATGTGTTGAAGTAAGAGACATGGCTTATAAATTCTCTCCTGGAAGCAGCTGCGATTAGCCTTCCATTTCGGCTGCCAATGAGCAGCGTTGGGCCTCTGCCCATTGCTCACCTCATATGGCCAATTCCAATGCGGATGAGCAGGACCTGTGCTAGGCTTGAGGTGACCATAGGCACAGCCTCCCCTGGGCTTCCGTGAAACATCATCCTTGTGGGCTCCCAAAATGACTGGGGTAACAATGGAAATGAGGCACATCCTGGTGACAGCAACAAGGGAATGCAAACTGCAGCACAAGGACAGGTGGCACAAGACAACTACTACAGCCACCAAGAAAATACAGCCTGATGTTAAGAAAGGAAGGGGTCATCCAGCAGCTGCAATTCCCACCAGTGGAAGACAGCATCAAGGGTGCTTTTTGGAGGGTCTGAGAGCATCTGGCCAGTTCTTCTCAGCGATGGGTTCTATCCTAAGCAAAAAAAGTGGGTCCTAACTGTGTGTTGATAGCAATCATCATTGTTGCACATGCAGTTCCAAGGGTCACGAAGCAGAAGCTGATGACATCACCAGACCCCACCAAAGCTCCTGAGAATTGGGATCTAGACGATCCTCAGGGCCTAAGATAGGGAGAGGCTTATCCCAGATCTCCTCAAATCAGCAAGCAAGCTTGGACAAGCCTCTATTTACCATCAGGGCATCTCTGTGCAGAGCTGTTGAAATTGCTTTGCTCTTCAGATGAGAAGTGAGCTCAGTAAAAGAAGCCTTTGCATACTGTTGGATCCCTCCACCAATGCCTGGCTTTTTTTAAGCCCAGAGAAGTTTTTGTCCTGCAGGAGATAAGAAGTCTGCATTTCCTCCTGTAATGGAAGCGGTACATTGGAAGGACCTCTCCCTGATCCCCCCAAGGAATAACTGTACCAAACATACAGCTTTGTGTCCTCACATTGTTTTCTCAGGTGACCAAGGTTGTCTTTTCCCTGCCTTCTCCAAGCTGTCCTTCCTTCATTTTGCAACACTGCTAGCTCTTTCCCTGGATATTTGTCCTAGAGCTCTTTCTCCAGGTGGCATGGATGATCTCCAGAGCTTACTCCTGTCAGCGTAGTCCGTTCAAGGGCAATTGTAACTCAAGGTCTTGAAGATGGCGGGGAAATAAAACACGCCATTGGGAGCCATGATGAAAGCAGCAAAGAAGTTAGTGGGAGAAACCTGATGGGAATGATTCCATAAAGCTAACTTTTTAAATTAAATATAATTTTATTAAGAATTTTGATTACAATAGTCAAAACTAATACAAAATAAACTTAGAGAAAGAGAAGAGAATGGAAAGAAAGCATAAAAAGTGTGGGGAAAAAGAAAAAGAAAGAAACTGGAAAAAGAAAAGAAGGAATATAATAACGAAAAAGAAAAGAAATATATAAAGAAGTGACTTCCAACCTTCATCACAACAAGTGTAAACAAATTTAATAACTCTTCACCCCCTATAAGGTTAAACAGATATCTCTTCATCCCATATCCAATCCCTTATCTATAAGCAAATCCATATAACATCAACTTTTCAATCCTGGTCAGCAAAAAATCCATAAAGGGTTGCCAGAACATTGCAAAAACAAAAACAAAAACAAAAACAAAAACAATCTTACTTTAACCTTGATCAAATAAACCAACTTTATATTCCTTCCTTTTATTTCTAACAGTCTAAGATTAATTCAATCAAATATTGTCATAGGATTTGATTTCTCTTCAATTCTTCTTCATCCCATCGCACAGATTTTGTCAAGGCTTTAACAAGACTCTTTTGTAAATCCAGTAAGAAAATGTTTTCCAGGTCATTCTCTTGGTTTATAATTTGTATTTCCCTTTTAATTTTTAAAACTTTAGCCAGTTTCTTTTGTATATCCAGTAAAGTGTCCTTTTCCAAATCATTCTCTTGGCCTGTTATTTGTAGTTCCACTTTAGGTACTTTATCATCAGATAAAATTTGTTCCAAGTCTATAATTCCTTCATTAACATCTTTTGGACATAGTCTGTCCATAGAACCAGACTGTAAGGATCGCCACATTCAATGCTGAATAAAAACCTTGTGAGACACAGGCTCGGGTGAAAGTTACTTTACTCGGGTGTAATGCATAATAGTTACAGACAAAGCCAGGATTGGCTTGGCATGTTCCTTACAGGGTTTATATGGGGTTTCCCCCCTTGACCCCGCAGTACCCCTGGCTTCCACCTCTGCCCATACTTAGGTCACCCTTCCGTCGTCAAGCTCCCCCTCCCTTCTCCCAATGGCAGATTCAGCCTGCTTCCTTTGTCTCGTGATTGCCATGCTCGTGAGGCTTTTCTTCTGCGGTAAAACCGGAGTTTTTAATTGGTGGTTGATCGTTGCTGGATTGCCGAGTTCCTCGAGTATTGTGGTTGCTGTTGCCTGAGGCGTTTGGGGAAGTGGGCTGTGTTACAAGGTATCCATTTCCCCTTTGTTCTTGCCCTGGGTTAATTGCCGCCACCTGCCGGCAATTGGCTTGCGGTTGCCTGTTTACCTTTCCTGGCCGCCTATGCCTGAGGCGGCGAAACTGAAACAGTGCCGCTGCTTGGCCGTGCTGGGATGAATCTGACACAGACATCATTATTGACAGTGTTGATATTGTAGTTACTAACTTCTAGCTCCATTCTTCAAAGATCTCCTTTAATGTTTTGATGTTATAATGCTTTGTATTATTCTGTAAGTCCCAGTATTAATTGACATCAGGCTTGTATTTTTTTCTGCTTAAAATCTTCAGTCTCCTCTAGTGTCCAGTCTCTAAAATCATCACTTATCCTTTGTTATGACTTGCAATTTCTAGGATAACCAAAATAAGTCTGTTTCCCACAAGGTTTATTTTTTTATACTTAATTCCAAAATCTTATAGTAAAAGTCAATATTCCAAATTTATCTGGACTCTGAATCCATTTATAACTTTCTTAGATCAAAATCTTAGCTTTTGCTGTTTATTTCAAATTCTTTAAGTTCTTAAGCTTGTAATGAATTTTTCCTTTCTTCAGAGTTGAAGATAAACTCACCCGATGAAGACTTTCCAAATCTGTCATTTTGAAGGTCTCTAATAGCTTTAGAATAGTTAATAGGCAATTTCTGAAGGTGATTAGAAATCTAAGTTTGCGAACTTAGTGTCCTTTAAAAGTCTCTGCTGCAGTTGTGAGCAAGATGGCTAATCTCCCAGTGGTCAAACCCATGGAAAACTGCTGTCCTGTGGTCTCCTCATGAGGACTAGCCATTTGAAGCACATGTGGGTGATCTCCCATCCTCTCCTTATCCAGAGAGGTTCTAAGGAACCAGTCTGATCACTGGTTCTTTGGTCTTTGCTGCGGTCATCGGCTTCACTTTCACAGAGCCATCTTTGGTTTGCTATACCTCCCCAGAAACCCCAAGAAAAGCTAACTTGAAGCAAATGTGCATTGATTCAACAACCCTTTGCCTCCTTTATCACCAATACAAGGGCTGTCTAAGTTTCATGGATTATCTAAGTTTCATCCTCTCATATTGCATGGATCTTGTCACCATGTAGGTTGATGGAGGAGCAGAAGAACCAGTGAAAGCTGGAATAGTTGTCTACATGAACTGAGGAACACTGGAGTAGAAGTCCACAATTGGTCAGTATGGGGCAATTCTAGTGTGGGAGAAGAGAGACTTTGGTCCAGAAAGCATCAGACCACATTCAGTGCATGATCTAACCCAGTTTGGTTTTGCAAAAGATGTAGTTGAGGCCCTCTTCAGTCAGCTCAAGAATCCAACTAACTTCGCCTCTTGCTTCAACTGTGACCAGGCAGATGGCACCTGGAAGTCTGTCAGCGTATCATGTTCTCCTCCTGTTTCTCATTCATTTCCCTGGACTTTTTTCCCCAAGTCAGTTTTGACTAATATGGTCCTGATCGACTGATGGACCCACATGGCAGCCTTCAATACCATCAACTATGGTATCTTTCTGGACCAGCTACGGGAGTTGGGGCTGGGCAGCACTGTATTGTGCCAGTTCTCCTCTTTCCTCCAGGGCTGGTTCTAGTTGATGTTGATCAGGAGTAAGAGGTCCCACAGGGTTTAGTACTCTCTCCGCTCCTGTTCAACATCTACATGAAACCTCTGGGTGAGGTCACCTGTCGCCATGGGGTGAGGTACCATCAGTACGCTGACCTGAATCTGGTTGCTCCATGTAATCTGCTGGGGAGGGTCTTTCCAAGTCTCAAGAGTGAGGGGGCTCCATACTTTATTCCTGATATGTAAGTCTGTACATTTTTTTAAAAATGTTTTTTAAGCTGTTACAAATGTAGTGGGTAGACAGGATTTTAGGGTTTTAAACAAATAATAAATAAAGCATGTTTGTGACCAGCACTAATTAAATTTGGATCAAGCAAAATGAAGTTTAGGTCTAGATTCCCAAGTCTTCTCTTTCTTTGTTTTGGAAATACAAAGAGTTGCTCAGTGGGTATGTTGTGCTCAGATGCCAGGAGAGCTGAAATATCAATGCACAGGTTTCTCTGTACATTTATTCTTACACATTAGCATATTGTAGTTAAAAATGTGGAAACTATTCAGGGAGGAAGAACAGGCTGAACATATGCTGTACTGACAACATGAAAAAATATGCAAAAAAGTTGGCATAATATGCAGATCATGTGCCTTATATTTTTAGACTGCAGATCTGTACCTCAAGACAAGGGGCCATGTGTGAATGTGTGAAAGGAAGTTCTCTGCTGACTAGGAACATTTTTATGCATTTCAGACGTGCCTTATGTCTGATACCTAAAGTCAGGTTCTGGGCTGTTCCAGACAGTTTCGTATGTGGGGCAAATCCTGGAAATAATTGTGGGGCCATTCAGTTGGATTGCCAGCAGACTGGCATTGGAGGAATGATGGAAGAGGCCTGGGGATTCACTCGGCTGTCCTTAAAAGCCCCCAGATCTCCTGTCCCAGCCCTAGTGGAGTCACATATGCCTGAGAGAATGGCCTCTCTGCATTGACCTAAATGGGGGAACAAAGGGTTGAACATGTGCATATGTCATTCTAGTAACTGCAGGCAGGAAATAATGACTCAGCTTGGATCACATGAGCTATCCTTGATATCCAGGGTTTTCTCCCATCCGTGTGTGTGTGTGTGTGTGTGTGTGTGCACATGCACGCACATGTGCATTGACTTACCTGTAGGGAAAAATTGCCAACATCTTAAGGGTGATTTACATCTAGGTTGTAAAACTCAGTGCTGTACTTTGGCATGTGGTTTTCTACAGGCTGTGATTTAATGTTTGTTTAGAGATAATTTCACTGGCCTCTTGCTTTATCAACTTCATCTCCTACAAACTGAAGTTTAGCAAGCCACATAGATAGCAGAGTTGTTTACTACAAGCTGTATAATCTGTAGTGATGGGAGGAGCCACTGCAATATATTAAATGGCACCATAAAAACATGGAGGTAAAGCAACAGCTGTGCTGTCTCTTGTTCTCAGATTCATGGCCTGAAGGAGCTGCCTCCAGGTCTTCCTCTTTTGGGAGGACAGTCCTCCTCCTGCAGGAAGAAGCAAGGAAGGGAACCTCCGGGCAAGGACCTGCAGCGATTTCAGCAGGGTTGGCAGCACAGCAGAGACTGTCCACTGGGGGCAGGACAAGGGCGAGGGTACAAAATAGTGGGCAGTGATAGAAGGGGGCAGGATTAGAATGTCCCATTCCGGAGGAGATTTCTTCTGAATTTTATATACAAGAAGCCTGTTTTAGGCTTGTGCTAACTGAAATGTCAAGAAACTACACAAGAACCACAAAAAGAGAATTTGAGGGCTACATATGTTCCCAGGGTTGGTTGCCTATCCATTTGGTGGTGGTAGTGATGGTGGTGGAGGAGAAGAAAGGGATTAAAACATCCCTCCTATTCAGACAATCTTCCTACGAGAACCAGTTGCAGGAGACAAAGAAAGAATGAAGGGGGGCTGCTCTTTCTGGAGCCGCTGGGTCAGCTGCTGCTTGGAAAAGCTGCTCTTACAGAGAGTACTGTAAGGTTGGGTAGAACACAAATCATTCTGGGACTCTGTTTTAGCACACTTCTACAATGGCAGCAAGCAACCTTGCTTTCAAATGAGCATTTAAAGTCAAGCTATTTTTTTCCCCACTGATTTGCTGTTCCATGAACATTTTCTTAGAAATAGAAGGTAAAAAGCAGTTTAGTGCCAGTTAACTAAAAAATTATTTGGGCTTCAGTTCTAAAAAAACAGGGTTTAGTAGATGCTGTCCAGCCTCAACCATATTCCACAATGAGGTTAGGCCCAGTCAAAGACTCTTCTAAAATGCACCCTCAACTAGGGGGCTGGCAAGCACCAGGGAATCAAAAGCTGCTTATGCAAACATTTGTTCCTGGCAAGTTGGTGAAAAGCATAATTAAGAATAATACTACCAAGTGAAGTAGTATGATCAAGGGTGAGAAACATGGGACTCTCCAGATGTTGTTGCTGTTTGTTGTTGTTCAGTTGTTCATCACGTCAACATTTCATGACTTGAACATCATTTTGCCAGGAACTCCTTTGCATTCTTGGAAGCTCCTGCTAGTGTCATCAGTGATAGTATCTAGAAACTTTGTCTTCTGCTGGCTCTTTTTCAATTGCCTTTGATTTTTTTTTAAACATCAGAGTCCTTGGCAATGACTGGCCTTCTCATTATGTGTCCAAATTATTTAAGCTTTCATTCCACTATTCGTGCTGCCAGTGAGCAGACTGGTTTTAGTTAATCTGGTACTGAATGGTTTGTTTTTCTTGTAGTCCAAGATATTCTCAACAGTTTTTTACAGCACCACAATTCAAAGGCATACATTTTTTCTTTCTTCAGTCTTTCTGTTGGTCCAGATTTCACAGTCATATATATTCCAAATGGGAAAGCCATGGCTTTGACAATATGTCCTGTTGTTGTCACCATGTTTCTGCACCTTAGTATGTTGCATGTTTGTATGTTGGCATTTAGGAAAGCCGTCAAGATTGGACTATTCTGGAAAGTCTGATATGGAGACTGCCCTCCCCGCAAGATGCAATTGTGGTTGTTTTTCCTCAATGGACAGGAAGGTTTACTATTGTCAATGGTTTTGGAGTGTTGTTATGTTTTCCTTGTTATTCTTTTTATTTTATTTTTGTATTAATTGTAAGTTGCTAAGATACTTTTTGGAACTAATTGATTAATTATGTGTTATCAAGTTGGTGTTGATTCTTAGTGACCATGTAGATAGATCTTCTTGCCCCAACCTGCTTCTTCAGGTCTTCCAATATTGCACTCATTGCCAATATAATCGAGCCCATGCACATTGCTCCTGGTCATTCTGTTCTTTCCTTCCATTTTTCCCAACATTACAGATGTCTTAAGAGAGCTGTATCTTCACATACTGTGTTTCAGTATGATAATTTGAGCCTGCTCATTTGTGCCTTGTTTGATGATTGATTTGTTTGTTTTTCTTGGCTAACCATGGTATTATTAGGAGTCTTCTCCAACAGTGAAGTTCAGATGTGTTGATTCTCTTAAATGATGCTCTTAGCCATTTATTTCTGTAACTTCAGTCCCAGTACTTTTTAGAAGGTGTCAGTTAAGGAAAGATTAACACCTTCTAGAATATTGATTAATTTATTGATTATGTATTGTGTTACATCTTAGGGACCACATAGATAGACCTTCTCCAGGATGATCTGTCCCCAACCTGGCCCTTCAATGGTGTACCTACTGCTGTTGCAAATGAGTCCATCCACCTTGCTGTTGGTGATCTTCTCTTTCCTTCTACCTTTCCCAGAATCATAGACTCCTCAAGGGAGCTACATCTTTCCAAAATGTGTCAAAAGTATGATAATTTGAACCTGGTCATTTCTGCCTTGAGTGAGAGTTCTGGATTGATTTGGATCAATTTTTGGAACTGAGTGGTATATACTGTAAATTGCAGAAATAAATGATTCCCTTGAAAATTCCCTTGTAATTTTCTTAGATAAGTCCCTTGTCCTACCCATCTGATTGTTAACCTAAGTATCTTTGTAATGCTTATTTAGATATAACTCCTTGTTTCTTCTTGCTCATCTCTGGAACTCTGTGTTTATTTGGACAGTTTTTTTCTCTATCTCTTCCAATTTACATCAACTATTTTTCATTGTATCAGGTCTGTTATTTAATCTTTTGCTTTGTGCATTTCAGGATATTTTTATTTGCTTCATCTTTAATAATGTCCCAAATCTGAGTTCAGAATTCTTCAGGTACTCTATTTAGCAAATCCAATCCGTTAAATCCTCATTGAATAATAATATGGAGTATTGCTGAGATCCTGTCTTGTTAGTCTGGTGATTTTATTTGGTTTCGTTAGTTTAAGTCACAATTTTGCAAGCAGAAGTTCGTGATCTGAGCTGACCTTAACACTAGCTCTTGTTTTTGCTAACCAAACAGAGATTCTCCATCTTTACTTGCAATGTACTTAATCTGATACTTAATTTGATTTTGATGATGCCCATCCAATGATATCCATATGTAAAGTCTTCTTTTAGGATGTTGGATGTTCAGTTGTTACTGAACTGCAATACCAAGTATGACGAATAGGAGTGATGTGAGGCACTTGGCAGGGTACTTAGGCAACAGTAATGCTGGCCAGACCCACCAGCTCACGAAGTGCCTTGTCTCCAGAGCATAATCAGGGATGTGATGGAGCAAGTCTGAATATGCCAACTGATGGATATTCCTTATCTTTCATCTACACGGAGACAACAGATGCCACCAAGAACAACTGCAGCTGTATCACCAGTGGCTTCAGAGTAAGTAAGATGAAAAATGTGAGGCTCAATATGGCATACTCACCCATGCTTCTGGTCTGTGGGAGAGGATTAGAATAAGAAACACTATTGCAGGTGAAGGATTGGCTGTGCAAGTTGTGTCAACAGGAAATATTTGGTTTCTTTGATCATAGTATGAGTTATCTGGATGATGAGCTAAGGCATGAGATGGGTCACACCTTACAATGGGTCACACTTTACTTCACAAGGTAAAAATGTATTTAGTCAAAGGATGGTGAGCTTGATCAAGAGGGCTTTAAACTAAGTTCTGTGTGGGATGACGATGAACATCCTGAAGAAAGAATATCAGGAAAAGATTGCGTTTTCAAAAAAGTAAGAATGTTGCCATGAGGGGGACTTTTAAACCACTCAATGAAAAATCAGAGGAAAACTGGCTTGGCGTTCATGGTCTTAATTGTCTATATAGAATATATAGAGAATGTGAAATAAGTTCAAACTCTTAGCACAGGAAGGCAAATATGACTTAATAGGCAAAATGAAGACTTGGTGTGATGACTCCCATCTTCAGAATATAGCAGCTGAAGTTTACAATTTGTTCAAAATGAATAGAAGCAATTGAAACAGAGGAGAAGTTGCAGATCCACTAGGTCTGTGTAAGACAACTAGGATTTGCTTTAGCGAAGAGTTACGTGCCATGGAGAACTGGACTTGAGACACAGTGTCGGGGAAGTAAAGCTCCCAGTGCACTCAGGTTGATGAAGGATGTTGGAACAACAAAATGGGTTTCTTCAAATCCCTTCAAAGTAAAAGGAAAGAAAAACAGGTGACTAACAGGTAACAATGAAAAGGCACAATTACTCAATCGCTACTTCGGCTCATTCTTCTCCAACAAAGGAGTGTCCAACAAAGGAGTGTTCTACTAGGTCAGGTGAAGATCAGGTTGAAAAGATAGAACTGAAGTTTGAGGTTGACAGAAACATGGCCAGGTTACTTAGTTTAAGTGAATTTAAATCTCCAGTGGATCTTAGAGTACTGAAGAAACTTGCTGATAGTCTGGCCAAAGATTCATAAATTATCTTCAAAAAATCTTTCACTTCACCACCTATTACATCAAAGTCGGGTAACCAGAAATGGGTGGGATCAACATATTGGTCATTTCAAGCCAAGGTGGGCATCCCCCATTCTCTTCAGACCCTGGTCTATGCCACCATCCTGCTGTTCTTTCTCTGCACGATGGACACAGCACTCTTGTGCCTGTGGCCTAACAGAGTTGTGCCATAGTGCTAGATTGCTCAGCTAGCAGTAGTATGAGTGAGTGACTCCTCTGGCTCTTACTGGGTTGGTACAAAATTGAAATAATGCAACAGTGTGATGATGGGACCTTAAAGTTATTTAAGTTTCAAACAAACAAACAAACAAACAAACAAACAAACAAACAAACAAACAAACAGAATGGCATATGGGGGCACTGGAAAGAGCCTGGAGGTGGTGGACAAGGTCCCACTGTCAGATGTGCAGTGCTGTGATTGGCAAACGCTTCTTGCAGCAGCTGGTGAGGTGCTGAGGTGGGAGGGCAGCCAGGTCAGAGGACTCAACCAATCACTTTGTCTAGCATGTGCTGTTCATTCAGAGGGCTGTTCTGTACTGCAGCCTGAAGCTTTTTGACTTCTGTGTGTAAACTATCTGGGAATGAAGCCAGTTTAAGAACTCCCGTTCCAGATTTCAACCTGTTTCTCCACTTCAGCCATAGTAATATTCGTGAATTGTTGGCTGGACCTCGGGTAACAGGATCCCCAGTTGGCGGGTTCCCTGCTTCATTACTCTTCCCACCCATGCTGGGAAAGTAGTCATCAGTCACTTTCCTTTCTATGGGCAGATGTCATAGGACATGTTTATTTTTTGAAAAACACAATGCTATTTGCAATGTCCAAGCATCCAAATGCACACATGTGCCGGCAGAAGAACCCACTTTATACTAAAGGTTCCTTTTTTGTGGCCTTTCAGTCCTGCCTCCTGAACTTTTGTTCCGCTGCTGCTCTAGTGTGGCAGTTACCTTGGCTACTTTACACAAGAAAGGTCCCTGGTTCAAAACAACATTTTAAAATTTTGCTTTTTCTTTCCCTGGCTGACCCTTGACTGTTTTTTTAAGAGTAGCCACTATGCTGACTGAAGGGCAGGGGGATTCCCTACAAGGACATGAAGTGCAGCAGCTGGCAAAGTGGACAGAACCCCTGTCCAGAAAACCCACCGCATTTAATGTGGAGCAGGAAGAGAGGAGGCAGTGGCGGCTGTCCATCCCTGCCCTCCAGTAACTGGAGATGGCCTCGGTCGTGACAGGCAAAGGACAGGCAGACACGCCATAGACAGGACAGCATCATTCACCAGCAAGTCAGAATAGAGGCAACAGAGGCAGGACAGGGGTCAGCACTGGGCAGGGCAGCCAATTCCATATTCATATAGTTTTCTGCCAAGTCAAAAATGGGTGGACAGCACTTTAAAAACTGTACTTTAGGAGAGCTTGCCAATAAGCAGACATGATCTGAAAGGTTACAGTTTCCCCACCTCTTATCTAGAAGACCATCTTGTTGAAGAGAAATGAGTACGTCCTCTGCAGAGTTACAAGTTCCACTTCATTCACTTTTTAGGATTCTGCGTTAAGAAGTCCTGGATATGCTGGACCGAGGATATTGCCTGGCTTCTCGTGACTGATTCTAGAAGGCACACAGGCACTGCAGTGATTCAAGGATGTAGACTGATGATAGGAAAGCTTATTGAAAGAACTGTTAAAGCCATTGAGAAAGAATTCTAGTGATCACTGGTATAAAATGCTATTTATACTGAATTCCACATTGAGTCTTTACACATCTTTCTCCCACCTCCATGGCGAGAAGATTCAAGGCTTCTCACTTCTGGGCAGGAAGAAGGATTTTCACCTGTCCCTTGATGGAACTATGAGAGGCTGGGGGAAGGAAGCAGAGAAGGAGGACCCTTAAGGTGAGAAGAGGCAACACAGCCCAGATGTGAGAGCTGTGGGAAGCAACACTTCCAGGAGACTTTGCCTTATTTAACTCAGTCTAATTCAGGCTGGGAGTGGGAATTTACTCTTACATTCAAGATTCTGTTTTTACCCCAGACTAACATTAAGATGTCTTTTTGAAATCTATGCAGTTCTTGCTATTTTGCCAGCTTGACAATAACAGACTAGTTGGCTTTTGACCTTGCCAGAACTAGCTCTCACAGATATGTACTTCCTCAAAGTTTCTTGTAAACTTACCAAAAACTCCTGAGCAACCTTGGCAGTTGTAGGTAAGAAGAGAAATCCTCCTAACTGATTAAGGAACAGAAAATAAAGAGGCGTAATAAAGCAGTTAACTCAGAACATACTAAATCTGATTATCAACAGGCTGGAACAACACTGTGAAGATACATCTGGCTACTTTGCTTAAGGGAAAGAGAAAAAGAATAAGGAGACAGATGATGTGTAAAACTATGCATTAACAATTTGAACTGGACTTTCTATTTAAAATCCTGGAAGAGATGGACTTTGGAGAAAGTGTAATTAAATGAGTGAAATCAATATATACTTTACAAAAGGCATAAATTTTAGTTAATGGGGAACTGACAAGACCCATTGTGCGACACAGAAAGGAACAAAGCAAGGATGCCCGCTTTCTCCACTGTTATTCATTCTAGCTATTGAAGTTTTGAACAGAGACATAAGACATGATGAGAGAATAACTGGGGTGAAGGTTAAAAAAGAAGTATACAAATTAAGGACATTTGCAGACAATTTGGTTTTAATTTTGGAAATTCCTATGGAAGGAATAGAAATATTAATGGAAAAAATTGAAGGAATTTGGTGTGAAGTGTATGTTATTTCAAAATGATTATGGTAAAGAAATTAAGAAAGATTTGTTAAGATGGGAAAATTGCAATTATCACTGTTTGGGAGAATTTCTGTGGTGAAAATGAATGTATTACTTAGAATAATGTTTCTATTTCAAACAATACCTGTTTTAACTAATGACACACCTTTTAGCAATGGCAAAAAGGTATATCTAGATTCAAATGGCAGGGAAAGAAGCCAAGGGTTAAATATAAAATTCCCCAATATGCAAAGGAAAGAGGAGGATTAGGACTGCCTGATTTTAAATTGTATTTTGCAGCCTTTGTTTTGTTTGGATGAAAGAATGGCTGTTGCTAAGAAAAAGAGACTATTAGAACTGGAAGAGCACAACCAGTGGCACAGTTTTCGTGGTATGATAAATTTAAAGTTAATGTAAATGCAAGTTAAGGTGCCATATTAAGAATATGGAAGAGATATAAACCCAGGCTGTGCTCAAAAATACCCTTATAGGTTTCAGCACAATAAGCGTTTTATAGAAAAGAAACAACAGGCAAAGACAAACGGTTAACATAACAGGATTTGTTAGTACAGGAAAATGGAGAACTCAGGATGAAGTCAAGAAAACAAGTGACTACAGAGGGATTTAGTTTTCAATGGTTTTCATATGCACAATTAAGAGAGAGATTTAAGATAGATAAAAAGGTAATTGTATTGATTAATGTAAGATGGAATTTGAAATCGAATTACATTATGTACACAGGATGAACATGTTATTGCTAAAATGTATAAACTTTTGCTGAGACGTGAAACAGAAGAAGAACAAGTTAAAGAGTGCATGATAAAATGGGCTAAGAATTTTGGCTATAACATACAGCTAGATCAATGTGAGAGAATGTGGATAAAAGGATAGAAATTCACATTGTGTTACAATTTAAGAGAAAGCTTTTATAAAATGATGTACTGTTGGTACATGACTCCAGAGAAATCATCAGAGATTAGGTACTTCTAAACAATGCTGGAAATGTGAAAAACATGAAGGGACATTTTACCATGGAAGGATGGACTTGTGAAAAAAAAAAAAAAATTGGATACAAATGCATACAATGATACAAACATTTTAAACACCAATATTCAAGTGAAACTAGAACTTTTCTTATTGGAATTTATGGATAGCCAGTTAGATAAGACTCATGGAAGATTGATATTATATATGGTAACTGTAGTGATACTATTATATGCACAAAGATGGAAAAATACTGAAATAACCACAGCAGAGGAATGGGTCGTGAAGATGGTGGAACTGACCTGTTCAATCAGGGATCAGACAACAAAGGACTGGAAGTCTCTTTTGGACTTTTTGCTGAAAATGGGGAAAAATGATTTGGTGGTTTATGGATTTACTCATTAAAAAGATGAATATGGGAAGAAGTGAACCATATTGTAACTTTAAAGAGGGAGGGGATATAATGAATTTGTTTGTAACTGCTGTAAAGAAGATTGGAAGTTGCTTCTTTATATCTTTTCTTTCTACCTGCACTGTCTTGTCTGCTTATTCTTTTAACTTTTCTTTCTTTCTTTCTTTCTTTCTTTCTTTCTTTCTTTCTTTCTTTCTTTCTTTCTTTCTTTCATTTCATTTTATAAAATTTCATTTTTACCTCTTACTTAGGTGAAAATTTTAAATAAATATTATATATTAAAAAAAATAAAACTATGCATGACATGGAAAGAGTGGTTAGGGAGAATTTCCCCCCATTCTCATTATATTCAAATGTAAGATTATCCAGTGCATGTTCAATGCTGGAATTTGCTGCTACAAGGATGCGGTCATTTTAAAAGAGGTTCTGGCAAATAAAGGGCTACTAAGTACGGTAGCTGGATAGAACCTCCAGTTGATAATTCCAGGCCAAAGGATTAATGCGAAAGCTGCCTCATCCTTTGTCTCTCCATAGACACCACCCTGACACATCATGATGGCTTCCCCACATTAAATCTAGAAGCCAAACTGGGAATGAGTCAGCCCTTCGCTGCATTCTGTGGGTAGGAACCCCAGCTGTGGATACTTCCTCAGTGATAGCAGGATCCTCTGTAACTCATTCCTTAGCTCTGGCGTGAAGCATGCAGTGGGCTGAGCTGCTTTCATTGTGGGCTTTGATAGCATCTGTCTGATGAGGAGGGGAGGAAGATTCTGCCTGCGTGGAATCTGCCGTGTTCTCAACGGGGGTCTGTTTGATACAAATCATTTCTCACCCAACCAGCTAATGATGTGACAGTGGGAGTCTTTTTTCAAGGAGGGTCACTGGTAGTGGGGGGTGGCAACAAATGTCACTTCAGCTTTATTTGTTGAAAAAGGAAAAAAGTGTGAAGAGGGGAGCAGAAGTTCTCACCACAGGTGTTAATGGCCTTGCTGTGAGGGAAGGAATTGGGGCTTCTTTGAGGTCAGGGGTGTTGCTCAATTGTCAGCAAAAGGAGCAGAAAAGAAGGAAGCATAACATTCTGATCCATTCCTGGAGCAGCGGGCACAGGTACAATGTGAAATGGACCCCCTGTTACTGGAAGCTTCAACCACTACTAGCTGCATTTTAGTCTCACTACAGAGAGAGCTATGTTGGAGATGCAGCTCCAGAAGCTTCGTCCTTTGGACTATGAGGAGCATGAGAGGGGCTCCTGCTTGGCTCCTCCCTTGGTCTCTGCAGATTTTTCCCTGATTGGAGGACTAAGGCTCTTAGCAGACCTCCCTGCCCTATTCAGCCTGATTCCTGCAGACAGAACAGAACCTTTCCTCCTGTCCCCAAGGACTGATTGCCCAGAGATGTAGGCTTCCCATTACAACAGGTTGCTTCCTTAGGAAACCTTAAGCCTCTGTCTCAGATTACTCTGAATAGGCTTGGTTCCTCTCACACACAAAGAGGCTCTGCTAAATAAGGACCCCAGTTAATCAACTCAAGGAGTCCAACTGGGGTTCTTTCAAAAGGTTTCTGACAGGCTAGCCCAATGTCTTCTTCCCAATACTGGTCTTGATACTGGTACATATGAAAAAATATAGTGCTTCTTGCAGATGGTCAAAGAGCTGTCCTCCCTCTGTGAAATCACCTCAAGTTGTTTTCCAGACCTGTTGCCTGAATAGCATGATCTTAGGCATGTTTATTCTGACTACATTCAGAGGCAACAGTTCAAAATATAGTGTAATGGGCTGTGAGAATAACCTTGAGGAACAGGAGGAAGAGCTGCAGCCAAGGCATTGGTCGGATATGGGAAATCTGAGTCCAAAGCAGGAATGGAATTTGAGAAAATGCCTCAGACGTGACCGTCCCTAGTTCTCTTTAGGATAAAGGCGGGGAGGGGGGAGGCCCATTCAGAGCTGCAAGATTCTGTTACTGTAACCTTATAATAAAAGTAGTATTCATAACGTTGGTTTCCTAGTCTGGTCTATCTTGAAGGGCTGACAAACAGGTGCCAAAGGTTTCAGCTTCTGGGTTGGGGTCTCTGGGAACTTGGAGTCTTGCCAACTTTCACTGTAAGAAATGGAGAACTTTGTAAATGGCTCAAAGCTTTGCTTTCAAGATGTGCATTTGTTAACGTAAACCATTGACTCCCTGAATAGCTATTGTTTTTCAAAGGTCTCAGAGGGCACCTCAGGTAGAGGCTTGTTGAGGGGATCTGCAGAATTCTAGAATTGCTGCTTGAACATGTGGTGTGCCAGTTGCGCCCTTTCCTGGACCAGAGGCCCCGCGCAGTCACTCACGCCTTAGTCACCTCCCAAATAGAGTACTGCAGTGCGCTTTATGTGGGCCTGCCTTTGTAGAGCATTTGGAGGCTTCAGCTTGTGCAAAATGTGGTGGCGTGGGCAGTTATGGGTGCCAGTCATTCAGCATGGGTGATACCTCTGCTCCGCGAGTTGTACTGGCTTCCGGTGTGCCTCCAGGTGCAATTCCAGGTGCTGGTGGTTACCTTTAAAGCCCTTCATGGATACCTACGGGACAGCCTCTCCCCAGTTGGTTCCTGCCCATCCTACTCGTTCTGGCAGGAGAGGCATGCTCCGAGTCCTGTCTGTGAGGGGATGTCATCTGTTGGGACCCAGAGGAGAGCCTTTTCTGCCATGGCAGCCCCTGTAACCTCATCCCCCTGAATTAGACTTGCCCTGACCCTGCTGGCCTTTTGCAGGGTATTAAAAACCTGGCTTTGCCATCAAGCCTCGGCCCGGATAACAAGGGTGAGCCCGTGTCATGGCTAGTTTCTCAGCTGCTATTTCTATGCTATTTATGTTGTTTTTAACTCTGTTTGTCTTTTACTGTTTTTATTCTGTTTTAATTGTGAGCTGCCCAGAGTCAGTGGGAGACATGGGATGGGTGGCCTGTAAATTAAATAAATAAATAAGCAAGCTGTTGAAAGCAGCCCGAAGGATTTCTGTCAAAGCAGAGCTCGGCAACCCTCAGTCCCCAGAGCTTCTTTCTGTGGTCCTTACCGATTATGACTGCTGAAAAGTAAAGGACACAGATGAGAAGAGCAAACCCCTCCCTCAAGGTTGCTTTGCGAAGCCCTGTGGCCTCCTGGCTTTTTAGAGTGAAGCAAAGCGGCTTAATTGTTTCCCCTCATCTGCAGCACCTTTCCAGCTGCTCTCAAAAGCAAAGTAAGTGATGCAAAGCACCTCACCCTTTCACCTCCAAGAAGATAACCATGTTGTCTCTGTGGAGTGAAAGTCTGTCGAGGTGAACCCAAGCTGCCTTGCACATGCAAAATGCAAAAAGTGTTGTCTGATCTCCCAGAATAGGCCTATCCCAGTTAAAAGGGAGAAAATCTTCCAGACTCTTTCTAAAGCTCCAGTCTCACTTACTGGGGTGAAGTACCTCAGCCACGGTGGGTTCTCAGTTCTTCCCAGCTAAGTGCCATTCTTGGCTACCAAAGGAAGCAATAGAAGAGAATATGTGTCGCTCAGGGTTCAGCTGTGGAGTCCTTGGGGTTCTCTGAGCTTGGTTGTTGTCTTGCAAACATTTTGTTATCCAGCTAGGTCACCCCTTCAGTGCTAGGATAGAGTGGGGTTTGCTCTCTGTTTACATACAGTGGCTTGCCCTGCCAGTGTTGGTGGGGGTGGTTTTTTTTTTTCCCCTCTGGTAGTGCCTCGATTAGGGTATTGTTTACTGCCTGATTGTATGTCTGGTGATAATCTTGGTGTTAATCTCTGCCTATCTGGGTGATGATTGCTGGTGAGGAGATGTTCTGGTCTTTGGTTTCCTTTTTATTGTCTGTTTGGAATAGTGTGTAGCTGTTGTTTATCTCTGTGTGCCTGTTGATGGCTGCCTTGTCTGAATACCAAGCTTCCAAGAATTCCCCCGCATTTTTGGATTTAGCTTGGTCTCAGACACTGACAGTTTCCCAGCTGAAACTATGGTTATATCTGTCCATGTGTTGTGAGATTAAGGAGTTTCCATCGTGTCTTCTAGTTGGTGTTCACAGATGCACCCTGCTAGCTTTCTGCCTGTCTGTCCTATGTGTGGTTGTTACAGTCCTTACACTGTATGTTGTAGATGACTCCTGTTTTTTCTTCTTGGGCGACTGGGTCTTTTGGTTTGCTTAAGATGTTTTGGAGGACTTTAGTTGGTTTGTGTGCTACAGAGATGCTATGTGGTTGTAATAGTCTGTTGGTTGTTTCTGAGACATTTCTGATGTATGGCAGTGTTATCCTTTTCATAGATTGTGTTGGTTGTGTGTTGATAGGTTGAGTGGTCAGGCACTTTTTGATAAAGATGCATGGATATCCAATTTGTTGGAAGATGTATAGGTGGTCTGTTTCCTTTCTCTGCTGTTCTGGGTTGCTGCAATGCGTTTGTGCTCGTTTGAATAATGTTCTTACACAGCTCCTCTTGTGGGAGGTTTGGTTGTTACTTTGGTAATGGAGTACTTGGTTAGTGTGGGTTGTTTTCTGATAGACTTGAGTTTCTAATTTGCTGTTGTTTCCTCTGCTGATGAGGATATCCAGGAAGACTAGCGTGTTGTTGTTTTCTTCCTCTCTGGTGAATTTTATTCCTTTGAAGATGTTGTTGATGGTTTAATGTGTCTTCTCTAGTTGTTCCTTTTTTATTATAACAAAGGTGTCACCTACACACTGGATCCGTACTTTAGGTTGTATGCGTGGAAGTGCTACAGTTTCTAGGCGTTGCATTACAATCTCTGCTATGAGTCCTGAGAGTGGTGATCCCATGGGTGTGCCTCTGATTTGTTGGTATAGTTGTCCATCAAACTGAAAATAGGTAGTGAGGCAGAGGTTGATAAGGTCCATGATTCTGGGTATTTCGATCTTAGTGTATTTGGTTAGGTCAGGTGTGTTGTGTAGTACTGCTGACATGGATTCTTTTGCTAGTTCTGGGTTTATGGATGTAAGGAGTGCTGTGACATCAAATGAGACCATAATTTCATCTTCATCTATGTGCACATCTTTGATTTTCTGGAGGCACTGTTGTGAGGAGTTGAATGAATATTCGCTCTTCTCTGTGAGATGTCCAAGCTTTTTTGTCAGTTCTTTCGCTATGTTGTATGTTGAGGTCCCTGGTAATGGTAGAATTGGATGAAGAGGGATGTCGGGCTTGTGTATTTGGGGCATTCATAGAAGCGGGGGAGGATGGGTCCACTGCTTTTCATCCACCACTGTTCTTCTTTTGTGATATGGCCTTTCTTGGTTAGGTTTTTACAGGTTCTTTTACAGGTTGTCTAGTTTCTGTATTGGGTTGGTGTTAACTGGGATGTCGGTTTCTTTGTCTTCCAATATTTTTTTGGCTTTTTGTATGTATTGTGTTCTGTCCATGAATAAATACCAAAGGAACGGCTGCAAGACTCCAGACTGCCACCGGGTAGCAACAAAGACTTGAGGATTCTTTGCTGTCTCTTTGCTGTCATCTAGTGGACCCCAGATTTTCCAAGCCTAGATCTGGGGCTAAAGGTTCTTCCAGAGTTGCTGAGTTGTTTGAACAGATCATAAGCTGCACCTCTTTTCTTCTTCTCAGATGTTCTTTGTACTGTATATCAGCAGAAGAAAAGCTGCTTTACCCATTAAAGACTCCACCCTCTGCCTGGAAGAGTCAAGGTAATAGAAATTCTCTGCTGTAAGATGTCAAAGCCAGAGGAAGATGAAAATGAAGGTTGGCTCATCCATCATTAGCTCTGACCAGCAAGTGGAGGCTTGATTCCTGGCCTAATGATCCTGGAAGGGACTTTGAACTGGGTCTCCTCAGAGGACTGTCTGAACTTCCCCTGGAGTGAGCCTGGACATTTGCAGGTTAAAGCCTACTCCAAACATTGGCCAAGATGACATGGTCTTCCTTGATGACTGCCTTTCTTGCCTCTCCAAGGAAAGGATGGCTTAGGGCTCTGAGTTTAATTTTTGTGGGGCTGATAGTTTTTTTCTAATGCTTTTTATGTTCATACCTGCTATGTAGTAAAATGTACTTCTGTTACATGACTACAACATAGGATAAAAACAACTATTATTAATAATTTGTATATCTTTTTGGCACGGTGGTCTTTTATGAATCCCATGTAAGCAGTGGGGGTGGGGGGAGGAGAATCTTTCAAAGTGACGGAGTCCCATGTTGAAATACTCAGGGGAGGGAACTTGATTTTCATCTATTTTGACATCATTTTGAACCTACCAAGGCCAAACAAATACTATGATTTAAAAAGAAATCTGTAGTGTCCTGTTGTAATGCACAAGCATTGCCTAGTCTGCTAGATTTTATTTTTCTGGACCTATTATTCCCTGGCTATCTGTCCTCTCAACATATAAATACTTAAAATAAAGGAATTACTCAACGAAAATCATGTTATAGGAAACCACACGCAGGCTAACCAGCTGTCTAATTTTGTCACTTTTGAAAGAGTTGTACTTCCCATTTCTATACAGAGACCCCAGACCCAGACCCAGCACAGGACATTCACTCTTTTGTGCTTCATTTCATTATATTATCTTTAAAATGGGCCAATAGTAGGGTGGTCAGATACAAAAGAGGATGAGGTTCCCATGCTTACACCAGTTGTACAGAATTGGAAAATTCGGCATTTGCCCCAAAGCGTCTATTTATATCTGGACATCTAAAGATGATGATGATGATGATGATGATGATGATGATGATGATGATGATGATGATGATGGAGGAGGAGGAGGAGGAGGAGGAGGAGGAGGAGGAGGAGAAGAAGAAGAAGAAGAAGAAGAAGAAGAAGAAGAAGAAGAAGAAGAAGAAGAAGAAGAAGAAGATTCCCAACCCCTCAGTTTAAAGTTTTTTCCCCAAAAGGGAGTCCCTTATGAAAGTCAACACTGCAAGGGTTGCCATGAGGTCTGCTGTTTAGGGCTGCGAGGCCAGGAGAGGCAGACCTTTGCAAACCAGGGGTGAGGGGGCATTCCAAATAGGAGATGGTCCTGGTCTCATACTCCACTACACTTCATCAGGGTCATGAGGTAGTGATCTGGGAGTGGGACACTGGGCTTCAACCTCTTCACATGTTCATGCAATGCACGCCGAAGAGCTTCAGTAATGACAGGCTTATTCCCAGGGGAGACTGTACAGACTGCAGTTGAAGGGAACTCCCCAAATCTATAAATCTTGGAATAATAGTTGATCGCAAACTGAATGTGAGCTAGCCAGTAATGTGATACGGTTGCAACAAAACAAAATAAATAAAAAAAGCAATTTTAGACAGCATCAATCGGAAGTATCATTTCCAAATCATGAGAAGTAATGATTCCTTTTATTCTACATTAGTCAGAATCCACTTCAAATATTAGGTCCAGTTCTGGGACCCAAGAAAAGGGATTCAGAGAAACTGGAACAGATTCAGAAAGGATGATCAAGGTGCTGGAAACCAAGAACAAAGAGTTTAAAAAATGGGAATTTGTAATCCTGAGGAGATGGGACAGGGGTTTCCTGAAGCATGCAAAAGGATGCCACAGAGAGGAAGATTAAGACCTGCTTTCTCCAGTTTTAGAGTGCCAGACTGGAACTAATGGATTCAAGTTACTTTACAGAAACGCAGTTTCTGACTAGGATTTGACTGTGGAACCAGTTACCCGGAGAAGTGGAGCCATACTTGTCTTAAGCCTCAGAATCTGCAATCTTTTTTTTCTAAAAATATTTGCACTTGGTGCAGATCATGTTCAGTTTTTATTATGATCACAGCTTCCTGAGAAGACCCGCAGGCACACTTATTCCCTTGTGCCAAGGGCTTTCGTTGTTGTAACCAAATCTGACACTTTCCCAGGCTGACAGCATTTTTCTAGGAATTCTTACCGGAGAATTGTTCAAATGTGCTCTTTAGCGGAAGGCTATAAGATACAGTAATTTTGAGGAACCTGGCCCTGGTAGCATGAAATGTTCTAATATGAATAGATTAGTAACATGAACTCCTATTTTTGGGTTGCTCTGGCTGGATGTAGAATGGAGCTTTACTAAAGTCTGATTATATTATGATAAACCATGGTTTGTTTAATTATGATTTGTTGAATAAATCATGGATGGTTGCATGCTGTCATTTATTTATTTATTTAGCTTACGTGCCATTCCATTTCCAAAGATTCTGAGTGGCTTCCAATCCACATCACGTTAAAGCACAGGAACTCCATGGCATCGCCACAACAGCAGGAAGGCCCTGACATGTCACTGCCCATGAATTTCTCCTCACGTGAAGATGAAGAATAAGACAAGGCACGTCATGGCTTTGTGCAGACCTGGGCACAGTCTTGGGCTGACTGAGCTCCAGGATGCGATGATGAAGCTGATCCCTCTCCATGGATGCATCCTGGAACCGGGACCTATCAGTATATAAGGGCCGAATGGACAGGGCGGAGATGTGAAGAGCTCAGCTGGAACGTTTTGCTCAAACAGAATTTACTGAGGCCCAGGGACCCGTGTGCTGGCCAAAGAAACAATCCCAAGGAACGATCATGATAGTTCCATAGGCATTTTAATGGATGTGGTCATATCCTTCAAAGGTTCTTTGTATTGCTTTGGTTTTTTAATGTTGGTAGCCACTTTATGCATGCTACGAATGAAGAGTAGGAGGCATCAGATCAATAAATGGAAGGCAGCGGAGAGTACAAAGGCATTCTTCCCTTGAAACTACAGATGCTGCTCCTGCGTTGCTGGAGAACTTCGACCACCCAAGGGCATTTGGCACACTTGCCACAGGCAGCCTGGAGAGTCAGAGCTTTAAAAAAAAATCTTGGAAGCTCACTCTCAGGCCATGGAAGAGGTAGGCACCCCACATAGGCAGCAACTGCCAGGGGACTCCCAGTCTGCCCCCTTTGAGATTTTATTGATTGATTGATCACATTTATATAGCCGACCATTGCACAAGACAGTGAATCTGGGTGGCATACAACACTCAGTTACAAAGAACCAAGAAATTAAATACAAAACAATAATTAAAACTATAAAAACTATAAAAAACACACAAAACAGGTGAGGACGATGTTAACCGTAGTAAGGGAGCCATTGCAAAATCTCCCCGGTCCCCTGGGATCCCCAGGCGTGATCACATAGCCAGGTCTTGAGGGACTTGCGAAATGTTGAGGGATGGGGTTAACCTCACTTCCGGGGGGAGAAGATTCCACAAGGCGGGCTCCACGGCAGACAAGACCTGCCTCCTGGGACCCACCAAATGCAAGTCCCTGGCTGATGGAACGCATAGCATATCTTCCCTGCTGGATCTCATGGGACAGGCTGATGTGATCAGGGAGAGGCGGTCCCTCAGATAACCCCGCCCCATGTCACGAAGGACTTTAAAGGTCAAAACCAGCACCTTAAATTGAACTCAGAAGCAAACTGGCAACCAAAGCAGAGGTGTAACATGTACCTTTTTAGGGGCACACATAACTGCCTGCGCCACTGCATTTGGCACCAGCTGAAGCTTCCGGATACTCTTGAAGAGCAGTCCCATGTAGAGCACATTACAGAAGTCCAAACGGGAAGTGACTAGGGTATGAATGACAGTGATTAGGTCCCCCTGATCTAGGCATGGGTGCAACTGGCACACAACACGAAGCTGTGCAAAGGCCCTCCTAGCCACTGCACTCTTTGAGCAGGAGTCGTGAGTCCAGGAGGACCCCCAGATTGCGCACAGGGTCTGTCTGGGGCAGTGCGACCCCATTCAGTACCAAAGATGGCATAGCTCTAGCACCAGAAGGCCCCAGAACCCACAGCCACTCAGTCTTGCCAGGGTTCAGCTAAAGCCTGCTGTTCCCCATCCAGACCCTCACAGCCTCCGGGCACTGGGATAAGACATTCATAGCATCGCTTAATTCGCCAGGGGCAGAGATGTATAATTGGGCATCATTAGCATACTGATGATACCTCACTCCTGGCAATGGATGAGCTCACCCAGCGGCCTTATGTAGATGTTAAATAGGAGGGAGTGTACTGAACCCTGAGACACCCCACATAGTAGGGGCTGAGGGCAAGATCTCTCCTCCCCAACTACCAGCGACTGGAATTGTCCCCGGAGAAAGGAGGTGAACCAGCACAACACCATGTTGCCCACCCCCAATCCTCGGAGCCAATTCTGAAGGATACCATGGTTGATGGTATTGAAAGCCTCAGAGAGGTCAAGTAGGGCAAGGATGGATGCACAACCCCCATCTCGCCCTCACCAGAGATCATCCAAATGCTATTTTCAATCCCATACCCAGGCCTGAATCCCAACTGGAAGGGGTCCAGATAATCTGCTTCATCCAAGGTCCTCTGAAGCTGTTGAGCAACCACCTTCTCAATCACCTTCCCCCAAAAGGGGAGGTTAGATACTGGACGAACATTGTCCAATATGTTGGGGTCTAGCGATGGCCTCTTGAGGAGGGGGTGAACCAAGCGCTCCTTAAGTGGTGAAGGAACAACCCCCTCACTCAAAGATGCATTAACCATTGCTAGAACCCACTCGCACAACACCCCCCAGGCTGCTTTCACAAGCCAGGAGGGGCATGGATCTAGAGAGCAGGTGGCTGAGCTCACAGCTCCAAGGACCCTGTCCACTTCCTCAGGTCCAGCAGGTTCAAACCGTTCCCAGATAACAGGGTGAGACTCCTCCCTAGGTGCCTCTACGGGACCCGCAGTAAAGCCAGTGTCCAACTGCAAACGAATCTGAGAGGTTTTGTCCAACAGATGCTGAGCAAATTCTACTGCATGCCCTGCAAGAGATCCTCTGAGTCCCCCTTACCCAGGAGGGCTCATGTCACCGAAATGGGGCCACAGGGCAGCTATCTGCAGATGCAATAAGAGCAGAGGAGTAATGATACTTCACTGCCCTTACTGCCACCAGGTAGGCCTTAATAGTGGCTTTGACCTACGTTGGGTCGAGTTCATCCCTTGTCAAGTCCCAGCGATGCTCTAGATATCTTATTGCTGGCTTCATCTGCCTCAACTTTTCCATAAACCACAGGGAGTGCCAGGATCCCCAAGAAGGGTAAGGTCTCATGGGTGCAATGAAATCCAAGGCCTCAGCCACCCACTTATTCCAAACGGTGACCAGGGCTTCAGATGGACTGTGGAGCAGACCAGCAGGAACAACCCCAGCTCCCTCTGGAACCTATCTGGGTCCATTAGTCACTGGGGCAGACCAATCTGATGGGTCCAGCCTCCCTGAAGTGGATTGTAGTGCTGGAGAATCCCATGGTAATCAGGGCATGATCTGACCATGACAGGGAGGACACTGAACGCTCCCCCAATTTCAGATCACACAGTCACTACTCCAACAAGAACACCAGATCTGGTGGATGGTCACTGTCCTGTGTTGGGCTCTGGAACATCTGGGATAGGACCATGGCCATCATGGTGGCCATGATCTCCCAAGCCATCTCAGACCCCACTCCTAGAAAAGGCAGATTGAAGTCCCCCAAAACCTGGCAGTGGAGTCTGGGGAACTCCACTGCCAGTCGAGAAATGGAGTCAAGGAGCTTAGGCAGGGAAGTTGTTGTGCAGCAAGGAGGCTGGTACAACAACAGCAATCCCAACTGATCCCAACTTATTGAACACCTGTGACCTGAGGGGGTAAGGAATTCCCAGATGACAATCGCCCCACCTTCATCCCTGCCTCCTTGCCACTGATATTGGGGAACCACTGCACTTGACTAAGGAGACCTCCACAATCAACAATAAGTAGCAGGTCTCTAGCACTGGAGAAAATTCTGGCCAAATGGGCTGGATTATTGTAAGGCTAACAGTTTGAATATTCTTGACAGAAATCTGTTGCTCCTGCTGCTCTTAAGGATCAGGTTTGTTGCTTCCCAACGAAATTCACAAGGTTCTTTTTATTAACTTGCTTTCTGTTTATAGGGCTATCATATCTGGTCTGCAGAATTCCAGAAGATCACTGGCTGGCAGGAAAGAGCTAGAGTTCTTTTGTGTCTGTTTGCTGCCATCAGCAAATGCCCGGCTGCTGCCGGTCAATCTGTTGTTTGCAGCACGTATTGGACAGCCCTGCTGGGACTCTCGGCTATCCTGATGTTGCCTTTTTCTCCAGCAGAGCAAAGTAACTTGGGGTGGGGGGGAGAAGATGCTTTAAGAAATTCTGTTTTCCATTTAGATTGCTCCTTAACCCTTAACACATTTTAATAGCTGCTCTTTTGCAGTAAATACATCTTGCTTGGAACAGTAGACCTTGGTGATGATAAATGAGTCCAACTTTAAGAAAAATGTATATTACCTCATGCCTGTCTTTTCAGGCCTTTTCCCCAGCTTGAATGAACCATGTGTTTCAGTGTTTTAATATTCAGAGTTTAAAAAAATACCATCCTGTCAAGTGTTTTTAATCAGTCAATGCACTTTTAAGTTATCAGGAATGTTCCCTTTCTTTATTGAGAGGAAACCCCCCCCCCACAAAAATTTATCCAGAATATTCAGAGTACCAAAATAATCCCCACTGATTTCTGTCATGTTTGTCTTTTTTCTCCCCATTTTCCACTAAATTTATATAATACTATACAATATGCCATTTGCAGTAAAAGATGTTAAAATATTCAAGTCAAGTGACTTTTAAATTGCTTTTAAAGCAACTACTGGAGACTCTCTTAATTACCTTTCACAATATTTTCCCTTAGGTTTTTGGACAGCAAGCTGTTTTGATAGACAAGAAGACAGTGTACCTATCAATGGAAAAGTCCTCCAGCAATAGCGAGCCCAGATCCAGTTGGGCAAACATCTTCCGAGGTTTATGCAGCCCTTGCCATCTTTGCATTCCAGAATGGAGGTGGAACATGAGTTTGTTCCCGGAGACCTAAACTCATCTATGGTGGCTCAGTGCTGCCATCCTGTCTTTGTTCCAGTTGTTCTGCATAGGGCCGTTTGGGCAGAAGATTGAGGAAAGTAGGAGTTGATGAGCAATGCCCTCTTCCTGTCACCTGTTACCGTCCTCCCATTTTGTCTTACTAGCAAACCCACCACTTCCTTTTTCTTCCTTTTACTGTTGACATAGCCCCAAAACCTATTTGTTGCTTTCAGCTTCCCTTGTGAGCCTACGTTCCTTTGTAGGTTGGCCTTTCTGTCCTTTTTTCAGCAGGTGCTGGGTACTTGCCAGGGTGCCCCCTTGGTGGTTACACTCATCTTCCTTTCCTATGCCTTCCTCTTAACTCTTAGCTTAGTCAGAAATTCTCTGTGACTCCACAAGGGCTTATGTGGGAGTGTGGAGCAAGGGTGTGAAACATGGACTTTCATCCCCAGATGAGCGAAGAAGCGATAAAAGGATGAGACTGGCCCCTCCCTGAGGAATGTTAGTGATGTTTGTAGTCTGACCCTGGGAACTGCTCTCAGTCTGAGAAGATTCTGTAAATGGGGTGAAGCCAAATAAACCTTGCTGGATTGAATCTGTATTGTCTCCTGGAGTTTCCTGGGCTAAACCTGACATCAATCTTCTCAGACTGAGAGCAGTTCCCAGAGTCAAACTACAAACATCACTAGCATTCCTCAGGGAGGGGCCAGTCTCATCCTCTTATCTCTTCTTTGCTCATCTGGGGATGAGAGTCCATGTTTCACACCCCTGCTCCACACTCCCACAGCTTACTAAGCTCCCCAATTACTTTTTCTCATTGGAATGGTGTACAATTATCCTTCCAATATCTTATTTTTTAGGGTGAATAATCAATATTTATTTATTAATGATTCTATTTATATATTTCTCTGCTTTGCCTTTGTGAATCTCTGTTAAGCATATTAAGCAGTGCAATTCCCAAAGAACTTCCTGAGGTTATGGCATTGGCGTGGGGGGTGGGGGTCCTAACAGCCCCAGCAGTCTTCTCTGCAGCAGCAGCAGCAGCCATTACGAGAAGCACGCTGGGGAGGAGGAGGCAGAGGCGGCAGGGCCTCCCTTAGATTTTTCTTTCTGAGGGAGATCGAGAGACTAGGGTTAATGTGGGGCCAGTGTGTAGAGTCAAAGCAAATGGAAGAAAGCAAAAGGGGTGGAGGATACCGTGGAAAACAGGGGCAGGGGAAGCTTATTTGGAGCTATGAGTCAGAGGGGTTCAATGCCACCACACCAGCGGCATGAAAAGAACCATTCAGCCTGCAGAGCCCACTGAAAGCGGGCAGCTGATGAGGCTCACAGTTGCTCTGCCAATTACTCAACATCTACAGAAGAGACAACAGTGGCAATTTCTCCCTGTCACCAAATGCTGGTGCAGCTGTGGAGGACAGAGCACATTTACATTTGGCATTCTCTTCTCTGGCACTCCTCTCTCTCTCTCTCTCACTCAGAGATCTTTCAGAATTTTGCCTTTTTTCACTCCCAGGCTCAACCAGACAGAAACGCTTCCTTTAAAATATCCTTCCTTTTTAGATTTTGATTTATGAGTTCTTTACTAGACACCTTTCTTTCCTACTCTGCTTTTCAGTGAACAACTTTTAGGCAGTGTTTCTTTAACGGCTACATCACCCAGTCACAATACCCCCAATACACTTCCGGCTTTCCTCCCCTCAATTATCAACCGCGGCGGACCTTGAAAAAAGAATCGCCTGCACCATCCTTCTGCGATGAGACAGGTGTCTTACCTGAAGCGTCTCTACGCCGTCTGCTGTTTATACAGAAAGCGTTCATCAGACCACAGGGAAGCAGCACAAGCCCCTTCCGCTTGTTTATTTGAAATTTGCAGGCTCCATCCCTCAGAAACAGGCTGTCTGTTTAATTATTCAACATTTACATGAGTATAAAAAGCTACTACTGGTTTGTCTTAATTTTGGCACAAAACTCCCTTTTCGGCCTTCACGGTGCCTGATAATTTCATCAAATTCTGTTTAAAAAATAGTAACATTACAACCATTTGTAGATTCCTAATATTAGTCAGTCTTAAAAACTTATCTTGGAAGTTTTAAATATCATCCAGACATAACCCAGAGCTGGACTGGGTGAACTTTGAATTAACCCAAATTGAATTTGATTGTTTCTTAATCCCATCGTATCTACTTCCTCCTTGTTTCATATGTTATATTTAGTAGACTCTTAAACAATATTATTATTGATCAATGCTATAAGCTTGGAATATTGTTTCTGCAAAAAATTATATTTAATTAATATAATTTTGATTTGTAACTTGTATGATCTGAAATCTCAGGAAAGTCACTAAATGACAAAATTGGTTTAATTTATTGTTCAATATGACAGCTGATGGCATATGAAAGAGGAAGTTATGAATCAAACACTGGAAGCCTACCTTCCTTGATTTTCAGAAGCGGCAGATCCCAGACCCCTTAAAGTTGTGCTGTTTTCTGGGAGAAAAGAGTTGAAAATCCATGAGACTTTGCTGCGCTTTCAAGGATTGTCAGTGCCCCCATATCTTCCCGTCAAATTCCCCTTCTCTTTCCACCTGGAAAGGGTTTCCCTGTCGGATGAGGATGACTGTGAGAACACTCCAGGAAATGGTTCCATCTGTGCCCAAGGATAGAACCTTACTTATGATGAGATCCTTGAGGAGTTGGGAAAACTCTAGGAAGGAGAGGTCAGAAGGGGGAAGAAGTAGTAGCAAGTAGCAAGTGTCAGAGGACTGCAGGCAAGTGCCGAACATAGTAAGGGCAAGAGTTTCTATTAAATTGGTGGGCAAACATTTGGCTCATATCTTTTACCAACCAGAAGTAGTAATTCTGTTAGTGGTCTCTAACATGCCATCGCTAAGGGCATCAGTGAAATGTCTTTAAATGTCCACCGATCCAAAGAAAACCAGGGTTGTTTCAGGACTTCTTTTCTGTGGGTCATGCTTATTAAATGGCTTGTTGCAGAGGAACTCAAAACTGCTGCTATTTTGTGTTCTTGCATTCCAGTGCAGCAATGTTTGCCATCCTGTCCTGGTTCTTCAGACATGACTGCTGGCAACTTTTAAAATGGAAAATGCAGCTGGAGCCCCGCTTGTGTGGCGTCGATGGGTGCAGCGGTTCCTGAGATTTCCATTTCCTTTGTACTGTTTCTTCCTTTTCTTAATTCCTGCTGAGCTCGGCCAGGGCCTTGGGGATCGCTCTCTTATCGATTGCCTCTTGTTCCTTTTTGTCCATTCCTGCTCTAAGAGGGTTATGTAGTTATTTTTAAAAATTTCCTGCCATTATTTTCATCTTTTTTCCTATATAGTAAAACAGCACTATTTTATAAGTTAAAACATAAAGAAAGACCACATTCCCTTTGGAGAGAAAAGTTGGAATAATAGGCAATTAACAAACTATTTATCAGTAATTCCCCACATGAGGAATGAAATTTCTTGAAGCTCCATGGAGGAAGCCTTTAATTAATGTTAAACAGGGCATTTGAAGCATGAGAACCTTTTATTTTGAATCTACTTTAAAGAAAGTCTTGGTTGTTGGAGAATAATAAACGATGTGGGTAGACGCACTTCCAGCTGTTGATAGGTATGTTTCCAGAAGATGGGCTTCTAGGACCGTGATCACTTTTCCATTGGAAACATCAAGGGGAATTGCTTACAGACATCTGGAAGTCTTGAATGTTTTGTCCACACAGAGGGAGGACAGAGCCCAAGTCAACCGTGGTCTCCCCTCCTTGGGATCACCACTTAAATCCTGATACGTTGAAGCAATGCTACTTTCAAGAATCAGAAAGAGTCCAGTAGCGCCTTTTCAGACTAACTTTTTATTAAAAGGCGTAAGCTTTCATGAGCTGCAACTCACTTAATCAGATGCATGGAGTGGTTAAACTGGGATGAAGTGGGGAGGAAAAAAGGGAGGGGAAAACAGGATAGTTATGCAAACGCAGATTACATGTGAGTCAGATTACAAGTACATCTTCAGTTAACAACTGTAATGTGTTAAAAGCCCATTGTGTTTGTTGAGATGTGAGTTATGCAGTCTTTTGCTCTATAGTTAGCACTGGCGTAGTTTTCTTTTTCTGATGTGTAATCAAGTGTCGTGAGAGGTTAAAATGCTCTGATATTTTAAGTCCTGATGTTAGCCTTGTATCCATTAATTCCTTTGCACAAAGACTGGCCTTTGTCCTATGTAGAATCCTGAGTTGCGTTGCTGGCGGATAATGGCATATATCACATTAGTGGAAGAGCATGTGAAAGTGCTTCTGATCTTGCGTGTGCACTTGCTGGGACCTGTGATGGTGCTGTTAGTGTAAATTCAGGTGCAAAGGAGACACCTGGTTTTGCTGCAGGGTCTAGCTCCCATATTGGCTTGTTGCTTGTGAGAATCTGCTCCAGTTTGGGTGGTTGTCTGCATGCAAAAAGGGCCTGGGCAGCTGGTTGTAGAGAACAGTGGAGGCAGTGGTGGAGGGATTTTGTATGTATTTACAGGTCACATTTATATAGCCGCCCATCTCACACAAAGCGGCTCTTCGGGGGATAGTGCTGAAGGCCACTGTGCTCTTTGTCATCGTGCCACGAGAGTGCTTGGGAATCTTCCCAGCAACCGTTTAGGCAGTTCCACCTCCATTCTGGAATGCAGAGATGACAAGGTTGCTCCTGACTGGCCTTTGCCTGGAGCTTCCTCGGTATACCAGGAAGTTTCAGGAGATGAAGCAACTAAAAAGATTCCCTGAATGACTCTAGCAGAAAATGAAGAGTGAAAGTTATCTAATATGGTTCAGGAAATACAGTACCATGGTGATATGAGCAGTGAAGCATCTACATTTCTCTGCTTTTATTTCTTCTGCAGATTCTCATCCAGTGGCCTGGGTAATGAGGTGGGGAGATCTCCTGCAGGCTGCTGTGGCACATTTAGTATGATTCTTCGTGGATAAAATTGTTCACGTTCGTTCCAGGTTGGACATCACTTGGACAGAGTCTAATGAGATGACTGGGGTGATATCTTGTGAGGTCATCTAGGATTCTTTGAGCTTCTGTAATGTGAAGAAATAGATTTCAAATGGCATTCTTGGTAGCATGAATTCTACCATTTCTGGACTGGATCCGTCCCTGACCTGGCTTCTTTGGAAAGCTGGCAGAGTGTGTAGTGGATTTGGGATGTGATTAATCAGCCAGAGGGGTGGTGTTGGCAGAGATGTGTTCCCTGGTGAAAAGGCCATCGCTCACCTCAGACGGTACTAGGGAAAACAGACTACGTGGATCCCTTTCGGTCAGGATTCAGTTCCAGGCATGAGACCAGGACTGCACTGGCTACTCTGTTGGATGACCACTTGAACCTGGAGGGAGAGAAAGTGCTCCTCTTGATCCCCTTACATTTCTTAGCAGCACTCAACTTATGTATTCCAAGGCTACCTGACTCTTGGTGGCTTACAATTTTAAAAGTAGGAAAACTCTGATAATAAGAACATAGATCATGTGCCCCCAAAAATACTTAACAACAAGACCAAAACATCTACAGGGGCTTGATACCCCAGGAAGACAGAGGTGCTGCTCATGGGTAATCCAGCTACTTGTTTTCTGGCTCTAGCTTTAGCTCTGGATGCCGTCTCCCTCTGAAGGAGCAGGTCTGTGGCTTTAGAGTTCTCCTGGACCCATGGCTCCTGCTTGAGCAGCAGCAGGAGGTAATGAGGGATTTGTCCAACTTTGGCTGGGACCTTTTTGGAACAGGCCCTTATGATAGTGACTCATGCCTTTATCACTTTGTGTGTAGACTGCTATAACATGGTCTACCTGGGATTGCCTTTGAAGATTTCAGAAACTACAGTTGGTCCAGAATGCAGTGGCCTGACTGCTGATGAGTGTGCATAGGTTTAGCAGCATAATACCGGTGCTTTGGTCACTGCAATGGTTACCAATAGGTTTCCAGATCCAATTCAAAGGGCTGGTACTGACCTATACAGCCCAAAGTAACATGGTCCCCAGGTATCAATCTCTCTCTCGCTTGTTCAGACGTAGCCTGCCCTGTATATGCATTAGAAGAAGGGATATTGAGGGTCCCCACTTATCTAAGATAGAGGGAATGGGGTCCTGGGGGCATTGCGTCCTGGTAGCAGCCCTAACGGTTCCCTCTGAGGGGAGTCACACTCTCCCTGAAGGAATAGACCCGTAATTTGGGGATCCTCCTGGACTCCTGGATTCCTTTTTGAGCAGCAGGTGGCGGCCACGGCCAGCAGGGATTTTGCCCTGCTTTGGCTGGTGTGCCAGTTACGGGCGTTTCTAAATCAGGAAAGTCTGATGAAAATGACTTGTGCCTTCATCACCACGCAATTAGGCTATTGCCACGTATGGCTACCACTGCAGATCACTTGGAAGCTGCGGCTGGCCCTGAACACAGTGGCCCAATGAGCAGATCTGGCAGCACAATGCCAGTGTTTTGGTTCCCACTAGGCTTCCAGCTCCAGTCCAAAGGGCTGGCACTGACTTACTCAGCCCCTTGTGATCTGACTTTCTCTCCGAACAGCTATCAGCCCTTCCTGTGAGGTCATTCCAAGAGGCTGAGATGTCCTCCCTTTGGGAGGTGAAGAGGATGCGGGCCCCTTCCCCTGAGGGTGGCCTGTCTCCTGCTTGGGTTCTTTGAAAGGCACAAAAAGAGTTTTCTCCCCAGAAACTAAAAGGGACATTGGGTTACCTTTGGAGATGGTGTTTTTTCTTTTGTTTGTCTGGGGGATTCTTTTCTATGCTTCAGTGTTGGCATTATGGGGTGCTGAGAGATGTTTTTTGTGATTGTCTTATTGGAGGTTTTCGATTCTAGCAAACTACCTTGAGGCAATCTGACTTGGTGATAAAATGATGCGATAGACAGACAGTCAGAGGAAGATTTTCTTCTTTGCCATTATTTGCATACTCCAGTGGAAGCCTACAAATGCCTATAATTTGTTTCAATTGTTAATTCATTGTGCAGTTATAGAGCTGTTCTATTATTTCCCAGTTTTTAAAGAATACTAATACCAGGGACACAAGACTGCAGGATTCCAGCTAAGCTCTATTCTGGGTCAACATGGATGTAAGTCCACTGATTTCCCTCGAGAATGATCCTTCTTTTCTGCGTTTTGTCAGAGGACCCAACTTGATGAGTCCCATAATCTCATTATGTTGCAAAGCAAATATGCAGTTGATTTTCCTGCATGTTAAATCTCTGGATGCAAACCTCTGGCAGAAGGAGGTCCAAAGTGGGAGGCTGGCTGGGCCTGAGGACTCCCTGCTGCAGACCTTCCCCACCTCTCAGCCTAGCCCTCACAGTAGAGGAGCACAGAGATGACCTTGGGAAAGGTATGTGGCAACTGTCAGTAAAACACAAGCTGAGCTTGGGAAAACAGGAAAGTGTCAGAAAGAAACTCAAGAATGCCTTGACTGTTTGTCATAAGAGGGAGCGACAGGGAAAAGCTGTCAGGCTCCCAAGGTTTTGCCATTATAGCCTACATCAGTAAAATAGAGTTCTAGTATTTCTTGTGGTATCTTTTTCGTGATCTGGCCCACCTCTCCCTTGCAGCGTTCTACCGAAGGCCAGATCGCTCCTTTCAAACCAGTCTGGCCCTGAGAGGATGGGCAGGCACAGGAATGCCGGGGGGGGGGGGGGGGGGGGGCTGGCATGCGCAGCCCGTCTCCTCCATAACATTCAAGTTTGAATTAAAAAAACAGCCTTACACTCCCCAGATTGCCCTCCCCTTTAAACTCCTCCCTGTGCTTCTATTTCAGGAAGTTGGAACTGTGCAAGCCTGCCCAAGGAGGAAAGAAAAAGCCCCCCGAACCCACAGCTAAGCAGTCAGTCGCAGGGGCGGAGGCTGTTTGTTCTAGCAGGAAAGGAAAGTTCAGGAAGCCTTTCAGTGCTGAGAAATCAAGGGTAGAACAACATGCTGTAATTTACATGTTCAAAGATTTAAATCAGGAAAAAAGAACAGCTAGACAGGAGGCAAAATAGAGGAGAGGAGATAAAGCCTTGCCCTGAAGGACCCGAAAGGACTCTACAACAGCAGCAGGAGACATTCAAGTGATAAAAGAAAGGAAAACCTCCCACTCGGTTTTGCTCCTGCCCTTCTTAACGCTTCCCTGTACGAAGGAAAAGGTCGGAGAAGCCATATTTAAATTTATTTAAATATTTTCATCCTGCTTTTCTACTTGAAAAGCCCTCAAACTGGCAAGTCTTTGAAAACCCCCAAGGGTTGCAGCTTGATGATGTTGTCATCTGAATCCCCATAAAATTATGTGAAGCCGGCAAGGGAGGCTGCCCTATAAAACTCTCATCTGAGAGCATTCCAGAAGAGTAATGGTGCAACTGAATGAAGTCGAGTAGCTGGGGAAACAGGTCTTGAAGGTGCAATTTTTAAACAGACCAGACAGTAAGAGAGACAGAAAGATTAATTTATTGCAACCATGCAAGGTAGATTTTTATAAATTGCAGAGACATTTCAAATGCATGATTCTAAAATAGACAATGGTACACATGCTATAGATTAATTTCTACATATAGCATGCTACCATTTTAAAGAATCTATGTGAACATCAGCTTCAAACAGCAGACAACTTGTGCCTGTGTGCTGCATGGACTAAGAGGTTGATTTGGGGTGTCTGATGAGGGAGATGGCTGGGAGCTTGAGATATCAAGAGCTGGCCAAATTTATATGCCAGCTCAGAAGCCCAGAATATAACCAACATGAAGTCAGCCTTCGCACCAGTCTTGATTTTTCAGACCCTCAAGCCTGTTTTCAGGACCTTGCTGACTGCAGGAGCTTTACTGGCACGGGTCAGTCATCTCGCAGACAAGATGTGCAGCACACCGGAATCAAAATCCAGCCTCCTGTGCACACCTGTTCCAGGTTGCAAATTCTAGGCCTGCTTCCTCCCACTGTTTTGAGTCGACAGGCTTTGGGTCGTACTTCTCCTGGCCTTGCAGCCGGGAGGCACCTGCTCGGGGATGTTGTGATGGTTCTGCCTGGCCAGAGGCTGCCAACCCACCGGTGCCGTGCAGGGATGGTCCCACCAAAAGCTCCACCCTGCTTATCTCTCGTGGCAGAGGGTGACGGTGGTTTTTGTACAAGGCTACAGGGCTCAAATGGCCTCATCTCAATGTCTATTGCTTTTGCGGTATTTGTTTAAATCAAAGAATTGAGGAAAGAGAATGGAATTGATGATATACTGTAAATATCATATACATAGAAAAGCAATTGTGAAAAATGATCTAACATGTTGCCCTATGTGGCAAAATATACCTGCCAAATTACTATCCATATAACTCAGTAGGATGGGAGAAGGTGCCATTGTAAAATGTTCATACAGAAACTCTATCCTTCTCCTTTCACCCAAGACAGAACAGGCTGGGTGAATAAATGAGTTTCTTTGAGGAACTCCCATTTGGTGACAAAGCCCTGAATCTGATGACACCCTGGGGGCTGGGTGAGGGCAAAGAGCAAGGAGGCATACTTGGTAGCTCTGGTGGCAGATGAGTCAGACTGCTCTGGTGTAGCTGGGGAGGGAGTCCATCTGCAGGATCAGCCCTTCTCCATCAAGCAGCAGAGCCGTTCTTAATGACCAGAGCCTTCAAGTGACCAGGGGCAACCGTGGATTGGAACCGAAAGGGCCAGCAGGTTTCATAGCCCAGTAAAATTTCCATTCCCTCTGCATCAAGAACAGCAGCAAACCCCATGGTGGCTCGGCTGCACAATTCACACAATTCTGTAGCTCAGAGAGACTATGCTGTATAAGAAGATGGCTTCCAGGGTCTCTGTTACCCGCCCCCCTGCCCTCCCTCTGCAGAACCACTGGTCTTCCTCCCTCTCGCTCTCCTGACTTTTGTTTGCTTCCAGTCCACATGATCACCCAAGAGGGAAGGAGGTCCTGGCATTGCTGGTCCCCCAGAGCAGGTGAGCAGGCAGCAATAGTGAGAAGGCCAGGGAGATGACTGAATGTGCTTTACCATACCATCAGAGCTCATCTAGTTTGGCCTCCTTCTCCTACTCCATGCAGGGCCTGCTAAAGCATTTTGGACTGACAGACATCCAGTCTCTGTTTAAACAGCTTCAGTGAAGGGGAACGTACCACTTCATCTGGTGGCCGGTTCCACTGGTTGACCACTCTTACCATCAAGAGATTCCTCCTTAACTAAATCTGCTTTCCCACAGAGTCTATTTTTGCTCTCTGGGGTGACTGAGAACATGTCCATTCCCTTTTCTGGGTCACAGCCCTTCAGATACTTGAAGACTAATATTGTATCTTTTTTTGTTGTTGGTATTTTAACATCTATTATTTTATTGATAAAAAAGTAACAATATACAACCAATTGAAATGGATACAGCAATTATGCTAGCAAGGAAGACTGAAAAAGCTGAAAAGATGGAGTAATATAGGGATTATACAGCTTGATATATATACCTCATAACTTAATGAGAAGCATGACACATAAGAAGCTTGCCCGACATATCCAATTTTGTCTTCCATGTTTCATTCTTTTGGTCTTATTATTTGTTGGACTACATCTGTGGATCTGGTGCCTCTTGGTGATTGATTTCTTATTCTTCTGAAGGTGTCAGAGTTGGTCCTGGGATCATAACAGTCTGATTAGGGGACCTTTTGGAAGAGACCATGATGAAACAATTTTCTCATGTAACCTCCACTGGCCAGTCTTATGTAGCAGATGTTCCTCAAACACAACATACTCCAGAACATCTTTCGGTATCTGTTTGCTTCCATACATCAGCCTTCCAAACTGGTCATAGATAGCCAAAATCTGCCAGATGTGCATTCAAACTGACACTTGCTCACACACCATTTCCTCACTCAGCTTAGTTGGGTATAGCATCTAAACCACTTGGGGGGCTCCAATGACCCCAGAAAACTCCACCAGATGGTCTTATATTAATTTCCTCATACCATTTCCAGGTAACAGTGTTCAGTCACTAGAGTGAAACTTCTCTGTTAAAATTTGCCAGATTATTGTGTACATCAGTAAAGATTTCTTGGGCTTTTCCTGCAAAGGTTTTGACGTGGAAGCCAGGATCACACTCTCTGATCTTTTGGATTGCTGCGTATGACTCTGCAAGGCTGCCTCAACTTCTCTGTCCTTTGCAACAGACCTTTCTTTGACAACACTGACATGTGGGCATCTCCTTCTGGAGGAACATAAGGATCAAAGATCCCCTTGTGCAGATAATAGTCACATACTGTACCATCTTATCTTCAGGTATCACAGTTCCTGCAGCCCTTAACTGCTTCTGCTGCTGTTCCAAAGAATTAAAGTTCCTAGAAGAAAGTCTGTGTCAGTTTTTGGGCCTCACTGGAATCACAAGAGAAGATGGGGCCGAATGGGCAGCATTCAGTAAACATGTTACCCCATAAACATCCTCACATATATTATCATTCAATCTTCCTTTTTTCTGAAGCAACAAGGTTATCTTTTTCTCCATTTAGGATAAGAGAGAGGGGGGTGGTGATGGTGGTGGAAAGCTTTACTTCCTACATATTAGCTTCTATCTTCATAATTAAACGTCTCTGAAGTGCTCAAAATGCAGGTAATGAAAAACAAGACAAATAAAGACATGAAAAGAGGCACACTGATGACCATGAAAACTATAAATTTCCATTCTCCTGAAAAACACATGCTACCAGAATTCACTGCCAACGCGACTTCCCTCCCAATGCTTGTAAGCAAAGACGTAAATGAACCTTAGCTCACTAATGTCGTATCCGACAGCCAGTTTGGTCTATTGATTAAGGTCTGGACTGAGTTCTAGTCCTGCCTTAGGCATGAAGGTAGTTGGGGGATTTGGGACTCGTCCCTCTCTCTCAGCCCTGGGAAGGGGGAGGCCGGGGCAAACCGCTTTCGAAATGTTCCCAAGAAAACTGGGGGACTTGCCCAGGCTGTTGCCAGGAATCAAGACTGACTCAAAGGCATCAAGAATAGTTTTAAAAAAGCTATCCTCAGTTATCTCTTCTGCTGGCTAAACACACCCAGATCCTTTAATTATTCAGCATAGGGCTTTTTTTCCAGACCTGTCACCATCTTGGTAGCTGTTGTCTGAACTTGCTCCAGTTGTCACCGTCCTTTTTGAACTGCGGTGCTCAGAACTGGAGGCAGAACTCCAAATAGGCTCAGACCCAAACAAAGGAGAGTGGAACAATTGCACCCCCCGACCTGGACTCTGTACCCCTGTCAATGCACCCCAAGATTTGCCACTTTGAGCATCTGCATTTAATTCACATGAAGAGCTGCAAACCTGCTTTATCTTCCCAGTTTAGGCTAAAAGCCTTTGGCTTCAGTTCTGTCTTATGAATGACAACTATGACTGCAGCCCCCCATCTTTTCCTTGGAATAAAAAGAGGAGAGCAGGAGGGAAAGAAAATAATGGGGAACAGCAGCCTCACCCCATTCCTAAAAACCTTATTGAACGTTACTGTGCTGTGGCCACAGTTGCCTGAGGAAGAGCTCGAAGGAGTCAATCTGTTTTTATGCCCGTGTCTTTAATATGCTGCATTTTGCTTTGCCAGATGGTTCAGACTGCAGCACAGCTTGAAAAGGGCAAGGGAGAAAGCAAACAGGGAAACTGGCGCAAAAACATTCCCGGAGGAAAAGCCTGGAGCCTCTCCACATTCTCTGGCAACATCTCCGTGCCTGCCTGAACCCAGACCTAGCACAGCTCTTGGTCCTAACCAGGTCGCTTTGATGCTCTTGTTCTTGCACATCTCTCTGAAACGCCTTCCTCTTTTACAGCATGACATGCCAAGGGATGCCACTTGGGGGGCTGTATCCCCAGATGTAGAGAGCCACAGAGATGACCTTGGAGGAACTGTGCAGAGACATTTTCAACAACATGTACACAAATATGCTTTAAGCCCAGGAAACTTGTACAATCTGGCCTGCCTTGAAGGGCTGACCTCAATCTTGAAAGCCTGGATTTTTTTTTCTTATACACATTGTATTTTATTCTGCCAGTTATGTTGTGAGTTAAATCGAAAATAGTAATAATATTATTATTATTGGGCTTAAAGCATGTTAGTGTATATGTTGTTGAAACTCTCACTGCATCATTTCTCCGAGGACATCGTGAGGCTCCCTGCGCCATACTGCCTTACTGTTCCATCCTGGGAACTGGGCCTGTCTTCTGCCGTAGCTCCAACCCAGGCGCAGACCGTCTCCTGCCACTTTCTCAGCCCATTTCATGCTACCAGGAAAGCGGTTTCTTGGCTGCGTGGAGCCTCCTGCCCGGGAAGACAGCAAGCCTCAGTCTCCGTCTGCTGGGCTCTTCTCTCCCCTAAAGGCAACCTTGCTGTTCTCATACCTATTAATGGCGCTGCAAAATGACAGCTTTGCAAGGCTGGTGGGTGGCGGGCAGGCACATTTGCACGCACACTTCCATTTCCACAGCTCTCACGCTGCTGTAATAAAAAGAAGGAAACAGTTGCTCTGTGAGGGATGGGGCAGGAGCAACACCGGCTACCCGCGTTACAGATCATCTGGCTCGCACATTGGCGGGAGTAAAAGAGCGGGACCAAAACGGCATGCCATTTTTACAGTCGAATAAAATGTCTGCCTCTCCCGGCTTCTTTTTGGCGCCCTCCGTATTGTCACTCATGCAGTATTTTACAACTCGATTTTACAATCCGTAACTATAAATGCACCTTGATTGGCACGTTCCGCGCAGCTCCGAGACTGCGTGGCTGAGCAAAGAGGCACCGAACTGTACGCCGAGGTTGTCTCGAGAGCTCTCTTCAGCCCCACTTCGGGGAGTCCCACTGGGGCTCGAGCCGACCTTTCTTCCGCGCAGGGCTCCGGACTGCTCTGCGGGACGCGCCCTTGGGTGCGCGGAAGCCTCCCCTCCCGGGCCCTGAGTCCGGAGCCCGCACGGAGCGCTCCCGGGGCCCTCGGCCGGCGCGGAAGAGGCCGGGGGCGGAGGGCCCGTCCTGCCGGCCCCCCGCCCCGCGGAGGCCTGCTGAGAAGTCCTGGGGGAGGCAGGGGGGCGCGCAGCCAGCGACTGACAGGCGGCCCCTCAAGCGCCGCTCCTGCGCGCAGCCCCGGGGAGGGGAGCCGCGCGCCGCCGTTCCAGCTCTCGCTCCCCGCGCTGGGTCGCCTCCCTCCGAGCGAGGAGCTGCTCGCGCCGGTCTTCTCCCCCGGGCTCGCTTCGGGAGGCTCTTAGGGGAAAATGAGCGGGCGGCTGCCGCCTCTCCCCTCCGCGCCGACGGGCTCCTACGCGTTCGTCTCCCTCGCCTCCTTCCCTCCGCACAGCCTCCCTCTGCCTGAAATTCGCCGCGGGTGGCTCCTTCGCCGTGGTCCATTTTTGTTCCATAACTTATTCCATTCAGCCTAAAGCAAAGGCCACTTTTATTATGACATCATAATTTAAAGGCTCGTCGAATGAACTGCCTCGCACCAATTTCTGTGGAGTTGGACACACTTCATCTCCTTGTAGTACAATCTGGATTTGCAGTGATTTTCGATTCATTCTGATGCAAAATAACAATAACATTATGGATACCTTAAAACATGAAAGAAGGAAGGATGAAACGTGGTTTTCCTTTATTGGAACTATTGTGAAAAAACTATATATACATGTATCGAAGCCCTTCCATAGACAGTGGTTATTGTACTGCTTTCTTTTCCTCTTTTCTTTTTTCATGATTGTTTTATTTTTTGTTCTGTTTTTTAAAATAAATATAGGTGATGGTGGTGGTGGTATTATTATTATTATTACTATTATTATTTATTTTAAAGTCATGAGCTCAAATGCCCCCTGCACACCTTCTATGATGTTTGGTGTGCTTCTCCCGCTCCTCCTTCCTCCAACTTTCTTGCAAATGGCCCCGTTTGCCCAAAAAACAGGCTTGACTTCCCCTGCCGGGCTCTGCCTCCTCAGAATCCCCACCCAGCACCGGGGTACCTCTTGGGGTTGCAGGCTGCAGTCTGGGAGCCTCGGCAAGCCAGGGGTTGCGTCGGAGAAGAGGCGGGGGTGTTCTTGCATAGCCCTCCCTGTGAGTCTGCTGGACTGATGGGTACAGCAAATTGCGGCAGAAACGCTGGGAAAAAAGAGGGAAGAGGGCTTCCTAAAAGCACCACATTGTTTACTGTCTGACTCCAATGACTGGGCATTTCTTTCACCATTATTCTTACTATCGCACCATTGAAACACGGTGAGGCAACTGCTCTCAAATGCTTCAACGTGCCAGCCGATCCAGAGACTTCTCCTCAGTAGGCCTGCCTTTTTTTAGTAATTTTTTATTAAAAGTTTTAACTACAACGATAAAAGACAATACAAACTAAAAAGAAAAAGAAAAACAGAGAGTAGAAGATACAAGAAAGCAGAAGAGGAAGGAAAAATGGAAAGTCTGCCAGTTGAAGAAACGCGCTGCCGGGGAGGGCCGGCCAGCCAGCCAGCCAGCCCCCGGCGGCGTTTCTCCTTCCCCGCATCCCAAATGAGTAACCACCCCACACTGGTTATTTGATGGGTGGAGAAATGAATTTTCCAAGTGAAGGGGAACTTAAAGCTGCAGGAGATTAATAGATGTGATTGTGTTGGCTTTTTGTCGTATCTCCCGGGGCTGTGCTAAAGGAATATCATAGCATGCAAGCATCATTTGTATTGTGATCATCTGCCTGAACCCGTGGGAAGTGCTTCATGTCTGTGAGACTCCCCTCCTCCCCGAGGCCCCCCGAAGAGAAGAGAAGAATTCGGCAAGTGCGCTGGTGGCATTTCAAGGATTCCTGCCTGTTCGGAACAGATGTTCCAAGGATTAGACATTTCGCTTTGGCAGATACTTTTCATTTCAGAAAAAAAGAGCAGGGAAAAGCAACAGGATCTCTGCTTCGATTTCTGCTGGTGTTCTGTGGCAGGAATAAATAGGAGGAAGGTCATCATGTTCAGCTTCTTAGAAAATTGCGAGCAACCCAGCTCAGGGTTAGGAAAGAGAGTGGACAGAATAGCAGCTAAATGACTGAATATTCATGACTGTTTCTGCTGCGTTTTAAAAGCTGAAGAGTGGTCCTGGACATCATCTATACCGTCCTGGACAGTAATCTGGACACATTCAGAGATATTTCCTCTCTGCTTTTTTCCGTACATAAATGGGATAGTAAGGTATTAAACAAAATGGGTTTTCTGAATTCAGTTTTTTTCTCTCTCATTTCAGCTGGCAGAAAAAGATTCTGAAATGCTCTCTTCGTTGCTGCCTCCACCCTCCGGCCTTGCCGCCCCGCTTAGGCATCGTAACTCAAATCGAGACCTGTGCAAACCATGTCAGATTCTATTCAAATGGTTGGAGATGATTCAGAGCATTGAGTTGATTGAATTTGAATGATTAAATTGTTTTGAACAGCTGAACTGATTTGATTTGGATCATCAAATGACATCAATTCTGTTTGGACTGCCAGTCCAATTTGGTACCTGATTTAATTTAGCGATGCAATTCAAAAAGTCAATTCATAAAGTCAGTTCAGTTTCAAGATTCAGTCAAATTGTTTTCCAGCTGAAATTTGTGAATCGAATATTTGCAGTAAACACCTGGCCCGACAGGCTCCTTCTAAGCTGCATGTTCTGCACAACATACGGTTTTGAGCCCAAGGTTATGGAACGGGGCTCTCCATGGGTTTCCAGATCCCCAGTTCCAGCCTCCAGCCCACGTGAAGCCTAATCCCCAATCGCCCCCTGCGTGAAGCGGTGGAGTGGCTGAGCTCCCATCACACGCCGTGCCCAAACTATGAAACCGTATTCTGGGTGTGCTTTGCCTCTTAGCCTGGTTCTTACCACATGCCGCCCCTCGCAGGACCCACGTGCATTTCGGCCTGGCTCACGTGTTGGATGAACTTGGCCTCTGAGCCACTCTCTCTTTTAATCTCTTTCATTTTATGTCGAGATTTATTGGAGAAAATTGCTGGGGTCTGCTGCCTCTCCCCCTCCCCCTCCCCACCCCCAGCCATTCAGCGTGTGTGAGTAGCTTTGAGAGGAACCTAATAACATGCGCACATTTCCTTGTCTGCTTATGTTCCCCGCCGCTCCCTCCTTAGGAGGGATCCAAAGCTAAACGCGGGTTGCGGTAGGCAGGTTGGGGCTCAGGTTTGGGGCTCGGATTTCTGAGCGCCCCCGCCACTTTCAGCAAGAGTCTGTAGTGCCCACGGGCTTCCCACAGAGGGCAGCGTTGCCCAGCCAGCCAGCCAGCCAGCCCTCCGCCAGCCGCCGCCGCCGCCCCTCTCCGCTCCCGGCTTGAACGCCTGTCGAGAGCCCGGAGAGGCAGGCGGCGGAGGCAAATCGGGCGGTCCTTCCCGGCCGGGCCCCGCTGCTCGCCCCTCGCCAAGCCCAGTTTCTTAGCAACTGGGCAGGGTCTCCAAACGCTCGGCCCGGCTGCAGGAGCGCCAGAAGGAGCCGGCTTTGCTCGCCGGAGCGCAGCCCTCGGGGGTCTCGGCGCTGCTCCTGGAAAAAGGGGATTGCAGGGAGCCCCCTTCCCCCCCCCCCCGCGCGTAGCTACGTGCATACAGTATTTCAGTTAAAGAAGGTCTCCCCTTTTTTTTCTTCAGAGTAAAGATAAACCATCTGGCGAGCCTTATCCAGGACTAGATCCAGAAACTGTTTGCATTATCGAATGTATTCAGTTTTAGCTCCCTGGACGCAGCAACGTGCGAGCCTTTCTTCTTTAACCATTCCCATTATCTTTACTTTTCACCTTGTTAACTGGGCTTATCTTCTCCTGTGGTTAAACACGGATACATGCATTTAATCCTAAGGTTTCCTAGACCATTGCTTTGTGCGCGGCTGCCTTCAAAGGTTTTACCATTATAAAGCAATTTGTTTCTAGCTGAACTGGAATTCTGTAAAAACAATGTAAATTTTGTTCTTAAGCTATGATTACTGGGGTCTTAGACTTGTTGATAAATTATAAAGCAAGTATTAGTTCATTAGATTCAATGTCTTACACAGAATTTCTAAATCACTTATATCTATTCAAACCCATAAAGGCAAGTTTGCATTAGGAGTCTGAACAACTTTCATTTAGAAATGTTTCTTTAGAATTCTTCTGCTGCACCACTTTCATTTTCAGTAGGCGTATTTGGGCTTCTAATAGCCCTTTTGGAAGCCAGCAAGGACAGCATTTTCATCCAGAGCATTCCAAGGAATAGGACCACAGAAACTCAAAGGTCACCTTGTCCAACCTGTGTGGGAAAATGGAGGTCAAATGAATATAGGACGTTTCCTTTTCTGGTCTCAAATTGTTTGACTGACAGCTTCATTTCAGGGCCTTCTTAAAATGGGAGACCCTGAAGGTGCAACTTGGGCATTGACTTTACCAATGAACTGTGGGTACCACATTCCTTCTGCAGGCGGTTTATAGCATTCCTGGGGCAGCTCTTGCAACCACTTGTGCAGTCATTACTAGCAATGCCAACTCTTTTCTCCCTTCACCCAAGGGTAGCGGGTGGATTCCCATTGAGCATCTGATCATAACACCTCAAGGAGCTAGAAGGGCCGTCTCAAATAATCCAGATAATCAGTCTGTACAGCCACAATGTGTCATCAATGGAGAACAAGGTGGCATGTCGTAAACAGGTGGGAAGAAGCAGGTGCCTTCCAGGACAGGCCCACCAGCCTGGGCTGGCATTCTTTGCAGCCTTGAGAGCGGCAGAGCTGGGGCAGCAACCAAACAGTTCACAGTCAGCATCTCAGCTGATCTACCAGGCTGGTTTTTTTGTTGCCACATCCTTTCTTACTTCAGGTATTTTTTAGAAAAAAATTACAAGCAGGGCGGTAGGTTGGGGATATTCATAATTTCAAATGCTCTCCTCTCTCTCTTGCTTTAAACATATTTCTTTCTTTTCCAGAACAAAATGGTACTTATTCCCAAGTCATTATGTTCAGCTGTTCCATTTTACTCCTGCTGCTATGGTGGTGCTGTGATTTAAGTGCATTTAAAATGCAAAGCCACACATGTTCAGGATATTTTTTAAAAAATCATCTGCAGTTTAGTTTTGTTTTTTCCTCAAATGTATTGGGAGAGCATGAGCAGTATAACAAGGACGAACAGTGGAGCTGGGGGAGAAGAGGGATCTCCGTCGTGTGCATAGCACAGAAGTAGTGGTTCATGGCCTGAGAAGGAGGAAGGCCACAAGGTTCTTTGAGCCAATGATCTCAAGGCCCTTCAAGCTGTATCAGTTCAAGCTGTTTCCAGGCACATTTTTTAACCAGGTTCTAGGGAAATGGGGGGCTGAACCCTGGCAAGTGGATGAGGTGGCATCTGTGCCCCATGAACCAAAGGGAAAACCCTCTCCAGAGGCTCTTCTGAAACACAGGATATGGGTAGATCTCCACTACTGACCCTGTCATCAGGAAGCCTTGTAGATCACGTCCACAACAAAAGTTATATATGGAGAAGAGGGAAAACACTCCTGAAACAGCTAAATCCAACTTTAAGCTGCCATCATTACAAAATAGGGGTGTTGTGAGGACGTATTATTTAAAAATGGTTGGACATCCTTGAGCTAGAAGGATGTAAGGATGAGCCCATGTTACAATACTTTGTTCTGCAGCAAGCCTGTCCTGATATGTACTCCCAGAGGATCCCTTTTGAAAACTGCCTCCTATTTGGTTTTACTTCCAACCAAATCAATCTGACCAACTTTAGTCTACTAATCTACTAATTGGTCTGCTGATTCAGACCTTCTTATTTTGGAACTGCTGTCACCCACCCTCTTTCTGTATACTTATTCCAATTGTCTTCTCCTCGAAGCAGAGGAGTGCGAGTGCTTCTCAGGTGCTCCTTTGCTGCTCTGAATCCAGAAAGAAATCAGTCCTGCTGAAGAGAAGAGGATGAGCAGAAGGGGCTGGAAACAAGGGTTGTCTGCAGTCCTGATGACTCCTCCCTATGGGAAGTCTTCACGGACTCTTCTCACTGGATGACTTTTCCGTTTCCACAGTTTGAATTTTAGAAATCAGAACTGCACCCTATCTGCGAATGCCTCACTGATCCGTGGATTTCCTTGTCCATCACTCCTCCTCCATCTCAGCCTTCTTAATGCAAACAGAGGGGAGATTTGTCTGTGACTAGCTTTCTTTGTTGAAGGTGGCATATTCTGCTGTTCAGTTTATATTGTCCAAAAAGAAAGCTTACAAAGGTGTTACGCAGTCTCTCTTTGTCAGGACTATGTTTTCCCATAGTTGCCAGTTCTTCTCATGAAAGCTTCCTCTGAACAGCTGGCCCAGGAACGTGAAGCTGGTTTTCCAAACTCCCTTTGATGTAAATCAGAACTTCTTCCAGCCTTTAGCCTGCAAGTAGTGGAGGCTCCGGTTTGTGTTGCAGCCTGACAAAGCCAAAGCTTTCAGTCACAGCAGCCTGCCAAGCAAAGTACTTTAGCCTTCTGTTCTCAGCACAGTAAACGGATTGCCTCTTCCACCTTCCCAGGAACAATTCAGTGGACTACTTCATGCTGCCAACAGGCTCTTTGTGGAAAAGTTTTCCCTTTGTCTTTTTAACTGTCCTGCTTTTCTTTGCCTAATCACATGTAGCAGCTAAAGAAATTCTGATAGCAGAATCCCATAATTAGGACCCATAATAGCTAAATTTCTAGAATATTGGAAGAGGAAGTAGAAGAGGTGGTTGCAGTCAAAAACAAGCAACTGTGGTGAGAACCAAGCCACCTGCATTCAAAGATCTAGTTCTTTAAAGAGTTGTGCATCTCAGATTGTACAGCCTACTCAGATTTATTTAAAAACGGTGGTTTAAAAGATCACGAAGAAGTGACACTGATGTACTTTCCCCCTTCTCAGCCTCCCTGCACATGCAGTGCAGTAAATTTATTTTAGCTGAAGCAGAATCTGTCGTTATATTCCAACAATTAGAAAGGTGCTTGTTTAAATACAGGTTCAAAATTTTGTCATCCTGGTTTGGAGGGATCGGCTGAGTTCGCTGGTTTGGATGTACAAGGGAGCAGTACATGAAATCACAGGACACACTGAAGAGAAGGAAGATGGTGTGGGATTCACAGTAGCTTTGAGGACCATTTCACTACCGTTAGCATCTTGTATAACCACTAGAATCTTTCAAGGAGTCAGAACAATCTATGGACTTATATGGGCCGTCTTTTCTTGCAGTGGTTCAGAAATTATTAGTAACAGGGCTGAGTTTGTGGAGTCCTCGGGGTTCTCTGAGCTTGGTTCTTTTCTTGCAAACGTTTCATTACCTGGCTAGGTAACCTCTTCAGTGCTAAAGTGGGATGCGGTTTGCTCTCTGTTTATGTGCTGTGGCCTGCCTTGCCAGTGCTGGTGGGGGTGGGGGGTTTCTTACCTTTGGTAGTTCTTTGATTGGCACATGTTTGCTGCTTGATTGTGTGCCTGGTGGTGACCTTTGCTTCTCTGGGTGATGATTGCTGGTGATGATTGCTGGAGATTGATTGCTGGTGAGGCGATCTTCTGTTCTTTTGTCCCTTTTGAATAGTATGTAGATGCTGTTAATCTCTGTGTGTCTGTTAATTGCTGCCTTTTCTGAATGCCAGGCTTCCAAGAATTCTCTTGCATATTTGGATTTGGCTTGGTCTAAAATGCTGACAGTGTCCCAGTTAAAGCTGTGGTTCAGTCTGTCCATGTGTTGTGAGATTAAGGAGTTCTCATCATGTCTTCTGACTGCTAGTTGGTGCTCGTGGATGCGCTCTGCCAGTCTTCTGCCTGTCTGTCCTATGTAGTGTTTGTTACAGTCCTTACACTGTATGTTGTAGAGGACTCCTGCTTTTTCAGTTCAGCCTTGAGCTACACATATTCACCTCTATTAGGGCTGAGTTTGTTTACAGTTACACCAATTCAATATGGCACTAATATCAAAATTATAACAGCATGGAAGCATTGTGTTTTCTTGGTCATAGCTTTGACCAGTTTTGATGAGATTGTGATGACCAGATATACCTTCCAGTGCCTTATTGTTTGTCTCTTTCTTAGATGGTATTGTTCGCATGGTTAATTAAGTTTGCGCCATTAGATCATAGTTCCAGTTTCAGCCCAAATGTCACATCTCTTTTTGAAATATGTGAAAATATAAATCTAAGGAAAGTCATTGTTCTCAGCATGAACAGATAGTTTTCCCATCCAACCAAGTAAATCACAATTAGCAGCAAAGGGTGATGTTCATGTTTTATGTATGGATTAAATGGAGAAAAGAGAGTTTGTGTTTGATCTTCATGACCTCCTGGGGCTGTAAGAAGGCAAGTTGGGTTTCTAAACCTGAATTTGGGTCACAAAACAGTACACCTAAGAATAATCTGCAATTGCTTATTAGTAATTGACTTGTACTGTTCACATTTTTTTTCATCCTGGTGTTTTTCTGGCACGTACAGGCTCTGCTTTGTTCTGGTTTTTGTTTTTTGGATCAACTGAATGTTGATCCATTGGTTGCAACAGGAGTTGACCAGCCAGCTAGTTGCCCGAGCCTGACGTCGGGGGCTGAGAGAGACGGACTGGCCCGAAGTCACCCAGCCGGCTTTCGTGCCTAGGGTGGAACTAGAACTCACAGGATCCTGGTTTCTAGCCTGGAGCCTTAACTGCTAGACCAAACTGGCTCTCAAACTTGCACGATTCACATGGCTTGCAAATAAAAAACACACCTTCCCTGTAATTCTAGGGATTTATCTTTGTAGGCATGTGTGGAAATGACAGAGCTCTTTCTGAAAGTGATGTTTAGTAAATTGGTAGGAAAGCATTTCTGCAAGAGCATATGCTGGGGTTTGAAATCTCCCATCTCTTCATGGCAACGTCTGTCCTATTCCTGTTACAATTTTGTATTATCTCTTTGCTGCAGTGCATGGAGATTCGTGGGGAGATATACTGAGGATTAGGAGGAATTCAGTGTAAAGCAAAAGGATTCCCTCCCTCCCTCCCTCCCTTCCTTCCTTCCTTCCTTCCTTCCACACTACTTTCCTGAAAGAGCAAAGGCTTTTGCTTGCAGAGCAGCAGAATATCCTCAAGAGTGTTCATGCAAGACTTTCAGGGGAAAGAGGTGCGGGGTGCAAGTGCTTGAAAGAAGACTGCAGCTTTTCATTGCTTTTGGAGGCTCCCTGTTTGTGGGAGAGCCCCTAGATCAGAAGATGCCAGGTTTCAGTCAAGGCTTTTTGGTGCCAGGAGGCTTTGGAGAGCCCCTTGCGCTTCCTGAGGGCCTGGAAGCTGTTGGGCTTTGAACTGGGAGGAACAGGCTGAAGCCCAACTCTAGCAAGACTGAGTGACTTCATGGACCATCTGATTCTGGGGATTTAGCAATGTAATCTATATATTATTTATTGGTTATTTATTAGTGAGATGGGTGGTGACAAATTTGAAATATAAATAAATAAAAAATATTTATTGGTTATTATTCATTTATTGGTTATCTATTGATTTGATTTGATTTTGTGCTGCCCAACTCCAAACTGGCTCTGGTTTAGTTCTTGATGGTGTTCTACTTCCTCAGATGGAACTAGGGCAAAATTTTTTTGGTGGGCTGAGGGGAGGTGTCTGGCCTTGCAACTTTTGTTAAGGTACATGTGGCAACTGTGACCAGAAATGCCTTTGTTCAGATTTCCTGCTGTTACGCCTTTTCCTAGATCAGGAGTCCCTATTCATGCTCACCCATGTCTTAATCTACTCCCATATGGCCTATGATACTGTGCTCCTCATGGAACTACTCTTGAAGACCACTCAGAAGCTACAAGTGGTCCAGAATGCAGTGATGGGATCAGTGAAGGGTGTGCCTCGGTATGTCTGTGTAACATTTCTGTTACACAAGCTGCAGTCTGGTGGTTCCTGGGTGCTGGGTGGTGTCTGTAAAATCTTACATGGCATAGTGCCTGATTATTTATAGGACTGCCTATCTCCAATTAAATCTTCCTGTCTGGTAAGATCCATCAGGCTTGGCATGCTTTTGGTCCCATTTTGTGGGACAGTGTCATCTTTTGGGACCCAGGTAAGATGCCTACATCTGCCCTTTGGAAAACATTCCCTCTAAGATCTCTACAGCCCCAACCTGACCATCCTGCAATGGAGCCTTGCAGCCCCGACTGTTTCCCCAGGCTCTGGGCCAGGATGTTACGTGAGCTCACTGTTGAATCTGAATAGTCTTTATGACTAAAATGGTGCGGTTTTTATCGCCCAGGCAGGCCATCTTTATGGTAATTTTAAACTATTCATATCATTGGTTTTAACTCTTGTAAGTCACCCAGAGCCTTGTTTGAGTGGGCGGACATAGAAATTGAAATTATAAATAAATAGATATAAATAAGTCCCCCTTGGCACCAGGGTGCATTTCCTGCTTATCTTGTTTTTTAAAGCATTCTTCTATCACAGTGGCAGGCTCAAATATGAAAGCAGATACTTAGTGATGGAGAATATTTTTCCTTTGCAGACAAATAAGAGGCTTTAGACAGCAGTCCAGTCCTGCAAGCATTCCAATTTCGTTAGCTGAAAAGTGTATCTTTTGCAGTTGCTACAGGTGTGTGCACTGTGTGCTTTCACTGAGCTAAATGGTTTAAATGGGGACCGTCCCACTTACTGTTGTGCATTGTAAGCACCCCTATCTTAATATGTCATGCCCCATTTGAAAGTTACTTTGTCACAAGGCCACTAATTAACACAATAGGATTGTGCTCCACGGGATGAATGATGTTTGGATGTGTCATCTGCCAGCAATTTATTTCCACAAAAGGAGGCGTCTTTCCTCCGTACTCTATCCATGCTAGAGAGCCATTTGAATGATGCACCCCAGAGAGAGAGTCATTCGGAATTCAGATTTCAACTCTGTCACAGACCCATTTGCAGTAGTAAGAAGGAGCGCTATTATAATGGCAAAATTAGCACTTGCAATTTATCGTCATTCAGCAGCAAACTAAGACTCCCAGGACAAATTTTAAAAGGCTCAATCACAGCTTGTAATCCTTTTCACTGTTGTTTTTTTTTTTAACTTCCTTTGGTGCTTCTCCGTACATTGAATTTCCCAGCCATAAGAAATGTCATCCCTCTGCAGTCCTGTTTTTACTTTAATGTGGTCAGCCCTCGGTTTCCCATTAAAGGAAACAATCATGGCCCCTTTGCAACTTTTCCTTGGATCCCTCAAAGCAGCCTTTTTCAACTACACACCCTCCAAATATTCTGGATTGTAGCTGCTGTCCACCCCAGCACAATGTAGGACTTGTCCAATACACCAGAAGATGCTTCGGAACACGGGGAGATCGTCCATGACATCAGTTTCTTCTTTTTTGTCAAAGAACGTTAACATCACTAGCAATGTCTTGTAGAGGCGAGCGCACCTTTTTCTTGTCTCTCTTTACTAGCTTGCAAGGAAATCCTGTATCTTGGAGGTCACAATAAAAGAAAGAAGGAACTGTCAGCTTTTGACTTCAATAAATAATATGAAGATTTGGGATTTTAATGGTGTGGGGATTAAAGTTCTATAAATGTAGTCTGTTTAACTGATTTTTTAAAAAAATGTTAATTGGGGACTCACATTCATACACTACTGATCTGAGTAAAAAAAAAAAATCCTTTAAAAAGTCCGGTTTAGGAATATACAGTGTTGGAAAATGTCTCCCTGTGTTTCTTGTAACTAAACTCAGCCCAGGTCACTGTGAATTCCCATGGCTGAGCCTTCCTCCACTGCACCTGACCGCCACATGGCCTGCGAGCCCGTATTCTGCCTGGTCTTCAGCCTCAACCCAGCTTGAAATTCTGGTGGGGTCTAGGAAGGGGGCCTTTTCTGCCTTGGCCCCCGGCCTGTGGAAGAACTTACCACCTGGGGGGTGGTGCACCCCCACTATCGTGGCCTTCTGGAAGAGTGTGCAATCTTGGCTATGTCAGATGGCCTGGGGGGTCCCATATCATTGGACTTAGCTCGTGGGGTAAATGATTTTGCCCCCACCCGTCATCTTGAATTTTATAGTCTTTTTATATAGTCTTATTTTTTAGCTAATATGGATATTTATATTTTTACTGTTTTTAATGTTTGATTTTAATTGTGAGATGCCCAGAGTCACCCTCTGGGGGAGATGGGCGGCATCTAAATTTAATAAATAAATAAATAAACAAACAAATAAATAAATAAATAAATGGTTCTTTACTGCCTCAGGGTTAAAGCTGTGCTTTCCCTTTTAAGCAGGCAACACTAAATGGTGGTGGTGGTGGGGGGCAGGTCAGATTACTGCCCCCCCTTGTGGCTAGCAGTGGCAGCTTTGCCTGAATGCAGCCCAATGCACCTCAATGACCACATGGCTGGCGTTGCACCTAGGTGACTCCTAGAGGGTGAGATCAGCCTGGCTTCTGTGGGCATGGCCCTCCCTCCAGGTCATGGGTGCAAGTGTAGGTCTTTCAAAATAGCCTGAAAACAGTTCAGGGGGCGGTTGTAAGGTGAAGTGGGAGGGGCCTCTCCCACTGCCCAGAGCACCCCCCCCCACTTGCTTAACTGGGTCTGGGACTACTTCTGAACAAGGGTTCAGCACTCTTCTGAAGTGCTGTAAGTGCAAAAGTAGCTTGAAAAGCAACTGGTAGATTGGGGTGGGACAAGTGCTCATCTCTCCTGCTAACGCTGCAACCCCTCCAGAACCTGTCCGCTGTCTTTCAAGCAGCTGCCTCTCCACCGTGTTTTGACAGATGGCTAGAACTTGGGTTCCAACACCTGTCCAAACTGCCTCTTCCCCAGACCATTTGAAGAAGAGGGGCTGGTGGATTGTCTTCCTGCCGGTTGTTGCCATTAGTGGGAGGATGGGAAACAAAGTCAAGAAATCAACAATCTTGTTTCTTAGCTTGCCCTCTCCCAAGTAAATAAGGACACCATCATTTGGTGACATTATTACTATGGTAGGGTAAGAACTGGTGATAGGGACAGCAAATTTAATGCCAGTATAGCTTTCAGCCAGCTCAAGGATTGCTGGATAACACTTTAAAACTGCTGTGGGCCTCCTGTTGGCTGCCAATTTAAAACTGTGGTTGTAACCCATGAAGCCTGATACGGCTTGGTGTCGAGGTACTTGCGGACTGCCTTCTCCAACCCAAATCTGATGCATGTGTCTGGGGGAAAACTAGCAGTGGTTCCTCACTTCCATGAAATTGGGGGACCGAGTCAGGAGTTGGTGTCTTTCCACCATGGTGCTTATGCTATGGAACAGCCTTCCCTTAGAAGTTAGGTGCCCTCCAATGTTGGTTGCCTTCAAAAAGTTGGTTAAGGTGAAGCACTTCTGGGAGCCTTTTTTGCGCTACACAGGGTGATACTATCAAGAGAATAGATTGAATGCTGCTCCGGTTGCTTTTAAAAATAGTTATTTTATTTTTAGTGATTATTGTTGTTTAGTGAGAATACTGTTACTCTGTTTAATGAGAATACTTTTATTCTATACTGTGGATGTTTTTTATCTGAGGGTGTTGTGCACTGCCAAGAGCCTTCAGAGTACAGTACTATAACGATTTAAATAACAACCTGGCTGTGGGAAGAGCCCCAAACCCTACTCAGGCTTGCTTTAACTCCCAGACCATCTCAGAAGCAAATGCATACAAGTCCCTTGACTGTCCCATTCAATCAAAGGTTAACTCTCCTCTTGGGCCTCAGATAACTGCAGTCTTTGTTTTAGTAATAATGGGCCCTGGGGGCTCACAGGCCAGCAGCTCCTCTGGCTGGATCGAGGGAGGGAGGGAAGTGGCCCTTCATTCCAGGTCTCCAAGACATACCAGAGGTGGCCCAGCTCTCCACAGCAGGGTGGGAACGAAGGCCTGTCAAGTGCCTGCATTGATTTCTTGGCTCTCGTGCTCCCTCCAGCATTATTTTTTTCTCAGTTCAGGAGTTTTATGTTTGAGAAACTTTGTTTTTTGAGGTTTCTTTTCAGAGGAACTCGTTTGATAGCAAAAACAGCTGAGAGGAAAATGCATTATTGAAAGGCTGCCTGCTTGTTATCTAAACTTCAGCAGGAAGCTCTGACATTAGGTGGGGTGGTTGTTGGGGGAAGTTATTTCTAAGAGTCTGTCTATCATTTCTTGAGGGGGAAGGAGATCTGGAAGGACTAGGGAGGCCTAGAGGAGCTGAGCAAGAAGTCTAAAGGAAGGGGAATTGAGGCAGGCTGAAATATTGTGCTTGAAACTTTCCAAATTGCCACCCCACAGGTTGTTTCACGATTTTCTCTCATAAACCAGAAGAGCACCCTTTAAAATGACTGTATGGCTGGGCTGCAAAACATTTCTGCAACACTGGGTGCCCGGTTCCCTCCACTACTGCATTTTTTGGTAGGTACATTTCTAGGTTTTATAGGAGATACCTGTTATGCTAGACTCTGTGCTTCCAGACTGGGACTACAGAGCCATCTCTGTGTCCATAGATGAATTGCACAACCGTGTGTCTTCTTTGAACTCGAAGGACTACCATACAGGAGACACACATACAAAAGGTAAGTATGCATAGTTGTCATTTGCTAGAGGGCTGACCGGGGGGGGGGGGGTGTCAGCCCTCTAGCAAATGACAACTATGCATATTTACCTTTGTGGGGGGGCCCATCTCAAGCAAATGCAAAAATGCCCGGTTACTGTTTTTTCCCTTTTGCCTCTTTAGATTCGGACCGAATGAATGGATCCTTTTCTGCTTTTTCTGTTAGCAGAAACCATAGCAGGAAAACAGAGCTTATAAATGATGGTTCATTTTATGAACTGGCCTTTCATCCCATGCCAGCTTTCCCACAAGAGATCCTAATGTAGATCACGATCTAGCTTGATAGTCTAAGAAAATGACAGAGAAGAAAATGAGTCACACAACCCCTTTCAAAGCATTTTTTCTGAGTGGGATTCTATTGAGTGACGTTTGCTGCTTGGTTATTCCTCAGGATGGGTTGGGCCTGCTGTGCCATTTTTTAGGAGATGCAAGCAGAAGCCAGAAAATACCAGTCTTAGAAGAAAGGCTGCAAGAATCAAGGAAACAAGCCCAATTTTTTGTTGTGGAGAGCTATCCACGGTCCTGAATCTAAGCGTGTTGGTCGTGTTTAGGCGGACCCCAGAGCTCTAGGGCCACAAAACATGTGGAGAAGAACAGGCTTGCAACACTTAAATGTGGAGTTTGGGGATGGTTTTTCTGCAGCAGAATGTCAGTTTCCTTGAGGAACAGACAACCTTACTTTTGAACTCTTTCTCTATAGAGGGTTAGGTATCTGGTATCCATGCGATGACAAGTGAGGCTTGACCACATGGTTTAGATGCCAGGGGAGCAACTAACCTCTTCTTTTGCTAGATAGCTGTAGTCTAACTGAGGGCGCCACAGAGTTAGTTCCCAGAAATTCCACTGAATTTTATCTTGGACAGGTAGATAAATAATCATGTTTGTCTGCAGATGTCTTGCATGTACCAACATCTGACTCACTATCATGCCAAGTAATGTGTTCCCAGCTTGATAAAATTCAGCTGCTTTTGAATCTGCAGATCTCTGAATAGTCACTGATTGGACTGAATTGAGATCGCAGTTCTGTCTGTGGTCAAAGAACTAAGTGTTGCCATCACCAGAGAAATTCTTCATAGAAATCACATCTAAGGAGAAGGTGACTGTGGGTGTCATGCTAGGCAAGCATGTGAGAATTTCAGAGAAGTCCAAAATAGTTTTGCTACAGCTCCCTGATTTTCTGGGCTGCACTTTCTTTCCATGGTCCTGAAGACATTCTTGAGATGCAATGACCCCTGCCAGAAGGATGCACAGGCTGTAACTGTGCTCATTTGGATGGGAACCGTTTCAGTTTTAAACCCTGTTTCCTAACGATTTCTATTTACTTCTTTTCTAAATTGCAGATGTACAGTATGACCACCCTGTTTTGCCGAATATCCACCATATTGCCAAACTCCCTTTTCTGGTCAATCAATGGTAGCTGAGACCCCCTTAGTATATATGCAGAGTTTGGGTTTTTGTTCCAATGTGTATCACATTGTGTGTGCTTACACAGAGCTGGATTTGTCATTTCGGAACCTGTTTTTTTCCCGGCTTAGAGAGATCCCTTTGTAAGGCTTCTCATTCTCTTATTATCACCTAAGGCAAGCTTGATTATCTTACTTCTCATGCCTGTCCAATTTGTTTACAAGTCTGGTTCCTTAGGGGGCTTTGAATCCTTCCCTAGTTCTGAGGCCCCCTTGCTCTTCTCCATTTTCTGTTTGTGAACCACTTACTGATCAACTAAGAGGCCCTCTCTGTTGCTGCAGCTGCTAAAATTGCTTGGGATTATTTGATCACAGATGATGTCAGAAGTCTTTTAAAACTTAAGTAAGCAGCTCTTAACAAATATTAGCGATCCACTTGCAAAAAATCTAAAAAAAGGGTGAGATGAGGCTTTGCTTTACAGCGTTGATTCTTCATCAGCAAGGCTGGTGCTTGAGAAATTTATTTAATTGAAATTTCCACAAATTTGCTAGGATATATATTGGGCTAAGCAGCTTTAGGGGACGCGGTGGCGCAGCAGCTTAATGACGCTGAAAGTTGCCGGCCAGAAATGGCTGACGGCTTCAGCGGTTCGAGTCCAGCCTTCGCCATTAACAAGGTGAGCTCCTGTTTCCTCCCCAGCTCCTGTCAACCCAACAGCTCGAAAACTCACGTGAGTAGATAAATGGGGACTCTCACTCCAGTGGGAGGAAAAATGCTGGCAGCGCCTTGCACAGAGAGACGGGACCAGTTGCCGGTAAGCGCGAAACCGCGCTCGCCCGAAAAGGGTGCGAAGCAACGGAAACCCCGCCTCCTGCGCTCGCCAGCTGGGCTCTGCTCTAGGAAGGAGGCTCTGGCAAACCACTTCTGAAAACACTTGCCTTGAAAACTGCAAGGACTCGTCCAAGCATGAAAAATGCAAGGACTCGTCCAGGCAGTCACTGCAGGGTCAGTAATGACTGAGCGCAGACAAAAAAAAAAAAAAAGCAGCTTTAATTTCCCAGGCCCTGTCCTCCAAGGTGATGTTGCACTGGCTTCTTTTCTCACTCCTTTGATTCTTAGTAATATATTGCGAATTTTCCAACAAGTCAGCAATTCCACATTTGGGCTCTTTTCAAAAAGAACTTTTGAAGAAATGTTGAAGACTATTGCTAAACTTTAGGGCTTGTTCATTTTCAGTCAGTCACTTTATTTTAGTCATCATTTTCAATTCTTTTAGCTCCGTTCTGGAAAATGTCCCTTCAGGCAAGTATGTGTACCTTCTGCAGTGATGATAAATGCGAGGCATTCACGCACGATCAATCTTCCTAGGTTTCTTTTACTACAGACCTAACATATGAGGCAGAGCGGGGAGGAGCCAGCCAGCAAGCACATTTTGCATGCAGCGGTTGTGCCCTCGCGATCTGATGTCCTGCCTCTTTCCAAGATGCTGTCCTGGAGCCGTCTTTACTTCCCATTTCTCCTTCGAAGATTGAAATGGCATCCTTGAATGTTGCTACCGTTTTTTTTTAATTAAGAAAACTGCAGTATAATTACACTTTTTAAATAATGTGGGAGATTCAGTTAATGCATCATACCAGATTGTTTTCCCTGTGAATATAGCAGCCCTTCTGCCCATTTAAAACAGCAACGTGATGCCTTCCTGATGAGATCTGCACCTATTTGTAAAAACAAACTTCCCTATATGTATTAAAGGTGAGAACATTGTACGGGGGTGGGGAGGGATACAAAGTAGGTTCAGATGTCTTCATGCTTCTTTCTTAATGCATAGTGTTTGCATTCATAGTGAATTTCTCTTTGCCTCTAAACTGATCTGCTGAGCAAAGTGAAGATATGCAGATCATAAACCACGCTGTGTTCACTTAAAAAGTAAAACCTCTCTAATGAAAAAAAAAATTGTTTGATGTCAGCAACATAAAACTGAAGGGAACTCAGATTCAAGTTTAATTTTAGTAAAGTTATAGTACGGTGAAAAAAGCCCGAGAAAGGATTCTGCTTTAGGATACCAGTTTCAGGATCTCTCTCTCCCGAGTAGCCCTGGCTTATCATGGACGCCTTGGCACTTTCTGATTTGCTTTAAGCCTTGCTTACTGGACAGGCCTGAGGGCCATCGCATTCGCTTCTTCTGGATCGTGCAGTGGGATGCGCCTTCCACGTGCTTGTCCTTTGCTCTTTAGCCTCTGCCCACCTAGAAGCCTTGGGGCTAACGAGCTCTCCGCAACTCTTGGAGTAGCTCTGAAGAATGTTTGAAGAACCTGACACTTTCTCAAATGCCTCTTGTTCTCTTTTCCAATTTTTTAAATAAGAACTTTATTAAGTTATAATAAAGCATACCAATAAAAGCAAACAAGAACTAATAATCAAAGAGCAAAGTAAAAAACAAGAGAGTTAGAGATAAAGAACGAATACAAAAGTGATGAAAATTAAAGAAAAGGGAAAAAAGGAAAAAAAATTAAAAAATGACTTCTGACTTCTTATATATCAGATATAGATAAATCACATAGTGACCTCTTACTCTTAAACTACATACATCTTAACATACATATTTTATATAACCTATTGTTTTAACTAATCATCAAATCCATAAATCATAATTTCATTTTTTTCTGTCTCCTGCAAGAAGTCCAAAAGGGGCTTCCAACTGGTAATAAAGTTAGTCAATGTTTTTTTTTCTAAGCAAAGCTGTCAATTTTGCCACTTGTGGGTAATGTTGAGTGTTTCCATCTTTGAGCATATAAAAGTCTAGCTGCAGTTATCATATATAAAAACAAAGGTCCATGAGCTTTTTCCAGTTGTTTGTCCATCAGTCCCAAAAGTAAAGTCTCTGGTTTTAACTGTATATTAACCTTCAAGATCTTCTGAATTAATATATGAATTTGGGTCCAAATTTTTTTAGCCTTATTACATGTCCACCAAAGATGATCATTGGTACACAATTCAGTTTCAAAAACAGCTTTGTTTTGTTCAAAACCATGTATCTTTTTCTCAACTTTAAATCTTTCTCCAACTTGTACATATGAAAACCAGTGGCATGAATGTCCTTGAGATATCAAATCCTCTCTTGATTTCATTTTAATTTCTCCTTGATGAATATCAAGGATATTGCCATAAGTTAACCATTTCTGCTTAGTTACCATTTCTTTCCTATAAAATGCTTCTTGTGGAGATAACCATAGGGGTATTCTCAGACACAGTCTGGGTTTATATCTATTCCTAATTCTCAGAATGGCATGACTAATAAAGCGATTCTTAAAATCCACATTAACCTTAACTTTGTCATACCATAAATAGTCGTGCCACCCAGATCTCAATTCGTGTCCTTCCAAATTCAGTAATCTGTTATTTCTCAGCAACACCCATTCTCTCAACCAGACCAAACAGCAAGCGGCAAAGTACAATTTTAAATCAGGCAAGGCTAAACCTCCTCTTTCTTTAGCGTCTTGCAATATCTTTTAACTCATGGTTTTTTACCTTGTCAAATAAATTTAGTTATATCCTTCTGCCATTGCTTAAATGGTAAGTCAGTACTCACAATCGGTATTGTCTGAAACATAAATAACATCCAAGGTAAGACATTCATTTTTATCACAGAAATTCTTCCCAACAATGATAGTTGTAATTTCTCCCATCTTAACATATCTTTCTTAATTTCATTCCACGTCTTAACATAGTTATTCTGGAACAACATGCAGTTCGTACAGTCAGATTAAATACCCAAATATTTTACCTTTTCTTCAATCTTAAAACCTGTTTTATTCATCAATTCTAACTGGATTTGTATCTCCATATTTTTGTTGGCATATTTGTCCTTTTTTTATTAACCTTAAATCTGGCTAGTGCACCAAATGCCTTTAATTTTCTCATTAGTATTTCTATCCCTTTCAGAGGATCTTCTAGCACCAACACCAGATGATCTGCAAAGGCTGTCAATTTATATGTCTCTTTCTTGATTTTAACTCCCGTTATCCCCTCATCTTGTCTTATATCTCTATTTAAAACTTCCAAGACCAAAATAAACAGAAGTGGGGATAGTGGACATCCTTGTCTTGTATCTTTTTGTATCTCACATGGTTTCGTTAGCTCACCATTGACAATAATTTGCACTTTCTGTGATACATAGATCAATTTAATTGATGTTATAAAATTCTCACCAAGGTCCATATCTTCTAAAACTTTAAACGGGAAAGGCCAATTAAGATTATTAAAAGCTTTCTCTGCATTCAAAAAGATCAATGCCGCTTGTTTTTTAATTATGATGTTCCAGATATTCTATACTGTTTACTAGAACAGTACTGTTCTAACATTATCTTTTAATTGTCTCTCAGGTAAAAATCCACACTGATCTTCATGAACAAAGTCTTGTAAAATTATTTTTAGTCTATTTGCCAAAATCATTGTAAATAATTTATAATCATTATTTAGTAGTGATATTGGTCTGTAACTTTTGGTTAGATTTAAGTCCTGTCCCTCTTTGGGTATTAATTAATATCAGCTTCTTTCCAAGACTGTGGCATCCCATCTCCTTGTAAATTAGAATTCATTGTATTTTGAGGCGGCTGTAAAATTTCATCCTCAAAACATTTATAATAAGACCCTGGTTGCCCATCTGGCCTGAGTGCTTTTCCCAATTTAATCTTTTTATAGCTTCCAAAAGTTCCATTATTATTATAGATCCATTCATTGTTTGTCTTTGTACATCGGTAAGTCATGGTAAATTTTGCAATTTTAGATAGACATCTATTTTTCCCAGAGAAATGTCTTTTATATAAATTGGAATAATACTGATGGAAAGCTTTTTGTATAGCTAGACTGTTAAGGTCATGTTTCCCTCTTGAAGTTTCAATATCATCCTCTTTTCTTTCTCCTTCCTTAACTTATAGGCTAACCACTTTACTGGTTTATTTGCAAATTCAAAATTCCTTTGTTTTACATAATTCATTTTGGTTTCCATTTCTTACTGTCAACATAGATAGTTGTTGCTGTAGTATTTTGATTTGATATAAAATATTTGTCTTAATCAGCAATGTATTTAATTCTTTTTTTCCTCTTAATTTCCTGTAAAATAGCTTGTGTCTTTATCTGTGCTTTTTTTCCCCAGTTCAATATTGTATTGGATAAAGTAACCTCTAATAAAAGCTTTGCTTGTATCCCAAACTGTTTTGAAATCTGTGCCTTTATTTAGGTTATTCTAACAACATTCCCTTAATTTTTTCTTACAGTCTTTCACTATCCAATATTTTTGTAATAACATCTCATTTAATTTCTATCTTAAGGTAGTAAGCTTCTTTTTAAAACTCCAAGTCACAGGGTTATGATCAGAAAAAGTTTTTGGTAAGATCTCAAATTTAGTTGTATTGTTAACCAAACTTTTTGAAGTGCATATCATATCTATTCTTGAAAATGATCTATGTCTTTCAGAAAAATAAGTGTATTCTCTAGAATTTCCATTTTTTTTGTCTCCAGATATCAACTAGTATTAAATTATCCATCAGGTCAAAAAAAGTCTTCGGTATTTTACCTTGAGTAGTTTTAATTTTCTCCTCAGATGTTCTGTCTAGTTGTGGGGAAACCACACCATTCTAGTCTCCCATCAAAATCCAGTTCTCATATGTAAAATTTATCAGTTGTTCTGTGAGTCTTTTATAAAAACCTACTTTATCTTCATTTGGAGCATAAAGTCCTACTAATAGAGTTTTAAATCCATATAATTCAATTTCCACTCCCACAAATCTACCTTGTTGGTCAGTCAGTACTGGTTGTGGTTTTAACTGGGAATTAATATATAAAACAACTCTATTAGGGTTTTTTTTGGACATGCTGAAATAAATTCTTCTCCTAAGTTTTTACATATTAAGTACTTCGTATCTCTATTTCTTATGAGTCTCTTGCAAACAGATTACATCTTGCTTCAATTTTTTCAAATAATGAAATACTTTTTTGCATTTGTGAGGGGAGTTGCCTCATTAATGTTCCATGTTAGGCACTTATAATCCATTTTTAAGGGAATAATTTAGAAAAATTCATACCAGTAGTGTCTAACTCCGAATCTTCCTTCTCTCCCTGTTGCAAATGCTGGCTTGTTTCCTCTGGAATTTCCATCTGGACCTCTTCCAAAACTCTTTTAAATTTTTCTAAAAAGTTCTCTAGCCTTTTGAACAGTATTCAGTCAAAATCTTTTCTGTTGAAAAGTAAAAGTTACACCTCCTAGTTTCTCCCAATGAAATGGAATCTTCTTCTGCTTTAATACCTCAGTCAGGAAAGAGCAGTCTTTTCTTTTACACAAAATTCTAATAGGAATTTCTTTCAAAATAATTATATCTATGTTATCAGTTTTCAATCTTGATTTAAAATGTTGCAAAACTTGATCTCTTGTACTCCTGATAAAATGTACTATAACATCTCTGGGCATGTGTCTTATTGCAACAAAACGTGAATTGATCCGGTAGGCTTTGTCAATTTCCTCTCCTGTCTCTTCTTCTTCCCAATCTAAGAATTCCGCCAATGCTTGAGTCAACTTTCTTTTAATATCTTCATTTGGTGATTCTGGAATGGTTCTAAATTGCAGGCAGAACTCTTTCTCTTGCAATTCCAGCAATGCCAAATTATCCATTCTTGCAATTTACTCATGAGGAGCAGCCATCCGGAGAATTCATACGTTAATTTCAAGCTTCCTCCTTCGTCCGGAGGAATTTAAAGCATCCCGCAGTTCCACTGGGTGCTAAAACAGCTGAGGGGCTGTCTCCCAGCTCGAAGACAATCAAACCGCCATGCAGCCTCCGGAAGTCGAATCTTCTGTTTTCTGATTTTTGTATGTGCCTAATTGCTCCCTCACCACTCTCCTCTCTTGATCACTGATGTTATTGACGGGTCAAGGTGGGGCAAGTTGGGAGACGGAGCCCTCCACACCAGGTTGGAAGTGCAGCCTTTGATGGTAACAGATCTCCTTGGCAGTGGTCTTGGTAAAGACCAAGCAAGAAAGGGGTTATCCTGATTCAGCTGTTACACTCTTGCCTGGGGAAGGCAGACTATGCACATTAATTGCAGACCAAACCTAGACTGCTGCAAATGTGCAGTGCTCTGCATCCAGGAACATTAAGGCAAATTCATCCTCTGTGAATTTGCCCATTCCCCTTTAAGTCCTTCTAAACTGGTGGTGGCCAGTTGCACAGGTGTTTCTTTTGGAAAGAAATACTTCCTTGATGAGTCTGCAGTGAGTTCCCACATTATGAGAAAGGGGTGCCCTTTGCTCTGAATTAAAAAGCACCAGCGGTGGGGGTCCACTTTCCTCCCAGGGAGCTGCTCCAGCCCAGTTATTCAGATTACCTAAGCTTTGTTTTGAAGAACAGATGCGCAACAAGCCTTCTCGTGCTTGGGTGATCCGACTTATCAATATCACCTCCCAATATGGATTTTCAATCCACTTCCCAGTTCAATCAGACTTGAAGGCCAAGAAAAGCTTTAAAGAAAGGGTTTTGGACGTGGCTGCCCAAGAGGATATAGCATTTCTTAAACATCTCAAGTCCTTGAAGTGGCTGGCCCAACACAAATGAGTCTTTCAACTAGAAAAGTACTTAACAACTCCTTTACCCCAATATCTTAGAAGAGCTTTTACTAGAGCTCGTTTCGATCAATTAGACTCTATGGTAAGATATGGGAGATTTCAAGGAGTTCCATATGAAGAAAGGCTATGTATTTATGGCGCCTCAGCTGCTGAAGATACCGCACGCATCTTATTTGATTCTAATTTATATTCGGTAGAAAGGACTGACTACTTAGATTTATATTTAAAAAATAAAAAATACTGGAGCAGCCAGCAGAAACTTTTCTACTTTTTACAGGGCAAGGTATTACCCGTAAGACTGCACTTTTCATATCAAAGGCAATTACGCAGAGGACAGATTATTTAGACCAGATTGGTGTTGACTGCAGGGGTGACGGTTTGATATGAACTCATAGTTTTACTTATATTTACTAATTCTTATCTGTATGTTTACAATGTTTTTTTATTTTATTTTCTTTATACTTGATATGGTCAGCAGACTAAATCAATAAAGTAATAGTAGTGGTAGTAGTAGTAGCTTGGTTTGTCTCTTTTCCAGTTCTAAAATACCTTCCTTCAGGTGCAGTGACAGGACTACACATGGCATCCAAGTATGGCCTCTGGGGTCAACCTCCCCCCACCCCCACCCCCACCCCATATTCACATAAGTTAACCAGGGTTAAACGTAACCAAGAAAATGCAGCAGCCAGACTTGTAACTGACACCTCTAAGCATTACGTGAACACAAGCAAAAAGAATATGAAAGGAAAAACCATGCTTCAGTTGACACATCCCTTTATCTGCAGACTGCCCAAGGAAAAAATTTAGAAACAAAGGAGAGCAGTTAAACCACGAGAATTTGTTGAAGCAACCAGAGAGTGACACCAAGTCTTCTGCCTGATTTCTGAAGCCTTTCGATGTTTTTCTCTTACCGGCTGCTGCTAACTTTTGCAAATGATTTCTATTTTCTGACGTATGGCAGGAAGGAGACTTCTGAGGGGGCAAGGCAGTCCCTTCTGCTCCCGCTGGAAAACAAAAGGAAGCTGACTTTCACCGCTATGGCCGGCATTTCTGCAGAGAGGACCTTCCTCCCTGCCGCTTCCTGGCCAGAGGCTCTCTCTTGTGGAAACAGGACCCTGCTCAGCCCCAGCGAGGGAAGGCGCTCAGGAAAGGAGGGTCCTCTGTGGGGACACCCACCAGATTTGCAGAGGGGCCAGCTGGCAGGTGGGCAGGTAGCCAAGGGCTGAACAGGGAGGCGAGCCAAGGGGCACCCCAGAGCTCTGGCAGGGGGTGTGGTTTTTAGAAATGAAAAGTGTGTTCCATAAATACACACATACAAAGGTTGGTTGTGAAATTGACACCCCAACAACAAAACTGCTCCCCACCCGCCTGCAAGGCTGGATAAGCCCCTGGCTGCCTTGTTAGCTTCTGAAAGATGCACAACCACAACTGAGGCAAATATTCTTTTTGCCTGTTAAAGCAAAAAATTGTGGGGTAGGGGTGGGGTTGGGGGATCTGTATCTTTCTCCAAAAAATAAACACTCCTCTTGGGGTGGGGAAATGTGATTCCATGATGATCCTTGGAATATTTTGACATTTTCTAGTTCTTCCAGCTGAACCAATATTCTCAAGGTAGCTAATTCAATAGTATCTTTTCTGTTGATCTCAGTACAGCTAGTTGAGGACTTTTGAAAGAAAAAAATGTCCAAAAGGGTCCATAAATAAGAATAAATAGCAATTTGTGGCTGGGGGATAGATTTGGTGGACAATTGTGTATTTCCTGGGCAATGGGCAATCATAGATTTGGTAGGAGTTTACCTGAATAAGAGCAGACAGGAGAGCAAGTGACAACCTTCTGTTATGAGGCTTTCACCTCATCAAACATAAGCTAAAGTAGGAAAACTGATCACCGAGAGAACTTGTTATCTTGCCTGGAAGCAGTTCTATGGCCTTTTCTTCACATGTTTATTGCTCCTCTGGCTAAAAAAAAAATCAATTGACTACTTGGACTTCTGTCTAGCAAGAAGAGGGGTGTATTTCTCATTCAGCTCTCAGAAATGCAGCAATAATGTTCGAAAGCATGGCCATGATCCAGAATCTCTGCATCCTCCTTCAACGTTTGGAGAGTTTGCAAATACAGGTAGCCCTTGGTTAACGACCACTCGTTGAACAACTGTTCAAAATTACGACAGCACTGAACGAGTGGTACTTATGATTGGTCCTTGAAGTTCCAGCCATCCCAGCACCCCCCGTGGTTGCGTGATCATGAGCCGGGCGCTTGGCAACTGGCTCGCACATATGACAGTTGCAACACCCCATGTCACTGACTGACATTTGTGACCTTCCCTGGCAGCTTCTCACAAGCAAAGTCAATGAGGAAGCCAGCAGGGAAGGTCACAAGCCACTCACGCTCCTGTGGCTTTTTCCCCTGAGGAGCCTGGCTACGGCACCCGCAGCAACCCCCTGCCCACAGTGGCCACCTGTGCCCCCTTGCACACTCGGCAGCAGCCACTCCTGGCCATGTTGCACTTGCGCCATGCTGCAGCAGCCACTCGCACACCCTCATGCACCCTCCCCCACCCGGCAGCAGTCATCTCCAGCCCCGCCGCACTAGCACCAGTCACCCACGTGCCCTTGTGCACCTGGCCCCAGCCACCCTGGCCCTGCAGCGCTCTCACTGGCCACTTGCACACCCTCCCCCACCCGGCAGCAGCTACCTGCATGCCAGCCAGTTTGCTTGTGAGCCACACGGGACTTGCGACTTCCTGCCGGCTTTCCCATTGACTTTGCTTGTTGGAAGCTGGCAGGAAGTTGCGAGGAAGTCCTCACTTAACAACCTGTGATCCCTAACCCTAACCCTAACAACGGGGATGGGAAGTGCTGGGATTGCTGTTGCTAAGCGATGCAGTCGTGTGATGTTGTGCTTTATGACCTCATCACTTAGTGATGGAAATTCAAGTCCCCATTGCCATTGTAACCCGAGGACTGCCTGTACCATTTTCTTGCACATGATCAAAGCTGCAACAAAGTACACGTGCGCCTATTTGAGTTTGTCACAATCCTCAAGACATCCTGAGTAAACTGGTTTCTACCAAGTTGCTTTTTATTTCTTACAAAAATATTTAGAAAGCAGGGAAGGAGGAAAACAAATTGAGAAGATATTATTTGGCAAGAGTACAGTTCCTTTCCAGAACCTCTTACACTATGTGGAGGGTAAACATTTGCAAGGATGTCACACCTAATGTAGCAGAATCATTCAATCATAGACAGAATAGTTTGTGCTTTGTCCATGAAGAATTTAACTGAATAATAATTCACGTGCAACACGCCATGAAGAGCTATCAGGGTATGAGAATTAGGAGTGCAGATTCACAAGGATAACTGTCAAGTTGCCATTGCCAGCCAGCTAAAACCTTTTCAACCTGGTTAGTCCATGGAGTCCTGTTGTGAATTAGCACAAAGTCACAGTAGCTCATAGATGTAGAACCCAGCAGGGCTCACGGATGACCCCAGTTTGGCAGTCCCCCTCAGCACGGAGAGTCCTTCAGGTTTGATGGACACTAAAAGCTGCCATTTTGCCTTTAGGAACCCAGCAATCTCCACCCCCAGCCCCAGCCCCGCCAACTGAGTCAGCTTTCCTGGCTAGAGAATAGTTATTATTTATTAATAGTAGCTGTATCCTGCCCCAGTCCTGAAGGACTCTGGGCAGACTACAGCAATCCAAATAAAAGTATAACCAACATACAATAAAGATCCTGCAGTCACAATAGCTATGAGAGATGCCTTCAGTCAAAACAACAGGGCTACAGTTGACTTGAAATTACATCACTTTTGCTTGCTTATGGAAGACTAGCAGGTGGGGGCCATAGGTATGTCTGGGAGAGATGTGTCCCTAAGAAGGGTGGGGGCTGCCATAGGAAGGCCTGTCATCCGGTCCACCCCTATGGATTTCTTCTTAGAAGACCAGACTGGATGGGCAGATTCAAGCCTGGCGAGACGGATTTTGGTGCTGTGCTGTAAGGTCTTTAAAGGGTATGATCAGCACTTTGAATTGGGCCTGGAAGCTGACTGGCAATTAATGCGGCAACTTTAGAGTCTAGCTGGTGCGTTATTGTAGTGCAACCCAGTGGTGATCAGGTCAGGCAAGATGCTCCCCCCCACCTGAGAACCTCCCCTAACTTCTACGGACAAAAAAGGGTCAAATATTACCCCCTTCCCTCACATTCTGGCAATATCTTGATTTCAGTAGGCTTTAATCCCCAGCTCCCCCAACAAGATGATGTGGTCGAGGTTCTTGCAATCTGTTGAGCTATCTAGGAGTATGATGAGGGTTGTTCACTCCTATCTCTTCCCCAGGTCTTTTAGAGTATCCAAGGCATTACTATTCAAATCCAAACTAAAACCCTTGAAAGGATCAAGGTCATTTATTTTCATCTCAAGAATTCCTGGAGTTTTGTGGCTAGAGCGTCAGATGAATTGAACCTATCTGGTTCATTTATGATTCAGTATGGCTTAATGCAGTTATTAGGTGAAGTGTATTGTGTGAAACTCTTAGTCTTTCATTCTAAGAGTTTCTTTACACAGTGAATAAGAAGGTCAAAATAGTTGGGCCATTCCACATCACAGACTGCCCTGCAAAGGCAAAGAGGTAAATGTTTTTGCTGTTCTTCAGTTTCTTGGAAAGATGATTAAGACTGGGACTTCTCATGGGAAGCAATCTATTTCACAAAGTCCCCCATTTGGACCTGCTGGGTCCACCTTAATGCCTCTGTTTTGCAAAGGTGAATCCATCTGAGGCTTCTGTTTTCTTCTGGGACAAACCATTTCCTTCTCATTGATTAATGTGTGCAAGAGCTCAGCAATCTGTCAGGCCCAAGTGGAGGGGAGCTGCCTTCTCCCTAGACCTCTTGGCTGATGAGGGCAATTTGCATTGATTGAAGAGGCCATCAGCTGTAGCAGGGAACCTTTCAAAGGATTTGACTGATGGAATGCTAATGTGCATTTGGTAGAGTTGTACCATCTGCAGGTGGGAAAAAAGAGCTGGCTTAAGCAGCTATCTTGGAAGACAGATGTGATGGGAGGGTGGAATAGAAGGTGGACACCATCATCAGGGCTACAAAAATCTGGACAATCCCTGAATGCCAATAAAGTCCATTTCTTTGCTGCTATCTAGAAGTTTCCAGATTTTTGCAACTCAGATATGGTGGCCTTAACAACCCACACTCTGGAGTTGCCCTGGTTAAGACATGGTACCTCCACACCTTCTCTGGCTTGTAGGTCCCTGCTAGCTTCCACTTGACCATGGGAGGAACCCAGACTGGAAGCAGCAGTCCATTTTGCAGGCATGAGCCCAACAGCTATGTCATCTGAGATCCAATTCTTGGAGATCCCAGCTCACAGTTTCGCTGTAGTGCCACAAGACCACTCTTGCTTCGACATGCCTGCCCAGCAAACCTATTGGCAAGGACCACAGAGGCCCAAGGTGTTACCGTGCAAAGAAGTGCCAGAGCTGGCAGGGCCCTGATCCAGCTAGAGTGGATCTTCCTCTCTGACTTGTATACCAGGCCACCAAGCTTTGGAATTACCTTTGGATATGCTGACGTGCAAGATATTAGGGGTGTGATGTGTTTCTAAAGGTGTCACAGAGTTTGCCTCTTGAATGGCACCCTTGATTTAAAAATGTCCAGTAAAGTGTCAAAACTTAATTTGCATTTTTGTGTCTGTTTCACTCCACCAGCTGGGAGACGAGGAAGAATTCAGCAATATAAACTGAGGGAGTTAAACAGCTTCAATTTTATGAGATTGATTTTCTTCTCTTAAGAAAAGTATTTTGTAGATTTGATTTTGCTGCTCTTTTCCGCTTTGTCTCCCTTGGGACCCAGGCAAAAATATACCCCAAGGCTTTTCCTTTTAAATATAGCAGACCACCTGTCGCTCATGTCTGCATAGCTTTTATGTGCATTTGACAAGCCTAGCCCCCAATATTTTCACAGTGCTACGTTTATGTTGCTCACTGATGTTGCTTTCAATATAAGAATTAACAGCTCCTGAACGTTATGAGTGTAGTGCACCACAAATGAAATGAATCAGGTGGGTCTGTTTGGGGCAACAGCACAACTCTGCCTTTGAGAAGAGACAGGCCCTGCCCGATTGTGCCTGGGTAGTCAGGACCCTTTCAAGTACCGTGCTTAGTAAGCGCGTGCGCGTGCTGGCAGGCACCAACGCTTATGGTGAGGAACCCAAAAGTCAAAGAGGGGTTGTGGTGAAGCGGCCTTTGGAAATGGGGGGACCCATTCTGCCCTAATATTCTGATCAACTAGGAGGTTCTGATGGCAATCCAGTGGGAAATCTTGTGAGACCACTTTGCTTTTGGTGGTCGTGTCTGAAGAAAGGCTGCCAGAACCCAAGGACTGGCAATCCAGCAAAAGCCAGAAGCCTTTTTCTCCAAACCAGCCTTCAGATCAGTTCCGTTTGTGTCCCAACCGTTGACACTGTGATCAGACATCCAAACTTTGTCTGTCATAGGTAATAGCAGGAACTCTCTGATCTGCTTATCATAGTGCGATATTTATTACCCTGTCTTTTGGCTCCACCTCAGTGTTTGGGTTAGCTCACGAGTGGGTTAGCAAGCAGCAGCAGTAGCAGCAACAACAAAAGAAGCAGCAGTGGAAAAATTCTTGATGAATGAACCAGGGTGCAGAAGGAAGCAGCGTGATACACACGGATGTGGGCATCTGACAGAGTCTGGTTCATGCAGGTTCTGATTAAAACTAGCTTGTCGTGGTTTCAGCATAGTCAAGGTTCCCTTGTATGCATCTCATAATCTGCACGCACACCATACGGTTTGCTAGACTCCAGGGTCTCCCTGAGTAGTCTGTTGCTTCCCATCTACGGCTGGAATATATTTGCCAGCATTTCAATTAGATCATCAATAACCCAGTACAGCTGCTGAGAGAAGAACTCAGCTGTTCATAAATGTTATAGTCCATTAAGTTCAGATACTTCAAAGGCAGTTTGGAAAGAAAGTAATTTGTTTAAGTTGAGTGCCAGTAGTGGTGGATGCAAATTGCAGTGATTCCCAAAGCAAAGGGTTGGGGGAAGTAGAGGGACCGAATGCTCAAATTAAATAAATATGTCCGGTTGTGACCTACAACACAAATCGGAGATGTTTAAATGGAGTCTGATTAGAATTCAGTGACTACAAGCTTTAAGTAAACGTTATTTAGGGAGCCCTGATAAAAGCTGGGGTTATTTGGTAGAGGCTCAAATTATATGGATTCCTGCTCACCCCCAAACGCCACCAGTGCAACGTTCTGCTTCTCACTTGCTCAAGTGGCAGAAAATCATAAAAATTACTTTTCAGAGGGTCACTTTCTTTGTCAGAAGTGAACTAGTTTTGTATTCATGTTTTTCCCAACCATCCAAATTGAATATAGCAAGGAAGGCTAACAGTCACCCAAAGTGTTTCAGTAAAAAGCAGCATTATTTTTATTCTAGGAAAATAAACAGCATTTAAAAGTAGTTTCCAACGATTGCCTGATGCTTGTGACTTGCATCTCGGATTTCAGACTCAGCTCGGTGGGGAAATCCTGGGGAGGTGGTAGATGCAGCCACCTGAAACAATCCCCCCCCTCCCGGGCCACCTTTGTCTTAAAGGTGGGTGTGATTTCCTTATGCCTCTATAAGAGAACAGGCTTAGCTACCAGCTGAAGACTGTGGGAACACTCCTCAGTCTGATATGTAACCCTAGTTTAGCCACTGTAGATTTTGCTGGCTTTGTGGCTGGCTGGCAGTCCAGTAGTCCCATCTGAGCAGCAGTGGCTGCCACCCTGAACTGCTGCAGAGACTTTGGGCCTCACGATCTCTCAGTCTGTGCCTGGGAGGCGGGGGGTGAGGAGCACCACCAGGAGCTGTTGGCGTGTCCAGTGGAGGTGAACTGGCTGCCAGGTTCTGCTTCTCTGCTAGGCTTTTAGCTGCTGGTTTGTCAGGGTTCCCCTCAGCTGCTGCCATGCTGCCAGTCACCTGCCAGGTGCTACGCTGTCCTGGGGTCTCCTCCTCGCTTTCGCATATCTCCCTTAGAACGGTGAAGGAAGCAGGGTCCTCTCGGTGCCTTGCAATTTTGCCTCTGTTCACCTCCATACAGCCAGGCAATGCATCCCTTCACTTCCCTCCACGGTTCTCATGGGTGACCAAACTCAACCAGTTCTGCACACCTCTAGGCCACTTTCTGATGGGCCCCAAGCAGTGGGGAAAACACAAGGCTGTCAGTGGTACAGCAAAGGGCGCCCGTCTCACTCATGGGCGGGGAGGGGATAAAAGCAATGTATTGGGGAAGTTGAACATGCGTCTCACCAGCTTTTTGGTCTGACTGAGGATTTGTCCAGGAGAGGCTGAAATCTGGTTGTCTCAGATGTGAAATGGCCCCAACTGCCCTTCTCTGGGAAGGAAGAATATCCCAGCCTAGCCCTGGAACATGTGGCTGGTTCTTGCAGGTTCTGATTAAAACTAGCTTGTTGTGGTTTCAACATAGTCAAGGTTCTCTTGTATGCATCTCATACAAGGACGGGCGTCCTTTGCTGTACCACTGACAACCTTGTGCTTGGGGCCCATCAGAAAGTGGCCTAGAGGTGTGCAGAACTGGTTGAGTTCGGTCACCTATGAGAACTGTGGAGGGAAGTGAAGGGATGCATTGCCTGGGAGAAGACACAAGAGAGGCAGGGGCGGGGAGTGGGATTGGCAATGTGGCAGCGCACTCCACATTGAACTATGTTCCACTGACCACTCAAACTGTTATGGACAACCACAAACCTAGGGCTATGACATGAGCTGATCCCAGTGTCATGGCCATTCAATTCCTGGTTTCCCTCAAACGCTCTTGAGAATTTGGTGAGGGGGCTGAGGATTCCCTGTTATGAGGGACCTAGTTTGCCTCCTACATCTTCCTTCATTACTTCATCTTTCCCAGGAGTGTCCGTAGGATGTGATCAAAAAAGTCAAGAGGGTAGCTATAACAGTGCAATTGAAACTTTGCCTGCTTTTTTTTATTTGCATCCAGTAAGAAAAATATGCAGAGCTTCAATTTCACCATTCACTATCTTGACTTTTCTGACTACACCCTGCAGGCACCCCTGATCTCTCCAGCCTCTCCCTTCCAGTTTGTGTCAGAAGGGATCCCTTGTTCAGATGCTGAAATGCTGTGATGCAAATGGCTTTCCTGCTGCTGCTGTACTCGTTTAAGGAAACAAACCAGCACAGCAGAAATTTCCTGAAACGTGGATGTCTGTTATTTCCAGTTCATTCTTGCTGGCTGAGCTCCCTTCCTTCTGAACTGAAGCTGCCTCCTCCGCTTTCTTGGGTGCTGCAGCTTTCAAGCAGTGTAGGAGAGCCTGGCTTGCTCTGCTGATTTAATGCCTGGTTCATCAGTGTCATTAGAAATATTACGGTGCATCTGTTTGCTTGTAATTAGCAGACAAAAGTAGCGAGGAGGATGCTTCGGCAATGACTCATTAGCAGACTGCTAAGGAAGACGTGAGCCTGGCCGTGAGCCCTGCGAGGGAGCCTGAACAGATGGGCTGCTGCCTGCTGCTGGACTGGGTAGATGCGGGGTGAGCAAGGCAAAGGGGCTGTTTGTTATCGGTGGCAGCAGCAGCAGCACAGCCCTGCCTGGCTCAGGGTCCTTCAAGAGGGAGGTCCTGGATCCGTGTTCCAAGACGTGCCGGTTAGGAATCGAAACCTGCTCAGGCAGGACTGTTTAGGGCCTTTTGCACTCTTTCTTGCACGTGCTCCCTGGTATTCTCTGCAGGGAGTGGACGCCTCAGTGCCTGCAGACACTTTTTTGGTGCCCACCAAGCTGTGCATATTATTTATAGTTCTACTCTGAGAAATCAATAGACAGAAAGTTAGCACATTGCAAAGCAAAGTATCAGCCTCAAGTGTAATTTTTATTTACGCATCCTGATGATACTCTGGAGGCATCTGTACAAAATAAAAATGATAGCCGCCTGTAGCTGTGCATGGTGTTTGGAAAGGTACTCAGAAAAAAACAAAACAAAACTGGAGAGCATCTCAGGACACTAGAAAAAGTGAAAGGGGACAAACCACAGCATGTTCCCCTACAGGTTCATGTGTGCTTTGCGACTCGACCTGACCAATGTGGCCACCATTTAGTGAGCGAGACACAGCAGGGCCACATCTGCAAAGTCCTAAGTGTGCTCCCTGGCCCAGGAAGGTTGGGGTGTAATTGGAGAGCTGGCAGAACCTGAATGGAGATATGAGGCAGGTGACCCTTCGTCTGTCTCACAGAAGGGCCTGTGGTGACCGGTGGGGTGGGATGGGCAAAAGCTTTGGTGCAGCAGAGAATCAGCAAGAAACCTTTTTGGGGTGTGCAGGAATATATGGGGGAGCTTGCAAAAGCTTGCTGAATTACAAGTGCTAAAAAATGGTTTGATTTTTTAAAAAAATACAGTACGTATAATCTATACCAAATGCAGTACTTGGGTGGCACAGACTCAGACAAGCCCGAGGCTGTTGCCTTTGGGTGCCTGGGTGCCAGGAGGGCCCTCTTCTGGCTTGGCTGTTCCCCACTTTTGAGCTGCCTGCAGCAGCCTCTACTTCCCACCCCACCCCACCCCCCGGGTTCTGCAGGGGCCTGAAGAGAGAGGAAGTGCTGAAGTGCTGAAGAGGCAGAGCAAGAGAAGGGGAAGTCAAGAAAGGGGGCTGCCTTGGAGGAGGAAATGCCCACTGTCCCAGAGGAGGGAAAGGTCTTCAGGGGAATCTGCAGGTAGGATCAAAAGAGTCAGGTTGGTGGCCACGATGGTGCAATCAAAGCACCGACTGTTTTCATGGGTGAGTGGCTGTTTTGACCACACCCTGCAGACATCCCTGGGTCCTCCTCACAAGGTCTCCAGAGGTCGCCCCTCCCCCCAGTGAGCCCTGCTCCAGTGGTTATGTCAGAGAACAAAGCAGAGCATTTGCCCTCAAACGAATGCTGGCAGCATGCAGGGGAATTTTAGGAGAAACGTTCTTCTAAATTAGGATGGCTGCTCTCCAAAGTGACCGGTGAGCAGCCCAGGACAGGAGGGGCAACTGGCAGGGCATGTTCAGGAAGGCTTTCACTGGTACCCCCAGGATAGCAGTGCCCCCTCCCTGCAGGGAAACATTGCCCACCAGTCAGGGCCCCTCATACGGATGAGGCTCACCCACCACAAGAAGGGAACCCATGGACTCATTGCTGGAAACATTTATTTATGCTTTACAAACCAGCTTCTGCTACTCGGGTCAGTGCTGACACATGTAAACATCCAGCTGCCCCCCAAGAATGCCACTGTACTCTCTCTTTCATGAGCCCCTCTAGCTCTGGCAACTCTACCAGCTGGGGCTGGGGGTCCATCACTGCAGACATTCTGTGTAAATGCTGACTGTGAATGGAAGACAAGGGAAGAAGGGAGCGTGTGGCTGCAGGGTGAGAGGCCAGCCGAGAAGACAGGCAAGACTCCGTGGGACAGAGGATGGGGAAGCCTCTTCTGAAGAGCAGCAAGGATCTTTCAGAGCAGAATTTCCATTCCTGTAATGGACCCCTGCTTAAAAAACAGAGATAAATAAATGGAAGGAGAAGGGTTTTTTATTCCTCAAAATTAGTTTTTGAAATGGAAAATTTGATTGTCAGTTTAATTTTTGAAATGTCATTCAATTCTAGCATTATGCTTGCTTTGGCTAGAGAATGGGCAATCTGAAAATGTTTCCTTTTTCTAAGTTGCTGTGGCACCTATCATCTGACAAGAAATCGGAGAGACCAAGGGCTTGTCGGACTGCATCTCACCGAAGGCTGGATATAAGCAAAACCAGACATCATCTCTGTGCAGTTCCTGATGGTCGATCATATGGGATTACAATGAGCCCCACTTCCGGGACTAAAATCGTAGCCGAGTTGTAGTCTCAGGACCTTTTTCAGATTGGGTTTGTCACTCTTGCCATGCACATCTTCCCTCCAGTTGGTCTCTGCTATTACCTTTCTCGTAGCTGTGCTTGAGTAAATGGATCTCCTGGTGTCGTTACATTTGATATCCTGTTTGTCAATAAGCTGCAAGGGGACAACAAATCTCAATTGATGCAATGTGATCAATGTGGCACAAGAAAGGGGCTGGCACGTAACGAAAGGGGACAGCTGGTCAGTAGTGGAGAAACACAGGGAAACATTCAACTGGTAATAGAGCCCAATGTGGTTTCTATTGGATCCCAAGCCATTTTCTTGGTCATTCTAAGATCTCAGCAGCTCTGAGAGAGGTCCAGCTCCTGATGAATGTTGGCCAGCCTGCACTTTCCCTTAGACTCGACTTCCTGGCAAAAAGGCACTGAAGGATCCATCCTCACCCCATGATACTGGTAGGATGGATGATTTCAGGGCTTCTTCTGTTCCCGATGGTTGGAGCTGATGTACAAAGAGCCAAAGGACCAAAGGAGAAACTCTGTTGGCATCTTAATATCTTGGTTAGAATTTAATGCAGTTGCTAGAATTCTGAATTTGACTGGAGCACCAGTTCTGAGAGAAGCGAGTTGCACTCCTTTTCCTGAAAACCCACACAGACTCATTTGGAAGATCAAAGGAATGCTGTGGATGCAGTGTGCCTATTTCAGCACCGTGGCTCACATTATGCATAAATGTGACTTAGGTGTTTCCGTGGGCCAGTGGATTTGCAATGATTGAACAACTATGCTGAAAAGATGCTCATAACAAGTTCTGATTCACCCTGGTAGGCAGTATCAGGTGACCCAGTGCTGTCCAACATCTGTGCAATTAATCTAGAGCAGGGGGTTTCCAACTTTTTCAGGCTGCAGAACCTGTTAATTAAAAAAAATATATATCCAGAACCCTTGATCAAGGCGGAAAGCTCTAGTGATAGAAAATTGGTGGTTAGGATTATTTTTGCTCTTAGTCTCTGACAGAACCCCATCACAGAACCCCATCAGGTTCTTGCAGAACCGTAGGGTTCTGCTAGACACAGTTTGAACAACCCCCATCTACAGGATAGAACGGAAAAGGTGCTTATTGGATTGCTGGTGACACCAAGCTAGTGGGATTGAGAAATGCCTTGTAGAACAAAATCAAGATTCAGTGTGACTTTAATAGGCCTGAACAGGGATAGTGTTCAGCAAAGACAGCTGTAAACTCCTGCATCAGGGGAGGAAAAGCCAGATAGTTAAATTCAGCACTGGAGAGAATTGTCTTGGTGGTACCGGATGCGAGAAGAATCTCGAGGAAGAGCAAGCCACCAGCTTGGATGCAGCAGCAAAAAGGCCAACACAGCTTTGGACTGCATTAACAGAAGCACTGCCGGGGAGATAAGCGTTCCATTGTCCTCTGTGCTGCCTAGGCCCCTCTTGGAGTTCTGGATCCAGGTCTGGCCACTACCCTTTGAAAAGGACATGGAGAAACTGGGGTGCATTTAGAGGAGAGAGACCAGGAAGAGAAGGAGTCCAGCAACCAAGCCCCATGAGTAATAGTTAAAGGAGCTAGTCATAGTGAGCTTGCAAAAGAGACGACTAGAGCAGCCATATACATATATATCTCTATCTCCTGGCAGTAGGCCAGAATGCTGAGTGAGTCTGTCTTTGAGTGACATAATTCTATGGCCGTTGAGGAATCACCCCAAGCATGAAGGGTGGTTTTAATTGTTTTTTAAAAATTATTTATGGTTGCTTTTAATAGATTGTTAGCTGCCTCAAGTTCTATGGCAAGTGGTTAGCCATATAAACTGAATTAGTAGACAAATATATCTATATATGAACAGCTGTTATGTACAACATGGACGGATCCCTCCCTCCCGGCCCTGGACTTCTACAGCTGCCCCTCACGGCGGGGAGGCGGGGCTTGTTTGATCAGTCCTCCCCAGGCACCGATGGACCCTGTGTGGTGTCAGGGGGACTTTGGGGCTTTTCCTGAGGCCTTTGTCACAGCCTGGAATGAGCAGGTGACAGGATCCTTGGGCTGGATCATGTCCGTGTGGACTCTCTTTTTTATATATATGTATATAATTTTTATTGAAGGAGAATATGGAAAAGCAAAAACATATAAAAAGAAAAAAACAAAAATTGGAAAGAAAGATAGAATAAAAAGTGAACAACAGGATAGAAAAAAGAAACATTTAAAGTAATCCATGGCCACAGATCTCATATGACACCTTGGTTTACTGAGCAGCTCTGGGAGATGAAGCGACACAAGAGACACCTGGAACGCCACAGGAGGAAGACAAAGAAGGAGGCTGACTGAGCACAGGCAAGAGCCTACATTAGGACTTGCCTCATGGTGATAAGGGTGGCAAAGTGAACCCACTTCTCTGCTTCTGCAACCCAGTGGCCCTGTTGTGGGCGACCAGTTCCCTCCTGGTAAGGAGGAGCTGGGGGAATCCCTGCAGGGTGGGTGTGAGGAATATTCTCAGCATCTGCTCGACTTTGGAGTTGGACGCTGGCTAGGTCAGTCCTTTGGAAGAGATCAAGACACATCTGAGCTCTGTTATCTGGGCTTTTTTTTAAATTAGGATTTTTCAATACAATAAATGTATTCAAAATTAAAAGAAAAGCAAGGAAAAAGTATATAGAGAATAAGAAAAAGAAAAGAAATGAAAGAAGAAAGAAAACACAGAATTATGACTTCTGCCCTTTTTTCTGTTGCGTAATTGCCACCTTATTCTTTCCCCTTCCTCCTTTTAATCCCCAAATCCATAAATCAATTCAGTCTTCTTCTTTCAACAAAAAGTCCATATAAAGCTTCCAGTCCTTTAAAAAAGTCTTTATAGTTTGAGTCAGCTTTGCTATTTCTGAGAGCTCCGTCAATTTTATAATCCAATCTCCTACTATGGGTATTTCATTATTCTTCTAACTTTGTGTATACAATAATCTCACTGCAGATACCCTATACAATATTAGTTTCCCATATTTCTTTTCTAGTTCAGCATCCATGAAGCCCAATAAAGATAATTCTGGTTTCATTGTAATGTTAATTTGCAAAATCTTTTGCATCATTGTGTGAATTTGCACCTAAAATGTCTTTGCTTTTTCATAAGTCCACCATGAATGATAAAAAGTTCCCTCTTCCTTTTCATATCTCCAACCCTGGTTTGATATTCCTTTGTCTATTTTTGACAGTTTAGCTAGTATCATATACCATCGATACATCATTTTGTAAAAGTTCTCTCTTAAATTATGACACAATGTAAATTTGACACGAGTTTCCCACATTTTCTCCCATGTATCTATATTTATATCATAACCAAAATTTGCAGCCCATTTCACCATACAATCTTTAACCTGTTTCAGATTTTAGCTATATGATCATCATTTGTACATAACTCTATTTCAAATTCAGCTTTCCTCTTCTCAATTCCTCACTGGACACAATAAAGACACAAATATGCCTTTTTGTACATATTAAATCTCTCTTTCATCTGATTATAAGAAAACCATTGAAAAAGAATGTCCTTCTGTTGTTAATTGTTCTCTTGTCTTCATATTAATTTCTCAAGGGAACTTGTATTAATAAATCCTCATAAGTTAACCATTGTTCTTTATCTGCTGTTTCTCTTCTATAAAAAGCTTCTTCTGTGGATGTCAATAGTGGTATCTTTGGGCACAGTCTGGGTTCATATTTATTTCATATTCTTAATAACCTGTTTCTCAGGTAATGATTCTTAAAATCTACATTTACTTTCACTTTGTCATACCATAAGAAACCATGCCACCCAAGCTTCAAATTGTGATCTTCCAACTCCAACATTCTCTTATTTCTTAACAATATCCATTCCTTCAACCACACTAACAACATGCAGCAAAGTACAATTTAAGATTAGGTACCTTTAATCCTCCTCTTTCTTTTGCATCCTGTAAAATATTATATTTTACTCTTGGGTTTTTCTCCTGCCATATAAACCTTGACAAGTCTTTTTGCCATTGTTTAAAAGGTGGATCATTTTTCAGTATTGGTATTGTCTGAAATGAAAACATCATTTTGGGTAGTGCATTCATTTTTATAACTGATATTCTACCAAGCAATGATAGTTTCAATTTTTCCCAGTTTAACAAATCTTTCTTAATTTCATATATTTTTATTGAAAGTTTTAACAAGAATGGTAAGAACTAATACAAATAAAGTGAAAAAGAAGAGAAAGAAAGAAAGAAAGAAAGAAAGAAAGAAAGAAAGAAAAGAAAAAGCTAAAAGTGCAAAAAGAAAAAAAAGTAGAAAAAAAGAAAAAGATATAAAGAAATATAAAAAGTGGCTTCTGATCTTCTTCACAACAGTTATAAGTACAATTCTACTTTAACCTCTCTCTCTAAAGTTACATTGTGACTCTCTTCTTTCTATAAAGAACTGCAGACCTGGCTCTGTTGACTTGCATGGGGCAAGAAGAGACATAACCAACCCTGGGGGTGGCTGGCACCTTGAAGATGCTCCCCGAGCCTAGTAATTTTTTAGCTCACCATCAATATCTTGGAAGATATTTATTATTTGTAGGAATTTTGTTATATTGTATTTTAATTAATACTTATTCTTTTACTGTAAATTGCCCAGTGTCACTTCCAGTGAGATGGGCAGTGACAAATGTGAAATATAAAAATAATCTATCCTGTCTAATCATCAAAACCATAAATCACAAATTCATTTTTTTCTTTTTTACACAAAAGGTCCATAAGGGTTTCCAATCACCAATAAGTGTAGATACTGACTTTTCTCTAATCAAGCAAGTCAATTTAGCCATTTCAGCAAATTCTGTCAGCTTCACCAACCATTCCTCTGTTGTAGGTATTGCCAAATCTTCCCATCTTTGTGTGTACAATAATCTTGCTGCGGTTTTTATATATAAAAACAGTGTTCTGTGGCTCATTTCTAACTGTTTATCCATCAGTTCCAGGAGGAAAAGTTCTGGTTTCAATTGAATCCTCTCACTTTCTGCACAGAATTTAGTCAGAACCTCTCCTGTTTAAAAGTAAAAATTACTCCTTCCAATTTATCCTACTGAAATGGAATCTTTTTCTGTTTGAGTCTATCAGTCAGAAAAAAGTATACTTTTCTTTTGCGCAGTATTCTAATTGGAATTTCTTTAAGCACAGTTACATTTGTATTATCAATCTTCAGTCTAGTATTGAAATGCTGCTGTAGAACTTGGTCTCTTGTCTTCTTCCTGACAAAGTGCACAAGAATATCCCTTGGAACATTTCATAGTTTCACAGATCTCATGAACTATAAACTTTGTCACTTTCTGCCTCTATATCCTCTTCATCCCAGTCCAAAAAATTTGATAAGGCTTTAACAACCTTTTCTCTGATATCTTCACCAAAATCCTCTGGAATCGCTCTGAATCTATCTTCTGTCTGGCTTTCCAAAATTTCCACTTTATTGTTTTGTTTTCCATCTCCAGTCACTTGTCCTACAGATTCTTCAATCTTCTTAACTTCTTTCATTTCCTCTTTCATTTTTTCAAGTCTTTCTTCCATTCTCTCTTCAAAAGCTGCCAAGTTAGCATTAACTGATTCAGAGACCTTCTTGCCCAATTCCTCAAACATTTTCTGCAACATCTCTGGGGTAATCCCACTTTCTGCAGGTGTTCCAATGATCCTCTCCTCCCTTCTCCTGCTTTTGCCACTTCTCTGATGGGTGCCATTCTAGGATTATAATCCAAAAATGAAAGTGTCTCTATTGCAATGGAAAAAATAAAAGGCAAGGTCCCCCCGTTTTTTTTCTGTTTTCCCTTTCTATGTCATTAATACTTTAGTCTCATTTGACACTCCATAGTTGTAGTCATACAGTCGGTCTCATATTATCTTTATCGTCTTTGTTTTGCGATCCCCACTCCTCCAGGGACATCAGTTCGCCATTGGACCTCACTCGGAAGCTCCACAAATCTTTCTTAATTTCATCCTGCAGTTTAACATAATTATTCTAGTCAACATACAATTCATATTAGATATAATAATACCTAAATATTTTATCTTCTTTTCAATTTGAAAACCAGTTTTATCATTTTTTTTTAGTGTTCCATTTTTACTCAACATTTTAGTTTTTTCTTTATTAACTTAAAATCCAGCTAGCTCACCAAATTCTTTTAATTTATCCATTAATATTTCTATTCCTTCCAGGGGATGTTCTAATATCAAGACAAGATAATCTGCAAATGCCCTTAACTTGTATGTCTCCTTGTTCATTTTCACTCCAGTAACTCTATCATCTTGTCTTACATTCCTAGTGAATGCCTCCAGTGCTAAAATAATAACTGTGAAAGTGGGCATCCTTGTCTAGTCCCCTTTTGTTTTTATTTTTTATTATAATTTTTATTGAAGATTATAATTACAACTGTAAAAGCAAATACAAACTAAACTCAGAGAGAGGAGAAATAGAAAGAAATAATAAAAACTGCAAAGAAAAAGAAAAAAAGAAAAAGAAGAAAGTAAGATAAAGAAAAGAACTATGTAAAGAAGTGATTTCTGATCTTCATTACAACAACTATAAACAAACTTAATAACTCTTCACCCCCTATAAGGTTACAAACAGATATCTCTTCTTCCCATAACCCATCCCTTATCCATATGCAAATCCATAAATCGTCAACTTTTCAGTCCCGGTGTCAGTAAAAATCCTTAAAGGATTACCAGAGCTTTATAGAAACATGTCTTATTTTAACCTTGGCCAAGCAAACCAACTTTATATCCCTTCCTTTTACTTCTGACAACCTTGATCTTTAATTCATTCAGATGTTGTAATACGTTTTGGTCTCTCTTCAATTCTTCTTCGTCCCATCGCGTAGGCTTCTTCGAGGCTTTAGCAAACCTCTTTTGTAAATCCAGTAAAAAGTCATTATCTTGGTCATTAGGATGGTTTATCATTTGTATTTCCACTCTGATTTTAAAAGCTTTAACCAACTTCTTTTGTATATCCAGTAGAAAGTCCTTATCCAGGTCATTCTCTTGGCTTGTCATTTGTGTTTCTACTTTAGCTGCCTTCTCTGTTTTATAATCCACACTTTTTATTATTATTATTATTATTATTATTATTATTATTATTAACCAGTATTTCTGGTTATACTATTTCTGCATCAGACAAAATTTGTTTCACATCTGTCATTAACATCTTTTGGACATAGTCTATAAGATATTGTAGCTGCTAATTTCTGGTCCCATACTTTGAAAATCTCCTAGAATATTTCAAATGTTATAACTTTCATGTCATTTTGTAAATCCCCGTACTAACAAAAGAACAAAGGCAAGTTTATACTTTCTTTTTCCTTTTCTTTCTCTGCCTGGTATCTTTAGTCCCCTCTAGTGTCCAATTTCTGAAATCATAAAGTCTCCAATCTCTGTTATGACTTAAGATAGACAAAACAATTTGGTTCCCACAAAACCCTGTTTATTTTATATAAACAGTTCCAAAATCTTATAGTACAAGTCTCAATATTCCAAATTGTCTGGACCCTTAATTAATTTAAAACTTTCTTGGATCAATGTCTTATTTAGATTTTTGCCATTTATTTCCAATTCTTTAAATTCTTAAACTTATGGTTAATTTTTCTTTTGTTCAGGAATAAGATAAAATCACCAGGTGACTTTTCAAGCTTGTTCCGAACATCTCTAATAGCCTTAAGATAGTTAAATAGGCAATTTCTGAAAGTGATTAGAAAGTGAGGTTACCAAACCCAGTGTCCTTTAAAAGGCTCCCTGGTTGTGAGCACGATGGCTGACCCCTTTATCTCCTGGCGCTGAAACCCATGGGAGATGGCTGTCCTGTGGCCTCCTGTCCAGAGACATGTGGGTAATCTCCCATCCTCTCCTTATGCAGACAGGTTCTGAAGAACAGGTCTACTTGCTGGTACTTCGGTCTTTGCCACGGTCGTTATCTCTGCTCTTTCGGAGATGTGCCATGCCTCCCCCGAAAGTCATCTTGTCCCTTTTCGTATATGACATGGTCTTGATATTTCACCACTAACTATTGTTCGGGCTGTCTAAATGTATTGGTTTTACCTATTTAATGAGCTCTGTTATCTGGAAGGAGTTTGTGCAGGTTGGGGGGAGTGAACAAGGTCCTGGTGGCTATGAGCTTGGCTGCCTGTGCTCTGAACTCATGCCCCTTCTGGTTGGTTAAGGCCTCCTAGGAGGTGGCATGTGATTGGATCCAAGTGGTGGTTAATGCCTCTTTGAGGGAGGGGGTGGTAATGCCTGCCTTGAAAGAGGCAGTGGTGCATGCCCTTCTCAAGAAGCAATCCTTGGACCCAAAGTGTTGGATAACTTTTGTCCAGTTTCCAGCCTTCCTTTCTGAAGGAAGATTGTTGAGTGGATGGTTGTCACTCAACGGCAGAGGGCCCTTAATGAAGTGGATTATCTGGACCCTGGGTTCAAGGCCAGGGTATAGTACTGCAATGCGCTCTACATGAGGCTGCCCTTGAAGACCACCTGGAAGCTACAACTGGTCCACAGTGCTGCAGCACATGCAGTGTTTGGCACCTCTCAGTTTGCCCAATCATACTACTGTTGTGTGAGCTGCACTGGCTCCCAGCTTCTTTCTGGGTACAATTCAGTGCACCTGGGTGCAATATAAAGCAGGGACTGGGTTATTTGAGGGACTGCCTCTTTCCAATCTCATATACCTGTCTGGAGGGGCTGGCACAAGGGGCATGCTCTGGGTCCTGTCTGCCAGGGAATATCATCTGGCAGAACCCAGGAAGAGAGCCTTTTCTGGCATGGCTCCCGCCCTTTGGAACATCATCCCTGGAGATCAGATTGGCCCTGACCCTGCTGGCTTTCTGTAAGGCCCTGAAATCGTGGTTTTGCCAATGAGCGCGGGAATCTGGGAGTGTGGTAGAGCCTGTGCAGCGGCTGTACTGATTGTTATTGATGGATGTTAGGCTACCTCAGCTATGAATGTTGTTGTATGGGTTTTTATATGCTTTTTATTAGTTACATTATTTTTATTGTTCTTATATTGTTATATTGTTTTTGGTTGTTAGTGAGCCATCCAGAGCCATATACTGAATTTGAGATAGATGACTATGTAAATTGAAATAAATAAATAAACATAATATTTTGTAAATAAGCCCATTTTGTGAATTAAAGCAATTGCCTCAGCAGACTGACTTACGCTTATTGTCTATTTTTGGCCATCTCTAAATCTCAGGCAAATTTGAACCTGTGACACTCTTCCCTCTGGCACTACTGCTGAGTCCCTTGGAAGTAACATGGTGGAGAAGTATAGATAATTCTCACAATCAATTCTACAAGTACAGGATGGGGCACAACCCCTTCCTCAGGCATTTTTGCTTTTCTGGGGCAAGTCAAACCTGTCTTCCCATTCCTCCATATTACTACATTGCATTGTATTATTACAATGCTCTTTTGACAGCACTGAGAGGGGTCTGTATGTGGGGCCACATGGACCAGTGATCAAGTGTAAAGCATTCCTGTAATTCGAGAACCAGAACAATGTAAAAGAACCATGCTGGATTAAACCAAAGGCCTATCTAGGATAACATTCTGGTCCCGCAGAGACCCACCAAATACTTCTGGGAAGACCACAAGCACAGCCCATGGTATCACTCACTTTCCTAATTGTGTTTCCAAGGAACTGAAGTGGAAATAGGCCTGATACTGGAGACAAGTGGGGTCACCCAACACACTTCCCCTGGTTCCTGAATTAAACCATTTTCTAGGTTCATAAATACACTGATCCGTAAACTAACCTAACTAACCAGACAAGCTAGGCTAAATCACAAAAACAAACAATCAAATGATAAAAAAAAAAATAAGTTAAACCAAAGCTTGGAGACCTTTCATTCATAAAGTCACCAGACTTAGCTGTGACTCAACAGAGTGTAACAACATCAATAAACCACAAAAACACTAATGATAAAAACTAAGCACTTCAGCCATTTCCGTACTATGGACTTAAAGCATCTTCATAGCATCACCCAGGAGGAGACAGAAAGCCTGCTCTGATTACTACTGTTTTGCACAATGACGGTACAATGACTCTAGATGATGCTGTAAGTTGCTGGTGGGGAAATGACCTTGGTAGGTAGTGTCGTGCTAGGTTTGAAACTGTTGCTAAGCTGGAAATCAAACCAGACTGTTGACTCTTCCTCATAAAGGAGCTGCTTTTGCCCTTCATTATTTCCTCTGTCCTTTTCCCAGGCCTTTCCCACCTTGGTGAGGTTCACTAACCAGACCCCTTCCAAGTGTTCCAAATGTAGCTGCACCATCTGTCCTCTTCTGACAATGCAATGTGGGAATTGTCTATCATTCAGCTTGATGGAGTGATTCAGATTATGATCTCAGAAGAGAGGCAGAGCAGTTTCTCTGACTTCTTCCCCACAAGAGAAAACACAGAATGGATCTTCTCTTCATAGGACAGTGGGCAGAATGCTACACTTACTTTTAGGGCTTCATATCAAGTGTGCTAATTAATTCTGACCTCATTTCATATTCCCAAAGCAACACAAGCAAGTTAGATTAGATTTATTGCAGAGAATTAGGAAATCAGTGCACTGATGATGTTACCTAGTTGGATAATGAAACGTCTACATGCAAACAACCAAGAGAGCACCAAGAACTCCACAGTCAGAAAATTCTCCATCTAATAACACCCCAAAATTCTGCCTTTTCACTCAAGCCCAGGTAACCCTAAGCTGCACAGAACTGATATTTTTCCTGGCTGAGAAGGGGTAAAAAGGTGGATTTGTGCTCAGCAAGGAGCAGAATGGCTGGGTCTATGTTAGTCCCCTGTCTTGAAATCCTGGTCCCTTCCTCTTGCCTTTTCAAGTTCACAGCTGTGTAACTGCTCATTTTCCGGCCTTCAGTCCCTGGTTTACCAAGCAGCTTTGCCCGGCAAGAAAATCTGATTCCTGCTTCAGCCCTTACACCAAGGTCACAGAGGTATGTAAGCCATATTATGCAAAGGCAGGAAAAGCAGGAGATGTAATGGGCAAAACAAATTAAAGGCAGGACATAAAAGGAAAAAAATCTAACTAAAACTTAGTCTCCCCTGAAACCTTCCATTCACTATACCATTCCATACTTTTCTACCTTGCTTCTACCGTGTTATAGACTGCTATCCAAGAAATCTCCAGGAAGCTGTTGCTTCCCCTCCACACCAAGGGTGGTAAAGGTGGAAGGGAACAGCGGGTAGTGACAGGTGGGAGAAGGAGGCCAGTGACCGAGACATCTTCTGCTGTTAGAGCAGAAGCCTCCACTTGGCTCAATATTTCATGCAGACCACAGCCATTCTGCTGCTCACTGAGAACAAAATCCACCTTTCCACCCCTTCTCAGCCAGGAAAAAAATCAATTCTCTGCAGCTTAGGATTGCCTGGGCTTGAGCGAAAAGATGACGAAGCTGATAAAATTAATTAGCAAATGGAGAGACAATCCGTACGGCTTTTGACGGGCTCGGTATATTACATATCAACACCAGCTTTATCGCCCTGACAAAAAAAGGAACAGTCTTGCCACTGAAGGTTATCACAGGTGATGTGACAGGTACAATTGTTTTCCTTTCAAGACAGGTTATTGAAACAAAGTGCATTTCGGCTAAAGCTTGCCTGTCAGTCATCCACATTAGCACACAGGGCCTGACTGGAATCCTCTTGCATTTATATTAGAATTATAGATGAACTGGCAGAATGAAGCTTGCACCCCTCCCTGCCTGAATGGAAAGCCAAATTCCAAGATCTGGGAGGGAGCATCAAGGTCCATGGCCTGGCCCAAGATGGCCCATTGGTAGTAGCATCCAAAGAAATCAAATGAGGTGTCTGACATCTGCCTGCTGGGACAGGAACATCTAGGGGCCAGATCTGAGGGGTACTTTATTTGTTTGTTTCTTTGTTTCTTTATTAAATTTGTACGCCACCCATCTCCCCCAACAGGTGACTCTGGGCGGCTCACAATTAAAACAAAACCCACAAACAGTTAAAAAAACCACATTAATTAATTAAAATTGATTAATCCATTAAAAGATCAAGCTATAAAGCAAACCTTATACATAAAAAACTAAAAACATTCAAGATGATGGGGGGTGGGGGGCAGTGCAGAATCAATTACCCCACAAGCCACTTCCACCAATGCGAGCCCCCATCTGGCCCCCAGGCCATCTGGCATAGCCAGGATTTCAGGCTCTTCCTGAAAGCCGTGAGAGTGGGGCACATCGCACTCTCATTTGTATGAGTTTGTGTATGGAGGAGGCAAGCTTCAAATATTCCAGCAAAATTTGTTTCAGATAATTCTTTTTCCAAGAAACAGTGGGTAAAAAATGATTAGATCCTTTGAAAAATTCTTAATGTTTTTTTTTTCAAATTTCAAAATAAAGGGGGCAGAAAGAGCTTGAGATTTAAGAAGTTGAGTACAGGATAAAGTGAAGACAAACTGACTTTAGATGTGGATAAGCAGATTTATTTAAAAGGAGGTGCTATATCTCTCATTGTCTGAAGGAGTTGCCACATCCTCTTGGTATAACAGAAATCAAAATGGATTTATCAGGAGCAAGTCATGTGTAACTAAGCTTATTTAATTTTTTGGATCAGGTAACATTTTTAGTACAGTGTGGGAATGCCCGAGATGTAATATATCTTTATTTTAGCAAAGCATTTGACAAAGTATGTCATAACAATCTGTTAAGCAAGCTAGTTAAATAAGGGCTGGATTGCACGACAATTAAACAATAGCTGGCACAAAAGTCATTCAAGAGCAGTGCCACTTCACTACTGACATGGATGAAGAAGTGGAAGTAATAGATATCAAATTTCAGATGATACAAAACTGGCAGGTTAGCTAATATTCTGTAATACAGAAATGAAATTCAAAGTGATCTTGATAGCTTAGTGATACCTAGACAAGGGGGGGATGAGATGTCATAAAGGATGTGAGGAAAGGATCTTAGAAGTGTCCAAAATACAATAATTTAAGTCTGGTTATTTGTATCTTGAGAGAGAACTCTGGGTTGATTTATTTGATGATAGTTCAGTTTCCTGGCTCTCCACAGTATTCTCAAAAGTCTTCTCCAGCACCAATGTTCAGAAGAGTCAGTAATTTTTCCATTCTTTCTTCAACTTGCAGTTCCATAGAGGGTCACGGGGAAAACCATTGTCTGTACAATTTTGAGCTTTGTAGGTATAGACTCGTCCCAGCATCTGAATCTCTTTCCCAAGACCTTCATTACTATTCTACCAGGTGTTGGTCTGCAGCATGTTACTTGTCTGCAGGTACCTCTACTGCTGACAGCTGATCCTAAAAAGCAAATGCCATCTGCCACTTCAATATCTTAATTATCAATTCTAAGGCTGGTTGCTATATCTTGTCATGACTTGAGCCTTCTTTATATTTAATCTTAGCCCCATTTTTTTCATTGTGTTCCTTGACTTTCATTACTAGAGCTGCCAGTTTATTTGCATTTTCAGCTATCAGACTAGTGTCATCATAGCGCAGGTTATTGATGTTTCTTCCTCCAGTTTTAAAAACATGCTCCATTGATATATTTTCAGCATATAAATTAAATAAATAAGGAGAGAAAATACCTTGTCTCACTCCTTTGCTGACCTGGAGTCAGTCTGTTTTGCCATGTTCTGTCTGGACTGCGGTTCCTTGTCCTGTGTACAGGTTTCTCATGAGGACTGAGAGGTGTTGAACTCCAGGCATGTCTAAGCAAAGGCTGGAGAGGTATCTGCCCAGATGCCTGAATTTGGATGCCTGCGCTGAGCAAAGGGACAGAGAATGAGTGCCACAGAGTCCCCCCCTTGCCTATCCTGAGAAGGTGCTAGCCCTTTGCAGCAATCCAGGCAAGAAGCACAACTGGGAGTACTAACTGTCCCTTTATTGTAAGGTTACATTAATGGACTCTTGCAAGTCTGAAAGTGCCCGTCCCACCCCTTACTTTTACTTTCCCCAGAACTAGGGAGGGTCCCGTCTGAGATGCTGTCTCCACCTCCATCCCTCCTTCAGACTGAGTCTTAATTTATCAGACCGTTGTCTAGGCTGCGGATCTTCCTGTCTCGCATGGTCCTCCCACCTACCATTACAGAAGACCCCTGCCCATGGAGCAGGCTGCTGGCACAGCTGCAGCTCGGGCTCTTGCCCCACCCACTCACTCGGCTCCTCTTCCGTATTTCCTCCCTGCTTTTGATCTTCACTTCTCCAATTTTGTCTTAAAGGGGGGACCCCTTGGCTGACAAATTCTGTGCAGAGTGATAAAGAAGATGCAGCAGACTTGAAACAGCTTTGTGAGATGAGTAAAATGGGATAATACTCCAAAGCCTTTGTTTTTCCTTTTGCAATAATTTCAGTATCTTTTGTCACCGAAGCCCTTGTAGCATGTCATCCATCAAAGAGACTGCCACTGCCTTCATCCATCTGACAGCACGGCTTCTTGTCTCCATTTTGGACATTGGGGATTTCTAAATCAGTACTTCCAGAGCTGTGTTCCCCTTAACCCTTGCAATGATGGGTGATGAAGGACATTTCTGAGAGGGTCATCTGCCCATACTCTGGCCTGGCCGGGATGTCTGCTTCTCACCTGCCAGTACCAGTACACAGAGGAAAGAGCCTTACAGATCGGTTTTGAAATGGCTCAGACCCCTCCCTCCAGCTGCCCCTTCTGGCCAGGCATCACCTCTCTACCCCCAGAACACACCCAGAGACACACGTGCGTGCCTCCCTCTTCCTCAAGCCTTCCTCAAAACACCCCTGTCCGAGGAAGACTCTGCACAGCTGCACCCATGAGGTTGAGCCGTTTGTTCGTCTCCCTTCCGTCTCTCCCGCACCCTTCCTCTTCTCAGTCCCCAGGAACAAAATCCAAACTGCAGTTATTTTAAACAGAAATCTATCATTTTCTTAACAGATTCTAAAAATGCTAGCTGTTTTTCAATTTTTAATAATTTAATAATTTCTCTATGAACTGACAGTATTCCAAACTACATTATCTATTATTTTCTTCTCAAATCAAATTTTGGAGAGGGAGACCCATCTCATTTATAGGCCAACTATCAATTTTGCAAGTGGGTCATCATTGGTTCATTTCTTATACCCCAATCCCACCGTTACCCACTTTTGCAAGGGGGTGCTCAATTTGAAAAGTGTGTGTGTGTGTGTGTGTGTGTGAGAGAGAGAGAGAGAGAGAAAGAGATCCAAAGTCACCTCTACCATTCATTGGCCCTTCCCTTTTGTCCTTTACATACTGCAATCAATAGCTCATCTGCAGAACAGATACCTCCTCAGGGCCAGTTCCCAGGTTACCTTGCTGCTAAAACGGAGCTGTGCATGATATTCTCTCATTGCATCTTCTATCTTCAATAGATAGCTTTTTCATTACAGAGTTTTCTCAGAAGCTTCTTTTTCTTCTTATTCCCATTTCATCCTGGCTTTTTCTGCTGATCGGCAGATCTGTTAAAGTCATGCTTGGTGTTGGGCTGAAGCGGCAGTGTTTCTCAGTGAAAACATTTCCCCAGATTCCTTGACAATAATGAAGTCGCTGAGCTGCAGGCTGAAGCTTGAAGAGCTCATCCACTCCATCTCCTGGCCACTTTTCCAAAAAGTGGACTAGCAGAAGAAAGAAGAGCCTTGCACAATCTTCCTCAAGGCCCCTCTTCTCCTACAAGCTGAATGGGAAGGCAATATGGATCTTCTTACTCTTGGCGGTCCAAATCCAATGGTGCTGACTCTTCACCACTTCATTTACTGATTTACTTATTAGAGCGATGTCCCTCCTCTGTTTGTTTAGGCACTCAAAACAGCATATGTAGTGCTCCCTACTGCTAGTTTTCTCCATAGCAACAAACCCTGAAGGGTAGGTTGGGCTGAGAGTGGCTGTCCAGGGAATTGCCCAGGGAGCCTCTCTGGATGAGAGTGGGCCAAAACCTGGGTCTCCCCACTCCTAGTCCAGCACCCTCCCCACTGACCACCCTGGCTCTCAGCATGCCTCATGACCACAAGGGGGTGTAGATGGAGGGTTAAAGATTTACTCTGTCCCTCCTTTGTCTGTCCCTCTGCCTGTTTTATGACACTGCTAACTAGAGGGTACTTCCTTTTGCTTTTCTTCCCAGGCACACTGGAGCTACGGTGTGCTCTCCCCTGGTAGGATGGACTTAGCTAGGGTTTGGCTTTGCCTATCCCCCTAAAGTATTTCTGGTAAATGAACTGATTTCATGGTGTAGTTATCAGGCCTACTTCACCATCCTTGCTCAGGTTAGAGCCCCACACCCACACCCACACCCACACCCACACCCACACCCACAGAACACTTCTATTTCCAACAGTTATTTTATTGGTTTCTTTATTTGTTTATTCTGCCAAATCAGTACAGACTCATGGCAAAACAATCAACAAAATCTTCCATAGCAGTTAAAAATGTCCACAGTGAATATACATAAATTAAAGCAGTTCTCAGCTATGGATGGTTGTAAAGATTGTTCCCTCTAATACTGGGGTAGTTTTCTTCTCATTACTATTTACTTTTTATTTCATAAATCTTTCTTTGAAACTGTCCAAATTAGTTGTTCTTACTACATACTGTAACATACTGTACCTCCTTTCCTTTCCTCTCCTGCCATGTGGCCTCTTAAAAGACCCCGCCTGCATCATCATTTTATACTCTCTTCTGGTTCTCCTGTTTCCAAGCTAAAAAGCTCCAGCAATTACACTTCCCACACAGAGGAACTGCACCAGCTCTTGTCTACACTTTTTCAGCCTTGAGATAGCTACAGTAGATGATAGATGATAGATGATAGATGATAGATGATAGATAGAGATAGATAGATAGGTGAAAGGTAGATATATGGATAGATTTAAAAACAAGGTATAACAGGCATTCCAAATCTGGCTGCACTATTGATCTGTAGGATGGCATTAGGTTTGTGACCATTTTCTCTGAGTAAATTTTATTATCAATGTGGAAATTGTTCTCTTCTGGAAAAGCCAGCACTTGTGCTGTGCAGCATGCCCAGGATCAAGTCCAAAGATCTTTACATTATCTCCGCTTGTGCCTTTGGAGAGTTACTGCTAGCCACTGCAAATCAACCTCCCCGGACCTGCGATCCCTTAGACCAACTCCCATAAACCCAGTTAGCATGGTTGTCAGGAGGGAGAAGAGAGAGGCACTGGGTGTCTGAAAGACAAAATGTGTTTCTCCTCCTGCCTGAGTATATGGCACAAGCAGTTTTATTTGGTTACTTGCCAACATTTGTTGGAAGGACTGTTGAGTATTGAATCCAGTCACCTCCAATCAAAGGCGGGAAGAGAGCCACTTTTTTTAAATCACAGGCCACTGGCTAAAGGCTTGGTTTCAAGCTCAGAACAAGCGGCCCACGCAGAGGTGGCAGCCACAGGATCTCGCTGCTTTCAACAGAATGACAAAAGCGGTGTGTGACTTCATGCCACAAGCCCCGCTCCTTTGCGGCAGATGTGCAATGGTGTGACACACATAGGAAAGGGGTGGGGCTTGCCTCATGATGCCATTTTACAAACACTTTTTGCTTTATTTGATTTCTCTTGCAGGTTATATGCAAATCAAGCTTTCCTGTGACAAATAATCTTCTTCTAAAAAGTACCTTACTTTCTGAGTATCAGGGCAATGGCTTGAAGCATCAGGTGGTCTCCTCTTCTTCTGTCTGGACTCTGGTCTGTGGACAGGATATCACCTCCATCTATCAATATATGCAACATTTAGTGTCTGTGTCGCCTTAGAGCCAACGCACCCGGTTTCACCCAGCTGGGGTCTATCAATATCATGGTTGTCCATACCTGAAGATGGGTGGACCACAAGATCAGATCTGGATAGGATCTGACACCATTATAACATTTGGGGCAGGGATAGTACAGCACATGGAGGTAAGTGACATGGGATCTCTATCTAATGTGAGCATCAAGGGTGCTGAGGAACTACTGAATTATTCAGGTGAGCCACACAGAGTGTACATCTTTTAGATTACATGATCCAGGGGCTTGTTACAGTATGATTCAGCCAAGTCAGCCAGTGACTGGCTATGAGAGGGACCCATCTGAGTTAGTATCAGCTGGACAGCACTCAGTTCTCACCATTGGCCATATCTAGATGTTAGGCAATGAGCAGGATTGCCAGTGGTCCCACTTATCTCAAGTCGACTAACCCTTTGTTCTCTCCAACAGCGGTTTGGGGAAGACCACCAAAGGGAGGTTGACAGTAAGGAAAACAATTTGCTTCACCAAGTCAGTGTCCAAACATATGAATCACCACTTCTGAAATAAAGCTTATTACACATAACACTGTTTTATTTATTTATTTATTTATTTATGTATGTTGTATGGCTGCCCATCTTAGAGCATAACTGAGTGGCTCACAGACAAAGCTTGGTGCCTCAGCCATCTTCCTGGGATGCCCCCACCAAACAATCCACAGGTTTCCATCTCTAACCCTAACCCTAACCCACTGCCTGGGGGAAGAGCCAGCTGTTTATGGCATTCCAGAAGGCTAGAATGGGGAGGGGGCTGTCAGATTGCTGGGTGTTTCACAGGAAAGGGGCTACTATAGAAAAGGCACACTTCCTAGGTCCCACTAGATGGCAATATTTAAGGGAGGGGACCTGAGGTGTGCCCACTCTATCCAACCTGGTGGGGTGGGCAGATCCCTCAGGGAGTGGCAGTCTTAAAAATAACCTGGTCCTGTGCTATGTAGGGCTTTAAAAGTAATAACCAGCCACCTGAATTGAATCTGGAAACAAACTGGCAATGAATGCAGCCCACAGAGCAGAAGTGTAACCTGTGCTGATTGGGGGGCACATATAACTGCCCATGTAGCTGCATTTTGCACCAGCTGAAGCTTCCAAATACTCTTCAAGGGCAGCCCCATGTATAGCGTATTGTAATCCACACCAGAGGTGACCAAGGTGTAAGTGACCGTGGCACAACTGGTGCAAAACATAGTTGTGCAAAGGCCCCCCTGGCCACAGCTGCCATCTGTTCCTCAAACAGGAACCGTGAGCCCAGAAGGACCCTCAGATTGTGCAGAAGTTCTGTTTGAGGTAATGCAACTCCATCCAGAAAAAGAGATGGAAACTCCCCAGAACTAGGGGCCCAACACCCAAAGCCACTCAGTCTTGTTTGGGTTGAGGTGAAGCCTGTTGTTCCCCATCCAAACTCTCACAGCCTTCAAACAGTGAGACAGGACCTCCACAGCATCACTTAATTGGCCAGGGTGGAGATGTAAAACTGAGCATCATCAGCATACTGATGATACCTCACCCTGTGCCATCAGATAATCTCCCCAGATGGCTTCATGTAGATGTTAAACAGGAGTGGAGAAATTACCAAACCCAGTGGCACCCCACAAAGCAGGGCCCAAGGATGGGACCTCTCCCCCTTGAGCAGCAGACATTTGGCTTCGTGCCAGACCATTTGTCCAGCCTGTCTCTTGCGTGCTTCATGAAGTAGGAGGCCATGAAACTCTTCTAGAGGTTCCTTGTAATTCCTGGTCCAGCTTATGGTTACCTTTCAGTTTGTAAATGGCCAAAGTAAAGAGACACAGGGCATCACCCCCTTTCTTAGCAAGGAAGCTGGCGCAAGCAAGGCCTCCTGGCAGCTGAATCCTTCCCTATTGTGGGGTGTTTCCAAAATGCTCCCGTGGAGTTGATTTCTTTCATCTCTTTTCACCAGCAGCTTTGAAACCAGCACAACCCCTTTCTGTATTTCTTTCAGCGCAACTGAAGTTGCTCTTTTGTCACTGTGGCCATTTTGGCAGCTGATAAAAGCATCCATCAAAAGTTTCTTCTTCTCTCTGATTCTACCATTTTGTCACTGGCGCCTCTGTCCTGAGTTCCTCCCCTGAGTCCAAGTGATCTGTCTGTCCTGAACTGAATGGGCTCTGCCCTGGAGCAGGCCTTCTGACCGGGGGCTTCAAAGAGAAGTAGCTCTATGATGCAGGGCATGGCTTCCAAGAGAGATTCTGCAAGGCAATGGGTGCCTTTGAAGGTCTGCTGAGCCTTCAGGGTGATGAGATGAGCAAAAAAAGGGAGAGACAGTATAATTTCTAGGCATGAAGAAGTGGAATCTTCGGAATGTGGGTGGGAAAATGTAATTTCAACTGGAGAAATACGTCCATTACTCACATTTGTGAAACTGGCAACCTGTAGTTCTCCTTGGCTGCTCTTGGCTAATTGGCCTAATTAGTAGAACCCTCAGGTTGGAAGGAATCTTGGAGTTCACCTAGTCCAACCCCCTGCCTGGGCTTGAATCTTCAAACCATCTGAGACAAATGACTTGAAAACTCCAGAGACCAAGTCTCCATGATTCCAGGGGTCAGACTGTTCCACTGTTTAATGGCTCTGGCAATCAGGAAGTTCTTCCTTCTTCTGAGTCTGTAGAGCTTCTGCCCATTGCTTCTTGTCCTGCCCACAGGCATGATGGAGAGTCAATTCACATTCTCTTCCTGATAACAGCCCTTAGGATACCGGAAGTCTGCTAATATGTCTTCTCTTAGCCTTCTCTTCTTTAAGCTAAACATACCCTGGACTCTGAATGGATTTAAGGATTTAGACTCCAAGCCCCTCACCATTTTTGTTGCTCTTCCCTGCCCTCTTTCCAATTCCTCAGCATCCTTCTTTGATTGTGGTAACCATAACTGGTCACAGGATTCCAGGTGTGGCCCCACCAGTGCAACCTAGAGCAGTACTATCACTTCTTGTGATCTCAACATTCCACCTCTGTTGATGCAGCTCAAGATTGCATTGGCTCTTTTTGTAGCTGCAGTGCACTGCTGGCTCATGCTTAATATGCCAGTATCTACCAGTACCTCTCTTGTGATCTCAACATTCCACCTCTGTTGATGCAGCTCAAGATTGCATTGGCTCTTTTTGCAGCTGCAGTGCACTGCTGGCTCATGCTTAATATGCCAGTATCTACCAACACACCCAGATCTTTCTACAAATGCTAAGCCAGAGAGTTGGATAGGAGACCACCAGGACATTTTAAGACTGTTGAATAGTCTGAGAAGTCAGAAAAATCCAAAGGACGGCAATGACCAGATGTCATGGGCCGTGAGAATAACCTTGAGGGACAGAAGGAAGAGCCACAGCCTAGACAATGGTCTGATATGAGTCCAAAGCAGGAATGGGTTGAGTAAGCATCTCAGAAGGGACCCTCCCTAGTTCTCTAGAAAGTAAATGCAGGAGAGGGTACAAGTGCTTCCAGACTTGCAAGATTCTTTTACTGCAAACTTACAATAAAGATAGAGTTCGTATTCTTGGTTTTGGTTTCCTGGTCTGGACTACCTTGAAGGGCTGACATCAACCACTTCTATGTTGCTGCTAAGAAAAACTACATGGATGTGCACAAGTATTCACAAGAGGGACTATTAGCATCAAAATGGTGGGTACAACTGGGCGATTGAAGCCCACCCTTTTTTTACAACAGAATGGGTAGGACGTTGATTGCCTGGTCAACCATTTTGATGTTGTTGAGGTCTCTGGGAACGTCTTCAAAAAGAGTTTACTTTTTTATAAATTTACTTAGATGTATTAGGGAATTGGCAGGAATCTAAACTAGTTGTTTACGATTTGATCACCTCTGCAAACTTTTGGAGAGAGCTCAACAATTGCAGCCAAACACAGACATTTTATTGGTTGGTGTCTTTAATGCCAGAATTGGTAAGGATGTTAATAGTTACCTTGGGAAGACACAGGCCAGCCCAAAAGATGAATGATGTGTGCCTTGGTTGTCCATGGATAAAGTATTAAATAAAGAAGAGGTTTCCTTCCTGAATCTGGCTTTTAGACTGGATAGTCCTCAATGGGCTTCAATGGGCATTCTATTTTTTTAAGCTCCACAGGATGCAATGTTACTCATTATTTCCTGATAACATCTGCACTTCTTTCTCAGGTTAGTTCTTATGACATCCACTACAGAACTGACTGACCATCTATCCCTGATTTTGGCTTGTTTGGTATCCAAGGATCCTCTCCTTGTGAGGCTGTATGCCAACCCAGAAAGACCAATATTAAAGAGGGACAGTTTGATCATGACTGTGGACTTGATTTGAGAAAGCTTCAGAGGAGAGTTAGGGAGGATAAGCCTGATCCTTTACTTGAGCTACCGATCCCTTATTTATTAATTTATTTATTAACTGAGCTACTGATCCCTTATTTCCTGCACTGAGATTGGCCTTAGAAGATTGTTGCCTAGACAGCCAACTATTATAAAAGGGAAAATTGAGTATAAATCACAATTAGAAGAGAAAATAAAGGAATTAGAATAGATTCATAAAACCAATCCAGAACAACAAGCACTGAAAGAGTTAAATAAAGTTAAACAACAATTAGATTTAGTGGAAATGGCAGAACTTCAAAAAAAGAAAACATGTCAAACAAAACCTTCTTGAAAATGCAAACAAACCAGGGAAACTTCTGGCATATCAGATCAGAAAAGAAAACAGAATAAAGGATGGTAACAGTGGTAGAGAAAGACAACAGTTATATACAAGATTGGAAATAACAGAAGAACTTATAAAAATTTTTAAGGAATTCTATTCCAGGCATAAAATTGACAAAGGAAATTTGAAACCAAATATTGAAAACCTAGAGCCTAAAGTATTTACTGAAGAACATAGACAAATCTTAAGCAAATTAATAACAGCTCAAGAGATTAAAGAGGCAATAAAGAAAATGAAAAATCGTAAGGTGCCAGACCCAGATAGGGTGCTGGCGCTATATTACAAAAATGTAGAAGAGGTTTGTCAAGTAATAATCAAGAAATAAACCAAAATAACTATACTAAATTATGGCAAGAAATCAAAAGAGATCTTGAAAGATGGAAAAATCTAAAGCCATCTTGGTTAGGATCAATTGCAGTTATATAAATGAATGTTTTACCCAAGATAAATTATTTATTTCAAATGGTGCCAATTCCATTTTCAGAGAAAACTACAAGATTGGCAAGAAATTGTCAGTAAATTTATAGGAGCAGGAAAAGATCTAGAGTTGACTTAAAAAATGTACAAGATTCAAAAGACCGAGGTGGTCTTGCCCTTCCAAATTTTAGATTACATCATAAAGCAAGTTGCCTGTCATGGTTAGTGGAGTGAATAAAATTCCCGAATGGTAGAACGTCAGTACTGGAGCTGGCCTAGCCAATGGATTCCATAGATATTTATGTCACAGGGGTACAAAAAAGGCAGAATTCTAAAAGGACATATTATCAGACAAAGTTTCATAAAAGCATGACATTCCATAAGGAAAATAATAAGCCCAACAGTTTCATTGTTAGCCTCTCCTTCAAATGCTTTCCACGTTGGAGATAATTATAGTAAGAAAAATATAATTACATATGGAGATATGATTCATCCAGACTCCATGAACAGATTAAAGACACAGCAAGAATTACTCAGTGAAGGCTGGAATATACTATGGTTGATATACTTAAAAATAGCCGGAAGGATAAAATCTGGTTTTAAGAAAGAAGGAGGGATGCAAAGAAAAATGACAGAATTTGAAATGCTTATACAAAACCAACACATATGTAAACTCCTACTCTGATATAACAGAGATAGAACAAATGAAAAATTGCATGATAAAATGGATGCAAAACTTTAAGGAAACAGTCACAACAATGGGAAGAATTATGGACCAAATCCGCAAAATTCACTTCAAGTTATAATCTAAAAGAAAATGGCTACAAAATATTTTACAGATGGTCACAACTTTGTCAATAATTTCCAAGATAAATAAATTATGCAGTAACAAATGTTGGAAATGCCATGAGACAGAAGGAACGTTTACCACAAGTGGTAGACTTTGTCTGATTAGGGTTCTTTTACACAAAAGTTAAATTAAGAAAATTAAAACATGTGGTAGATATGTAAAAAAACCCTCAAAAGTATCGGAAAGATATACATAATACCATTTAGAGAATTTTGGAAATGAACTTTGAAAAGAAATCACATTTTTTTTACTAGGTATGATTCCAGAATATATCAACAAGAAGTATCAATTTACAGAGATATATGCTCACGGCAGCAAGAATGAACTTTGCCCCAGACTGGAAGAAAGATACAGCACGGACGCTGTCTGACTGGGAACTTAAACTGGGCCAGCATGCAGCATGGCAAAGTCAACAGCTTCTGTCTCAAAAGAGAGTCCATCAATGCCACATTTAACTTTAATTGTACTATTTAAGCACCCTTATACTCATAAACATCTCAGAATTATAGTTAACATTGGTATAAACTCTTTTCTTCTTGTCTTTAAGGTTTAAGTTATCTAAATTATTAGAGTTCAACAATTTTTAGTTTATATTGTACAAATATTCCTGTACCTAGCCAATATCTGAATTCTATAATGTATTATTTCCATCTTATAAAGCAATAAAATGATTAACTACCAAAAAAAAAAAAAAGCTAGAAGAGGAAATAGCGGAACCCCCGCTGAAGACGATGGATCAAGACCAATACAAACGGCGTGAACAGAGACCTATGTGGTCAATTCACAAGGAAGGGAATCACTTGAAGAAACCTCTGTCCTGCAGGCCAATTTTTTTTCCTGAATGTCAATCACAAGATATTCACTACTGTAATAGCTGGATGTGTAAGGAAGTGCATTTGTGAAATTGTACATACTGATCGTTCAGGTTACAGTACATTCCAAAAAGGAAGATGAAAGATAACAGCAGGTTTATCATAAATGCGCTAGAATTCATCAACGTTGAGAAAAAGAAGGCAGCAGTAATATTTCTATAGGGAAGATGCCTTTAATGATTTGGAATGGACTTTTTCACTAGAAGTCTTTCAGAAGATGAATCTCAGAGAAGAATTCAAAATCTGGGTGGAGAGAACGTATCAACAGCAAACAGCAAAGATGACAGTGAATGGAACTCTCTCCGCCGGCTTTTCAATGAGCAAAGGCACATAACAAGAGTGTCCACTCTCCCTTTTACTGTTTGTAATTTCTCTGGAAGTCTTGGCCAACAAGTTCCAAAAAGATAAACAGATACAGGTGGTCCTCACTTAACAACCACTCATTCAGCGACTGTTCAGACTTACGGTGATTGCCACTTGTGACCTTCCCTGCTGGCTTTGGACAAGCAAAGTCAATGGGGAAGCCATCAGGAGGTTGCAAATGGCAATCACGATGTTGTGCTTAACAAAGTTGCGGGATTCACTTAATGATGGCAACCAGAAGTGCTGTCGCTAAGTGGTGTGGTCACATGATGTCACGCTTTACAACCATGTTGCTTAGTGATGGAAATTACTGATGGTCCCAACTGCCATCATTAACTGAGGACTACTTGAAATCAAGATCAAAATTCAGGAATGCAAGATGAAATGTTGTGCAGCTGATACTGCCTTTTCAGATATAAATCAATGAAAAGAAAACAAAGATAATAAGAAGGTGCTTAACTTCCAAGGGAGAAGATTTTGTGAGAAAAGAGACTATCTGTGAGATAGCAAAAATCCAGTGAAATATTTAGGACTTTACTTGACAGGATGCAATAGAGATGTATTTCAAAACAATTGCAACAAATTATGGAAAGAAATGAGGCAAGATCTTGAAGAGTGGAAAAGCTTAAAACGTAAAAGAAAACAAGGCAAAGCTTAAAACTGGCTAGGACCCATGGTGACAGTAGACACGAGCGCATCTGCTGCCAATCTCAGGGTGGCCGTCTTAGGCACCATAAGAGATTGGAAAGCCTCGAGGATTCCACGGAGGCAGCTCTCTTCCTTGCCCCACGCAAGGGGCGCTCAAGGGACCAAACTCCTGCCTCCCTATCCCGCAACTGCATCCCTTGCCCCCTTATGGGAATCTCGTTCTTGCAGCACGGAGAACATCAGCGGCAACATTTCCAAATGGCAATGACTTTGAAGTGCAGCCTTCAAAGTTTTCAGCTTGGTGCTACTCTTGTAAGAAACCCAGAACCTTTCCTGGCACCTGGCCAGCGTCACCACAATGCTCCACTGAGGAAGGCTTTCGCCTCTCTGCTTTCAGACCAGGCCCTCTGCATACACCAAAGAGAAAGTCTACAAACATCCAGCGGGACAGCACCTCTGCCCCTGCAGTGTTGACCAAATGGAGAACGTCATCCATGGCCTCCTTTACTGCCCTATCTAGGATGAGGTTGGGGGAGAAAATTGAGGATAAACAAACTTAAGGGGTCAGATGCCGAATGACTGAAATTTAGTTTTCCATTTACTTCCTCACATGGCTTCCTGCTCTCCGTGCCTCTTAGGGCCCCGCTGCCTTGGCCACATCCCCCTCTGCCTGGGGTCTCCCACGTCGGGTCTCAAGAGAAATCCATGACTGGCTTTCCATGGATGGCATTCCTGTTCTGGGAAGAGATGCCATTCACGTGCGGCAGCTCTTAGGCTTTCTTCATAAAGTTATATATTGCCACTGAAAGGGAACAAGCACTGGCTTTGGCAGCAGAAAATTGAATTAGCTTGGCAGCATCATGACACAAAAGAAGATAGATATTGTACAGAAATATAATTGAAGCGGTATTATTCAGCCATCCTGCTAGGATATTTGTCAGCATACGAGCTGTACACTGCAAATTAAAACAGCTATTGATTCTAAAGTTGTTTTAAAGTATTTTCTACCTCCAGCTCCTTTGAAATAATTATCTCAAACTGTCATCAAAGAGCTGAATCTTGGTTTTAAGCAGGGCCTGGGAAGATAATGTTTCCCTTGCATCTTAGTGCCTGGTGGGGAAGAGCACAATGCCTTTCGTGGGGCATTAGAGCTACCAGGGACTCAGTCCGAGCGCTGCCCCCAAGGGCAATCCCCATAGCTGTGACTGGGCAGACATTTCCTGCCCTGGCAGCTGAACCTTGTTCTGCCCCAAGACCAAGGCCGGCTGCCCTTACAGGTCAAGCTGAAAACAGTGAACGGGTCAAGGAACACCATCTGCCAGCAGAAAAAAACACCACCACTTTGGCGGTGGGGACAAGGTGAGTGTGGGGAGGGGGCTTCAAAGGCAGGTTTAGTTACCTGTCAAATTGCCTGAGTAGGGCAATCAAGATAGGGAGGTCAGACTATTTTTCAGTCTAAGTACCCCACCCTTTAAAAAAAAAACTTTAAACAAAAATGTATTTTATCTACAAATGGACAGATAATTACTGAAGTTATACAATTAATGCTCAATACAACATTAATAAAAGATAGCAGAGTACATTGAGTTGTTTTCATGATATAAAAAAGAAGTATGCATGTTTGAGCTTAATGCCAAAATTCCACTATATTATTATTTATAAATGTTAAAACAACAACAAAACACCCATATAAATAATATAGGTACATGTTTAATTTCTGACTTCTTTTTCATACTCTGATTTGCAATACCTCTTGGCATAGACTTTAGAATCCATACTCTGAGTGTTTACCTTGCTGCATAATACGTAATATATATGGAAATTTAGTTAAACTTCTATAATGTATATACACTGTTAGTTTCACCATGGCTGCATATTCTCCAAGTTTAAATTCCCAATTAGATATGTCGGTACTGTCTTTTTTCCACTGTTGTGCAAAGTTTGTCCTTGTAAGCATAAACATGAATAAATTATGGTATTTTTTTGTTGATGTGTTCTGGAATTATACCTGCTAAAAAATGTGGCTTCATGTCAGATCTGATCTCTAAAATTTTCTGAATGGTTTTGTGTATGTCTTTCCAACTGATTGATTGATTATGTGCCATCACATCATTTCAACTCCTAGTGGCCACATAGATAGATTTCCCCCACGATGATCTACCCCTAACCTGGTCCTTCAAGTCTTCTAATGGTGCGCCCATCACCACTGTAACTGACTCCATCCACCTGGCTGCTGGTCATCCTCTTCTCTTTCCTTCCACCTTTCCCAGCATTAGACCCTTCTCTGGGGAACTAGACCTTTGCATAATATGTCCAAAGTAGGACAATTGGAGCCTGGTCATTTGTGCCTTGAATGATAACACCGGGTTGATTTGTTCGATGATCCACTAGTTTGTTTTCTTGGCTGTCCATGGTATTCTCAGGAGTTCTCTCCAACACTAAAGTTCAAAGCTGTCAATACTCTTCCTAATCTGCTTTTTCAAAGTCCAACTTCCACTTCCATAGAGTGTCACGGGGAATGGCATGGCTTGCACAATTCTGATCTTTGTAGGTATAGACACATCACGGCATTTGAATATCTTTTTCAAGGCCTTCTTGGCTCTTTTAACCAAGGGCTAGTCTGTGGCATATTTCTTGACCGTTTGTTCCTTTACTGTTGAAGGTTGATCCTAAACGGCAGAAGCTATCCACCACTTCAATATCTTCATTTCCAGTTCTAAGGCTGGTTGTTCTACCTGTTGTTATTAATTCGGTCTTCTTTATATTTAATTTTAGTCCCATTTTTTCACTGTGCTCTGGCTTTTAATACTTGAGCTTGCAGATCCTTTGCAATTTTAGCTATCAGGGTAACATCATCAGCACAGTGCAGGTTATTGATGTTTCTTTCTCCAGTTTTAAAACCATGCTGATCTCCTTCCAATCCAGCTTCCCTTAATATATATTCAGCATATAGGTTGATCCTAAGCATTACTTTGCTAGCATGTGAAATTAAGGATATTGAATGATAATTTGCACACTCTCTTAAGTCTCCTTTTTCTGGCACTGGAATGTAGATTGACCTCTTCCAACCAGTTGGCCGCTGTGTCATTCAGATTTGCTGGCATAGCTCGGTTAGAACCTTGACTTGCTCTTCTTCTGTTGCTTGCCATATTTCTGTGGGTATTCCATCAGTTCCTGTAGCCTTCCAACTTGGTAATGACTAGAGTGCTGATCTAACTTCCTCTTCTAGTACCAAAAGTTCTTGTAAGCAGAAAATATTTTCTAAGGTATTTTCGATGTTGACATTTCTACTGTACAGCGTTTCAGTGTATTCCTTCCGTCTTTGATCTCCTTTGAATTGGTTACTATCTGTCCATACCAATCTGTCCACTATCCTTTGGCATACCAAATTGAGGTTGGAACCTCCTTCTAAGTTCAGAGATCTTTTGAAAGACTTTCCTTGTTTTTCAGTGTCTATTTCTGAAAGATCTTCAGCTCTTCCTCAGGAGCACGTTGAGTGTCATCTGACCTGAGGGGCCCATCATCTGGCACTTTATCATCAATCATTTTATATTTTCTATCTATGTGGTTTTTTTGGTAGAAATACAGGAGTGATTTACCATTGCCTTCTTCTGCACAGTATGAATGGATGCCTTTGCCATTGTCACTAAAGTGATCCTCTGCCTTTGGCATCTTCCTCTATCACTGCTGCCCAGTATAGGTGCCTGCTTGCTTTAGCTGGGCAGCTGGGATGACCGTCACCCCTTGGTGATCTTGCTGGGAATATATACTCTATTTCCAATACTTCGGGGCTTTTTACATGTCGACCACATATGGTAAAATGTTCCTCCTCTCTTGTGGCATTTCCACCGTTTATTATGATGTGTCTTTTTTGACCATTATTGATGGAGCTATATACCATCATTTCTGCTTCACCGATCAATTTGAGGGGAGCCCTAAAATCAACTGCCTCCTACTACATAGATAATGTTTTAATTATGAAAAAACAAAAATTATGGTCTTTTCAAAGAAGCCTTCTAGACGTAATCATAGGTGGCAAATAAATGGGAATAATATTGAACAAGTTCGGGCCTTCAAATGCCTAGGAATTGTTTTTCATGCCAACGGCTCATGGAGGCCCCAAATTCAGCCCCTAAAAGAGAAGGTCAGAAGAAGTGAAGCTGCCATACTAAGATTTTTTTGCACGATGGGAACTATTTATATACCTGGTGGACTAGAAGTATTTGAGGCCAAAATAATATCACAGCTGTCTTACAGCTTCCAAATATGTGCATATAAGAACCTAGAACCATTAGCGGCTGTACAATCAAGCTTATTAAGGAACCTGTTTTTGGTTCCTTGTTGTGTTCCTAACTCAACCCTTTGGGCTGCAGCTGGAATGGTTCCAATTAAAACTCGTGCCCAAATGGCACATATTAGTTATTGGCTCAAATTAATTTTCAGCCTAGGTTTTCTGGCTTCTTTGATTCTTCAAGATAAATTGCAGACTTCTTGGTGAAAATTACTTGGTGCCACCCTAAACCATTGTGGATTCTCTCCGGATGTATTGATTCCAATGGGATTTGATCATACCAAACCATCTTTCAAGCAACATGCCGGAGACATGGCCCTGCAAAATGATCTTAGTCAGGCTCCACCGTATATTAATTCAGTGAACCCACAAAAAAGTGTTGCTCTTGCCCATTACCTCTACAATATTGTCCCCCAAAACACCAGAAGAGCTTTTACTTTTGCTTGCTGTAATGTCCTCCCCTTTGGTCTTGTGGAGGGAAGGTTCTCCATCATACCAAAAGAGCTATTTCCCCATGTACAATACAATACCGTAGTCTCTTGTTAGCTGACCAGGAGGCAGGGATTTCAGACAAAGTGGCCCGGTTTTGTGTTAGAGCTATGATTAAATGTAAACAACTCCTCCAAGTGATGTGATGCTTGTCAGGTTCAGCCGGCATGGCACTCCTGTAAAAGCCCGCCGCCGGGTTGAGCCAATTCCGCTGCCTGCTTGCTAGCCGGGGAAAAAGGGGAAGTGAGAACCGCGCGGCTGATTAATGGCCACCTGCGCCTAGTGCCTAATCTACACTGATAAGTGGCACGAGCAAACAATGAGCAGAGCCGCGAGTCGTGAAGCTAAGATCACCACACATCCAGAAACCCCGGTCCTGCACGCAAGGAAAAGGACCCCAAGGGAAGCAGCCCATGCCGGAGAGGTAGTCGATCAAGGGACAATGGGATTCGGGCTGAACCTGCCATCTGGACAATCAAGGGGGATTATTGGGGTGCTGATAATCCACAGCCTGTAACGCGATCGTGGGGTGAAACCACGGGAAGGGGGGGGGTATAAAGGAACCAATGTATTGTACCAAGCCAGTCCTGGCTTTGCTTGTAACTGTTGCGTTACGCTTGAGTAAACCTCTTTTGTGAACCACATGTGTCACGGGAGTGTTCTCTTGACGAACGGGACAAGGTCTTACAATGCTGAGCCTTAACTAGGTTTCCATAACTCAATATATTTTCTCTTTCTTCCCCCCCTCCTTCTTCCCTCCTGTCCCCCTTTCTTCTCCTCTTCTCCTTTTAAATATACATATACCACTCTATGTTTTATTTTGCTATTTCTTCATTATAATTGCCTGGAACATAATGGTCTTAATTCCAACAAAGCTTAGCAGGACTTCAGCAAGTATTAGACTTAATATAAGCATAGCGTTATATTCTCGTAGTGTTTTATAAATTCTAGTATTGCTACTAGATTACTAGCATAATTATTATGTTATTAGTTTTATGCTGGTCTATGACCAAAATAGGGGACACGGTGGTGCAGCGGCTTAATGACGCTGAAAGTTGCCGGCCAGAAATGGTCAACGCTTCAGCAGTTCGAGTCCAGCCTTTGCGTTAACAGGGTGAGCTCCTGTTTCCTCCCCAATTCCTGTCAACCCAACAGGTCGAAAACTCACGTGAGTAGATAAATGGGTACTCTCACTCCGGTGGGAGGAAAAATGCTGGCAGCGCCTTGCACAGAGAGACGGGACCAGTTGCTGGTAAGCGCGAAACCGCACTCGCCCGAAAATGGCTCGAAGCAACGGAAACCCCACCTCCTGCGCTCGCCAGCTGGGCTCTGCTCTAGGAAGGAGGCTCTGGCAAACCACTTCCGAAACAATTGCCTTGAAAACTGCACAGGATTTGTCCAGGCAAGGATTCGTCCAGGCAAGGACTCGTCCAGGCAGGCACTGCAGGGTCAGTAATGACTGAGCACAGATAAAAAAAAAAAAATGACCAAAATAAAAATTGACTGATTGATATAAACCATCTGGAAAACATTTTATATCAGTTTTAATAGAAGAGAATATGTGTAGCTCAGGGTTCAACTGTGGAGTCCTTGGGGTTCTCTGAGCTTGGTTGTTTTCTTGCAAACGTTTCGTTACCCAGCTAGGTAACATCTTCAGCTAGCACTGAAGATGTTACCTAGCTGGGTAACAAAGCATTTGCAAGAAAACAATATGTGGACTAGTAGGTGGTCTTGCTTCTATATAAGCGTTTTGAATTGTGCCATTTTTCTTAATGTCTCTCCTTTGTTTTTGAAGCCAGATTTTATTCTTCCAGCAATTTGCAGGTGGCTAAGCACCCTTTTGAAAGGTGTACTGGGGGTGCTCCTCCTGCTTCAACATACATGTACCTCCCTTCCATGCCAAAGTGGCAGGACCAGCAAACAATCTGCAGTGCATGCATTGATGACAGAATCAGCAACCACTGTAGCATTGTAGCACAGGACTATTTTTTTGAAAAAACAACCTTTCAAAAGAGTGCTAAACCCACGTTTAAAAAGCAGGTCTAGTGCTCTTCCAAAGAGTGCTAAATCCGTGTCTATAAGGAACACACACAATACCCCACAAGTATTCTGCAGATACCGGGAGACTGGAGGGGTGTATGTGTGTGTGGCAGCAGCAGCCTCACGCAGCCAACAAAAGCTGGGCGGCTGATCCCGGCCCCTTACCAAGTAATCAGTCGCATCACCGATCCCGCATGCCAGGTTGTGTCCACGGCAAAAAAAAGTATGAAGGATTACTCTTAGCTGCTTCCACTGTGGGCTGAGAAAATGAGAAAAATTTCAGTAGATATCATCCAAAAATGTTACCGGAGCACATTCGTGCCATGGCTAAGGGGAGTGAAAATGGGCCGCCATGCGTTGTGCCTTCTTCTGGCATTCTGGGCTGCCTTCTTTGCTGAAACTGTGGATAATGCATGAGTTTGAATTTGGAAAAAAATACTACACACTGAGGGGCCGGGTTGATCTGCAATCCAACTATTTTTTTTTCTGCTGAGATGAAAACTCAAAATATTTTCCATGGGATCTGGCTTTTGCCTGCAATTCTGGGGTTCTGCCCTGGGGTAGTGGGCGGGGGGCAGCTTTATTAAATTCAGTTTGTTTTTGCCCTGCCCTTCCTCCAAGAAGCTTGAAGTCGTTCTCCCACCATCATCATTATCCTCACAAAAGGGACGGCCGCCTCGACCGAGGGCAGCAGGAAGCTTTGTGACTGACAGGCCTTTGAAGGTGGTTTTCCCCAAGGCTGAGACTAACTACTGCAGACTTACTATGCTGCTTCTTAGTCTAAAAGTAAAGGCTGGGTGAAAAAGCACATTAATCGCAAATGTGCGGATGAAAAGGGCTCTACCAAGAGCTTGAAGGTGGGGCGAGCTTGACGGTACCAACAGAAACGGAGGCAGGAAGGGCGGATCTTGGCCCGGAATGGGTGCGTCGGGGGGGGGGGGAGTTTTAATCTGTACTCTCTTTGCCAGGCCTTTGATTAGAGACTTCCTGCTGGGTTATTACTCCATAATTTATACAATGGCTTGAGGCAGAAAAATGCTAGGAGACATTATTAAACTTTTACCCACCTAATGACACTTGAGATTGACCAGCCCCTCTCTTGGCTGGATTACCTCAGCCTGCAAAAAGCAAGGAGAGAGAGAGATGATTTGGATTTGAATTTGGACGCAGGGTGCCAAATTAGCTTTCAGAAAGCACTAGCATGTGATGGGGGGGGGGGGGGCAGAAAAAAGGAAAAGGAAAGAAAAGAAAAAGCTTGCAGTTACCGGCCAAGAGGCTGAAAATAATGCACTTCTGAACAGAGTGGACAAAAGAGAACAAAGAAAAAAGAATTGAGAGATGTGATCTCAGCGCCCCCCAAGCCCCCATAGGGCTCTCCAAAAATGGCTACAATTGTACCTTCCATGGGATAAAAGCAAAACTGTATGAAATACATGGGGGATAATCATATAAATCATATTTGATCAATAAAATGTAAACTTAATGTCAAATAAATTAAAAGCTCCTGGCACGCCAGCCTGTGGCCATGGGTGCCTTTGCCCACCCCCCACTTGCTGGGGGGGCGAGTGGAATGAAAGGAACATGGCACTTGCCATGTTGTTACTACGCCTGACAGCAGACGAGGGTTTTTTACCAGGGAAGTAAATTGGGAAGGACAGAGAGACAGTGATGGGAAAGGATGTGCCGGGCAGGAGGTGATAAGAAGGAGTCTAAGGAGGTGATTTAAAAAAAGGGTTAAGGAACATACTGTTTTCGGTCAAAAGGTTGCTAGGAGTCTGGAGTCATGGGTTAACTCTTGATTGATTACGTTTGGTTACTGTACTGCCTAGATAGTACTGTATGCATTTTCTTAGTTTTTCCTTCTTAAAGGAAGACCTTTTCTTTTGCACTAGAGAGAAAAAACTAGGCCACATTGGTTGGGCTTATTGATTCTCCGGGTCAAATGGGCCGCAGGAGCCAGGGGCCCACTAATCTGTTCGGCTCTTAGCACCATGGGAGACAACCTGCTATTGGCGTAGCTTCTCCAGCTCTTCCTCCTGACTCTATTTTAACTCCTAAAGCATTTTCCTGTTGCTTGGTATGCCTTTTTGGATAGCACCAAGAGCCTGTGGGCGACAAAGGGGAAGGCGGGAGCACCAGCCGAAGCAGGGCGGTGCAGGAGGGTGTCTTCACTGTGGCAGGTTAGGGGTTCAGCAGTGCTGCTGGTGGAAGCCCAGGCAGCTGCGGCCTTCCTCCAGAGCCACCACCACGGTGAAATACTGTCTATCTGGGCAACATCCTCTGCCTGCTCTTCCTCGTGAAGGCCTGCCAGGGAGCAGGAACAGGTGAGGCCTTTGTATCTGCAGCTACACAGCAGCCTGGCAGCTTTACAAAGCAGCCTGCCCCCTCCTGCAGGAACCCATGTGTCATGGGTACACCACAAAGAGAATGCAAGGAGAATTGCAAGGATGGGTTACCTGGGACAGTGCAGCAAAAGAGACACTTTCCTCCAGCACGCAAGGCTTTACATGTCTGTGTGAGCATGAAGTGAAAAAGAACTCGTTCCATCTCCTCAAAGGAAACCTCATGGCTGGGGCCACACCAAGCACTGCGGTGGTGGGGCTGCACCCCAGGACAAGGCGCTGCAGTCGGTTGCATTAGGAGGAACAAAGCACTGCCTCAGAAGGCTGGACCTGGAGTAGGAACTAGAATCCAGTAAATCCCAGCCTTCGGACTGTAGGCAGACGGATCCAAGACCTAGCGCAAAGAATGGGCAGCAGATGAGTCCGAGCACGTGGGCACAACCATGGGCTGCCAGGTGAGACTGCTGAGTTTTTCAAAAAGAGCTGGACAGCTACTTCTTATGGACGGTTTAATTAGCTTTCCTGCATGTTGCAGTGAGTTGGACTAGTTGATTCTTGTGGTCTCTCCCCGTTCTGTGATTCTGTGATTCAGCCCATAGTTCTGCAGATCCTAATCTGACAGAGGGAAGCTAGCTTGCCCATGTGGGGTAAGGAGTAGACTGGCCCACATTCCCCACTTTATTCCACATTCAAACAACGAAGCTGTTGCCATTTCCTCAAAAGTTGCGTTGCAGCTGCTAACAGTCTTCTTCATTCCAATGCCAATCCTTTTTTTATAATAACTTTATTAATTTTTTAAAAAAGAGCAGTAAAAAAACTAACAAAAACTAGTATTAAGAAAAGACTATAGAAAGAAAGAGATTTCAGAAATAAGAAATATGAAAGATTAGAAAGTCTGAAAGACAAAAAAGAGAAGAAAAGAATCAGAAAGAAAAAAAAGAATTGACTTCCAACCCTCCTCACAACAGATATAAGTAACAATATACATCCAACTCTTACCCTAAGGTTAAAACATAACTTCCATTATTTCTATTAATCCATATTATTTCTAATCATTAAATCCATACAACAAGATTTCATTTTTTTCTGTATCTCGCAAAAAGTCCCAAAAAGTTTTCCAAATAACATTAAAATTACACAATGTCTTATCTCAAATCAAAGCTGTCAATTTCGCCATCTCAGCTAACTCCATCAACTACACCATCCATTCTTCCACCGTAGGTAGTGTCTTGTCCTCCACCTCTGTGTATATAAAAGTTTTGCTGTGGTTATCTTATATAAGAACAAAGTTCCATAGGTTTTTTCCAACTGTTTGTCCATCAAACCTAAAAGAAAAGTCTCTGATTTTGATTGTATGTTAATCTTTAGAATCTTCTGTATAGAAATATGTATCTCGTTCCAACATTTTTTTGCATTTTTACAAGTCTACCAAAGATGATAATATGTCCCTTCATATTGTTCACATTTCCATCATGTAAGGTTTACCCCGTTCGACCAGAGAAACTCTCGTGACACGTGTGTTCAACAAAGAAGTTTACTCAAGCGTACGTAATTACAGACAAAGCCAGGTGTCAGAATCCTCGCAAGATTTCATAATAGATTATTATATGGCTAGTTTTAAAAAAATGGCTTTTTACATGCTGCGGTTCTGCCATTGTAAAAGGGGGGGGGGAGTAGGAATGAGAAACCGTTTAAAGCCGATGGCTCCTTATCACAGGCTCTGGCATGCTCAAGGACATACCAGCAAGGGAATCAGAAGACCAAGAACTAAGGGCGATGAAGGGGGGGAGAAACTAAGGGTGATGTAGGGGGGGAGAAAGTAAGAAAACAGCTTTTGGCGCGCTTTTGCTCAGTCTTAGCAATGCTTTGGATCTGTACACTTATTCTCAATAAATGAACTTTCTTTTGAATCAATATTGGTTGCAAGGAAAGTTACTGGATTGGGGATCAACAGGTGGCAGCTAGTTACACCAGGACTGGCTTGGCACATCTTGCAATACAAAGTATAGTCCCCCCATTCCCGCGCTTTGCCCCATTGCTATGTTACAAATCTCTCGGAGTAATCCCCTCGTTCACTGAAATGGCAGATTCAGTTCAGTTCTTTTGTCTCTTGATTGCTTTACCCTGCTGGCATGGTCATGGTCCTTCTTGGTTCTTTCAGTTGCGCGCAAAGCCGGGGTTTTCCGATCACGCGCTGATTGCTTTGCTGCGAGCTGCTGCTGCTCAACCCTTTGTCTACGGTGCCCGAGTCTAATCGGCATCGATACAAAATATCTGCTCTGCGGTTTTAGTTAAGCGGTCCCAGGTGGCCCATTAATCAGCTCGCGGTTTTTCCACTTCCCCTTTTTCCTTTGCTTGCGCTCGGGTGGTAGAACTGACTCAGCGCGGCTGGGCAAAGTCCTAGCTGTGCCGCGCCGGCTGAATCTGACACAACATACATTTGATCCTTTATACATTTTAGATTTAGACAGATACCAATGATATGTCAATACCACCTGAGGGACAGTCTCACCATCACATCGATCTGTCCCCCCAGGTCAGGCAGAGAGGGCATGTTGTGGACCCCATCAGCAAGAGAATGTTGGCTGGTGGGGCCCAGGAGGAGAGCCTTCTCTGCTGCTGCCCCTGCCCTTTGGAACATTCTCCCCCCAGAGGTGAAACAGGCCCCCACCCTCCTGGCTTTCTGGAAAGAACTGAAGACCTGGCTCTGCCAGCTTGCATGGGGCAAGAAGAACTTTAACCAACCCTGGGGGTGGCTGGCACCCTGATGATGCTCCCCAAGCCTAAAAATTTCTAGCTACCATCACTTCTTGGAAGGTATTTATTATTTACTTAGGACTAATTGTGATATTGTATTTTTAATTAATATTTATCTTTTCTGTAAACTGTCCAGAGTTGTTTCGTAATGGGATGGGCAGTGACACATTTGATAAATAAATAAATAAATAAATAAATAAATAAATTTTGTAAAAGTTCTGTTTTAGATTATAACACAATGTAAATTTTAATCCTTTCTGCCACATGTTTTCCCATTGTTCCAACTGCACATTATAACCAAAACTTTTAGCCCATTTTATCATACACTCTTTAACTTGTTCATCTTCTGTCTCAAATCTCAATAAAAAAATTATACATTTTTGCAATAACATGTTCATCGTTGGTACACCGATGCCAATCCTTTCAATGCGTGCCCAACTGACCGGCTGCACATGAGGAGGGCTGTTGGCATTGCAATGGAGCCTGGCTAGAAGGAAGCCTGAGGCAATGTTCGTGGAAGCAGCTGTCATTCCGCCCTTCTGAGGGTGAAAGGGGAAAGGGGAGAGGGAGAGTGAAAAGAACTTATCCCAGGAAGCAGCATCACTGGAAGCAGCACCCTTCGAGTGCTATATGGATTTCTCAAAATTCATGTGCATTTCTGACCAGATTGTGAATGGGGAAATGGCTGCTGCCTCCAAAAAAGTTGCCTCTCAGCTGCTCCTGTTGCTTCTCTAATGCCAGACCCTTCCTTCATTTTCCCTGTGGCCACCTGCAGATCTACCAGTCCATCATGGATGCAACCAAAGGGATGCAAAACAGCCAGAAGGAAGCACCAGGCATTGTTTCTAGAACAGCAGAAAAAAGAGCGTCATGTGAGGGGCTGGATCGGGTCCGTGTTTGGGATACGCTGGCCCTTGTTCCAGCCAGGACTAAGCCTAGGAAAAGGGAAAGGAAAAAGGGTCCAGGGCAGGAGAGGGGCAAAGAGGAAAGGACTGCAATGGAACCGCATGTCCTGCCCTCACAGAGGAAAGGGTCTGGTGCTCCCCACCCTGGCACGGGTGGGATGGGTGCAGTTTCAGGGGATTCCACCAATCAGTACTTGAAGTGCTGCCCAGACTGAACAACCAGCCAGTACCGTTGCTGTAGCTGAGAACTGGATTGAAATGGCTTGAGCTGGCTGAATGTCCAGCAGGGTCCGCAGTGGAGGTGTGCAGCTTGAACTGCAGTACAGAATCATCCTCAGTGGCAGAATGCTTGCTCTTCATACAGAAGACCGGAGATGCTCCAGCAGGGATCCTCTCTGCCAGGCAATCAGTGGGGGTTTCCTCCTGCTGATAGGAATCTGTGGAAATGTGAGAAACTGTATATGCTTGTCTTAAGGGGACTGGCATCCAATGGACACAAACAAGTTAAAAGACTGTTCTGGACATATGGCAGATCAAGGGCCGAGTCATTTATTGGGTAACAACTGAGTACGAGGCAGAGGTTGGTCTGAGCCCCAAAGACCAAACGTCTCTTTTGAGCCCACATTCTGCAAAAAATACACTTTTTACAGAAAGGACATTGGTCATATAGAGAGATCTCTGGCTTGCTAAGGAAACTGAGCAGAGTGGGAAGGTGTGGCCTCAAAACACAATACCACTCTTTTGAATGCTTAGCTTTCTGAATGCATAAAAAGCAAATCATTAATTTTCTTCACTTGACTGGTAAATACATTCCTGTAAATTTTGCATATTTATCCAATCACTAGGAAACTGTTTTGCTTAAAAAACTCAGTTAATTCTATATCTACTCTTGCCAACCCAATCCATTATTTCTCTCTCCCGTTGTTTGAGAGTGTTTGATCCCCCAGTCTGTTCCTTTCTCTCTGCTAGATGGTTAGCTAACACCCCCCTTCCAAATATTGTCCTCCTGGCTGTAACGAACTGCCACCTGTTGATCCCAAATCCAGTAACTTTCCTTGCAACCAATATTGATTCAAAAGAAAGTTCATTTATTGAGAATAAGTGTACAGATCCAAAGCATTGCTAAGACTGAGCAAAAGCGCGCCAAAAGCTGTTTTTCTTACTTCCCCCCCACCCCCTTACATCACCCTTAGTTCTTGGTCTTCTGATTCCCTTGCTGGCATGGCCTTGATCATGCCAGAGCCTGTGATAAGGAGCCATCTGCTTTAAACGGTTTCTGATTCCTTCTCCCCCCCCCCCCTTTTACAATGGCAGAACCGCAGCATGTAAAAAGCCATTTTTTAAACTAGCCATATAATAATCTATTATAAAATCTTGCGAGGATTCTGACATGCTGCCCCTCCACAAAAGAGGATGTCAGTCAGATGATTCCTCTTCTTCACTCTAAAAAAGAAAAAGCAAAGAGAAACATAATACAATAACCATTCTAATTGTTAAGGCCTTGTAGGATAAACATCATAAATTTTTTTAACTAAATGTGGAGCCTTTACATGTTTCTTGTCAACCCATTCAGCCATTGATTTGGGAAAATGTTTCCACTGAATTAAAAATTGAACGCCCCCCCCCCCCCCCCGTGCTTTCTACTGTCCAGTATCTCTTTAACTTCAAAATGTTGTTCTCCTTCAACCATCATTGGTTTAGGAGGTACTGGGGAGGGATGCCATTGAGATGACTCTTTATAGGGTTTAAGCAGGTCACAGTGGAACACTGGATGGATTCTTTTAAAGGTAGCAGGCATCTGTAATCGTAGTGAAATTGGATTAATTACTTTATCTATAACAAAAGGCCCTACGAATCTCGGAGCGAGCTTTCTGGAAGGTTGTAATGATTTAAGGTGCTTGGTAGATAAAAGAACCTTATCTCCTACTTTCCAGTCTTTTTCTGGGGTTCTCTTAGCATCTGCAAATTTCTTGTACGTTGCTTTGGCCTCCTTCAATAAAGCAGCAATCTGAGGCCACACTTGTGTCATTTGTTGGACCCATTCATCAACTGAAGTGACTTGAGTGGTTTGTTTAGGTAGTTCTGGGATGGGTACAAAGTCTTGTCCTGTAGCTATTTTAAAAGGGGTGAGGCCAGTGCTTTGGTGCACTGCATTATTATAAGCTACTTCAGCAAATGGTAACAGTTCATCCCAATTGTCTTGTTGGTAGTTAATGAAGCATCTCAAATATTGTTCTAACACTGGGTTCAGACGTTCACATGATCCTGCCGTCTGGGGGTGGTACCCCGAACTCAAGCCTTGCGATGCCCCCAGTAGTTTTAGGAACGCCCTCCAGAACTTGGCAGTAAACTGGACCCCGCGATCTGAAATTATTCGTTCTGGTACACCATGAGCTCGGTAGACGTGTTGTATAAATAACTTAGCCAGTTTGGGGGCTGATGGAAGGGATTGGCATGCCACAAAATGTGCTTGTTTGGAAAAAAAGTCTGTAACTACCCAAATAACTGTCTTTTTGTTGCTTTCAGGCAGGTTTACAATAAAGTCCATGGAAATTTGCTTCCAAGGAGCCCCAGGGTTTGCTACTGTCTGTAGAAGCCCCATTGGTTTGCCCCCTCTCCTTTTGGCCATTGCACACGTAGGGCATGTAGCTACATATTCCCCTACATCTTTTCTCATTGTTGGCCACCAAAATTGACGCCTGAGTAGATGTAATGTTTTCACAAAGCCAAAGTGCCCAGCTGTTTTGCTGTCGTGACTTCTTTGCAAGACCCACTTTCTAGCGTCTGCAGGGACATAAGCTTATCTTGCCACCACCATGCCCCTTGTTTGTTCACTAGCAATTGGCTGTTGCTTTTAAACCAATCATCCTGAGCAATCTGGGCATTTAATTTTTTCAACAACTCTCCTTCTGGTTGTTCTTCACCCCTTTTTTTCTGAGCTCTAGTGACCACTCTTAGGGCTGCTTGGGTACATGGAATTACAGGAGCGACTACTTCCTCCCGCTTGCTGTTGTGTTGAGGCGATCGAGACAGGGTGTCTGCCAGAAAATTTTTTCCCCCAGGAATATACTTCAGGGAGAAGTTAAATTGATGAAAATATTGTGCCCATCTCATTTGTTTGGGTGACAGCTTCCTCGGTGCAGTCAAAGCTTCTAGATTTTTGTGATCAGTCCAAATTTCAAAGGGGTGGGGTGATCCCTCTAACAAGTGTCTCCAGCAAACTAACGCCCAGCGTACTGCGAACACTTCCTTTTCCCACACCAACCAGCATCTCTCAGTTTCTGAAAATTTCCGGGATATGTACGCACATGGAAACAGCTCCCCCCCTGCCCCCTTCTGTAACAACACAGCTCCCACTGCCACATCTGAAGCGTCTGTCTGTATGACAAATGGCTGTTCTGGATCAGGGTGCTTTAAGATCGGTTCAGCCATAAACAGACGCTTTAAACTTTGAAAAGCTTCCTGGCACTCCTTAGTCCAGGCCAAGGGGGCTCCAGGTTTTGATGCCTTTGCTTTGTCCTTGCCCTTGGTTTTCAACAAATTGGTGAGTGGGAGTGCTACTTGGGCAAAGTTGGGTATGAATTGCCGACAAAAGTTAGCAAAGCCCAGGAAACTTTGAAGCTGATGCCTGGTTTTGGGAGCCTCCCAACCCAGGACATCCCTCACCTTGACCGGGTCCATTTCAATTCCCTGATGCGAAATTCTATACCCCAGATAGTCAATTTGCTGTTATGAAATTCACATTTGGAGAGCTTGGCATACAATTGAGCCTCCAGTAGCTTTTTTAGTACCTTCTTGACCAATTGTACATGTTGCTCCATGGTCTCAGTGTAAATCAGGATATCGTCCAGATAAACCAACACCCCCTGGTATAAATGCTCTTGTAACACCTCATTTATAAGTTGCATAAACACCCCCACCGCTCCTTTTAATCCGAACGGCATTATTTCATAACGGAAACACCCCAGGGGCGTGTTAAAGGTGGATTTCCATTGATCTCCTTCCTGGATTCGCACCCTGAAGTACGCCTCCCTTAAATCCAGCTTTGTGAAAATTTTCCCTTTGGATAAATGGGCCAACGGGTCTTTCATCAAGGGGAGTGGGTACTGGTTGTCAGCAGAAATGGCATTTAGCCCTCTATAATCTGTGCACAAACGTAGGGAGCCATCCTTCTTTTCCCTAAATAGCACCGGTGCAGCAATTTGAGAATGCGTAGGTACAATAAAGCCCCTCTTTAAATTCTTATCAATGAACTCCCGCAATGCTTCCAACTCTTTGGGTGTCATAGCGTACATTTTCTTCCTTGGAAATTTAGCCCCCGGCTCAATCTTTATGGCACAGTCACTGGCACGATGGGGGGGTAGCTGATCTGACTCCCTTTCTTCAGGCACGTGAGGCAGCCTTTGAGCCAAGCCCCGAAATTCGTAGGCGTACTCTGATACCGACTTGGACCCCTGCTTCAGCCTTTCCAGTTCGTGTCGTGCTTTAAGTGCCATGCACGGGTCTTCAAAGCACGTGCAGAGAGCCGCCATGAAATCCTCTAATCTCCTTAAAGCCCGGTCCTTCGCCCTATGCAGGCCAACCACCCATTCTGCAGCCGTACCTTCAAAAAAACTGGACACATAGGAGACCTTCTCCTCCTCGCTGCGGAACAGACCCCCATAGCCCTCCATGTAGATCCGAACCTGGGTGAAAAAGCAAGCAAGCTGCTCAGCATCTCCCCCGAATTTCATGGAGATGCCCCACTGCTGCATCGGGCTCTTCTTGGCTCTGCTAGGTGTGAGATCCTCCTCCTCCTCGCTGGAGGTCTCACCTTCGGTTGACTGCTCTGCCGCCTCCGTACCTCCCGGTGTGGCCGCTGACTCTTGCGTGGGGGGCGTAAATCCTCCTCCAAGCAGTTGATCTACTGCTGCCTTTAGCGCTCGCATATCATCGGATAGGGACCCCATCTGCTCTTCCAATTTCCCCATGTGATCTTTTATCGAAGGGCCCCGTCCCTTCGTCGCCGTTGCCTTCGCCCCCACTTGGGCTTGGCGTGATGATTGCACCAGCTCCTCCTGGGTTATCACCTTCACTTCCAATGGAGGAGGGACTGGTCTCTCTTCTTCTTCCTCAATTACATCGTCAGCCATCCCGGTCAGTGTGAGGCTTTGGACTCCCCACAGGGCAATCTCCCTGGTGGAAGTCTGCACTGGGAGTCTTAGCAAAATGTAATGAACTGCCACCTGTTGATCCCAAATCCAGTAACTTTCCTTGCAACCAATATTGATTCAAAAGAAAGTTCATTTATTGAGAATAAGTGTACAGATCCAAAGCATTGCTAAGACTGAGCAAAAGCGCACCAAAAGCTGTTTTTCTTACTTTCCCCCCCCCTTACATCGCCCTTAGTTCTTGGTCTTCTGATTCCCTTGCTGGCATGGCCTTGATCATGCCAGAGCCTGTGATAAGGAGCCATCTGCTTTAAACAGTTTCTCATTCCTTCTCCCCCCCCCCCCCTTTTACAATGGCAGAACCACAGCATGTAAAAAGCCATTTTTTAAACTAGCCATATAATAATCTATTATAAAATCTTGCGAGGATTCTGACACTGGCTTTTCTGTCTCCCCCAGGATCACCCCTCTTCACTTTTCATATAGGGGAAGCCTCCAACACCATTCCTTTTCTGTTGCATCTCCCAAACTCGTTGCTTGGGTTTGTGAAATTGATCTGGGAAGGTTGTGATTCAGGGAGCTGTGGGAACCCAACCATGGTCTTGGCATCTTGGGTGAACCAAGCCCCCCTGTGAAAGCTTTGCATGATTTCTTGGGTAATGCATAATACGTGAGCTTGCATTTAGCACTCAGCAATTGTGTGAACCTAGCCTTTCTGTCTGTCATGCATACATTCATCTTACACTTCCATGTATCCACCCTGAGGCCTCTCTTCTGCTACCCTTACCCCCAGTCCTGGCATTCCCAGTCTTCCCAGTCACCACCAGGTTCTCCATTGCCCTCTGCTCGTTGTTGTGGTCCTCACCTCTCTTTGCTCCACTCAATCATCAGAGGCTGGCAGGAAGATGGCCTGCAGAAATGGCAGCCCAAACCACTTTTTTCAGGATTTCTGAGTGCATTGCCAGGCACAGCACTGCCTCAAGCTCCAGCCAAGTCCCAGTTTGATTTCAATCCTCCAGTTTAATGGCCAGAAAGGAAGGGATACTACTGCTGGGCTTCTGGTGCTGGGCCATTCCTAAGCTCCCCACTGGAGAGGCTCAGTTGCAAGAGTCCAGGGCGGAAGGAAGGAATGGCCTAGCTTGTAGGGAGAAGCCTCCCTTGGTGAAGACTGGCCAAGAGGTTCCCATCAGAAGACCACAGGCAGGCAGATATGGCTTGAAGTCCCTTCCATGTTATTGTATAGTAGTTGTTTTAGCAGACTATGAGTCTGATGGACCATCACTAAGCATTAAGGAACCAGCAGCAGACCCTGGAACCATTTCTTTGCTTTTCCTCTGAAAACTGCGTTTTCTTCTCATCCCAAACTCTGAAAACTGGTTTGATTGTGGTTTACTCTGGGTTTTGTTCCAACTGATAGTTGGCATACTTTTTGCAAGGAATAAACTCTTGTGATTAGCCTGGACCTAATTGTTCATTAATCCACCTCTCAACGTGCAGAGAACTAATGAAGTAATTAAAGAGGCTTCATCGTCCCTCAGCAAGTCCAATCAATACCTTATCGTACTTTTCCAGGGCAGGAGAAGAAAAAGGAAACACTTCAGGTAGAGAAAGCATAAAATCCAGAACCCCCAGGGAGGATGATGTGTGTTTCAAGTTTGCTTTAAAAACAATGGAAAAAGACTTAGGGTTTGTGCACAAATGGAATCACCAGGTACATTTTTTTAAATAGTAATTTCATATTTCTGAATGTTTTTTTAACTACCTTTTGATGGTTCAGAATTAAAATGTTATTTTAATTCTTTGTTCTCCTTGCTGCCATTATTCCTTTGTTCTTGTGACTGTTATTCCCTCTTTTCTCCTTTTATTCCTTGTTTCCATCACTTCTGAACATTATACTTTCAATGGAGAAATAAGTAGACATTTGTGAATCCAGTATCACTACAAACTCATAGCTGTATCTATCTCTTTAATAGCTGAAGGCCAAGAATTATTCTTGCTGTTTCTTCCTTCTATGCTGTGAGCAGGCCAGGTTACTGCTATGCTAGAAATAAGAAATTTGGTTGTACAAAATGAAAAAAGTCTTTTTCTCTGCATATCTCATAATGTTGAGGTCTAGTTCAGCTCCTCCTGTTTGGTTGCTGAGATCTCTGTAGGCACAGAGGCTCAGGCATCTTGGTGTATGTCAACATATGGCCAGGTTCATACAACATGGCACACTAGGATAAAACAGGGCAGTGTAGCTTATGGTTCAGCATGTTGTGGGAATTCAACCATCATCTTAGCACTTTAGTTGAACCACATCATCACATAGAGGTATAATATGGTTTATTTGCTTGGGCATATTATGTTGTGGGAACAAAAGCAATGGCATTTTGTTAACCTGAAAAGGTTAAAGTTAAACAGAGGTTAAACTGATGTGTTGTGTTAACCCAATTGGCTAGTTTACTTGTTTGCCAGTGGGAAGCTTTTCCTACAGACCAAGTCACTGACCTTTGCTCCTGCCTCTTTAATTCAAGATGGCCAGTATGCAAAAACAATAAAATGTTGTTGCTAAGAATGAACCAAACTCTTGACAATGCCAGATGGAACTGATTAAAAAAAATCTAGGAATCTCAACTATCTGTCATTAAAGTTAACTTTAAAGGTTTGTCTACTGAACAAAAAGCAGGAACAGACTTTCCCCAAAGTCTAGCAAAAGTCCTTTCAACAAGGAAGGAAGGAAGGAAGGAAGGAAGGAAGGGGGGAGGGGGGAAGGGGGGAAGTGGGGGCTTCTAATGGGACTAGACAGGCCAGGACAAGGATTTGTAGCCGCCATGGCCAGGCTGGACCATGAGGGCCGGAAGCCCTTCCCAGTTTGCGGTGGGTGGGCTTTCTGTTAGGGGGAAGAAAGGTGTTTTTTCTGCCCCAGTTGGGCTCAGGCAGGGGTTTCCAGACGCAAAGCGCAGCCTGATGGCCGGGCGCTGGGGGCCCTGGGAGGCCCTGCATCCTTGCTCTGTTGGGGAGACGGTGAGGGGCCCGCAGCTCCTCTGGGCCTTCTGCTTTGCCCTCTCTCCCAGCCGGGGATCTCCTCAGGGTACGATGAGAGAAGTCAGGATGGCAGCCAAGATAGGGCTGCTGTGGGAGAGAAACCCGCAAGAGGGCCCTTGTGAATTTATTTCATCCCGCTTACAGCGTACCTTTTCCCTCGGGAACAAGATGAGGTTCGTCTGCTGTGCCCGGTCAGGAGGGCGCACGGCGCTTCAGGAGGGGCCGTGCAGCCAGGCCAAGCCCCTGGGCATGTGCCACAACGGAAGGGGGGAAGCGGGTCGGCGGCAGGCGGAGCGCGGAAAGGCACAGATGAAAGCCGACTTGCTCTGCTGGGCGGCACCCGCTTCAGCCGGCTCTGCCTGCCTGACCGACCTCCTCTTGAGACCCATGCTAAAGCTTGCGGCTGCTGTACTTAAGCCTCTTGCTATGCTCAGGAGCTCTGTGCCAAAACGTTTGATATTCAAAGTGCTGGATTTCTTCCACAGCATGTTGACTTTTTCGACCCTTCTCTGCTCTGTTGCTAGCAGTGAAGAGGGCATTTCATGCAAAAGCTGAGCTGCCTGTTGAGCCTCGGGTGCATCGCAGGGAAGAGGCCACAGTCGGTTTACCAAATATCCTAATTGCAGCTGATGTGATGAGGAAAAGGTGGCCTCGGGGCCCCCAGTTTCAGCTCTGTAGTTTCCGCCCTGGTTGCTGCTCTGTCCTTTGAGCCTCTTTTCCTCTAAGTTAGAGCTCCGTGCATGAAGTTTACGAGTCCTGCCGGGGCATTTCATCCAATTAGATTCCACCAGCAAATGCCTGTGGAGTGAGCAGAGAGAAGTCTGCAGATCGGCAGCAGCCCTTAATCTCCTTGTTCCTTTTCTCAGTGGGTCTCTTGCCCTTGGTCCTGGCTGGGAAAGGGAGAAAAGGGCCTGCTGGCAGAGAAAGGAAGGCCCCCTGGTTGCAGAGGGCTGGCCTGGGCAACGCTGGGAAATGCCCCAAGCAGGAAGCTTTCTGCCTACAATTAAACAGGCGGCAGATCTTTTAAACAGATTTTTAAAATCCAAGTGCCCATAGAAATGGCAAATTGCAGCTACTTCATCCTGAGCCCCCTTCCTTCTCCCATAAGTGGCCCCAACTTCCACCTATCCCCAGCACTTGTAGCCCAAGGTGCAGAGTGGGTGATCTCTGGGGTGGGTGACCACCTGGAGGTCTGTGCCACCCCGGGACAGTTTTTTGTGGGGGGAGGGGCTGGGTGGCCCCCTGCCTTATCTGGTCTGCCACCTAAGGCAGGGGAGTCATTTGGGTTTTCCTGACTCTGCCCCCTTTTTCAGAAGAGGTGTCTTACATTTCTTTCTCTCTCTTCACTTCTTCTAAGGTGATGCAGGCTTGTTCTGTCCGTCTGCAAACAAGGAAAGTTGATTGTTCTTCAGCCTGATTTGGTGATTTAGGAAATCCACCTTTCAGTGCTCAGATTCAGACCTACTGAGAAGCCTGCTGTTCACCAGAGAAAATCCATCCATGGCTATCAGTTAAAAAAACCCTGATGACATAATTAGACAGACATTTTAGAGACCGTATATTTTATTCATCAAATTCATCAAATTTATATGGCTGCCCATCTCACGAAAAAGTGACTCTGGGTGGCCTACAATAAAACTATAAAACAGTAATATATAAAAAACAATTTACAGTCCAGAAGATTTAAAAATTGTAATTAAGGCTAAGACAGGGCAGCAGATATTAACAGCAATGGAGCCATCTCAGTAACTCACTGGTCCCTTGGGGTCCAAAGGCCTGATGGCATAACCAAGTTTTGAGGGGCTTCTGGAAAATTAACAGGAATGGCGCCAACCTCACTCCAGTTGTGTGTGTGTGTGTGTGGGGGGGATGATGTTCCATAAGGCAGGCCCCACAGCAGAAAAGGCCTGCCTCCTGGGCCCTGTCAAGTAGTGCCCTAGCAGATGGGACCCCCAGCATACCTCTTCTTCTTTCTCGAAAAGGGGAGGTTAGATACTGGACGAACATTGTCCAGTATGGTGGGGTCCATCAATGGCTTTTTGAGGAGGGGGTGAAGTGAGACCCCCTTAAGAGGTGAAGGAACAACCCCCTCACTCGAGGAAGAGTTCACCACCACTAGAACCCACTCACATGACACTCCCCAGGCCACTTGAATAAGCCAGGAGGAGCATGGATCTAAAGAGCAGGTGGCTGAGCTCACAGCCCCAAGGACCCTGTCCACTTCCTCTGGTCCAACAGGTTCAAACTGTTCCCAGATTACCAGGCAAGAGTCTTCCCCAGGCATCTCTCTGGACCTGCAACAAGGCCAGAGTCCAACTGCTAGTAAATTTGAGCGACTTTGTCCAACAAATGCTGAACAAATTCTTCCATGCTCCCCTGCAAGGGGTTCTCTGAGCCCCTCTACCCAAGTCAGCCCAAGAGGGCACATGTCACCCAAAATAGGGCTGCAGAATAGCTATCCACAGACGCAATAAGGACAGAGGAGTATGGATGCTTTGCCACTCTTACTGCCACGAGGTAGGCCTTAATAGTGGCTGTAACCCATGTTCAGTTGAGTTTGTCGCCTGTTGAACACCAGCGACACTCTAGACATCTCTTCTCTTGTTTCATCTCCCTCAACTCTTCCATGAACCATGGAGAGTGGTGAGCTCCAGGAGAGGGGTGAGGTCATATAGTGTAATGGTATGTGAAAAAGATCTTGAGAAATGGGATGAAGAGAAACTGTCTAGGAAATGGTCAGATGACAGAGGGCATAGCCCCCGGTTGCATAATGGTTGGAGAAAGAGGCTCAGAAGGGACCCTCCCTGACTTCTCAGGCTGTAAAAGAGACGGCGGGAGATTTGTACTGTCAGACTTGTAAGATCCTGTTAATGTAGCCTTACAATAAAGTAGAATGAGCTCATCTGGTTGTGTTTCCTGTCTGGTCTATCTGGGAAGGCTGACACATAGCGCGATTTGATCCAAAGCTCAGGCGCCCTCCTATTCCAAGTGGTGACCAAGGCTTCAGATAGACCATGCAGCAGACCAGCAGGAACAGCCCCCAGGTCCCTCTGAAACCCATCCGGGTCCATTAGTCACCAAGGGCAGACTGATCTAATAGGTCCTGCCTCCTTGCAGTGGATAGTGGTGCCAGAGAATCTCATGGTAATGAGGGCATGATCTGACCATGACCATGACAAGGGAGACACCAAGGGTTCCCCACATTGCTACTGCTCCGACAGGAACACCAGATCGGTGTGTGGCCATTGTCCCATGTTGGGCTCTGGATGATCTGGGATAGGCCCATGGCCGTCATGGTGGCCATCAACTTCTGTGGTGCCTCAGACCCCATTCCCAGAGAAGGCAGCTTAAAGTTCCCCAAGACCATAAGTCTGGGAAACTCCACTGCCAACCCAGAAATGGAGTCAAGCAGCTCAGGCAGGGAGGTTACTAAGCAACAGGGAGGCTGGTACAGCAGCAACAATCCCAGCTGAGGGCCTACAACTCTCCTCTTTTCTGAGAGAATTACATTACCTGCATAGTCACTGTTGCCCTTCTCTGGTGATAGACCCTGCCCAGTTTTAGCCAGGGAGATGCAAGGGCTCATGCGAAGGGGAGCATGTCCTGCTCTAAAATGGTGAAAAAATGGTCTTGCCTTCTTCCATCCAAGATTCTGTGGGCAATTCCTGTGCAAACAGTGAGCACTGCAGAAACTGTAGCCAGCTTGACTGGCATCTTCTGTGGGTCTGCCTTGGGCAACAGCAGCGACTTCTCCGGGTAAAGAAAGGCACTGCCATCCTGAAGGAAGTGGACACACTATGGGACACTGATCCATGCAAACGCCCAGGACCCCTCGGCTAAGAGAGGAATTCCACCAACATGGCAGCAAATCACTTGGAAGGCACGGATTCTAGGCACTCGTGTATAGAGAGGGAATGTTCCTCTTTGGCACAATGAAATATTCAGGTCCTTTAGATGCTTTCAATTTCTCCCCTGAAAAAACATCTTCATTTTGCGTTTGGCTCAGGGAATTCAACAACAGGTCAGGCAGCTCAATTTGTGTTTAAGCACCCACCCCACAATCACACTAGAGCAGCCTAAGAATGATGGGGGGGGGGGGCAGGGAAGGTTGTACCAACTGCATTCACTCTGAAGAGCCCCAAATAATCCTTCCCACATAAAGTTACAGTTGGTGGATGGTTTGTTGAGTGTCCTCCTTAAATCAGCTTCCAACCCATAATTTTATTTAAATCAACCAAGCCCTCGGAGTTAGCTGCTGCACCTTAAGGACTAAGGAAAAGAGCATGGAAATCTGATATTACGCCAAACCCTTGGTTTGTAATTGCCACCGCTTATGTACTTTGTGTTTCAGTCCTGGGGGACAGACATCAGCTTCCAACCTTCTCAGGCTAAGAGCTTCAGGCTCAAATTAAATGTAAATAGACGGCTATCTTGGTTTCTCCCTGTTCCTCATTTTTCACACTAAAAAGCCAGCTTAAAGGCTGGCAAGACGAACAATGTAGAATCAACCCTGAAAAAACCAATTCCTTTAATACAAAAGCCTTTTGGGGCGGGGGGGGGGAGTAAGAGTGTCTACTTGCCAAATCCAATATGTTTTGAATCCCCATGTAAGAAATCATAATGTCTGACAGTTGAGACAAGTCGTTAATAGGGACTTAGGGACTGCACATTGCTGGAAAGAAAGTCTGGGCAGTTCAGAAAAAGGAGATTAAGGAGGACGGCCAGGTCTGCTTCAGCAGCTGTCCTGCTCTCATTTTTCCATTCTTAAATTCAGTTCATCCTGTTTCTTCATTAATTGCGGCTGGGGGGGGGGGTTAATAAAAGTTTAAATTAAAATGTTAATATATTTGTGCACATTTCTTCTCTTCCATGCATTTTAATTTCACTTATCCCTAATGTACACATTTTCAAGCAATTTCTCTAACACAATGCATTTTTGTACATTATTCCCACTAACTCTGGTTATAGAACATATTAGGAATAGAATGAAAAGGGGAATGAATGATATACTTTCTTGTGCAGCATTTTTTCTCTTGTACTTTTTTTGCTTTTTGATTAATTGGTAAAGGCTTTGCAAAATTTGAAGAAGGGTGAATTTCAAAGAACAACTGAGTTTTAGTTCATGAATAGATGTGAATCTGCAAAACAGGGTAAGATTGTATGAAGACATAAACCAAATGAATTTCTCCAGCATCCTTTCCCTGAACAGAGGGGTGCAGAGCCTCTGTCTCTCAGTGCCCGGAGGGTGGCTGGAGGGTGGGGCTACGTGGGGCTTCTATACTTGCAGGATCTTGGTCAGTCTGAAACTGGGTAGTTGTCATCCTAGTTTTGGGGCCTTCCCAGGCTGTGGTTGAGCAAGAGAAGCCTAGGAGCTGCCTTAGAAGTCTGGCCTAACTTGCTGGAAGAGGTGGGAAGCTGTTTGTGGGAAGGGCTGCAGTTGCACATTGATTCTGAATCTGCACATTGATTCTGAGTCCAAGCCTCAAAGCAGGACTCTAATTACTAAGTTTAGAGGAGGCTTCAGCATGCTTTTTAGTGCCGAGGTGCAAGACCTCATGTATGGAAGCAATGGGAATTAGGGAAGACAGGCAGGACCGCGCAATTCAGTCAAGGTCTCGGAAAGAGAAAGCTTAATCTCATACATGAAATTGAACTTGACCTGCTGCAAACAGTGAAGCTGAATTAGTTGTAAATGCATCTGAGACTTGGTAATTACTTAGAAAGAAAAAAATGAAGTTTGTTTTAAAGAATTCACTTCCGGTAGTAAACATGAAGCATTTCTAAATGTGGCTGGCTGGAGTGCTTGGAAATCTGAGGGCTATACAATGAGGTCCAGATTTTAGAGGGTATCTAATTCAGCAGCCTGGGCGTCTTCTCTCAAACACTCAGACCACAGCCTGGATTTACTGCTTTCCAGTCCTGCTCCAAGAAACCGTATGGCCACAGCAGAGGTGATGGGGTCCTCCAGTTGCCAGTTAGTTCTTAGCAATTGACTGGCATTTTTCTTTGCCTCCCAATAAAAAACAAAAAAGACCTAATTGGAGTTAGTCTGCAGACTCTCGGGTGAAATACAGGCGGAGCGGGTGTGTGCGCGCGTGTGCGTGCGTGTGCATGGGCACTAAATGGAAGCCTCTGGTTTTGCAGGGCCAGCATGTTCTGAATTTGCTGTTACCTGGCTAAGCAAATGGTGCAAGTTTTGCACCTCCAACCTTGGTTCTTCCTAACCTAACCAGAAGCCCTTTTGGAACTCTAGCCAAAAGGATACACTAAAACTGAAAGATAAAGGAAAAAGTGTTGAAAACAATAGAAAGCAAAGAAAAAGAAAAAAAAATACTTAGAGAAGCAACTACCAATCTTCTTTACAACAGTAAGTGACACACTTGGTACCAGCCTCCCCTTCAAAATTACATAACATCGTTCTCATATGCAGCCCTTTTTAACTGATAAATCCAGAAATCACCAGTTCATTTTTATCCATTTTCGGCAAAAAGTATTTTATAAAAGTAATTGTTGTTCCCTCTCTAATCAAACAAGTCAGTTCAGCCATTTCTGCAAGTTCTACCATCTTCACAGTCCACTCCTCCATTGTGGGTTTTTCTGTATTCTTCCATCTTTGTGCATATAATAACCTTGCTGCCATTACTATATATAAAAGCAGTCATCCATGAGTCTTTTCTAATTTTTTTTTTTTTTTAAATCTGCTTAACAGTCATTACTGACCCTGCAGTGACCGCCCCCTAGCGGTTTTCAAGGCAATTGCATCTTTCTAGTTTCGGAATTAGACTTTGCCAGAGCCTAATTCCTAGAGCGTCAGCCCAGCTGGCAGCACAGGAGGCGGGATTTCCGTTGCTTCGCGCCCCTTTTTCGGACGAGCGCGGTTTCGCGCTTTTTACCGGCAACTGCCCCGTCTCTCTGTTGAGCCGCTGCCAGCATTTTTCCTCCCACCGAAGTGAGAGTACTCATTTATCTACTCACGTATGTTTTCGATCTGCTGAGTTGGCAGAAGCTGCGGGTATAGAAACAAGAGCTCACCTTGTTAACGCGAGGCTGGACTCGAACCGCTGAAGCCTTCAGCCATTTCTGGCCGGCACTTTCAGCGTCATTAAGCCGCTGCGCCACCGCGTCCCCCTTTTCTAATTGGCTGTCCATAAGTCCCAGTAAGAAAAATTCTGATTTCATTTGAATGTTGATTTTTTAAATTATCTGCATCATCATATGTGTTTGTATCCAGTATTTATTTATTTTTTTGCTTTTTCACAAGTCCACCATGCATGGTAAAATATCCCTTCGTGCTTTCCACATTTCCAGCAATGATTAGAAGTACCTTTATACATCTTAGACAATTTCTCTGGTAACATATACCAACAGTACATCATTTTATAGAAGTTTTCTCTTAAGTTATAAGACAATGTGAATTTCAGTCCTTTTAACCACATTCTTTTCCATTGAGCCATCTGTATATTATAGCCAAAATTCTTAGCCCATTTTATCATGCACTCTTTAACTTGTTCTTCTTTTGTTTCAAATCTCAGCAAAAGTTTATACATTTTAGCAATAACATGTTCGTCATTTGTACATACTGTAATTCAATTTCAAATTCCATCTTATATTATTTGATACCAATTACCTTTTTATCTACCTTAAATCTCTGTCTTAACTGTGCATATGAAAACCATTGAAAATTAAATCCCTCCGTAGTCAGTTGTTCTCCTGACTCCATCCTGAGTTCTCCATTTTCCTGTACTAACAAATCCTGTTATGTTAACCGTTTGTCTTTGCCTGTTGTTTCTTTTCTATAAAATGCTTATTGTGCTGAAACCAATAAGGGTATTTTCAGGGACAGCCTGGTTTATATCTCTTCCATATTCTTCATATGGCACTCCTAACATAATTATTTTTGAAATCTACATTAACTTTAACTTTATGATACCACAAAAACTGTGCCACCGAAACCTTAGGTTGTGCTCTTCTAATTCTAACATTCTCTTATTTCTTAGCAACAGCCATTCTTTTATCCAAACCAAACAGCAGGCTGCAAAATACAATTTAAAATCAGGCAGTCCTAATTCTCCTCTTTCCTTTGCATCCTGGAGAGTTTTATATTTAACCCTTAGTTTTTTCCACTTCCATATAAATCTGGATATATCTTTTTGCCATTGTTTAAAAGGTACATAATTCCTCAAAACAGGTATTGTCCGAAATAAAAACATCATCCTAGGTAACATTCATTTTTACCTCAGAAATTCTTCCAAGTGGTGATAATTGTAGCTTTTTCCACCTTAATAAATCCTTCTTAATTTCACTCCATACCTTAACATAATTATTTTGAAATGACATACAATTCATATCAGTCATATTGATACCCAAATATTTCACTTTTTTCTCAACCTGAAACCCAGATTTTACAGACAATTCTTTTTGATCTTCCATCCTCACATTCTTTGTCCACATCTTTGTTTTCTCCTCATTAATTTTGCAGGCTGTAAAAGAGACAGCGGGAGATTTGTACTTTCAGGCTTGCAAGATTGACGTCAGCCTTCCCAGGTGGACCAGACAGGAAACACGACCAGATGAGCTAATTCTATTTTATTGTTAGGCTGCATTAACAGAATCTTGCAAAGTCTTTTTTACCGCCTGATAAGTTAGGAAGGTTCCTTTCTGACTTTCCTTCTCTGCCTGTTATGCAGCTGCGGGCTATGCCCCTTCTTATCCCTAGGCAGCATCTCTTGCCCCCATCACTTAAGGTCATTCACATATACCATTACACTTGTCTCCTCATGTTGAATTATGCACTTGTAAAAGGCATTCTCACATGCTTTTTTCATGAACATTGTAGAGCTTGGAATTCCATATAGGGTTGCATACTCACCTCCTTACCTATTGTGTAGTGTAGCAGTGGGGAAACACACAAGGTGGAGAAGTGTAAGAATGCTATGTCTAAAAAGATTATGTAGTAAAGCATTTCAAATTATAGCTCACTCTGGAGTCTGTATTAAGAACCCTCTAAGAAAGAACACAGATTGGATCAGATCAGAAGAGGTTATCCAGTGATTCAGCGCACCAACATTTTTTAAAGGAAGTTCTGTTAAACTTGACTTGCCTCTCTCTCTGTTATTGAGAGTAACCAAGCTAAAGGGAAGAGCCAGAAGGCAACCAGCCAGGCCAGCAAGGAAGGAACTGTAGCCAGAATAAATCCTATGTTGTTACCTGATTATTTGTACAGTCACTCAGTCCAGAGGTGAACATCTCCCTAAAAATGGGAGGTTCCCCATGGTAGACCACCAACTGCGCAGTTCCTCAGCAGGATCCAAAAGAGTGACTTAGGGTGGTCACCCTGATCTTGGAGTTGCTAACAAATTTTAATGAGGCTCTGGAAGTTTTGCCCAATGCTATGGCACTATAGTGGAAGGTAATTGTGGTTCAAAGGTATACAGCAATTATGCCTCTATGCCTCTGTGCCTCAAATCTTTTTTCTTTAGGTCTTAGAACATTTTTAAAGTAACTGCATATTCTCCATTTTCTCATTAGCTGGCTATTTTTTATTTCTGAGTGCAAATTCAGACCAAACATCCTTCAAGACCAGCCACCTGCAAACTGACATTTTCAACAGAAACAGAGATGCTTGGCAAGTGGGCAGCCATATAAATTGGATGGATGGATGGATGGATGAACGTTTCTGACCACTGATAAATAAATGTAAGCAGTAGAAATGCTAATTGGAATCATGAAATGGTATACCATAAATAGGTTGGGAACTTCCTCAGAAGTAGAACCACAGCACAAATGAAGCCTTAGGAAAGTGCTGCGCAGCGCTGGCTTTATTGTCATTCCCTGAGCAGCAGAAGAAGGCAGCCTGACAGCTAAAGAATCGTTAAGTTCCATCCGTCTTAGATCTCCTGCATCTTTAGATTTACAGTGACTTTTGGGTTGTGACCTTCTCTATGTTCATTTGAACATTAGGGAATTTTGAAGGAGACAATTATCTCTTGACTATGAAACTGAAGCATGATGACCAGTGCGGCTACCCAACTTGAAAGTCTGCGATTATAGTTTCTGATGCAAAGGCTACTCAGAGGATCAGAAAGACTTAAGGATATAAAGACATCGCAGAACCCACATTAAATTGAGTCTAGCCATTGGCCAACAGGTGCATTATATACCTCCAGAAAGGTTTCACCCATTCCAACAAACGAGGGCCTAGAGAGGTTGGACCTGTGGCCTCTTCCATGTCTAGCCAGAAGTGCTGGACTGCTAAATATAGTGACTGAAAGGCCTTTTCAAGCCTTTGATGTCAAGATCAGAGTCTTGGTACAAAGGGATTGGGGTTATCATCACACAGAAGTCTGATCTCAAAGAAGTTTGTGCTGAAAACAAACGATATAGTGTTTTTATTTATAATAACAATTTTTTTTATCCGCACTCAATCGTGACCGATTCTGTAGCGACTGCCTGGACGAGTCCCTGCAGTTTTCAAGGCAAGTGTTTCGGAAGTGGTTTGCCAGAGCCTCCCTCCTAGAGCAGAGCCCAGCTGGCAGCACAGGAGGCGGGGCTTCCGTTGCTTCGCGCCTTTTTTTTTTGAGGCGAGCGCGGCTTCCGCACTACCGGCAACTGCTCCCGACTCATTTTTGCGAGGCGCCACCAACATTTTTCCTCCCACCGGAGTGAGAGTACCCATTTATCTACTCATGTAAGCTTTCGAACTGTTGGGTTGACAGGAACTGGGGGAGGAAGCAGGAGCTCACTCTGCTCCGCGAAGGCTGGGCTCGAACCACTGAAGTGTCGACCATTTCTGGCCGGCAACTTTCAGCATCATTAAGCCGCTGCGCCACCGCGTCCCCCATAATAACAATATATACTGTATATTTCTAGTTTCCCAGAGTCAGGTACCTTCCAGAAGTCTTATCCCCTAGCCAATGCATCCTCAAGCTGAGTTAGCTAGGGAAAGCTGGAGTGTAATTGTTACCTGTGGGGCCCCCAAATAATACTAATACTAATAATAAACTTGTATGCCTCCCAACTCTCAACAACTCTGGGTGGCTCACAACAATCAAACAAAGAAATTACAATAAAATCAATAAAACATAAAAGATAAAGATAAAAGATGGCAAGTGGAATGAAGCGAGGGGTCTCCCTCTCCCTCACCAAAGGCCTGGATGTTGAGGGGCCTGCCCTAAGAACTCTGTGTATGTCCCAAAGAGCTCTTATGAGTGAGTTTAAACTGAAGCAAGATCACACAACCAATCCTTCAAAGCAAAAAGCATTATGAACATGAAGAAATTGTTTACTTTTTTAGGTAAACTGTTTACTCCATAGTACTAAACTCTGTAACTAGTTGTAGCCTAATAAATCATTGCCTCATGTTGTGCAAAAAGAAATCATGTACTAATTAAGTTTCACCCTCCCAAAATGGGCAATCAATACTTTTTCTTCATTCTAGGGTACTTTCTGTAGAGAGAAATTGGAAACCACTCACCACAGTCAACCGAGGAGTTTGTCTCTCCCTCTTGCTAATTATTGTGGTGCCATCATCAGATTCAAGCCCTCTTGAAATAAGCAGAAGCAGTTGTAACACTGGAGAACTTCCAGAGATGGGTAAAGCTATAAGGACTGGCTGTCTGCCAGACGAAGGCCCTGCAGCCTTCTCTCCCAGTGTAAAAAGCTGCTCCTCGACTCTCAGATTCTGACCCAGGCTCAGAGTCTGAACGTTCAAGAGATATTTTTCTTTTCTTTTCTTTTCTTGACACATTGATACTCAAGTGATTGTGAATTATTTGTGTTTTCCCATCCCAAAATTAAATCTTTCCTCATACGCATGTAAAGTTTTGTCTGTATCCTGTCCAGTGCCTGTTCCAGAGCATCATGGTCTCCTGCCCACAAAGATAGCAAGACTCTAATGTAGTTGTTGCTGTGAATGACAATTGCTGCAAATATGGCTGATATAAAGAAAATCCATGGACTTTGGAAGCCATGCAAAGCTTCTGATAAAGCCAAGGCACTCAGTTTCATCCCCAAGGGAAAGGCTGAGATTTGAGAGACATCCCACCAATTTATGGAGAGGCTGTTTGATGAGCTTTTGATCCATTTCATTCCAAGTGAGGTGATTAAATAAGATTCTCTCCCTCCCCCACTCATTTCTTATTCCTGGCTGTTGACTGAAAAATCTTCAGTCTCAAACACCACCGAGAGGGAGATTTTTATATATCCTTTGTCCTTTACCTTCTTTCCCTTTGTTTTCTCTCCAAAAATCTGAATATAGTAGTGCTAGGTTATCTTTCAGGAACAGCCATTTGAAGAATAAATGCAGAGCATGGGTTCTGGCAACTCTGAGCTATCTGCTGTGAGCTGTCCAACTCCAAGTCTTATCTCATCTTTGCAGCTTCTGTGGAAAAAAACACCGCTGAACCTTTGTGGAAAGAGTAGGATCAGCCTCACTTGTGATTGGTGCATCTCTGAGAAAAAGCACGAATGAGTCAGACTGTCTATTTAGTGATTCAACAAACATTTGGGAAGTTCTGCAGAAACCTGGTGTAAATGCAGAATGGGGAATCCCAAACCCTTTAGGCTGATGTTTGCCTGGGAACATTTCTACTCTAGGGATTTATAGAGTGTTATAATATCACACAGCCAATGTTATGTCCATGTAAAGCCAGTCTCCTTCGTCAGTGATATATTGCCACAGTGATGGCTGGAGGATAAATCATTAGCATGGAATGGCCATGGCGTCTTCTTTTCTTACTAGGTCCTCTCTCCTTCCCACCCCGAATCCTCAGGCATGCTGTGAGATTGCCTGAAGCCCTGCAAAGAAGGGATGAATGGCAGGACTGGGAAGAAGGACCTTTGATGCATCATCTTAACCTAGAATGGGGGAGTGCAAAAAGTGCCATGCAGAATTGGGTTGGAACCTCACAAGTCCAAAACAAGAGTTTTTCCTCTGCTCCTTCAACATTTTACAGATGTCATCATGTAAACAGTAGTGAAAAGGGAAGGGATATATTTGCAAGATATAGCCACAATAGCCAGCAAGTGACTTGGGAAAGCTGGAAAAAAAAAGGCAACTGCAGAGGGTAGGAGCATTATTGCTGGCAAAAAGATATTTTTTTAATTAAATGGTGGACATTTGTAACTGATAAGAAGCATTTTTGACTGGAGGCTACTGCAGCTTAGTGATGTTAATTTGGGAGTTTATGCTTGGAGTTTTGCAGAGAGATGGTACTAGAGCTGTGAGAATGGATCAAAGCAGCTTAGCGTTGGCTCTAGCCCAGCTCCGTTGTCTGCAAGAGGAAAGAGAAACCATCTCCCTAGCTTGCATATAACAGTTTGTTTGGGGAAGATTTAATTAACTGAGCTTTGGGAACAGGCACATCTTATTGTTGAGGAATATGCCTTTTCAGAGAAAATAAGGGCATTTTCATTTAATGGAAACAAAGAGGAGTGTTATCAGAACATTACTTAATTGTCAGGCAACCTAAAGAGCTTTGCTTCTGGCATAATTTATGAACTCACATGTATCAGTGCTCCAAGAAACAGAGCTTCCTTTGGGGTTTTCATCTGAAACTGAAGGTGGAAAAAAATTGCACAGAGAAAAGGCCAGGAATTGTCATTATAAATCCTGTAAAAAGTTAGATTAAAATATTTGTTAGTGCTATTTTTCTTTAAAGAGTGCTTACTATGCAGGAGGAATAGCATTATTGGCCACTCTGCAACTTAATTTTAGAAAGTCACACAACATGGGAGGATCCAAATTGGCTAAAACTGGGGTGGGGAATTCCAGGACAGGATTTCTCTAGGATGCCCATTATCTGAATCTGGGAGCCACCAAGTGGGAGGGGGCCTGAGCTGAGACCATCCCCAGAATTTGGTTTCTGCTTCTGAGCTCTACTGCCTCCAAGAGCAATGGCGCTTGGAAAATTGCTGGCCTCCTCTGAAGTGAGTGCCACTTCTCCCATTCCTCTGCAGTTTTAGTCCAATGTTGTGGCAAAGACCAAAGGCCTGCCTGCTTCCTGCTAATCTTCCCCTCCTATGAACGAGGTAGTTTGGACGATGCAGAGATTTGGGAAGGGGTTCTTACTATGCCAAGAATGCTTGAATGGGGGTGGGGAATGGGGTGGGGTGGGGTTGTTCCAAGATGGAATTGCTTCTCAACTGTTCCCACTGCCCTCTTTTTGTTCAAGCAAATGCCGTCCTGTCACCAGGCCCATCTTATTCTAAGGTGGGATGGAGGAACGGACCTTTGTGTTGAGTGTCTTCCAGTTGTTCCTTTATGCTCATTTTTTGAGTTGGGGTTTTCCCTCAGTTTCTCTTTTCTCTGACTCTCTCAAGATCAGCTCATTAAACATGATTTTTTTAAAAAAAAGATTGCATTAAAATGGATATGTGCCAATGTATTTTTCTCTAAATTCAACAGTGTTGTCTGCTAGTTTGCCTAATGGACCTAACTTTTGCAAACAGTTTTACTTCATATAACAATCAACAATGAACATTGATTTCATGAGTATATACAATTTCACCCAGATTTTCCCCTAAAATAACTTTTTTTATATACTAATGTTATTAAAAATTGCAGTTGGAATAACAAAAACTAATACTTGGATATCTGGGGAAGAAATGGTGAACTGAAGATGGCTCTGCAAAAAGTGGAATGAAGAGTGGGCAAGTAGACCGGCTCTTCATAATTCCTCTCTGGACAAAGAGAGGACTTGAGATTGCCCACAAGCGCTCCAGACAGCTGTACCTCGTGAGGTTTAGAGGTTTAGAGATGAGGGAATTGCTCATCTCTTGCTCAAACTGTGGTTGGCGCCTTTGAAAGGACACTGGGTTCACATACTTCCTTTTCTAATCACTTTTGGAAATTGCTTGTTAACTGCTTTTCAGCTATTAGGAACCTTTAGACTGACAGGTTTTACAGCACTGGGTGAATTTCCTTCAATCCCCAGTGAAAGAAGTTTTAAATACAAGCTTAAGGACTTAAATTTTTTTTGGAATAAACAGCAAAAGGGTGATTAGAACTTTAATTTTGGATAGTTACAAATGAACTAAGAGTCCAGATGGATTTGAAATAAGATTTTGGAATTAATTATTAAGAATCCTTCCCATGGGAAAATGCTTTTGTTTTGAATTCTTTTGAAAAAACACATGATAGGTTGGAACTGTGAAGGATGGACTCTAGAGGGAACTAGAAGGAACTAAAAATTACAATTAAAGGAGAAGAAGAGTTAAATTCGACTTACAAATACAGAATGAAGCAAAATATTTTGACACTGGACATACTGAAAAATATTTTTATACAATGGACCTGGAATTTAATTTTAAGAGAGTCTGCCTCTATAGATAGCCTGTGTTTAAAAGGTGTTATGGAAGAGAAACAAGTTTTACTGACAAGATTGAGACGATCTGAAAGTGGATTTACAAATGACAGGCTACAAGAATGACGTGGGAAAAGATGTTATGCTGGATATACAAAAGAAACCAGGAGATGTCTTAACAATTAAAAGAGATATACAAATAACAAGCAAGAGAGCAACCTGGATAATTTTCCTATATGGGATTTACAAAAGAGGTTTGTTAAAGCTCTGAAGAATTTTGTGAGAAGGGACAAAGAAAAAATGAAAAGAAATCAAGTTCTAGGACATTATTTGAGGGGACTAAAGATCAAGATTGTTCAAAGAAAAAGGAAGGAATATAAAGTAGGTTTATTTGATCAAAGTTAAAATAGATATGTTGTTATCTCTGGTAACCCTTAATGGACTTTTGCTGACACCAGGACTGAAATGACGGCGCTTTATGAATTTGTTTAAAGATAAGAGGTGGGATATGGGAAGAAGAGATCATTCCTTGTATTTTAAGAGGAGGTGAAAAGTTACTGAAATTGTTTATACTTGTGATGAAGGTTGGGAGTCACTTCTTTAAATATTTCTTTTCTTTTTCTTTACTATATTCATATTTTTAAATTTCTTTTCTATTTTTCTTCCTATTTTTTTCTTTTCTGCACCTTCTGTTTTTTCTTTTTTCTAGTTTAAATATTTTTTTTTTACTATGAACTGCAGGGCAAAATTCAGAGACCTGCTGAAGTGCTGATCAGTTGTTAGTTTGTGCATTTGTCTGAACACATTAAATTTCACATTCAAAGGAAAACTAAACAGCTTTCTCCACAGACCCGCTCAGAAATCTTCCTCCTCCAGAGTATGGCTAGAAACACCGGGAAGGAGGATCCATTTTTCCTGAAGGTGGTAAGAGAGCTGTTGGCCTATTGTGGAAAAAAATCAGGCGTGAGCTTTTGTGAGCTGTAGCTTGCTTCCTCAGATGCGCAGAGGATCCATCCTCCGTCAGTCTCGCTAGTCTGTTTAGTCAGGAAAGGCGCTACCAGACTCCTGATTCTTTTCCTCCTGAATGGCGAGGGAAGAGATTTCAGCCAGAAGGGTGAAGTCTGGGCTGGGTATAGCCATGACTGACAGGCCAAATGCAGAAAACGGTGTAACTCTGACTCTAACACTTCAAATGCATACTTTGGGTTGAAGCAAAAGAACTGGTGCCTTTAGCCTGGACGGGCCAGTGCAGCGTATCACAAAGAGCCAGAAGGAGGCGGCCAGAAAGAGTAGCACTGCCTTTGCTTCTTCAGCATGCGCAGGTGCAAGCCAGACTACAAAAGCCGGAGATGGCAGAGTGACTGTGCCATTTTAGATCAGAGCCAGCAGCACTACTTGATTGTGTGTGTGTGTGTGTGTTCAAATCCATCTTGACTCCAGGAGACAGCATGAACAAGTCCCCGCAGTGTTCCTGGCAACGTTTTTGGCCGTGGTCTGCCAACCCCTTCTTCTTCCTAGGGCTGAGCGGGAGTGACTGGCCCAAAGTCAGTTTTCGTGTCTAAGGCAGAACTAGGTCTCCTGGTTTCTAGCCTGGTGCCTTAAACCATTGCATCAGATGCCTCTTATACTGCATTTAAAAATTACCCTCGGCATAAAAAATCCTCAACAGAAGTGGAACAGCATACTTACTCCTGTCTTATTCCTGTCTTACTCTGCTGTACTTCAGAAGAACTAAAAACTGAAGCCAAATGTTCCATTTTCGTTGCTCTTGAATGTGCCAGATCCTAAATGGATGCACATTAAGATAACGTCGTCTTCTTTCAATTCATTTCATTCAGAGGGACTTACTTCATTCTGAAGGTGGCAGCAGCAACAGGATTAATTTATGTAGTTATTCATAGCCGCCGCTGTTTGATTTATCTATAATGCCATTGGGTTATTCCATGGGGCTGTGGGAAAAATGTCCTCCTCTGCAAATGACCGTCCCAGCTTGCAGCTTGTTTCGTAGCACCCATGATTGCCATCTCCCAGGCAGGCTTCAAGAGGAAGCAATGTTTGGGGTAACAAAATGGCACCTGTTGAGATGCAGAGTCTGCCCTAGGTCTTCTGCCATTCCTGCCCCAGACTACAGCAAAAAACAGCAGTTCGAGAAGGAGGGGGAAACTGAATGTACTGAAACATAGGTCAAAACAAAATATTGCTTTTTAAACACCATCTACTGTTGAGGAGGTACAGTAGGTCTTCCCAATTGCACATTCACCAAATATCTGGACTACTTGGCCTTGCCCTCTGGAAGGCACCTGGTGGGAGCAGCTCCCCTTACAGGCTTTTTGCTCCCTGGATCTTCTCAAGCAGGGACCTGGCCCCCAGGAGACCCTTAAAATGAGGCTCAGATTAATCTGTTACGAATCTGGAATTGGGGTTACCAGAACAGCTGGAACTCTACTTCTCAGTGCTAATGCCCACCCCATTATTTCATCTTCCAGCTCCAGGAAGAGGCCTGGTTAGGCTATGAGCACACAATATGGGGGTCAAGGGCCACTTCGAACCTTGCGGAACATGGGCAGAATGGGAGGGAAAGTGAGGCCGGACAAAGCAGAAAGAGAATGGGATTCAATAAATATTGTCTTTCTTAAACCCCAACAATAAGTCAATTCCCCCAAATTCCAGACTTAAACTACTAAGATTAACTTAATTTTAACTTATAAAAATTGGCAGTGGCTGACAAGAGGGCACTTAGGTTGTAAATTATGCATCCCAGGTTAGATACTGAAATACAACAAAACATAAATAGAATTATAAATAAGTTAATTAAAAATCAGAAAGAAAGAAATTGGTTAATCTTCCTTTTTTTAAAGAAGGTGACAGTATATGGGAGGCATTAGATATTTGAACCGCTTTTTATAAATGGTTTAATTACTCATAGTTTACAGAAGCGAAGTGCGAATCACAACATTTCAACATCTTTGTCAAGCAGCAGAGATGCCTGGCTAATCCCTCAACAAAAGGCTCTTCATGTTTTCACTGAATTCATTTTGTCTGGATCTCGAGTGTGATTTGATCAGCAAATTGTCCTTGGCATTTGACATGCCCGTCACTACCAAACCGTGTTATTCCTGCCACTGGGAAATTAATTTCCTAGCCAATCTTCTGAGCAAGCTATGATTTCTCTTTACAATTGTGCCTCTTACATGCTGCCCACTCCATTCTCTTGCAGAAAAATACCTATTTCGGGTGGTTTATTAACCAGCAGAGAGCCCTGCCAAGGCTTTGCAGTCATGCCATTGTCAGAAAACACAGCCTGGAGTATATTGAAGATCCCCCCGAGGCGGCTGAGCAATAACAGCTCCCGGCGCATCCCCGCGGGGAGGGGCAGCTGCCCAGGCGAGAGGGGGCGTCGCTCCTCGGGGGTGGCGAGGGCGGAAACAGGGCGGAAGGGCAAAGGCGGCGGCGGCGCGCTGGAGGAAGACGCCCCTCGATGAAGGGGGGACCGCCGGGCGGCTGAAGGCCGGACGGAGGGAAGGAAGGAAGGAAGGAAGGAAGGAAGGGCAGCCGGCGAGGGGCAGCCTGCGGCGGGAGGGAAGAGCTCTGGCCGCTTCAGGCCGGCGCGTTTGGGCGATCCCGGCGCCTCCCGGGCGCCAGGCTGAGGTCAGCGGGGCTGAGCATCCCAACTCCACTGGCCGCCTTGCGCCCGCTAAAAGCGACCGTGCGAGGGCCCAGCCGGGCTCCAAGATGCGGGGGAGAGAGAGAGAGAGAGAGAGAGAGAGAGAGAGAGAGATGCAGGGAGAAGGTGGCGGGGGGCGGGGGGGGGAGGGGTTGCTACCCTCCCCCGTGGGAGTGTCTATGATTTAATTTCGATACTCAACTTTTCATAGATGTTTAAAAAGCATTTGCTCTACGGTACGTTCTTCTGGATCTCACAGCTACTTGGGCCCAGCGTGGGGGAGCTGCTCTCTATGCCCAGGCCTGCCTAAGATGGCCTTCCTCCTCCGCAGAAGGGGGGCAGAGGGGAAGGAAGGGAAAGGAGAAGAGGAGCGCTGACAGAGCCATGCTTCCAACATCTTCCCTTTTTCCTTTTCTTCTTCCAGACGTGAAGTTTTCTGGTCAAAGGCGAGTGGTCACATTGGTTTTCATTCCTCATAACCTCTTCCTGTGCCAGTCCTTCTGAAGTGCTGCAGATCACTTATCCAGACATAGACACAATTTAAATAACAGTGTGGGGTTGTTGTTTTTTTCATACAAATGACTAAGGCTGGGGAATTCCTTTCCCCACAAAACTATCAGACTTAAGTTTAGCAGACTGAAAACTTAACCCAGTTTGATGATATCCCTTTAAAAATGAAGAAACAGCTTGAACTGGGATGATGGCTAGCACAGAAACCTTTGCTGAAATTAGTAACTCTTTCCTATTCAGAGAGGGCTATTGTGCCTGAAAAAGGTATGTCAAGATATATACTTTTTAAAATGTAAGATTTGTTCAGTTCTCAGTTCTCAGGTTCAGATATGCAGCAAAGAGGGACAGATTTGGAGCGGTCCATGCCAGATCAAATTACCTGGTAGCCAAAAGACTGAGTGGCTGTTGTGCCTTTCGGGGCACAGCCCTCCTGCCAGGGTCTGCAGCCTCCCTGGCCTCGCCTGCTGCCATTCAGTCCCCAAAAGAGGACCTCAGGTAAAACCTCTCCTATGGGGCATTTTCAGTAATGGAGTCCCTGTCCCCATTAAGGGAGACACCTACCCATGAGAAATTGTTGAAGGATTTCTTCTCCAGGAGAAGTTTGGAGAAAAGCTCACCCGATTCCTCTGCTGACAACTTGGTGGAGAATTTTGGAGCGCCAAGTCTTTTCTTGCTTCTCCAGTAGGACTTACCCAGGGCTGCTACAGTCAAGGACAAAGAAGTCAGCCCATCTTCACCCGCTTCCCTGACTTACCACCCTGTGTGGGAAAAGGGGTGGGAAGGGTCTTTGGGGCAGTTAAAGGAACTGGTATTCTTCTGTTTATTTACTTTTAATTTTGAATGATATTTTTTCAAGGATAGTTTTTCCAGAGTGCATATGGCAGTCTAGAATTAACATAAAACCATGATAAAAAGCAGCCACAGATTGGCTGAAAAGCTTGATTGTAGCAGAGGCATTAAAATATGGCCATAATGGTAGATTCAAAGGCCTGGGAGAATAAGAAAGGCTTTGCCTGTTTCCTGCAGGATAAGATAACGGGCAGCCAACATGCCTCACTTGCTGAAGGCTTTTCTGAGCTGCCTCTAAGATCCACTCTCTGCAGCCCCGCCCCCGCCCCCCAGTAAGCCACTGGGGACAGGACCTCTGAGGATGATCCCATAGGACCCTGCAGGAAGAGGTGCATCTTCAGATATTGGGGCCTCAATAACTGCAAAGGACACTGTAGGTTAATATCAGCTTCTTGAATTGGCCCCCCAAATAAACTGGAAGCCAGTGAGGACCACACGGAACTGATATAATCTCACTGTAGTGCCCAGTTCGTCAGGATTCTTGCTACTGTATTTTCTACTAAATGAAGTTTTGGGGTGGTCCACAGGAGCAGCCCATTGCAATAATCTAAGAAAGACAGTAACAAAGCAAGTTTACTGCTCGGCCAAACAGGGTTGTAGCTCTCTCCTCGGTCCCTTCTGGTGGAAGACAAGGAGTCCACGGGGGCGGGGGGCGCTTTAAAGACACCCTTGGCCCAATCTCCTCGGCTGCCTTAGCTTCACCCAAGCTTTGCGAGAGCTTTTGCTAGGCCCTTTCATCCTGCTGCGAGATTCCTGGAGCTCCTTGTAAGCCTCTCACAGCTGCCTGATTCTCTCGCTGGGGATTTAAACCCCTCTGAAGACTGTGCTAACATTGCTGCTCCTGCTGTTTGGGGGAAGAAGGTGAGGGAAGAGTCAGGCACTGTGTTTCAGAAAAGAAGCCTCGCTTTCTTCTTCGGTGTTGGCCTGCGGAGGGTTAATCCTCTCCTCGAGGAGGACGAGGACGAAGAGGAGGAGGTGGTGTTGCAAGTGGCTCCATTTATCCACTTTGGTAATTGAAATCAATCCCTGGGCCTTATCTTTGGAAAACCTATAGAGCCAGGCACTAATCTGCAGTCGGTGGCGGTTTTTAACTGAGAAACCTATTTAAAAGCGAGAGAAGGGGAACACATTATTTCCCCTCCTCCTGCCCACACCCAGAACCAATCTAGCCCTTTCCTTTGCTTCCTTTATAGAAGGAAAAGTGGGGCACGTTGCTCCCTTCCCCGTGACTGCAAGTTCTTTTTCAGATGCTAACGCAAAGGCTGGTTCAGTGCTGGAAGCTGCCTAGGCAAAAAATATTGCTTAGATTTGCCCTCCCGGCCTCCTGTGATCAATTAGCTGATATCTTCGGATTTGCTTCAGCAAGAAAAATACAGGATATGGAGTATTGGTGGGGGGGGGGGGGAGGCAGAAAAATCTCCTTCCATGAGCCTTGAAGGAAAATGCCAAACAAGTCAGGCATTTATGGTGGATGAATCTGGAAGGGAATGGACAGTAATTTGCTTGGGCCTTAACAATGGTGTGTTCACCAGGGGTCCGTCTAGTGGCTGAGAGATGATCGTAGATTTCATCTGATCCAGTGAGTCAGATCAGTGGGGAAAATCGAATGGGTTTTATTTTCCAAACCAGTGTGGAAAAAAATTATTCCCATCTAATGATATGACCTGAATTATCCTCCTGATTTGGGTACTGTATTCAAATTGACTATAGTCCTAGTAGCTGTAATTTCAGCAATCACACTTCTCATCTTGGTTTCCAGTAGGCGTCCCTGCCAATCTCCTTTGCCACGTAATTATGATGCCCAAGGAGAATTATTGCCTGCTCTGAAATGTTCTTCCTTTTAAAGACAACAAACAATTTTCATACAATTTGACAGATGAAAATAGTTTCTTCAACTATTTTCAAAGGGAAAGGGAAAAAGTCGACACCCTCCTGGATGGAAGTAGAATTCTTGGGCTGAAGTCTCCCAAAGGTGCAGCCCTCCCTCCAGCGACCTTCAGCCTTCCCAGAGCCCAGGAGGAGAGGCTGTCGGGCAGACAACCACTGCCCGTCCCCACTCAGTCTTACCCTCCGGCAGAGGCAGGTGGCAGGGGCTCTGCTGCTCCCTGCTACCATGAGGAACCGCAGTTCTTCCCATGCCCCACAGCCTACAAAGCCACCAGCTCCCTGCAACCAGGGCTATACATGTCCCATGAATCAGGGACTCAGAGGCCATCAGAGATGTCCATGGAACCAGAACTGCAGCCAAGCAAAGCCAGAGGCAGTGCTGGAACACAAAAAGTGTTGGTCTCTGGTCACCTGTCTGCTGGCGTGAGGTTGGGTGGGGGGTTCTTTGCGGGATGGTGCTGCGTGCCCATGGGAGGAGGCTTTGACTCTGAGAATGAGTGTTTTTCAATGCAGAATGAATGCTTCTTTATAAAACAGATTTGTGTGCTTGTTTCTGTAAATCTCTGTTTACTTCTACCATTAAACCTGTGCCTGTAATCTCTGCCTATAAGGCTACAGCCTATTCCTATAAACGCATACTTATCAGGGATGCTTACAAAATGATACTAAAATGTTACCTGTTTTATGTACCTGTGAATAACTCATAAACGTGCCCGTGATCCAGCAAAGGACCCCCCTGGTCAGCTTCTGCGCATGTCCCTGGTCTCTGCGCTGACCTTGCCGGACTGTTGACCAGTGCCCCGCGCTTGCCAGTGCCTGGCCTTGGGAGCAAGACCGGCCTGTCCCATGAGCAGCCCGACCTCTCGTGCCGGGCCTTCCAAAACAGGCAGGTCGGAAAAGAAAAGCCCCTCCGTGAGCTCTGTGCTCTGTGGCCACATAAGATACATCACGGGGCCTGTAATGTGCGCAGAGCTTGGCTCAGAACTATGGATGAGACCCAAATTGTGTCAAGTGTGCAAAACGTTTGCCAGGCCCAGACTTGGTGTATGAGGAGTGTGTGGGAATCACTGCTCTGGTCAAGTACTTGGGTTCTGAAGAATATTTGCACAAAAAGAAAAGTAAACAAGAGAGTCAGACACAACCATGTTCACCCATAACAGTTTGGTGTGAGAGTCCAACAAAAGCAATGGATTTCTAATTTGAAGCCAATCAGGCTTGAAATCCCAGCTGTTCTGATTGTAATTACATAGATCAGGTAATCAATGGGCAGTGATAAAGCACAGGCCCTATACATGCAAAGTGAAAAAGAAAAAAGAACATGCCTGGGGAAGGTCTTTGCAAGCCGCAAAGAAGAATCCTTGTAAAGCCTTTGTGGATGTTTTTGGTCAACCCTGGGAAGGGACATTCAAGGCACAAGCAGTTGCCCGGGAAGGGCTGGCCTGCGCTTCTGATCGTCATCAAGTTGCTCATGTGCTGTGCTCTAAAGGGCGTCTCTTTTTCTGCCCCGCCCCCCCATCTCTCTCTCTCTCTCACACGCACACACACCCTGGCACACACACAGCAGGCAAACTTCAGGCAAAAAGGAAAAGATGGGACTGCTGAAGCCTCTCCTGCATTATCAAGAGAATCTTGGGAGACATTTTTTGCCTGCTAAAACTCAGGCTTAGGTCAGTATTGTCCACATTAAGAATGGCAATGTATAGTCTGCAAATGTTTTCCAGCCCCTTTTTTGCAGAACCCACAGCTGCAACAAGGGTTGGGCACTGAAAATTGGCAGCATCATGCAAAAAACAGACAGACAAAAAAAACCCAAACGAAAACAAAAACCAACAAACAGAGCTGTAAATTTCTGCTGGTTTGGCGGGGTGGAGGTTGCGGGTTGGAAACGACCAATTTAATCCCTTGTAAAACTAAAAACTCCACTTTCTCAAATGGGGTACAAATGGACCAAAATTTGATTTAATTGCTTCTGATGGTATCACGTCAGCCCTCCATTAATCAATTTATTTATTTGATTTATATGACTGCCCATCTCACATCAGTGACTCTGGATGGTGTACAACATTAAAGCAATGCTTGACCACTTTGATCTGTGACGCCTGAGGTTAAAACAATAAACTGGATGGGGAGAAATCTGTACCTCATGCTGGGCAAGTGATGCTGTTCAGGTGCTGACTCGTTGCCTGGAGGCTGTAAGGGCCTGGATGGGGAGAAACCAGCTGCAACTCAACCCTAGCAAGACGGAGTGGTGGTGGGTTTTTTGGCTCTCTGGGGTGAGGAGAGTTGACATCTCTGACTCTGGATGGGGTGACACTCCCCCAGACAGATCTGGCATGCAATTTGGGGGCCCTCTTGGACTCACGGCTCCTGCTAGAAGAGCAGGTAGCAGCTGTGGCCAGGGCACAAATCCATCTTGTGTGCCAATTGCGTCCGTACCTGGACCGGAAGGCCTTGCTCATAGTCACCCGTGCCTTAGTCACCTCCCATCTGGATTACTGCAATGCGCTCCACATGGGGCTGCCCTTGAAGACCACCCGGAAGCTGCAACTGGTCCAGAATGCATCGGCACAAGCAATTTTGGGTGCCCTGCAGTTCACCCAAGTAACACCACTGCTGTGTGAGCTGCACTGGCTCCCAGTTGCTTTTCAGGTGCAGTCAAGGTGCTGGTTATCACCTTTAAGGCCCTGCAAGTCGCAGGGTCAGGTTACTTGTGGGACCGCTTCTCCCTGAGGGTATCTGCCCAACCTACTAGTTAAGATAGAGTAAGTGTGCTCCACATCGCCTCCTTTAAATGTTGCCACCTGATGGCACTTTGGAGGCGCACCTTCTCGGTGGCTACCCCAGCCCTTTGGAACAGCCTTCCTCCTGAGACCTGAGGGATCCCTGCTTTTTTGGCCTTCCAGAAAGCTGTGAAGACCTGGCTCTTCCCCAGGCATTGGGCTAGGATGGGGGTTGAGCTGCGAGGATGTTTGGTCTGGCGCCTGGGAGGAAGCGTACTTTTATTTCTAGCCATGCTTTTATGTTTTCTTGTGAACCACCTAGAGTCATTGTATGAAATGGGTGGCCTATAAATAATTCATGTAAATAAATAAACAAACAGACCCAATCATAAGAGCAACATGTATAGCAGATCTTGCCTAACACCTGGGGAGCAGCCAGGTCTTCAGAGCCTTACAAAAGCCTAACAGGGTCCAGGCTATCTATATTGGGATGCTCTGCCACTGAGCTAAACTCAATATGGGGACAGACTAGTCTCTTTTTTGAATGACCAATGTTGGAGCCTGGATGAGGGTAAATTTACTCCTCCTGGGCCTCTCAGCAGCCTTTGATACCATGGACTTCTGGACCATCTGTAGGAGTTGGGGATTGGAGGTGCTGTCTTACAATGGCCACACTCTTTCCTCAATGGACATTTTCATACAGTATTAGTGGGGAGAAGAGGTTGGTTTAGTGGCCCCTATGTTGTGGGATGCCATAGGGATCAGTTCTCTTTCCCCAGCTCTTTAACATCTATGTGAAACCACTAGGAGAGGTTACCTGATAATTTGTGGTGTTGTATCATCAGTATGTTGATAATATCCAACTTTTTATTGCCATCTAGGCTGTGGGGGAGATGCTGTCTGTTCTGTCTTGGTGCCTGGAGGCTCTAAGGGTCTGGATGGAAGAGAACAGACTGAAGCTGAACTCAAGTAAGACAGAATTGCTGGTTCTAATTCGGGTTCTCTGTTGACACCAGTGTTAGATTTGGATGGGCAAGCACTACTTGGAAAAGAGAGGCTTGCAGTTTAAGAATCCTTCTGGACTCATGGCTCCTGCTTGAAGAGCAGGTAGTAGCTATAGCTAGAGGGACCTTTGCCTGGCTTTGGCTGATGCTTTGATTTTGGGTTTATTTCATTTTTTAGATTGGGTAACTTCGTTAGTAGATTGTGGGAATGCTGTTGATTTAATATCTTGATTTCAGCAAAGCAGTTGCTCAAGTGTGTCATGAAGTTTCTATCAGTAAAGTAGTGTGAAGTGTGGGCTGGACAGCATGATAATTAAGTGGCTACATCACTGACACCAAGATTGTTCTCAAAGAATGTTCATTCAACTGGATGCTCATCAAACTGGAGAGAGATAGTAAATGAGGTGCCACAGTGATCAGTACTTTTCAACATTTTTATTAATGTGCTTGTTCTTAGTAAAATACTTTTCAACATTTTTATTAATGATCTAAAGAGTTGGAAGGAATGTCCATTAAATTTACAGATGAATAACCTAGAAGGCAGAAGTAAAATTCAAAGCAAGCTTGATCAGAGAGAAGTGGGCTGAAAATAGCAGAATAAAAATTAACAGAAGCAACGTAAAATTCTTCACTTAGCAAACAGTAATTTAATGTACAAGGATAGAATGGGGAATGCTTGGCTTGGCATTAACACTTGTGAAAGTTCTTGGAGTTGTTATTACAAATTGAATCCTCTCCAAGGGATGATCAGATTGATGCAGTAGGAGGTCTGAATAGCTCCAGTGATCCTGGTGGGGATGTGAGGTCCTGATAAGGTTGCACTTATTGGTAGAGTCTGCAGGCATGTGGGAAACCAACTCACCAAGGAAAAAGGAGCTCCAAAACCAGACCAGAAAGAGGCAGTGCCAACCCATTTCTGCACTGTTGTCAAGAAAATTGCATGGACATGGTTGCAGCATTTAAATGGTTTTTATGCCAGGTGATGAAACATCCAGATCAAAGGAACTCCTCCAGTTACTGAGAAGAAGTCAAATGTTCATGGATAGATCTGGAGATGATAGTGTAGCCAGACCAAAATTGCAAGGAAGTCTAGTCACTGATGGTGCCAATATCGAAAGAGGATTTCCTAGTTTTACAATGGCACACAGAAGTGGAAATGGTGTGTGAAAAGCTTCAATTGCAAAATAGAATCAAAGCACACTAAGCTAGATATTCGAGGAATAAGTGAATTTAGGCAGTCTGGAATGGGCCGCTTTAAGTCAGGTGATTCACTGATATCTTATTTGGGGCATAATGACTAATCATGTCTATTAGTATTAGTGAATATCCAGTGAACATCAGTGTAATGGAAATAATGCCATACAGGTAGTCCTTGTTTAACAACCACAATTGGGATGGGAATTGAGGATGCTGTGATTGTTAAGTGGATTATCACGTGACCACTTTGCTGCTTTGGGCTCTTTTGCCCTTCTTTGCAGCATGAAGCCAGCCCCATAGGACCCAGCAGCTAGGCCGGGCATACCTAGTCAGCAGTGGGAGCAGGGAGACAGCAGTGAAGGTCAGCTGGGGCGACAGATCGCAGGGCGCCAGGGGGACAACAGGGCAGAGATGGGGGGAGATAGGCGAGTGGGGGGTAAGCACCCTTGCGGTTGTAAGTGTGGGCAGGTTGGCAAGCACCTGAATTTTGATCACGTGACTGTGGGGGCGCTGCAACGGTCATAATTTTGGGCATAGTTCATACGTTCATTTTTTTCAGTGCCGTCGTAATTTCGAACGGGACCCCTCCTCAACAAGCCATCACTGGATCTGGACAATTTTTTCCAGTATCTAACCTTCCCTCTTTAGGGAAGGTTGTTGAGAAGGTGGTCATGCAATAGCTTCAGAGGATCCTGGATGAAGCAAGTTATCTGGACCCCTTTCAGTCAGGTTTCAACCAGGACATGGGACTGAAACAGCATTGGTCATGCTTTTGGATGACCTCTGGTGAGGAGGGATGGGGGTAGTGCATCCATCCTGGCTCTTCTTGACCTCTTGGCAGCTTTCGATACCATTGACCACAGTATCCTTCTGGACCAGGTCTGGGGGTTGGGGGTTGCCAGCACTGTATTGTGCTGGTTCCCTTCCTTCCTCTAGGGCTGGTTCTAGTCTGTGTTGCCCAACCTACATCTGGATTGTGTAACTGTAGCCACTCCATTCCCAAGACAATGGGCACTTGCAAGGAAGTGGTTACAACCAAAAAAGTTGTGTAGCCTAGAGATTGGAAAAGATTACCGTATATATGTATACCAAGAAAGATGCAAGAGAATGTGTAAATTAGAACCATTGCACTAATTCCTTAGCAAAGCAAAGTCTTGCTTAAGGGTTTTCATACAAGAATAGAGCCATACATGGAAAGAAACATCTGGAATTAATAAGCAAGTATCAGATCAGATGGTTAATGTAAATTAGATAATGGAGAGAGCAATTGAATTCAAGAGGGAGGTTTATGTTTCACTTTGTAACCTATGTAGAACACATTAATGGGCGTGTAACAGCACTTGGTTATACTTTTGAGAACCTTTGCTTTGAACAAGAAGTTACTGTAAGAACTGAATCTGGAGAAACAAAAGAGTTCCAAATGTTGGAATTCAACTTTGTATCTACCAGCATCTATAAAAGTATTGACCCTGGGGACAAGAGATGTAGAGATAGTTAGCAGGAGTTTGTATTTTTATCTCCTTTCCTTGCTTAAAATAATTAATTTGCACATCTACATGTAACAGGATATAGAAGAGAATGAGTAGAATGAATATTGTAAGAATGGCTGTAGATGAAACCTGGAATCTAAAGACTAAGAATTTGAATGGTACAGAAACCAGTTTGTTAGCTGAAAGTAAAAACAGCTTAGAAGAGCTCATTGGGAAAGTAAAAATGGAAAGTGGAATATTTGGGTTAATGTTAAATATTACAAAGGCAAAAGAGAATGAAAGAAAGGAAAAGAGAAAGGAGGGAGGGAAAGAAGGCAGGCAGGCAGGCAATGTCAAAACTAGATAACATAATGAAGCTTATGGGTATTTCTGTGACAACCAAGATTAGAATATTCAAATCAATGGTAAGGGGTTGATGCACAGAAAGTCAGTAAATAGTTTATTGAATAAGTCTCCAGACCATTTCAAGTGTACCACAGGTGACAGCGGTACATACGTACATCTTAAAACCAGAAGTTATTATTTAAATCTAAAACTAATAAATTATAGACATTAAAACTGAAATCTAAAACCTAAACAAATCTTTTAACCTTTATAACGCAATACTTTAAAATGGTTAACAAACTAGAGTTGGAACTTTAATACACCTAGTCAAATTCCTAGGAAATAGAAGCTTTGCATAATCTGTTGCATCAGGCAGAACCTGCTATCCTTTTCCCCTTAGCCCGGCTGCTAAGATCAGAATAGAAATCCAGTTGAGACACCACTCTGTTTGTCCTGCGTGGTCAGACCCAGCGGTGGGCTGGAGGTGGCTCCCACCAGCTCGTGAGAGCCAATTGTTAAATTTTCTGGAATTTTGCAAACTGGTTGAGAGCAAAGCTGAGCCACGACTCCTGGTGCATTGACCAGCTATTCCGTGACTAGTGTTGCCGCACAGTGGTAGCAATGGAGCCAGGAGAGGTGGTTCTTAAACATTTTTCCAGCATACTACTGGTCACACCCCACTTCCAATATTTTATTCAGTTCTGGACACCACACTGTAAGAAAGATTCAGAAAAACTAAGAGAAGTACAGAGAGCCAATCTGGTGTAGCAGTTAAGGCACCAGGCTAGAAACTGGGAGATGGTGAGTTCTAATCCCACCTTAGGCAGGAAGCCAGCTGGGTGACCTTGGGCCAGTCACTCCCTCTCAGCCCTAGGAAGAAGGAGGCAAGGGTGAATCATTTCTCAAATCCTGCCAAGACAACTGCAGGGACTTGTCCAGGCAGATGCCAGGAGAGGGAGAGGGAGAGGGAGAGGGAGAGGGAGAGGGAGAGGGAGAGGGAGAGGGAGAGGGAGGGAGGGGGGGGGAGAGAGAGAGAGAGAGAGAGAGAGAGAGAGAGTGAGTCTAGGATGATCAGGGGACTAGTCCTGTTGAGAGAAATTAAAGTAACTGGGAATGCTTAGCTTTGAGTAAAGATGACTGGGATGTGTGTATGCATGGATATGATAGCCCTCTTCAAATATCTGAAAGGATTTAATACAGAAGAAGACCTGCTTTCCATAGTTTAAATGGACAAGATATGAAGTAATGGATTTAAGTTACAAGGAGAAAGAATCTGGCTAAAAAGTGATTCAATATTCAAACCATGTCCCCAGAAAGTTGGTGGGCTTACCATTGTGGGATACACTCCAATAGAAGCTGGAGATGCTTTAATTTGGATTCTGCACTTTCCCAAGTTGACTTACATTAAAAGGAGATATTTGACTACAATAATAAATCAATATAAGATGGAATTTCCGATCTTTGAAAATTTAATTGGACAATACTGTATTCTTCAAAGTTATATGTCATGTTGGTCCAGAATAATAAATGGGGGGGAATTCTTTGATAACAGCACTCTACTCCACTCCAACTCTAGACCGCAAGGGTTGGAAAGGAACTTGGAGATCTTAAGTTTTTTCTTCCAGGCCCTTTATCATCTGGGTTGCTCTTGTCGCAATTTGCTCCAGCTTCTGTGTGTGGGCACCCTGCAGCGCTTGTCACTGATATTGCTGGCTTTTCGGGGATAGTGTCCCTTTTGCCCAACGTACATCTGGTTGTGTAACTGTTGCCTCTCCATTCCCAAAACAACGGGCATTTGCAAGGAAGCAGTTGCACAGAGCGATCTAAGTTCTCTGCGGTCTCAGCTGCAATGGGCCTGCGTGCTGCAAAACCAGTTCCACTCATAGTGGCTGTCCATCTATTGTCTCGACAATTATTACTCTTTCAAGATGCGGTTACTCCCAAGTCCACGAGGGCAGAGAGTTGTACCCCCTGGCCTGAATCTAAACAAACAGTAACAGGAATAATAAAGTATGCTTGCCTGCTGTCGGACATCTGAGCTCTCCTTAGTGGTCTGAGGGCCCCCCTTCGGAGCTCCCGGGAGAGGGGCCTGTGCAGTTTCCCAGCACTGTTGCTTTGAAGCAAGTTGGGCACTTGCTAGCTATGTGCACCATTGATTTACAAGTTCTGCCTCTTGCTGCTGTGTCAGAGGCTTGAGATTTCATTGTGTGTGATCTGGCTATGTATCTGAGTTTTGCAATAAAAGCATGGGCCCAGATCCCTTCTTCTTTTACTTCTCTCCTGGTGACAGGGATCTCTGGTTGCTCTGATTTGTATGGGTTGTCCTGCTCTGGATTCCGAGGGGGTCATCGGGAGGGGGGCATGGGGGAAGATAGGCTGTAAAGCCTTTTCCCCTTACTGTTTCTTCCCTACCTCAACCCTTCCAGCCAACCATCTATTATTACAAAACATTGAAACAGCTCTTCCAAGTTATTTGGGGTGTCTTGCCTCACCAGCTCATCTCTCAGATCTTCTGTAAACCCTTCTCTGAATTGGTCAATCAGGGCCAGGTCATTCCATTCCACATCTCTGGCAAGTAATTTAAAATCCAAAATATATAACCTCACTCTCCTCTGTCCCTGCTTGAGTTTACGGATCTCTCAACTCGCTGTGAGTCTTTATATTGAATCATCAAAGTACCCTTTGAACTTTTGCATGGAGTCTTGGTAATTGTCCAGCCCTGGGTCATTGCCTTCAGTGATAGGTATGGCCCATTTAACTGCTCCTTCCTTTAGCAGACTTAGCACAAAAGTCACCTTGGTGTGATCTGTGGGAAACCCAGCTGGTCTGCCTGCCATAAACAGCTCACACTGAGTCATGAAGGTCAGGAATCGGTCCTGTTTTCCTCCAGATTTTTCTGGTAAGCTCCAATGAGAATGCAGAAGCACCGCTGTGAGTCAAACTCTGTCCCAGCTGTTGTATTAGCTGTATCATGGCATTTTGCAAATTGGTTATTTGTATGTCCACTTGCTGCTGGTGTTGCAACAATGCTGCAGCAAGGTGTTCAGTGGATAGAGGTGTACCCTGGGGTTTGGAGACCATCTCTAGAAGCCAAAGTGGGAACTTCTGTCTCTCTAGAAAGACAGTATAGGAGTGCTAAGATTGATATCACCCTTTTGAGGTAGACCATACTTGAACACCAAACACCATACTTGAACACTTTTATTATAAGGTTACAGTAACAGAATCTTGCAACTCTGAATGGGCCTCCCCCCTCCCTGCCTTTATCCTAAAGAGAACTAGGGACGGTCAAGCCTGAGGCATTTTCTCAAATTCCATTCCTGCTTTGGACTTAGCTTTCCCATATCTGACCATTGCCTTGGCTGCAGCTCTTCCTCCTGTTCCTCAAAGTTATTCTCACAGCCTGTTACAGGCACTCAACATTTCCTTCCAGATCCATTGGAGTACCTTCACTAGGTATGATAGTTCAGCCAGCTCTGTAGCTATCTTATGGTAACATAGTCTATTTTGCTGTCTTCTCTATCACATTCTGATGTTCAGCTAAACTGGATATTATATCAAAAAGGTAGTCAGGTTGGTTTGGAATGGTTTGTTCTTGATAAACCCATGCAGTTTTGCCTGGTGTTGACATCAATGTGACCAGTCTGTAAATGTTAGCTGTTTCCCCCCTGCCCACCCCCCACCCTTTTTCAAGACAGGAGCAATGTTTGCCTTTCTCTAATCCTCTTGTAGTAAACTCAACCTCAATGATCTCTCAAACATCACAGGTAGGAGTTCCATGAGGACATCTTCAAGTGCCCTCGGATGTAATGGTCCTGGTCCTGGAGGCTCAAATTCATTTATGGTAGCCAGGAGCTTTTTAATCATCTCTCTTCTTACCTTGGGTTGCCACTCTCCTTGTGTTAATTGTTCTGCCATTCTGCTTGTCACAGTTCCCTTTGGGAAGAAGACTGAAACCAAGTAAAAACTAGGAACTCAGATCTCTCCTTATCACCTGCTATATCAACTTCTGCTAGCAGCGAACCAACTCCTTCCTTTTCTTCTTTTCACTACTGACATAGCCAACCCCCCTCCTTTTTTTGGTTGCTATTAGCTTCCCTTGCAAATCTAAGTTAATGTTGGACTTTAGCCTTTCTTGCTTTCTTCAGATATTAGCTATCTATGGTACCCCTCTTTGATAATTACACACATCTTCCTTTTCCTATGCATGTCCCTTTTAACTCTTAGCTCATGTGAAAGTTCTGTGTACATCCATGGTGATTGTGTGAAGTGTTCCCCCATTTTTTTTTCTTATTGGAATGTGGGCAATTGTACTTCCAGTAACTTATTTTTGAGAACTTCCTAATTCTTCTGCACACGTGGGGATGCTAGTGGTTTACATTAACATCATCTTTTCCAAACTGTGACCATCAGGATGCTCCTGGTCATCATCCTTCACTTTAAGGGTTTGTATAATTGTTATTTTTTTAAATGTTATTTTGCTTGAGACAATGTGTGCCAGTTTCACATTCTTTGATCATCAAGAGCTTTTCACTTGCAGCACAGGAGAAGATCCACAAGTGTGCTTTTATCCATTTTAAATCCTCTATTTTCTTAAAAAGAAAACTTCACAATTTCTACTTCCCTCCAAAGCTCTCCTGCAAGACAATATAATTAAATGAGGCACATTAATAGCATGAGATGAGCCTCACTGGCCACATTTATGACAATATGAAAAGGAGAGGGAGGATCAAGAAGAGCCCTCTTCAATGCGATAAATCAATGCATTTTGATGCATAAAATTTGGAAATACAACTCTATGAATTGTAATAGAGCATGACGAATTCTCATCAACAGAAGTAAATATTAAAACTGCAGTGACAGGCAGATGCCCTGCTTCCCACTGGAATACTTTCTCAACGCACCACTCTCCGTCTCCATTTCTTTTTAATATCAATAATGTGTTCATCGTGGCTCCGAAGCGACGATCGCCCTGTTAATATTCTGCTAATAGGCTCGTGTGTTTCTGTGCCTGTGGCTGCTGTAATGCCTTTGCCCTGGAGACGTTGGACATGGCAGCCTGTGGGAAAGGCCAGCAGGCAAGGGCTGCCTCTGTCTTGGTTCTGTCCACACAGCTACTTTGCCCCTTCGCTTCATTGCATCATCAGGAACTGTGGGCCCCTGAACTGCATTTGGAATGGGGCTGAGTCTGATGCTGTCCATGCAACTCCACCCCCAGCCCTGTAAGGGCCGGGTTTGTGGTTGTCCCCGGCAGGATTTCTGGCTGAACTTACTGTCTCATCCCCCAATTGCTGCATAAAAAATGAAATGGAAATGATACTCCAGGCACTCTGTCCACGTTTTTTCTTACTTTTCCCCCCAGGATTCAATTTCTATTAGGTTAATATTCCTGTCCCAGTGAAAAATGCCCCAGTGAGGTCATACAGACATAACCTAAAACTGCAGTGGCCCCTGGTGCCCCAGTGTGTCAACGGAGAAAGATCTGTTGTTGGGAACTAACACGTGGCTGACTGGCCAGGGACCCAAGGGAGCGGATCCAACTGTGTGGTGGAAGAGGCCAGCCTTTGACATGCCTTTTATCTTGGGCTGGGCTTTCTCCCAGAGTCCCTCAGGAGGCCTTCAGTGTTGCCTGTACAATGGGGGACATCAGGAACTTATGGGAAACCTGATAAGGAATGGGAAGTATGATATGTTGCCGGAGCACAAGATGATCCTCCTCCTCTCCCTCCTCCTCCTCCTCCTCCTCCTCTTTCTCCTCCTCCTCCTGAAATTTATTATAGACGCCAACTCCAGTGGACTCTGGGCAATTCTCTATCTTGGCCAGGGTTCTGCAGGCAGACCATGCAGGGTCCAAGCAGCATTGGATAGACCCAGAATTTCATCCAGTTATTCTTGACGCAGATGCCAAAGTCTTTCCTGGGAAACAGCTGTCAGGGATGAGGACTGGTGGTGATCAGAAATTACCTGGGTCTCACTTCGTGTGCTAACTGCAACTACCTCCTTCCAGCCCCCAGCCCTGCACCTGATCACACCTGAAGACTCACAGACAGAGGAGCCTTATCTGCAACCCTCACCTCTTCCTACTTGGGGAAAGTTCAAGATTTCCTGCAAGCTGATTTCACAGCTGATTTTGCATCTTGGAAAACTCAAAATGGCAATTCTGAGTTATTTTTAAATGATTAAGTACATTGGTTTTTATTTCTTGAATTTCTGTCTGTGTGTGTTTTAAAAACATAAGACACTCTGACAGCTCTAAAATGGGGTCTTTGCATGCAGAACCTTCCAGGTGGAAAGTCTGGCCAATCCAGGTGGGCTCACAAAATGCTTGATGTCAATCACAAGGGGGCGGATAGATGCTCCCACGTTCAAAAACTGCTCTTGCCTTTGTCTCCTGGGCCCTGGCCTATGGCCTGAGAGTAGAGGGCACCTGGGAGAGGAGCAAGCAGTTCTATGTGCAATGCTAGCAAAGTCTGAGGAGCAGGGCCTGAGGAGAAAACAGGAGCCATAAACAGAAGGGGATGAATTTCTCTGCTTTGATGCCAGCTGTTCTCTGTACCTGGCATTAGACCAGGGATGGCCAGGAGTACTCCCCAGAGAGGTGCTCCTGCCATTCCAGCAGGGGAAGAAATGTTGAGTGCCCAAGTTGCTTTCTCTCTCCCTCAAGTGGCTGATGGTGTGGAAAAGGCCAACAAGTAGGGGTCAGGTACTGCCTTCTGGAGTGCTCTGAGGGTTAGAGAGTTAGTACTGCCTCCTCGGGACTAGGCAAACGAAAGGGCTTTGTACAATGAGCTCATCTGGGCCTCTGCAGCTCCCAACGTGCCCATTTAGTCCAATACATCTGGAATAGAACTCACATGCAGATCCAGGGTGAGAAGCTGGCCCGGACCCTCTAGGATAGGACTCTTGCTTCATTTTAACTCAGTAAGCACTTCGGTCAGGCATCTAGAATGGAGGCGATGATGATGATACTGTAGGTTGCTGAGAAAACAGAGATAGGTAACCTGATGTCCTCGCCTTAGTCCCCAGCCAGCATTGCCAATGGCAAAAACTGCGGGACTCGTAGAGCCAAATAGCTGGTGGTGATCAGGTTGCCTACCTCTTCTGTATCCCAGTTCAGAAGTTCATCTTCCGTATGATTAGAATTGGTGAGGGGAGAGGGACGAGCCTGCTGGCCCTTCCGTTGGGTCTGTTTTGCTCACACTGGTCCTCCTTATGTTGGAAAAAGAGCTTGTGTCAGGGGCTATTCCTGTGGCTCCGTCCACAGTGCAGAGCTCTAATTTTCCGGGTTTCTGCGTTCCATCAGGAACCCTTTCAGGAGCAGCGGCAAGTAAAGTGGGATCCCCCTGCAGGCATCCAGTCTTCAGTGTGACAATGGTTGACACACGGGCGTGTGTGTGTGAATGTCCGTCCCAAAGTGAAGGGCCTGTTTGCTTTCTGACCCTCCTTTCCATGCACAGCCAGTACAGAGGGTCGGGAAGACAAGCCATTTGTCTTCTCATTCCTGCAGCCCCATTAGCATATCGTCATGCTTCCTCTTGTCCACAGGGCAGTAATTGGGCTCTTTTAACAAGGTACACAAGGCATTTCCAATGCAACTGCTCCTCTCAAATCAGGTTAACCTTTTCAACATTGTGTGAAGGAAATTAATTACTCATATCAGAACGTGTGACCTTTTCATGGCAAATGGGATTAGGGTTGGCGTGCCTCCCTCTCCTTCTCCCTGCCTCCCTTTCCCCTTTCATTTTTTTCTTTGAAAGACATCAAGCCTGCATTGTGGCTAAAGCTAAGTTTGGTTTTATGCACAGATCTCTACTAGGTGCAACTAACTGATTCCAAATCAGGCTGCTTTGAAAGAAGTGGCCATCCCTGCCTTCTTTTTTCATACATTAGTTTGCATTTTTTGTTTCAGTGGTTTGGACCACACTAGTCGTGGCATCCATGGAATATAAAGTTTTCAAGAGTGCATGAATATTTTTCAGTGTGCAAACAGCTCCTGAGTGAGAGGCCATAGACCAGTAAACAGGAGAGGATTTTACATCTACATTGCAGAGGATGGTAGAACTCAAAATAGCTATAGGGTTGGGTTGAAAAAACAGGAGGCCAAGAGACTGGGGGAATGGGGGGAGTTAACCCTTCCTCCCCCTGCCAGCCCAGCTGCATCTCAAATTGGAGTATAATCAAGCATCTAAGGGGTTTAGAACTGAGAAATGGCAAAGCATGGCCAGGACATGAAAGAAGCACCTTCCCCCTGCTGCCACTTTTGAGAATCTTAATTAAAAAGTGGTCACTTCTGTTGACATGTCTCAGATGTTTCTCCCTGGGGGAAAAAATACTCTGAGTTTTGCTCCAGCTTAGATTCTTAATACCTCCAATGGTCCTGCTTGGATTCCACTGAAAGCTTCCTGCAGTAAAACACTGAATGGTAGGGAAGAAAAAGACTGTCAAGCAAACATGGTTGTACATAGTGTTAGGGAGCAGAGTAGGATGATAGCCTGTCACATTGTCAATATGATGCAGATTGACAGAGAGGTGAGGGGGTCCCCTTTATTGGATGGATTTAAGCAGAAGCTGGATCAGGGATGTTTTCCTTTGGTTTTTGCAGAGACCAAGAGGTGGATTGAATGGCTAAAGGGCCCTTTCCTGCTCTAGGAGTCTAGCAACTGAGACTGACTTTTCCATCCTTGGAGTCGTATAAGATAAGGCTGCAAGGCATTGTGGCCCATGCACCAGTGTCTACTGAGGAGGGTGGGGAATATGGCGGTTGGGGCAGCATGATCTAAGTCCTGCTCCTTTTGTATGTGCATGTCAACCACACCAGGTAGTCCAGACCAAGAATCAACTTCACAGGAAGGCTGCTTTTATTGAGCATGGCTATAACAACAGAAACCTGAAAATCTGATTGTGCCTTCGTATTCCCGTGTGAATTAGGGAGCTTCCTGTATGAGCCACTTATGCACACTTTCTGCTTGTTTTGTACTTAAGCTATGTTTTTGTCTTCATTGCTTTAGTAATGGATCTATCTCTGCCAAGATCATCTTTATACATTGCCACACACATCCAGCACACAACACACAATTGTCTGGACCTGTTTCAGTGGAGTTTCAGGCTGGGGTTTAGTATGCATTCTGCACTGGTCACGCTTTGGTGGGACTGGGGTGGGGGTGGTACGCCCATACTGGTGCTCCTCGATCTCTCAGTGGCTTCTGATACTGCCGACCACGGTATTCTTTGAATCAGCGTTGGGGTTGGGGATGGGGATGGGAGGCACCGTTTATGGTGGTTCTCCTTTCTCTGCGGCCAATCTCAGTTGGTGTCGACGGACAGGGAGGGGCTGCCCTGTGGTGCCCTATTTGTGGAATGCTGCAGGGCTTGGTGCTTCCTCCCCTTTGGTTTAACATCTGCGTGGAATTGCCAGGTGAGCTAATCAGCCTGCTTGGGATCAAGTATCATCAGTATGGCGAATTCCTAGCCCAGTGCCTGGAGGCTGTGCAGGTCTGGAAGGGAAGGAACAGACTTAAGCTCCATCCCGACAAGACTGAGTGGCCGTGCCTATTTGGGCCCCCCAGTTCCTGGGCTATTCCACTGTGAACTCCCAGCAGGGTTGTACTTCCCCATTCAAGAATTGGGCCCAATTTGGGGTTGTTAGACTCTCAGCTCCTGCTCAAACTGCAGGTGGCAGCTGTGGCCAAAAGGGCCTTTGCACAGGTGCATTATATGCGCTCTTTCCTGGACTGGGAAGCCCTTCAGACAGTAACTCATGCCCTGTTCATCTCACTGTTGGATTACTGTAATGCTCTGTACATGGATCTGTCCTTGGAGTTCACCTGGAAGCTATAGTTGATCCAAAATGCAGCTGCTTCATAAGCTGCACTGGTTGTCAGTTGGCTTCCAGGTGTGATGCAAGGTTCTGGACCCAACAGGTGTGCCTACTCTGTTTGCAGCACCTGCCTTCTGGAGTGATCTCCCCCTCCCCTCCAGGATTTGTGCAACTCCCACCATTATGTTGCTCTGGAAATTACTCAAAACGTGGTTCTTCCCCATGCCTTGGGGAAGGCAGGGTAGCCGTAGAATCCCCTTTACAGAGTTACGACCATTTGTTCAGTGACCATTTGAAGTTCTGATGGTGCTGAACAAAGGGACTTACAACCGGTCCTCAAAGTTCTGGCCGTTGCAGCACCCCCACAGTCTGTTAACAAAATTTGGGTGCCTGGCAACCAGCTCGCACCTATGACCAGTTGCAGCACCTCATGGTCATGTGATCGCCATTTGCACCCTTTCCTGCTGGCTTCCCCCAAGCAAGGTCAATGGGAAGCTGGCAAGGAAGGTTGCAAGTTGCTGGAGTAAGTCTCCCCCTGCCCTGGCCTTTTTTCACTTGAATGCACTGAGCCCTCCTTCCCCACTTTGCTCACACACACCCCGTGCCCTCTTTCCCCAGCCTCCCTGCACTTGCACACATGTACACACATACCACGCACCCTCTTTTCATAGCCTCCCTGCACTCACACACATGCATGCACGCACCCTGTGCCCTCTTTCCTTGGCCTCCCTGTGCTCACACACCTCCTCATGCCCTCTTTCCCCAGCCTCCCTGCGATCGCATGCACCCCACACCCTCATTCCCCAGCCTTTCTGAGCTTGTGCTGCACCAAGCATCCCCTCCCCTGACTTTCATGCGGCCTGCACTGGGCCTCCCAGGGCCTCCCCCACCCCTGTGCGGCACTCCTGCGCTCCTTACCTGGGACTCTCTCCGCTTCCCACTTAACAACTCACGTGTCTTGGGTTACGCCAACAACCAGGACTGCCTGGATTGCCATCGTTAAGCAATTCAGTCATGTGACATCACACTTTATGACTGTATCACTTGGTGATGGCAATCCTGGTCCCAATTGCAGTCATAACTTGAGGACTTATGTTTGGTCTTTGGCTGAGTGATTTGTCCTTCCGGTTGGCCATGATCTTCTCTGTATTGTTTTTCTTTGATATGTGTAAACCACCCAGAGTCATCAAGGAGTTGTGTGGCCTCAAAATTGGATTAAAAACCAAATACATGCTAAAAGGGTGGGGCTTTGATTGTACTGCTGCAACTGCCATGTTGCCTTTTTTGACTCACCCCCATGGATGCTGTTGGGCTTGTGCACAGCTAGCAATGCTTGTTTTAGGAAGCAGTGACAGGAGGCTTACCTGGTGAATCTACATTGCCTGTTGGAACAGGCAGAATGGAAGAAGAGCTTTAGGGCACTGTCAATCCCTACCACATATCTGAATCCCTAGCAAGGCAGCCCAGAATCACGCAGAACCCCAAAGACCTCAAAATAATAATAAGAAAATCCTATTCAGATCACTTGTTGTCCTGCAGAGAGGTGTTGAGTGGCAATGCAAGACCCTCTGAAGGTCAGAGGCAGGGAAAACAGTGAAACTGCATTTGAAAATTAGGAGCTTTGGATATGCTACAGAGGTGGTCTCAGTTAATAGCATAGCCGTGGCCCTCATGATGCTGTGCTACTCGTGATACATGTCTAAATGAATCATGTTGAATCAGAACTGCCAACAAATTGGAAGATGTCATGAAGTGCCACAGTGGAGGTACTGGACTAGGGCCTGTTCAACTCTGCGATCAGCCATGAAAACTGGGTGGGTCTCTCAGCCCAGCCTCCCTCATAATAGGTTGATGTTGGGAAGACATGAAGTTAGGGAGGTCAACATGTAAGCCACCTTATGCTTCTGGAGAAAAGGTGGGGTGTAAAGGTAGGTGAGATATAATGGCAGGATATAAATTTAACAAACAAATAAATGGTTCACCCTGGAGGAATCCAGGTGAGCATATTACTTCTCTCACTCTAAAAGCAGGTCAGATCCAACAACAACAACAACAACAACAACAACAACAACTTCTCCTCCTCCCCCTCCTCCTCCCTAGCATTTTCCCAAAGTTGTAGCATCCGCTTTTCAGATCAACGAATGCCATTTCATGCGACTGAATGCAGCAAATGGGTCCAACTGTATAATTTTCATGTCTGTTTTAATTGTGTCTTGCCACCTTTGCTTTGGTCTTCTGTGTGGGTGTTTGCCATCAGTGTTAAAGTGCTAGGCTGTGTAGGCAATGGTTTGGGGTGCTGCTTGTAGAACGTCGCTGTACAATGTAGGCATTTTTCCTGCATTTTCTCTGTTATTGGTGCAACACTCATCTGCTGCTGGATTGTGTCATTGAGAAGAGAAACACCTAATGACCATTGGAGCATGGCATCTCCATGGCAAGTAAAGGGCACTGGGCACTATTGGTGGTTGGCTAGCACTCAGTGCCATACAGTACTACTAGGCGGACCATCATTCTGTACACTTTTGAGTTTAGATGGACTGGCATGTGCTTATTGCAGAGCACCCCAGTGATCTCCTTCCACTGCAGCCATGTTGCATTCACTTTTGCATGCACTTACTCATTAATGCTGCCATCACTTTGCAGATGGGATCCTAAGTAACAGAAGGAATTTGTCTTCACTAGATCTTCACCGCTGACCTGGATGGTGGAGGTGCTTGGGATAGTCTCTAGATACTTAGTCTTCTTGATATTGAGGCGCAAACCAAATTGGCTAAGACGGGCATTCCATGTCTGGACACCGTGCTGCAGTTCTTCCCTGGTGGTAGCTACGAGCTGGACATTGTCGGCATAGAGCAAGGCCCAGGGGACACTGTGATGTAGGTCTCGTGTGATGGTATCCATGATGAGAATGAACAGCAATGGCAATATTGCCGAGCCTTGGTGCACGCCAACTTTCACAGGAAAGGTGTCCGAAAGACCAGTGGTGCATCTTACTCAACTGCTGGTATTAACATAGAGCATCTGGACCCATTTTATGAGTAGCCCAGGCACACAATGGTCACGTAGCACATACCATATCAGCTGATGAGGGCATGGTCAGAAGCTTTTTCTAAATCAAGGAAAGACAGGTATAATGACTTCTTCTTTTCCTTATGCTTCCCCATGAGCATGTGAGCTGCGAAAATGGCATTGGTGGTACTCAAGTCTTTGACGAAACCACACTGGTTGATACTGATTTCAATGATGTCACAAAGGCTATGGTTGAGGATCTGTTCAAAAATGTGCATTGTGTGTGACAGGAGGCAGATTGGTTGTTGGTTAGAACAATCTGCTGGGTCGCCTTTGTTCTTAAAATGGGGAACTGTGATACTCATGGCCAGTCAGCAGGCACGTGGCCAGAGTCTACAGCGGCATTGAAGAAGTTTGTCAGCCAATCCGCTGCTGGGCCGCAAAGTTCTTTCAGCCACCAGACGTCTGCTGGTAGATTGTGCGGGTCAGGTACTTTCGAATTCTTCATGCGTTTCAGGATTTTGAGCTTATTGTGCAGTTGCCGTCCATTTTTACCCTGTAGTATTCCGTGTCTTTTGCCACCTCGGCGTGCATTTTCGCCAGTTGACAGATGTTTTTCTCACCTTCCTTTGCGTCCAGTTCATAGGAGTCCCGGTAGTGATTGGTTCTGGCCTCTGCAACAGCTTTCTTTGCCATTCTTCTTGCGGTGACGTACTTTTACCAGTTTTTGTTGGTCTTCTGCACATACCAGTTCTTGTAGCCACCTTCTTTCCCCGTACCTTCTGCTGCACTTGCTCTGTCCAGAGCCGCACTTGCTTATCGATTCGATGACGCCGGCAACAACCCTGACTATTACTGTAGTTTTTAGTCCAAAGGTTTCCCAAATCAGTTTACAAGATCAATAACGTCACTCTTTCTCAGCTCAGAGTTATAAGCTAAAAGACATATTATACAAGAAAAGTGTGTGGAGCTGGGGGAGAGAAGAAGCACTCTGGGTCCTGTTTGCAATTCTTATAATAATAACTACCGTATTTTTCCGACTATAAGACGATACTTTTTTCTAAAATCCTTACCATAAAAATTGAAGGGCGTCTTATTCAAGGAAGTCAGCCGAGGAGAGAACCGCGTGGTGGCAAAACTGCCCATACTTTGTTTCTGCAGGCAGGCTTCCTCCTATTGCTAGCCTCCAATCACGAGTGAAATAGCTTGTCTCCCAAACAGACTTCCTCCAATCACGAGCCTGATGTAACTGACGTCAGCTGATGCTGAACAAACCAATTAGAGAAGGCTGTTTGCAGAGAGAAGCTATCGGCAGTTTCACTCGTGCTTGAATGGAATCAGTTATGCAAAAGAGCCTGGAAATAGAGCTGCAGAGAGACGGTTTGGACCTCCTCCCACCGAGTGTGTCAGGTCAATGTTAACTAATTACTAAATAAAAATGTGTTCTGCACTATCTTTAAAATATTGATTTCTTAATTTTGGGTTGGAAAAATGGGGGTCGTCTTGTACATTGGGGTGTCTTATTGACGGAAAAATATGGTAGCTTGTGTAGAAGCAGATCAAGAAGCCTCGGGGTATGTTAGAAATAGCCAAGTGCAGCTAAATCTCTCTTCTAGCAAACTGCAGATGAATGGGATGGCTGGGGTTCGATGATATTTTGGAGGTAGGGAAAGGGAATTCTGCAGAACTCATGGAAATGCCTGGCTTCTCATCTATAGCCTGTTTGGACAGCTCTGCTGTAAGTTTGCCTCAGACAAGAGGTGACCATCAGGAGGTTTGCGTTTTTCTTCCTATTGGACTGATATCCATGCTCCCTTCTCCCTCTCCGCTTCTCTCAAAATTCTGTACCTTGAAATCCGAAAGCCTGAAGCTGTGCTCCCTGCTGCAGGGTTTGTCCTGTCTGTTCCTAGACTAGAAGCACCATCCAAGTATTGGGTTCCTACAAGGACAAAACAGAGCATCCTCTGAAGGGAAATTGATGAGCAGGCCAGAGTGCAAGTGAATCTTTCAAAGGCTTGGTAGGCAGATGGTTCAACTGGCGTACAGCTCATGCACCATTTCTATCCTGGATTACGTTGGATACTAGTTAGTACATGTCAGGAAGGCTTGTGGATGGACAAGTTCTTAAAACCATCTGAAGGAACATGTAGCCAACCCCGATCACTTGCTCCCAAAGCCAGCTAATACACCCTGAAAAGGAGCAGTCTTAAGAATGTATTTTCTTTCTCATACCTGCAGGTAAACAAGCCTTTGTTGCTTGCTCTGATACAGGAGAGTTTCCATTTAATTCATCAGAGAGCTGCTGAGCTACCTAAAGGGCAATGATGAATATGCTCTTGTGAGGGGGACTGTCCCATCAATCACCTGCGAGAGCTCATTAATAAGAAAGATGTGAAAAAGCTAAAGTCCTCCAGAGGAGATGGCTTAATATGTTTTCTCTGGTTGAGAAAATTTGCTAAACAGAACACCCAAGAGCACAAACCTTGATTACTAATTTTCTGTGCCTTGGGCATGGAGTTCATGGCTGCTGCCTTCTTCAGCAACTGGAGGATGGAGAGAAAAAATTGAACTCCTACTGTCTTTGCAACCTTAGTGCCTGCCTAGTGCAAAATTAAATCTCAAAATACTAATCTGGAAAGCTTCAATGATTGGAGACAGCAGATTACCTTAAATGTACTTCAGCATTGCTGCAGAACTAGAAGGCCAGCACTAGTGCTACCAGACTACAATGCCTGTCCTCTACACTGTAGTACTAAGGGAATTGCATAAGGGCAAGATGAGGCAGAATCACCCCAAGTTTGGAAGTCATGCCTTAAGCTGCAGATGACCTGTAAATAAAATATCCATGGAGTGGATAATGACTCATAGCAAAATGATGTGCTACTGACTTGATTTTGGTCTCCCTGAATAGTCCTAGAGTTTAGTAACTTCAGAGCAGAATGAATGCAAGATCAAGTGTTGAATTCTGTTCCTATTTATTTGAACTACATGTTGCTTGGTTGTCATTCTTCAGATCAAATCCAAAAGGGTCTGTGCCTCGTTTCTAAAGCCTGGTGCTGCCCTTGAGGCCAGCGTGGGCTCTTTAGCATCCTCTGTCCAGAACAACGCTCTCTTCCAATGCTGGCCCATTGTGGTGACTTTCCATCCCTAAAGGACAACATCTCTGTCCAGGTGGTGAGGGGAAAATGGAAAGCCTGGACCGGTGCTGCTGCACCACCTCTTTTATAGAGAGAGTGCATTTGCACGCATTTCCCAATTCCCCTACAATATTTAGGCAGGACTGAGGACGGCTACCTCAGTCTCCTACTGCCTGATCAGGAGATGGAGATTTCATGTGGTACAGCCAGGTTTGGTACCCTGGCTATGATGAAACATAAACAATGGCTCCAAGTGGAATAGTTTGAGCATCGTTTTATGTTAACATAACTTTACATGTGCTCTGTTCATTGTTTGCTATATTATTGTTTAATTTTGATGTATCAATTTTCTTCCTATTTTACTGTAATCTGATCTAAACCAACTAACCTTCTCTTCCTACCACTTCAAAGCAAACAGATAAGTGTTTTCTCTAAGCTGGTGTCTCCCTGCTGAGCAAAGCTCCTTTGCAGTGCAGTATGAGAATAAGTGAACCTAACATGGCCTGCAAGATCAGTTAGGATAGCGTTTTGCAAGAAATGTCTTTTCGGGTGCAGAAGACTGCTTGCTCGAAATTGCTCAGCGGATAGCAAACAGGGCTGTGAGAAACATGAGCTACTCCCAGACTAGCCTGCTGGTGCAATATTCATCCCCAGTGCAAGGGTGGCAGAATTCTACTCCACCTACTGTACTTCAGGCGTTTCAGCTTTAGGAACACAAATGCAGGGCCGCTCGGCGTTCTTGCTAGCTCAGCTGTTGACTCTCCTCCTCTGGAGGTTTTGTATGTACACTTGACTTACACAGCACAGGATTTTCAGACAACAGTGGTTCCCACATTTCATTATTATTTATTATATTTGTAATCAGTACTTACAATCAGAATGACTCTGAGAGGTGTACAATTCCCTGAATTAATAATTTCAGTTAAAAACAGACAGGACAAATAGGTAGAATAAATATGGCGTCATCAGTAACATAATCACAGCAAACCCTAAAAACTGCAAATCCTAATACAATGACACATGAACCTGGCATCTAGGCATTCCAAATCAAACAAATCACCCTTTTTAACCATACTGTGAACTTCCCATGTTTTCTAAGCCTGCAGCCTTTCCTGGGATACAGGAGAGTCTGCAGCGTATGGTACAAAGAGATGGTGGCCACGATGGTGCAGTCCAAGTTGCACCTATTTTCACGAGCGCTGCACATGCAGCACAGACGAGAACGGACGGAGCTTCAGTCACACCGTTATGACTGCCATCTTGACTTTTTGATCATATTCCACAGACACCCCTGCTGGGATGCACAAAGTGCCGGCAGCCACAACCCTTTGGCCAAACTTCATCCCCCTCCTTCTTCTCCAGTGGCAAATAGATGGTGTGTTTTTCCTGATGGCTCAGCTGTTCTGACTTTCAGCTGCATTCCTCAACTTTAATTCCCTTCAATTGCTCCTCAGTTTGCTGAAGTCATCGCAATCAAAGCTCAACCTTGGGAATTTAAACTTTTCAAATCAAGTAATATCATCTACCTGCATTTTTTTTCTTTTAGAAAGAGAACGAGCCCTTAAAACGGTTAATTACCCTCATTTTATCCAGTCCTGTTCTTTTTGTCCTTATGTTAGTGATGCCCATGCCAAAACTTGACATTAAAAATCCAATTTAAAAAGGGTGGAAAGAAACAACAGGTACACACAGTGGCAGAGAGGAAAATGGCATTAAAAGAACAATTTTGAGCAGGTCACCCTGGCTTACAATAAACCCTGCTTGTTCCTGTTCCTTTCATTTCAAACACTCATACTTGAGACACTACATTGTTCCTGGGGCTTGGAGAGAGTTTATTAAAACTTTGTTCTTGGTTAACTATCAAAACAAAACAAATTCCTTCACTTCCTTGCTTTGAATTAAAGAAAGAGATGTGGGAACCCACGTGGATTTATGCTTTGCATTTGTTGCTGTAATGGCCAGCTCTTCCTCCATCCCATTTTTTCCCCCAATTGTCTAGTCTTTAAAAATTCCTCAACTACCCCTTAGAAGATCAGGTGAGGAATCTATTTTAAAACTTGCTTTCTTCTCTTGTTTATACAAACAATGGCAAATGTGGCTCTTGCCACATCTGCACAACGTAACTAAAATGCCATAATGGAGGACCATGTCTTGTATGAGAAAAACATGGTTGCCCATCCCTGCACGAACATATTTAGGGTTTTAAAAAAGAGGAAACAAATTTAACCTGTGGCATCTGCCCCCCCCCCCCGACTCTCTTTGGGGTGCAGATTCTGAAGACAGCTTTGCTCCCCTTCCCACAAATAAACCTGGAGGGGCAAGCCTGACCCATGGAATTCTTTACAAATCATAGAGACCAATCAAGCTGTTGCTAAAAGAAAGAATATTTCTATCAATCTAAAAAAGGAACTTTAAGTTAGGGACTGTGTGCTTTGAATTCTTAATTTTGACCTTATCCATTAGCTTGCTGCTTTTTCAGACACTCTGTTCTGCCAAGGTGGCTTCAATAGAGATCCTAAAAGAGGAGAAAATGGGAAAGTGTGCTACGCAGCTTCAGGCGCCCTGGTGGGCATCTCAGAAGGCGTCTCTTTGGCTACAGATCTTCCCCACAGCAACAGCACTAGTGAATCTGGTGAAGGTTCCTCCCATAACCCCTGACCAGACATAAATCTCTTGGAGCCTCTCCTGACTTGCCCGGGGATACAGGGGACGCCTTAAGAACAACGATCTAGCTCGCCCAGAACGATGCTCTGCTTGGACCAGTCAGAGACCACAGAGAGTCAAGAAATGTTTCAGTCCCTTTGGCAGGGTTTTATTCTTTCCCACTCCATAAACCATTGCAAGCTGGCTTGCCTAAGAGGGAGAAATGCAGACATAGTTCACCCCCCACCCCTACTCAAAGTGATCCAGGCAACGCCACCCCAAAGGACCACATCCATGTTTGGTATAAAATCCAGGGAGGAAACTGCAGGCACCCTAAGAATTCCCCCTCTTTCACTTAGTTTCTGAGCCTGAAGTTGGTCTAAGTTACCTTTCAGGAGCTTTTTTCATCTGATTAGTTCAGACTGTATTCTTGACCTGATTACTGAATTTATCTATTTGCAGACCCTTTTCCAGACCATGGAACAAATCAGTTTCTGAAGAGTCATTTTCCAGGAAGTACATTGTAAAAGTTACATAAATCGGCTATGAACAGTGACACCGGGGGTGTCCTCAAGGAGGTGGTCAAAAAAGTCAATATGGTGCCACAATGATGCAATCGAAGCCCTGCCCATTTTTGACAGCTAAACAGCAGACATCTCTGGTAATGTCCATCCAGCCCTCGGAGAGGAGCCCTCACATCAGAGACTTTCTTCCTTCTTAAGTTGAAAGGAAGAGCACCACTTGATTCCTGTTCTTGCCCCATACCTCCGTTTTGTTCTGGTTTTCCATCAGCTACATTTCTACATACTTTCCATTTCCTTCTCTTTCTACACCTTTCTGGTCTTCCTTTTTTAGAGACACAAAAAAATGAGGTAGAGAATCAGTCTTGGAAGGGAAACAGGAAAAGAAGCAGCCAGAGGCAAAGGAAAGAGGAAACTGCCTAGTGACCCTCCAGAGATTGAATTGCATGGGTGAATTGATTAACACAGATTAATCTTCTGAGAAACAGTGTCCTCCAACTTCCCAAATAATTTAATTCGACTGATCCACTGTGAAACAGGTCTTTGCATCAGATTTGCTCAGGTTTGTCCTAGAAGTCCATCAGGAGAACTCTCATCAAAAGAAATGAAGTGAGAGATGAGGAAGATGACTTCTTAAAGCAGAGTTGTCTGTTTCAGTAGAGTTTTGTCCTTTTCTTATTAGCAAAAGCATGGGCCACACCTCTACTTTAATTAACTACTCCCAAGAAAGAGTTTGTACACTGATTCTTACATCTGCTTCTGCATGGATTTCTAGTATGCACGAATATTTTTAAAAAATCTCATCAGTAGTGTAGGGTAGTTGAGAGGAAATAGAGGGGACCACAGTCCTGGATTATTTTCTGAGGGATAGTGCAGTCATCACGAGGCTTTCAAGTTTTACTATCATGCGGATATACAGGAACGTGCAGAATGCATGAAATAATCATGTAGAGGCTGGATCCTTTCCTACAATACAATTCCTGTTTTACACTAGCAGAGTAAAAATTAACACAAAATTAATACTTCTCCATTGCATTGTTAATTAAAAACTGAAGTTGTATTTCTGCTGGCTGAGGATCTTTTGTTCAGGCTCAATGCATATTTCGAATAGAATCTATGCTCAGTGACACTTCTCCCTATGTGCCAAGGTATAGGGCTGCAATGCACTCCATCACTGAACTATAAGAGATATGCATGATGTATCTCGAGACCCAGACACTACCAGTCCCTCCTCTCTGGAGATGAAGAGGACTTTGGTCTTATTGGAGTAGCCTCCCTCTTGTTCTCTCAATTGCAAGCTGAAATTAACTTTCTCTTAGTCTAAGAACTGGCCCATTTGTCTTCATAAGCCACAATGAAAGAATTGGCAGACGCAACGGAGCACTTTTTCCTGGACATTGTGGTGGTTAAGGGGTTGGGTCTGGACCAGAAAGTCTCTGCTTCTTGGATTTGGGGGGCTTGGCCTGCTCACTCTACCTTAGCCCAACCAACCTCTCAGGAGTTTTATGGGGATAAAATCAGGGGAGACACTTAAGTCAGCCAACCTGAATTCTCAGGGAAAAGCAAGATGGAAATGCAACACATAAGCACATTTCAATGGAGTTGGTGCAGGAGGACCTTCTAATTCCCCTTTCCAACCTGGTGCCCTCTAGTGGGTTGAGCTTCAACTCCCATGAGGTTCATTCAGCACAGCTTCTCCAGGGACATATGGTGGGTAATACTGGCCTCGTGCTTTGTGTCCATGTGTGTGGTTGAAGTGCATTGGGAAAGCTGAGGAAGGTGCACATCTCCAACTCTCTTTCCACCTACCTTAAATCTTTTCAAAGGCAGCATGAAAGAATGAAAATGTTTGAGCTGGAGAGACTGAGGTTTTTTTTGCAAAGGGCTGGTTTTGTCTAAAGAATTTCATTCGTCTCAATTCAGTTCCTCCAGATGCCACCCCAATACTTTATTCACTGCAGCAAATCACATAAACAAATGAAAAATTAAAAGTATTGTTATCCAGATAATCCATCAGGAAGTTGCTTCTCCCCACTCCCAGTTCTTTGCATATTTATAATGCCTCCATTGGCAGCATGTCCAATTAGAACAGATGGTTGGTAGGTTACCTTGACTTACTACCCAAAGATATTGGGCAGGTAGCTATACAGAATTGGCTCATACATTCCAGGTTTGTATTTCTAAAGATTGTTAACTCATTCTGCCCAAAGACTGCCAACTAACCAGAAAAATAAATCCTAGCCTACTGTGATTCAGTTGTTAGAAACAATGGTAATAAAGCTCTTAAACTGGAACATCAAGAAATATGGCCATTTTGGCCATTTTGTGGGCCCTTAAGAAAAAATCAGCAGCAGAAAGATGCAGTGGGCAGGACAGTGTGGTATGCACATGCACAGGGGATAAAGCTAGGTTCTCGTGTTTTTAATCATAATGTTTTTAATCCCGTCAAAAGCTGGGCTAAGGTTTAATACTAAATGTTGGTTGTGCTGTTTTAGTCTGTGCACAGCCCTCCAGCTCTGGGAGTCTGAGAATCATCCTGCTTTGAATTCCCTCCTGGGCCACCGTCCCTGGCCAGGCTCTGACTCTGGGACTGGATCAGGATGCTTGTGTGCAATGCTCCCCAGGAGCCACAATTTGTTTGGGGGATTCTCTATTGAAGAACTGCCAATTGCTGAAAGCTACAAAGTGGGAATGCAGGACTGGAAGAAGCAAGTCTATAATAGAACATACTTCCAATGAAGGCAATTTAAAGAAATGGAAAAGGAAAAGAAACATATGCTTTGTGGATTCAGGTCTTTGAAAGATGTGAAAATGGTCAGGTCTCTGACTGCTGATGGTGAATTCAAGGGGGTGGGCATCCAACTATGAGCTTTTCCTGTAGCACCCCCTATGCTGAGAAACATCTAATCCCTGAGCAATGGAAGGCCCCAAACCTCTTCACTTTCTGCAGCTTGCTCTAGGCCAACAAGCGTTTAGGGTCTAACAGCCTGTGAGCTACCTTGTAGCTAGATGGCTTCCTGTGGTTATGATATGTGTTCCTTTGCCTTTTAAATTCAAAATAAAAGTCCTATGGAAATGGACGGTGCAGAATATTCTGTAATTAATAAGTAAATAAATACATTTTAAAAATAACATTTTGAAATGTTTCTCCATAGTTCTAAGAGATGGGGCTTGGAGAAGGAATCTGCAATGTCACAAAGTGGCAGATTTTCCTGTCCTGCCCCATTCTGAAAGATGGAGGAGAAGGTGGCACTGCCCACACCCTTCTGTTGTAAAGGCATCATGGGTGCAGGGCCAGCTTTAGGCTAAGGCTGAGTAGGCACTGGCCTAGGGTGCCAAAGCTAAGGGGGTGCCATTGCTTCCCCTCCTTCCAAAAACAAAGGCTATTCTGAAAATGAAAAAAATTGCATCGGCAGCAGGTGGCGCAGGGGCCTTGTGCCCTTGAGGTGGCCCTGCATGGGCCTCCACCTTCCAGTTAAGTACTTTCTCATGTCACTGATTCAGCACCCATAAAGACGGAGGAGTAAGACGATGGAAGAGCAGTCTCTATTTCTCCAGTGAGGTCTGGCCTCCACCCCGGTTCTGGCCCCTTCCGCCCCACAGGATAATTAGAGCTATTTTGTCTAGGCTGGGTGCTGATGGCAGCTCAGCTCCAATGGAACAGCGTCTTCCATTTTTGCAAGAACACCGTTTGATACTCAGATGAGAAGCGCTGGGATTGGAGACCTGAAGAATGAGAACCGACTTTTTCACACTTGGTTGAACAAAGTCTACGGACAATGCCTGGGAACCTTGGGAAGGATGCATGTACTGCTGGAGGTGCAGAGTGGTTGGGGAAGGAATGAAACATCAGATTAATCCTGTTCTCTCTTCCATTCAGTGAAGTGTTTCCAGCCTGTCTTCGTGGGTGCCACTGAATGCCCGTTCACCCAAACAAGCATCTCCCTCATTTGTGGCTTGGTTGTTAGTGATGGAACTGATCTGGCCTGTATTATGTGTACTAAATAAAATGTGTATTCCTTGTCAGTCATGTGATAATTTAAAAATTGCAGATCAAGGCTATGATAGATTTCAGTTTGATCTTATGGTTGCTTCTGTTGTGTCTCTTGTTCCAGCTTGTTCCAGGAGCCTTGAAGATGAGCAGATCTTCCCTACTGAAGCTGGAAGTTTCATCCCCAGTTAGCTAGGAGTGATTACACATAACCCAGGATCCTCCAAATCTGATAGTTGGGAGTCACGGATAAGGGTGTTTGCACAGAAGCATTTAGTTGCAAACCCCTGTTTGTCATGATTATATCTGTCACTCGATAGAACACCCACCGCCCCCAAAGTCCTTTCCTTGTGTGATGTCAGGAAGTCTTTGGGACCAGCAGTAGTAATAATTGCTGGAAATTAACCTCTGCTTCAGACGTTTTCTTGACCGTTTGCAATTCTTTATCAGTTCTGAAATTTAAATGATAGCATCATTGAATCTATTTGCCTGAAGATGATGAAGCCTGGCTATGACAGGCTGTGTTCATGTTTGTGCGTGTGTGTCTGGGTGTTTTAGGTACATCTCTTAACAGAGGATCTGTGGTCTTTGCAAAACACATTAGGGGGAATTTTCATTAAGTTTGGGAGTGTCTTTTGGGTCTAGGGGAAAAAAGGAGCTTGATGATGAACTAAAATGAGAAGTAATTTTACTATTTAAACTTCAGGTCTTTCGAAGGGGAAATATTAGCAAACATTTTTCTCCTGGAACTTGCATGAAAATCAGGGTGTTATTTGATTCTGAGTTTTCCCTAATACTTACTGTTTAGTGCTTGGAATGCATTAGTAATATTAACAAAGGATATATTCAATTTGTTTCTTAAATGTATTATAGGGCCTGCTACTGAAGTCTCTTAGCAGTTGATAATAAAAAAATCTAAATCCAACTGAAATCGGGAGACATGAAAAACAGTAAAAACAACCATTAAAAACCATTAAATCTGGCAATTAAAATTAGCCATTATTAGCCCAGTTAAAAGGCATGCTATAGGGCCTTTTAACAAGCCATCAAAGAGTTAAGGTAAGGATGTCTATCTGTGAAGTAACATCCGTCCAAGTAATGACTTGAGATTAGGTGGGAGGTCTCCCAGAGTTAGAGAGTGCAAATCTGGCACCACCTTTATTTTTATCCAGGGAAAAAAGGGAATGCGGAGGAAAACATTTTGGAGCAGATTCCTTTGGCAAGTATGTCATTGGAAAAAAATGTGTGAGGAAAGATGTGATTCTTATTTATTAATCAGAGGCGCCCCAAGGCTTCGGATAAAATGGGGGCTAGCCCTGGACGTTTGAATGTGTTAGAGCCCAGTTTCTCCTATAGTGGCACCAACAATGTCCCAGTATGAATAGCGCTTCTTCACGTTGTTTATCCTGGGCTCATTCAGACATTAGACACCCAGACAAGGGCCAGGGTGATGTAACTATACCTGGATGTTTGGGGGAAAAAAAAAGAATTAGGCATGTTCATGGATGGTAAAACTTTTAGGGCTGAGCAGCATTTGGATATGTTTCCAGAAAGATGCTTTGAAATGTGCAGAGGCACAAGTGCTGCATTTCTTTGCAACTCTTTAAAGCAGCTGTTTCTTTTCCCAGGATGACATGGCTACTTTAAAGAGTTGCAGAGAGGTGCTGTGTTCATGCCCCCACATACTCTAAAACCACTTATTGGAACTTAATTCCCTGGGAAAAATAAAAGGAACCACCTCCTCCAGCAGTAGTCTATCTCTGGAAAATGGGCAGAGGGAAGGACATTGTCTTCACAAGGACTGCTTGAAAGCGTCCCAGGGGTTCTGGTTGAGAGGAGGGATTTTGCTGGATCCGGCAGCCCTTTCTGAAGATATCCAGCTCACTGAAGGATCATGAGGAGAGGGCTGCCCGCGGTGCTCTTTCCCCTGTTGAGCAGGAGTCGGCCACGCGGGGAAAGAGTTGGATGGCCTCCTTTAGCGATGGGTGCCGTGCCTCACCAGGTAGCATCTGTGCAGACATGCGGGAGAGCAATGAGCAGATCCTGCTTTTGGCTGAATTGGGGGGGGGGGCACGGCAAGGAGGAGACTTGTGAGTTGTGGCCCTGAGCACCTTTTGTGCAGTCAAACCAGAACTGCCTGCAGGAGCAGAAATGTCAATGGGAATATTAATGGGATATTATTGCAAAGCAGGATTTATGCTTAAAATCTACCTTTGGCTTGGAGATGTCACTCTGCAGCATGCTGGGCCCTCCTGCACATCCAGCCAGGCTCAAACATTGTGTTGGTTTTATGGACATAATCCTTTTCTTTTATGGAGAATCCATTTTAATCTAATTTATTTTTAATGCCACCCCATCGAATGCATAAATCCATTTAAATGTCAGATTAAACAACACTAGCACAAACCCCGCAGGAGTGTTATTTTACACGAGACACTCTGGAAGCTGCAAGAGGCTGTCTTGCCTAAGGAGGGGATCACAAAGGGGCTTCCTTTCCTGACCCCCAACAGAAGACTGAGTCTCCACGGCTTGGCCGGGCTTGGCGAAGGCCTGTTTGGCACTTTGGGAGAGACCTGATCAGAAAGATGAAAGCCAAGTGGGGAAAAACGGTTTATTCAGGGATGAGCGGCAGGAAAATCCAACCGCCTGGGGAGCTGCAAGCAGCAGGGCAGGGCCGGCACAGGGTGGCGAGGGCCATCTGGCTCCAAAACCTCCCCAAGCAAAAGGAAGTGGGCTTCCTGGAAAGAAATTGGGGGGGGGGATTCACTTCTGATCTGCAGAGGCGGCTGCCGCCACTTGTCCTGTTTTACCCCTGTCCAGGGCTTCATCTCACGGGGCCTGCTTTAGAAGCCATCGGCTGCTCCCTCCCAAACCGCAGGAGCCCACCACCACCCAAGGGGAAGGGGCCCTCGAGTCCTCCAGCCCCTGCTCAGGGCAGGAGGAGGCTCCCTGTTCGGTGGCCCGGCTCAGCTGAGGAAGGACTGTCTGCAGGGCGTGGTGAAGAAGACCACGATGGCGGCCACAGCGGTGCGTCTCACGAAAACACGCAGAGCTTTGGCAATGTGGAAGAAATCCAGCACTTTGAACGTCTTGGCACAGAGCTCCTGAGCATAGCAAGAGGCTTAAGTACAGCAGCCGCAAGCTTTAGCATGGGTCTCAAGAGGAGGTCGGTCAGGCAGGCAGAGCCGGCTGAAGCGGGTGCCGCCCAGCAGAGCAAGTCGGCTTTCATCTGTGCCTTTCCGCGCTCCGCCTGCCGCCGACCCGCTTCCCCCCTTCCGTTGTGGCACATGCCCAGGGGCTTGGCCTGGCTGCACGGCCCCTCCTGAAGCGCCGTGCGCCCTCCTGACCGGGCACAGCAGACGAACCTCATCTTGTTCCCGAGGGAGAAGGTACGCCGTAAGCGGGATGAAATAAATTCACAAGGGCCCTCTTGCGGGTTTCTCTCCCACAGCAGCCCTATCTTGGCTGCCATCCTGACTTCTCTCATCGTACCCTGAGGAGATCCCCGGCTGGGAGAGAGGGCAAAGCAGAAGGCCCAGAGGAGCTGCGGGCCCCTCACCGTCTCCCCAACAGAGCAAGGATGCAGGGCCTCCCAGGGCCCCCAGCGCCCGGCCATCAGGCTGCGCTTTGCGTCTGGAAACCCCTGCCTGAGCCCAACTGGGGCAGAAAAAACACCTTTCTTCCCCCTAACAGAAAGCCCACCCACCGCAAACTGGGAAGGGCTTCCGGCCCTCATGGTCCAGCCTGGCCATGGCGGCTACAAACCCTTGTCCTGGCCTGTCTAGTCCCATTAGAAGCCCCCCCTTCCCCCCTCCCCCCTCCCTTCCTTCCTTCCTTCCTTCCTTCCTCTCACCGATTCATGTTCTCCCTCGCTCCCTCCCACTCCTTCCTTCCCCCTCCCTCCCTCCAAGCTCTCTTATAGGCCTCCCAGCCGGCTGCCAGTTGTTCTTCCCTTCCATCTCCTGTAAGCAGGAAGGCTCTGATTCTGCCCGGCAGTCATTTCCTCGGGAATCCCTCGATGGGGCTGTCTCCCTCCCTGCTGCAGATATCCTGGTGGGCTTCCCGCTGCTTCCGCGGGCTCCCTGCCTTTGCACCTGGAGCCAGGCTGGGTTGGGGGCTTGCTCCCGTCCTGCCCCCTCTCCCAGCGCGGAGAAGGTGGACCCGACCGGCTCACGGCCTGCACGTGGGTTTGTGGCGTGTCGCCCCGAAGCGAGGCCGGGGGCCGCCCGCGTTCTCCATAGCAAACCCCAGGCAAGCGCTTATGTTCCCAAAACAAAGGAAAAGGAAACGAGTGAGCCCAGTTCAGGCATACTTGGGGAAAAAAGGAAATGGCCATAAATGAGCCTGGGATGAAAAATCCGTTCACTTGCTTCCAGCGACGGAAGATGGAAACCGCCTGTCCGGGTCCCAGGAAGGTTGAAGGACGGGCAGGAGTGAGAGCGTGGAAAGGGCGGAGAGGAAGGGGGCTTTTCAAAAGGAGCCCGCGGGTCGGGCGCTGAGGGCGGCTGGCGCGGCAGCCTTTGTGAGAAGAGACGAGGCGCAGAGAACAGCGGCTCTGCCACCCTCTGAAAGCCATGCGAAGCTTTAGGAGAGCGGCCTTTCGCAAGCGCATTTAGAATGAGGCGCCTTTCCCCACTTTCTGAAATTCAGCAAGTCTGAAGCCTTGAAGGGTCAGCTGAAGGTCTTGAAGGCATTTTGCCGGGCTGTTAAATCAGTGGGGAGCAAACACAACGAGTAATGACAAAAATAAATGGATTACTTCCAGATCAGTTACAAAAAGAGAGGAAAAGCCAATGCCTGAGTAGTGAAGCAAATTATTTTTTAAATTAAATGGAGTCGCTAAACATTTCTTTTTGCTCATTGCTTTCATTCTGACTAGAGTGTTTTGCACACTGTTCTGCAAAAGAAATAGATCTCCATTAGCTGAACTGCAAGAAAAGAAGGAAGGAAGGAAGGAAGGAAGGAAGGAAGGAAGGAAGAAAGAAAAGAACGGAGGGAGGGAGGGAGGACAGAAGACTGTCAGTTTCTATATGAATATTTGTAGCCTGTAGTACCTCCAAAGATCTCAGGGCGGGATTAATGGCACCTGTCAACGTACATACAAAATACACGGCAAACCAAGCCCAGCAAACCAGGGGTGTCTGCTGGGTGTGGCAAAAAAGCAAGATGGCAGCCACATAGAAACCAGACGGAGCGTCAATCGTACTGCCGTGGCTGCCATCTTGACTTTTCCGGCTGTACCCTGCAGATGCCCCTGCAACTATTTGGCTCTGGCGAGAACGTTCCTTGCTACTAGCCTCGAAGGACAGGCCCATCTCGGCGAGGCCAGAAGGGAGTCCCACATAAGGTGTCGGGAGCCGGGCAGAGTCAGAGTGCCTGGGGCAAGGCCTGGCCCAAGGAACAGCAGAGGAATACGGGAGGGCGAAGGCAGGCAAGCGGGAGCCAGCAGGGGTTGCCCAGCACCCTTCGGCAGCACGGATCAGACTGACCAGTGTCCTTTGCACCAGCTCAGCCTGGGTGCTTTTTAACACGACTAAGTGGGTTTCGTTCCGTTTTGTTTAAGGCATTCTGTGTCCCTCGTCCATCTGGATAATGTATGTTCTTTCATCAAAGGTGTTGTGCCAGTTCTGCCACTTTGTGCTTTTTCCACGCGGGCTTTGGACATGGCAACCAGCTGCTTGCACTGGAAGACCTCTCAAGACAGGGCAGTTTCTGACAGCAAAAGAGGACCCCCCCAACTGAATACCTAACAAAAAGGTCAGGAGGAAAAGCAGCGGAGAAGATTTTAGCGTGGTGGCTTTGACGTCCAGCTGGGACGGCCCGTTTGAAGCCTTCGGCACGCACAGCCCTCACTCAGCCCTCCTCCAAGTTGGACCTGGGGAGGGCGGGAGGCAGATCAGAGTCCGCCCTGCATTTGCATTGGGCCTCTGGCGAGGACAACCGGCAATGGCTGCGCTGCACCGCGCTAATTAAAAGGTTTCTCATGCATTCTGATCTCTGTGCCCAAAGCCAGGTGTCTCTGGGGAAAATGAGAACCCGAGAGCCTTGGTGAAATTTCAGACAAACATCTAAACCCAAATCCAGCTTGAAATGAAACTTTGAACTGCCCGAGTTTGCCCAGCAGCAGCTGCTGCCGCCCGCTGCAGCAAAAGCTGACTTTCTGTGGCATTCAGAGCTACAGGGAAGAGCTGATGTCAGAGTGGAAAGAAAATAAAAATGTAAATTTGATTCTTCTGAAATTGCCTTCATGTTCCTCTAAGTGTTTTTCCTGGATAAAGCAATGTATTTAACTAATTGATCCCGAACATGGCTCTGCGTTTCGAAAACACTCCCCGCCATCCACAGATGATGCATTATACAAAAGCAGCGACGGACTCTTTGCTCCTCATTGAGAGACTTTGTGCATTTTGTTATTTACATGCATATAAATTAACCACTTTGATCTGAGGTTGTTAATAAAACAACTAAGCCTTGAAGTCTCCCAGAAGGAAAGCAAGGCGGGCTTATGTTAAGATGCTTTTAATTAATAAATCTGCAAGTGTTGTGGAATATGTACACAGTGAGGGGAGAGGCAGGGAGGGGAAGCAGGCGCAATCCTGGCTCATTCGCCTTTGAAGGGGAAGCCTTTGGATGTGGGAGCTCTGAGCTGGTAGAATGTGGGAGCAGCAGAAGGGAAGAGAGGGAGGAGTTCCCGGTCAGGCAATGCCCTGAAGTGCCCCACAGTACAGAATGCCAGTTGGCCTCTGGGGGCAGAATCCGACAGGAGGGGGACTGGAGGGAGCAACTCAAAGCTGTGCAGCCTTGGTATCGGGAGTGCCCAGGTCCCACCAAGGAGCCTGCAGGGGACAGAGTTCTCCTGGCTCTTCTTTCAGCGAAAGGGAGAAGGGAGAGGTCCAGCATCTCTCCTAGGGCCGCAAAAACGCAGGAACCCTCTTCATCATCTGCCCGGATATGGTCCTCAAAGAAGCATGGATGTGAACACACCCCATGTTGGCATATGGAAGTTGCTTGCTATTGACTTCTTCTCCTAACCACCAGATGCTGAAATGCTAAAACACGTGTTGCCATGATGTCCCAATGTAAGTTTCGTCCTCTTGTGTTTGCGTTGTGATGGGGCATGGTTCATCATGCCCCGCGCCTCCCCAAATGACACTTATGCTTCTTCCAGGATCTCTTTTCAACTTCTTAGACAAGCCTAAAAGTCTGGGATTCCCAGACAGTCCCCTATCTAATCAGATCCAACCCTGTTTAACTTCCAAGATTGGCCAAAGTTGGCTGAGTACTTCCATTTATTTGGTTCACATAGCCTGCTTAGCCATAAACACTCTACTCTTGATGCCACTTAGCCACTGCTTTAATCAGCTTGACAACGTACAAAGGCCACATCCAGCAATAGCTTTGTGAATGGCTGCTGTTAGGGAGGCGATGATCACTGCTGCATTTCATTTCCCCTGACCTCACTGTTTCCCTTCCCTCTGCCAACTGTCAATCTGCATGAATTGCTCACTCAGGATAATCCTTTGGTGAGTTGTCTGGCTTCATTAAGAAAACCAAGTTTATAAACCATGATCTGTGCTTTGTGGGCAGTGCAAACCCAGACAACTGCAATTTATTTTTTATTTTAACAAACCATGGCTTAGCACAAAGTGTGAACAGCCAGTTTCAAACCAAAAAGCAGAAATTTGAGGTTTTCACAACTGTGGGACTACAAGGTTCAGTGGACTCCGTGCTAGTTACTCTGGGGTTGGTTGTGGCTCCCAGGCTGAAGACAACCTTGCCCTGGGGCAAGTAGGCAGACCCCTATTCCGCTGGACCAGTCTTGTTTGTTGGCCAGTGGGGCTGCAGGGCTGCATAGAGAGGTCAAGTTGACATAATCCCTGACTCTACTTCTGGGTAAGTCCCTCCCTTTGACAAAAAAGCACCATCCTGGATTTTGAATGTCACTTTCTTTCAATTTTAGAGACTTTAACAACAGAAGGCCAGTTGTGCTCTCCCTTTTATGTTTTCTGAGCAAACAAAGGGCATGGACTTGGCAATCAAACATCCAAATGTTTAAGGAAAGTTGACCCTCCCATAGTCGAACCAGCATCCTTGGTCTTCCTGTAGTCACCCTTTCTGCCTGTTTACACTGTTTCTAAACTTCCTGCCTGAACTGGTTCTGTACCAGCCCATTTCCTTGGAAAGTCTGTTCCATCTTTGCCCACTTTTAAAAGAATGCAGAAATCATTCACAAAGCATGGCATCCTTCATGTATTTTTTTGTAGATCAGGTTTGTGTGGATGTCTATTTGTAATGCAGCACCTGGATTGCATTTGATTCTATTTTTTAGGGCTCCTGTGGCTTTCCCTAGCATTACTTGCTGCTAGACCAACCTGTCTCAGTTTTCCAATCTACTGTAGGCTGGTCAGTGAGGCAGGGAAAGGGCAGTGAATGATTTTCTAGCTCTGTCCCAAATAAGCTGTCTGATGCTGCAACACCTTGGCCAGGCGTTGGTTGTCTTTGGTTCATACTCCCAACTAGGCTTGGTTAGGATGGTGGCCGTAATACTTTGAAGAAGGGTAATCAGCAGCCACAGGGTCTCATTTTTGCAGCCCCCCAGGGCCCAGTGGCCACAACTGCTGAACTGACTGCTCAGTTTACTACCCTTTTGAAGGGAGAAATAGAGGGGAATTTTACTGTGAGCCATGAAACAGGGATGTCACAATCGAAGAGACACAAGGACCCCTCCCCTGTCCCCTCAAAACCTACGTTTGTGACAGACAACACATTTGTGACCCACAGGCTGCCTCCCCATGAGAAGGGAGGTAAAGTTTGGCTATCCTTGCTTCATATCTGATGGTTTCTGTTTTCAGTTATGTAATATTTATTTCAGTATAAATATGACCACGATTGTGGGTAAACGTAAAAGCATCTTGCCATGGGGACAACATTGGGCTCTCTTAAGTGTCATGCAGAATGCCACTTTAATTCTACATCCATGGAAAGCAGGGCTTTGGCACCAGCTAAAGGGAATAAAGTTGGGTGCATTTTTGTAACCTCCCAAAGCTGAAATAATTTGTCCTCCACAGCTCGAGTCAGAGTGGTCCAGAGATGTGCATGTGGGGCAAATTGTAATTCAGGGCCATCACGCAGCAAGCTGTCCCTGAAGAGGCTGATCTAAGCACTGCAGAAACGAGAGCAGCACTTCCGCTGACGGATTGCAGTCTTCCCAACCTGCAACGCAACCTCTGTGGGCCCAGAAGACAGAGAGCAATTTCATTGTAAAATATTCATAGACAGCTGCTCTATAGCTTTTCATCTCTGGGTTGGTATAAGCTGAAGTTGGTCTATAATTAAATCATCCATGTTTCGGCTGCTTAACAGGGTGTTTTAAATGCTTTGGTCTTGTAAATGCTGATTATTGATGGCAAGCTAATTAAGTGCCAGCCACCAGGTCTCAGAGCTGGTCCAAAGGACCAGCCGTGGCTTTTGGTTTGCTGCAGGCCTTCCTTCCACGGGAACCGTCTCTGCTTTGGGAGAAACTCAAGGCTTGCATCCAAGGGGAATTAAGCCTTAAAACGGGGCGGGCAGGGCATAGTTCTCTCTCTCTGGGGAAGGAGATTTCCCCCATCTCTCCGAAGAGCTCCAGAGCCACAGCCTCCCTTTGGGAAGAAAGAGGACACTGAAAGACTTGAGGTGGTCCTGGGCTGTAACGAACCTTGGGCAACATTTAGGAGTACAGAAGGGATAAACAGGGGAATGATATACCCTTACATTTGTAGAGACGGGGTGACAAAATTTGAGAATGCAAAACTCCCCCTTCCCCCCCCCCATAACTAACCACCAGCTGAGAAAGAGGCTCCAGCTGTTGGCAGCCATTTTGTTGCTGAGCATCCTTCCGTATCTCAGTGAAAAGAAGCTGCTTTCAAATGGTGCCTCCACACTTTACAGGGAAATCGCTTTTTCAGTAGTCCTCACAGGAAGCATCTTGCTCAGGGCAGGATCTATGAGAGCATCCCTTACACATGACCATCAAGGCATTCTGGGAAGACTTCCCACAAAGGAAGAAGCATCACTTTATGGGGCAACCTACCCTTGGGAGGAGATTCTGTAGCCCTCTTTGCTGGGTCTCCTCTGTGTCCAAAGGTGCTTCCTGAGTTCCTGAGATACAGAACCACAGCAGGGCAGGAGGAAGATTTATATATACTACACTTGATCTTAGCCAAAAGGCCAAGAAGCCTTTTTGAATATATATATATTCATAAGCGGCTGGATAGCGTAGTGGTTAGAACACCGCCTTTGATGCAGGAGACTGGGGTTCAAATCCCGGCTGTCACCTACCTTACCAGTAGGGGTCCTTGGGGAAAGACCCCCTAATGCTTCACCTGCCTACCTCAAATATGAGAGTGACACAAACTAAGAGAGTCATGCCGGCTCGGACGTCGCCCGGATTAACAAGGTCCGCGTCAGATGTTGGGGAACCAGGACAATCTGATGTTAAGTGGGCTACTGGAACAAACCATACATGGACGAGACAAGAGAACTTGGAAATGATGGAATGCTAGTACAACAGCAGACCTAACGAGAGGGGATATATGAAACGTATGAGGGAACTATGGATAGACAGAAGGCCTACATCCACACTAACTGAGAAACAACTTGTTACCCAGCGCCTCAACATAGTAAAGAGGAAGCTGCTCTCACAACTCGAGATAGACCAACTCTACATTACAACCCGGACTCAAGCAGACCTGGAAGAACAAGCAGTTGTGCAGCCAACACCTGAAGCTGGAATGTCACTGCCACCCCTTCCATTACAGAGCACAGCAGCTGATATGAGGCATAAGATCATGGATAAACTAGCTATAGTCAACCCTCGAGTCCGATTACCAAGGCTCAGTGGAGAAGTACCATCAGATAGTATGCTAGAAGATGCCAACAGAGCCCTCCAGACAATCCCTACTACCACCATAACTGAAACCAATGAATTGGTATATGCTACAGCCACTGAAATCCTGGAACTGCTTGGCTACACGATCAAGAAGAACAGCAGTACATACCCACCCTGGAAAATGAGATTGGAGGCTAAGATCAAGGCAACTCGGAGAGAAGTCAGTCAGCTGGTGGAACTACAGAAGCGTGTGGAGATTAAGGATAAGACTCGGCTACTGAAAAAATACATGGGCCTGACTCCATCTGAAGCCCTAGAGACTGCTAAACAAAGGCTCACAGCACTGGCTACCAGGCTAAGGAGATACACTAGAGAAGCAGAGGCCAAGAAGATAAATGCCCTGTTCTCCAAAGAACCATCCAAAGTGTACTCCCAACTGCAGTGCAACCACAGAGTATCAGCTGAGCCACCAGCAGCGGAAACTGAACAGTACTGGAAGAACATATGGGAGAAAGAGAAGACGCATAACACCAGTGCAAAGTGGCTGCAGGACCTGAAAGCAGACAACAGCAATCTCCCAGAACAGGAACCAGTCACCATGAAAAGCTGGACAGCACCTGGCCCGGACATGATCCACACCTACTGGCTAAAGAAACTAATAGCAGTGCATGAACGCCTAGCAGCACAGATGAACCAACTGCTAGCAGCAGGCTCCCACCTGGACTGGCTAACACAAGGAAGGACAGTGCTGATCATGAAGACCCCCACAAGGGAACAGCACCATCCAACTACTGGCCAATAACCTGCCTCCCCACAACATGGAAAGTTCTATCAGGCATCCTAGCTGCCAAGCTACAAGACCATATGGGCCAGTACATGAGCACAGCTCAGAAGGGCATTGGGAACAACACCAGAGGCTCAAAACACCAGTTACTCATAGATAGGGCAGTCGCCCAAGACTCAAGGTCTAGGCAGACCAATCTGAGCACAGCCTGGATTGACTACAGGAAAGCCTATGACTCAATGCCACACACATGGATCTGTGAATGCCTGGCACTATACAAAGTCAACAGGACACTAAGGACCTTCCTCAAGCACTCAATGGGACTGTGGAAGACAACACTGGAAGTGAACTCAAGACAGCTCGCACAAGTGGCCATCAAGTGCGGCATATACCAAGGTGATGCACTGTCCCCACTGCTGTTCTGCATAGGCTTAAACCCCCTCAGCCAGATAATCACAAGGTCTGGATATGGGTACAAGTTCAAGAGTGGAATCACCATCAGCCACCTCCTCTACATGGATGACATCAAGCTGTATGCTAAGAGTGAATGAGACATCGACTCACTGATCCACCTGACACGGATCTACAGCGAGGACATTGGGATGTCATTCAGACTGGAGAAGTGTGGCAGGATGATAGTAAAGAGAGGGAAGGTAGTTAAGACCGATGGAGTGGAATTACCAGTGGGCCACATAGCAGACATAGAGACCAGCTATAAATACCTTGGTGTCCCACAGTCACACGGGAACCATGAGGAGGAGGCAAGGAAGACAGCAACATCCAAGTACCACCAAAGGATAAGACAGGTCCTGAAGAGCCAGCTCAATGGGAAGAACAAGATCCATGCCATCAACATGTATGGCCTGCCAGTCATCAGATACCCTGCCGGTATAGTGAGCTGGCCAAAGGAAGACATGGAGGCTGCTGATGTGAAGACCCAGAAGCTCCTCACAATGTACGGAGGTTTCCACCCCAAGTCCAACACCCAGAGACTGTACACCAGGCGCAAAGAGGGCGGGCGGGGTCTGATGAGTGTCAAAGCCACTGTCCTGGATGAAACCCAGAGTATCCAGGAGTACATCAGTAAGATGGCACCCAAAGATAAGCTGCTGAGAGAATGCCTCAGGCAGCAGCAGACATGGGAGGAAGTTCAAGTGGAGGAAATACCATGGCAAGACAAGCCCCTGCATGGGATGTACCATCGACAGATAGCTGAGGTGGCTGACATTGGGAAATCCTATCAGTGGCTGGAAAGGGCTGGACTAAAAGACAGCACTGAGGCACTGATCATAGCAGCACAAGAACAGGCACTAAGCACCAGATCCATAGAAGCAGGGGTCTACCACACTAGACAGGACCCAAGGTGCAGATTGTGCAAAGAGGCCTCAGGGACAGTCCAGCGCATAGTGGCAGGGTGTAAGATGCAGGCAGGAACAGCATATCCTGAACGGCACAACCAAGTAGCTGGCATTGTGTACAGGAACATCTGCACAGTGTATGGGCTAGACCCCCCCCAAGTCCAGATGGGAGATTCCACAGAAGGTCGTGGAGAATAACAGGGCTAAGATCCTGTGGGACTTCCAGATCCAGATGGACAGGCAGGTACTGGCTAATCAACCAGACATCGTGGTAGTAGACAAAGACCAGAAGACAGCAGTAGTGATAGATGTAGCAGTGCCAAGTGACAGCAACATCAGGAAGAAGGAGCAGGAGAAGTTGGAGAAGTACCAGGGCCTGAAGGAGGAAATCGAGAGGATGTGGAAAGTCAAGGCCAAAGTGGTCCCAGTGGTGGTAGGAGCACTCGGGGCTGTGACTCCTAAGCTGGGAGAGTGGCTCCAACAGATCCCAGGAACAACATCAGAGCTCTCTGTGCAGAAGAGTGCAGTGCTAGGAACAGCTCAGATCCTGCGCAGAACCCTCAAACTCCCAGGCCTCTGGTGGAGGACCGAGATTGAGGAAGACACATACCACCCATAGGGGTGAGAGGGAAATTTTTGTAGATTTTAATTACAGTAATAAAACTAATACAAATAACTCAGAGAAAGAAAGGAAAGGAAAAAGATGGAGTAAAAAGTGTAAAGAAAGAAAAAGTAAAAAAAGAAGAAAGGAAAGAAAAAGGAAAGAGTGAAATAAAGAAAAAGAAAAGAAATATATAAAGAAGTGACTTCCAATCTTCATCACACAAGTATAAACAAGTTTGGTAGCTCTTCACCCTCTATAAGGTTACAAACAGATATCTCTTCTTCCCATAACCAATCCCTTATCTATAAGCAAATCCATAAGACATCAACTTTTCAGTCCTGGGGTCAACAAAAAGTCCATAAGGGTTGCCAGAACTTTATAAAAATATGTCTTATTTTAACCTTGATCAAATAAACCAACTTTATATTCCTTCCTTTTACTTTTGAAAAACTTAATCTTTAATTCATTCAGATATTGTTGTAGGATTTGATCTCTTAAATTCTTTTGTCCCATTGCAAAGGCTTCTTTGAGGCTTTAACAAGACTCTTGTAAATCCAATAAAAATATATTATGCAGATCATTCTCTTGGTTTATCATTTGCATTTCCCCTTTAATTTTTAAAACTTCAACCAGCTTCTTTTGTATATCCAGTAAAGAGTCCTTATCTGGGTCCTTCTCTTGGCCTGCCACTTGTATTTCCACTTTAAATACCTTCTCTATCTTGTAATCCACACTTTTTAAAAATCCAGTATTTCTGATTCCACTATTTCTGCATCAAGCAAGATTTGTTTCACATCTGCCTTCATTAACATCTTTTAAACATAGTCTATCCATAGAAGCAGACATCATAACTGATCCTGTTGATATTGTGGCTACCAATTTCTGGCCCCATTCTTCAAAGATCTCCTTTAATATTTCAACTGTTATAGTGTTTTGTGTCATTTTGTAAATCCCAATCCTAATCAAAACCAATGGCAGGTTTTTTTTTCTTTAAGCCTGTAGAAGGTACAGAAAAGAAAGGAAAAAAGGGGGAAAAATAAAAAGAGAAACAGAAAAGAAATGACTTCCCACTTTCATCACAACAAGTATAAACAATTTTAGTAACTTATCACCTTCTCTTAAAATACAGCAAATGATCTCTTCTTCTCATATCCCATCTCTGTAAACAAATCCATAAAACTTCATCATTTTGGTCCTGTTGTCAGCAAAATTCCATTAAGGGTTACCAGAGGCAACAACCTATCTATTTTAGCCTTGATCAAATAAACCAACTATTTCCTTCCTTTTACTTCTAACAATCTTGATCTTTAATCCCTTCAAATAATGTCCTAGAACTTGATTTCTTTTCATTTTTCTTTATCCCTTCTCACAAAATTCTTCAAAGCTTTAACAAACCCCTTTTGTAAATCCAATATAGGAAAATTATCCAGGTTGCTCTCTTGGTTTGTTGTTTGTATATCCCTTTTAATTATTAAGTTATCAGCTGGTTTCTTTTGTAAGTCCAGTGTAACATCTTTTTTCATGTCATTCTTGTAGCCTGTCATTTTTAAATCTACTTTCAACTCAGTCTCAATCTTGTCAGGTAAAACTTGTTCCTCTTCCATGTTTTTAACATATTTTAAACACAGTCAATATATAGAGGCAGACACTTTTAAAATTAACTTCTGGGTCCATTGTAGAAAAATATCCTTCAATATGTCCAATGTTAAAATATTTTTGCTTCATTCTGTAGTTGTAAGTTGAGTTTGACTGGTCTTCTCCTTTAATTGTAATCTTTAGTTCCTTCTACTTCTCTCTAGTGTCCAATTTTTAAAGCCTTATCTTATTATGTTTTTAAAGAATTCAAAACAAAAGTATTTTCTCACAGGAAGGATTCTTTATAATTAATTTCAAAATCTTATTTCAAATTTATCTGGACCCTTAATCCATTTGTAATTTTCTAAAATCAAGGTTCTTATCATCTTTTTGCTATTCATTCCAAAACATTTTTTCTAAGTTCTTAAACTTGTAGTTAAAACTTATTTCACTAAGGATTGAAGGAAACTCACCAGATGCTGTAAAACTTGTCAATCCAAAGGTTCCTAACAGCTGAAAAACAGTTAACAAGCAATTTTCAAAAGTGATTAGAAAAGGAAGTATGTGAACCCAGTGTTCTTTCAAAGGTGCCAACCATGGTTTGAGCAAGATGGCTTTTCCTGTTATGCAGAGTGCAGCTATAACCACAGTTCATGTCAAAAATACACACCAGCGTTAGAGAGATTTAAAGAATGCAATGTCCTTATCTTGTTCTCCAAAGAAATCCAGCCAGAAAGTATAAACCATATCTGGTGTTTATTGAAAAAAATAAAAACTACATAAAATAAAAGTTTCATGCAAAACATAGAAAAAATCACTTCTTCTCATATATGTGGCATCCAAGACTTATCCACTACACAAGTTTAACAAAGTCTCTAGCCAAAAACTCTCAGAGAAGAGGTACACTACTTGGTTATTAGTTACTACTACATAACCTATAAAAACTGATTACATGATGGCTAAAATCCTACTAAGCAGTGAGGCATGTAATCACTCACAATTTATTGACACTATGTACCTCCCCATTGGGTACCTAGCATACAAACGCCAATAGGTGGCAGTAAACAGCAGTATACGTGCACACTAACAAAAATAAATGCTGATGGCCTGTTTTTGTACTCTAAACAATGTTTGGAGATAAGTGAGTTGCATTTCTTCCCATGAGAAAATCCTAACAATTCCCTCATCTCCCAGAGCTCTAAACCCTCCAGAGACCTCATGAGAAGCAACTGTCTGGAGCACTTGTGGGCAATCTCTAGTCCTCTCCTTGTCTGGAGAGGAATCATCGAAGAGCTGGTCTACTTGCCGGTTCTTCATTCTGCTGCAGTTATTGGCTCCACTTTTTGTGGAGCAATCTTTAGTTCACCATTTCTTCCCTGGAACTTCTTTATATGGAGGGGTTCTGAAGAACCGGTCTATTCACCGGTTCTTTGGTCTTTGCCTTGGTTGTCATCTCCGCTCTCCTGGAGGGGTGTTTAGCTCGCTATGCCTCCCCCAGTAGTCCCAGCAGGAGGACAGTTGTGAAAGAAAAGAGGCCCCTTAGAGCTATTTCCACTTGGAACCCTTTCCATCCAAATGATGCTTGGTTTTGGCACTGAAGCAACTTTGCTAGTCCTGTTAGTTGAGTTCTGCTTGGTGAAGGACAAAAGTTAATCTGCACTGAAACCCACCTAAAGTTTCATCTGTAATTCAGAATTCAAAAGGACACAGAGGGCAAAAATTGGTAATTTTTTTCCTCTAATGCTCTCCATTAAAAGAAAAAGGGCTGAGAGAGAAGAGAGAAGAGAAATGCCATTTAACCAATGGCAGCTCCAGCTTCGATTTATTGTAAATGATGTTTTCCAGACCTTTTCAATTATAGGGTTTGGAGAGAAGAATGTTGAGGTAATACATTCTTGGGCAGTCAATTATTATGCAATCATTGTAAGTTCCCTCTCCTAGAAGCAAGAATGAAAAAAAAAAAAAATTGGGGGCAGAGTGTGGGGTTTCAGAAACAATAGTTTTAACCACTTCCTAAAAATATGCTCAATGTTAGAATCCTTCCGTCATTGCTACTGTTTGCTCCACAACCATCATCCACTGCAGCATAACTGTACTTTATTTGAATTTGGTCCTAATGAAGAGAAAAACAAAAACATAATAATAATAATAATAATAATAATAATAATAATAATAATAATTATTATTATTATTATTATTATTATTTTTAAACTGGTATGCTGCCCGACTCCCAACAGCTCTGGGCAGCTCACAACAATCAAAGAAAGTACAATAGAATCAGTATGAGAGAAAAGATGGCAAGGGTGATGAAGTGAGGGTCTCCATCTCCCTCGCCGAAGGTCTGGGCAAAGAGCCAGGTCCCACCACCCTTCTGAACAGCAGCAAAGGTGGGGCCATCCAGATCTGGGGGGGGAACCTCATTCCAGAGGACAGGAGCTGTGAGAGAGAAGGGGCGCTTTGGGGGTCCAGAGAGAAAACATTGTGGAATTGAAGGAGCCCAGAGCATGCCAACCCTGCAGGATCGAATCAGCCGGGCAGATGCTATGGGAGACAAGTTCCAGAGCAAGGCTCTGTGCCATGCAGGGCTCTGTAGGGAGCAACCAGCACCGTGAATGGCCCAGAAGTAGTTTAATCCGTCCAATTCTCTTACACTTATACTTCTGAAAATGTGTCGGTTTCTTCCCTAGGGAACTCTATCAAGTGTGCCTCTATTGCCACAAACTTGGTAGACAAGAGCCTCTCATCTGCCCTGCCAAAGTAAAAAGCTCTCCTGCAAATATGGTTTCCTTTTTTCTTTATAGAGAAACATTTTAAAATGTTTTAAATAAAAGTCCTGAACTTATTTGTTTAAATTTTGATTTTTTTTCTCTAATAAGGGAGCATTGTTCCTGAACATTTCATTCACGTGTAAAACAGGTACAGTTATTTGTTTATCTGATCATAATAATTAATGAGGGATACAGAGATCCAATTTTGAAACTGGGGTTCAGATTTAGGCCTCAGGAATTGTGGAGCTTGGAAAGTGTATTTTGGAAAATCAGCCAGTCAGCCAGGACTGTCTCTGGACCAACCCTACCTGCTATTCATTACATGAATAAATAGGAGCTTCTGGAAAAAAGTCTTGGGAGACCTGGTGGACCGTAAAGTGGTAGAATCTCACCCCGTTGGGAATTTGCTGAGACAAACTGCGCATCTACAGGACTGGAACCAAAAAACATGACACCATGCAGTGTTACAAAGATAATTGAAAGAATGGCCTAGGTGACACTTGGGAGCTCCAAAGAATCTCAGAAACCCTAACGTCCTTGCCTCTTGGCAGCTGAATAACAATTCACAAAGTGTGGCTTCTGGGGAAAAAAACAGAAGAGTTGGATATGTGCTTTGTATATCTCTTGTACTTGCTTTTGTTAGTCCATTCTGTAAGAAAGATTCCTGGAGTAATTTCATACTTTTAATCATAACACTTTGATATCTTTTTTATGGTCGGCAGCTGGCTGCCAGTGGGCATTTTTGCAAGCAGAAAAGCAAGTGGAGAGTTTCCTGGTGAACCAATACACTGGAAATTACTGCATCCCCACATGGCACAATACCAATCTCAAGAAAGACCCAGTGGAAGTCGGCTTGGAACAAATTAATTTCAAGAGGGGGGATGGTTTTGCTGCTGCTCTCCTCTTCCCCCTCCATGAATGGCTCTTCTCTCTCTTCTTTTCTGACTTGGCAGGAAAAAGAACGCCGAAGGAAGCCGCAGGCAGATTTGATGCTGCTGCTGCGTGCTTTCCTGGTACAGCTATACTGAAAAATTAATAATGTGGAAAATATAGGACAGCACATTCAACAATGAACCACTTTCATGTGCTTAGAAAGGGTTTAGCCTTTTGTGGCACCCATTCCTTTCGTACTGGTATGTTACAGAGATTGCTGTAATGAGTGCTGCACATGGCCCTTAAACCACAATTAGATTCCTCAGGACAACAAAGGAGTCAGGTCACTGTGGAGCCCTTGTTTGGCACATCCATCCTTTCTTGGGACATTTTCTCCATGGATATTTCATCCTTTTTTCAGGGGAGTAGTAAGTAGGAGGCAAAAAGCTTGCTGCAAGAATATCCCTAGGACAAGAGGAGCTATCTGTGAAGGGTGCTATCTGCCAGAAGTGTGGGTCAAAAAATCTCCCAGAACAGCTTCCAAGACTTTCTGTTTACCCACAATTATTCTATCATGCCAACATATGTGGGGCAAATTCTACTTAAAAGAGCAGAGAGGCAGCATAGCTGTGTTAGAAGTGGTCATAGAATCATAGGTTTGGAAGGGACCTTGGAGGCCTTCTAGTCCAACCCCCTGCCCAAGGCAGGAGTCCTCAGACCATCTTGGACAAATGGTTGTCCAATCTTTTCTTGAAAACCTCCAGCGATGGAGCACCCACAACTCCAAGAGGCAGGCTGTTCCACTGCTTAATCATTCTCACTGTCAGGAGATTCCTCCTTATTTCCAGGTTGGATCTCCCTCTGATGAGCTTCCACCCATTGCTTCTTGTCCTACTCTCAGGTGCCAAGGAGAACAAAGCGACGCCTGCTTCCCTATGGCAGCCCTTCAAGTATTGGGAGATGGTGATCATGTCTCCCCTCAGTCTTCTCTTCATTAAGCTAAGCATACCTTTAGCCATTCTTCATAGAATTTAGCCTCCGGACCCCTTATCATCTTTGTTGCTCTTCTCTGCACTCTTTCTAGGGCCTCAGCATCTTTTTTGTATTGTGGGGACCAGAACTAGACACAGTATTCCAAATGTGGCCTTGCCAGTGTGGTATTGTCACTTCCCTTGCTCTCGATCCTATGCCTCTGTGGATGCAGCCCAGGACTGCATTGGCATTTTGGGCAGCTGCAGTACACGGCTGACATATCCCTAAGTGGTGGTCCACTGGGACACCAAGATCCCTCTCATAGGCACTGCTGTTGAGCCAGGAGCTGCCTATCCTGTACCTGTGCATCTGGTTTTTCCTGCCTAAGTGCAGGACCTTACTTTTCTTTCCACTGAACTGCATCTTGTTGGATAGGGCCCAATGCTCAAGTCTGTCAAGATCCTTCTGAATCTTGAATCTATCTTCCGAATTGTTAGCAATTCCCCCCAGCTTTGTGTCATCGGCAGACTTGATGAGCACCCCTTCAATCCCCTCATCTAGGTAACTGATGAAGATGTGGAAGAGCACTGGGCCCAGGACAGAACCTTGAGGTACTCCACTGCATACTTCCCTCCACGTAGATGTAATTCCATTGAGGACCACACGCTAAGCGCGGTTGGTCAGCCAACTGCAAATCCATCTGGTAGTGGTACCGTCTATCCCACATTGCTTTATCTTGCCAAGTAGGCTGTGGTCTACTTTATCAAATGCCTTACTAAAACCTAAGTATACTATATCCACAGCATTTCTTTGGTCCACTAATTTAGTCACTTTATCAAAGAAGGCAGTAAGATTTGTTTGGCATGACATGTTCTTAACAAACCCATGCTGGCTTCTAATAATCACCTTGTTCATTTCTAGGTGCTCACAAACCCACTGCTTGATTACCTTTTCCAGAATTTTCCCAGGTATGAAGCTGCTTGGTCTGTAGTTTCCTGGATCCATTCCCCCCCCCCCCTTTTTAAAGATTGGAACCACATCAGCTCTTTTCCAGCCCTCTGGCAGTTCCCCTAGGCTCCAGGAGCTCTCAACAATTTCATTCAGTAGTTCTGAGATCACATCTGCCAGCTCCTTCAGTACCCTGGTCTCAGACCTCCTCTCCCAGAAATCCTCTGGGCCTTCACACCCTGCCCCATCTCCTGTTCCTTGGGGTAGCAATTGGGCAGTTCTCACTGTCCCCACCTGTAAGACTCCGCACCTGGCATCTTCCCCTCAATCCTCGTGTGGGAGAGAGAGAGAGAGCTTTCACACTCTGCTGCTATTCTAGCAAGTAAAAAGGTAAACAAGAGATAACTGCCATAATGCCATATCCTGGTCTTATATCACTGAGGCATGTGACTAGAGATATCATCCCTACTTCCCTTGTGAGATGAACCAATATCACAGGAAATAAAGGAAATTAAACTTTATTTTAAAAAAGATAAAATTGTAGAAAAGCTTGTTTTAGTTTAAATATTAACATTCAGGTAATCAATATGGGGGAAAAAATAAATTACACAGCTGTTCTGATCTGAGGATCTAACAACTTGCAAATGAATGGAAGAAAAAAGGGATCCAATTGAAAGCATAAGGATTCTGGCAGACCACAAGATGGTAGTGATCTGTTATAAAATTCAAGGAAACTTGCTATAAAGACACTAGAATGAGATGCAAAATTCGTAGAGATTCCTTAAAGATTCTCAGTAAGCAAAATAATATTTTCCATAAATTGTACAGAGAAATTACAGACAATTGCATCAGAGAAAATATATGTATATTTTAAAAGAATTACTGATATAGTCCTTAGTTAGAGTGGTTGTTCCTATTCCTACAGGGAATAGATGATCTTGAAAACAGATGCTCCATCTGCTACCTAGAAATTCCTTTTTCCTAGAAATCCCATTTTAATCAGAGTCTGGAAGACCATTATGGTCACTTTCCCCTTCTTTCCACTGTGGTGCACAGCTTCTTGCTCTGTTTTCCTGGAGTTCTGCCTCTAGTTTTAAAAGAACAAAACATGTTCCTATCCAGGAGAGGGAGAGTTGGGGGAATCTCTATGTGTACATGTTAAAAACTAAGTCTTACGTATGTGTCTGAATGTGTAGTCAGACCCAGATGCTGACTGGGAATGTGAGCTGGCTGGGAGGCTAGCTCATAACAAACAGCTACCACTGTATCATCATGAACTCTGGATATCTAGGAAGAAAGTGCAAGAACTTTCAGGGCTCAGGTAACGTTCTCATTGATTTTCTCCATTGGTGGAAGAGAATAGGAAAGGAAGGAAGAATTCTAGGATACTAGGGCTGTGGAAACATCAAAAGGACATCCTGCTGAAGCAAATGAATCAAAACAAGTTCCTGTTTCAAAACAATGAATCAAACTGGATAGCTGAAAAGCACTTCAAAGCCTTCTGAAATCCCTTGGCAATTTGGTGGCTTTTCTGCTGCTTCTGGGATTCTTGGTGACAATATAGGATGCTGTGGAGAATGGGGAGGAAGGACTGAATTGCATGATGCCCTCTCTGATGCTGACCTGAAGAGCCAGCCAGTGAGATTGATCTCCCATTAAATACTTTTTATAGTTCTTTGGGCCTGGCAAGGCTAAGATTCAACTGGGCTTGGAACTACAGAGATGGGGCCAAAATGAGGTGAAGGTGTTGAAGGATGCTAGAAGCAACCAACGTGGTTTCTTAAGATATGTACAAAATAAAAGGAAGAGAAAATAATTAGTACACTAGCTGTTCAATGACGAAGCAAAATACTTATGGGGAACAAAACAAACATGGGAACACTTCAACTTTTATTTCAGCTCTGCTTTCTTATACAAGGGGGCATGTGCTCTAGCTGGTAATGGTGAAGAACATGGAGAAGGTACATAACTGAAAGCTGAGTACGATAGAAACATGGTCAAGGAATTTAAATCAATTGCATTTAACTTGCCAGGGCTAAATGAATTTCATATTAGAACACTGAAGGAACTTGTTGATTATGTGTCTTTATACTTAATTTTTGACAAATTCGGGAGATCTGATGAAGTGCCAGATAACAGGAACAAGGCCACTTCTGGTAGGCCACTTCATCAGATCTCCAGAATTTGTGAAAGGGGCAAAGGAGGATCCAGGGAAGTATAAACAAGTCTGTCAACATCAATATCTGAGAGGATTCTTGAACAGATCACAAAGAGATTGAACCATAAGCATCTTGAAACAATATAGCAACCTTACCTTACCTTATGTTATTTTATTTTATTTTATTTGATCAGTTAAATTGTGGGAATGCTATAGGTATAAAATATCTGGATTTTAGCAAAGCCCTGATAAAGTATCCCATGATATTCTGATTAACAACCTAGTTAGGTGTGAACTGGATGGCATGGAAATTAAGTGTATATTGTGCATAGAATTCAGTGACAATCACAGAGAGGCGTGGTAGAAGAAAATCCTCTTCTCTTCAGAGGGGAATCCTCCTGTGGTAGTAAGGAGACCCCAGGGCCTTTTCCTCTCCACTTTTTTGAAAGATTCCATTCTGGATTAAAACCATGTTAACTGTGTTTGAATGAACAGACTGAATCTATTGAATTAAGAACTAGGTGGACTTTATTTGCTTCAGAAGTAAAATAGGCTCAATAGATTCAAGAGCAATAAAATGGGTTTAAAGCCAATGCTCAGAAGTGTTCACATACAGATTTGAGAGCAACACAAAACAACACTTTCCTGTTTCCATCTAGTTGCTGAGCAAGATGTATGCTAAGTTCTAATTAGTCATGCATTTTGGATGACCTCTGCTTTTGTATTTTTAAGTCTGTATTGATAAGTTCATTCCACAACTCCATCACTTCAGGATGGAGATTTAGGTTCTTCAGGAGGCAAGTGCCAAGCAGAAATTTGGCCACCACATCTACAACTATCTCCTCCTAAGGAAAAGAGGAACTATTCTTAGCTGGTAGTTCTTCACATCTTTGGTGTGCCCTTTGGTGCAAAGATTATCTCTTCAATCTAATTATCCAGTGCCTTCCTCTTATGCTTCACAAGATTCATCCTGGTATATTTGAGACAGTTGCTAAAGATTATGAAGGTTCACAAAAGTACTTTTAGATTGATCCCAACAGACATCTGGCTTTTTTTTTCTTGCTGGTTTCATGGTTTCATTTTTTTTTTTTACTGTAAACCACCCAGAGTCACCTCCTAGTGAGATGGGTGGTGATCAAATCTGAAATAGAAAAATAAATAAATAAATAAATAAATAAATAAATAAATAAGCGAGCAAATAAATGTAGTAGAATGTAGTTGCCTTGTCCCTGATGCATCGTATGAGGCCTGTTGGTATTGCCAAGTCCTCAATTATATTCCTGTTTGGGAGCTACTTTTCAACTTCAGGGTTCACGTGACCATGTAGTATGCCTGAGACCCAGCATCTGTATCAAAGGTAAGTGGGTGCCCTGGGTGGCTGTCTTGTGGGTTCCTCATCTATGCACTTGAGCCTGCACAAATGGCCCTCCAGGATTCCCTGGATGAAAGTTCGGACTTCTTTCTCTGTGCTTTATTTCCCGCAGAAACATGCTGATGGAAAGGAGGTTACAGGCAGTCATTTTGGTTTCTCTTTATCACCCTCTTATCCTCTGCATTCTTCCACCTCAGCTTGGGCTACCTGAAGTTTTCTCTCTGTTGTTCTTCATTCAGCTGCTCTGTTCATTTCTGCCCTTGCTTTTCCACCTGTATCTGTTCTGATCCCCCTCCCGATCCATTTTTCAGAACCCCTTCCCCTCTTGCCAGTCACCTTTCCTTTTAATCCACGCAGGGTCCAGCTTATAGGATGAGTCAGTGGCCAAACACAGAAGAGTCAATAAGTTCAGCTGGAGATGAAACGTGAAAGGAATGCATGTGCAAGGCTATATCAAGTTACAAGATGTTTCAAGGCAAGATAGGAAGAAATAGATAAGTTTTCAGAACATTTGATAAGGGTCTTGTAAAACCTATGACCATGGAATGGCCATGGAAGGAACATTTTGACCAGATGGACATCTGTCACACCCTGATAAATGATGTTGATGAAATGATCCCTCAGTCAAGCTGAGGTAATCCAGCATTGCATATAAAAGAGAATTTGGGGTGAGGGAAAAGAAAAGATTTATTCTATTTCCAGTCTATCAAGATTCATCTCAAAGAATGCTCTGGGGACTTCCCAGCGCCCTTTTGTCACCTCACCAACAAGAAGGGTATTTTTGGTATGTGTGATTTGAATGAATGAGTGAATGAATATGAGATGCTTATATTGCTAAAATAAAGCTTCTAAAATCTACCAATCGTCTGGAATTGTTGGGTGGTGTTCACTGATTTTGCTCTGGTGTTACATAAAGATTCCTAATTTTATAGGAGAGGGCAAACCTCTTATAACACAACTACGTCTCACCCTTAGATAATGGTTGCAAATCATGGTGTGACTTGATGAGTGTTTCCTTGCCAGAGGAAAGTCCACCCACAAAAACTTTCTGAAGTTGTTTTGTGACAACAGACCCTGTGCAAAGTTGACACTGGTTGCCATTTTATGGACAATCAGCCTTTCTCCTACGGAGATTTGCCTTCAAGATCTTTCTGAAGGCTCCTGAATCTGGCTCTGAAAATTCTCCAGCTGAAGATCCCGGCTCCTATCACAGTGCCATCTTGATGACTGGCAAGGAAGACATTGTCTTGGGTGTTAATTTCTGCAAATACCCGCACTGCTGATGGCTAGGTGGCCTCTTGACCTGCTTCTGTCAGGAACTCGGAAGAGTGGGCCCATTATTGGTGCCTTCTCTTGCACTTCTTTTCTGGAGACCTTCTGGGGCTGTGTTGTCTGCTTTCTATTTCTCAGCTTTTCAGGTTGAGCTGTCTTTCTTTGGAGTCTGCCACTGATAAGCGTTTTTTAAAATGAGGGTCTCAGGACCACTCTGAGGTAAATGTAGTTCCTCACCCCACTGCAAAATCAGACCCACTGGAATTTTCTTCATGCCTTCCTGCTCTGTAGAAAGAGTTTTGCACCCCAAACTCCTTCCTGAAGACCCAGAATCCAGCTATTTGGCACAGCCCAAGAGAAGAATTGAGGCTGGCAATATTGGGCTGGGCTGGAAAGAGGTTGAGGCATTTTCTGATTTGGGGGGAGTCATACAGCTTGTGTTTGATGATGCAAACCAAGGCAAAATTGCCTATCCTGTTAGAAAGTGCCAAGAGACAAAGAGTGTAGATGCAGACCTAAAGACCTCCTGCCCTAGGCCTTGGGCATCAAGGACCAAGATTGGCATTGACTCTGCCCACAGCTGGGGATGGCTGCAGGTCTCCAGCGCTGGTGCTGGAAGAAGCCAACAGGTTGTGTGGGAGAGCAACATGGGAGCAGATCTTTTCTTTCCATTAGCAGCTGCTACTGAAGCAGAATAATTAGACATGCATGTGGGGGTCAGAATTGATGGAAGCTGATACAAATTCAGGGCATCAAACGCATGAAAATGTTGTCAATTACTGTAAAGCAAAGAAATCCAGGATTGAATTTTCCATAAAGTGTTTAATATAGTCTTCCTGCGGATCCTCAGATAGAAGTCTCTGAAATGTCAGAGAGCCAGAATTGATTTTGGATGCACCATATCCGTTAAAAGAGGAACATTTTCTTTAAACTGCTTATTAATCTAACCTTGCCTTACACATTTTCTGTGTGAATCTTTCCCTTCAGTCTTTACAAATCAGGGAAGTGTCACCCCTTGATTTACTGACAAAGCCGATGAGTGACATAATTTACCTCGCATGAGATCAGTTCATCAAACTGAGGAGCGCTTTAGTGGCCATAAAATCCCTGGCATTAGGTACAATTGTGCCTGCTTAAAATGCAAAGGGGGTAACCTACATTTTGAAAATGTGGTAAAGGAGAACAAGAAACGATGCCAAGATGAAAATTTATGAGGCACAAAGAGCCTGCATATGAATTCAGCAATTGCCGTGTGGGGTGGTGGAACTGGCTTGAGAAGTCAGCTTGTGCTCTTGAATTTCCAGAGGCCCTTTGTGGAGAGGCAGCCTTCTTGCTTGCTGGGAACTTTCCAGCCTGGGGCCAAACATTTGCATTCTGGCGGCTTGCCTTACCCGACCAGATGACAGTGTGGGGCTTCTTCCAAAGCGCAGGCGATCCCCCCATGGCTTCCTCAGCAGGTCTGCCTTGTTAGCCAGAGGGGCAAAGGAGCGACGGGGAGAGAAGAGAGGACCCCAGCGATCTGGCCCCCGACAGGAAGGAGGAGTCTCCCTGGGAATCCTGCTGTAACTTTGGAGGCAGCTCAGGGCTCTTGTATGTTCGGGAGACATACAAATACATTCTGTTTTGTCTCTAGCAAGTCAGAATTTCTTAAATCCCACACAGAATCCTCTCTTTCTGACACAGAAAGGAAGAATTGGGGTGGGGGTGGGGGTGTATGAATTTCAGCCATTCCCAGCCTCATATTCTGTATTCATGGAAAATTATGTTTCCTTTTAAGATAAAGCCTGAGGAGCCAGGGAGGCTTTGTGATTTGATCAGGTTTGCATAGCATCCTGTGATTCCAACTTCTTCACATAGCATCCTATGAAACCCCAACTTCTAAAATTGCAGGCAGGTGTTTTTAAGAAGGTGTAGCATAAATATGGCACAATAAAAACTTAAAATGGGAGACACTGAACCTCCAACTGGCCCTTGTCCTGAGCCAGTTTCAGAGCTCAGATACAGCAGTGACAGAAATCACCTTGCATGTGTCCTGTTTTCTTTCCAAATATCACATGCTTAGAGAAAAGTGCATGCTTTTATCCAGTGTCAAAGCACACATGCTTAGCAACCATGCTGGGATGTTTTAAAAGTAAACAGTTTTTGGGTGAGAAACCTCTCAATTTCACTGGGATCACAACACAGAGAGAAGCTACTGTTCTCTCCCCAGCCATAATCTTGATTAAAATTGCACAGGCTGTCAGGGTGGCAATTTGTATCAACTGGAAGCACCAAGCTGTTGAGGGGGCTTTTCATCAAGACTGCATGGGAAGGAAGGTAATTTTTATACAGCGTTTAAAGTTTTCTCTTTTTGTTTTAATAATGTTAGTACTGTCTCCCTTTTTGCTTGGTCTTATTCATTCTAATGCATATCTGCCTAAACCAAATTGACTCAAGACTTGAATGCCTTAGGGCATAGCTAGTCATAAGAAGCAAAGTCATAAGAAGCAAAGTCATAAGAAGCAAAGCAGGCAAATCTGGATGATGAAATCTGTCCCTTGGGTAGAATGGGAAGAAGGGGAGGGGAGGGGAGGGGAGGGGAGGGGAGGGGAGAGGAAGGAAGGAAGGAAGGAAGGAAGGAAGGAAGGAAGGAAGGAAGGAAGGAAGGAAGGAAGGAAGGAAGGAAGGAAGGAAGGAAAATTAAGCAGGATCCACTTTATGCACAAAGGTTCTGTCAACAACTTTTCAGAGGGCACCATAATACCTGGCTAAGAACCAAGCTCTTTGTTCTCCATCTTAGAAAATAAATCACCTTATTCCAAGATATGCTATTTTTGACAGATGGTAGGAAACTGAATTGAATTAAGCAAGCCTTGGAAAATGTGATAAAAATTATTTGGAAATATGACTGAGGGTGAATTAGGACATTCTCTTCTCTTCTCTTCTCTTATATAAGGAATAAGGTGATTTATTTTCTAAGATGGAAAACAAAGAGCTTGGTTCTTATCCAGGTATTATGGTGCCCTCTGAAAAGTTGTTGACAGAACCTCTGTGCATAAAGTGGATCCTGCTTAATCTTCCTCCTTCCTTCCTTCCTTCCTTCCTTCCTTCCTTCCTTCCTTCCTTCCTTCCTTCCTTCCTTCCTTCCTTCCTTCCTTCCTTCCTTCCTCTCCTGGTGACTGCCTGGGCCAGTCCCTGCAGTTCTTTTGGCAAGATTTGTGGAAGTAGTTTGCCCTTGCCGCCACCGCCTCCTCCTCCTCCTCCTCCTTCTTCTTCTTCCCAGGGCTGAGAGAGCACAACTGGCCCAAGGTCACCCAGTTGGCTTTGTGCCTAAGGCAGGACTCATGGCTCCCCCAGTTTCTTGTCTGATGCCTTAACTGCTACACCAGACTGGCTCTCTTGGTACTGTGCTACCATGCAGAAAACAAAAGTGTTACATTTCAGTTTCTTAACAGTGGGCAGAAACAGAAAAATTGTGTGTCTCCAAACCAACTAATACTTTAATGCATTATTGCCAACTACCTTCATTACACATCATCAAGATATAGAAAAGGAGGCAGATGAAAAAATGTATCCGGGAAGCAAGATTCCATTTTAGAGGCAGGAAGGGGGTGGTGGTCGGGGGGGGGGGGGGGGGCTCCAGCAACCAAATCGTTGAAAGGCGGCAGCTGCCACTCCAATTTCTATTATTAAGGCACCAAATTATATGTTCCTGCAGTGGAAAATGGGGAGGGTTGATAAGAGAGGAGGGTGGAGCTCATCTTCCTTATCTGTATTTTACACACATTCCTCTCCATTCCACCTTCCTCTTCAGCATTAGGGTGTCCTCAATACCCCTCCGCCCACCATTGTTTTCATTTGTTTTACATGCAGTAATAGTGACAGGTGGGTGTTTATGACGTGCACGTGTTTCCACAATCCAGTTTTTCAGGTTGTCAGAATGGACGAAGGTTGAAGGGAGGCAGGAGAGAAGGAAGCGTCTGACATATCTGTAGAAGCTTCAGAGAAAGGATGCTGATGTCTTGCCAAAGACCAGTGACAAACACTCTGTAGGAAAGAAAGCACTAATTATCAGGAAAACATTGGGAATCAATTTTTTAAAAAAATGTTAGTAGAATTATGTAACTCACTTGCAGAATTAATTCTGCCTGGGAAATTTTCTAATGGAAGAATCTCTAGAGCCTCTGGGAATATTGTCCAAGTGTTTCAAGTCGAAATGTACCTTTTACAAATAAAGAATGTTTTCCCCCTCTAGCAGCCATTGCTTTGATGTCACATTTTTTCCTGGTAAGGGTTTCTTTTGCCATCTGTAGCGAATAGTCTATGATACTCAAGTACGATGATCAGAAATCAAACAGCAAATGATGCGATATCACTGTGCTACGTAGTCAGTCAGATTTGGCTCCGTTAAGACAAAAGAGCTGTCAAGATCAAGTCAGTTGGGACCAGATGCGAGGGAGGATTGAGCTACAATAATATATAAATGAATTGATGAACGTTTCCCCGTGCAGTGCTAAAAAATAATCAGTCTTGTCAAAAGGATTATGTGCAAAATGGCCGAATTGCTGTTTTGTTGCTAAGTAAGTTTGAGGGCTTCCATCTGAAGGACAAAGAGCCCTTTTCTGTAAGGATGCACCCTCTCTACCTCCTTGCTTCCCCTCCAAGAAGGCTGTGATTGTAATGGGTCTCACTGCCTTCCCAGAAGCCATTTCTTTGGCACTCCTTCCCTCCCTCCCTCCCTCCTTCTCCTGGGATCATCTGTCCCAGCAACTCTTCACACGCTTGGCAGACCCGGCATGAAATGTCCTGAAGCTGTGAATTAAGCAGCAAGATGCCGGGGCTGATGCATCTAATGGCGTGGAGGACCTGGCACTCTTATCTGGAGACATCAGCGGAGAGCCAGCCTTGCTGGAAAGTTTCAAGCCATTAAACTCAAGGCTTCCTTCCATTATCGGGTTAGCATTGTTGATTAGAAACAGCCTCTTCGTTTCCTCCTGACTAGTGGAGCTCTTTAATGATAGGGCTGCTTTCTCTGCTTCATTTAGTTCTGGGGACAGGAACAGAAATGCCTTCCAGTAACCCTTGCCTGCCTGCCTGCCTGCCTGCCTGCCTGCCTGCCTGCCTGCCTGCCTGCCTTCCCAGACGTCAGAGCTGCTGGGGTGGGCGCCAAGAGCCAGCCACACCAGGCAGCCAGAGCCGGGCATCACATGCCTCCTGCCGTTCTAGGCTGGAACGAGGCTTGCCGAGAAACCCGGGTGCTTTGATGCCCGGGAAGGCTCAGCCAGCACCTTCCTCCGCGCCCGTTTGGCTGCCTTCTCTCCATCCAGCAACCAGGCCTGGAAACCGCATCTTCCGAAGGGACTGGAGCATCCCTGAAAAGTGTGTTCAGCAGCATCAGACCAACTGCAGCCTTGAGAAGCTCTGGGGAAATTTCAAGCCGCTTTAAGTATTTTGGCTAGCTTTACACAGCATGCTTAACTTGTTCACTGAATTGCCTCCTAGCCTAGCCTTAAACTCACCAAGCATAGCATATAAAGTGAATGCAGCACCCCTTATTTTACAGGGCTGATAAAATGCCCTCTGCAAACCCTGCCCATCAGACAGTTCCGCTCTGAACTCCCTCTTGGGGTTACCATTTATGTATGTATGTATGTATGTATTGAATTTAAGCAATTTATTTTTGGCCGCCCAACTCACTCACAGTGACTCCGGGTGGCTTACAGAAATAACACCCCCAAATACAAAGCCCACTGCCCCCCCCCCCCCTTGCATGCACAGCAGCCCAAAGATCCCTCCGGTGTAAAGCTGTGTTTGGACTGAGCCCTGTTGGCTCAAACAGCTTCCCTCCTTAGTTGACCACTGACTATCAGCCAAGCATTTGCCAGGAGGCTTAGGGTCAGGCCAGCAAATACCCTCCTGAGCAGGCGGTTATCAAGTGTGCTTGTTTGCACACGTGCACATGTGTATCACGTGTAACTAAACCAAACATTCCATTTGGACAAGCAAAATCTGGTACTTCAGAAGACCACAAGCAAGCTCTGAAAACAGTCAACATTATTATAGAAGAACTAAAATGAGTTCAAAACACACACCAGGGAAATGAGAATCATAATCGCACAGTACATGTAAGAAGAAATTTACTGAAATTAATGTCGGTGCTTGTAAGGGTTTGACTGGGAAGGATGGGAACGGGCAAGGCTAGGAGTGATGTAAACTCAGAACTAGGAATACATCAGATGTGACCTTCAGGAGGGTTTGCAGAGGTTGCTTTCATGGTTAAAAACTTCAGAAAAATATGTATGAAGAAGATATTAATTGGTTTAATGGACCAATTAGAAGAACTAGGGCATGTGCACAAAAATATTCCTGTCCTTGTCTACCGGCTTGGGGTGATGGAAGCTGGTTGAGTTTCTTCTGAAGGAAGGAGGGATGAAGAAGAATTAAAAAGGAATCTTGTTCCCAACCAAACTCTGGACCTAGTGAGGGCCTTTTCATCCTTTCATTGGGGAGTTAGAAAAAAAACAACTTCTCAATGTCAGGGAGCCTTTCCAGATCTGGAGAATCACTGATCGGGTATCAGATGGAAATCTCTTTCCCGGCCTGAGGAAGAAGAAGGAGACTTTTTAGCAACATGGGCAACAAGGGGCAGAGTTTCTCCAGGATTTCTGAAAGAATTTCTGGCAACAGCAGCGTGATATAATACACACTGGAATTTCAGATTATTCCAGTGTCTCAAGATTTAGTTTATTTCTTTCAAATTCAGCATAAAAGAGGAAAGTATAGATAATGTGTCTGTATATACATGCGTACAGATGTCATACAACCTTTTCTTCCTTTCCCTTTTGGCTTATGTCAGAAGGTTCAAGTTGCGTACTCAGTGCTGACTTCTATTGCTGTTGCTCTGAAGAAAAGAAAAACTGTCTGCAGTTTTAGAAGTGTTAACAGGGAGGGATGGAAGCATTAGAGGAAGATCATCCATCTATCAGAGGTGCTTGAGACATGCTTGTCTGAGTTTCCATAGTGGAGGGACACCACCTCCATGCCTCTGGCCACTGGAATGGAGCCTCTACTTTCAATGGCATCCCATCTTTAACAAAAGCTTCCTGACAAGGACTACTGTACTGTATCTGGACTGCAAAGCTCCAGACAATACAAGATGGCAGGAGGAACAGAAAACTAACTCTTGGCTACCTTCTGGTGATTTCCTGGAGCTCGGATATGGTAGGCTTGTTCCTAAGCCTATCACGCAAGCTTCCTTGATTGTGACCAACATGGGACTTAGTGCATTTTCAGGACCAGCCTCTCTCTCCCTCGCTCGCTTTGGATGCATTCTTTTGTTGGAGAATTTTGCAGAAAGTTGCCCTCGGATTCTTCTTGACCGGCCTTAGTAGCATGTGACTTCTGTGGCTCCTTTCAGCTTTGTGAGAGGCATCTCTCTCCCCGTGAAAGGGTTTTGGTCGAGGGTTCCCAGCTTAGCGATCCCTGTTGGACAAGATTAGCCCCTTCTCAGAGATCCCACCCCTGACCCACACCAGTAGGGCTTCTCCCCCTTTCTCCGTTCCTTTCAGAGGGCTTGCTGACTAATTAGCTCTATCAGAGGCAGAAATTCAGTTGGCAGGGCTTCATCACTGTGTATTTGAGAATCTCTCCGTGGATGACATTTAGCAGCAGCTGTTAATGGTACAGACATTCGAAACATGTAAGATATGTGTTTCAAACCTGTCTATAATTCATTTCTGATCTAAGAAATGAAATCCAATTATTCTGAAGGGGATGGAAGGGAGGAAAATCTGTATTTGTTTGAATGTGTTGGTGGCAATAGGAGTTCAGAAGCATTGTGTACGTGTTCAAATGTGCTCCTTCCCTTTCGATATTTTTACATTCTGTCCCATAAACTCCAGAGTCTAGGAGAAGTACTAAGCAGGGAGCTCCAAAAGCAACTCTGAGCCTTAGCAGATGTGCTTCGTGGAAATACTGAAAGCATTCCAGTATATCCAGAGTCTCTTCTGAGCATATCCAGAGTATTTCCTTCACAATCCTAGTCAGCCACCTGAGATGAAAGTTCAGGACTTTAAAGTCCTCTCTCCTGCCCCAGCCCTGGCAATTATACCACTCATTGGGAGCAGGGAAATCATTTCTTTGGACCCTCTGAAGAATGCGTGTGCCTGCTTTTGTACCCTGGAGACCGATGCCGGGAGAGAAGAGAAGCTGTCTCTGATAAGGCTAATATTTAGATTATGGGTTTTGGCTAGTTTGCCAATTCTGTTTTCCCAGATTCTGCATTGGACTGACTGCAAATATTATTCACCCCATCAATTTATGCACTGGGCCAACCCCCCCATATTTTTCCACATATTTTCAGCATCACTTCTCCTAAAGTATGCATTTTTCCATTCACTTTTCCTAGTGCGCATTGCTTTTGCAAACAGTTTTCCAACAGGCAAACACATGTAGTACATCCTTTTCTGCATACGTGCATGTGTATATTGCTGGGCATTTTCTTCTGATACATTCTTTTGGTGCATTTTTTAAAGTTGCAAACCGCATCACAAAATTCTGAAAACGTGGTTTTCCTTAAATACTCAGGTGATGCTTATTAGTTTAAAATGTCTGATTGAGCCAATTTCTCCTACATTGTTATGGCTACCAAGCCAATTTGGAGAGGTTTCCTTGGGAACAGAATGCCTGAGAGTTCAACTGGAATGGGAATCCACCACAAGGGTAGCCGGGAAGCCCTGAGTTTTGCTGGGACAACTTTGTGAGGAGGCTTATAGGGCAACCTGGAAATGATTCTGAGGGTTGGGGCTGAAGCAGGAATCCCTCAGTGAATGAGAATGAGAGTGCAGAAGTATCAAAAGGGAGTGGTTTCCTCAGTTCTGGAGCCCTGGGAAGATTCAATATGCACAGAGCCACCATTCTGTATTTTCTTCCACATTGCTAGCAATGTGAGTTCTTGCTTTTTATAGAATGCTTTGTAAATGCAGGGAGACCTAGATTTTGTGACTCTTTCATTTTGTAACACTTTTTTGTCCTCGGGATGCAGGAGGATTATTACAGTCTTGGGTGTCTTTTCCCTCTTCCCCTCAATTCTTTCTTCTTACTAAGATATTTTAGTATAGAAAGTTCTACCTTTGCTAATAAAAAGGAGTTTTTTCTTTTCAGCACCATTCAGCTGAGCACGCTCTACCAAGAAGTTCCTCTATGTAGGGTCCAGTTTGAAATGCTGGTGCCCAGCCTACCATAGCTGCAACATTATGCTTTGTGGCAAATTGTGTGCCAGAAGCTGTACAGAACCAATAATGATAAATGCAGCACATTTTTGTTTTTTATTCCTTTTAATCTTACCAAGATATTTTCAATAGGACTTCCTGGTTCAGGGCATGAATTTTTGCATAATTTCTTTACATGCTCTGAGAGCTGCTCTGCCTCCCATTTTGCTAGGTCCACTTTTTTTGAACAAGGAAAATTGCAATTATATTTGTTGTTGTTGTTGTTGTTTAGTCGTTAAGTCGTGTCCGATTCTTCGTGACCCCATGAACCATATTGCGCCAGGCCTTCCTATCTTTCACTGCCTCCCTGAGTTTGCTCAATTTCATGCTCATTGCTTCAGTGATGCTATCCAGCCATCTCATCCTCTGCCGTCCTCTTCTCCTTTTGCCTTCCATCTTTCCCAGCATCAGGGTCTTTTCCAAAGAGTCCTCTCTTCGCATTAGGTGACCAAAGTATCTGAGCTTGAGCTTCATTATCAATCCTTCCAATGAGCAATCAGAGTTGATTTCCTTTAAGATTGACTGGTTTGACCTCCTAGCAGTCCAGGGGACTCTTAAGAGCCTTCTCCAGCACCACAGTTCAAAGGCATCAATTCTTCGGCGTTCAGCCTTCTTTATGGTCCAGCTCTCACAGCCATACATTACTACTGGAAAAACCATAGCTTTGACTATGCGGATCTTTGTCGGCAAGGTGACGTCTCTGCTTTTTAATATGCTATCTAGGTTTGCCATAGCTTTCCTCCCAAGGAGCAAGCGTCTTTTAATTTCATGGCTGCAGTCTCCGTCTGCGGTGATCTTTATTATATTTAAATTATATTTGCCTTCCCCATTTTAAGATTTCTAGTAACTCGTGGGTTGCTCATACTCTGTGCATTGGCGTACAGACTCTGGGCGTTACGGGTGTTCAGCAGCATCAGACCAGGAATGGACAGCAATCAGTTGGTTTGATTAACTTTGGTATTCTTTCCACCATGTTCTCACAAAAGCTTGTCTAAAGTACACACAGCGGTTTCAATCTGTCCTTTTCAAAAAGGAATTTCCTACCACAGCCACTATGCCCTTCCTTCTTATAGGAGAGCTTTGCTTTTATTCATCCCTGCATTGCTGAGAGCTCTTTCACTATTCTGCAGAGGTTGGGATGATTGAACAATCTCTGATGGTTGGTACTGGTGCCCTTGTACAAACCTTCAAATAAGCTGATCAACTCCAGTGGCATGGATGGCCTCCCCACCTTTCTTCGTCACATGCCTCCAAGTACTCGCTATTCCCATTGGGGTGTCTTCTTCATCCGTGGGACCCTCCTCCTGTCTCCTGTGCTCCCGGAAACTTTCCATCCATGGCCTCCATGGATCTGTTTCCACCGGCATTCATGGAGAACCCTCCGTGCAATATCTTCGTGTTTTTGGCCCTCCCTGATGAATCTTAAAAAAGGAAGCCTGGCCTCCAGCTCCTTCTGCTCCAACATAGTCTCCTAATGTGAGACTGGCAGGTCTCCGCCATGGCTCCTCTGGGATCCATCCTTCCGGTGGGGCCTGAGTTTGGCTTGTTCCTTCTTCCCTGCACTCAACTCCCTTCTTCCACTGGCAACTGCTTGCTCTCTTTCGAGAGATGGCAGCCTCAAAGGAGACGTTTCCCTCTGCTGTCACTCCTCTGCTCGTTTGCAGGAAATGCTGTTCTACGGCGTTGCCCTCTGCTTTTATTTCCTTGACGATGTTTTCATTGGATGGAATACTTTGTAGAAACAGAGTCTGTCTGGGACTCTGCCCCATCGCACGCAGCCAGCACACAGCCTCTCTTCTCTCTCCCGAATGCCCTTTTTTTCTTCCCCCCGCCTCAGCCCCAGATCCCCAGCTGGCGTGCCAAACAAATGGCAGCGTTTTTGTCTGACGCAGCTCAGAGGCCATGCCCCAGTGGGCGACCTCAGCCCCCTCCCCACGGCCAGCTTTTGGGTCTGCCAGTTTGGGGTTTTTAAAAAGGGTCGGGAAAGAATGTAGATGCACACGTAGAAACCAAACAGCCACTTTGCTGCATCCCACGCTGTGACTTCTTGCCTCTCAGCAGCTGAATGGGCTCATTCAAAGGCCTTTTCATATAACTAGTGTTGGCATGATAATGTTCAGTTGTGGCTGAGAGCCAAAATGAAGAGACCAAAAAGAAGTGGGACTTTTCTTTTCTTTTTTTAAGAAGCATTTTATATAGTTTGGCTATGATTTTATGAGGCTTCATAGAAATATCTCAAAGGATCTCTTCCCAGAAAATATATCTTTTTTTAAAAACACACACACACAACACTTTGAGTAGGTTTATTTACCTTATGTCCACAAAATGGAAACAACAACAACTCCACATTGCTGTTGGCAGGGAACTCACAAAGCCTCTTGGCAGCAGTTAGTCAGTTGCGAAAGAGCTCTCTGGAAAGCTGGCAGTGCCATTCCTTTTAACGGGCTCCATCCTTCATTCTGGAAAGTGGCACAGCGTGCACACAGAATGAACACCTACCGGCAGAGGGGCGGCCCCTATATTTCTGTGCGTGTCTCCTGCTTTGCTTGGAAAATAGTTCTCAGTTTTGACCAACAATAAGGAATTGGAGCATTTTTTCCTCCTCCTCTCTCCTCTCTCTCTTTTCAGGAATAAGTTGTATCCTGTACTTTCTTCAGGGAAGAAACAATCATAAGACAGAGTTTTTAAAGTGCTTCATGGTACATTTTAAATGTATGGCCTTGTTTTAGATGTCTGTACTGTAACCAAAACATGTTTTGGAGTTTTTAATGAGCTTGGAGATTGTTTTTAACAGTGAAAATGTGGCTAAAAGGCGTTATCAGTAGAAGTAAACACAACAAAATAACCAAGTGCTCAGTGTACTTTGTGGCAGAGAAGCAAAGGTGCAAAGGCACTTATGCTTCACCAGCCAGCCTTGGGTTGCCCTATCTTGCTGGGTCCACCCCCCTCCACAGGGAGCAAGGGCCTACTAGTCGATCTGCCCCAGGCGACCGATGGACCCTGGTGGGTTCTGGAGAGAGCCTGGGGATTTTCTCAAGGACCTGTTGGGCAGTTTGGGCAAGGAATGAGCATGTCACTGAGGCCCTGGGCTGGATTGCTTCTGTGGGGCCTCTCTGTGTGCACCTTAAAAATAGCAGCAGCAGCAGCAGCAGCAGCAGCAGCAACAATAATAATTTATTAAACTAGTATGCCACGTAGTTGCCCTGATCTGGCATTTTTTGAAAATGCTTCTGACATGTTTGTAAAATTCCAAACATGTCACGAGATTTTACTTGTTCTTCCTTCCCCTAATCTGGCACTATCTTGGACTACAACTCCCAGGACTGCCAGCCAGCACAGTCTGTGACCAGATGGAAATTCTGAGAATTGTAGCCCAACACATTAGTGGAAAGCTGGGGAAACCCAAGTCAGCCAATGTCTCTTTTGATACCAGTTTATACTTTTGTGATACTTGGCTTGAGATGTTCTCCTCAACTCCTTCATTGTGACAGGGCCCCAGTGCTTCTTCCCAGCTTCCTGATGGCTTAGAGTGACCCAGAGAGGTAGAACAATGGATAGCTGAGATCCGGTGTGGATCTCATGAGTAAGCAAAAAATCTGCCTGTCTTCTGGGGAAAACATGACTAAAACAAAAACTTCTAAATTTAGCAAATGAAACTATCAATGTCTTCAGGCCTTTATAATCTCCACATCAGCAGGACAAGATGCTTACTCAATAAAGAGTTGCGATAAGTTGTCTCAGCATGTAATTCCATAAGGATTTTTTTTTTCTGGGGAAAATGCTATCATTTTCCATCTCTGTTTAATGAATCATGTGAATTATAGGAACATTTACAAATGGCTTTCTCTGCAGCCTATTAGTTTGTTTCTGTAGGGTTCTAATGGAAGACATGCCTCATTTAGAACTCGCCTTGCCCTGCAGCCATAAAGAATAAATTGTATTATTATAAGCAGTTACCTTTGAAAATGATGTTGTAAAAAAAATGTACACTGCATTATTGGCAAAGCAGGGGGTGGGGAAAGGAAGTGTTATCATTTTAGACCAACGTTGCTAGTGATGACTTGTGTCTGCTTTTATTTCTGTGGCCATTTGCAGGCACCGAGCCCGCTGGTCGATGCAGGAAAAGCACTCAGCATGAAGCTCCTTCAGGTCCTTCAGGAGTTGGGGCAGGTACTAACCCCAGGCACAAGCAGGTGATCCTGGAGAAGTTGGGGATTCTGGTCTTGGGATGCTTCTCCGTGGATGACTCTCACCAGCTGCCGAAAGCAACGGCCAGGAAAACTATGTCTTTTTCACTTGCCAGGCTGACTGCTGAGTCTTTCATGGCCAACATGAATTTTTCTGTCTGTTGGGAAAGAGCTCCCTCAGTGATCGTTTTGCACACAGTACAGCACGCATAAGAGAGACGGAGATCCTGTCCAAGTCTGGAAAGACTTATTTTTAACGAACAGTAATAAATCAGGTGTGCAAATGGTGCAGTAAATGAAGCTGAAGAAAGGGAGGGGCACTGCAGACTTCCTTAATTAGCAGGAGAGTTGACCAAAGACTGCACCAATATTTTCCTGAATTAAAAAAGAGGCAAGCTTTACCCTCGCAGCCAAGGCAGTGTCTGTACTCTTGAAGCGACTCTTTTGGATGAAACCCAACCCGTGTGTTGGTGGGGACAAACCTCATCGGATTTTGATCTTGTGACAGCCATTTGGAACGAGGAAGTTTTGAAAGAGTTCACACAAATTGCATGCCCCTGCTGTGCAATGGGGCTAACTGGGGAGCTGCTGCCTGGAGCCTCTTTTAAGAGCCAGTCCTGAGGGGATGATGTCCCACCAGTCACATCTGGAGGGTTTCATAAAGACGCTTAAGGCTCAGAATGGCATAGGACTCCTAAACCACTGGTTGCTCAAAGATTAAGACCTGCCATAGGGAAAGGTGCCATATATGGGGATGCGGAAGGAGGAGGCCTTCTTTGTCATGGTGCCCCAGCTGTGGAATGCCTTTCCCAGGGAAGCCAGGCAGGCTGGCTCTTTGAAGCCAGGGCAAGATTGGTGTGGTGGACTTAACATTCCCCATCCGGCCATGCCAGGTTGTCCCTCAGATGGGCTGTATCTGAACAGGGGTTTAGTTCTTTTTTAAAAGGGGTGCAGGGGTTGTTGGGCAACTTAGGTGGCTAAACCTGCCATTCAATGCCCCACCCATCTAACCCATCCCACCCCAGTTAGGATTTTTTTTCTTCTCACCAGCGGATGATATTCAGTGGGAGAGGAGATGAAGCCTAGGAATCCACCAACCATTGGCTTTAACCTGTCCCACATTAAGCCCACAAGGGCAGCACCACTTGCTGGCCTCGTTAGGGAAGCAGAACAGGGCTCATCCATCAGACTTTTCTGCTGCTTTATGGATGGATGGGCAGATTACATTTAATGCAGCTGCTTGGCCGTGTCCCTAGTTCAACCAAGACCTCAGGAAGGGAAGAATGCAAGCCAAAACCCTCTGCACATTGTTCTCACACAACAATAATGGTCATCTCCCATGCAGAGCTTTGCAAATGAAACTTAGGGTGGGATGGGATAGGGAATTTTATGGGCAATTCCAGTATGTTCATTAAATTACATGGCAGGAAATGACAATGCATTTCAAACTTGTTATCCTGGCCTTGTTGGCCTTAAAAGATTTTGAAGATGACTTCTTGAAAGGTTTATCACAGCTCTGAACCATGCAAGCAGGGGTGATAGTACACTTAGCTTCCATGCCATTGCCTCCCCTAGCCACTGCCTTAGTTTCAACAAGGGATTTATCCATTACATTTTTTCCATACCCCTTCCTGAAAAGGACTTTTTGATCAAAATTGTCTAGTGTGCAGATTTAGCTGACAGAGTTGAATGATAGAGTTGGTTCAATTGCCCTTTGCACGGGGAAGATAGCAGTGCTACTGTAAATTCTATGGAAAAAAAACCTCTGCCATTCTATTATTTTATTGCTCACTCTGCGCTGTTTTCCAATTCTAATAGAACTGAAAGAAGTTCCAGAATTAATTATGGAAGTGGTGCATACAGATTGATAGATTTTCAGTTCCTTCATTTGCATCTTCTACCTTACCAGTGCATGAATGGGTATGCGTGTGCACTGATTAAGTACTGCAACAAAGCAATCAAGGTGATTGTGTGTGTAGTTTCATTAAGGTTTTTTTAATTAATGCACATGTGCAACTCTAAAGTAGCACAGGAAAGAAGATGTTGATGCCCTCATTTGTATACAAGCATCAACACTAATAAAGCCCCAAAGTGATTTGCACATGTACATTAGTAGTGATGGGGAAGGCCTGCATGGAGTGAAAGAGCTTGCAACTTGAGGAATTAGAAGTTACAAAAAACAGACCTGCTCTATCTCACCTTCCTTGAATCTTTCTTGGCCTTTCCTTGAAGACTACCTTCATTACCACAATCAAGTAGTGGAAGGACAGAGTACTTAATATTGAGGTGTTTGTTTATTTATTTCTTAGGTTCATAACCTGCCCTTTATTCAGGAACTCAAGGCAGGGTAATTAGTGCTCTTTCCTCCTATTTTTCCCCACAACAACCACCCCATGAGGTAGGTTGGGTTGAAAGAGAGTGACAGACCCACAGTCCTCCAGCTATTGACTATTTCTTCCCGATTATTCTTCAAACAAAGCATTTTCCCAACTTTGTGTTGCTTGTAGGTCAGAATAGGAGATATAACGCTCCTCCTTCCCCATTGCCCAGAAGACAGGCGGAAAGTGTGTTACCCTTTCCCTTGGAATAGCCAAGGCCAAGATTTACTGGCATAGGAATGAGAAGTCTGATTACGTGCCATCAAGTTGTTGTCAACTCTTAGCGACCACATAGATAGATTCTCTCCATGATGATCTGCCCCTAACCTGGTCCTTCAGTTCTTCCAATGATGCACACATTGTCACTGTAACTGAGTCTATCCACCTTGCTGCTGGTCATCCTCTTCTTCTCTTTCCTTACACCTTTCCCAGCATTAGAGCCTTCTTCAGAAAGCCAGGTCTTCGCATAATGTGTCCAAAGTAGGCTAATTTGACCCGGGTTATTTGTGCCTTAAGTGAGAACTCTGGGTTGATTTGTTTGATGATTTCTTTGTTTCATTTCTTTGTTTTTTTGGCTGATCTTGCAGTCTAGTAAGTGAAAAAAGCAGTTGATGAAAAAGAAGTAACCTCTACAGTACCATCTCCTGACCCCGCAGCGTGAATCAGCCCACCCACTTTGGGAGCAATCTCACAAGGTATAGAGAAAAATAACTCAGTCAGGCTTTCAAGTTTCAATTACAATAGCCAATATCAATAAAGTATAGTTCCAGTCAGATTTATGGAGTGTTTCCTGATATGGCCTACTTTGAAAGGCTAACGGTTGTGGAGGAGATGAAAATAAAGACCTGTGAGAATCAGAGACAACTATTAAGAGTATATCCAATGGAATATAAAAAATTCCCTTCTCACCCCTATGGGTGGTATGTGTCTTCCTCAATCTCGGGTCCTCTACCAGAGGCCTGGGAGTTTGAGGGTTCTGCGCAGGATCTGAGCTGTTCCTAGCACTGCACTCTTCTGCACAGAGAGCTCTGATGTTGTTCCTGGGATCTGTTGGAGCCACTCTCCCAGCTTAGGAGTCACGGCCCCGAGTGCTCCTACCACCACTGGGACCACTTTGGCCTTGACTTTCCACATCCTCTCGATTTCCTCCTTCAGGCCCTGGTACTTCTCCAACTTCTCCTGCTCCTTCTTCCTGATGTTGGTCTCACTTGGCACTGCTACATCTATCACTACTGCTGTCTTCTGGTCTTTGTCTACTACCATGATGTCTGGTTGATTGGCCAGTACCTGCCTGTCCGGTACATATGAAAATATATGAAAATTTAAGATTCTGAGAGACCATAACAGATATCCAATCACTAAGTCTCCATTGGGAAAATGTTCATTAGAGATTATAAATACAAGAGACAATGCTTAAATAGTTACACACTTCCAAAATAAAAGTAATCGTACACAATATTCAGAACTTTCTATCTGTTCTTAGAAGATCAGTGAATCCTTGTAGCAAATGTTTCCTGATTGCTTCTGCGGATCTTCCAGATTCTAAAAGATACTAACCTTTAATTGGCAACTCAATGGCAATGTTCCTTCGCTTCTTTTCCTAGCCTTGGTATATCCCTTCTCCCTTGAATTTTCTAAAAGACAAAACATCTTTTTCCCCACAGAAAGGGGGCTGGGGCTGGAGGGATATATTTTCCTATGTGTTAAGGTAAGCATCCTTCCATAAGAAGATCCTGTTTGAGAAACAATATGTATTGGGAACTCTGCAATCTATGTGACTTGCATCTGATAACCTGGAGGATTGTGAAGGGAGGTTAGTTTCATGGCTCAAGGACTCCTGAGAATCAGAAATAATTGTAGTAGAAGCTGAGCTGGACCTCCAGACATGCCCGAGTCTGTCAGGCTGGGGATTTTCTTGTCCTCCCAAGGATATCTCTCTTTAGCTCAGCTCTAGGAAGAGGGACTGGATTATCATGTCCAGGGTCTACAAAATTTTACAAAGCAACACAAGCATTAATTTACATAATACGCTAAACCCTAAACACAATGCATTTGCTGCATTCACATGACATACTACGCTCAAATATATAAACCATCAGAGAATGGCTTAACATGAGGTCGTAGTTCAGCCAAAATGCTGAGACAATGGCTGGATGTCTACCACACACTGAATCATGAAACAACCAACTCTGTTTTAACTTAATTAAATGTGCTGTGAACCCAGCCAAGGAGTAGCTGTGCAACTGCACAACCTTTCATGTGCGGAATGTTCTGGTGAAAATTTCCTCTTTAAAAGAATGCAGTGAAATGTCTACAAAGGAATGTAGTGGGGGGGGGGGGCGGAGGCAGGCAGCCTCTTTGCCTCCATGCCTGGATGTCATGTGCAGCCTCTTAACTGCTTTTCTCTCTTGGTTCTTTCGCACTGCCATAATTCTACTCTCAAAATAGTTCAAAGGAGACCTGCAAAATTCTTCAGACCTGAAAACAAAATCACTGCCTCACCCTGCAATAGCAAAAGTCCATTCACCGGCCACTCCATGCAAAGGAGGAATTATAGTCTGTTCTGAAAGCCACATGGATTTTTTTTTTTAATTGGGAATATTTTTTCCTACTTCAGTTTTCATGTTGTTTCTTACCTCCTCCCATAGCTCTTCAAATTCTCTTCCACTAAATTAAGTCCACTGAATCTGTTCCTTACATTTCTCTTGTATTCTGACTATAGGGCAGATTTTTTGGAGGGGATAAAAAGAATAGGTTACTCTCTTTAATTTTCTATGGTTAACAGAATAATAGTGGTCTGTTCCACACAATGCACCTGGAAGTATCCTATCTTGTTTCCTATCATGTAGTGAGTTTTGATGCTGTCCATCTGGCGATGTCTGCGGGTAGGGCCTGCATTTACGCTGCTTGTTAGCAGTGAATAAAGTGAATATTAGCAGTGAATAAAGAAGTATCTTCACAAACTTTTATTAGCTAATCTCCTACATTATTGCATTTATTCAATCCAAATCTTCCTGTAATTACAGGTTCTCCGCTTTTTTCGTTCTAATTACCCATTAGCATAACGACTAATATCCTTTCCACACGCTGCATTCAGCATGCTTTGCAACGTGGCATAGAATTTCTCAGTGACTTCTTCCACTGTATCTGTATTCACTTGTATAATACTGATGTTCACTTGATGTCCATTTATTCTAATATATATGATTCTATCATTTATTGGGTTCTAGTTGAGCACACACTATGCAATATCTTTTTTAGTAACATTGTCACGCTTTTCCTTTATATAGATATTCCCTGAATAAGTACTTTCATGTATTCATCAGAGTTAGTAGTCCACTTTGGTCCACCTAAGTTCAGTTATTCCTAAAACATGCAATTTGGTGTGTTTCATTCCCACTTATAATTTAAGTTTTTCTTGACTTCTGTTTCTCATATTCCAAGTTTCAACCCTATGTGTTCTTTTAAAGTGAGGAGCACCATCAATGGCCAGCCTTCTCTGTGGTCTGGCTGCATTCATCACTTCCAGAACTACTTATGGAAGTTCTGTGCTATTCCCAGAAAACAGTGGAATGTCTTCTGACTTGTGGTCTTATCCTGTGGCACCCAAACTTGTCACTATGTTTGAGACATGTCCATATAGTGTAGTTTTTATGACAACAAATGGTTTGTCCTTTCCTTCTTTAGGCATGCATTCTCATAGATAGATTGACTCCCAACAGAGGCGAATATGTGTAGCTCAGGGTTGAATGGTGGAGTCCTTGGGGTTCTTTTCTTGCAAACATTTCATTACCCGGCTAGGTAACATCTTCAGGGCACTGAAAATATTACCTAGCCGGGTAATGAAATATTTGCAAGAAAAGAACCAAGCTCAGAGAACCCTGAGGACTCCACAGATTGACTTCCTTCATACTTCCCTCACACAAGTTGTGAATTACCTTTAGCTTCACTCATCCCTACTTGTGTTCTCTTCCCTACTTCAAAAATGTTGAAAGCCAACCAAGACTTACTGGCAAGAATGACCCTATCAAGGAATTCCGACTCCCACCAGCATTACTTTCAGGGTCATTGAAGCTGCTGAGCAATCCCGTCACATCGGGGTAGTAATCCCCTGGGAGGGAGGATGACAGAGGTACCTAGGAATAAAGGAATGGACAGGCTACAAGATTTATGGACCAGTGGTTTTTTTTTTTTTTTTTTTAAAGAAGTCTAGTTTTACAGTGATTTCTAGAACACTGTAATGGAGCCAGAAATACATCATTTCTGCTTTTGAACACAGTGTTCTCATAGTAATCTAGGGCTGCTTTTGAACTGAGACAGAATCCTCTTTTTGAAGTGCCCATAATCCCACATAGAAATCTGAGCCAGAGGAAATAAACTGTTGTTTTGCTTAATCAAGGGATAACACTCCATTTCTATAGTTAAGATTTAACTTTCAGTGGTGGTCAGTTTTAAATGGACAGACTATTATGCAAAAACAGTTAAGTTGTATATGGGCGGTAAAGACAAGATTAATTAGCACTGGCTTCCCATCCTGGGAGGACCATGCATCAAATGCTTTTGAGGGTGCTACCAAGCCATATTAAAAGATACGGCTCTGTCACCAAGGCTATTTTAATCAAGGAGTGATCTCAGAGCTATTGTTTAGTTGGATTCTTAAAATGCAGGACCAAGAAACAAATTTGGCCTCACATTGTTTAATTATGGTTTTTGAAGAAAAATCTGTTGTTCAGTGCGGAAAGAATGAATAAGCTCCTGTGAACCTGAAAGCACTTATGGAGGTTTTCCTGGCAAGTTCTACTACACAACTGCATCCCAAGTAGTTATATTCAGCAACATACCACCATCTGAATAACAAAGCAAATATATGCAAACCTGAAGTCGCTTTTCAACTACAGTTGAACAAGGCATTGGGACAATCGCTGGGACACAGCCTGTGTAAGAAGGTCACCAAATAATTTGTCAAGGGCAAATTGTTGAAGCTGTTTCATGACAGTCTGACATGGGAACTGCTCTTTTCCATGGTCCTCCTGTGTTCTCTTCCCTACTTCAAAAATGTTGAAAGCCAACCAAGCCTAAGGCCTGGAGCTATCTAGCCGGGCCTTGCTCTCTTTGAGTCAAGGCCGGGCCTTGCTTTCAGTCCTTTCTGTGGAGGTACCAAGAGTTTCTTGCACTCTTGTTCATTGAAACCTTCAAGGTCCTTTCAACTGCTCAGATCCATCCAAGGACAATGGGAGGCCAGTGAAAGAATGAATCTGTAATCAGATAGATGAGACTAAGAAACAGGCACCACGCTGACCTAAAGCTACTATGAAAAAAGCTATAGGGTCAAAATCGTGCAAGTCTTTTCCTCCCTCGTTTATCTCCATGAGAATTGTGTGAATGGGAGGGTGCTGCTGTCTGAGGAGCTTTTGCAAACTACTTTCTTGGTCTGGGCTCAAGTTTCATTTATCTGACCACTGACAGTAATGGATCTTCCCTCTGTTCTTCAAGACCACCCTCCTTATTTACTACAGAATCTGTTTTGGGCACCACCCAATATTGCCTGGCCTATGGCCTTCCATGAGCCATCTTCATGAAATGCAACATGTTTTTCTTGCCTGCAACTTGGCATTCATGCAATCAGTGCTCTTCTGCATTTCACTGGGAAAATACCCAGTATATTCTATTCACACCATTGAGCAGACCGTGGTGGATGCGCTGGGACTTTACCACTCTCCTCTCACCTATATTGGTTTCTCCTATCTCTCACCCCTCTCTTGTTTGCTCACCACAAGCAACTTTGGCTGATACCACGGTACCACAAACACAGACCAGTGTGGGCACTATTTCTGGAAAAAAAAGTAGTTCTGGAAGTTGCACTTTAGGACTCCTCCACTCTTTTGTCTCCCCAGCTGCTTTCTTCTTTCCTATTACATCCATTGTCTCCTACTCTTCTTCCCCTTTTCTCACTGAAACCAGCTTTGCCCAGTTCTCTTCTGCTCCCTTCCTGCCAAATTCACGCTCAATCTCTTTGTTCCGCTGAAGCAACAAAGAGGCAGCTCCAGACTCCCTGCCTCCTTCCCATTTTGCCTTCTGAGCCTCCAGAGGCCCAAGTGCAGCCTCCCCTCTCCTTGGGCAGCCCCTCACCCTCAAGCAACAGCTCCAAAAGTTCATTTTTCACAAATGCCAATAGCGGCTGTTTCAGCAACTACTGTTGTTTAGATCTGAGAGCAAGCAAAGTCAAGGCTGGAGAAGCATTTTTAAATCCTCTGTAGGGCCATGGGGGAGTAATTTCCCCTCCTAAGTGATAGGTTGGGAGAGCTGAGGATTCTTTGCTCTGTGCGTAAAGGTCCTAAGCGAGAGGGGCCACCTTGCAATTGTGCAAAACAGGGATGAAAATTGCAGCTCATTTTGCAAAACAAGTCATCACTCTTGAAGCTAGAAAGGTTCTGAGATTTTACAAACACACACAAAGCAGTAGTAGGCTAGAGTTGCTGCAATTTTCTTTTTTTTAATCCAATGTTATGTCTCTGAGTGTGCACATGATCTCCTCTTGTTCCTTTGTTACTGCACATTCAATGTAGATTTTTAAAAATATTATTACCTGTTGGGATGCAGTGACTATATTTGGGGGGCATCTAGTCTGGGTCATTCCAGAGATGATTCATCTGATGGGACATCCAAGATCAAAAGGGAGCTCCATCTTACATTGGTTGTGCAATGGGGCATATACTTACATGTGTTTGTGCGTGCGTGCGCGCACACACACACACACACACACACAGGGCTATAGTTGGCCCCTCTTGCCTTCCTCCAACTGCGAAGACCCTAAGCCCTTTCCATACAATCTGTGCTGTTGCACCTCCCACACCTCTGGGAAAGTCCACTTGGTTTCCCACCACCCCCTCTTTCATAGAAAAACAAAACAAAACTGAGGTTCGTTCTCTACTCAAGCAGGATACCACAGTACTTCAGCCTCCAAAATGTATTATAGTTTGCAAAGCCAAGCCAAGCACACACAGACATGTTCTGTAACACTCCGTGGGCAAGATCCCCAAACTAGGTTGCAGTTATTATCAAGCAGCAAAGAACTACAAATGTGTAAAAACATTATTGGTTACAAAGACACTGTGCTGCATTTGTCAAATGCAAAGCCACAACTTTCCACTAGTTCTAATTGTCTGACCAACTTCTTGAATTCTAACCACTAATACATAGTGAAGCTATTATGAGCTTGCTAATTAATGGCTGCTATACTAAAAACTCTGGTTATGCTCAGAAGCCCTATGCTGAAACATTTATTAATATTCAAACTGCTTAAATTGTTCCACACTTCTCTCTGAAGACCTCCTGTAAAGGAGAACTCACCATCAAAGTTGCCTCCTATAATATCTAACCTAAATTTACTTCCCTGAAGTTCAGCCCATTGGATCTGGTCCTGCTGTCTGGGGACCCAGAGAGCCAGTCCACTCCCTCCTCTATTTCATAAGTTTCCGGGTATCTGAAGACTGCTATCAGCTGAAAGTCCTGGAATGACTTCTCCTTTCTCAGTCCTTTTCCTTTCATTTTTTGAAGATTTGGTCTTTTCCAGTCTATGGGGATCTTAACAGTTCTCCAGGAGTTCTCAAAGATTATAGTTAACAGTTTGGTCATAATTTCCTCTTAGTTTCTTCAGTACCCCAGGATGTCCTTTGTGTGACCCTGGAGATCTGGGCTCACCCAAGTTCGTTCAGTTCTCTCTCTGCTGCTCTTGGACTGCGGCCTCCTTCTCTTGGCAGTGGCGCAACAATGGCCAGCTGGGGCTTCTTTTCCCTTCAGAGACGAGACAGGCATAAAAGGCAAGTCAAGATATTTTGCCTTCTTGCAATTCCATGTCACCAATTCACCCCTTTCTCCTTTCAAGAGACTCTGGGCCCTTCCTTTTCCTTCAATGTACCTGAAAAAGCATCTTTTGTTGTTTCGTGCATTTCCTTCAAGCCGCAATTTATTCTGAGCTTTAACCTTTTCAGCGCATTCCTTACAATGTTGAGGCGCTATGCACCACCCTCCCACACAGACATGAACTTCAAGCTATCAGGAACATCATCACTGGTATCAACATAGCACATTTTGTCATCAGATTGTGTGACTGTCCTCACCTTTGGCAGTAACATGTACCTGCAAATCAGTGGCCCAGCTATGGCCATGTGCGCAGCTCCTCATGGCTGACCGATAACCATGCTTTCTCAACACTTATTCCCTGAAGCCCCTCTTTTACTTGAGTTCATTGATGACATTTTAATAACCTGAACCCATAGAAAGGAACCTCTCATCAACTTCCATTATGACCTTAATTACTTCTACCTCACCATCAACCTATCCTAGCCCATTTCCTTGATGTCACAGTAAAACTACACAGTGGCTGCATAAACACCATGTTATACAGGAAACCTACAAATCACCGTGCATACTTAGAAACTTCCAGCTTCCACCCAGAACATGCCACCAGATCTATAATCCATAGCCAGAGCCTCTGCTACAACCACATTTGTTCTGATCCACTTGATAGAGAGGCTGAACCAGTGGAATTAAACCAGGCATTCAGGACAACTGCTCATCCAGTGAGATAAATTAGACAAATCAATTCCCAGGAAACAAGTACAAAAAGATAAACCACAGAAACAGAACAACAGAACCATGGGTTGTCTATTACAGCTCACAACTCAACCCACTCAAACACTTTACTAACAAGCTACATCCCATACTGGACGATGGCACTGCACTTTCTCGGGCATTGGGTGGCAGGCCCATACTTGCATACGGACAACCACCCAACCTGAAGCAGATTGTCCCAAGCAACAAGGAACGACAGGGCACTGATGCCAACGTGGGAGCCAGTCCCTGCAACACACCCAGGTATCTACACCAGCAGCAGCATCACAGGCCCTAAAAGTACACATGACTTAACATGTTCTTCCTTCCCTAGGCCACAATCTGCCTGCAAAGCCCCTCAGAATTCTGCAAAGGACGACAGGGACAAGCACATGCAAAAGAATTGGTGAACACATGCTTGACATCAGGACTCAGAAAAATTACAAAGTAATATCAGAGCATTTCAACCTCCCAGGACACTCCATTACAGTAGCCATTTTGGAAAAAAGAAACCTTAACAGCAGAATCAAGCAAGAGAGTGCTGAACTCCTCGGAGGGTCTCAGTCAGCACAACAGGTTTTTAACACATTGCGAGGGTGAACTGATAGGGTGCCAGTCATCTGCCTCACATGTAACCTGTCTGCCTTCCCCTTCTCCCCTCCGCCCACCCCATTCCAGTTTAAGTCCTCCACCAGTCTAGCCAGCCTACGTAGCTGGTGAAGAGAGGTGCAGCTCACCAAAGTGTATGCCTTTTAATAAAATTAGTTTCCTGATTCCTGATTTTGCACCTTGTGTCCTTCTTTGGTTACTACCAGTACTCTAAGAATAAAGAAAATGGTTCCAGGGTCGGGTGGGGTGGGGTGGAGAATAAATATATTACATTTATTTATGATTTTCAGTGTGGTTTTCAGTTCAGTGTCACATGTTTCGTAGTCTGGAGAGACTGCCAATTATTCTGGATTTGCAAGGAATTCAACAAAGGACATAAATACTGTATGGTATAATCTCTTTTGCATGAGCCTGCTGTAAGCTTATCAACCCAATATAACAAGGTGCTGATAACACTACCGTTCTTTAGAATTACTTTGTAGGTTTAACAGTCCAGCTACTCAGTGCCTGTTACTTGTTGCTAAGTAACTATCGCTTAAAAAGGACTCTTCCCCATGGCCGAGTTGAACTACTACCCACCCATTCTTGAGCCACAGGAAACTGTGCGGCCCGGCCTGGAATTGGCTTCCCCCACTGGGGTCCTTCTCCTGCTGCAGGCCCACACTGGCAAATGGTGCTGCCCTTCTTTGTGCTCTGCGGGCGTTGGTGGACCTGCTGGCCGGAAAACCGGTGTAAGGTGGGCATGAGGATCCAGCATGAGGAGCTCCAAATAACATGCAGGACGAGAGAAATCCAACCCAACTCGTTTATTACTGCAGCAATAAAGGAGGACCATCCAAGTGTTTCTACACAAGGAGCGCACCCAGTGCTTGTCACATTAGCCTTTTTATACAATATTCAAACAGGGAGGAAGAATATGGTTGGTCAAAATTTGATACAAATTGTACATGCGTATAACACCTTGTCTATCCCATAATATACAAGTGAGGGTGCAATTATGGTATAATTATAATAACATAGGAGGTGTGGTTTTGGGGTCCTTTTGCCACAAGGTCACAATAGTTCACCAGTCTCACCGCAGAACTGGTCTTGTCTGGCTCTGACCTTTAGTCCTGGGCGTCCCTCCTTGCCCCTTCGCTTCATAACCTCTTGATTTCTGCCCAGCAACAGCCAGCAGAGGGCATCAGACCCTCTCAGCTTTATTAATCTCCACTGCAATCAAACATCACCAGCTGGCAGGAAACAGGCACTACCAATCAGTCTTTTTAGGAGGTGATTTTGGACAGCTGCATAGACCAACTGATTGTGCCATTTGTCAAAACTCATTCTGGTTTGGCAAAAATGTGTCTAAGGGAGCCTGATTATCAGCTGATAGGCTTTTTTTGAGCACAAGTTTAGTACTATTCTAGAAAAAGGCTAAAACCGTGCCCAAAGGATCTTAAACAACAACTGACATACACAGAGTTGTATTGTGAAGCAACACAGAGAGAGAGAGATGGCTCTTTTTTGCATCTTTGGGCAGCCCACATCCCCACCCCCACACTCATCAGCTGCTGTTCTGGCTGATTCAGCTGTCCCAACCAAATAGGTCCAACGTTGGGGGCAAATCTTTGTTAATGTCCTTCCTAAAATGCAGTGCCTAAAACTGGATGTTGTAATCTAGGTGTCTCAGTCGTCATGGATTAAGGCCATTAACACAAATCTACTAAAATTAGGATACTCTCCAGCTACTCTCCTGGAGATGGATTTTAATTGAGCAAAGCAAGAATTAAAACAAAGAATAAAGGACATTGAGAGACAAGAAGATATAGGAAAGACACCACTCTTCCTGTCCCCTTCATCCAAAAAATACACAGTTTCGGTCGCCAGCTATTTTGGCCACCTTGAAATCACCTGCCACCGGAGAGCTTTCTCCTTAGCACGCTGCCATGCCCTCCCCTCTGCTGTCTTGGAGGGAAGGTATAAAAAAATTCCACTGGCCGCTAGATTATGTCCATGTGGCTCAAGAGAGGTTGAAACTATAGAACATGTCCTGCACTGTGCCTTTTACGAAGACCCCTGTGTCAAATTTATTATGCCATGGATCGCCAAACATCCTGGACGCACAGATGACAAGCACATGCAACTGTTGCTCATAGATGAACATCCTACAGTAACAGAGCAGGTAGCAAGATTCTGCGCAGCAGCAATGAAGATCCGCCTCACCAAGAGACCAAAAGCTAAGAAAGGCTATCCTCTGTAATGGCTTGTATACTATAGAAAACTTTTTATAATTTTGCCTATACTTATTTTTACATATACCATAGTCACAATGTAGACTTTTAAGTTTTATACTTTACATTTAATATATTTTTAATCCGTACATAGTTAGTACATAGTTAGTATAAACAACATAGGCTATATCCTAGACCTCACTCATTGAGCTGAACAGGTAATAAGTGTATTCTAATATATATGCCTCCCACTACAAGTTGTTAACATTCCAAGTTTGACTATGCTTGCTTTATAAACTTATGTTTTGTACTGGTCTATGACTGTAATAAAAATTGATTGATTGATTGATTGATTGATTGATAATCTAGGTGTGGTCTGAGGTGTGGTCTGAGCAATGCAAAATAGAGAGGATGAATGATTTCTCTCCAATCTTGATACTGTACTATACTGCTTCTATTGATGCAGCCTAGGCAGGTTTTTAAGGCTGCATCAAATATTCCCTGACTGCATTTCTATCAGTTCCAAGTTTCAACCTGCTGATAACTATCTGCTGCTGGAACATACCATTTTTTGGTGGAAGAGTTATTTACCGCAAACTTTGTCCCTCTGACAATTATTCCAAGGTAGAAACCATGCAGTCTAAATTTTTGAGAAGTATTTTTCAATTACTATGCAGTATCCCCAACATTGTTCTCTGCTGTGGTACAGAAACAATTAAAATTGAGACTAAAACCTGACTTTTCTTTGCATATTGGCTAAATTTTCTACTTACAGAATTGACCCCTTCAATACTAGTGGATGATTAAAATGCTAGGCAGAAGAGATACCTTACATAAAAAAATGCATTCTCTCAGGAAGCCCTTCTGCTTCTGGGGTCAAGACAAGCCAAGAGACTCCAATATTGACACAACATGTTCTGGACATAGAGAAACCACAAGATCAGTCCTGCCTTTCTGTGCGATACTTAAATTTCATCCCAGTTTCCAAAGGAAGGAGACCCTTTGCCCTGGCTTGCTCAACTCTCCCCTCAGCTGTCCTGGAAGGAAGATGCAAGAAAGTGCCAGGTACCCTTTGGTTCTATCCAGGTGATGCAGGTGAGGGAGAACCTCCTGCCCACCTGTTATGGGACTGCTGGTTTTATAGGGAGATTAGAATCTGTTTATTTTCCCTCATTTGATAAAATATCCAAACCAACTGATCCATTGTGCATACAGTTCCCCTTATCCTCCTCAGGTCAGACAGAGTTTATCTCTCTGGATGTTGCCAAATGTCTTTATGCCACTAGTAAAATCAGACGAGAGGTGATCGCTCTACCAGCTTCGTAAATGTGGACATTTTAGATTTAAGTCTTTCTTCTAGGCTTAAGTATCTTAGGTCTAACCACCAGTTTAGAGCAAGAAATATAAATTTAATGGGAATTACAGCATTATTAGTACTAACAATAATAGTTATTTTAGTCTTAAGAGTTATAGTGTCAGCAGAAATAAACACTGTCTTATTTGGTTATCTTACTGAACTCATGTTCTGGTGTTTCTGGGTTTGACCACAATTGTTGGGTTGATTGTATAATGCTATGATAGCCAGTGACCAAAATAAAGATTTTGATTTGATTTGATATCCGCATATTGTAAGAATACTGTCTTCCTAGACCTTAAAGGTCCATGGTGAGGCAGTTGTAACTGCTCTTGGCTGGATCATTTATCCCTACCTGGATGATCAGGAAAGGGGACATGACAGTAGGTTCTATGAATCCTGGCAGCTGCTTGCTCAATCACGTCCCTGTTCTTGGGAGGCAGCCCTCTTCATGAGCCAGCAGATCCACCCGGCACTCATTAGTTTCTGTTCATTGTAGCAGGGAACCACAAGCTATTAATAGGGCTCCTCTTGTCCTTTTACAGGTAGTAATTTCATCTCTTCTGTTGCTCAGGGCTCTAGCCTCTCATCTCTTGCTCAGCATGAACTCTCGTTGAATGCCGAGCATGTTTCTGGGATGCTGTGAAAGACATTTTTGCAGTACAAAATATGGTCCATGTCTTGTATCCCATGTTCCCAGATGGGTCAGCAGGAAGGGAATAATGTCATGGGGGCCTTATAGCTCTGGAAAGCATACACTGCCCAGAGTCACTCTGTGAGATGGGCGGTTATATAAATGTGATGCATAAAATGAATGAATGAATGAATGAATGAATGAATGAATGAATTCAGTCACACTTTAAAGCAGGATGTTCAACGTCCTGAAACTCCTTCAGAGCCCAGTAAAAATTACCACTAAATTGCACATTTCTTTAACAGGGCGGAAGTGGAAAATTATGAAATAAATGGAGAGTAATCACATTCTGTTTTTAGTAATTTAATTTAATTATAATTAATTAGAAATGGTATTAAATCAGGTTTAGATTTACCCTTTGTCTATTTTTCTGAGTGCAATTTTCCAACAAAAAGAGTTTGCCTTCAAATTTCCACAAAAGCCAAAATTTGGGATTCTGAGGTCCCCGTTCCCCAAACAGCCAGAATGAATAACCAGAGAGGCTACTTTTGAAAAACTCCCCTGGCCTTGCTTTGCAGCCTGGGCCCCCTTCCCAGAAGGTGGGCCTCTCCTCGGCAGAGGTGAAGCCCATCCCTCTTTCCCACAATCACCTTTGTGTTTCTGTGAGATGCTGCTCCAGCTTGGCTCCAGGCTCATAGGTCAGACTCTTAATGCAACTCTTGGGATCTGGAACAACAATAATGGCAGCCATTGATTTCTTTGAGAATGAGGTCAAGACCTTTATGAATCTGAAATGTAGTTCAGAGTCTCCTGGGGGAGGGGGGCTGTTCAGTCACTTTAGCCCAACATAAAGAACCAGAAATCAATTTCTGGGAAGGACTAGAAAAACAAAAATTGATTATTTTTGAAAAGTCATTTTACACTGTTGCTTGATGCAAAGTGAGCATGTGGCTCCAGAGAAGGGAGAAAACAGATCCCTTGATATTAATTTGCACTGAAAAAAGTTTAATGCCATTTGCCAAAGTGCAATTAAGAAATTGTTTAGCTTTATCTTCCAGCAAAGAAGGCTGGGGATGCCAAAGGGCTCTGAGCTTTAAAGCGTGTTTGTATTTTCCATAATGGAAGAGGCAGATGAAAGAAAAAGCCCCAAGCTCAGGAGTGCCAGACCGTGTGTGACTCAGAGTCCCTTTTCAACCATCGAGATTGCAATTGGTCAAGCGCATCAGTGTTCGTGGTTCTGTGACCCCAAAGCTGAAGAAAGTAGAATTTACATGATCCCTGATGGTGATCCCAGGTTCAGTGAGGGAAACAGAAGGGGTGGTCTCAGGCAGGGCGTTTGCCCTCAGCTTCTTTTGGCTCTCCAGGCAAGATCTGTGTGACTGGAGACCCCAAGACCCTTCTGGATTCCCTGCCCCTCTGCCCCAGCCTTATTTCCAGTGGCCACAAAATGAACTGTCCTGATTCTTCTGCAATTTGCCTAGATCAGTGTTCCTCAACTTTGGCAGCTTTCAGATGTGTGGACTCCATCTCCCAGAATTCCCCAGCCAGCGGCTGGCCTAGGAACACTGGCCTAGATGAGCTGCTGCTGCTGCTTCAGGAAGAGCTGGACAAGCCAGGCTTCCAAGACATCACAGCCCGGTCGAAGGAGTCCAAGGGGCTCATGTGCGACAGCAGAAGCTGCAAGGAAAGCAGAGGCTGCTCCAGGAAGAGAGAAGGCATGTCGCTCATGGCACACGGAGGAGGAGGACGGATAGCCCAGGTGCCAGGTTGCATTAGTCATGGCTGAGTGAGTGAAACTGCACCTCTGGAAAGCCACCATTCTGATTTATAGATAGAGCTGCATCTACCTGGTAGTCTGTACCCAGTGCTATCCAAGATTGATTAAATGAAAGCTGTCCTTCTTTTGCTTGTTCTGCATCACCTTGGCCTGGAATGAGTCTAGACCAGCAGGTGCCAGCAATTGGCAATACCCCTCCTACTGGCATCTCTTCCCTATATGTACCCCTCTTCCCTTTTTTCTTCTTCCTTTTCCTTTCAATTGGTACTTCTTTAGTTTCCTTTGGTTTCATGACTTCTCTTTTCCTTCTTTTGATTTCTACCTTTTTGATTTCAGCATAATTTACCTGCCAAGACATTTGTTTGTTTGTTTATTTGTGGCATTTATTTATTTAGTAAATTTACGGGCCACCCATCTCATAGACATGACCTTTACAAGAAGGTACCTCAGAATAGAAGAGAACTTGCTGTTATTTCAGGGCTCTTACACATGGGATGGCTTCTCCTTCTTAAGCCTTCCTCTGGTGTGGATTGGAAAAACTCAAGGTGTGAGCGGGGGGGGGGGGGGGAATCGCATGACTGTGTGGCGCTGCAACCGTCATAAGTGCAAGCTGGTTGCCAGGCACCCAGATCATGATCATGTGACCACAGAGATGCAGGGACAGCTGGAACTTTGAGGACTGGTCATAAGCACCCCTCGTTCAGCACTGTCGTGACTTCAAACAGTTACAGAATGAGTTATTGTAATCAGAGGACTATCTGTATATGTTTCTTGTAACATAGCCACATGAGGCTTAAATGATTTAACATAATTAACGATCCTTTTCTGTTAATAGGATTTTCCAGACCTCTAACATTTAGAGAAATAATTCTACGTTGTTCTCCAATTACCTGCATTTTTTAAAACATCTCTATCTAATTTCTGTATGCAATTAATATTTTCTTGCATCCAGGAAATTTTTGGAAGTTTATTGCTCACAGAATTTATCAATATGTTGCCTGATGTTATAAACAGCATGTATAGCATGTATAACATTAATGTTCTTTTTTCTGCTTTAATGCCCTCCTCCCATTCTCCCACCCCCTTTGAAAATCACCCCCTCTCTTATCACTCCCTTCCATCCCCCTACCCCGTGCAAGCCTCCATATCTAACCTCCCTACCCTCCAATCCCACTTAGACCGATAATGAAAAAATTCATGGTCTAATGATGTAAGTGATCTACTGAGATTCCTTCTCCCCCTCCCCAGCCAATAAACTCCCAGATTTAATTGCTACAGTTCATTAGCTGTAGCTTTATTATTTTATTTTATTTACCTTTTCTAAAAATAATTTTATTGAAATTATACAAAACAGATAAAACTAATACAAAAATCAAATACAAACACACACACACACACAAATATGGAAAAAACCCACCAAAAAAAGCAGTCAGAAGAAGAAACTTTCCCCTTCATCCACAGCAAGTATATACAATATTAACAACTTATCACTGTCTCTTAAAATACTACAGAATGCATTTTCATTCCATACTTCACCCCATTTTCTATAAACCCATCTCTAAATCCTCAGCTCTCCTTATTAATCAACAAAAGGTGTAAAGATTAACAGACATAACTAGCAACATAAGCATTTAGGCCCCCTTTCCATTTAAACATAATCCCCCCAATCCCTCTCTTAACAATCAAAATCTCATCCCAATTAACAATTAAACATTACAAATGAATAAAAAAAATTAACCACTAATCACCACCCAAGATAGTAACCCATTATTAAACCCAATTAAAATTAAAGATTAAAAAAAAATTAAACCCAAAAAACTATTAAACATTACCAGAAAAAATAATCCCTTATTCGTATACCAAAAGTAGTAACATAGATATTACAAACTAATCCATTACACCCAGTTGGACATTCCAAAAGAGAGTTATCCAGTCAAAGTAACTATTAAGCATCACCAAAAATAACAACCCATTTCTTAACCATGATCAAATCAGTGTTCTATTTTTTCTTCCTCCTCCCATCAGTCCTTGAATCCCATAGGTAAAGTTTTAGTGTCTGTCTTCTATTATTCTTGTCTCATCTCTCAAAATCCTTGTCATCTTTATCAAAGTCCAAATGTATTTTCAATGTAGCCACTCCTATAAACCTCTTTTATTCCAATTTAAATAGGTAATCCACATCCTTCTTTTGGCATATTATTTGTATATCTTTTTAAATTTTCAAATGATCATCCAATTCCATTTGTAAATCCAATATTTCCATCTCTTCTTACAGGTTATAATTTTTAAGTCCACCTTAAAATCCATTGCAGTTATTTTCCAAGGAACTTGATTCTCTTCAGTAGCAACTTTTGGTTCCACTCTAGGGTTAAATATTCCCAGGATTTCTTGAGCCAATTTATAAAATGTTTCCTTTAAGGTGGCCATCTGGTGCTCTCTAGTGATTAACTTTCAAGGCTTTGTTATCAGATCGAAATGTAAACATAAAATTCTTTCCCAAATGAGAGCATCTTTTTAATTAACTTCCAAGTCTTTCTTTAAATCAATTTCACCCAAATCCTTAGTATTTAAAAACTTTCCAAAGAAAAACAGTATAATTCCCCCTTTGTTATACTGTATATTACAAAAAATAAACATACAAAGCTGGAAACACGTAATTTTCTTTCTTTTTAAGCGGACTGAGGAGAACTCACCCAGTGAATGTCCAGCTTGCAGCTTTGAAGGTTGATCAATCTTAATAAAACAGAAAAAACAAACAAACTCCAAGGTGATTAAAAAGATGAGGTTTGGACAAGCTTTAAGTCGTTAAAAGGGCTACATTAATGGCTCAGAGCATGATGAAACCCACGACTCCCAGCTGATCGCAAGCGGCTGCAAAGATGACAGTTGCTGCTACCAACTCACCAAAAAAAAAAAAAAAAAAAAGCCCAGAATGCACGAGGGTAAACTCAAGATCTCTCTTTTATCCAGAGAGAATTATGGGCAGTCTGGATCCTGCATCCTTTCGGCCGCAATGTCTCGCGCAAAGTGCGGACATCAGTTCTGCAGTCTCACCGGAAGTCCCTGAGCTGTGTTATTTAATTTACCTTTTAATGTGAATATTAAATAAATTTAATTCGTCTAAATAAAAATTTATTTAATTATTTAGTTATAAAATTAAAATTTTACATATAAAATTAAATTATTTTATTATTATTTTATTTATTTTACCTTTTAATAGGTAAAAATGAAAAGATGCTACGTTCTTTAAAATTCAGCAGCACATAGGTCCATTTGTAGCAAAAATGAAAACATTTTAAAGGAATCAATAAATGTATAATTATTATCTGAAAGTATTATATTTTTAATTTTATATGCCAACATATTTTTCAGAGGATGCATTTGTATCTGTAAAAATATCTAAAACAAACTGCATATATTTCATTTTTCCCAAATCATCCATTTTCTCCAGAAAAAAAAGGGAGAATATTGCTTTTCCAGAATTGTTTCAGATTTTGAAAATCTTAAAATGTTCTAGTTATGTCACTTGTATGTCTCATACACTGGATAACTAAACATGGAATGAGCTCAGATCAAAAAAAGAGGGAAGTTTCTTTAGAAATTAACTCCCCATAATCTGTAGCTGAGTTGAGAAGATTTGGGGCTCAGAAGATTAGTACTTTAATTGGCAGGGGTCCTTCACACTGTTTGCCAGTGGGGATAGACAAAAGGTGAAGCTTTCAGAAATATTAAACAACTTAACTTCTTGTGCTGGTGTGCTGCTAACCAATGCTATGATCCCACCCATTTGACTGTTGTGAATGCCCCACGAGCAGGTGTGCTGCTAGAGGCACTAGTGGGGTGAGGTGGAGAACTGCTTCAAGGCCACGAAAAAGAGCTTGTACTTCCAGGACAGGTTGAGAAACACAGTATGCTGAAACTGACAAAAAGAGTCTCACAGCAGTGGGTCATGTGAATGATGCCTGCAGGATTTTTAGGGACTATCCTTTCATCTAAAGCAGACCCCAAACCATTGGTTCCTGTGATATCCCCTGTTTGCCAAGATTCAGACTAGGTACAAGAAAGGAGCCCCAGACTGCTTAAGGCATTGGCTTAATCCCCCCTGCCCATCTTATGTCAAACAGTAAATTACTTTCAGACTGATTACGTTTGCAGATTGCAGGAGGCAGCAATCATGCTATTTTTGAAGAAAACTAGGACTCGGTCTGACAGTAATCTGGGACTCACAGCTCCTGTTCCAGGAGCAGGTGGCAGCCATGGCCAGGAGGGCCTTTGCACAGATCCATCTAGTGAACTAGGTGCCCTTGTTTCTACATTGGGAGACTCTTCACACAGTCACCCATGCCCTAATCACCTCCACGATCGGATTACTGTAGCGTGCTGTACCTGGATCTAATCTTGAAGACCACTCAGAAACTTTAGCTGGTCCAGAATATGGCAGTACAGACAGCGATGGGTGTGCCACAGTATGCCCATGTGTCACTGCTGCTTCATGAACTGCACTAGTTGCCGTTTGGCTTCTGGGTGTAATTCAAGGGACTGTCTATCTCCAATAACTTCTGCCCATCCAATAAGATTAGGTGGAGATGGTGCACTCCAGGTCCTTTTGACTGAACAGTGCCATCTATTGGGACCGAGGAAGCACACCTTCTCTGTCATGGTGTCTGCCCCCTGGAACAGCATTCCTCCAGACATCTGTATGGCTCCCACCCTGATGATTCTGAAAGTCCATGAAAACCTGGCTATTCTCCCAGGTCTTGAGGTAGGGTGGTTGTTGAGCCCCTATTAGTTTTCCTTTGGTGTCTTATGTACGGTAATGATGCAGTCAATCTGAAGTGGTACTTGAACTAGGCCACAGAGTGGATGAAGACCTACACATTGAAGGCAAGGTGGAGATGGAGGTGGTGGTGATGGTGGTGAGTCATCTGCCCGTGGGGATTGTCCGCAACATGAAAGTTTGGTGCTTGACTACCGAAAGGGGCTCCATCTAAATTTCTTGCCATACTGTATAGTGTTGGATTTAATTGTGCTGTTGTTTATTTCTAGTTAGTTGGTATTCTGCTCTTCATTAAAATAGATTTTCAAAAAGCCTTAAAAAATTCTCTGAAACAGTTGTCTCAAAATCCAGTATGGTAACCTTTATCCTATTCCTTACTGCTCTTCTCTCTTATTTCTTCCTAAAGAAATTCTTATTTCAACTTCTCTTTTCTCCTGGGGATCGCTTCCCCTTTCAGACCGGCAACTCTCCTTTATATAAAACATAATTCTCTAGACTCATCTGCTCTGCAAAATTACTAATTACCACCCTGTCTCTTTCCTTTTATAACTCCTTGGTTACATATTGCTTATTCTGGTCTATTAATTCCCTCTTCATTAACGTGTGTCCTGATCCTTTTCTTCCTGGTGTCCATTCTGTCATCTAAGTGGTCCAGCCTCTTAATCATTCTTTTTCTAAATCCATCTTCTATCTTTGTGATAGTTGGTCGCAGTCTTTGTTTTGTTCTGCTTTGTTCTGTTCTTTGGTTTCCAGCTCCCCCATAGCCAAGGAGGTTTACCTATGAGCCAAAACCAGCCAGCTTGGTCAGCTACATTAATTTCATTAAAAAAACCCCAAACAAACCTATTTTCTCTTTTTTGACCAAATTCAAGACTGCAGAACTGTTCCTGTCTTTACAGCCAACCATGCAGGACAGCCCGGAGTCGCTCTGAGTTATCAGGACTGCAAAGTCCAGCATTTATAACCAAACTATACAAATATCTCAAGAGAAAAGGCTATTTTGTACAAGAATGAAAGCCTGTTGCAACATTATTGTGGTGGAGATACTGAAAACAATTCACACAGCAAGAGAATGGCTGGAATGACAGGGAGTTACAGTTCACACAGCACTGGCTGTGAACCTGCCTACTGAATCAACTCATTTTCTGCATTTGTAGAATACATTGAACAACAAATTAATGACAATAATGCTTAAGCAACAAGAACAAAACAAAATCAAAGGAAAAACAAAGTTAAAACTAATCAAGGTTAACTTGTTTCAATCAGCAAATCTTTAACTGGCCCAGGTCAGCATCTTGTGTGAAACCAGCCTTCAAGTTATCTGTGATCAGTGGAGAAAGCAGTCTGATGAAGCAGGAAAAGAGGGCTGAGCAGAGAAAGGGAGGGAAGACGATGGAGGAGGCCAAAAGCTAGTGGTGCTTTTGGGGTGCTATCAACTATACTTACTGCTCTCAGCTGACGAACATGCTTGGCCCAAGGGATTCTAGCTTAGGATATTTAATTTCACATGTGGACTTTGCCATGAATTAAGCAGCTACGTTAAATGCATAAAAAGGAGGGTCTTGTTGCTCTCAATAGATCAAGTAGGTGGATGCTTAAAAGGCTTCAAGAATCTCAGAGAAAGGAGGGCCAAGTGACCTATCTTATGGCCTTTTGACCCCTAGCACATCATACTGGTGTCATCCATTTGAGTGTCGTTATTGCCAGTTACAAATCTGCAAGGAATTCTTTCCAAAGTGTTTAAATGGGCATTTTGCAAACCCCAAAGAAAAGACATCTGAACCCATTCCTGGCTGAGGTTGGTTAACGAAATGCAGCCTCAGCAGTCTCCAGTTGACTGCTACTTCTGTCACTGACATACTGTAGCAGAAGTTGAAATTCAATTTGGGGATTGTCAGCTTAGTAAAGGGGTGATCTCCTAGTAAATATACTTAAACTCCAAATTAGAGAACAAAATTGCTCAGCCGGGGAGCTGTTTGTCAGAACTCAAGAGGGGCTTCGCAACAGAAGAGATGTCACATTAAGAACGCTAATGCTTGGGATGAAAAATGGCCATCTTCCATCAAATGGCTTTGTGGTGTCACTTCTTGTTGCATAGCTTTGCAGACGGATGTCCTGGGCTGCAAATAGGCCATAGAGTCAGCAGTTGCAAATGTAATGGATCGGGGGTGATTTCAAGAAGCAAAATGACCTCTGTTGTGTGAGTTGCATGGCTGGATGTTCAAATGCTTCTGTTGTCTGGAGGCTACTTCCAGCTGGTTGTGCAAATTGATATGGACACAGTCCCTTTCTCTCAGCCCAGCCCACCTCACAGGGTGGTGGTTGTGAGGAAAATAGGAAGTGGGAGCATTATGCACACCACCTCAAGTTGCACAAAATAAAGGTGGGATATAAATCTAATCAAGAAGGGAAGAAGAGCAGTTGCTTCTCCAAGGTCTCTTTCTCCCCCTCCCACCCTTAATCCACACAAGGCAGAGCCCCCAAACCAGGCCCCAATGTTTCCAGAGACATCATCACCTTGCCAGACAGGCTGCTGTGGCCCTTTATGCATGCAGATGGCCAAACTATATCCCAGACCTTGTGGGCCACTCCTGCTCTGCCCTGGGAGAATCCATAAACTGCTGTTAAAACTGCTTCTTTGCTGAGGTGCACCTGAAATGCTTCTGGGAGCTCTTTCTACAGCTTCCTTTTTTGCAGATTGCTAGATTCCACCCTGAAGCACAATTTCTGTCCACCCTTTGGGTGGGCTTTCCCAGATCCACACATCATGTTGGGAGAATTTCCTCATCGACTTTCTCTTCTTCTCGAGTTCCATCATGGTTTATGGAATAATCTGGAGAAACTGAAAAGAACCTTCACCTCAAGCAAAGAGCAAAGTGTGGCCTGCTTGTGACATCTCCCAGGAAACATCTGGGAGTCACTGAGTAATTGTGGAAGTAGGAACTTACTAAATCTAGAAAGCCAATAGCTACCCATAGGCTTAATTTTTAGATTTGTACTGTTTCTGATTTGTTTATATTTTTTCTTCTGTTTTTCCTGGGGGAGAAGCAAGAGATCTCAATAGAGGGCGATGACACCATCTGAGATGTTCATATTGGGGTGATTGTGACTGAACAATCTTTTACTATAATCAATCAATCAATCAATCAATCAGCCAACAAACTCTGCTTGTGCTGATTTACTCCAGAGATTTCAGGGCTTTTGAAAGCCAATTTCCCCTGAGAGGTCAACTCTGAAGTTTGGGAATAAGGATGTTTAACTAATTTTTTGTTTCATGTTCCAAAGGAAACTGGCCCAGTCTTTAGCTCCTGGGCTGCTTGTAAAAGGGAAACCTGTAACTTCTCATTTCCTGCCATCTTTTTCTCTTGTAGCTCCACCATACATGCTCATAGCCAAGCTTTCTAGCTTCCTGGAAGCCCTGTGACCTCTCAAAGGAGAAAACAACACCCGCTACATCATGGAATGGGCAGCCATTGTCAGGCACACACCATTTCATATCTTTATCTCTCATCAGGAGGAGAGTTGGGCTAAATTCTTGAGCGAACATCCCTCCCCTCCCCTCCCCTCCCCTCCCCTCCCCTCCCCACCCCCTCTGAAGTCTAAACAGCCAGAGGGGCTCCTGCCAAGTCTTGTATTCCCAGGGAAGGGGAACTGGGACCTGTGTCAGGTGAGTATGGAGGAAGAACATTCCAGGACTCAGGAAAGGAATATTCTCTTCTCAGGGAAGAATAATTTACCTGCAGACATCAGGAGTGGCAAGCAATCACAGTGTGCCGGAAGCCGTACTTTATTCAGATATGCTCAAAGCCTTGCCCAGCTCCTTTTGTGAAGGAATTTTCCTGGAAGCCCCATCTTCACTTCAGACGAGCCCTTCAGGCATTGTCCCTTTGCTCACACTTACTCACACATCCAGTCCTCTTGCTCTAACCCCAGTTTCTCCCATGTTTTCCTTGCTGTTGAGTGTTTTTAAATAAATAATTAAATGATATTATAAACAGGCTGTTTTTGGTGTCACTTTATATCTTGGGGGTTGTACTCTGGTAAATCTGCCCCTTGCAGATTGACTTCTGGCTGCTGGGCTTAAATTGTGCTTGTTTCGTTCTGCTTTTTTCGGGAGAAAGAGGAAGGCATTTCCTTGTTTAGCCTCGATCCTCTCCATCTCCCTGGGTGTGGGGACATCTCAGAGAATCTCTGGGCTGCCATGTTTGGGTGGAACAGGCCTAGAACAATGTGATAGACCCTTGCACATCATATCATTTCATAAAATATGTGCAATTCTAATGAAGAAATGGGCCAAGCCAACTTTCACCATGAACACAAGTCAAACTGATGTTTTCAAACACAATCACTGAAATAAGATCTCAGTTAGTACCTGTCTTTGTCTGTCCTTCTTGTTGTAAGGAGGGGACTGCTATTCAACCAGCTCTGCAGAAATCCTAGATATAGTTATCGAAGGCTGAGTTTGCACAGCTAGTTAAAGACAGACAGACAGAAACTTCAATTTGATCATTGGCCAATAAAAATACATTTAGTAAAACAAACAAAGCAAAGTTAACTAATATCAATGACTGCTAGCAACCATTTGTGGATGAAGCTTACACATAATGTAGCAAAATTTTGCTACTTTTAAAGAGAGAGATTTATCCTGGTTATCTAACAAATAGAATAAAAATTATTGGAGTGCCCCAGAAATTTAGATAAAAAGGGGTAATCAGCTGATGGTGAATGTCCCTGTAGAATTGGCAGTCCAAAAGAACATGGACTGTGGTTTCTATAGCTTGCTTTGGCAGCACATATACTAAAACTGGAACGATACAGAGGAGATTAGCGTGACCCCTGCCCAACCTGCCAGACTGGGCTAAAGTGAGTTTGGATCAGATGCTGTTGGAACCCAGTCCTATTCTTAACACGTTGAATGATCCAGGCCCCTGTGATAAGCCATAAGAGAGTTTGTTTGCACAGCATTTTATGTGCATGTAGCAAATATATCTATTAATTTGGGTCTAGGATAACAAAGTCCAAACTAGTTTTATTGCAATGTGTACACATTTCTCCTTCTCCTATACGGTGTGTGGAGTTTGGGGGCCTTGGTTCTTCTCCACTTCCTTTTGGCCCACCTCTGTACACTCCTTATATCTATATTTATATCTATATCCAAAAAACATACTATATAACACATTTCCAAAATTGTTCTATGACTCACCTATACCTTTTCCTCTTTCTGTTCAAAGAACATGTTCCAGTGTACGGTATCTACAGAGGTTGGCAATCTTCTGGAAACTTATATTCTGCTTTTTTTTTTTTAAACAAGAGGGAAATCTCTTAGATTAAAACACTGATCTTTTGAAGGGGAAAAGATGTGGAAATCACTAACTTCTGGCAGACAAGGCCTGACACGTGGTTCTCTACAAACAATTTCTTTATCTTCCACAGGTGATCTAATGCATCTGGGTATACCTGGATAAGCAGGACTCTATGGCAGAATAAGCTAATGGGAAAAGAGCTCTAAAGGGGTGAGGGTACTAAAAGAGAGAGAAGGACATTTGCAAACAATTGCTGTAAGGAAAATCTAGTGTGTGGCAGAAGGATAAAACAAAACAAAGGGCAGAGAAGATGGGAAGAAGAACACAACACTAGAAAGTAAGCTCTACGAAGAAACTATTGGCAATGTGCAACCTTAAGAAGAGAAGACCGAGGGGGGTATTTTCTCATTCCTCAAATATCTTAACTAACACCATACAAGGAATGCATTGGTCCAGATTAACTGATTTATAGGAGGACAGGTTCTGATTAAATATTGCGTGGGGAGGGGGGCTCCCTAAAAGTGTTTTGACAGTAGAGCCATTGACCCAGAGAGGCGGTATGACTCCCTTCCCTGGATGCTGGGATTTGGAGTCCGGTGCTGAACAGGGGATGGGACTCGGTGGCTGCAGCTCCTCTTCCAACTCTGGGGTTCTGTGGTTTGAAATTCTGGACATCTGGCCTCAGTTAAAGCTGTGCGCTTGCGGGTATTAGGAGGGAAGCAAGGCTAAGGCTGGCTGGCTGAGGACGTCCACATACAGGGTGGGATACAGCAGGTTTGTATGCAAGAAAACAGTCAGGGCCAGTAGTGTGGCTGGTGCACTGCTGCAGCCTCACAAGCTTCCAAAAGCAGGAGAGCTGTGAGTTAATGTACAGGAGGGCAGCTGCAGATTCTTCAGTTACTACTGATTAGGGCTCCTGCCGCCTATTTTGACTGTGGTTGTTTTCGTACTGGCATTTAACAGATGTTGCTTTTGCTGATCTGATTCTCCTTGCTTTCTTGTCAAATGCACAGAAACACGGGCCAGCACAGTAAGAAGAAGAGAGTTGGTGTTTCTGCCCCAGAGTGGCAAGAGCACAGATTTGAATCTAATACTACTTTCACTTATAGAGGACATACGTGGGCGGGGGGTGGGGGGGGCAGACTTGGAAGGTCCAGGAAAAGGCATTCAAGGAAACTGGGTGGTTTTTATTGGATTTGACCTGACAAGAAGTGCCAGAAAATCTAGGGGAGAGAAGAATGTGCTGGATCAGACGATAGATCAGAATGTTTAGAAGCAGCAGCCAAAAAGCACATCTTGGCATGTGTGAATGTTTCTGCCCACCCATCCCTCAGCACATCCAAATTCACAAGCCCCACCTGAATGCTCAACAACCCAGAGAAATTTTACAAGGCTGGCTGAAGCTTTAAATGATTTGTTTCAAGGGCCGCTCTGTCTCGGCTCTGGATACTTCCATGTTTTCCCTTAAGTGGCAGGATTTGCAGCACTTACCAGCATGTCTCTTCCTTGCTCCTGTGCCCTGCATTTTGCTCGTCTTTGGCCCAGTTTTGCCATCTGCCAAATGTCCCTGTTGCTGTCCATATTTTGGTCTTTGGGAATTATGCTGACCCTGTGGCCCTCTCTGCTGCCACGTCTCTGAATGGGCTGGAGCTGCATCCCCTCTGCTCATCAATGCGTAGCCCTCAGGCAGGCAGGAAAGAAGGAGGGAGTGGGGGGGGAGAAGGAAGGGGGCAAAGGAGGGAGGGAGGGAGGGAGGGAGGGAGGGAGGGAGGGAGGAAGGAAGGAAGGAAGGAAGGAAGGAAGGAAGGATTGTCGCCTCATTAACAAGCATTTTTCTTCCAAATGCTATCTTTGATTTATACTTACTATATAAATTATGTATTATGAAGTTATGTTGCACTACTGAAATGGTATTTGTATGGGAAAAACATAGTATGATGTAACATAAAACCAGTATAAAAACTAATGAATGTTTACTTTTTTACTATGGCAATCCATTAGTTTAATTTAGATATTCCAGTGATATCTACCTTCAAGGACTGCTAAGTGCAAATGAGGTGCTGCTTGCTCTCTTGTAGCTGAACATCTTTGGTAGGTGAAGACATTCCATCAAGTGAAAGGGGGCTTTGCTAGGCTTTGGTGCCCCTGGAAATCCTTGGTGTAACAGATTTTTTATGACTACCGTTCGGCATATATTTTGGCACCCACGGAAGCCTCTTTGTTTGTTCTGTTGCTGGACTGTCTACACTGACCTCCTTTTCTTCCACTGGCAGACAGAAAAGGAGGCTCCCTCTCCAAACGGTCACCTTGGCCAGTCTCAAGCCTTTTCCAGACCTCCTTCAAAGCAGGAGTCCCCAGCAGCCCCACACATCAGGGCCTCTAATCCGAGAGGATTATTTTCTAAAATAGCAGAAATGGGTGTCTGATCTGCATCGTTTCATTCTGCTGACAAGCTCTGACAAGTCTAAAATGCTTTGATTTCCAAACAGGCAGGATTTATTATGTAGGGGAAAACAAATATATGTAGCCTGTATCATCTGCCGTCAGGTGTTGAACTCAGATTACTTTGGGGACTTTTAATGTGTTAAGATGATTATTTAAAGCCACAAGATATGTCTGGCTAGAAGATACCAAGGGGTGCTGTGAAAGGATCTGAGCACAGACTGGATTCAGCCTCCTTGGCCAAAGGGCCAAGCTCTCAGGAGAAGAGGAAACTGCCCTGGCCAGATTGCAAGACCAGCCCGCCATAGGAGGACTTTCTCCAGCTTCAGCCAGTTCCCTTGAAAACTCTGCGGCCAAAATAGAGGAGGGTGAAAACTGTCTTGTTCTTTAGCCATTCACTCCCCCACCCCTACCCAAGTGGTAGAAAGACTATTTCCAGTGGTGCTTGGTTGGGTGCACTGGCTGGGATCAGTTCAACAACAACAGAGCAAGGAGTTTAGCCGATAAATTTTAAGTTTAGCCAGAGGGGGGCCCACACCTGTGGAGATGGCTGGTGGGGTGACGGGTTTGCGCCCCCCCCCCCCGCATCTTGCAGGTTTTTAGAGCTAAAAATTATAGGAGGTTTGTAGGATATTTTTAATATATGTTTTTTAAAATTATTTATAGATTTTACCCATTTTACCATGGTTAGAGGGTAAATGAATGAATGAATGAATGAATGAATGAATGAATGTATGTAAGGGCAGCCCAGGAAGCCGTCATCCTCCTGTGCAAATCGATGAGAAAGAAATACGTTACCAGAAGCGGGACTCTTTTCTCCAGCTAGGAAAAAGTTCCTGAATGTGACAGATTAGCCACCTCTCTAACCCTAGAAAACAAAAGCGATAACAAACTTCCCTGTTAAGTCCCCCTTCTTGTTCTTAAAGGGAACTTGATGCACATAGTCCCCTACTTACGAACAGGTTATGTTCCAAGAGGCTGTTTGTAAGTCCATTTTGTTCATAAGTCCAACCAAGTAAAAAGTAAAAGGTAAAAAATAGAGGAGGAGGAGGCAGGAGGCAGGAGGCAGGAGGCAGGAGGCAGGAGGCAGGGCAGTGGTGTGAGCAGAGGAGCCCTATCCCCTGCTGCCAATGCATCACCAGATGAGGCAGGAGGGGGGTGATAGCGGAGGAGAGGGGAGCGAAGGATGAGCTGGTGGGGTGCAGCATGCTCTGTTGCCGGGTGAGGCTGGAGACCTCCCCCCTGTCCTCTGCCACTGCCCCCTCTTCTGTCTCACCCAGCGATGGAGTGCGCTGCAAACTAACCCTTTCCCGCCTTCTCCTGACTTCCAGTTCTGACTTCCAGGTCCATCTTATTCGTATTGGTGAAAGTTCGCACACAAAAGTTCGCAGGTAGGGGACTGTCTGTATAAGCAAAACGATGCTGCATTTTCAAAATAAGTTCTTTAAGCTACATATTTGTGTATGCATAATTAGCACATGAAGCTATCCTGTATCACTTTCAGTTCCCTTACAGTGTTGAATGAGATTCAGACTCTCTCCCATAGTAAATTCTCCCTTAGATATATTTAATTCTAATAATTTATTTATTAGGCTTATTTATTACAATTATCTGCACACCACCTAATCAAATGGCTCTAGCAAATTATAGTTTACATGCATGAAAACAGCCATAAAATCATCTGTAACTGTCTTCCATTTAAAAACTCTCCCCAAATGCCCTGTGGAGGAGAATGGCTTTAATCTGTTTCCTAAGGGATGTAAGATTAAGAGCGAGGGCCTGACTTCAGGAGGCAAATGTTCCAAGAAGAGGAGAAAGCTCTTCAGTGCGAAGGCCACCTGCCCTCCAATCTCCCTAGCAGTGGACACCCACAGCATCTACTCCTGACCAGACTGTACAGGGTAAGCAGATTCCCACTGGAGAATATGATCTCAAAATTAAGAAAAGCACAAGCCACAGAAGGCTTTAGAGGGGAGAACCAGTGCCTTGAATTGGGCCAGAAGTATAGGGGCCAACAATGCAGCTTTTACAGAATAGATGTTATTCAGCTGAATTGGCTTGCACCAGTCAGTAGGCGATCATATCCATTCTGAGTCACTGCAGCTTTTAGGTCTTCCTCAAGGGTGTCAGGTTCAGCCGGCACGGTGCTCCTGTAGAAGCCCGCCTGCCGGGTTGAGCCAATTCCGCTGCCTGCTGCAAGCCGGGGAAAAGGGGAAGTGAGAGCCACGCGGCTGATTAATGGCCACCTGCGCCTAGCCAGTGGGGAAACCGCAGAGTGGAAACAATTAATCTACACTGATAAGCGGCGCGAGCGAACAATGAGCAGAGCCGCGAGTCGTGAAGCTAAGATCGCCGCACATCCAGAAACCCCGGTTCTGCACGCAAGGAAAAGGAATCCAAGGGAACCAGCCCACGCCGGAGGGGTAGTCGATCAAGGGACAATGGGATCCGGGCTGAACCTGCCATCTGGACAATCAAGGGGGATTATTGGGGTGCTGATAATCCACAGCCTGTAACGCGATCGTGGGGCGAAACCGCGGGAAGGGGAGAGGTATAAAGTAACCAATGTGATTGTACCAAGCCAGTCCTGGTTTTGCTTGTAACTGTTGCGTTATGCTTGAGTAAACCTCTTTTGTGAACCACACGTGTCATGGGAGTTTCTCTTGACGAACGGGACAAGTTCTTACATAAAGCCAGGACTCACCACTAACGCTACCCGGTACCTACCGAGGAGCGGTTATTTTGAATACAGGTAATGGCCAGCGACGAGGAATCTGTTGGTCAGTTGGAGCGTGAGGAGCTCAGGATCGCGGAGGCAATAGTGGACCCAGCCTGCAGCGACGGGATGGCGGCCAGGATCGGGGACCCCCCACCGGTGCAGTGGTCAATCGAAGTGAACCGGGGACCCAACCGATCGGGGGTTACGATGACCCAAGGCTCAGGGTCACGGACCTGAAAATGGGAGGAAGAATTCACCCAGCTGGAGGCGAGGGTCGGGCAGCGCCTGGACTCCATGCAGGCGATGCTCCAAGCCATACTGCTGAGAGTGGGTCCACCGGCGGTGAGTGGCAGCGCGAGCGACGGGGGCGGTGGCCCGGGACTCCAGCCGGCACCAGTGCTGACTCCACTGTCGGTGGATTGACGGGCAGCAGATGGAGACTCCGGGGCATAACCGGAAAGTTCTCGGGGGACCCCGAGCAGCTACTCCACTTTCTGACTCACGTGCGCAGCTTCATGCGGGGGGGGGGGGGGGTCACCTGTTTGCCAGGGATGAGGACAGGGTCTCCTATGTGGCCGAGCTGCTGGAGGGCCAAGCGGCCAGCTGGGTGATCGGGTTGTACGACACCAACGCGGCGAACTGAAGAGTTTCCCAGACTTCATGCAGGCGCTTCAAGATAGGTTCGAGGACACCCTGAGTGCCAGGCGGGCTGAGGACGACATCCTACACTTCAGGCAGAGGGACAGGTCTGTGTCCAAATACGCATTGGAGTTCCGGAGGTTGGTGGAGAAACTCACGGACTGGCCAGAGTCTCTCAGGGTAAAGTGTTTCAAGAGGGGTCTCAACCCGGAGATCCTGGAACGGGTGCCGGGCTGGGATGACCTGACCACCATAAAGGATTGGATCTGGGTGGCTGGGACGGTGGAGTCAGCGTGGCGGCAGATCCAACAGAGTGTGCGGAGGCGGGACCAGGCGAGAGACAAGCTGAGGGAGAGGACCGCAGAGGAGAGGCAGAGCAGTGGGTGACAGCCCACGGGGGGGCGAGAGGTGCCCAAGGCCCTGAACTTATGCTTCATGTGTGGAGGACGAGGCCACCGGGTGGCACAATGCCCGACCTTACCACGCGCAGAGGTCAAGCCACCGCGTCCAACTGGGAAATGAGTGGGTGATCGACCATGGAAGAGTGTGGCGGCAGTGACTGAATGAGGCTGGATGGGGTGGTCGACCCCTGAGATGGCGTCCTCTGGGGAGGAATCGAGGCCAGCAGGAAACGAGGCGCACTCGCACTGAACGGCGTCCCAGTGTGAGCAGGGGAGCTGAGATGCGCGGACCCAATAGCCGATGAGGACTGCCCTCCCCTGCAGGTGAGAGTGCACATCCGGGGGGTGAGATCCGGGGGGGAGGCGCAGCTGCAGGCGCTGCTGGACTCAGGCTGCACACACTCCCCAATGCACCCAGCCGTAGTCTCCAGGCTCGGGTTGCAGCTGCGACGCCTCAGGGAACCCATCGCGTTCAGCCAACTAGATGGCTCAGTAGCGGGGGGGGGGGGGGGCAGCTCAGTACTACACCAAGCTGGTCCAGATGACGGTCGGCAACCACTGAGAAGAGCTGAGGTTCGTGGTGGTCCCAATTGCCGACTACGCAGTGGTGCTCGGATCGGCGTGGCTGCGACGACGGAACCCACGGGTCGACTGGGCATCGGAAGCTCTGAGGTTCGAGGATGAGGAGCCGGGGAAGTGTGAGAGCAGGAGGCGTCAGCAACCGGCAGTGACCATGGCCGAAACGACAGAAGGTCCGAGGTGCCCAGAGATGGTCCCGGAGCCCCGAGGGATGGTGGCGATACTGAAGTGGGGGCAGGTGACGGCGGTGAGCGGGACCAAGGCGGAGACCGGGTTGGGACCGGGGGAAGCCCCGGAAGCCAGAGGCATCCCGCGTCAGTACCGGAGCTTGGCGGTGGCGTTCAGGGAGAAAGAATCCGACCAGCTCCCGCCCCACAGACCCAGCAACTGCGCCATTGAGGTGGAATCAGGGGCAAAACTGCCTAAGCCAAAGATGTACTCCCTATCGATGAAGGAGATGGGTGCCCTTCGGGAGTTCATCGATAAAAACCTGGCACGAGGTTTCATCCAGCCCGCGAAGTCACCACTGGCGGCCCCGGTATTGTTCTGGGAGAAGAAAGACGGCTCGCTCCGGATGTGTGTGGACTATCGGGGGCTGAACGCAATCAGCACCGAGTATAACTACCCCCTCCCCTTGATGAAAGACCTACTTTCACATCTATCTAAGGGGAAGGTATTCACAAAATTGGACTTGCGTGAAGCGTACTTCAGGGTTAGGATCCGTGCAGGAGATGAGTGGAAGACAGCGTTTAATACCCCGCTTGGAAGCTACCAATTTTGCGTGATGCCGTTCGGATTAAAAGGGGCCCCGGGGGTATTTATGCAGCTGATAAATGAGTTGCTGCATGACCTACTCTACCAGGGCATCCTGGTCTATCTGGATGACATCCTAATCTACACCGAAACCCTGGCAGAGCACATGGAGCTGGTGTGCATGGTGCTTCAGAGACTGTTGAAGGCCCAGCTGTATGTGAAACTCTCCAAATGCGAGTTTCACCGGGAGCAGCTGGACTACCTCGGCTACCGTATATCTAGCCGAGGGATTGAAATGGACCCGGCGAAGGTGAGGGATGTCCTGGGCTGGGAAGTGCTGCAGACCCGGAGGTAACTCCAAAGCTTCCTGGGGTTTGCGAACTTCTACAGGCAGTTCATTCCGAACTTCGCCCAAGTCACCCTCCCCCTAACAGACTTGCTGAAAACCAAGGGCAGCGGGAAACCCCCGAAGCCCAGCATGGCACTCATGTGGACCGCGGAGTGCCAGGAGGCATTTGGGGACTTGAAGCGGTGGTTCACGGCGGAGCCGATCCTGCGACACCCTGACCCAGACCGGCAATTCATCATCCAAGTGGACACGTCGGACGTGGCAACGGGTGCGGTCCTGTTACAGCCCGGTCCGGAGGGTCCCCTCCACCCGTGCGCCTACACCTCCCGCAAATTCACCGAGACAGAGAGAAGGTGGATGGTGTGGGAGAAGTGGGCACTAGCCACGTGGAGGCATTTGCTGGAGGGGGCAACCAAGCCGTTCGAGGTGTGGACGGACCACAAGAACCTTGAAGCCCTAAAAACCCCGCGGAGGCTATCTCCTAAACAGGCACGATGGTCTCAGGACTTTGGGAGGTTCGATTTCACCTTAAAACACATCCCCGGGAAGAGGAATTTCCTGGCAGACGGGTTGTCGCGCATGTCCCAACACACCAGCCTACGAGAGGACATTGTGGACTCCATCATCCCCACCGGTAGGCTGGTCGCAAAGGTGGTCACCAGGCGCCAGACCAGGAGAGAGGTGGGGAACGCGACACCAGAGTTACAGCAGGGTTTCGCAGAAGCGGCAGAGCAAGACTCCTGGCTCAAGGAAAACCAAGATGTGCTAACCAACCAAGGGGACTTGTGGTGGCATGAGGGGAAGGTGTACATCCCGGAGGAATGCCAGCGGAGGGTGATGGAGAGAGCCCACGACAGCCGGAGCGCAGGGCACTACGGCTTCGTGAAGACGCTCCATTTAATCCGGCGGCAGTTCTGGTGGCCAATGCTCTGGAAGGACGTGGAAGCGTACTCGGGAGGTTGCCCGGTGTGTGCGACGGTGAAGGGGAGCAAGGGCAAACCCAGGGGGCTACTCCAGCTGGTGGCGAATCCCGACGGCCCATGGCAAGAGATTGCCATGGACTTCATAGTGGAGTTACCAGAAAGCAAGGGCAAGACTGCCATCTGGGTGGTCACAGACTTGTTCTCCAAACAAGCGCACTTTGTGGCTTGCCGGCAAGTCCCCATGGCAGAGAGGTTGGCGAGGCTCTTTGTGCAACACATCTACTGGCTACATGGTGCTCCCCGATGGATCGTCAGTGATCGAGGGGGCAACTTCATCGCACGATTCTGGAGAGAGTTCCTGAAGCGGGTAGGGACACAGCAAGCCCTCTCCTCTGCGGCGCACCCGCAGACGGACGGAGCCACCGAACACCTGAACGGGGGGCTTGAGCAGTACCTGCGGTGCTACATGGGGCACCAGCAGAACGACTGGGCGGAGCTCCTGCCGTTCGCGGAAGTAGCCTACAACAACGCCGTCCACAAAAGCACCGGGTTTTCCCCGTTCAAAGTGGCCACTGGGCGAGATTTCGTCCCCATGCCGGAATTGCCTCAGCCGGCATCCTGCATAGACTTGCTGGACTCCTGGTTCACCCAGATAGACGCCATGAGGCAAGTGGCGCACGCGGCACTGCAGGGAGCCAAAGCGGAATACAAGAAATACGCCGACCGCAAGAGGCTCCCCGAGTGGCAATGGAAGGTGGGGGACCAGGTGTACCTGTCGACTAGGAACTTAAAAACACACCAGGCATCGAAGAAACTCAGCCCAAGATTTGCGGGACCGTTTCCCATCGTGGAAATAATCAACCCAGTAACGGTCAGGCTGACGCTTCCCAAAAGCCTCGGAAAATCCACCCGGTGTTTCACTGCAGCTTATTGAAGCTGCACCAACCGGGGAATGACTGGCACAAGGCAGAGGTGACACCGGCACCCATCATGATCGGCGGGGAGCAGCACTTCGAGGCAAAGCAGATACTAGACGCAAGGAGACACAAGGGACAGATCCAGCTGCTAGTGCAGTGGAAACATTTCCCCAAGTCCCACAGCGAATGGGTAAGCAAAGCCCATGTAAAAGCGCCAGACCTAGTGAGGGACTTTTACGACAGGTACCCCGGGAAGCCGAGGTAAAAAGAGGGGGGGGGGTCTGTTTTCAGGGGGGCGGTATGTCAGGTTCAGCCAGCACGGAGCTTCTGTGGAAGCCTGCCTGCCGGGTTGAGCTAATTCTGCCGCCTGCATGCAAGCCGGGGAAAAGGGGAAGTGAGACCCGTGCGGCTGATTAATGGCCACCTGCACTTAGCCAGCGGGGAAACCGCAGAGTGGAAACAATTAATCTACACTGATAAGTGGCATGAGCGAACAATGAGCAGAGCCGCGAGCCGCAAAGCAAAGATCGCCGCACATCCAGAAACCCCGGCTTTGCACGCAAGAAAAAGGACCCCAAGGGAACCAGCCCACACCGGAGGGGTAGTCGATCAAGGGACAATGGGATTTGGGCTAAACCTGCCATCTGGACAATTAAGGGGGATTATTGGGGCGCTGATAATCCACAGCCTATAACGCGATCGCGGGGCGAAACCGCGGGAAGGGGAGAGGTATAAAGTAACCAATGTGATTGTACCAAGCCAGTCCTGGCTTTGCTTGTAGTTGTTGCGTTACGCTTGAGTAAACCTCTTTTGTGAACCACACGTGTCACGGGAGTTTGTCTTGATGAACGGGACAAGTTCTTACAAAGGGCACTCCCATATAGAGTCAATGCTGCTGTCTTAATGACAAAGGCATGAATCATTGTCTTCAGCATTTCTTTGAGCAGACTTCTTCTATCTGCTGTTCTAGAAGGAGCTAGGAGTCCAAGAGAACCTCCAGACTGCACACCAAATTTTTCAGGGGAAGCCCAACCCCATGAAGAACAATAGATGGAAACTCTATGAAGCCATAGGGCATCTGTAACAACAGGAACTCGGGTTTCCTGGGATTCAAACTGAGTCCCTTGTAGCCTCCAGACACTGGGCAGGATTGATGCTGCTCAGGTGCTGGCTCAGTGCCTGGAGGCTGTAAGGGCCTGGATGGGGAGAAACCGGCTGCGACTCAACCCTAGCAAGATAGTGTGGTTGTGGATTTTTGGCTCTCTGGGGTGAGGAGAGTTGACATCTTTGACTCTAGATGTGGTAATACTCCCCTGTTCAGATCTGGTGCGCAATTTGGGGGTCCTCTTAGACTCATGGTTTCTGCTGGTAGAGCAGGTAGCAGCCGTGGCCAGTGCACAAATCCAACTTATGCACCAATTGCACCCATTCCTGGACCAGGAGGCCTTGCTCACAGACGCCCATGCCTTAGTCACCTCCCATTTGGATTACTGCAATGTGCTCCACATGGGGCTGCCCTTGAAGACCACCCAGAATCTGCAACTGGTCCAGAATGCATTGGCACAAGCAATTTTGGGTGCCCTGCAGTAACACCCAAGTAACACCACTGCTGTGTGAGCTGCACTGGCTCCCAGTTGCTTTTCAGGTGCAGTCAAGGTGGTGGTTATCACCTTTAAGGCCCTGCATGTCGCAGGGTCAGGTTACTAGTGGGACTGCCTCTCCCTGAGGGTATCTGCCCATCCTACTAAATTAGATAGGGTAGGAGCACTCGATGTCCCCTCCCTTAAATGTTGCCATCTGATGGGACCGGACGCGTGCCTTCTCAGTGGCTGCCCCAATCCTATGGATCAACCTTCCTCCTGAGATCCAAGGGATCCCTACCCTTTTAGCCTTCCAGAGGGCTGTGGAGATCTAGCTCTTCTCCAAGCATTGGGCTAGGATGAGGGTTGAGCTGCAAGGATGTTTGGTCTGCCACCTGGAGGAAAGGGTACTTTTTTTTTTAACCATGTTTGTGTGTTTTGTTGTGAGTTGCCTAGAGCCATTATATGAGATAGGCAATCCATATAAGTCCTGTAAATAAATAAAATAATAAATAAATAAAATTTCAACTACATCTCCTGCCTGGTCTGGACAGAGATGTAAAACCAGATATCTTTAGCATATTGATGATACGAAACTGACAGAAGACCTCTCTCAGTGGTTTCATGTAGATGTTACATTAGATGGAATGGACAATTAAGTCTGGGGCACTCCAAGCCAAATGGGCCAAGGGCCTGAATCTGTCCTCCTCCAGCAACACCAACTGGAACTGCCCAGTTAGGAAAGAGCAGAGCTAACCTAGAACAGGGCCCCCAATCCCCATCTCTCTATGGTGATCCAAAAATATACCATGGTTGATGTGATCAGAGGCCACTGAGAGGTCTAACAGAGTTAGAAGAGATGTGCTGCCTCCTTCCAAGTCCTGCACAGATCATCCAGAAAAAACTATCAATATGGTCTTTTTCAGAACAGGTTTGATTTTTCAAAGGACTGAGAGTCCAGCCAGCGGCCCATGACCCCGTGCACCCCAAGAGGGCCGCCATCCCTGACTGCAAGTTTACACCTTTCTGTTTAGCCTTGCCTAAAATGCAGTTCTAAGTCTGAGATTTTAGGGAGCTGCCTGTGACCAATATGAGAGTGGATTCCATTTTCATCCCTGGAACAGATAATCCTGCTTCTGCTCCTTTAAAGCCTTCCTTCTTTGTCACTGAGCTAAGTTTTTGCCAGCAACCAAGTTGTCCATTGAGATATTTCAATAGCACGATCTTTTTCTCAGTAACTTTTAAAGAAAGCCCTTTTCTCTTCTCTGGCTGTGATCACACAGCATGCTTAACCAAGTTGTTGTATACCTAGTGACAGCATTAATGCAGCATGCTAAGCTTGGTTACTTGCTCATTTTTTGATGACTTCAGTTTGTTGCATAAATCCAGCCATTTGGCTAGTGTTCCACAAATTTTGCAGTCAGAAAATGAGTTAATTTAGATGATGGAATTAGCCTGTTGTATGAACACAGCCTCTCTGCCTTTTTTAAAATCTCATATTTAGAATTAGTGTGTAATTCCATGTCATGTTAATCCTTTGTTCATGGTTTTCCCACACTTTCTTGGTTTCGTGAGCATGCAAATCAACTTCTTAATCTGAATGTATGTCTTAGCTAATTATTCCTCATTGTGTGTGTTTGTTGAGCAAGTGGGCTTTCTTACCTAATTTTATTCCTTATTATGTATGAGATTTTCAGTATAAGTTTGAACTAATTTCCCCCAGTTAATAAGTCAAAAAAGCCATTTTTCTTAGATAACAAAGCCAACAATATGTCAGTGCACAATTTTAGTAAAAGCTTCTTTAGAATACCGTACATGTGTGTTCATTCACGTTTCTAAGCTTATAGGACAGAGGACCTCTGGCATGGAGGTGAGCAAGCACAATAAGTAAGCCTATGAAATGTATTTCCTCTTTATGTGAACATTAGGTCCAAATGCCTTAATTTACAATTTTCCTGGGATTTGTTGCATGAGAAGATGTATACTGTAAATGCTTAACTTCGTTCTTAGTGGAAAGTATTCTGGAAGGCCTCAGTAAATAAATCTTAGGCAAGGATGTATTTTGGTCGATTAAACATGATTGACTAAATCTACCGCATACTTGCGGTTTACAAGAAGTGAATCCCAAATTAGCCAAGCCCATGTCAGCTGAGTCCAGCACACTGTGTGTGAAGCCAGCTTCTGTGTTTTAGATAAAATAAGCTTAAATGATGATGATGATGATGAGTGAAATCTGAAGTTTTTCAACTTATCATAAAATGGGTAAATGCTGCCCTTTTTATCAGAAGGGTTTTAACTGATCAAAATGTTAAATTCAGTAATACAAATTCTTGTTGAAAGGTTGGGGATTTAGACCCTAGATATTCTTGAATGGCCAGCTCAGTGGGTTGAATTACCCACCCAACAGCAGTACTGAGGGTGCGTAAAGAATGCTTGGCGCGGAGCAAAAAAGAAAGCAGAGCCCCTTCCTACAGCCGCTGCCTCGTCCTTGTGTAGCACCACGGCTGCTTCTGGAGTGCTCTGGGCCTGCTTCCTTTGGCTGCCCCAGTGATACATTGTCCTCTGGCTTCCTTTCTGAGTGGTTCAAAGCGATGGAAGGTGAAGCTGAGGACTGCCAAAATGCAGGAGATATTACCATCAATCTTAATGATGTATTCTTTCTCTTTCCAAAAAAGTTACACTAGAAAGAGGATCTTAATTAATGTATGAAGAGCTGAAGCAAATCCTTATCCATGCCCACTGATGTATGAAAAAGGCCAGTAAAATATATATAGGACATATATGAAGGTAGATTTCTCCCCTAAAATAAATGTTGGGATTTCCTTGATGTTTTGTGTCATTATTAGCATTTAAAGGGGAAAAATGAAAGGGTGTTTGAAGTTTGAAAGCCTCTCTTTATTTGAAAATGGCAAAGAAGTTGGGTTCAGGCCAAGTAATTAGGCACCAAATTTGAAATGAAATGTCTCTGTTGAAATGAGAATTTAAATGAATTAGCTGTATCTCTCACTGGCTTTGAAAGAGCTGCTTAATTTAAAAAAAAACTAGGTATAATCTGAGTTTGGCATGTACGACTTAATTATAGGCAGTCTTGACAACAAACAAAAAGGCATTCCCGTCTGGGCTGGCCTGTTCAACTTCTGAGCTCTGTTAATTATTTCACAAGTATTGGAATTGCTTTCTAATTAATTTTCTGTGTTCGACCCAATTGTAGGTCTGAGGAAATGAGGTTAGTTGGCTTGATCCTTTTCATTGAGTTATGGAAGTTCAGGTTTAAACTGCTTAGCTGGTAAGGTTCTGCAAGGATTTATCGCTGTTGACTAGTGCTTTCTAATACCCTTTCCGAGCAGGAAACGGCCGACCTGAACGTCTGTTGCCTTCCTGGCCTGGAGAGGGAGCAAAATGTTTGCACAGAATTAATTGCAACAGTGACCTTGGAAATGGGAGACAAACTTTTGAATTCTTTAAAAGAAGTCTTTAAGTTGCTTAATTAGTCTACCCTTTTATTTAAAGGAGATCATGTTTGAAACTAAAGCTGCTTTAAAAAAACAAAGCATTTATTTTTCCTGCCATAAAATAAATTCCAAGGTTTGCATCTTTCAAAGATGCTGGGGTTTTCAGCTTTTTGGGGACTGATGGTAATTACAGACTCGTGTGTGCGTCCATCTTCTCACACATGTCTGGCCTCTCCCAGCCCATGTCTTTGACTCTCTACATTGAGGAGCCACATTTGAAGGAGAGTTTCTACCAGTATTCTCTTAATTATGAGTTTAACCCTATATTTTTCCAAAATCTCCTCTGCCAGATATGAAATACAGAAAGCACGATGAGGGATCCACAGGATGTAGAATGTGAGGCTGACAGGTTTGTTCCCCGTGTCCTTCACCCTTCCAAGCCTCATATTCTGCCCAGAGCATGGATTGGAACTGTATGTGTCATACATACATCGATAGTCATTTGCATTTGGAAATGTTAGTGCAAAGACAAGCCCCTATAGATATTTTAAGACTCTTCTGACATGCAGTAATAGACTAAAAGGAAAGAGAAGGCCTTCATGGAACAGGAACATCAGCTAATAGAAAGGGGCTACTCAGAAGTTGTGGGAGTCTTGTCCAGAGGAAAGGCAGTTTGGATGATGTTCTCTGGCTCATTTTCCCAGAAAGACTCATTTATGATGGGTTCAATATTTTAAGTTCAAACTAGTAGGACGGAACTTTCATTCCACAACCTTTAATCAAAGCATCCCATTCAAGGAAGCAACTTTCCTTCAAGGCATCAGCTTCAGTCTGGGCATGAAAAGGACCTTGGGAGAATGACATGGACAACAGAATGTAGTTGGTGCTCTTTGGTACTCTTATTCAAGGCCTTGAGGTGGAGCAATTCCATTCTCCAAGTTAAGGCAACATCTCTGATGGGATTCCTGCAACAGCCCAGGTGGAACAGAGTCCCTTTGTACCAGCATTCCCAAGAAATGGGGAGCTCAAGATGATCAGAAGAAAGAGATACTAACGGTATATGTTTTAGTTTGTAAAACAATGCACAAGTACTCCCAGATAATGTGCAAAGGAGTAAAATGTCAATAGGAAGAGTATGGAGATTGGTTCTCCTGCCTGAGGAAACAGGCAGGAGGGAGCTGCCTTGTCCTTCACAAAGTGAAATTTAAATGTCATTCTGAAGCCATGTGCCTAATTGAGTTGGAGAACTGATCCTCATGAGGATTTGCAGATGTCCCTCTCTTTCTGAGTATAATTAATGTAACTCCAATGCAAATGACACTCAAGATCTCTTTCAGAACTTTGCATTCAGGAATTTATTGCATGGTGGATACCAAGGTTGGAAGTGGAAAAAAAGGTCCAGCACGTTTGGAAAGTTGGGAGGAGGAATGGGGCAGATTTCTGTGATTTCATCCCTTTACTTTCCATAAAATGTGCTTTTTTTATGTTTAGGAGAAGTAGGGAAGGGGAACTTAGGCATCAGCCTCTCTGGAGATTTATCTGAATAAATGAGGATTAAATAGTGCATGGTGGGGTGTGTGTGTTTGTGTGTGTGTGTGTGTGTGTACTGTCTGGTCTTCTTTCATAGGGAATAGACTATCTTATGTTAAGTGGACATCAAGTGTAACTCCAAGGTCACTTCAATTAATTCTCCTCACTTCTCCCAGACTGACATTAAAAAAGTTTCTTCCAAGTCAATTCTTGATAGAAAAATTATTTTTTAATTTCATACAGCAATCAAAATGGTCCTTTTTTTAAAAAAATCAAAATAATTTAAATAAACTATTTCCCATTCTTAATGTTCCTATCATAAGACAATTAATAAAACAGATCATTTTATTTTGGATTGATTGAGATACCTTTCTCCACCTTCAGCTCAGCCCTCAAGTCTTATTTTGGAAATCTGAATGTCCCATTAGCTATTATTGAAAATCAACAAATAGCTATAATTTTTTCTGTTTGGCCTAAATGAATGAACATTTCCAAACTAATATCCCTTTTTGATGGGGCCATACCTCTTAAATTTCAGACAAATATCTACAGGAACATTGGATCAAAGCATATTCACATACAGAATTTAGAAAAAGAAAACTTTTTTCTTTTTTTAAGAGAAATTTTAATATTTTAATTTTAATATTAAAAAATATTATTTCTTGGTGGTACTGGATGAAATTTACAAATCTGAATCAATGAGTGGGTGAGTGAGGGAATCTAACCTGTCAATTTTCATATTCCTAGTTTGGGGGAATGCACAAGAGAAGCATCCATGTTTGGAGGGATTGCAAAAAAGAAAAACAAGAGGAATGAATATATCTATCTATGTTTTTGTAGGTGCTGAGTCAGAGGTAGCCCTGGTTAGGGGAACAATATTTCAGAAAAACAACAGCAGAGTTTTCTGATTTGGAGGGGAGAGAACATTTGTTTCTCCATCCCTCCTGTATAAAGCAAGGACTTCACAATTGTATGAAAATTGCTTACATCAAAGAAAATCTCTATATGAGAAACTTGAAAAAAAATTAGAAGGATTGGTGCAGGGGCTCAGGTGTTATGATAAATGAAAAATGGATTATGGCTTTTGTTCTGTTTTTGTTTTTTATCAAAATCACAGAAAGTACAATAAAAGATGGCAAATGTTATATGTGAAATAAACAATGGCAGAAGCACAACGATTTAAAACAACCAGCATTTTCCAAGAAAAATTCAGTGCTACACCTTCTTATATCCACAGAATCCAGCCAAACATCTTTACCTTTCCTGCTTCCAGGAATAAGAACTAGAACTGGACCCCAGACCAGGTCTCCAAGGAGTTAATTCGACCATCCCCGAGCACAGTGCCTGGAGAGGCTGCTGAGGATCCCAGTTTAAGGGGGCCTGTTGCAGAGCCCCTTCCTACCAATTCTAACCCAGGCAAGCCTCTTCAAGGGCCACGCCTGGTTGTTTCTATAGGGCCCTGGATCCACTACAGGCTTGTCTAGCAGCAGGGAATGGCTCCAGAAACGGCCACATTTCCAGTTTGTGCGCACACTTAAGTCAAGTGACAAGGACTAGAGAAGACACCAGCTTGGGCTTTGGGAGTCTCATGGGGAAACTGGCTTCTAGATGCTGTCCAGATGGAAATCAACATCTGTCTGGGTGGGTTGGCAATAAACAGTTTCCATACTACTGCTATTCCATTCAGTTTATCATATTTTGCAGAAGGAAGGGTTTTGATGAAGCAGTCCAGAAAAGGGAACCCAGTTCTGATTCACCATGTCCGCAGTGGGTGACCAAACCCTTTTCAAGCATCAGACAAATGCATAAAGTCCCAAGAAGGTAAAACCCTTCCTGGCCAGAGGGCTCTTGGTCCAAAGGCAGACGCAGGAAGGAACCCAGAGCTGTCCCTTGCTGTGAATGACAGGCTCACGGACTTGCTGGGTCGAAGGTATCCAGAAAGTAAAATAGCAAAGCCACTCACTTTATTCTTTGCATTAGGAAAGAGAATGCAGGTGCTCAATTATCACAAAGCTTTGATGATTTAAATAATGCTAACAGTGTTTCACTAAGTACAGACAGCAGTTCTGACAAGTATATTTTCCTGTACTTGCCGCCTTTGAAGATTCTCAGAGTTGAATGTGGACTCCTGCAGACGCTGCGAATACAGGAAGGGGCTGAAAAATGCCCGTCTGATTCAGGCCTCTGCCCTGAGGCATCCACCCCGCTTGCTCATTATCTGGAGACCGTTCCTTGGCTGGAGCTTAGGAGAAGACGCCTCCCAGCACAGCAGAGCCTTTCTCAGCCCCCTGGAGCTCTCATTCGCTGGTTAGGCAGAAATCTTGATCTGGGCTTAGCGGAAGATTGACCCCACGCTCCACCTCCAGTTACTAATGTTTGGGAGTTTTATTCCTTTAGGGTTTGGCAGACAAAGGAGGAGAAAACCATCCAGCCAACCCAACAAGCAACGTTTAGCCTGCCACCTTTCTCTACTGGCCCTGACTTATCAGCAGATGCCCTACGGCCCTGCCCTGCCCCTCCTCTGTTCCAGTCAGCTGTTTTCCTTGGAAAGAAAGGGCTTCTGTTTCCCCGTCACACTGCCCCTCTTTAGACGACCTGCTTAACATGACTGTCAAAGACCTAACGGCTGCATTCATACAACATGCTAAGCTTGGTTGATTTGATTTTTGTGACTTGGTGTGCTGTGCCAACCTAGCCTGTTCAGTTAATTTATGGTTCACTGTATTCTGTGAACCTAAAAAACGAATTGACTCAGTAACAAGTTAACTCAGTCCCCCCTCGCCCCCACTCATGCTCCTCCTCCACTTATCAGGACCCGATCAGCCCATGCTAATTTGGGGAGAATGACAATATAAACCACAGAAGCAACACAGCCCTGACAGTGCAGAACCGGAAATGGTTTCCAACTGCTGAAAGATGAGGATTTCTGTGACTTGATGTTCAGTCAGAAAGCAAAAGTTGCATCTTGTTAGCCCTGTAATTTTGCATGCAATATTTACTTAACAATCAAAAGTGTTATTGTCACATTTTGAAAAAACACATCATTAACTCCCTTATTTGTGCCATTACTACAGCCCCTCATGCACACGAACCAGCTCAACGTAGCCTCCAGCCCCAGCTGGCTTCCCTGAGAACGATGCGTTTCTCTCAGCCCTGATTATAAACCAGAGCTGGCAAAACAGAGTGATTTAATGAAGTTTTGATACAGCTCATCAAATACTGAAATGAGAAGTTGCAATATTAATTTAGAAACTCATTATCATTTCAATTCTACTCATTCTAAACTGCATTAATAATGGGGCAGTTCATGGCATTTCTGAAGGATGATGTATCATTCAAAGGGCAAAAATATATTTCAAAATTACATTTCATTTGACACCCAAACATCAAGCATATTTTCCATATAACCATGTAATCAATTCCTTTCTCTGTGTGTCTCTTCCCATCTGAGGTTGGGGGAGAGCATGGGGAAGGCAAAGCTGCCCCTCCCAGATGGAAACACAGCCTTGTCTTTCTCAGCCCTGGTCCTCGCCTCAATGGACTGGGACCGTCATCAGGAAGAGACTTTCCAATTAGGGGGCCATTTCTCCATGAAAATGATAGCTTGGTGCTACGTTGGAGTGGCTGGGAGATTTAGCTGCATTGAAAGAGCAGCTCAGTGCCCAAAAGCATGGAAGGAAATGCTCATGGAAGGAACTATTCAGATAAGCTACAGTAGTAAAAGATAGAGAGAGGGGGCAAGTCCTCTTGATGCGATCCATGCTGGAACTCAGGAATCATTCATTAATCTGTTTGGGCACTTTGTTGGAAGCTGACTAAGCCTTTCACATAGATAGATTTCTAAGACCACATGATTTACTCAGATTGGAAGCTCTCTGGAACATTCAAAACTAACTAACTCACTTACTTATTTAGATTTAGAAGCTGCCTGATGCCCAGTGACTCTGGGAAGCTTGCAATTAAAATGGAAAGAACCATAAAACCAAAGAACAAAGAACCAGGCATGTCTGGGAAACATGCAATATAACAACCACCAAGAGGGGCTCAACATGGTCACGTGTTAGTCGATCAGTTTTACCAGGCTGCATACCCGGAAAATTGTGCATTAAATTCCTTCCTTTGATTGTTCATTTTCTGGGCCCAAATTACAAACTGTTTCTTCAGGAATAAGCACATGTGGAATGGAGTAGAAAAATCCCAGTAAACACAAGATGTCTTCTCCTGGAGATCGTCAAGGAGCCACAGGTAGAGGGCACTTTGTGATGCAAGTAAACCCTGCCTAGCCACTACCAATCAGATTATGCTGTGCAAAAACAGATGGGCAAGCTGGGACTCTTCTGGTGTCACTGAATGCCAGTTCCAGCCAGCGAAGCCGATGGCAAGGAGTGATGGAAGCTGATGGAAGCCCAAGGACCCTGGGAGCTCACGTCTTTCTGTGTCATTCTTGTTACCCAGAGCCTTCTAACAGTGCATGGGAGAGCGACTTCTAGGAAGCTCAGAAACCCCAATACCAAAATTCAGCCCTGCCGAAAAGTGATGTTAAAATAATTCTTCCTGGAATTTTGACTTCTCTTTCAATGGCCCTGCAAATTTGGCCAATAAGGCTTTTTTGTATGGCATGGAATATGCTGCCTCAACTTTCCTGGGTGTCCTCAGCTCACAAGTGGCCAAAAATGCATCTTCCACATTCAGACTGCCCACTCTATTGCCATCATCCTTGTTTCCCAATATGCCTGACTGTAATTCCATCAGTCCCCACCCCTGTTGGGTAGGTTGCATGTGCCCATAACAGAAAGGATGTAGATGTACCTTCCAGCCTGCTCTGCTGTGCAGGGAGCAGTTACCTTGGTGGCTTATCTCCTCTTGCCCCTCTGGTTCACCGGTGAGGCTGCAGCCAAGTATTGTCCCTAGTGTGAAGGAAATTCCATGCTTGCTCGCACTCCAGCATCTTAGAAGATATGGCCAGTGCTGAGAACACAACCCACATGGAGCACAGAGGTTAATCCCACACAGTCAGGAATCCTCTACTTGCCTCCCCAGCCCTTTTTCTGCACCTCTGAAAATGTCAGTTGTTGGAGATAGATGGTGCAGCTTCCTCCCGTTTTGCAGTGGAAATGCAGTAAAACAAGGTGCAAGAGCTGAAATATCTTTCACTTAGCTTTAAAAAGAGAAAATCCCCCCCCATTTCTCAATTTCCCCAGCCCCATTTTTTGTGGGTGCTCCTCTTCTGTGTGTGAGGGAGGTTCCTTCTGTGCAGAAATCACAGCCTTTGTTCCGCTTCCTTTCTCGGGGACCATGCTATCTTCTAAGAAAGGATTCCAAAAAAATTGTCTCATAGAGCTTTGCTTCACCTCCATGTTAACTCAACCGGTGCAGTGAAACTCCCTGGCCAGCAGGCAGAAGATTCCAGCTGCCCCCTTCCCAAGGGTTGAGGAGGGAGGCTACTCTGGGAAGACTGGCATCCCTTCGTCAGAGGGTAGCCGAGCAAATGCCAGGCAGCAATAAATGGCACCAAAGCAGTGTGACAGCTCCCTTTTGGGGTCCAGGGCTGGACAGCCCCAGATCCCCTGCCATAGAATACACCACAGTGCCAAAGCTGCATCCATGCCACTTGCGCCCTACCGGATGTTGTTTCCAACTCCACTAGTCTCATTTTATTATTTTTTATTTTTATTTCCAACTCCATTAAGTAGCACAGCTGTTCAAGCTGCTAAGTTGATATTGCTAATGAACACACACGGCAAAGGCTGGTTTCGGGACCTAATTGTCTTTGGAGTGAGCAAAGCGGAATGCAGAAGCAGCCTGATTGTTTTGCAGGAGATGAAAAACTGGCATAAATTGTGGGAACTGGGTTTGGGTTTTTTTAAAAAAAGTGGAAAATATGTACAGCTAAGTAGTAACACTTTTCCCGCAATTAAATAAAAAGGGAGGTATGAAACCACATGCTGAATAACATCATTTTAGCACATTTTCAGGGCCTTGTGATTTGGCCTGTTGCATCAACAAGAGCAGAATACAGCACCTCCTGCTAAGGTGCCAAGCAGCCCGTGGCCCCCGCAAGCTGGGGAACCATCCCCACCCAAGACCTCCAAGAGGTCCTAGCAACCCGAGGGGAAAAACGTGGCAGTGGGCAACACAATTAAATACGTGTCTGGGGTTATTTTCATCACATTAACATATCCATGAAATCAATGTTTGGGGTTTTGTCCTCGGTGCTGCTGGGGAGAATTCTGCTCCTCTGACTTAGAGCGGGGGAAGGTGACAAGCGGGGAGTCCTGCCTGGGCTTCGAAAGTCAAGATGGGGCTGTGACGACGCAATCAAAGAAGGCAAGCCCCCGTTCGAGACCCCCATCTGGGCTCTGCCTCCCCAGGGGTGGTCTTGGCACGCAGGCCGTCCTGCTAAGCCTTCCCTTCACCCAGCCAGGGAGCCTCTGGCCACTTTGGGGTTCCCCTTCCAGGGGCATCTGGGCCAGTGGTCTGTCTGCTGCTCGAATTGTTTGGGAGGAGGGGAAGCCAACAGGACCAGAGTCCTGCAGGCACAAAGCGTTCTGCATTTATCATAGAGAGGGCAGATAAATAGAGTTTAGAGGCTGGCTGCTACCGCCCCCCAAACCACAACCCCCTTTCTCATCAGTTCTATTATCAGTCCAGATGTGTGTGAGTTGATTATATTCTGTCTCCCTTTTCATCAGAGAATTAGTAATTTATAAACAATTAAAAAAATTTCCAGTAATAATCTTGTATGAATAGATAATACAGAACATAAGGTCTTTCTGTTTAGAGGTACAGAACTCTGCCCTTATTTACAGAAAGGAAGTTTGCTGTGCCACAGGGGCCATGTTTGCCTTCTCCTTTTAAATATCTCCTGATGGTCTCTTTTCCCTTTCCTTTCCCTCTTTTTTACTGAGCCTTTTTGCCTCTTTTTTCTTCTTAGCCTTCTGGCCACCTTCCACTCTGCCATTTTGCACTCTGACTGCTACGGTGCTGGTCACATCCGAAAGCAGCACCCGCACCTTCTCCCTGCTTTCTCAGCGTCGGGATCCTGGAGGAACAACGCGAGGCGCCCCTCTGCCCCAGCACTGCAGTGTAAACAGCCTGGGGTGGAGGAGGAGGAAGCGCGGAGCGAGGTCTCCCTGGGGGGCAGCAACACCTTCTGCAGCAAGTGGTCTCTGTGGCGTTGAGGCTGGAGGGGGCCTGAGCTGGGAGGTGATGGGCTCAGCTGCAAGCCCAAGGCCATAGAAGCTGGAGGGGAGGTTTCCTCTCTAATATGGGGATGTCATTATCCAAGCTGGTTTTGAGAGCGGGCTTGTTTCCGGTTTTAAAATGGGGAACTAAAGGGTCCTTGGTGAGTCTCTGAAGGACAGCCATCCCTGCCTGGCTCGTCACTGCTAGGGGCAGCAGGTGGCAGGGGTGGGCTCTGCTTCACCACCAGAGGTTGGAAGGGACCTCTCTGTCCCTTGGCCTGCATGATGAGAGGCTTGGTTGGTTGGTTGGTTGGTTTTCCCTGGCTCACCTTCACCTGGCCCAGAGTGGCTGCTTGGGGGTGACTGTGCCCTGTCTAGCCCAAGCCTCACGTAGAGGCCCCCAACACACAAACAAATTGACGTGGGAAGACACGTGACTCCCCCCATATGCTGATCTCCAAGATTTAAATTAAGATTGTCCAGATTGTTTAAAATATTTTTGCTGTCAATTTAGAGGGATTGTCTTGCTGAGGAAGATCTGTTTCAGCTCACTGCAGTGCTGACTTGAACAGCAAATTCATGAAGGAAAAAATAAACCTACACAAGTTACAATAATTTAAATAATTGGGTATTTTTTGTGTATGTGACAGCATCAGGAATACACAATGCTTATCCACAGTAAAATCCTAAGGGACGGGAGCAGCAGGAGCAGATGAATTCTTGTGAAAGAAAAATGCTATTTTCATGCAAATATCCCCTATAATAAAATACCCAGGGAATAAAAATGGCAAGGAAATGCATGATATACAAGCAGCAGGCTGGTCTTCCACACAAGAACACTGCCCAATCTAGCTGTCATTAATAGAACCAGGTGCATAAATGAAAATGAACGATGGTACATTAAAACAATCTAGGGAGGAGGAGGAGGAGGAGGCCAAAGGGTAAAGGTGTGTGTGTGTGGGATCCTGAACTTCTGGGAAATTCATCAGAGTAAGCCATTGCTGGGGATGGGCCAAACCACCCAATTCCTCTCAGCCCCCAATCTTCCTATTTTTTGGTTATGTTCTCTGTAGTTCCGTGAAAGTCTCAGGAGGGAAAAATGAAAAGGTAGAATTCCAAATACATCTGTTAGAAAGTTGTCTTGAACCAATACAGAAGGTATCCTTCTCCATCTCAAAAATAAACACTTTAATAATTTAAAGTTTTGTTCTTTAATTTATAAGTTCTTACTAAATATTAAAGAGGCTACTACCTTGTGATGGCTTGTGTTACTGGCGGGCATGTTGGCCTGGCTCATTGGCAAGGTTAGCATCTTCTGGAAATGCTATGCTGTGTATTGCTTGTGAAACCACTTGAAAAAAGGGTTGCCATTGATCATACTATACACTATGGCATAAAAAAATAACTTGCATTATATATAATAGCTAACAGAAAGCATATTCTTTCAGTCCCCTTCTCACAGTGAAGACTAATCATTACCCGGAACAGAACAAAACAGAGACAGATGACTATTAGAAAGAACACAAAGGAAGGGACAGGGAACAGGGGAAAGGAACGGGGATTGAGAAAGACTGAAAGGGGGACTGAAAAAACTGAAGAACTGCAGAGATTAGAAACAAAAGCAACATCAGACAAATCAAGAAAGGATACAGGTAAAAGGATTTGGGGGGGAAGATAGATAATTAGACAAGAAAAGGCAAATCACATTTTAAAAAGCAGCACTATAAATCTGAGGATCTGAGTCTCTCTCTCTCTTTCTCTCCAAGTGAAACTGCCAAAACTAATTCTAGCAAAAGAGTGACATACAAACAGCTCATGTCAATATCAGAGAAACTCTCATTGTCCCTCCACTTGAACTCTGTCCATATCTGGAAAGGAAGCACACAACATGAGGCAACATGAGACTCAGCAAAGCCAGAAACTCCATCAGATCTCTGAATCAATCACCTTTGAATCTCTCCAAAACAATTCACAGGTGCTTATTCAACTTGCTGCACAAATCAGTTTGAAGATTCAGTTTTAAAATTCAGTCCAAAGGGGTAAAGTCATCAAATCTATTTTGAATCAAATCCCCCCTGGAAATTTCATATACTCCTACTTTGTAGGTAATGCTCCCTAGTTGTGCTCTTTAATTTGCATAATTCTGCAACACAGTTTTTTTTAAATGCAAATTCTCATGATGCAAGTTCTTTTTTATATGTAAAATTTGGAAATGCAAATTCTGCTTTTAAAACATGACTACATTAATTTGCACTAAATTTTTACTACTATAATTTCAAGCATGTTTGAAATTGATTTTTGATTGCAGAAAGAGGACTGCTAATGGACTTCAGTCTTAATGTTCATCCCATCGAAAATCTGATGGCAATAAAACACTCGCACTTGCTCTCAACAGAAACTTGTAGAACTTGTTCTGTTCTTAAATCTTACTGTTTTATGGAAAAAAGAATGAAGTAATTGTATCATCAAATGCCAAAACTGGTACTTGCTTGATTTTGATGAAATTCATGTTTCTGTGAGAGCAAGTTCTCACACAGTCACAAGCAACCACCCTGATATCAGATCAGTCCATCACCACTAGAAGAGACAAGTGGAAAATATCTCTCCTGCCTGAAAAAGAGGGACTTCTAGCCATTGCATCCTGCAGGCAGGTAAAAAGGAGCAAGAATTTGAATCTCACTTTCACTATAAATAGGGCTCACGTTTGATACATAGCAGTTGCTGGAACTCTTTCATAATAGCTTTATTCATTTTTCTATAATAAGCCTCATTATCAAAAGCCTTGTTTTCCTTGATGCTTTTTTTATCTATAGCAGTTAAGAGAGGTTTGACAGTTTATAAACTTTTGTAAGACGACAGGGGTATATCCCCCCAATTCTGTGCTCTGCCTGGAAATGGTACTAATCTGCAGCTTCAACACAATATTTGAACAAATGTGTGAATAAGACTTGAGGTTTGGGGTTTCTTTTTTGTATTCACTGAGATATCTTTGGTGCTTTCTTTGCACCTTGCTGAATTCTTAAGGTCTATTACAGTCCTCCTTGAGAGACATTTGTTTTGTTTTCACTCCAGGACAATATCTTCCAAGACAGGATTATCAACAAGCTCCTAAACTGTGGAAGAATCCAGCATCACGCTGCTGCTTTTTGGAGCTTTCCAAATTAGGCTTATTAATGTCTGATTATAGCAATAATTTGAAAATAAACAAGGGACATAGATATTTTTGGGCATTAGAACCAAGGAAAACAAGCCCCTATTAATCTTTTCTCTAATAAAAATGAAATATGCCCAGGGCCTTTTCTAGAGATGGAGTTTCTTGTGATTATTTCCCAATCCCAGCAGAGAAGTGCTCCAGAAAACACTGGCTGTTTGGAGAGAGATCATTAGCTGGACAGCGGGGATGCGGAGCAGGGTGAACATTTATCACTTGCCCGTGGAGAAGGGACCAGCTTCCTCTGGATCATCTGCAGATGGCAAGGACATGTTTCTCTTGAGACCAGGGGTGAGGGAAAATCGCAAACTTGGGATGTTTATCAGCTAAAACAGTTTCATCTTCTGTACTTGGTTGGTATATATATACAAAAGAAAATAAGGAAAATAAAGAAGCTCCAGACTAAAAGCAGAGTAAACAGCACAGGACAAACTTTTTCAAAATATGATAATTCTGTTCAGGGAATGAGGACTGAGGACAGAAGGGTTAAGAAATTACAGTCACTCCTCATTTAGTGGCTACCTTGTTTAGCAACTGTTCCCAAATACAGTGGTAATAAATGGTATTAAAAAATTCATTTTCCAGCCAATGCACACATTTATGACCAAATTTCATGTGCCTGACGACAGCGCATGCCAGAATGAAAATTACGCTAGCGTAGCTGTACAACAGAACTTTATCTGAATGAGATGGCAACAACCAGTGATCTTTGCAGCATCTCTCTCTCTCTCTCTTTCTTAGTCACATGTTCACTTAGCGACCATTTTGCTTAATGACCTGGTCACGGGAATGGAACTTGGTTGCTAAATGAGGAGTGGGTGTATTACATTTGTTTTTGTTTTTTCCAAAAGGTGCAAATATATTTGCGTGCCATCTTGATTGGGTAGGGGAGCTGGAGCCCAGCAGAACAAGCAAAGAATTGGCCCCTGGAACTGCGGTATTTGTTGCCCCCAAAATTGATTAGAACTTCTCCTCTAGAGCCCACAGGACAGATTTGAAAGTGAGAAAGGCTGAAAAGTCCACTTGGGGGGTGCATTCAGAATGGAACCAATGTCATCCAGTGCATTTATGGCAGAAGTTTGAAGCCTGTGATCAAAAGCTGGCATTTGGAGATGATCCCATCCTGGAAACAGTGTCTTCTCCTTGCTGGAATCCTTACCTTGTACTAAGTGTAAGGTTTACCCCATTCAGCTCCAAAGAAACTCTCGTGACACGCAGTTTCAGCAAAGACGTTTACTAGAGTGTAATGTAGGTAGGTACAGACAAAGCCGGGGTGGCTTGGCACAACTTACATGGTATTTTATAGTTTCCCCATTCCCGCGCTTTACCCCATTGCATAGTTACCAATTACCCGCAGTAATCCCCCCTTGCCCAAATGGCAGATTCAGTCCAGTGCTTTTGTCTTCTTGATTGCCATCTATTGGTTGTGCGGTTGTTGCCTTTGTTGGGTTTTCCTGTTGCGCGTAAAGCCGCGAGTTTTCAGTTGCGCGCTGATCGCTGCGCTTCCGAGCCTCTGTGCTTCCCTTTGTCTGTAGCACTCAAGGGAAGCCGGCGATGATGCAATGTATCCGCTCTCGGCCGGAGTTAACTGCCGCCACCTGTCGGCAATCAGTTCGCAGTTTGGCTCACTTCCCGTTTTCCGCTGCTCGCGCCTGGGCGGTGAAATTGACTAGGCGAAGCTGAGCAGCGGCGTTCGCCTTGCCATGCTGTGCCGGCTGAATCTGACACTAAGGACTGGCCCCCGGGGTCCAGGCCTGCCTTGTGTTCTGGTCTTCCTTTCCTCTTGTACCGTCTGGTGTTTGGAGCCCTGTTGCTTCTGTCACGTGCCAGTTTGGTCATGAACAGAACTTGCTGCTCCTCCTGCCTCTTCCTCCCCATTGTTTATTCTCTGGGGAGAAGAAAGCTTGGCAGGTCTTCCTTGTCTAGCAAGCCCAGCAACCAACTCTTGGAATGCCAGGGCCGGGGTACGTGAGCAGGTAGGCTCCTTCTAGGCTCCTCAGGCTGTCCGGGGAGGGGACGGGAGAAGGGCTTTTGCGGTTGGGTGTCGGGCATCCCAGCTCTCGTGTGCATGAAAGGGAAGCGCACTTGCACATCGTTACGAAAATTCCACAAGGGAGGTAGCCTAGCTTCCCTTTGCCACTGAAAACTGGACGAAGATCCTGCGTCTTTCCTCAAATTGTCTGTTTTGCCTGGTTTTCAGATTGTTCCAAAACTTTATGGTGGCAATGCCACTGCCCAATATTTTCACAAACTTTTCTCTTGAGTTCCATGTTTTTGCTGAGGGGGTTTCAGTCAAGGTTAACCAAATAGAGGTTTGCATTTTGTAAACATCCTTCTTCTCCATAAACACTTACCTTTGTTTTCGTTTTTTAAGGAGATAGATATAATTTTGAAAATTGCAAAAAGAAAGACACAGAAATTACCCTTCAACAGTGTTAAGCCAGTCTGTTCCATTAATATATTTCTGAACCTGAATACGGCATAGAGAAAAGTACATTATCTCAGAGGCTGAAGCTACCTGTAATGTATTCTGGGCATTAGGTGGACTCATTCAGAATGCAAAATGCAGGGTGCTGAAAATGCAAGAAAGAAAAGAAAAGAAAAGAAAAGAAAAGAAAAGAAAAGAAAAGAAAAGAAAAGAAAAGAAAAGAAAAGAAAAGAAAAGAAAAGAAAAGAAAAGAAAAGATTTGCTTAATATGAGGTTTGAAAAACAAGCAAATCAGATAAGTGCATTAGCCGTAAACTTCCCAAGTTGGCCAACTGCAAACATTTTTCCTTACATTTAATTTTGGGAAGGGTTCCTTTTTAAAATTAAACCCCCTTTTGGCCACTCATCATAGCACCATTATCAGACACTGAAATGTTTCCATGGAATTTCACCAAAGTAACAGCAGTGCCTGTTTGATGGGGAGGCCAAATTACTGGGGACCTACCTCTGATGTTGGTTTCTCCATGGCTTCTGGTTTCTGCATGGCTGCTCATCTTTTCCATCTCGCAAGCAGCCACCAAAATGTTTCTGCCTGGCTCATTCTATGGAAGAGTAGAAAGAGGTTTTGTCAGTTGCAAGGTTTATTTATTATTTGATTTAGTCACCATCCAATCTGGACGGCTCACAATATAAAAAATAAAATATACCAAATAAACTTCTTTTGTCTGTCTGTTGTCTTGGTTGCAGCTCATCCTCTTGTTCCTCAAGGTTACTGCTACTGCCCCTTACAGTGTCCTTCAAATAGTCTGACCTTATGCCATGTAGGGCTTTATAGGTCGTAACTGGCACCCTGAATCACACCTGGAAGCACACTGGCAATCAGTACAGTTCACAAAGCAGGGGTGTCACATGGGTCTATCAAGGCATGCCTATCACCACCTGTGCTGCTGCATTCTGGACCAGCTGAAGCTTCCAAGTGGTCTTCAAAGGCAACTCCACATAAAGCACATCACAGTAATTAAACCATGAGGTGACTAGGGCATGAGTGACAGTCTAAAAGGCATCCTGATCTAGGAGAGGAAGCTGTGCAAAGGCCTTCCCGTCCACAGCTGCCACTTGCTTATTAAGCAGGAGCTGTGAGGCCAGGAAGACCCCCAGATTGTGCACCACTCTTGAATGGGAAAGTGCAACCCCATCCAAGGTTACAGTTAGAATGTTTCCAGATCTAGGTGGCCCTAGCCCCTACAGCCACTTGTCTTGGTGGGATTGAGTTTGAGAGGGTTCCTCCCCATCTAGACCTGCATAGCCTTCAGGCACTGTGATAGGACCTCTACAGCCTCACTTGGCAGCCTGGGCAGCCTAGCATACTGATGATACCCAACACCAAACCTGTAGATGACCTTACTACATTCACATGGTGAATAGGAGGGGAAAGAGAATTGAGCCCTGTAGCACCCCAAAGGGGAGGAGAGGGGCCTAGGGAATAGCCTCTCCCCCCCCCAACTGACTGACTGAAACTGGCCCCAGAGGAAGAAAGAGAACCATGTAAAATGGTGCCCCCATTCCCAACCCTCAGAACTGGTCCAGAAGGATACAGATACATGGTCAACAGTATCAAAAGCCACTGAGAGATCAAGAAACATAAGAATGGATGCATTACCCTGTCCTGGCTCCACCACATGGTTGGCATCTACATCCATGACCAGGGCTGTCCTGTGTGGAATCCTGACTTGAATCCCAGCTGAAATGGGTCTAGATAATCTTCTTCCTCCAGGGTCCTCCTCAACAGACCAGACATTCACAGAAAAGTAACCCACAGCTCTGGTGTGCTCCTAACTACATTATTCTTGCCCTCCTTGGGGTCCAGCTACCCGGACGGTCATTTGCCATTCATGCTATTGCAAGGACAAACTCATGGGGGGCAGGGGAACTGCTGGCAAGTTCTCCCTTTCTGTGAAGAGATTATTGTCAGTTCAGAATCTGTGCAAGCTGAGGTGCAGTGGGGCAGGGGACTGCTTACTCCAAGGACAATCTTCACTGGCCATGAGGATAAAACATGTCTTGCTTGTTTGCTCTGGAAACCCAAATGTGCTTCACCCCATACTAATAGTCCTAAGGAAGAGTGTTGCGCTCTTCTTCTGTTTTATTGCCATTCTGAAAGGATGGGGCAAAGAGTCAGGCTGAGAGATCCCACGCTGGAATTGGGGAGGTTCTGTGCTTCGGACCCATTGAAGCGCAGTCCGTCAGTCATTAACGGGCAGAAAAGGTTGCTGTGATATTGATCCCCAATCTGCCTTAGCAACAATGCCAGCAAGTTTTAATGCTGGAGATACTTCCAACAATTATTGGTGGACTGCCTCATCTTTATTTCCCTTCCCACTGAGCATTAGTTGCTGGAGGGAAGCACATCCACCGATCACTCTCCTTAGCATGGTGGGACAAAGCTAAGCAAGGTAGGGAGGTGCTTTGAACAGGCCGTGCTAAGTGTCAAGCAGCATGACTAACCATTGCAGGCACGGAGCAAGACTGCTAGACCGTGCTGAGAAGTAACCCTGTGGACCGGCCACAGGCCCAGCAGATGGGTTGCAAAGACCATCAGGAGCACCCCATCCCACTTCACCCTGCCCTCCTCTGCACCTGTCAGTCGGGCTAACAGGTGAAGTGTGGCAGGAAGCAGTAGGTCATGAGCTCACTGTGTCCTCAACTAGTCCTGCAAGGAAATGGCATTGCTAGGAGGGAGTGGCCATTGTGGGCAGCGCCTGGAAATAGCCAGTGGGGGAGGGGAAATGGCTTCTTCCTCCACTCCCTGCAAAGTTACAAAACGAAGTAAACAGCATAGCTGTGCAAAACCTCTTGTTGGCAAAAGCAACAGAAGAGCAAGCAGCCGCTGAAGGTGGCTCTCTTCCCTGTCCACATCTGCGTTCTGTTCAGCACAGGACTAGTACTCCCTTCTTCCAAGCGCTCGTTCAGAAGCGTGTTCAACCCATGTTTGTGAGGAGCCTTTGCTGAGTACCGGTCAGGCCTTACTTTGGCTGCCAGGCAAATGGTCTGTGGCATCCGGTAGCCCGTCTCTTCTGCAGCCCTAGTCAGAATGGTAATAAAGGAACAGTCCCCACAAGTGGAGGGGAAAGGGCAGGCTTGCAGCAGCTGAAGTAGCCAGGAGAAGCTGGACACGTCCATCCCTGACTGTGCCAGCAACCACACGATTAATCAATTAATATTGATTATTAGCCTACGTTTCTTCCTTTAAAAAGCCACTGCACGTACTTGCAGGCAGTGTGAAGACTCTTCTGTCCTAGTGTCTGCTTAATGATTTAGATAACGAGATAATCTAATAAGACAGAATCCACTAAAATGCCGGGATAACATTTGCAGCGTTATCTGTGATTCTCATGCAGCTGTGGAGTCTGAGGAGGTGGAAGGAGCCTCTCTGGGACCCTGTCCGTGGGGGCTGGATCCCTCTTCCTTCTGGCTGGTTCAAACTGCCAGACAGGGAACTAGCATCTGAATTTGGGGCATAGTAAATGCTTCTCTGAAGAATGGGGTGGTACCTTCCTCTTTGAAGAATACAATGGTGCACCCCCTCCTAAATAAGCCCTTCTTTGATTTAGAGGATTTAGACAATTTCTGCCCAGTTTTGAATTTTTGCTTTTGGGGGAAGGTTGTTGAGAAGGTACTGGGGGTGGGGGTGGGTCCTGTTACTGAGGTAACTGGAGGTAGCTGATTCCTTAAATCTAGGGTTTTTTCCCCCATCAGACTGAAACAGCTTTGATCATTCTTGTGGATGATCAGGATAGAGAGAATGCAGCTAGATTTCTGAACTGCATTAGATACCTCAGCTAATGGTTTTCTTCTGGATTGTCTGTGAGGGTTGGGGCTTGGAGGTGCTGTATTATAGTCCTTCTGGAGTTAGCAGGTCCACTTGGTAGAGAGGGATGAGAGGCTGAGCCATTGGCCACTCCTGTGTGGGATGCCCAGGGCTTGCCTCGCCTCCATCTTATTTAAAACTGCTGGGAGATGTTATCTGGGGGTTCAGGACTAGGTATCCCCAACATGTGAATGATACTCAGCTGTCCAACACCACCACAGGCCATACTGGAGATGTTGTGGAGGTCCTGTCCAGGAGACTGGAGGCTGTGAAGGCTTGGATGGCATGAAACAAACTCAGACTGAATGCCAGCAAGGCAGAGTGGCTGTTTAGCCAGAAATCACCTAGATCCAGGTTAATTCCATCTTTAGTTCTTTATGGGGTTGCATTCCTTCCGAAGGAGCATGTTCATGATCTGGGGGTCTTCCTGGCTTTGAGGCTCCTATTTCACAGCAGGTAGAGGCTGTGGCCAGGACAGCCTTCGGCCAGCTTTGGCTGCTGCATCAGATACAGCCATGCTTAGGGCAGGAACGGCAACAGTCTCTTATCCCTTCATGGTTGGATTGCTGTGATGCGCTCCACTTGGGACTGCCTTGGAAACGGGCACTCAAAACGCAGCCACCTGTTTGCTAACTGGCTGGGCTGGCTTTGCAATGTGACACCTGTACGTTCCTCTTATTTCTCCAGAGGTGCAGAGCTTGTTCCTGAGGCACTAAAATTACTTGCAGCTGAGCTCCTGCCCAGTTATTATACGGGCCCAGTTGGGACCATAAAACAACACGGCCGTTTTAGAAACTGCGCAGTTTAAAGTCTGTGTAACGTTCTTCAGGTTGCCTGCTGTGTATCAAACCTGGTAATCTATCAGGAAGCTGGCCTGCTAAAAGAGAGACCAGTCTCTGGTTAGATACATTTGTCTGTTGGTTAAGGGTACCCTTTCGCTAAGAAGGTCTGGTTTCCCAACGCTAGTCAATAACGCCACTCAAATGGAAAAGGATCACTCTTCCCGAATTACATCTCTAACGATGCGCTCCTGATGTTGGGATCGGAGAACTCCCCAAAGGCGCTCAGGGAAAGGGGTTCGCAGGGGTGTCTGTGGGGTGTGGCAAAAAAAGGCCAAGCTGGCAGCTGCAGCAGTGGGACTGAAGCTCGCCTGTTCTCCGTGTGCCGCCGGAGCGTCACCCTCGGCCGTGGCCTCTCTGGTCACACCCTGCAGACCTCCCTCGGTGCTCCATGCGGAAGGTCAGAAGGAATGGGCGTCCTGGCCGAGACATGTTTTTGTAATCATCCGTAAAACCAGCCAGATATTTATATCAAATCACAGTTCCAAAACTCAGAAGGGCCTTATCCTTAACTCACTGTAATGCTCCCCACCGTGGCTACGTGTAGCTCAACTTTGCTTGTAGTCCTGGTGCCGCTGAAACTGCAGCCCACCTTGTATTAGATTGTCAGTTTTGCAGGGATATTTGCTTTTGCCTCATAAATCCTTTAATATCAAAATTCTCAGGGCATCCAGATTTATTTTATTTGAGTAGAAACACATCTATTTCTCTAAATGTTGCAACATGTTGTTTATAGTTGGTAAAATTTGTCAAGGGCTATTGAACTACTGTCTGAGTTATCTTACTGCTGTATTGCCAACCCTGTGTGCTTTCTTGTTTTATGCTGGCTGACCAATGGCCATAATAAAAATCTCTCTCTCGCTCTCGCTAATGTCTACACTGTGAAAGCTATCCTGGTTGCCAGTAGACATCTGGGCCCAATTCAGAGTGCTGGTTATGCCCTACGAAGCCCTTTATGGCCTGGCTTCTCTGTTTTGCAGGACCAGCTTCTCTGAGAAGAATCTTCCTGCTCCTACCCGGAAAGGCGGCTGCTGATTCCTTCCCCTGGGCCTGTCTAGCAGAAGGCAGCATGGAGGCAAGCGGGGGTATTCCCAGGGTCAAAAACGTCAAGATGGAGGCTGTGTCCATGTGTTCAAAGCCCCACCCCTTTTTTACATGTATCACACATGCAACACACACACGCACAAACACAAATGCACGGGGCTTGGATTGCACAGTTGCACTCCCCATCTTGACTTTTTGGAGCCTCTCTATGGCTGCCCAGCCCTATGGAATTCTCCCCCTTGGAAACTGGATGACCCCAACCTCCTTTCTTTTATGAAAGCAGTGAAAATCAGTCTCTTCTGTTGACCTTTGGAACACAGGCTGGATATTATGATGCTGCTGTTTCCTGAGTCTGGTGCCAATGTGCTTTTTTATGGTGTAGTTTGAATTTTATATTTTTATGATGCATTTGTTATTGGAATTTACTGTAGTGAGCGTCACTCCTGCGCTTCATCTCCTGGAAGCCCTCGGTAAACCAAGAAGATGGCTGAAAGGGAGAGGTTGCTCAGGGAGATTTTATTAAAGGCCCAAGTCACCTCCCGTTGCCAGCCGTGACCCTGTCAGCCCTTGGAGGTAGGGAAGGTCAGAAATAGGCACGGGAGAAATTCCAGGAAGGGCAGATAGCAGAACCTGGGAAGCCTGTCAGCGTTTCGTTCTCTGCGTGATACCAAGCAAAGTCAAGGAGGGGCGATTCTGAGCTTCCTTTCCACGCCTTCCTCTTCTTCAGGATCAGCTCAGCTCTTCTGAGGCTCCCCCTTCACCGTTCGCTCGCGCCCTCCCGACTCCCAGGGCCAGGCCCTCAGCCGGCTCACCCGCCAGACGGCCACTCCCCAGGAGCCCGGATCCATGAGCCGCCGGGGCAGACCATTCGAACAGGCCCAGCCCTACGGAGCCATGGGTGACGGTCATTCCGGTTTGGGCCAGGAAGCGATCTGACCACGGCACAGGGCTGATGGCAATCCTCTATCGCCAGACTGCACAGCAACTGTTCCAAAGCACAGGCAGGTCTAAGGTGCGTCTTCCCGTGCCTGTCGGGCCCCGCTGTTTTTGAAAAATAAATAAATGCACCACAGCAGAACTGTGCCTTCAGGCGTCCACCCTCCCAGCTGGCCTATAAATGAATGATATTGGGTGCCGCTGAGAGATCCGACAGGGGGGAAAACGCGTTTAAGTCCTGCTGCAGATCATCCACAAGAGCAGCCAAATCTGAATCCTGAGTGGAAAGGCTCCAGATACTCCATCTGATCCTGCACCCTTTCATTCTACCTCTGGGTAGGCTTCCTTCCCAAGGAAGAGTGTGCCTGCCCCGGCTGTCTTGCTTCTTTGTGGAGCCCTGCTGTTGTTGTTTCCCCTTCCTCCTAGAACACACTGGCCTCGGCAGATCAGAAAGAGGCTGAGAGGAAAGAGAGGCAAATCTTGCCTTGATTACGGGTTGGTTCTTGGAGGTGATCTCCCCTCCCCTCCCCTCCCCTCATGCCCAATTCTCAGAGACTGCCTGGACCAGTCTCTACAATTTTCCTGGCAAGATTTTGGGAGTGGTTTGCCCTTGCCTGCTTCCCAGGGCTGAGAGAAGGACTGGCCCAAGGTCCTCCAGCTGGCTTTGTGCCTAGGCAGGACTAGAACTCATGGTCGCCTGGTTTCTAGCCTGATGCCTTCACCACGACACCAAACTGGCTCTCTTTCTGATCCTTTCTACCTTTCCCCAAATCCTTCTCCCAGTTTGACTCGGTACATTGGCCTGAGAAGCCCGTCTCAGCCCCACTCATTCTCTCTAGTCTCCACATGCCACCCACCTTTCAAAGCCGAAAGAACCAAGCTACATGATGTCTTTCTTGGGTGGGGAAGGGGAGGGGTGCCAGAGATGATGCATTGGAGGCTACACTAAAAACTCTGAGCAGGTGCTCTCACCACTGTGTATAGACTATATTTCTGTGGTCTATACACAAGGGTGATGACCCAAGTTTTTTAAAAAAAAACTTGTTGCACTAACACACCTTTCTGTATGAACAGAAATAAAATAAAGTGTGGCAACATCACAGTGCACGTTCACTCTCTTCACGACTCGGGTATTGGCATGGCATAGCTGCCACCTTGTCTCTGCCTGCCGGGCATTTTATTCACCATGCCAGCCTGCTCCATCTGCTCTGCCTTCCTGCTATTGCCAGTAAAGCTAGCCCCTACCTGTCCTGTAGTGGAGCTGAGTCTTCCTGGAAGCAACACTTCCGAGCTGGTCACAAAGCAAGAGTTCAGAAATGCAATTGTTTGTAATTGTGCTTTTATCGTCTCCTTCTTTATGAATTTTCCCTATTAGTTTCTCTTACCATGGGATGCAACTTGCTATTGCTCTAAGGTTATTAAAATCTACTTTCTTGAATCCTGTTTCTCTCCCAATTAGCATCAAGAACTTTAGGATTACATGGTCACCTGCACTGTCTTCCTGCTCCTTCCAGTTCCTCAACTTAGCCTTCCCTACTGATTAGTATCAAGTCAAAGATAACTGATCTCCTTCTGGATTCCTCAGTCCTATAAAGGAGAAAGCTGTCAATAAATCAAGCCAGGAATTCCCTAGGATGACCACGCTTGGCAGAGGTTCAGTACCAGCAGATGCCAGCGTAACTACTGTAGCTTCCCTCACCACTCTGAAAGATCCTTAGTTTGCAAGGCAAGATCCAGATCCCCTCTTTTGTTGGGCGGGCAATGGTAGACCACGTCACCACCACCATATTGCCTTTGTCTGTTCCCTGTAGCATTGTCAAACTCCCTCCTCTGGATTTCTGAGCAGAAGGGATATTTTAAATGTGCACTGCAATTCCTCCCCCTTTCTATTCCTTTCCTTGATTAAAGGAGACTGCTAATCAAAATTTTATGGGGCATTTTATCAAATTCCTGAAATCAAGATTTATTTATTTATATTTAGCATATTTATATAGCTGCACATCTCACAAAAACTTGACTGTGAGCAGCATACAAACATCACTTGATCTTAAACAACCACCTTGCAGGCTGTCCCTGGGATCCTCAAGGCTGGTGAAAAAAACATGTTTTCAGGGTCTCCTGGAAGGCTAACAAAGATGGGGCTAACCTCACCTCCGGGGAGGAATGATGTTTCAGAGGGTGGGGCCACAGCAGAAAAGGCACGCTGCCTGGATTCTGCCAGATGGAGCTCCTTTGGGGATGGGAGCCGCAACACACACCGGGCAGATGTAATGGGGAAGAGGCCCTAACCCTCAGATAACCTGGTCTCATGCCATGTAGGGCTTTAAAGGTCAAAAACAGCCCCTTGAATTGCACCCGGAAGCAACAGAACTATTGCATCGGTAGCGTTCCCACCATCTGCTTAGAAAGCTACCCAATCAAAAAGAAGTGGAAATACAAAAAGGGTAACTTCTGACTTCTTATATAGCAGATATAAATGAATCAAATAATAACCTCTTACTCTAGAACTACTTCTTAACATACATATTTTGTATAATCTATTAATTTAACTAATCAACAGATCCATATATCATAATTTCATTTTTTTCTGTTTCCTGCAAAAAGTCCAAAAGAGGCTTCCAATTAGCATTAATCAGTGTTTTTTTTTCCTAAGCAAAGCTGTCAGTTTTGCCATCTCGGCTAACTACATCAACTTTGCCATCCATTCTTCCACTGTGTCAGATTCAGCCAGCAAGGCATAGCGAACGCCGCTGCTCAGTTTCACCATCCAGGCGCAGGCAGCGGAAAAGAGGAAGTCGGACGCACCACAAGTCAGTTGCCAGCAGGTGGCGGCGATTAACTCTGGGCGGGAGCGGATACTTTGTATCACAGCCGGCTTCCCTCAAGTGTCCCAAGCAAAGCGAACCACAGCAGCTCGGAAGTGCAGTGATCAGCATGCAATCAAGAACTCCCAGCTTAGCCTGCAGAAGAAAAGCCCAACGAACACAACAACCCCACAGACAAAGGACAGCAATCAAGGGGGACAAAGAAACACAGTTGAATTTGCCATTCGGGTGATGGGGAGAATACTGCAGGCAATCAGTAACCCAGGCAACGGGCAGAAGCGCAGGAATGGGGAACCTATAAAACGCTATGTAATCTGTGCCAAGCCAACCCTGGCTTTGTTTGTATCTACCTGCATTACACCCAAGGAAACTTCTTTTGCTGAACCCGTGTTTTGCGAGAGTTTCATTCAGCACTGAATGTGGTAACTCTTACATAAAGCAAGTGTTCACCCTTGAGCACTACCCGGTACTCACCAAGGAGCGCTTGCATTTTTGTTTGTAAAGCAGCTGAGGGGTTTCGATCCGTTCAACCTCACCAAGGATGGCCAGCGACAGAGAGGGTGCAGGCTCGTGGTGCGGTGAGGAGCCCAAGCCTGAAGGCGCGACAGCAGAACCAGCCCAGAGCGAGGGGCTTGGGGAAGCAGCCGAGATCACGCCGGAGGACGCCAGGTGGTCATTTGGCATCAGGATGGGCCCCGATGGATCGGCAGGATGGGGAGTCATGACAAGCCATGGCTCAGGATCCAAAAACCGAGAGCTGGAGGAGAGGATGACCCGAATGGAGAGCAACTTTCAGCAGCAACTGATGGCCATCCAGACCATGCTGCAGACCGTCCTTTGCGGTCCCGAGGCCCCGAAAGGAGAGCCCCAGGGGATGGAGGGGGTGGCTGAGGCCCGCACTGGTCCCGTGCCCTAGCCAGCTCCGAGGACGCGCCATGTAGGAGGGGCATCGGGAGACCAATGAGCGGCAGATATGCTCCAATTCCGGGGCATGAACAGCAAGTTCTTGGGGGATCCCGAGAAACTGTCCTGTTTCCTCACGCAGGTGAGGAACTTTATGAGGTGGAGTGGCCACCTTTTCTCCCATGATGGGGAGCGGGTCGCCTACGTGGCTGACCTACTGGAAGGACAAGTGGCCAGGTGGGTCATCCGCATGTATGACACCAATGTGGTGGAACTCAAGAATTTCCCAGAGTTTATGCAGGTACTCCAGGACTGGTTCGAGGACACGCTGAGCACCAGGCAGGCCAGGGACGGGATCCGACAGCTGTGACAAGGAGAGAAATCGGTGGCAGAGTACACCCTGGAGTTTCGGTGCCTCGCTGAGAAGCTCACTGACTGGCCGGAGTCCCTGAAGATCAACCGTTTTCAGAATGGACTCCACCTGGAGATCCTGGAGTGGGCACTTGGGCGGGACGACCTGACGAGACTGAAGGATTGGATCTGGTTAGCTGGGGTGGCGGAGACCGCGTGGCAGCGGGTCAAGAGGCGGATGCGGCATCAGAAGCTGAGCAAGGTTGAGGCAGGTGAGGTGACCATGGAGGAGAGGTGAGGCAGCCAACAATGGAGTGCAGGGGATCGGGATGCCCAGAGGAAAGCGGGTCTCTGCTACCGGTGTGGGGAACGGGGACACCGCATGCTGCAGTGCCCATCAGACCAGGACGCCCCTCCACCCCAAGCAGAGGCCAGGGCCCCAAAGACCCCCGGACGATGCGTCCCAGACCGACCAGTAAAGGAGTGGTGGCGGCTGCAGCAGAGTTTGCCAGGACCGGCTGGTCCACCTCCGAGTTGGGATTGTCGGAGGAAGATGCCAGGCCGGCGGGAAATGAGCGGTGCCTGCACTGAACAATGTCCCAGTGCAGGCAGAGGGGCCGAGACATGAAGACCTGATGATAAGCGAGAACTGCCCTCCCATGCGGGTAAAGGTCCATATCCTTGGAGCAAGGTCGGTGGCTGAGGCAAACCTGCAGGCACTACTGGATTCCGGGTACACCCATTGCTGAATACACCTGGTGCTGGTATCGGGGCTGGGTCTCTGGGTGCGGAGGCTCAGGGTGCCCATAGCCTTCAGCCAACTGGATGGCTTGCTTGCAGGAGGGGAACCGGCTCAATATTACACTGAGCCAGTCAAAATGACGATCGGGAGACATCACGAAGAGCTGCGATTCTTGGTGGTCCCGGTCGCTGACTACATGCTGGTGCTTGGACTAGCCTGGCTTAGGTGATGGAACCCTCACGTCAACTGGGCATTGGAGGTGCTGCAGTTTGGAGACACGGAGAAGCGGACGAAGGAGAGCCGGAGACTGCAGCAGTCGATGGTGAGGAAAGAGGTGAATCCAGAGCGGCAGCTGGCAGCGGAGGCGGCAGCCCCGTGGGGTGGCGAACGAGCGGTGGCAGGAGCCAAGGCGGCAGCAGCAGCAACCCCAATGATGGCAGAAATGGCAGTGATGCCGGCGGTGTGGAGTCCTGAGGCGGCAGTGACCCAGGCAACGGTGGCAGCAGCAGGGTCCATGCACGTGGAAGTGTAGCAAGAAAGCATCGGGAGCATCCCGCACCACTACCGCGACCTGGCAGCGGTGTTCGGCGAGGCAGAGTTGGATTAGCTCCCGCCTCACTGACCCAGTGACTGCACAATAGAGTTGGAGCTGGGGCCAAGTTACCCAAACCCAAGATGTAATCCCTGTTAGGGAAGGAGATGGCTGCCTTAAGGGAGTTCATAGATAAAAACTTGGAGTGGGGAGTCATCCAGCCGGTGAAATCCCCACTGGTGGCCCCGGTGCTGTTCCATGAGAAGAAGGACAGCTCACTAAGACTGTGCATGGACTACAGGGGGCCGAACGCTATAAGCACAGAGTACAACTACTCCCTTCCCCTGACGAAGGACCTATTATCCCATCTGTCCAAGGGGAAGGTGTTCACGAAGCTGGACTTGCAGGAGGCGTACTTCAGGGTCCGGATATGTGAGGGCGATGAGTGGAAGACTGCCTTCAATTGCCCACTTGGCAGTTTCCAGTTTCGCGTGATGCTGTTCGGGGTAAAAGGGGCCCCGGGGATGTTCATGCAACTAATCAACAAAGTGTTGCATAATCTTCTCTACCGGGGCGTCCTGGTCTACCTGAACAACATCCTGATCTACTCCAGGACCCTGACTGAGCACGTGAAGCTAGTGCAGGCCGTGATTCAAAGACTGCTGAAGGCGCAATTGTATGCCAAGCTTTCCAAGTGTGAATTCCACTGGGAGCAGCTGGACTATCTAGGATACTGGATATCCAGCTGAGGCGTGGAAATGGACCTGGCGAAAGTAGGGGATGTACTGGGGTGGGAAGCGCTGCGGACCTGAAGGCAGCTCCAAAGCTTCTTAGGGTTCGCTAACTTCTACCGGCAATTCATCCTGAACTTTGCCCAAATCACCCTCCTGTTGATGGACTTGTTAAAGACTCAGGGCAGCAGGAAGCCCCCAAAACCCAGGATGCCTCTCATGCGGACCCTGGAGTGCCAGGAGGCATTTGGGGACCTAAAGCGGAGATTCACCGTGGAATGCATCCTGAACCATCCCGACTTGGACCGGTGGTTTGTGATCCAGGTGGATGCCTCAGACATAGCGATGGGAGCGGTCCTCCTACAGCCAAGACTGGAGGAAGCCCTCCACCTGTGCGCATATGCATCAAGGAAATTTAACAAGATGGAGTGCCAGTGGGTGGTTTGGGAGAAGGAGGTGTTCACCATAAAGTGGGCCCTGTCTACCTGGAGACATCTGCTAGAGGGGGCGAGCCAGCCGTTTGAGGTATGGACAGACCACAAGAACCTGGAGGCCCTTAGGATCCTGCAGAAACTTTCACCCAAGCAAGTGTGCTGGTCGCAATACTTTCCCCGGTTCAACTTCGAACTTAAGCATATATTGGGAAAGAAGAACTTCCTAGCGGACGGACTATCCCGCATGCCACAACACGCCAGCTAACGGGAAGAGATCATGGACTCGGTCATCCCCGCAACCCGGCTGGCTGCAAAAGCCATGACTCACAGCCAAATGGGGGGGGGGGCGGGGGAGAGACGCAGAGCTGGCACTCAAGCGGACTTTCGTAGAAGCCAGTGAGAAAGACTCTTGGGTGGTGGCAAATAAAGACTCGCTAATGGGGCATGGGGGCTTGTGGTGGTGCAAGGGAAAGTGTATGTACCGGAGAGGTGCTGGAAGGAGGTAATGGAGAGGGCCCATGACAATAAAAATGTGGGCCATTATGGCTTCGTAAAAGACCTCCACCTACTACGGAGGCAATTCTGGTGGCCGACCCTCTGGAAGGACGTGGAAGCATACACAATAGGCTGCCCGACTTGCGCGATGGCCAAGGGGAGCAAGGGGAAGCCCCAGGGACTTCTCCAGCCTGTGGGGACCCCAGACACCCCCTGGCAAGAAATCGCAATGGACTTCATTGTGGAGTTGCCCGAAAGCAAGGAGAAGACGGCCATTTGGGTGGTGATGGACTTGTTTTTTAAGCAAGCGCAGTTCGTGGCATGCCGACGGGTCCCCACAGTGGAGAGACTGGTGTGGAAGTTTGTGTAACACATGTACCGATTGCATGGCATCCTCCGACGAATTGTGAGTGATCAGGGCGGGAACTTCATCGCAAACTTCTGGCGGGAGTTCCTGAAGTGGGTGGGGACCCAGCCAGCCCTGTCGTCAGGGGTGCATCCACAGACGGATGGGGCCACGGAGCACCTTAACAAGGGATTGGAACAGTACTTATGGTGCTATGTAGGCTACCAGCAGGACGATTGAACAGAGCTGCTGCCATTCGCAGAGGTAGCCTATAATAACACGGTCCACAAGAGCACTGGATTTACCCCATTTAAGGTGGCTACCAGCCAGGAGTTTGTAGCCACGCCGGAGGTGCCCCAACCGGCATCCCGAATAGACTCCTTAGACGACTGGTTTGGCCAAATAGATGCCACGCGGTGGGCAGCCCAAACGGCATTGGAGGGAGCCAGAGCGGACTACAAAAAATATGTGGACCGCAAGGAGCTCCCCAAGTGGGAGTGGAAGGTGGGAGACAAAGTATACCTATCCACCAAGAACCTCAAGATGCATAAAGCGTCTAAGAAACTCAGCCTGAAGTTTGTATCACAGCCGGCTTCCCTCAAGCGTCTCAGACAAAGCGAACCGCAGCAGCTCGGAAGCACAGTGATCAACGCACAATTAAGAACTTCCAGCTTAGCCTGCAGAAGGAAAGCCCAACGAACGCAACAACCCATAGACAAAGGACAGCAATCAAGGGGGACAAAAAACCAGGCTGAATCTGCCATTTGGGTGAGGGGGAGAATACCGTGGGCAATCAGTAACCCAGGCAACGGGGAGAAGCATGGGAATGGGGAACCTATAAAACGCTATGTAATCTGTGCCAAGCCAACCCTGGCTTTGTTTGTATCTACCTGCATTACACCCGAGTAAACTTCTTTTGCTGAACACGTGTTTTGCGAGAGTTTCATTCAGCACTGAATGTGGTAACTCTTACACACTGTAGGTAATGCCGAATCTTTCCACTTTTGAGCATATAAAAGTCTAGCTGCAGTTATCATATTATAGAAACAAAGGTCCATGACCGTTTTCCACTTGTTTACCATTAAACATTACCACTATCAGTCCCAAAAGGAAAGTCTCTGGTTTTGACTATATATTAACCTTCAAGATCTTCTGGTTAATATATCTATTTGAGTCCAAAAGTTTTTAGTTTTATTACATGTCCACCAAAGATGGTGAAAAGTCCCTTCTTGTTGTTCACATTTCCAACAAATATTTGAAACTCCTTTATACATTTTTGATAATCTTTTTGGTGACAAATACCATCTATACATCATTTTATAGAAATTCTCCTTCAAATTATAACACATTGTGAATTTTAACCCTTTCATCCACATATTTTCCCATTGTTCCATTTGTATATTATATCCAAACATTTTAGCCCATTTTATCATACAATATTTAACTTGTTCATCTTCTGTTTCAAATCTCAGCCAAAGCTTATACATTTTAGCAATAAGATGTTCATTGTTAGTACACAATTCAGTTTCAAAAAACAGCTTTGTTTTGTTCAAAACCATGTATCTTTTTCTCAACTTTAAATCTTTCTCCAACTTGTACATATGAAAACCAGTGGCATGAATGTCCTTGAGATATCAAATCCTCTCTTGATTTCATTTTAATTTCTCCTTGATGAATATCAAGGATATTGCCATAAGTTAACCATTTCTGCTTAGTTACCATTTCTTTCCTATAAAACGCTTCCTGTGGAGATAACCATGAGGGTATTTTCGGACACAGTCTAGGTTTATATCTATTCCAAAATCTCAAAATGGCATGTCTAATAAAATGATTCTTAAAATCTACATTAACCTTAACTTTATCACATCATAAATAGCCATGTCGCCTAAATCCCTCTTTATTGTCCAGGTGCTTATAGATTATTGTTCTCCTTTTTCTAAAGAAAGGGTCAACATTTGCTCTTTCCCCATCATCTGACACCCGATCCATTTTCCAGGTTTCCTTAAAGGCAAGGCATAAAAATGTATTGTGCAATTTCAATACTTCCCCATGCTGGCTGGGGAATTCTGGGAGTTGAAGTCCATCTGTCTGAAAGTTGCCAAGGTTGAGAAACACTGCTTTAGGATGTTGTTCAGCTGTTCCTGGTAATGTGAATGAACCAGTGAAAACCTGGATATTTTTAACAGCTCATCAGTGGACAGGTGCAAAGTTGGAATTGAAACATGTGGGAAAAGCAACAAGTTCATTTGTGGATGGGTGAAATGGTGAACCAACCTTCCTTCCTTCCTTCCTCCCTTCCTCCCTTCCTCCCTTCCTCCCTTCCTCCCTTCCTCCCTTCCTCCCTTCCTTCCTTCCTTCCTCCCTCCCTCCCTCCCTCCCTCCCTTTGAAATTGACGTAAGTTCTGCCACTTCATATAGTCCAGGTGACCAGAAGAAAAGGCAAAACTGATATTTTTAACTTCCTTTTATTCTCTGTTTTATTTTGTTTTATATATTTTTAATGTATTTCATTGTTTTTAGCTTTGTTGTTCACCACCCAGAGTCACCTGTGGTGAGTTGGGTGGCTATATAAATTTATTTAATAAATAAATAAGTAAATAAATTTTCTCCCCCCCCCCCCCCCCCCACTGGTGCATTGGTAGACATAACAGATGGAAGCTGTCAAGCACAATGGGGAGTCAATAGAGGGAGTCTCCTACAAAATTCTGTCAATATAAACCACATGCCCTCTCTCAAAGACTCACCCATGAAAAGGAAAGTGATTGTATTTGCTGAGCCAGAATGAGTAGGAGGGGTAAAGCAAGGGAATCCATTGCTAGGGTCTGTGGTAGCCACCATCTGGACAGAACGCTTGGCCAGCTTCTTCGCTAAGTTAAAGGATGGACTGAAATCCAAACAGCAATTGCTTGGGTGAACTTCATTTCCAACTGGTATCAGCGTGGGAGTCAAATAGCTTAAGTCGGTTGTGCAGAAGAGCTTGTAGTCAGAACAGGATCTGAGTAATTTCATGCTTTATTACTGCTAGTATTTTGTCACAGTCCATTAGTTTTCTTGCTTTTACACGTAGTCCTTGAGTTACGACCATTTGTTCAGTGACCGTTTGAAATTATGACAGCGCTGAATGAAGGGACTTACGACCCATGCCCAAAGTCACAGCTATTGCAGCATCCCTGCAGTCATGTGATCAAAATTTGGGCACTTGGCAGCCCGCCCGGATTTACAACTGCAGGGGTGCTTCAACTCCCCCCACCTGCCTATCTCTTCCCCCCATCTATGCCCTTTTGGCTGCTCTGCACCCTACCTTGCAGGGCAGCAAGTAGCCACAGAACTGCATGGCTCTGGGGCTGCAAGAAGCCCCTGAGCTGCAGCATAACATGAAGCTGCAGCCACCCCAGCCCACCCGCCCCAGGAAGCCTTTGTTCGCCCAGCTGCCTTCTCTCCCAGTTCCCTGCACTGGCCTTTTGCCTTTTTCGCCCAGCCGCTGCGGCTGAAGCAGAAGCACCTCACTGCCTTTGCTGTCTCCTTTTCGGACCCAGCTTCTCCAGTGAACGTTTCCTCTGAGCCTTTGGAAATTCTGAAGGGAGCCACATGGAGGAAACATTCACTGGAGAAGCTGGGTCCAAAAAGGAGACAGCGAAGGCAGCAAGGTGCTTCTGCTTCAGTGCTGCGGCTGGGTGAAAAAGGCGAAAGGTCAGTGCAGGGAACTGGGAGAGAAGGCAGCTGGGCGAACAAAGGCTTCCTGGGGGTGCTTGGGGCGGCTGGGCTGGGGCAGCTGCAGCTTCATGCTGTGCTGTGGCTCAGGGGCTTCTTGCAGCAGTCCCTTACCTTACTGACGCTCAAGGCTGGGAGGGACCAAGCCCAGAATGGCTTGGATTGGGGTGGGTCCTTGGCTAATGACCACTGAAATTTGCTTAATGACAGCAAGAGGAATTGCCGGGATTGTGGTTGCCAAGCAATGAGGTCACGTGATGTCTCGCTTTATGACCGCATCGCTTAGCAATGGAAATTCCAGTCCCAATTGTGGTTGTAAGTCGAGGACTACCTGTATTTTGAACATATTAGAAGTCCTTTGTGAATCTCATCTCATTCTGAGTTTCATCTTATCTGACAGCATCTCTTTAACTCTGGGCTCTCCAACTGACATATATTTCCATTTTATATTTTCAGAGCATCACTAACATTTCTATGGCTTCTTTTGCTTCCATTTTTTTTTGGGGGGAGCAGAATTTCAGGGGCTGAGAGGGGAACTTCAACAGGCCAGAAATGTTACTAGATTCTAGCCCAGGCGAACTGGAGGCATATCTACTGTCAAGAGAAAGGGAGAACCATTTTTTTTCCTCCCTTATTTTGTCATGAAGGTTTGCTTGCTTCCTTGATGTCCTCATCGGCATGGGCCCATCCATGCAGGGTCCTTCCCTCCCCCACCCTTTCTGCTTCTTGCAACATTCCCTTTCCCCACTGGCCATCGCCCTATCCTTCTTCTGTTTTCTGCCTTTAAGTCATTTCTGCAGGACTAATTTTAAAAGAAACAGAAAAAAAAAAAATTCACCAGAAAAAAAAGGAAAGAGAGAGTTTGACCAGTCCACCAGGTCAGGATGAAATGGCCTCGGAAGGAGTGACCAGGGACTAGAGAGGAGAGGGCATGCCCATCACAAGGCACAGTAGATAATGAGGGCAGGCCAGCCACACAGCATCCCTGGTGTCAGAAGAGGATAGAAAACACTGCTTTGGATAAATTGGCAAGTAGCCCATCTCCACACTAGGACAAGCAGGAGGTATGGATGGGAGTTTAGATTCAAAGTGCTGAGTTAATAGGAGGAAGGGAAGGAAGGAAGGAAGGAAGGAAGGAAGGAAGGAAGGAAGGAAGGAAGGAAGGAAGGAAGGTAGGTTGAAGTCCAGCAAGATAATCAAGTCCTTGAGAAGTATTGCTCAGCCCTGGGTCAGGCAGGAGCTGGGCAAAGTCCTGGTCAGCTGGTGTCAGATCAGAAGGTAAGACTTCTTCAGCTGGAATGGGAGCCCAGACCTCTCCAGCTATTTCAGGCGTTTGGAACATCTTCCTTCTCCTCCCAGGCAGATTTATGCATAGTTTCCTGGCACCTTAAACTAGGTTCTGTCTATTGCACAGTTTTGAAACTTCTGGGGTTGAAGAGGGAAGGGCGGAAGTAAGTCAACACATTTGAATTGTTTTTTTCAAACCAGTTTAGGTTTGCCATGAATATGGAATATTGATCTCCAGTCACACTTTTACATACATGAGTCCTTGCTGCCTATGAGCGTCTCATTACAGCATTTGTAGACGGCAGTTGCAAGCTGTTTCAGCGTTAATCAACATTTTCTCTGCTGTTATCTTGAGCTTTGCCAGCTTGGATCTGAAGTATAGATGAAATTAAATTAAATTAATCTATGCATTAATTACCCTCCACCATCCTATCCTCTCCCCCCAGCCTTTGCCTCAGAGGAGAAATAAGCAGTGCCAAAAATATATTAAAATAAAATAAAATGAAAGACTTCAATTATATTTTACAATAATGGGATGATTACAGTTTTTATGTTTGTATTAAATTGAGGAGAATTATGAGATATTTTACTGACATTTTATGCAGATAGCCCATAGCAAGCTAGGTAGCAGTTACATGCTGTAATAAATGTCACCATTTAAAAATTAATTGCTACACTATCTAACTTGCTGTGGGCTGTCTTGTTAAATATTAATGGAATATCTTGGGAAAAAAGAAGGTTGTGACTTGAAAGACTTATTTAGATGTAGACCTGGAGGTGGCGAAAAGCTCCCGACCCCGCAAGCTGGCAGCGGGAGAGGGTCTTTTCCGCCTGCTTCCCTGGGCCGGGCCACGCAACCGGCTGAGGCGCAGGGCTTCCCGCGTGTCGGCCCTCCTGGCTGTCGGGCAGCGCTGTCGCAGGGCAGTTGGGGAGATGGATGTCAGGGGCTCCAGTCCCCTCTCGTCCTCCAGGTGGTCTCTGCTCCCCAAGCATTTCCAAGCTGTGAATCTCCTCTCTCTTCTCCTTTTTTCGTCCCTGGGATCTTGGTCACGAAAAGGAGCAATGTGGTTGCACACAGCACAGTTGTTACATAAAGTGCGAGGCCGCAATAATTCTTGTGTGCCTTTAAAAGCTTCCTCCAAGCAGCAACATCTCCTTTTAATTATCTGTAAGCGTTTGAGGGCTGGGGTGGGCCCTCATTCCAAAGTTTTCTTTTTCTGATGTAATTCTGTGGTCTCCTTCAATGGCTAGTTCAGGTTGCATCTCCCAGCCATCAGAATTTTGCGTGTTGTAATCCCAAAATATCTGGAGACCATCCAGTTGGAGAGGGGTACCAGTATCTGCATTCTTCATGGGGCTGGGCGATCCCTAGTTAGTTAGGATCCCATACCTAGATGACGAGCAACAACTATTTTAAGCAGATCGATTTGATTCTCTCATCAAAAAATTTTTCTCTTGGCTCTCGAGGGTAGCCACAGCAAAGGGTGAATGAAGTAGGGCCAAGCCAATGCTTTTGGCCCATTCATAAGGCCCTAAAGGCACGGTTCAGTCACCGGGCCTGCTTATGCAGATTTGTGGTTGATGATCCTGTTTTTACCCCAGCTCTCTTTCTATGTGTGTTGTTCTGTTTCTTTTAACATTGTTAGCTGCCCAGAGTCGTGAATTTGAGATGGATGGCCATATACATTTAAGCAAATAAACAAATGTTTGTGGGGCTCATGGGAATACTTCAAGCATGGAAGTGCCAAATCACACAGAAGCAGGAATAAGGAGGGCAGGTGTGTGCAGGAAAATGACCTTCCTGGAAAAAGCAAAAGAAAGAGAAGCCTTGTATTCAAAACCATAATGTCACCCACTGCCCCAATGCTTAACACTATTACGCCCACCCCCGGATCGAGCAGAGAAAGCAGACCGGTGAAGGAGCTCTTGGCGAGGACCCCAACCGGGCTGGCATTCCTTTAGCAGACGGGGGTGGGGGGAGCGTCTAGTCTTTAGGCATTTGCCCCACTTTCTTCCAGGAGCTCAAGAATTTCCCCCAGTTTCCTCTTTGCAGGGACCCTGTGGGTGAGGCTGGGCCATGCGAGACTGGCTGGACCAGAACCTACCCCTGAGCCAGTCCAACACCTCTGCACCTCGGCCCTCCTTTGTTCTGGCCATCTGCCCCCCTCTCCTCCATGCCTCCCTACCCACGCTGTTCCTTTCTCCCACTGCAGTGAGCGCAGGCTGGGCACACTATACTCCCTCCTTCCTCGCCTACCCTCTGAGATGCCAGCTCTGCACCAGAAGGCCTTTGATGGGCAGCAGAGTGGCAGTGTGTTCAGCCAATCAGTTTTCTCCCGTTGCACGGCAGGGCCAGGGTGGGCAACCCGATGGCCTGGAGGCTCAGCCCTCCCTCAGCTCCATTGGCTGCTTAAAGCCCCAAAGGCTTTCGGCTGAGGTGGGGGTGGGGGTGGCGCTGCTGCCACCGCCAACACCAGGGACCCTCTGTAACCTGAAGCTCCCGATGGGGAGGTGGTCAGTTATATTCTGTTCCACCTGGGATATTCATAGTTTCTCATGTTTGGCTGAAGGGTTTAACTGCAGTCTTTTTTTATGTTAAGCTTTTATTGCAGTTTTATTAGTAGATGTTGTTGTTAATTGGTTTTATAAATCACTTCTTTAGGGATCTCATTACCGATGGAAATTGCATAGAATCACTTAAATAAATAAATATAGGCTGTTTGCTATTTTTTAAAAAATGCCTGCCAGCAAAGAGATACAAATCTCGCCCTCCCCCAAAAACCCTCCCACATACTTTGGGGCAGGGACAAGCAATGCTACCGAGGGTTGGACAGTCCACCACAGCCAGGGAGTGGGGCTCTTGGGGGTCACTCTGGGCCTAATGCTGAGCACCTTGACTTTTTTGACCTCCTCCTGCAGGCGCCCCTCTTCTGAGCTCTGGGATGCCCGAGGTGGTCTTCAAGAGGAGCCGGGATTTTTACAAGCATCTCTGCAAAATGCTGGGAGGAGGGAGGGGGCTGAGCGCAGGGCTTGTGCTCCCCAGCTGGCAATCGAGGGCAAACTCTGTTTCCTCTTTCCCCGCAAAGGGCCCCTCCCAAGGCCTCTAAAACACAACAGCCCCCCTCTCCTTGGCTCCCAGCCGCCCCTCCCCTGCCCGTGGCTGGCGGTCCCCCATGCACACTCATGTGTGCGTTCATTCATCTCTTTTTGTCTCTCCCTTCAAAAGCGCTATTGGTGTTCGGGGAATCGCAACCCCGAACGCAAAGTCTTGAGTCGGTTGAGGGAGGGCAGCCGGGCCCCATCAGTGCAAGAGGCCTTCCCCCGCCAGTCCCACGGGCGCACTGGGGGCAGGGAACTCCTGCTTGCCTTGCCTGCTTCCAGAAGGAGCCAGTGTGTGGCTCATGCCAGGAGAGGGCATTGCGATGGCACCAACAGTGCAGGGCCCCCAAGCCCACTTTAGGCCTCCAGCTGGGGAAGAGACCGGAAAAGGCAGCCCTGCCCAGGGAACTGGGGCTGGGGGGCTGGCTTAACGTTTGCTTCTGGCCTCCGAATTGCACAGTTTCTTGCATTGTTTCGGATGTTCCTGTCACTATTTTCAGCTTCGCACATTTACCGTACTTGGTTATTTTGTCAGTTGCAGCGGAAGCTCCAGTTTATATCAAAGGAATTATTTATTTTAAATATGCTTTGCAACAGCTCGTGCTGTTTTATTTTTGTATTGTATGTACAGTGTACTAAGTTATCACTATATTTGGTATGTTTCTCTGAAATGATATAACTGTTTTAAAGAATAATCAAATGCACGTGTTGGAAGAGACTTCAGAGATCTTCTGCTTGAAACCCTCCAGTGAGGGGGAACCCACCACTGTGGTAGGTAGATGGTTCCATCTCTGAACCGCTTTTGCCATCAAAACATTTCCCATCTTCAGCCTGAATCCCTTCTTTTAATTCCAGCCCATTGATCCTTGTGCTGCTCTTCTCAGAGAGCACATCAATGTTGTTAGCTAAGACTGTATTTGTAACAAACTAGGAATCTCTACTGTGGGTAAGTGGAGTCAGATATGATTTGAATTATGATTTGGATTTCCAGATTAGTTTATTGAGTTGATCCAATTTGTACAGTCAATTCAATCTGGAAAAAAAAATCCTTTTTGTGCAAGTGCAAAAGTTTACTGAACTGTTAAACTGAATTAGAGACAACCAGTTTGATTTGTGGATTGAATCTGAATCTGCAATCCAATCAGTTTTTAATCTAATCAAATCTACAAACTGAAATTTTACATAAAAGAACCTGGGAAAACCCAGTGGAACTGGGGATTGGGAAATTCAAGACAGACAACGGACATAATTTTTTTTGTTGTTGTTGTTCAGTCGTTAAGTCGTGTCCGACTCTTCGTGACCCCATGAACCATATTGCGCCAGGCCTTCCTGTCCTTCACTGCCTCCCTGAGTTTGCTCAGTTTCATGCTCATTGCTTCAGTGATGCTATCTAACCATCTCATCCTCTACCGTCCTCTTCTCCTTTTGCCTTCAATCTTTCCCAGCATCAGGGTCTTTTCCAAAGAGTCTTCTCTTCGCAGTAGGTGACCAAAGTATCTGAGCTTGAGCTTCATTATCAATCCTTCCAATGAGCAATCAGGGTTGATTTCCTTTAAGATTGACTGGTTTGACCTCCTAGCAGTCCAGGGGACTCTTAAGAGTCTTCTCCAGCACCACAGTTCAAAGGCATCAATTCTTCGGCGCTCAGCCTTCTTTATGGTCCAGCTCTCACAGCCATACATTACTACTGGAAAAACCATAGCTTTGACTATGCGGATCTTTGTCGGCAAGGTGACATCTCTGCTTTTTAATATGCTATCTAGGTTTGCCATAGCTTTCCTCCCAAGGAGCAAGCGTCTCTTAATTTCATGGCCGCAGTCTCCATCTGCGGTGATCTTCGAGCCCAAATAAATGAAGTCTGTTACTGCTTCCATTTCTACCCCTTCTATTTGCCAGGAATTGATGGGCCCAGATGCCATGATCTTAGTTTTTTTAATGTTGAGTTTCAAGCCAGCTTTTGCACTCTCCTCTTTCACCCTCATCAAGAGGCTCTTTAGTTCTTCTTCACTTTCTGCCATTAGGGTGGTATCATCTGCATATCTGAGGTTGTTGATATTTCTCCCTGCAATCTTTATTCCGGCTTTTGATTCTTCCAGCCTGGCATTTCTCATGATGTACTCTGCATATAGGTTAAATAAGCAGGGTGACAGTATACAGCCTTGTCGTACTCCTTTCCCTATTTTGAACCAATCGGTTGTTCCATGACCGGTTCTAACTGTTGCTTCTTGGCCCGCGTACAGATTTCTCAGGAGACAGGTAAGGTGGTCTGGTACCCCCATCTCTTTAAGAATTTGCCACAGTTTGTTGTGATCCACACAATCAAAGGCTTTTGCATAGTCAATGAAGCAGAAGTAGATGTTTTTCTGGAACTCTCGTGCTTTCTCCATGATCCAGCGAATGTTGGCAATTTGATCTCTAGTTCCTCTGCCTCTTCGAAACCCACCTTGTACATCCGGTAGTTCTTGGTTCACGTACTGCTGAAGCCTAGCTTGTAGGATTTTGAGCATAACCTTGCTAGCATGTGAAATGAGTGCAATTGTGCGATAGTTTGAGCATTCTTTGGCATTGCCCTTCTTTGGAATTGGAACATAAACTGACCTTTTCCAATCCTGTGGCCACTGTTGTGTTTTCCAAACTTGCTGGCATATTGAGTGCAGCACTTTAACAGCATCATCTTTTAGTATTTTAAATAACTCAGCTGGAATACTGTCATCTCCACTAGCTTTGTTGTTAGCAATGCTTCCTAAGGCCCACTTGACTTCACTCTCTAGGATGTCCGGCTCAAGGTCAGTGACCACACCAGTATGGACATCAGGGACATTAAGATCTTTCTTGTATAGTTCTTCTGTGTATTCTTGCCACCTCTTTTTAATCTCTTCTGCTTCTGTTAGGTCCCTGCCTTTTTTGTCCTTTATCATGCCCATCTTTGCACTAAACGTTCCTTTGATATCTCCAATTTTCTTGAAGAGATCTCTAGTCTTTCCCATTCTATTGTTTTCCTCGATTACTTTGCATTGTTCATTTAAGAAGGCCTTTTTATCTCTTCTTGCTGTTCTCTGGAAATCTGCATTCAGTTGCTTATATCTTTCCCTTTCACCCTTGCTTTTCGCATTCCTTCTTTCCACAGCTATTTGTAAAGCCTCATCAGATAGCCATTTTGCTTTCTTGCATTTCTTTTTCTTTGGGATGGTTTTAGTTGCTGCCTCCTGTACAATGTTATGGACCTCCGTCCATAGTTCTTCAGGCACTCTGTCTACCAAATCTAATCCTCTAAATCTATTCATCACCTTCACTGTATACTCATAAGGAACATGATCTAAGTCATACCTGAGTGGTCTAGTGGTTTTCCCTACATTCTTCAATTTAAGCCTAAATTTTGCAGTAAGAAGCTCATGATCTGAGCCACAGTCAGCTCCTGGTCTTGTTTTTGCTGTCTGTATAGAGCTTCTCCATCTTTGACTGCAAAGTATATAATCAATCTGGTTTCGGTATTGACCGTCTGGTGATGTCCATGTGTAGAGTCGTCTCTTGTGTTGTTGGAAAAGAGTGTTTGCTATGACTAGTTTGTTCTCTTGACAGAACTCTATTAGCCTTTGCCCTGCTTCATTTTGTACTCCAAGGCCAAACTTGCCTGTTATTCCGATTACTCCTTGACTTCCTACTTTAGCATTCCAATCCCCTATGATGAAAAGGACATCTTTTTTTGGTGCTAGTTCTAGAAGGTGTTGTAGGTCTTCATAGAACTGGTCAACTTCAGCTTCTTTGGCATCAGTGGTTGGGGCATAGACTTGGATTACTGTGATGTTGAATGGTTTGCCCTGGATACGCACTGAGATCATTCTGTCGTTTTTGAGGTTGTAACCCATTACTGCCTTTCCCACTCTCTTATTGACTATGAGTGCAACTCCATTTCTTCTAAGGGTTTCTTGCCCACAGTAGTAGATATAATGGTCACCTGAATTAAATTCACCCATTCCCGTCCATTTCAATTCGCTGTTTCCCAAGATGTCGATGTTTAATCTTGTCATCTCATGTTTGACCACATCCAGCTTGCCTTGGTTCATAGATCTTACATTCCAGGTACCTATACAATATTGTTCTTTACAGCATCGGACCTTCTTTTCGCTTCCAGATACATCCACAGCTGAACGTCCTTTCGGCTTTGGCCCAGCCGCTTCACTCTTTCTGGAGCTACTTGGAATTGCCCTCCGCTCTTCCCCAGTAGCATATTGGACACCTTCCGACCTGAGGGGCTCATCTTCTGGCGTCATATCTTTTAGCCTTTTAACATTGTCCATGGGGTTTTCTTGGCAAGAATACTGGAGTGGGTTGCCATTTCCTTCTCCAGTGGACCACATTTTGTCAGAACTCTCTGTCATGACCTGTCCGTCTTGGGTGGCCCTGCACGGTATAGCTCATGGCTTCACTGAGTTACGCAAGCCCCTTCGCCACGACAAGGCAGTGATCCATGAAGGGGTAATTTTTTTAGCAGGATTTAAAGAAACCATAGAATTCACTTGCACAATAAATCATGATGGCCACAGATCTGTGACAGCTTTCAAAGGAACTGAAAAATATAGTCAGAAAAAGCCTATTAGTGGCTAAATAGGGAAAAGAATGCTTGGTAGAATGTTGAATGAAAAAAACTATGGGGGGGAGGCATATAAGATTATGATTGCTGCAAAATTGAGGATGAAAGTTATATAGTGTGCATAGAAAAGTAATTGCAAACAATGTAGTCAGAGTAAGGAGTTATGCTATAGAATGTCACAGACTTGTGTGGAGTTAATGCTAATGGGAAGTTTGAAAAAGGATGCTTGGTGGAATGTTGAAGTGAAAGAGGCTGTGGATGAGAGATGTAAGGGAACGCTAGAGAAATGAGGATGAGAGAAAGTTAATGTATAATGTATACAGAGAGAAAAAGTTGCAAGGAACATAGTCAAAGCGAGCAAGGACTTGTTAAATTGAAAAGAGGCGGAAGAAATGCTGTCCAACTTAATTTATCTGACAGAAGTGTTCCTATCAAGCTAATCAAATCAATTCAGTTCTTATTTACAACATTAACCTGCATAAAGAAACTAGGCCTGAGCTGAGGAGTAAAATAAGTAACAGAGGGTGAGTTTTAAACAGTAATTTTAAGTAAAAGAAAACTTAAAGATAAAAAGCTTCACTTAAAATGCAAGCAGTAAGTCTGTCCTGAATGTAGTACTAGGAGTAAGTCATATCTAGCAGATCATAATCAACCAGGTTCAGCTGTTTTGGGTTACTATAAGACTTATTTTACATGTGGCTACCCAGAACCTGGCTACTGTACATTTTGTCTCAGGCTGACACCAGTCAGCAGGAACTGTGCATATTGTTGGATATTGCATAGAAGTGGAGTAATTAGGGTTCTTTCCCTGTAAGGTGACCATAGAGGAGGACATGCTTCCTAGATTCTCCTTGTCCTGACTTGCAGGGGCACCTTCAGGATGGCTGTGGGATCTCCTCAATCTACCTTTTAGGGGCACTGAAGTGGGGGCAGGGAGTGGGGGCACTGCATCGGGCCAGGATGAAAGCCCTCCTCTGACTTGGGACATGCAGTTGTTGGAGATACGCTGCTGATGTCAGGACTGATCTCAGACTGCCAGCCATGAAGAGCTAGCTTGGCGTTCTACATCAAGCAGGGGCTGCTTGAACCTCAGTGTTGCTTGCTCAAAGCCCATTAAGAGTAAGTAAATAAGCAAAGGTGCTAGAAGTGAAAGTTTACTGGGAATTGCTTGCTTCCACATAGTCTGAAATCCCCCTTCAGTGTTAAAGGGGCCAGACCTATAGGAAGAAATATCAGCCTCAGCTAGCCATTTCATATGAGCTGCCATATTCTGCTCTGTGTATTCCTGACTCCGTGCTTAAGGTTGAGCTGGAGACTCGGGGACTTGGGAGGTTGCTCTGAGGAATGTGGACTAATCAGGTTCCAGTGGGGTAAAGTTGGGAAATAGTAATTGCGACTGGAATTGTGTTCAGGGCTTGCCTGCCAACAGTTCAATAGCTGTAGTTATACATTGTCCAGCCCTCATTCCAATGACAGAATAGCCACTGCCTTGTCATGCACATTCTGGGTGACATAATTACTATGGGCCATTTCACTGCTCTTGGCCTGGAAGGCCACCTCTAGGTATCTAAAGGATAGTGTCTGTTCAGTGGGACTGCCATTGACAGACGAGGAAAACATTTTCACACTATTAGCAAATATTCTGGTTTAGAGAAATGAATTCCAAGTCGGTCCTCTTTACAGCGCTGTGAAAACTGCTCAAGCATCATTGAAGTCCTCTGTGAGTCCTAGAAAGGATCACGGTGTCGTCTGCATATCATTCATTCATTCATTCATTCATTCATTCATTCATTCATTCAATATGTATGGCCACCCATCTCACTACAAGTGACCCTGGGTGGAGAAAAATCATAAAACAAATTAACACAAGCTACCATCTCATTACAAAAATTAAACTGCACACTGCAACAGAGGAGGATGTTATAATCCGTGGTTGTTAACACAGCCAGGAGCCGGGACCTTTCACATGCTCAGGGCCCTGGGCCAGGCACATAACCAGGTCTTTAGAGCCTTATGAAAGGGCAGCAGGATCGGGGCCATCCTGATCTCCAGGGGGAGGATGCTCCACAGGACAAGTGCTACAGCAGAAATGGCGCAGTTCCTGGGCCCTGCCAGCCAGCATTCCTTGGCTGATGGGACCTGGAGCGTGCCCATCCTGCCGGACTGGACTGGATGTGTAGAAACAACTGGGAAAAGATGGCCCCAAGCCACACAGGGCTTTAAAAGTGGCAACCCAACACCTTGAATTGCATCTGGAAGCACACTGGCAACCAGTGCAGTTCACAGGGTAGTGGTGTTAAATGCGCCAAGTAACCAACACCATTTACTGCCCATGTAACTGCATTCTGCACCAGCTGAAGCTTCCAAATGCTCTTCAAAGGCAGTAAAGCGCATTTCAGTAATCCAGATGGGAGGTCACGAGGGCATGAGTAAGCATGGTTCCAGGAATGGGTGCAACTGACGCACAACCCGAAGGTGTGCAAAGGCCCTTCTAGACAGGGCTGCCACCTGCTCTTTGAGTCCAGACTGCACACCGGATATGTCTGAGGCAGTGCCACCCCATCCAGAACCAAAGATGGAAGGTCCCCAGCAGAAGGTCCAAACATCCAAAGCCACTTAGCCTTTCTTGGGTTAAGCCGAAGCCTGTTGCACCCCATCCAGGCACCAACAGCCTCCAGGCACCAGGACAGGGCATCCAAGGCATCCCTCAGAGGCCTGGGGAGGAGATATAAAGCTGGGTATCAAATGAAGTCCAAGCTTTATTATGGCCAAAGACCAGCATGAGGAGGGTGGGAGTACGGTCAATTAGAAAATACATCAGAGTCTAAATGATAATAATAATACCCTCAGGGAGGCACTGTGGGGCTTGCGTGCTCCTAGGAGGATGAGAGCTATGCCAGAGGTTCAACCATGCTGGACAGGTCTCATCAGAGGAGCCAGACGAAGAGCTTCTCTCCCATAAACAATATGGTGAGACTTCATTTACAGAAACCCACACCGGATCGGTCATCGCCCGGGTCAACAAGGTACACACTAGGAGTTCTAGTTCCTGGACACCTGGTGACAAGAGGGCTACAGGACTCAGGACTGTTGGCTGAGCAACCAGGACCAGCAGCTGCAGGGCTACTGGAAGAAAAGTTGTTTATCTGTCACAAATATATGAAGACTGAAAACAAAGAAAAAATGATCTGCTGTTACAAATCAAGTCCAACAAAAAGAGGATATCTGAAAGATTGCACCAGTACTGGAAAGAACAACATCCAGAATCAGAAATAACAGAGGCTAGCAGATCAACAGTGATTTATAATAAGAAATAAAGGATTCACAGAAGTAGAATTGGAAGAACTGCAAAGGTCTACCCAGGGCAAAGAAATCAAAGCCTTGCCAGAAGTAGCTCAGAGTGTAGAGGCAAACCAGGGGGAGTCGGCAGTAGAGGAAGCCAGCATCACTAGTGAATCGTTTTCATTCCCAAACCAGGTAACTGTCTCCTCTGCCTTCTCCTGTGAAAGAACGAAGCCCTCTAACTAAAAAACAAGAGAAATTGAAACAAAGAATAACTGAGCATCTAGAACAGCACAAAAAGAACAGAATGAGGTTGTCTGCATTAAAGCTTGTTACAAAGAAACAGCTAACACAAGTATTAAAAGATGCCAATACTGTAATATCAAATATAAGCACCAGCTCACTGCAAGAAACAAACCAACTGATGTACAGCATGGCTGCAGTTATAACTGAATACCTTGGATGCAGAATCGACAAACAGGAAAAAAGCCAAACAGTGCACCACCAAAATGGAAGATCAGGTTGGAAAATAAGATCAGTATGCTAAGATCAGATGCAAGCAAACTAGAACAGATGAAAGAAAAGAAGCTGAAGAACAAGAAGACTAAATACCTGATGAACCTGACAGAGGAAAGGTTAAGGAAGAATTGGTCAGCACCAGATAAAGATGAACTGCATGGTTTTTGGTTGAAACATCTGACTGGTCTGTACCCACCCATTGCCAAGCAGTTTAACAACATACTGCAAAGAGGTGAAATTACAGGTCAGTTGCCTGCTTACCAACAACTTTCAAATTGCTAACTGGTGTGGTAGCTGATGCAGTCCAACAGCATCTAGTTGAAAACAAGCTCTTTCCGTCTGAGCAGAAAGGAAACTGCCCAGACAGCAGAGGGACAAGATGACAAGACGATTTTGGAAAACTGCAAGAGAAGGAAGACCAACTTGAATGCAGCTTGGACTGATTACAAGAAGGCATTCAACTCCCTGCCACATGATTGGATAATCAAGTGCCTAGAAATAACAGGAGTCAGTAGAAACATCAGAAGCTTTGTGCAAAGATCAATTGCACAATGGAAGACACAGTTGCTGGTCAATGGTAATAGACTGGGAGAGGTTAACATCAAGAGAGGAAACTTTCAGGGAGATTCACTATCACCACTACCGTTTGTCATTGCATTAATTCCTCTGTCAACAATACTGAACAAGTCAGGCCATGGCTATCAAACATTAAAAATACCTGCCAGGCTATCCCACCACCTTTACATGGATGATCTGAAGCTGTATGGAAAAACACCATCTGAAATGGAATTGCTGCTCAACACTGTCCGAATATACAGCCAAGATATTGCAAAGGAGTTTGGACTAGACAAATGTGCCACCCTTACCATCAACAAGGGAAAAATAGTAAAAACTGAAGGAATAGTGAAAACTGCAGGAATCAAGATGCCCAGTTGAAATAACATCAAGAGTCTGGATGAAGAAGATCACTACAAATACGTGGGCATCCTTCAGGCTGACAACATCAAGCACACTGAAGGTTAGTAGTGAATATATCAGAAAAGTGAAGAAGATCCTAAAGTCCAAATTCAGTGGCAGAAATACCATCAAGGCAATTAACACCTGGGCAATTCCAGTCATTAGATACACAACTGAATAGTGGACTGGACTCAAGCAGAACTAGAAGCCCTGGATAGGAAGATCAGAAAAATAATGACAATGAATCGTGCCCTTCATCCACACAGCAACGTTGACAGACTCTACTTACCAAGGAGCATAAATGGAATGTTACAAGTATATCAGTTGAAGACAGTTGAAGAAGAAAAAAGGGCATTGGAAGAATATCTAAAGGACAGTGGAAAAGATGCACTGAAACTAGTATACCATGAAGGCTTACTGAATACTGAAGAGACCAAACTGGCCTACAAGAAAGACCAAATAAAGAATAGAAAAGAGACATGGCAAGGCAAAGTATTACATGGCCAGTCCTCAAAAATCTAGCAGGCAAAGCTGATAACAACAAGACCTGGCAATGGCTAAGAGCAGGAAAGTTGAAGAAGGAGACAGAGGGGCTAATTCTGGCTGCACAAGACCAAGCCTTAAGAACAAATGCATACAAAGCCAGAACTGAGAAGACAGCAAGAGACAGCAAATCCTGCGTCTGCAAAGAAGCTGAAGAAACAGTGGACCACCTAGTTAGCTGCTGCAAGAAGATCGCACAGACCGACTACACACAAAGGCATGACGAAGTAGCAACAATGGTGGATTGGAATATCTGCAAGAAATATCATTTGCCTGCAAGCAAGAACTGGTGGGACCACAAAACAGACAAAATAATAGATAATGAAGAAGCTAAAGTGCTCTGGGACTTTAGAGTTCAAACAGACAAGCACCTGCCACACAACACTCCAGACTTAACCATTGTTGATAAGAAAGACAAAAAGGTCTGGATAGTGGACATTGCAATACCTGGAGACAGTAGAATAGAAGAGAAGGAACTGGAGAACATCACAAAATATAAAGACCTGCAAATAGAAGTAGAACGACTATGGCAAAAGAAAGCAAAGATAGTTCCAATAGTTATAGGCACCTTAGGTACAATCCCAAAACATCTGGAGCACCACTTGAAGACCATCAGCATTGACAAAATCATCAGTCAGTTGCAAAAAGCAGCTTAACTTGGAACAGCTTATATCCTGCAACGATACCCTTAACACCATCAGACAACCACATCTGCCTATCCCAGGTCCATGGGAAGGACTTGATAGGTGGATAAAAATGCCAGATCTGGTCTAAACATCTGGCCAACAACATAATAATAAGCTAAAAGATATAAAATAGAAAGTATATATCTAAAAGGAGTCTAAAAGGAGGGGTAGGAGCATTAGATGGGTGTAGGGGAGCATAAAGGTTAGCATATGGCAGACTATATCAAATTACAGAGCACTCTAGTATGACAAACTAGATGCTCATTAAAACTAGTTTATGGCACAGGTCATCATCTGACAAATTTTAATTGCTGCTGCACAGAACCTGCCAACATTATATGTTGTAGCAGGGTTGGTATCTGAATGCAGCAGGGAGGTGTGGAATGGTCCTGTGTGCTCTGGGTATTTATGCAGTAATGGTGAGATGAGGCCAGTGCGAATGCCTCTGTAGTACAGGCACCGGAGAAGCACATGTTCTGCTGTTTCTGTGTGTCCAGAGTCACAGGGGCCTTGTGTCTCTGGGTAAGGAACCTTCCTGTATCGGCCTTTGAGGAGAGCCGAGGGGAGGGCATGGGATCATGCCAGAGTAAAGGCCCTCTGGTGTTTCGGTACTTCGAGTTTAGTTAAGTATGCCATAGGGGAGGCAGAGTACCTGTTGGATTCTCTGGCAATAAAGGTTGGGGACCTGGGTAGATCCAATAAGCTGAGTATCATTAGCATACCGGTGATATCTCACCCCAAACCATTGGATGACCTCACCCAGCGGCTTCATGTAGATGTTTAAATAGAAGGAGAGAGAGAATTGAGCCCTATGGCACCCCACAAAGTGAAGGCTATGGGTTGGACCTCTCCTCCCACCAACACCAACTGGAATCAGCCCTGGAGGAAGGAGGAGAACCAGTGCAAAACAGTGCCATCCACTCCCAACCCCCGGAGCTACCCCAGAAGGATACCACAATCGATGGTATCAAATACTGCTGAGAGGTCAAGAAAAGCAAGGATGGATGCACTACCCCCATCCTGCTCCCGCCAGAGGTCATCCAAGAGTGCAACAATGCTGTCTCAGTCCCATACCCCAGTCTGAATCCTGACTGAAAGGGGTCCAGATAATTCATTTCATCCAGAGTCCTTTGAAACTGTAATGCAACCACCTTCTCAACAACCTTCCCTAAAAAGGTATTTATAACATTATAAATTGTTTACACCAAAAGGAAATAAGTGATGAGGATACAGGTATGCATATATGATCGAGTTCAAACACCTTCAGTACTAGAAGACTGGCCTGTTAAGGGACATGGTTTGAAAGAGCAATGCCTTATAGTAATTTAATTCCTATGTGTATGGTAATTTCCCTCTATTCTAGTCTTAATGTATCAGCTGATTCTTAATGGAAGATACCAAATCAAAATGTGCACTTGTGAAGTGATAAAGAAACTCTTCACTCAGTTGGTTTCTGAGGTCCATGGTGACTGAGTCAGCCCAGTCTTTCACAACATCCTCAGATCAAATGCTATTGCTGGCAATGTAACACTGTAGGGCACAACGGAGCATCCCTGGCATAGAATAATCAAAGAGGGTGGTCAACAGACTTACATTTCTGCCAGGCCCAGTTAGTTTCTAGTTGAGGGATAGGCATCTCTCAGAATACAGGACAGTATCTGATCCAGATCAGTCTGAGAGCTAGGGGTGGCGCACAACATTTTGTAGGAGCAGGGCCCACACACCGAAATGTAGGGCATGGAGCCAGGGGAAGAGCTTCGCTTAACTTCATTTTACACTCCTTTTTATATTAAAACTATAAAAACGGTAGTTTTATATTAAAACTATAAAAACTAAAATGTGATGATACAGTATGAACAATAAAACAGAGTACCATACAATAAATGGAATAAAACAAAAATGGACTGAAAATAGTCAGCAGATCGAAAATCTGGGCTATATTGATAGATTTCTTGACAGAAAGAAACAATTCACTGGCACCATAAATGGGCTTCATGAAATTACAAGAAGTTTAAGGTATAAAATAACAGATTAATATCGATTTTGTAGGGGTCAGTGATCCCTGTTAGAAGTACTGTAAGAGCCATTCTTGTAGTTAAACTTTAGTATTATAGTTTTAACACTAAGAACTAGCTATAAGTATAGTGTTTACTTCTAATATTAAGACTACAAAGGCTATAGTATGGGTCTATGATGTAATGATAAACCAGTAATAAAAATGAACAAAGCAAAAACAGAATAAAAGTAGTCAGCAGATCGAACAATCTAAAGTGTAAGGTATAATAAACTAAGAATTTACATGGCTAACGTTAACCTGTAGATTTGGTTTATTTAATTCAGTCAAAGATGTGGAAGGGAAAAAAATGTAAAACACACAAAAAATCCACGGTTGAAATACAGGCAGCGGTGAAGTCAAAGCGAAGCACGCAGCCTCCAGCCTTATTGCACCAATGATACCCTTGGTCTTCCAACTGCTATAACCCTAGAGACAATCTTTGCCACCCGATAGGTAATGTCTGGCTTTAAAAGGCATCTGGTCCACTTGGGTCTTTGCTTAGAAGAGGTGATATGAATCAGCGTCAGGAGTCCCTGTAGGAAGAGCAATACAATGACCCAGCAGACCCAGAAAGGGTATCGGCACTGGATCACGTCTACTTTGCATAATTGCGGGCATTTAAATGGGCTGAAGAAAAGGCCTGCGTGTGCCCTGAGTGCAGGTCGCTAGTGAGATAAGAAGGCAGAGCTGGGTTTCTGACTGCCCAGCAATGGGGGTCTCTGCTGAGGTTCATTCATTTACTGATACTCCATAGAAGCTGGTTTATGGTGTCTTTGACTTTTGCATATCTAACAAATGCCATGAGAGATGGAGAAAGCCACAACCCCTTAGTCTGATTCCTTCTGGACAACTGAAGCCAATCCAGAGTCTGCTTTGGCAAATCCACACTTCTAAGGAAATAAAGCCAATATTTGGGGAATACCAAAAATCATCCTCCAGAATTTCAGTTGTACTTTTTCAAGATGATGATGGTCTATGCCAGTGTTGTTCAAACTTGGCCAGTTTAAGACGGGTGGACTTCAACTCCCAGAATTCCCCATGCTGGCTGGGGAATTCTGGGAGTTGAAGTCCACCCATCTTAAACTGGCCAAGTTTGAACAACACTGGTCTATGCCTTTATAGGGACATTCTGTGCAACATAAAGAAGTTGGTAGTTGTTTTCCCCTTGGAAACCTGGAGGGCTCAGAGTATAAACTGGCCACCCATGTGATTGAGAAAGGGGCAAATGTTGATCTCTGGCCATTTGCTGTGAACTGAAGGGTTTGGCCCCCAGGGATCTGGGGCACGCCACACTCGGGGACGTGGGGTCCACTGCTTGAACGCCGTCCCACTGTCTAGCGCTCAACTTCAGCTCTCAGTGCCCAGCTGTTGGACCCTTGCGGGCCCTGGGCTTTGGCTGCGGCTGCTGAACGCCAGGTTAGTGTGCAACAAAGCTGCCCTCCTTCATGAACTTATCCTGGAGGAGGGCATCAACCTGGTCTGTCTAACTGAGACCTGGATGGGCCTGGCGGTGGTGGGATAAGCTCTCTCAGAACTCGGCCCATCTGGGTTCTGGATTTTGCATCAAATTCCGAAGGAATTTTTAGGAAGGTGTTGAGCAGGTGGCTGGAGTGCAGCTGCAGAGAACCGTGGAGGGAGTCGATTATCTAGACCTATTTCAGTCAGGTTTCAGGCTGAGATTCAGTATGCAGACAGCCTGGTCATGCTTACAGATGACCTGTGGTGGACCTGGGATGGCAGTGGTGCATCTATCTGTCAGGTTTTTCTCATGGGAAGAAAGTCATCCCGTTCTCTGTACAACAATTGTTTCGTCTACTGTGTGGAAAGTTAATGTAAACAAAGCATCTTGTGACTGTGTTATGCTTTTTACTGCCACCTATTTTAATGTGTATGCTAGTTATTCAGTGGGGGGGGGGGGGGGGGTGACATGCTGGCAATATAACGGGAGGGCTAGATGCCCAGCCTGTCAGTCGTGTATAGTTCATCATGTAGTTTTATGGATTATGTAGTTGTAACTAATAACCAAGTAGTATACCTCTTCTCTGAGAGTGTTTTTTAGCTAGAGACTTGTTGTGGATAAGTCTTGGATGCTACGATGAGAAGAAGTTTTTGTTATTTCCTGTATTTTGTATGCAACTTATATTTTATGAAGTTTTGCATTTTTATCAATAAAAACCAGTTAGTCTATATTTTCTGACTGGATTTTCTTTGGAGAGCAAAATATGGACATTGCATTTTGCAAGCTCTCATGCTGATGTGTACTTTTCCTGAGAGCAGAGTTTTTGAGAGCTTTGCTGTGCTCTGCACAACACTATCCTTGTGCTCCTTGATCTCTCCATGGCTTCCGATACTGTCGACCACGGAATCCTTCAGGACCAGCTCCAGGAGCCGGGAATAATAATTGACAAGGCCCAGTCTTTTGGAACGACTGGGGAGAGTCAATGGCAGCAAAATGGCTGCTAAAACTGGTGCTCACCAATCAATATGAGTTTTGAATTGTGCCAACAATTTCTTAATTTCTACAATTGTGACTGGAAGCCAAATTGGGAGACTGATGTAAGAAGGGTCATAGAATGAGACAGAATTTTATCTGCCTGTGAAGTGAAAAGGTTTTGAAAATGCAGTTCCCAGTTTGTTGCAGGGATATGACAGGTTAACCCAGGCCCTCACCTGTGGTCTTTGGGCTACAATCTGCCAAAAGGAGATCTGATCATCCGCTCTAGTGTGTAAATTTATGTGTAGGTTTAGCCCATAACTCTTTTGTAGCATTGTGTGTTTTTTCTTTTTTCTTTTTCAGAAGAGCTTTATATGAACTTTTCTCTAAGAATAAATCAGGGGTGGGGGGTGGGGAGGGAGAAAGTGGCTGTTTTGAATCTAGTTACCAAGCAAGCTTTGGTTGTCCTAGTCAAGTCAAGGTAGGGTTATGAAACCGAGAGAGCCAGAGAGTGATGAACAGGCACTCGAGTCTTCGTGAAGTATTACTGTGCTTGTGTAGTCCAGCCTTGGATGTAGTCAGTTACAAGTTCTGGGGTAATATTTGTACGCAAAGAAGAAATGGCGAGGGAGCTCAGGAAACTACCAATTTCTTTATTTTATCAGACCAACTAGTTATTGAATGACCCTGAGAAGCTGGGAAAGCAGCTGTAAATAAGTCACTGGTGTAGATTTCTTGTGAGCTGGATAGTGACTGGGAAATATTTACTATCTGCTCAAGGGGTTGTTTGAAAGTGGAACAGTGAACGGGCTAATCTACAGCAGATTATCCCTCTGTCGAGGGCATTAGAACCTAGTTTGGACCAATAGGTGAACTCCCCAGGATGGTTTCTATGAGTGGCCCCACTTAAACACAACAGAATGTGTAAGCAAAGCCCTGTGTAATTTGATTTTGCATCTTTGGATCTATGAATCAGCAGGGGACCTGTTGTGGGAGGATGGGCCTGGGATGGGAGTAAAGGCCTTCATCTGTAGCCCCAGCATCTTCCCCACTGTGCCACCCTGGCTATTTCTGCTGTTGCACACGTTAGCATCTAAATATGGGAGCAGTCAGGACTCAGTTCATACTAATTTCCTGCTGTTAATACTGTGGTAGAGCTCCAACGAAGTTAATTTTCCAAGAGATCATTTGCCTGGATTTTTGTTAATTTTCTTTCCTGTTTGCTGCGGGTTCCAGCTATCTTGTTTAGAGCCTCTTTCATCCATCCTTGTGACGTGATTGCTTTTAACGTGGCTGCCATGTTCATAGTTGTTGTTAAGGAGCTCTTTAGGATACCTAATGAAGAAATTATACTGCTTGTTCCTCCTTGTTCCTCCTTCCATTCATTGGCTCTAGGTTTATCTGCCACCTGCAGATAAGCCAACCCTCAAAATTTTGGTATGTTTTAATTTTCACAATTGGCTTATTCATAGGTAATCCATGGATTATCCATTTTTCATGGTGTTTTGGTTTAAAATTTGAGGGTCAGCTTATCTGCGAATGGGCTTATCTGCGAACGTATACGGGATATACAGGTACTTTAAAAAAGTGTATACTTGCAGATAAGCCCATCCACAGATAAACTGAACCCAATTTTGGGGGTGTATTTTGGCACCCTAAAAATTCTTATTTGCGAGTATATATGGTATATTAAGGGACGCGGTGGCGCAGCGGCTTAATGACGCTGAAAGTTGCCGGCCAGAAATGGCTGACGCTTCGGCGGTTCGAGTCCAGCCTTCGCGTTAACAGGGTGAGCTCCTGTTTCCTCCCCAGCTCCTGTCAACCCAACAGGTCGAAAACTCACGTGAGTAGATAAATGGGGACTCTCACTCCGGTGGGAGGAAAAATGCTGGCAGCGCCTTGCACAGAGAGACGGGACCAGTTGCCGGTAAGCGCGAAACCGCGCTCGCCCGAAAAGGGCGCGAAGCAACGGAAACCCCGCCTCCTGCGCTCGCCAGCTGGGCTCTGCTCTAGGAAGGAGGCTCTGGCAAACCACTTCTAAAACACTTGCCTTGAAAACTGCAAGGATTCGTCCAGGCAGTCACTGCAGGGTCAGTAATGACTGAGCGCAGACCAAAAAAAATAAAAATAAAATGGTATATTAATTCAGTAATTCAGTCTGTCTTGTCTCCTGTTCATCACTCTCCAATGTTTGCAGATCTTGCAATTCCAACTTTGCTATATGCAGACGATGTAATAATTCTGTCTGTCTCCCAGGTGGGAATTAGAAGGGCACTGAGGGCATTGGCTTCCTGTTACCTAAAAGAAGACTTGTAATAAATTATCAAAAAACTAAAGTGCTAGTTTTTGCACAACGCAACTGTGGGATAAATAAATGGCAATTTAGCGGGACCCAATAGAACAGGTGCAAACGTATAAATATCTTAGGGTGTAGTTCCAGGCCTCCTTATCTTGGAGCACACATTTCTCCTATTGAGCCAACATAGCTCCTTTGTTGTCTCGAGATTCTTCCATTTGAAGGGGGCACATTTTATTCCCATAGCTTGCGAGGTCTTTCTTGCTAAGTTTATTTCTCAGTTTCTTTATGGTGTCCAGATTGGCACTTCGATGAAGTTGAATATCCTAGAAGCTGTCCAGTCCAAGTTCATGAGATCTGTCTTTGCAGTTCCAAGAGGCACCAAAAATTCTGTATTATGGTTAGAGACCAGCCTGGTTTCTGTGGATGCCAGAGGCTGGTATTATCTCATTAATTTCTGGTTAAAATTATTATTTTTTCCGTGTGGCTCTGGCTCCACTGGTTCTCAGACACCATTTTAAATCAACCTGGCTAATAGTGAATTCTGGTCATTAGGTCTCTCTTTGGAGAACCTCTGCCCATTAGGGTTTGAAAATGCCAGGAGTCATCTTAAGCAGCTTATCTGGGATATTGATTATCAAACAGTCTAACCTAGTACCCAACCCCATGGATTTTTTTCAAATGGGGGAGTGCCATCATCCCATCTTTCCTTCATTCTAACTCTGGAAATTTTGTCAGGCCTTCACCTTGGCCGCATTGGACACGCTCCCTCTGCAGTCCTGTGGGTGCGTGAAAGACATCCCTCTTCGGAAACGTACATGCCCACGTGGGGACGGTTCCGTGGAGTCCCTGAGCATATGCTCCTTTTTCCTCTCTTTACGAGGAATCTTGGAAGACATTCATCCATCCCATTTTAGAGAACTACCCTGGTAGAGAGCGTGGCGCTTATCTGTCACTTCTCCTGTCTGATCAGGACTCTGATGTATTTTTTCAGGTTATCCAATTTTGTGCCTCTGCTTGTTCTATTCATCGCACCTAGGACTGAAGATTAGCACTAATCTTGGGGATCACCACTGATATTTGTATTATTGTTATTATACTAATTCTGTAATTTTATTGTATTTTATACCTACTTTTTAGTCTTATCAATAATTTTAGTTGTATGTGTTTCTGTGTAGTTTTTCTGGCCTAAAAGCCATGATAAGTTTTGTTTTGTTGTTACAGAAGCATCAAAACTTTCATCGTCTGCTCTTCTGCAGTCTTGGCCGTTGCCTGGTGTCCAGAGCCCTTCCTGCCTGACGTTTTAACTTTTGCTCTTTAAAAACAGGCATTGTTTTCTCCGACTATAAAGCCGGCAAGATAAGAAAACGTTTCTCCAAACCTCGCTTGCCCAGCAGGCAGCCGATACCCCAGAGAAAAGCTGCAGATCTCGTTGCAAGGCGTTATTCTCCCATTTCCCCCCTCCAGCCGTGAGTTAATAATTTTCGCCTTGGGTCACAATAGACATTGCAGTTGGAGAGGTTCTTGGGAATGACACCAAGGTTCTTAATGGGGCTTCGAGTTGTGCACCCCTAAATCCTAGAGACAGAAAGCGGGGAGAGGGGGCTGGCTCAGCTTCCTATTTCTGGAGATTGACTCCCATGCAGGTAAACTGCATAGGTGGGAAAGGACACAGGATTAAGAATAGCAAACAGAAGCTGCCTTCCTCTTGCTTTTTCAGCAAGCATCCCAGGACCAAGAAGAAAAAGGCCCCTCTGTCCCCCCAGGCAGCAGCTTCTTGGAAACAAAGTGCTCCTAGATCAGGTTTCGGCAAGTAACAAACATGGAGGGATCTCGTCACACAGGCAGGTTTCCGTGACACTTTTTGTTTTTTCCAAATGCTCCACTTCCTGGAGGGGCTCAAGCAGGAGGCCTGCTGATCCCCTCCACCCATTTAACTCTCCTCTCCTCTCCTCTCAGCCCCCAGCCCCTTTCTCAGGCTGAGAAAGAGCCATCACCCCAAATCACCGTGGGTGCTTGGTGGCTGCCCCTCCAGAGGACTGACACATTGGCACAGTGCTCACCAACAGTTTCTCAGTCCATACCGTTGCTTGCTTGTTTCATGAAACCACAAATACTTTATGAACTGTGATTTTTTTTGCAGCACCCTCAAGTGATTGTTGACTGAGCACGCACCCCCAATTTTTCATTGGATTATGCCCTGAGCCAAGACAACTGTCGAGTTTAAGAATAACTTGAAATGCTTTTTTCTAAGATATTGGACATTTACTATTGAGTATGACAGGTATGAAATGTTCCTTCTTTTTTCTTCTGTAGCTGTGGATCTTTATTTGAGTGATGGATCGCTGTTGCATTGCTGCAAATCTCAGCTTTGAAACTCTTGACATTTAATAGACCAAGAAATATTTGCAGTGAGCGTAGGGGGGAGTTCAGCCTCAATAAATTGAAATGCATCAATGGATGAAAATTTATAACAGATTACAATTTTTTTGAAAAGACAACACGGCTCAATCTGTGGGTTGGGAAGGAGGAGTTCCTTCCAAAATCTATATCATGTTTTTCTTAAAGCAGATGTTTTATATTGATTGGCTGGCATTTCATATTGATAAGGTTTATGGTAAAAGGGAAGAAAATGGCCACATGGTGGAAACTCCACTTTTATGCAGGTTCAGCACTGCATAAGAATGGATCAATCATTCCCTGGTCAAAGCCAGCGTAGGGTTGGTCAAGAATAAATCATCCTAAACTAACCGGAATCCTCTTTGGCACAGTAACCAGTCTATGTAGTGGCCACAGTCTACGTCGACTTCAGCAAAATGATCAGCATGGTCTCCCATGAGATTCCAGGAGAGAAAAGGGCAAGATGTTAGCTGGATGATGTATTTGAGTGAAGGGATACGGAGCTGTGGAAGAACCACACCCCACGAGTAACTGGCTCCATATCAAATGGGAGGGAAGTATGGTGTCTCACAGGGCTCTACTCAAGGCCCTGTGCTGTTCGATATGTTTATCAATGATGGAAGGTCGGACAATATGAGCATCAGAATTGATGAATCTCAACAGGGACAAATGCAAAGTCCTATATTTGGGTAGGGGAAATCATAACCACACAGGCAGCAGTTCCTGCACAAAGGATCTGAGTGTCTCAGTGGATCACAAGCTGAAACATGAGCCAACAGTGCATGCAGCTGGAAAAATGCAATCTTAGGCTTCATTAACAGAAGCAGAGTGTTAACATCAAAAGATGCTATTCCTATACTGCACTGATAAGGCCACAGCTAGGATATTATGTCCACTTCTGGAAACAGGTTTAGAAAATATATTGACAAACTGGTGCATGTCCAGGAGACAGCAACCAAGATTTCAAGGGGCCTGGAAGGATAAATTTAAAGTTATGCAGAATGGTTGGAGGCACTGGTGTGTTTAGCCTAGAAAAGAGGCAGCTAGAAGGAGACATGATCGCTGTCAAATACTTGAAATTTGAAGGACTGTCACATAGAAAACAGGACTGAATTGTTCAGAATCATTTCAGAAATAGTGAGTTTACATTACAAGGAAGTAGATTTGGTTGGACATTAGGAACAAAATTCTGGGGTCTAATAATGGAAGAGGCTACCTTAGCAAGTAGTGAACTCTTGTTCATAAAAGATGCAGGGCAGGGATGGGGGCGTGGCTATAGTCATTTGGGAGTTTCTGGGGGCGACCAAGGGTGCTGCTCCACAGAGGGATGGATGTGAGACCCTGTGTGTGAAGCTGGGCCATAAGGATCAGTTGGGATTGCTGCTTGTGCACCAGCCTCCCTGCTACACAGCAGCTTCCCTGCCTGACCCGCTTGACTCTGTGGCGGGCCTGGCAGGGGAGTTTCCCAGGCTTATGGTTCTGGGAACTTCAACCTGCCTTCGCTGGGTCCAGAATTGGAGGTGGCTCAGGAGTTCATGGCCACCATGGCAGCTGTGGACCTGGTCTAGGTTATTGACTGCCTGACTCACAAGGTGTATGAGATCTGTTTTTTGCTTCGGGGCAGTGGTGCCACGATCTGAAGTTGGGGGACATTGCCATCAGTCCCTTGACATGGATGGATCACTCCTTGTTGGCTTTGGAGTTCTCTGTGGCTGTCTCTGCAGAGAGGAGGGACCTGATGGATCGGTCCACCCCAGGTGCTGATGGACCTGATGGGACCAGAGGGAGCTTGGGATAGTTTCTGAACTCTGGTGCATGGTTCAACTGAGGCCTTAGTCACTGCTTGGAATGAGCAGGCAATGGCAGCCGTGGATCGGATCAAATGTGTGTAGCCTCTCTGTGTACATAGATCCCTTAGTTTTTGGAACAGCTCCAAGAGATGAAGCAATGCAAGAGACACCTAGAAGACAAAGAATGAGTCTGATTGCGTACAGGTACGAGCCTGTATTAAGGACTACCTTGTGGGGATAAGGGTGGAGAAGTATACTTATTTCTCTGCCCTTATTGTTGATGGGCTGGTATAGCTGGCTTGAGCCAGAGAACCCTATTTTGTCTATCTTTGTTCTTTCAGGCCCCTTTACCATGCCCTGCAAATTCCTGAAATGATCATATGGTTGCTGTTGTTGGAGAGCTTGCACCATCTTAACCCAGAGCAACAGTAGATTCAGGGCCAACTCCCTTTTCTTCTTGTAAATAGAAGCTAGAAGTTTTACTTAGCACTCTTATCAGCTAGGGAAAGATAGAAGGGAAGAGGCTGTAATACTGAGCAAGAAGCCCACCTCTTGGAGCGGGGGTGGGGGGAGGGGGGCTTTGCCCAATTGGGGGTGTGAATAATTTACTGCTTATTGCCTATTGCTCACTAATGATCACATGGTTTTGCTTTCACAAATGTATAAAGGCTATGCTAATTTATATATTGGGCTCTTGATTTGTGACTTGCTATACAGAATAAACAGGTTGCAATTTCCTCACGTGTGTGTGATTTTTGACTCTTCGCACCAGGTGAAATGATCCCGGCATTTGACTGGGCCAATCCATAGCTTGGCCAACATTAAGTCCACAGATAGCCCCCCCAGTGACACTGTTTTGAGTGACTCAGTCCCTTCTTGGTAAGGAGGATCAAGGGAATTCTTGTAGGGCTGTTGTAAGGATTATGCAAAGCATCTTTCAGATAAAGTTGCTCAGATCCTCTCAGAGTTTGACTTTGGCTGTGCTGTTCCCAAGAAGATGACTAGGTCTGGGTCTTCTATGGTTATCTGGGCTGAATTTGATCCGGTTACTCCCAAGGAAGTGGACATGGTCCTTGGGTTGTTGAGTTCTGCCACCTGTGTGTTAGATTCCTGTTCCTCTGGGTTGGTCAAGGCCTCCTGGGAGATGACATATAGGTGAGTCCAGGCAGTGGTGAATGGTTCTTTGTGGGAGGGGACAGTTCTGCCTGTCTTGAAGGAGAGGTTATCTGTCCCTTCCTCATGAGGTTATCAGTAGGGCCAGCAGTAATGGACAACTTTTGTTCAGTCTCCAACCTTCCCTTCTTGGAGAAGATTGTTGAGAAAGTGGTAGACCCACATCTTCAAAGGGCATTGACTGCACTTGTGGATGGCCCTGGCAGGCCCAGGATGGAAGTGGCCCTGGCTCTCTTGATCTCTCAGTGGCTTTCAATACCATTGATCATAGTATCCTAAGCAAGCTGAGGGGGTTGGGAATGGGAGGCACTGTTCTTCAGTGATTCTCCTCCTTCCTCAAAGACTGGTTCCAGTTGGTGTTGGTGCAGCAAGAGGTCCAGCCCTATGCTCCTACTTTCTGGGGTGCCACAGAGCTTCACTCTGTCCCTGCTCCAATTTAACATCCACATGAAATTGCTGGGAGGTCATCCTTTGGCATGGGGTTAAGTACCACCAGTATGCTGATGATACTCAGCTATACAACTCTGTCTCTGACTGCCCAAGTGATGTTGTTGAGGTGCTTTCCCAGTGCCTGGAGGCTGTATGGCCCTGGATGGGGAAGAATCAGCTTCAGCTCAACCTGACAAGACCAAGTGGCTATGGGCTTTAGGATCCCCCATATCTGGTGATTTGCGATCTTTAACTCTGGCTAGGGTGACATCTGGGGGTTCTCCTGGACTCACAGCTCCTGCTCAATGAGCAGGTAGAAGCCATGGCCAGGAGGGCCTTTGCACACGTATCTTGTGTGTCAGTTCTGTCTTGCATAGATTGGGGGGCACTATTCATGGTCACTCATGCCTTAGTCACTGCCCAATTGGACTATCGCAGTGCACCCTACATGGGGCTGCCCTTGATAGAAGAGCATTTGGAAGCTGCAGCTGGTCCAGAATGGAAGTAGTGGGCACACCTTGCTATGCCCATGTAACTCCATTGTTGCATGAACCACACTGGCTCCCAGTAGGCTTTTGGGTACAGTTCAAGGTGCTGGTTGTCAGCTTTAAAACTCTACATGTCATGGGGCCAGATTTCTTGTGGGACAAACTACGCCCAATGGTGTCTGCCTGTCCTACTAGATCTGGCAGGGTGGACATGCTCCAGGTCTCTTCAGTGAAGGAAGGAATGTCACCAGATGGGGCCTTGGAAGCGTGCCTGCCCTATGGAACAGCACCCCCACCCCCACCCCCACCCCCAGATATGGATGGCCTTGGCTCTTTTGGCCTTCAGGAAAGCAGGGAAGATCGGGATTTTCCCACAGGCACTGGAGCCAGGATGTTGACAGAGCTTGCACGGGGTGGTTGGTGGATGAATGCATTTTATTGGGGCCTTAACACTGTGCATTGTATGTTGTTTTAAATAGTTTTTTTAAATTGTGTTGTGTTTTTATTTTGTTTGCCACCTAAAGTTCCTTCTGGCAGATGGGTGGCTATATAAGTTTGTTTAATAAATAAATTTGTTGGGCATGTTGAAGAAGTGGATTCCTACACTGGGAAGGGGGGTCTATGCTAGATGATCTCAAGGTTATCCCTTCAACCCTTTTATGGTTGTATGAGTCGATGAAAGCTGCTTCCTTGTAATTTCAATCCACTTGTCTTCTGGAATAATTCTGAATAATTCTATGCCATCTTCTACATGACAGCCCCTCAGATACTTGAAGACAGCCATCAAGACTCCTGGCAGTTTTCTCATCAATACAGTTCTATCTCAGCATGTAACCTGCGGAGCATTTCCAGAAATTGTGAACCATTCTGAAAGCAGGCAGCCTTTCCTTGGTGCTTCCTTGGAAGTTGAGACCAGGGCTTTGGTCTCCATTGGATGAAGCTGAGAGCCTTCATTTCTGACCTCGTCTTCAGGCAAATCCAGCACAGCCTATGATGGGAGAAAGGAGGGAAACCTGAAGTTCATAGCAGATTAGCCATCCCAATTAAATTTATGGCTGCAAAGTGTTTTCATGGGCTTTTTGATTCTCTCAGGAACCTCCTGACAGCATTCTGTAGCCCCAACAAAAAGCCCCTCAGTGAGAAAGAGAAAGAGAAAGAGAAAGAACACTCAGGAAATCCAGAAGAACATTACTGGGGTGGGGTAGGGGAGAATAGAGAGCCTTTCTCACTTGTTTTCCTCACCCATGTGGAAGGCATAGTCTCTTGGTTATGCCTCACAGTCTTTGGTTGTTTTCAGCCTCACACACAATACATTTTGGCTCTTCTGCCTTGTACAGGTTGTTGGACAAACAACACTATTCCACGGGCTGTGATTGACAGGACTTCAGGAAGTGATAAACCTAATGGGCCAGTGGTGCCTGCCACTCTCCAAAAGCCCTTTATATCAGTCAATCTCCCCCAGCTTTGCCCAGAAACAGAAGGAAAGCTGCAGCACCGTCGAGGCTCTGTAAAGCCAGAAACTCCACTGAAATTCTGAATGCCCTTCACGTCTCTTGCCCTTGACTCCCATATCTAGTGGGGGTGAAGCTAGGCTGCAGGTGGCACAGAGTTGGTGCCTCAAAGGGAAGTGGGTTCACCTGAGTTCACATCAGCTCCTTGTCCCCTCTCCAGAATTGCCACAAAAAATTAATTGCAAGGACGTACATCACAACTTCACTGTAACACTGTATGGCCAGAAAGAGGGTGGCTCAAATGTGCAGGCAGTTTGTCATGAATTTCTGGAAGGAGCGAGAGAAAGAGAAAATTCCCCTGGAGTTTGAATGGCAGCTGTCAAACGTGCAGCGAAGCCCAATGTCTCCTTAATTTGACTCAAGAGATGAGAAATTCCTCAGCGATATTTAGTGGTGACTCTGAGGTGGAAAGGGGATGGCTTTTTGAAGCCACGTTTCTGAAGTGCTACTCCACAACTATTCAATTTTCTCTCCTCCCAAGGGGCTCTGGACTCATTGCAAGATACTGAGGATGTACAGAGGCATAAAAGGTCAGTGGAAAGTGGCACATAACAAATAAAAACGGAAGGAGCTCAAGCTTTAAGCTTCTGCTAATTGCCCTGATGGCAAAGTGTCTCATGAGCACTTTTAAGAAGAAACAGTGCCACAAGGTCAGGGAAGGAACTGTACGCATTTTGCAAATGACTGGGAAGTGGGGTTTCGCACCTTGTCCAAGCTCCAGCCCTCTCTGTTGCTCCTTATGACGGTCCATGATTTTCAGACTGTCAGGAGAAAAGACTGCAGCTCTTCAAGCAGCCACCCATTTTGCAGGTTTGCACAAGGCAGGCCACCGTCCAGAAGAGCGGAGCGGTGCTGGGCTTACTCTTGTGCCGTGTGCGAGGACCCGGCCATTCCAGCCCCAGTAGCTACCGGCCTCAGGTGGGAGAGCAACACCATGACTTGGAGCACAGGGTGGCAGAAGGGGGCAAGCCGGTGCGCTCGCTGCAGAGGGAGCTGGGGGGACAGTGCACGGTCTTTCTGAAGGGAGGCCAGGCTGCCATCTCCGGGCTGCAAAAGCAGGTGACAGATGGCAAAACTCTCATTCTTGCAGGGTCCTTTGAAGCCCAAATCTGGTAGCTTTAACTGGAAGGCATGTGTGCGACTTCTTTAGGGAAACAGAGGCAGGCAGGAAGCAAAGTATGCATCGGCCATGGAGTAACTCTAGCCTTAAAATAACTGGGCTTCAGAGGAATGAGTCTGGAAGGTGAGCCAACCTTGATCCAGCCCATCAATTTGCTGTCCTTTAGTTTCCATAGCCACTGAGGCTTAACATCTCCCTACCTGTCCTTTTCTCTCCGTTTGTTCTCACTCATATATAAACATACACGTGTGCACCAAAGCACTCAATCTAAGCAGATCAGGTCGAGAGCCAACCAGTCCACGCCTCTGGGTCAAGCAGCGTGCAACCACACGTGCTCAAGCAGCGCACAAGCAGACGTAACCAGGCGATCATTTTCTTCTACTGCTGCTCCCCACAGTTGCTATTTTAAGTGCCGTAGTCAGATTTTGGAACTTTCGGCAGCCCAGCCCTCCGTGCATCCGTGCAGTCCCCCTTTAAAGCCATCTAAACGGTGTGTCATCACTGTATCTGGTGGCTGAATTCCATAGTTTGAATGTGCTGTGGGAAGAAAGTCTTTTTATCAGCCAGTAGTTTCAAGGCATGACACCGAGATCTATCATTGTGAGGGGGAAAAACTCTGCCCACCGTTTCCACAGGATGCACAATTCTTTTCTTACATGTTTTTGCTTGAAACTAAATGCTCTAGCCTTTCCTCGCTGCAAGGCTGCTCTAGCCCCTTAATTATTCTGACTCCCTATTCTACACCCAGCTGCAATTAGTCATAGCTCATAACCACTATTAGCTTATATTGGAAAGGTACAAATTACTTACACAATTCAAGCTGAACATGGAAATCATTTGCCATGGATTCCAATATGAGGCTGTTAAGCATGGTGGGCCAGCAGGATACAGGATAGGAAAGGGTTTAAAGTATGGGGCGAACCAAGATATGGGTAGGGGTTGATTGGAGAGGAGTGAAATCAAGGGCCTATTTTTCAAGCATTGCTTTATTGCTTGAGATCTGAATGCCTTTTCCATTGTTGTTACAGAACACATTTTCTTTTAAAATAATGCTTATAATGATGTCTTTGTGATAAAGAGCATAAAGATTTTCAAAGTCTTATTGCCGCAAGCAAAGACATCGTAAAACTCATTTGGTTTTCCGTATCCTCAAAGACTAGGAGTTCATAAATCCATCCAGAAAAGGAAACCTACACTATATGCCTTTAGTGATGCTTGTGACTTCTCTGTATCTCACCATGAGAATCATGATGTAAAGGGTCATCTAGCTATTGTCAGCATAGGACCAATGTGGAAAGTCTGAAGAATTCAAAATCCCCCTAAGAAATTATTGGTGCAATGCATGGAACCCAGCAGTGAACCCAGAACTATTTTTTAGGATTCTTATAGCGCCTGAATTTGCTACTTGTACTATTTATTTTAAATATGGGAGGAATTTGAGCCAGCTGATCCTCAGGAAATGGACAGGATCCTTGTGGCTTGTGGCCACCTGTGTTCTGGACCAAGCCCCTCCTGGTTGGTTAAGGCCTCCCAGGAGGTGGCACGTGGCTGGGTCCAAGTGGTGGTTAATGACCCTTTGCAGGAGGGCATAGTACTGCCTGCCTTGAAGGGGGCGGTGGTGCGCCCCCTTCTCAAGTGGCCATCCTTGGACCCAACCGTGATAAACAACTTTTGTCCAGTCTCCAGTGCCACTGCAGAGGAAGTCAAATAAACAGTGTTTCATGTAAAACGCCCACCATAAATTGAATAAAGCCCCTTCCTATTTCTCACCTTGGCACACTATCAGCTATGAACAGGACATGGATTCTGGGTGTCCTGGGTAGAGCTAATCTGCAAAGCTTCACACACACCATATATTTCAGGAATGTACAGACAGCAGCTAAAATGATAGACATGTGCCTGCCAAAACAGGTAGGAAAGAACAATATACGCATAAGCATATACATATACATATGTCAGGCCCAGCCCAAGGAACTCCAGGAGACCATGCAGATTCAGTCCAGCTATGTTTATTAGCCACAGCCTCTAGCAAGAGTCTTCCCAGACTGAAACTAGTTCCCAAGGTCAGCCAGTCAACACAGAGTGAATTCCTCAGGGAGGTGCCAGCCTCGTCCTCTTATCTCTCCCTCACCCGGCAGGAGACGAAAGAGCATGTTTTCCTCCCTGAGTTTGGCCTTCATAATTCCATTCCATCACAACATATACATATATGTGCCAGTTTGCTGGAGGAGTTAAGCCATCAGGCTAGAAACTGGGAGACTGCGAGTTCTAGTCCTGCCTTAGGCACAAAGCCAGCTGGGTGACCCTGGGCCAGCCACTTTCCCTCAGCCCTAGGAAGAAAAAGGCAATGGCAAACCCCTTCCAAAAAACCTTGCCAAGAACACTGCAGGACTTGTCCAGGCAGTCTCCAGGATTCAAGACTGACTCAAAGATGCGCACACATAGACACACACACATACACAGAGTTGCAATTGTGAATACACGTATGGGGTGTACAGATCATACTCACACCCATGTAAGACATACAATAAACTCACTGATTGCAGCTTTGGGCTACTGCGATGTATGAGCAGAGGCATGTAATTAACTTTTGCTGAGCTGCTTTATTCCAGTTTTGCTTTCTTGCTCCATCCAACCCTTCAGTCAGTCCACATGAGTGAAAAGTGAGAGCACCTAAAGAATGAGAGAAAATGGATCAGGGACTGGCCTGTCAGCTCTTCGAGGAAGACCAGGTCAGGAAACAGACTAAGGAATACTGGAACTCTACTTGATTGATAGAGGCTCTAATAACAGGATCTTGAAATTCTGACAGCTTCTCTTTCCCTCGCTCTTGTTACCAGGAATGTCCAGGTGGGTTCATCTTGAGTTTTTCCCTCATCCCCTCCTGTCTTGATGTTTTGTCAGCCTTACCAGGCAGACCAGACAGGAAACACAACCAGATAAGCGAATTCTACTTTATTATAAAGCTACATTGACAGAATCTTGCAAGTCTGAAAGTACAATTCTCTCCCTCCCACACACCATTTCCTTTACAGCCCAAGAAACTAGGGAGGGTCCCTTCTGAGCCTCTTGCCCTGCCCACTACCCAGCTACGGGCTATGCTGTCTCTTATCTGACCATTCCCTTGGCAGCGTCTCTTTGCCCAGTCTCCCAAGGCCTTTCCCACATACTATTACATGTTTTGAATGGTTGCTGCTTACTGTCTCTAAGACTATCTGTGTACTTCTCTACATGCCCCCCCACCCCAAATTATATTGCTCATCCGCAAGACTGACTGGTTTCAAACAGTTTCAGCAGCTCAGGCACATGGCAAGGTGCAGCTATATAAGACACTTCATTGCAAATAGAAGGAAGGCATATTGAACATTTGACTGCCTTCTGCCTGTGTGAGGGTGCAGTTCTCTTACATTCACAGTTTACAAATCTTTGCTGCTGATTCCCACCTTCCTTGTGTTTCCACAGACTCTTTGCCCTGAGTTTCATGACCTTGAAATGAAGTGGTTATTGGTTGTTGATGTAAGTGACATCTCTAGCCCGAGAACCACTAGCGCTCAGCTTCTCTTTCTCACTTTTTTGTTTTTGAAGACCAGGACAATATTTTCTCTACTTCAGTCATCTGCAGCTTCACACATTATTCAATACTTCTCAAAGACAGTATGTGAAAGTTCTGCCAGACCATCTACTAGTTCCTTTACTCTCCTAGGATACAGCCTACCTGGTCTTGGGGATATAAACTTATTGAAAGCAAATCCTTGGCCATGTTTCTGCCAGTCTGAATCTCAATTCTACTCCTTCATTCTGCTTTTTGTGATTTTTAGTGGGACATATAACTTTCTTTTTGGAGAAGACTGGATCAAATAGGAACTGAATAATTCTGTAACTCTGTTACTAGTTAGTATTTAGACTTAACTGAGCATGTGATGTACTGATTCTTTTTCCTCCTTTTATTTTGAACCTATCAAAAGAAGCCCTTTGTGTTATTTTCTGCATGCTTTATTAACTTCAGCTCATTCTGAGCTTCCATTTTCCAAGACCCCATACATGGGCCATAACACAAGGTAACATCTGTATGTCTCTGCTTTGGCACCTTAAAGGAAAGTGGACTGTGCATACTATTCTGAGAACTTCTATATATCCCTTTCTGTAATCCAGAAAGCCCCTAAAACTAAGGCACTCTATATAGTTATTACAAGTGCAAAGGTCTGTGAGTTCAATTCCCATAGAGGGTTTGAACCCCATAGCACAGCATCTGGCTACTCATGCCTGATGAATCCCAAAGGATGAAACGTGGTGTTTCCTGTGATCAGTGTAACTGAAAACGCCACACAGGATACACACTGTGTAAAAATGCTATTCTACCCATCTATACTTTTCCTTAGCAAGTTGACCCTCTTTCTGTCTCCTATGTGTCCTTTTTTGTTTTTATCTCTTCCCTCGGCTGTTTTTTCACGCTAGTGTCTTCTGTTCTCCTCATTTTTTCCCCCTTCATTAGAACTGTTTGCAATTAGTCTCTCCCCCACCCATCCCCAGCTAACTTTTCCCCTCAGCTTCTGCCATCTGGGATGACTGAAATTCCCTTCCCATCATTTTTGTGTAGTTTGTGGAGCACTTTGGACTATTAATTAGAGAGTTATTACAATTCCTTCCTGAGAATGACATGTAGACTAGCAATCTAAACTATCTAGCATGGTCAACAAGCATCTGTTCTCACTCCTGAGAGCCAAAAGACCTCTGTCTTCAGTCAATTAAACTTACAGTATTTCAACATGATAGCATTTGTGTTGCCTCCTTGGGATTCTTGAAGAGGCTTCTGGCACTGTGCCCTTTGCAGAGAAAGGATGTTGCACTTTGCCGGTTGATGCCTTGCCCACTTGAGTGGACTTCAGCCTCTCAAGATAAGGCCACATTTGTTTTCTTTTCTTTCTGGATCCTGGCAATCATCTGCAGTCATGGTCCTCTGAGGTGCTGCTGAGACTGGATGACACAAAAATATTGCAAAACGTCTATTTGCAACTCTGATGTGCAGAACACGATGCAATCATTGGTTGATTGTATTTTTGAGTGGTTGGAGTATTCAGAAGCAAAACTGAGCTTTAACATTGTGGAGTTTTAAGGCATCCATCTGATCCCTCCACCCCCAAAAAAGCCCCATCTCTGCCCACTTTCAGAGTGTCACAGAAAGCTGACATCATGCAGCAGCCTTACGCATCCCAGCTGTGAGGCCTCCAGAAAACACAACCAAGAACTCTGAGCTTCACCTCTTTCCACCTCTTGGCTGCTACTGGCCTGCATACTTGTGCCACCGGGTGCAGGAACATCCCCAAAGGAAGGGTGCTTTTTCTTTAACTGATGGGAGTCTTTGGCTGTCAGAAATACACTGGGTACCAGTGTAAATTGGTATCTTTTTTGAAAATCTGGGGTATTTTTTTCAATGTTGACAGATGCTTTTTCATAGGCAAGAGATACATCAATTTGTGGTGTTAAAATTCCAACATTTAAAGTTATGGGATGTATAAATTCTAATGTAGGGAGGGGAGATTTTATCCAAGCGAGCAGATCCTCAGAGTTGTGGGTGGCCATGCTCAGGAGTGTACCTAGGGACTGACGGTCCATTCAGATCCCAGGCTCTTCACTGATTTGCAGCCCTGCCAGCAGGACCTTCTACAAGCCCTCCTTTGAGTTCAGGACAAGGTGTATTCTCCTCTGAGGAGGGAGGCACACACCCAGTCCTTCCAAAATCAAAGATAAAGCGAAGCAGCAGCAGCAGCTTTGGAATCTGCCACTCTGACCTTTCACTGAGATTCCAGCTTGTCAAAAATGTTGAAAATATCCCTATTTTATCAAGATTCTGGAGATATGCATAGAAAAACTTTGCCCTGGAAAAAAAAAAGTGCCAAAAAATATAATACTATAATTTGTTACAAAAGCATTTTAAGTTAATAGTTTCATGTTGGGGGCAGAGGAATGACGCTAAAGACATCTTTTAGCCTTCGATTTTTTAAATAAAAACTCCTTTCTAGCAAACAGGAGGCCTGAGTGGTAGGAAGAAGAGCGGCTGTAGTTACAAATCTTCTCCTAACTTGATCCTAAGTTCATCAGCATTTCCTGAGATGATGTCTTGGCCCAGGAGAAAACTCAGAACTAATATAGTCTTTGTGTTAATTAAACTCTAAGGAGATGTAAACTCCTATTTCACCAGATATGAGCTCTTATTAATATTTATTGACTCATTACATATTAATATGTTTATACTACAGAAGAAATAGGTGGCAGTTCTTTTTAATAGATTTTTGTAAAACCATGTGACAAATGGGCTGCATTTTTCCCTCAGTTTTTCAACAGTAACAAGACTAAGAAATCAGGAGAAAAAAGCATATTTATTACTTGACTGGTCCATTAATATCATGTCCAAATTAAAATATTCTGTGTATGAAAATATTTGTATGTATTGGCTCCCTCAAAGGCGACTGTTGATTTGCTTACAGATGCACTAAGGACACATTTTGGTACAGCTCGCTCATGCCTGGCTGAGAAGTGAGTTGTTTCTTTTAAAGGCCACCTCAGAATGGAACAGAAACAGCAGGCCGCCTGCCATGTTCGGATGACGCCCTGTAATAATGGTAATAGTCTATTAGATGTATCTGCCGCCTGACTCCCAGCAGCCCTGGGTGGTTTACACACTATTAAAATCATCCAAAAACAAGAAAACAACCGAAAACAAAAAGGAAAAAAAGATGGCAGAGAAAAGAAGGAAAGGGGCATCCTTGCCAAAGGCCTGGGTGAAGAGCCAGGCCTTCAGGCCCCTTGTGGGGGTCATCTGGATCTTGGGGAGAGCTCCTTCCAGAGGGCAGGTGCCGCAAGAGAGAAGGGGTGCTTCTGGGGCCCTGATAGATGACATCGTTTAATCAAAGGAATCCAGAGCGCGCCAACCCTGCAGGGTCAAACTGGGCAGGCAGAAGTTATGGGAGAGAGGCGGTCCCTCAAGTAGGCAGGCCCTGTGCCATGTAGGGCTTTATAGGGAGCAACCAGTATAAAGGTATGGAAGAAGTCTGACCCAACTGCATATTTAAACAGAGCAATTTTTGTAATTATAATACATATTGTTTTATAAAGGGAAGGGTTGGTGTACATTGTGACTTTCCCCAGCTTTGCTCTCCCTGGTACTGGTAGGTTTATAAAAAAAAACTAGCCTTCAGTCATGTAAATTTCATATTGATGAAGTTTTCCAGAATTATGTATTATTCACTGATAAGCACTTGTTAGAAGAATGAATTCCTTTTAGTTTATCTGATGTCTGTATGAAAATGGCAGTAGAAGGGGATTCCAATTCAATCCTTGTAAGGCAGACAAGATTAAATGGCACTCTCTCTGTCACTGATTGGTCTTCTGTGTTTTCACTCTCCTATAATAAGCTGACTTCAAACAACCAAAGCAACATCTCTGTACATGGACATCAACAGACGGAGTATATAGAAATCAAATTGACTGTACTATTGCTAAAAGGAGGTGGAGGAGCTTAATTATAGCACCAAAGACATGGCCAAGTGCAGATTGTAGAAAAGATCATGAACTGCTCATGTGCAAGTTCCAAGTTAAGTTAAAGAAGAAGAAGCCAGTCAGTTTCCAGGATATGATCTCGAGCATATACCCACCATATTCAAGGAGAACATCAGGAATCACTTTGAAGTCCTGAACCTCATTGATAGAGGACTGGAGGAATTATGGAATGAACGTAAAGAAGTTGTTAAGGATGAATGTGGAAAGAGACTGCCAAAAATGGAGAAAGAGAAAAAAACAAACTGGATGTCATAACCAACCGTGGAAACTGCCAAGAAGAGAAGAGAAAAGCCAAAGCCAAGAAAGACAAAAATCTCAGAAAGGAACTTAACAAAGAGTTTCAGAGAGCTGTTAGAAGAGGCAAGAAGCAGTATTACAACATCTGTAAAGACACTGAAGATGGAAACAGACTTGGAAAAACAAGGAAAGTCTTTCAAAACATCTCTGAACTCAGAAGGAGGTTCCAACCTCAAATTGGTATGCTAAAGGATGCCAATGGACAGATAGTAATTGATTCAAAGGAGATCAAGCTAAGATGGAAGGAATACACTGAAACACTACATAGTAGAAATGTCAATATTGAAAATACCTTAGAAAATATTTTCTGCTTACAAGAACTTTTGGTACTAGAAGAGGAAGTTAGATCAGCACTCCAGTCATTACCAAGTTGGAAGGCTACAGGAACTGATGGAATACCCACAGAAATATGGCAAGCAACAGAAGAAGAGCAAGTCAAGGTTCTAACCGAGCTATGCCAGCAAATCTGAATGACACAGCGGCCAACTGGTTGGAAGAGGTCAATCTACATTCCAGTGCCAAAAAAAGGAGACTTAAGAGAGTGTGCAAATTATCATTCAATATCCTTAATTTCACATGCTAGCAAAGTAATGCTTAGGATCATTCAGCACAGATTAGAGCCCCACATGGAAAAAGAGATGCCAGATGTTCAAGCTGGCTTTAGAAAAGGCCAAGGAACTGAGACATCATTGCTGATGCACACTGGATAATTGAAAAAGCCGAAGAATAAGAAAAAGAAGTCAGTATGTGCTTCATTGATTATAGAAAGGCCTTTGATTGTGTCAATCATGTCAAGCTGTGGAAAATGCTCAGAAAAATGGGAACCCCAGAGCTTTTCTTTGTCCTCATGAGAAACTTACATACAGCCATAGTATGGACAGAACACGGTGAAACAGAATGGTTCCAGGTTGGCAAAGGAGTAAGACAAACCTATACATTCTCCCCTTATTTATTCAACCTATATACCAGCTGAACCCTGGTAAGACGGAGTGGCTGTGGATTGGAGGCTCCTCTATATCTGGGGATTTATCATCTTTGGTTCTTGAGGGGGTTGCACTGCCCCAGATAGGCCCGGTGCGTAATTTGGAGGTCCTCCTGGACTCACGACTCCTGCTTGAGGAGCAGGTGGCAGTCGTGGCCAGGAGGACCTTTGCACAACTTTGTGTTGTGAACCAGTTATGCCCCTTCCTGGATCAGGAGTCCCTCTGGTCTGTCATTCACACCCTGGTCATCTCTCATTTAGACTATTGCAATGCGCTCTACATGGGGTTACCCTTGAAGAGTATCTAGAAGCTACAGCTGGTTCAAAATGTGGCCGCACGGGCAATCTTGGGTGCCCCAAGGATGGCACATATAACACCTTTGCTGCGGGAGCTGCATTGGGTTCCAGTTTGTTTCCAGGTCCAATTCAAGGTGTTGGTTGTCACCTTTAAAGCCCTACATGGCACGGCTCCAAGTTACCTGAGGGACCATCTCACCCCCATTACATCAACCCATCCCACCTGGTCTGGCAGAGAAGGTACATTGAGGATCCCGTCAGTGAGAGAATGTCGACTGGCAGGTCCTAGGAGGAGAGCCTTCTCTGCCGTTGTCCCCACCCTATGGAATACTCTCCCCCCAGAGGTGAGGTGGGCCCCTACCCTCCCAATTTTTCAGAGGGAATTGAATACTTGGCTCTGCCAACTTGCGTGGGGTGAGGAAAGATACAATCAACCCTGGGGATGGCTGGCTCCTTGACGATGCTCCCTGAGCTTATTAACACCTAATTAACATCTGCCTCTTGGAAATATCATATAAGAAATTTGTATTTAGCATATTTTAATTAATTAATTAATTAATATTTATCTATTTTAATTAACGTTTATTCTATTTTTACTGTAAACCGCTCAGAGGCACTCCACAGTGAGATGGGCGGTGACAAACTTGAAATATAACTAAATAAATAAATATGCTGAATTAAGGGAAGCTAGATTGGGAGGAGATGAGCATGGTTTTAAAACTTGAGGAAAAAAGATCAATAACCTGCGCTATGCTGATGACACTACCCTCATAGCCAAAAATTCAAAGGATCTGCAAGCCCAAGTACCAAAAGTCAAAGAGCACAGTGAAAAAATGGGACAAAAATTAAAGATAAAGAAGACCAAACTAATAAGAACAGGTAGAACAACCAGTCTTAGAATTGACAATGAAGATATCAAACTGGTGGACAGCTTCTGCCTTTTAGAATCAACCATCAACATTAAGGAACAAGCTGTCAAGAAATATGCCACAGGCTACGCCTTGGTAGAACAGCCATGAAGACGTTGAAAAAGATATTCAGATGCCATGGTGTGTCTGTACCTACAAAGATCAGAATCGTGCAAACCATGGCATCCCCTGTGACACTCTATGGAAGTGGAAGTTGGACTTTGAAGAAACAGGATAGGAAGAGTATTGAAGCCTTTGAATTTTGGTGTTGGAAAAGACTCCTATCCAATACCATGGATAGCCAAGAAATGGGTCATCGAACAAATAAAGCCAGAGTTCTCACCTGAGGCACCAATGACCAGGCTCAAATTATCCTACTTTGGACACATTATGCGAAGACTCAGCTCTCTAGAAAAGGCTCTAATGCTGGGAAAAGTGGAACGAATGAGAAGAGAATGTCCAGCAGGAAGGTGGATGGACTCATACAACAGCGATGAGTGCACCATTGGGAGACTTGAAAGAACAGTTAGGGATAGACCATCATGGAGAAAATCTATCTATGTGGTTGCTAAGAGTTGAAAATGACTTGGTGGCACATAATCAATCAATCAGTGCTAAGCTGAAGCACTTTGCCCCACTAGAAAAGGAGGCTGATCATCTTCCTGACAGTTACAGAAACCTTCCTGTTTACTCTGGTGAGAAAGCAGCTGTTGATTAGCTCTGGACATCTTTAGGTAGCTTTTGTGTACTCCTCAGTTGTGGCACAAGGGGCAAACGTATTGCAACTTATGCAATAGTTGCTGACCACACAACCATGTCAACCTTGGCGATTGGTGCACTCACTGGAGACAAAGGTCCTGACTCATCCACCCCACCTTGCCTCAAATAAGGCACAGTCTTTCCAATGCATGGAAAAGCACCCCATAGCACTCCTGGACAAGAGTAAGGGCATGGAAGCGTCAGGAACATTATCAGTGATCTGCCTATTTGTTTGCCTATAATGTTTGCATGATATAAAATTCCAGAAGGATAGTCATTCTGTCTGTTCAGTATGTGTGAACAGGCTGCTCTCTCCCCGCCCTGCCCTTACGCTCCACTCTTGGAGGTGCTTGGTACTGGCGAGCCATTTGAGGAAGTTCTCTGTCTTCTTACTGAGAGACAACAAAAAGTTTGGAGAAACCCTCCTGGAACACCACAGTTGCAGAACATATGAACAACCCTCAGTGACAGACCTTTAACACGTTATCAAGTTTCTTCTCCTTCAAAAACGGCAAACTGCCCTTTATTTGTAATTAGATATGCAACTTGGAAACTGCCTTTTTCTAACCTCGAAGCAATCTACTGGGGAGAGGCCCCCAGACATGTCCAATTCCAAAGCTCCCGTCTTCCTGTTCTTTGCAGCGAAAGAGCTCAAGGCCCCCTGGCAGGTGTGTGTGGGCATGTATGTGAAAGGGAACATGTGTCTTGAACCTGTCTAAGTATGGATGAGAAACACTGCCTGTGGTAATAAAGGCTGGGCTTGGCAATTTGAGTGCTTTGCACTAGGGACTGTACCAAATGTAGATAAAATGGGGAGGCTACAATGAAGCACAGATGTACAATTTCTGCAGAGAAGCCCCTGGAGTCTCTGCGGCCAGCTGCTTAATTGCCAGGAATGTTGCTATTACAAAAAAGCCATGCAGCTGATTTTTCCTCTGAGCCTCATTGTGCCTTAACAGAGCACGGCAGAGGCAGCTAAAACACGGCTGCAGAATGACTGTGCCGTAAAGAGCTTTTTAGGTCAGCCTTCCCCAGCCTGAGTTGAAAAACACAGCTGATGCCCATCCTGGCTGGGACTGAAGGGGAGGACACTGCTTAGGTGATGCTTCCAGCCAATTTAGCAGCTTGGCCCTGTTCAGAAAGGAAGCTTAAAGTCCTTCATATGGCATCAATGTGATGGAATGCTCGGATTCTTGAATAACAACAACAACAGATGTCTATTGATTGCCTCTATGTTAGCATCTGTGAGGACTCACCGATTCCTGATAGCCATGTGCTTCTAAGGCCATCCGGATAGTCCAACGCTGGCCCATATCCTAGCTGCCCAGTCTATAGGTAGATCCTAAAACATTTCTGCAATTCCTCTCTACAACTGTCGCCAGCCATTTCTTTTGTTGGCTTCCCTCTTGGGTTTTCTTGGTGCTCCTACCATGCCATCCAGATGCCTGAGCAGGCTTGAAAATTCCTTACTGTGGCTCCCCAGCAACTGACAATCTGGCAATTTCTTTTTCCTGTTGACTCTGAACGTGGAGGTGCCATTGGAGTCACCATGAACCACAGGGCCATTTTTCATGGACTTTCCTTCCTTAGAGGAATCCCATCCTCACTCCACCATGGAAAAAGCAACGAAGTCTCATCCTCTCTTACTCTTCTCTGCATAAGTCAGCCCCTTCGGATGAGCCAAGGCCAGCATGATGGAGACAGAGGGCAAATGTCGGTTGCCAGGCCATTTGGTGATGCTTTAGATAACTAATGAATGAAAAACCATTGACGGACTATTTGCAAAATGCAGGTGGGGTGAAGCTTACATGGGGATTTGAAGATTAGATTATAAATGTAATGGGATATGTTTAGACAAAGAATTATTCCTATTTAATGTATTAAAAACTAGCACTTAGGATAGCCTTATTATTTCTAAGACCAGAGATAGATTGGAAGTTATCTATTTTTCATATCTTTTTTTCTTTTACTTTACCTCACTTTTTCTTTTCCTTTTCTTTATATTTTGTATTTCAAATTTTCTTTTTCATTTCTAACTTTTAAATATGTATCTTTAAAATCTTAATAAAATGTTATTTAAAAAAAGATAACTAATGAAGAAAGATTTATGAATTAAAACCACTACCACAATCTAAGACTACCTTCTCTTAAATGCTCAATCACAGCACATACACTGTGGTGGGCTTTTGAGAAGCACAAAACATCCAGTTGCCTTATAATGGGAAAATACTGAAGTTGCGCAGGCTACTAAGACAGGGGACATCTGATATATTCCGGGGAGGTGGCCTGGAAACTCTGCAGGGTTAGGTCTGGTTAGGATTTGGATGGGAAACTGTTGAAAGTTGAAAAAAAACCCTACTTCTGTACTGATGCCCAGAAAACTGCATGCATATATCTGTGACATCACCAGGAGTCTAACTGGACTTGAAGGAGACTTCAGTTAGGGTTGGCCAAAAGCCTTTGGTTTCAGACCTATCTTATAGGCGTGGTGTCAAATCATAATTTGGGACCCAAATTCTGATAGGGATTTAGACTGCAAGACAAAGGAAAGGTCAACTTACCTTCTTGCTGATTTCTGGCCATCTTCCTTTTATTTAAATGCCCCAGTGTGCAGTGCAAATATAAGCTAGAGCTTCCCCATCCATCCTTAATCATCATCTTCTTTAGGAATAGTTGGATGATGATATAGCAGTCACCTGACCACCATTACCATGGTTACCATTCTAGTTGCCATGGTGATGAAGCAACATCTCATGGTCAGGTGAACTTGGTGTTATGACCAGATCCTTTTCAAAAAAGATAAAATGGAAGATAGATGTGGAAGCTGTTAGTGCGTGGCTGCTGCGTGGCAGTTTCTTTTGAAAAGATGAGTAAAAGTCACCAGGAATTCTTTCACGGTATTTCTTGGTAAAACTTCAATGTTTTGCATTCCACTACCTGAACTGCAGTGTGGAGAGACCCAGGGCCTCTAGCCCCCTTGTCTATTTGATTACTCACTGTTTCTCCCTGTGTGTATATATGTGGGTGTTGCTTACCTCAGCTCAAATGCATGAAAAATGAGTGAATTTTCATTCAGAACAAAATATCCCCATTATTTCATGCTTTCTCTGGTGAAGTACAGCTTCCTACATGGCCGTCAGTATTCATCCTGAGTGAGGAGGTGTACTGAAAGAGGGGGAGAGAGGCTACAGATTCATCGGAGCCCAAAGAGGTGTGATCTAGTGAACAGCTAATGCTGGCTGTAAAAGGAAGAACACAGCATGACATCCTCAGATCTGGAGTCTCCTATCCACAGTATCAAGAATTGAGGGAACACCGGGAAGGAGAAATCTCTCTTGGAGATCTCATTATCTTCTTCCTGGGATTTTTAAGGAAGAAGTCCTTGTTAAAGCACAGGCTGATTCTGAAAACAAAAAATGTAAGTTTTCAAAACCACTTGGCCTATAAATGAGGCTTCTCTATATGGAGAAAGAAAGGCAAACAATTAAATGAGACATTTTCCTACTTCAAGACAATCTGTGGAAGGCAGTCTGGTAAAGGAAATTAAAATGTCATCTTAGAAGTTGTTTCATGTTTGCCAGGGAGATGTATCTGGAAAGCTTTTGACTAGTGACAGAAAGGGCTCTCCCAGTCTTCTTTTTTAAGGTGGTAGAAATTAATCTTTTCCGGATGAATCCAGATTAAAGTAAACTTTACCCCAAATTAAACCAGGGGAAGGAAACCCTGCAGCCAGTGCGGTGCTTAAGGGGCAGAAGGTGTTAATGCCCAAAATGTCTCCATCATTCCCCAGCTGGGCACTTAATGAAGAGGAGAGTTTAAAATGCAGAAGAAGGTTCCCACCCAGTCTGAGAGATTCCAACACTTACACGAAAAGCAAAGGAACCATTTTTTATGGATAACCTCTTCCCATCCTCTGGAATGGAGGACCCAGTTCCTTGTGATGGGGCTGCTCAGGCCCTGTACATCTGTATGGAGCCCTTGGATGAGTCCCAAGGTCCCATACATGTGGGTAGGATTGTATAGGTTGCACACATCCTAAACGTACATGACCTAAAGCCATGCATCTTGCTTACAGTCACCATTTACAGAACATGCAGACTGTCTGATAGCCATTTATTATTTGTGCCTGAGATGTTGATGGCTGCTCTCAGTCATCCCAGGATCAGCTGTTTCCCCCTCCCAGTGATGGGATTCAGTTGACATCCTGGTGAATTTTTAATCCTAAATGACACAACCAAAATCATTAGCTGATTTTTTTGTATAACAATACCTTCTGGAGAATTCCCTGATGCTACTGCTGCTCCTAAAATAGTTTCTGGATAAGCAAGGAAATAATTTTTGCTCAGTTATAAAACAGATTTTGGGTTCTGCAAAAGGATATGCCTCTAAGCCTTGGTTTGAAATGCAGACCATTCTCTGTTTTTAAACAGCGGGCAGACTTTTCAATAAGACATATAGCCCACACTCTGCAAAATGATTAATGCAGCAGCATTTCAGAAATGTCCAACCCACAGGATATTCCCAACTCCTTCTCCATCTCCTGAAGCAACATGATGAGGAATTCCAATCGACGTCTCAGATGATGCTGTACCTCACTGCCTTCTGGCACAGGGCTGCCCTGCCAGGGACAGGACTGTGATTTTCCAGGTCACAAGAGCTGCACGAGGAAGACTCCCATCAACCTGGGCTCAGCAAAGCACAGGCAAGTTTGCAACCTAGCCTTGTCCCTTGCACTGGGCCTCCTTCCCTCTCTTTTTTGAGGATCACCAAGGCGGGAGAAGTGGGCCTGCCTTAAGAAGAGGCTAGTCCACTGTTCATTAGGAATCTTCAGTTTCCGCCTACGTGAGAATAGCCCCTGAGCATGGCAAGCTCTCAAACCTTGGAGAACAAATTCCTCCCACTCCCCCTCGCTTGCAATTCACGTCTTTTGGCTGGGTATGCACAACACACTCAGCTGCATTTAGCAGGTTGTAAAAATCATCCCTTTAAATCATGATGTTGATTATTCCTTTGAATGTTATGTGAACTCTGTGGCTGGGTACTTTGTTTCTTTAAAAGATATCTAAATATTTGGAAGGTGTTGCTGGACAGAAATAGCACCAGCATCACTTTAGAAATGTGTTTTCCATTCTTTAAAAAAAGAAATCCTGAACAAAAAATCTTGAATATCCACAATTCTGGAAATTGGATGATCATGTTATCATTAAATATAACTATACTTGACGTATGACATGTATCAGTTACATGGTTGATAAAAATGAGTTCATCTAATCTTAATTTTATTATTTATCTTCTTTAATATTTGAAACCCACCAACCATCACCCATCCTAAAGATATTGCTACATTAGTGGATTCCTGCCCAAGGGGCTATCCTTCCTTCAAAGTCCTTCCAACCATTATATTCCTTTGATCTGAGAACAAATTGGAATCCATAAAGTACATAGAAGGGCACAGATTTTACTAACCCAAATGCAATTTAAAAAGTACGTCTTTGTCTGATGCTGAGAAGAACATATTGACAGCAACCTGGCTTCCAAATCAGGTGCCATAATGGATTTAGCCTCACTGGGGACACTAAGGAGGGGCTCTGTAGATCTGAATACTGTGGCAAAGACACGCTGGAAGAAGAGCTCCTCAAGCCCTGAGAGCTAGAAACCTGACCATTAGGGCACAGGACACCAATGCAAGCCCTTTAGGACCATTGACAGATCTCTGGAAGTTCTTCCAGCTGCTTTGCTGCCATGGTCTGCGCCAGCTGTAGCTCCCCAGTCATCTGCATTGCCACACTCTAATAAAGAAGTTACCACAGCAACAACTGAGGGTAGCCAGGTGACCCCAGGCAGGAAGATGGCAAAGATGGACACCTTGAGGGAGAGAGATGCATCTGGGAGACCCCACAGACTGCATATCGACTCCTTCAGTGGAGAACAACCTCTTCCAGAGTCCGAGACCTACCCAATTCTTGGATCTGTGGGTCAATAATCTACAGCATCTCTGTCTTCTCAGGATGCGGTCTCAGCTTATTGCTCCTGAATCCGCAGAACAGTGTCCAGAAACAAGACCAACTGCTTCATACAAATATTCAATAAACAGTTAATGTCAGATGCTGAGAAGGAGTCCCCTAATCCCCTGGAATTGATCCTGCAGGTAGGAGTGGAAACACTGTGCCTCCTACTCCAAGCCTACAAGGTGGCTTATCAGAATACCTTGGTTGATGGTGTCAAAAGCCACAGAGGGCCCTTTGCCCCTTGCACCCAACCATGGTATAAATACACCCAGACAACATCTTCTTCTGCCATGTCCCATGATGCTGTCTTCAGCTGTTCCCCAGCCCACAGGGGAGACAGCCTTAAGTCATGATTAGCCATCCCATGCTTAAAGGAGAGTTTTTCTCCTTTAAATAGCAGACAATTACACTGCAAGGAGTGTCATACCTGCTGGGGTTTGTTACACATTGTCTTAGCGGGTGACTAGTTCAGGATGGGATTAGAAAATGTAATCAGATGATGCTGTCCCCAGGGATTATAGCCATGGCCTCAGGTTTTGCCCAGTTGCAAATGATTTTCTCTTCAAAGTGATTAGTAAGTTCTTTGCAGCAGAATTCAGGAGCTGCCCCTCCTGGACCATTGACTAGAAGCCCTTTCTGTCCCTGGAACAGGGGCTTAAGGATGGGATGGAGGGGGTGGGCAAGCAAAAAGGCATGCTTTGTGTTTGCTTTTTGGATTTGCGTCCCCTGCCCTCTAACCATCTTCATTGCCAAGGAGACCCTGAAGTAAGGTAGCACTGGGGGTGACACAGCAGGAAAAAGAAGCCATCATGACAGTACGGGTAGATCTCACTTACTGACTGCCTTGTGCAATGACCGTTCGAAGTTATGATGGTGCTGAAAAAATAACTTTGTGACAGGATGCGCATTTACAACCTTCTTAGCATCCCTCAGTCACGTGATTGCCATTACAGTCAATACACATTGTCCTGTACCTGACCCACTGTTTTTTTCCCCCTCCCTCACAGAGCGGAGAGATTGGAGAGGAAGGAATTAAGCAGGCACACAACGAGGAATACACCGGCTGTTTGCATAGTGAGCTCATGGCTGCCAGCACTAGCACGTTTGTTCTGAAGCGTATTCCCCATTGTATGCCTGCTTACTCTCTTGTAATCCCTTCTTCTCTAATGAAGGTAAATACAAACCTCAATTCCCTTCTTGCTAATTATCCCAGCACTGGGATGAGCATTCCCAAGGGCAGGGCAGTGGGGGAAATGGGCTATAAGATTTGCCCTTTTACTTGGCTTCCTCATGAGTCACGTTTCCCGCCATTTGGGTTCTGTGAGAACCTGTGCTACTCAGTTCCCAGTAAAGATGCTTTCATTGAGACTTCAGTAGTCCAAAGTAAAGCTCTTTTATTAAGAGGTGTACAGCCTCAAAGCATTGCTGAAACTAAAAAGCCTGTGCGCGCCAATCTTTTCTTAAGCCCCCTTTCCCTTCGCTCCCCTTCCCAGCCCATAGTCCTTCTTTCTGGTTCCTCCTGGTCTTACGCTGGTACGACCTTGGCATTCCTGAGAACAGATCAGATAGCATCTGCCTCTAACCACCATCCTTCTGTTTCTCTCTCCCCCCCCTTCACGTAGTGGCAGAACCGAGGCAAGCAAGCTAGGCACAATGGATTATAATTGTGAGGTTTCTGACAGGTTCACCCGGCTCTTTGGGGTCATATACTTCTGACACTGTAAAGCAAAGGAACGCTGAAGTAAAATTGTAAGCACAGTTGTGGTCACGGAATTTTTCACTTAGCAACTGCTTCACTTAATGACCAGTTGCTGGTGCCAGTTGCAGTCACTAAACAAGGACTACTTGTAACTCTTTCATCCCATTGTGAAGCGAGGGCTGGAAAGAAGGAAACCTCCCTTGTCTCGGTCCTGGTTCCTGGTGGACAAGTCCTGTTGTTTTCCCAGCAACTAGACTGAATGTTCTGCTATTGTCTTCTTCCAGCTTGGTTTTTTGTTTTACTTCTGACCAGGCCTACAGTGAGATTCCCTGGTGGCCTCCCATCCAAGTACTAACCAGCTCAGAGCCTGCTCAGTTTTTAAAAATCTGGTTAGAATGATGATGTCACCTATTCTTGACATTTCCCCAAGCCTTGACAGGAAAGGCTTTCAACGAAAGTTTCATTCAGTTGCAGGAAATGTATTGAGGATATACAACCTATGCTTGGATCTCCCTTCAAAATTTCAGAAAATCATAGAATTGGAAGGACCATAAATGTCCTTCTCCTGGTTCAGTGCAGGGCCCAGCAAAGCATCTGGCAGATGACCTTCCAGCCTCTGTTTGGGCACCTCTGCCACTTCATGTGGCAGCCTGTTCCACTGGCTTGCGGCTCATATATTCAGAAAGTTTCTCCTGATATCTACTTTGAACCTCCTTCCTTGGTTCTGATCTTTCTCTCTGGGGTAACAGAAAAAAATCCACTTTTCTGAATTTTCCTTACTGGAAATAGAAATACTGATATTCTCTCAGTACATCACTTCAAGTAGTGTGCACGTTTTGCAAGTTTTAATTTGTTCCTGGCCAAAAATTGTCAATTGTATTCAGTTAATGAATATTGTTTTATATTATTTATCTGTTGTGCACTTTTTAATATTTAACCTGAGTTTGACAAGCATCAAGTGACCTCCAGCTTTTTAAATCAGCTTAAATAAGAACAATAAATAAATACAGTACTGTACATTTGCATCATTAGGGTTGCTATTTTTAAATGACTTAGGGGACATAATAAGCAGTGGTTAAATAAACTTTTTAGTATTCTCCAGGTTTCTAAAAAGAGGAAACTAGCTAGACCTAAACCAAAAGGAAAGGTTTCCAATGTTCACTTAAAAAAAAAAAGCACCTTTCTGACCAAGGTCTCTGTTTTCAGCCTGGTAGGCCTCTTCTTCTGCTCCCTTCCACCACCCAAGGCAGCAGCCTTGCGTGGCCAGGAAATATGCCCGCCTGAGGCAGGGCTTTTGATGGCTGCCAGTCTGCAGCTGGCACAGGGGGATTCTCCCGCCACCGGTGTAGAGCAATTGGCTGAGGGCACGCAATCTTATTTAAAAATCCAGCAGGCCCCTTCACCTTCATTAAGGCAGCTGTTTTCCTTCTGCCGCTCAGCAACTGACAGGCTTGACTTTTTTTGCACATGTACATTAGATTTAACGGCCTCTTTGCGCCATTAAGCATTTCCTTTTCTAATTGTAACGGATGTGCACAGAATGCTCCAGGGATATAGTCAGGTATAACATGGTTCTGAAATGGGCTTCCATGCCACCAGCTGGGTTTGAAATTTAAACACAAGAGCATACCTGGGTGGGTAATTTAGAAGCCTACTGGACCAAATGAAATTAGATTTTAAGACCTAAAACACACCACACAGAGATGTCATTTGTGCCAGTCTGTTCTCCTGCCGTCAATGCTGGAGACTCACAGTGCTGCTCCCCTCCACACCCTGCAGCGATAAAGGACAGCCTGCAAAGGAGGACAGGAGCCGATTCTTAGCCCCAGCTCTTTCCAGGGCCCAGCATCCCCCCCAGCCCCATTAAGAGATCGCAGGGCACCGTCAATTGCATTTCCCTCAGTCTCCCAGGAAGACAATAATAAAACCCTAGACTTGGAAGGGACCTCAGAGGTCAACTAGTCCAACCCCTGCTCAGTGCAAGATCTGCTACATCATTTTGGACCAGTGGCTATTCAGCCTGTCTGAAGACCTTAGTGAAGGGGGAATGACTACTCCATGAGGTAGCTTATTCCACTGGCTGACAGCTCTTACTGTCACAAAATTATTAACATCTAGCCCGAACCTCCTTCCCTGAAGTTTTAACCCAGTGATTCTGGACCTGCCCTCTGGGCAACAGACAACAAGCCTCGATCTGATGATCCTTTAGGTCCATCTGAAGCCAGCTCTAGCCTAACTCCCCTCACCGGTCTTTTCTGTAGGCGACACAGGCTCAGATCCTTCAGCTGTTCCTCGCCGGACTCGGTTTCCCATCCTGGCCACTCTGTTGCTGTCCTGTTTCAACAGTGGTGTCCAGAACTGGACACAGGATGGGGTCCAGCCTGTAAGGCTTGCCCCGTTCGTCAAGAGAAACTCCTGTGACACGTGTGGTTCACAAAAGAGGTTTACTCAAGCATAACGCAACAGTTACAAACAAAGCCAGGACTGGCTTGGCACATTTACATTGGTTACTTTATACCTCTCCCCTCCCCGCGTTTTCGCCCCGCGATCGCGTTACATGCTGCGGATTATCAGCGCCCCAATAATCCCCCTTAATTGTCCAGGTGGCAGGTTCAGCCTGAGTCCCATTGTTCTTTGATTGTTGCTAGCCCTTGGCGTGGTCGTTGCCTTCGTTGGGCTTCTGTCGCGCACACAGCCGGGAGCTATCCCTCGCGCGCTGATTGCTCTTCCTCAATTCCGCTGCTCTTTCCTTTGTCCATAGCACCTGCGGCCCTCTGGCGTTAACACAATGCATCTGCTCCAGATTAGTGAAGTGGCGCCAGGTGGCCCATTCATTAGTTTGCAGTTTCGCACTTCCTCTTTCTGCGCTAGCGCTCCGGTGAAACTGACTAAAGCGCGGCTGGGGAAGTTCCTAGCCATGCAGCGCCGGCTGAACCTGACACAGCCAAGGCAGAGGAGAGGGGGATGATTACTTCCCACTGTCTGGACTCCATGCTCCTCTTGTTGCACCCATGATAGCGCTTCCTTTTCAGCAGCTGCATCACCCTGCTGGTCCCGCCAGGCACAGTAGAGAGGGCAGTGAGAAAGTCCATGCCATTCTTCTCACTGCCCTTCTTCAACAGTTTGTTTACTACGTTTACCACTTTGGCAAGCTGGCCCTTTAAAGAAGAGTCCAGCTGGGATTAGAAAGGAAGGCTCAACTTTGTCCTAGTTCCACCCTAAAAGGAAGAAACTGAAGCTTTCAGAGCTTGTAGGAGAAGGGAGGCCAATGGAGAAGTTTGCTGAGGTTTTTGGCAGACAGAAGTGGAAAAAAACAGGAGTGGAAGTAAGTTAGTGATAGATTTTTGTGTGTGGTTGCATGAGATTTGTGGCAACATTTTCGTGGTCTGGCTGACAGTGAAGTTTCCCTGTTTTTCTGAGAGCACGTGACCTCGCTGCCTGAGGGAGGGGCCATTGTTCTCTAGAAGCTGGGGGAGGAATCAGAAGACCTAACTGGGAAGAGGGGCCTGACCCAAGCTATAGCTTAGCATTCAGAGGCCCTCTTATTGTAAATGCATCAGACTAGAAACTATTCTGGAGGTTGTGAAAGTGTGTCTTAGGCCTGTTGATTGTGCCCACATTCTGGGCAGGGGATGAGTGCTGTAGGTGAGAAGGAGGCAATGGTCAGTATCTGGGCAATAAAGGCAGTTTAGTTCAGGCTTGCACTTTCCCAAGGGGTAGGAACCTTCTAGGGTGGAACTATGACAAAGTTGAGCCTTCCTTTCTAATCCCAGCTGGACTCTTCTTTAAAGGGAAGCAAAAGTGGTTCTGTGTGAAAGTTTCATGACAGAGAATAATACAGAGGAGACTCATTGAACTTCAAGCAACATGGCCAGAGAGGAGACCTTCTCAGTGACCTGCGAGGAATGTGGGATATTTGTTTTCCTGCCAAAGAAGATCCCAACTACGGCTGCCACAAGTGTAAGCTCATGTTCCTACTAGAGGAAAAGGTGAAAGGGCTTGAGGAAAGAGTCACTACTCTGAAGCTCATCAGGGGAGATGAAAAGCTCCTAGGAAGGGCAGAAGATGTTCTCCAGGAGGAGCAAACAAGGAAGAGAATGCTACACAGCCAGCAGAGGCAGAAAAACAGCAGTGAGGGACAGGAGGATCAAGAGGCAATCAGGGACCATAGAACTCAGCAACTCACGAAACCAAGCAAGATTCATCACTGAAAACCCCAGAGACCATTCTGGTAAACACCCAGATCCCCACCATCCAGCAAAATTGAGCAGTCACTTTGAAGAAGAGAAAGTGAGTGGTAGACCAGACAGCCTGCTGGGTATAGACCAGACAAGTTGTGTGAGGTGTGTTGTCTTTCAGGTGCCTGAATTCAGGATGTGACTGACAGGCTACCAAGACTCTTCAGTCCCACAGATTACTATGCATTCCTGATGATACATGTGGGGACTAATGACACTGCAAGAAGAAATCTTAAAGCAATCTGCAAAGACTATGAAGACCTGGGCAGGAAGTGAAGGATCTGGGAGTACAGATTGTTTTTTCATCTGTCTTTCCAGTGAATGGACATGATTCAAGAAGAAAAAGTAAGATCATAGAGGGGAACAACATGTACAGTACTATGTACAGTGTATGGTGTCTTTAAGAAAGACTTGGCTTCCTTGACCATGGATTGATTTACCTACAAGAAGGATTACTGGCAAGAGATGGGTTGCATCTTACTACGACATGAAGGATTTGCTCAGCAGGCGTCTTGCCACACTTATCAAGAGAGCTTTAAACTAGTTCAAATGGGGGAGGGTAGTAAAACACCGGAGTTGAGTATATAGCTGACAAGTGAGGATGGGGAAGGTGGTCATGAAGGCAGAAACAGAAGGTTAGAACATAGGGAAAGAAATGGGCAAGAAAATACAAGAGACAGGCCACTAAGGACTAAGGTGCCTTTATCCCAATGCACAAAGTATGGGAAGCAAACAAGGAAAGCTGGAAATCCTAGCCCAGGAACATAAATATGACATCACAGGTATTACTGAAACATGGTGGCATGATATACATGAGTAAGACACAGTGCTTGAAGGCAACCTCTTATATAAAAGGAATAGGTCCAGCAAAAAGGAACGGGGTGTTTCCTCATGTGAGGAAAACATGAATCTACAGAAATTCAGGTTTTGGAGCACAGGAGGCCTGTTGAGTGTGTCTGGGCAAGAATAAAAGGGAAGAGAAATAAAAGGGGCATAGTAGTGCGAGTTTATTATAGGCTTCTGGGACCAGCTGAAGAGGCGGATGAAGTCTTTCTTCATCAGATGACTCAGCTCTCAAGGAAGTATGAGATAGTGATTATGGGGGAATTTTAGCTATCCAGATATTTGTTGGAAATCCTATTTTGCCAACAGTTACAGGTCTGAGAAATTCTTGTCCTCTCTCGCAGACAGCTTCATTTGTCAAAAGGCAGGGTCTGCTACCCTGGACTTAATCCTCACCAACAGGGAGGAAATGGTTGAGGAAGAACTAACTGGGACCCTGAGAGGCAGTGACCATGCTATCCTGGAATTTCAAGTATTGTAGGAGGGGGAGGAGAAAGTGCAAACACTCAGACTACAATATTAGACTTCAGAAGATCAGACTTTGATGGACTCAGAAAGATAGTAGGGGGGATCTAATGGCTTGATATCCTAAAGGAGAAAAATGTCCAAGAAGGCCAGGAGCTTTTGCAAAAGAAGATACTGGAGGCACAAACCCAAACAATTCCTACAAGAAGAAAGAGTGGGAAACTAAAGAGACTGAACTGGATCCACACTGAACTTAATAAATTGCTTAAAAGAAAAAAGGAAATGTGCAAGGAATGGAAGGTCTAGCATGAGAGAAGCTAAAGCCCAGTATGAGGTTAGGTCAGGAACAGATGCCAAAAACCACAAAAAAGGTTGTTCAGGTACTTCAGAAGCAAAAGGAAAGTCCAGGGGACAGCAGGTCTTCTGCAGAGAGAGAATGCTGAAATGGTTAAGGAGGAGGATGAGAAGGCAGAACTTCTCAACTCCCATTTTGTATTTTTTTTCTCTCAAAAAGTGAATGAACCCTCAGTTGGCTCTCACTGTGTCACGAGGGCGGGGGGGAGTTGGGGGATGGTGGAGTGAACTGGAGCTGAAAATAAGCTCCAGTTTACTTTCCATAAGAGCAACTGAGAGAATTCCTGGCTAATCTGAATTATCATGGCTGGATGAAATTACACCCTAGGGTATGAAGAAACTAGCAGCAATAAGTGCAGAACCACTCTGTAAGTTTGAGAAGTCCTGCAGAACAGGTGAGGTCCCAGAAGGACAGGACGAGAGCTAATGGGGAAGGAGCAGGACCCAGGAAACTGTGAACTTGACATCGGTACTGGGCAAGGTCCTTGAGCAGATGATCAAACAGCATGTTTGTCAGAGATAGGGATTCGTTAATTGACAGGAGCCAACATGGACTTAACGATGAACAAATCATGTGAGACTAACTTGATCTCCTTTTATGATGGAGTTACAAGACTGGTTCCTTTCCTCCAAGGCTCCAGTTGCTTTCACTTCTCCAACCAATTCTTCCCAGTTGGCATTGATTAGGTCCAGGATAGCAGACCCCTCATTCCTTTTTCCATCTTCTGACAAATGAAGTTGACAGCAAGAGACGACCAGGACAGTTAGATCTCCAGCAGATGTCAGAGATAGGTGAAATCTCTACTTGACATTATGTGTGTCTTTGAAAGTTTGGCCATCTGACACTGAAAAGCCTCATCCATACTGTTTGCCTGTCCAGCTGGTCTATAATAAGCTCCTGTGACAATGCAACTTTTCGTTCTCCCTCTTTTTATTCTTACCCAAACAGCAGGATTTCCATGCTCTGATTCATGATCTTCTATGGAGGTATATGCTTTCTTTTCATCCCCTTTCTTTTTATTGAGTCTGCTCCTTTTGAATAATTTGTAATCTTCCAGGGCTATGTTCCAATCAAATGTTTCAGAGATCCCTATCACATCAAATTTGTCCTGTCAAATTTGTCTTAGACTTTCAAAATCCCCCCATCCCCCAGTTTCCCGTACTGCGTGCATTGTTGTAGAAAGATCTTAAATTGTGAATATGATCTCCTACTTGTTGGATACATCATATCATGGCCCAGGACTCAGACTCTGACTCTGAAGAAGCTGCTTCAGCTGAACCAGTAGAATATCAGCCTCAGGAGACACCAAGCTGTGTTTGATCACCTGAAGCTGATCAAACACAGGCACATCACAACAGCTGGAATAGTCATGATGAGCCTCCAAGCCCTTGGAGAGTAGAGCAGAGCAAAAATGCTCAGTGAAGTTCCTTGCCAAGCAAGGAGTAACTCTCTTAATCAAAGATAGCTGGCTGCAGCCTGATTTAAGAGGCAGCCCTGACCCATATTTCTCTGTTGGAAACAACTGTCTGATTTCCTGCTCTGGTGTGTTCTTCCTGTGATTCTGCTTGTGATTCCTGAAACCCTGACCTTTGGACTGGCTGATGAACCTGGCTTGGCTCTTTGAACTTTGGACTGGATGTTGACTTCTCTTTTGTATGTTCCTGCTGAAAGCGAAACTGCCCAGGCGAGCTTTCTTTCTCAGAGATTTTGTTTTGATTTACATTCCTTTCTTTGTCTGCTGTTATCTATGCACCCTTGAGTAAATTGCTATTTTCACCTAGCAACTGTGAGTTTGAAACCTGAAACAGGACACATCATCCCCCTCCACCAAATTGTTCCTTTTATGGTGCAGAAGAGAAGAGGCATCACCTGGTATCCTACTTTCCATCTCTATTCTGCTGCTTTATGTACATAAAAGGGTTAAAGCTGAGCAACCAAAGGCCACTCTCTTTGGGACTATCCATGCTGATTACCCACAGTATTGTTCCCAGTAGCTCAGGAAAGCTCTGCACTTTCGATATAGATTGTTGTTATTAAGTCCTCTGCCCTTGTGTCTCTTCCCTGTTGTTCGTCTCTCTCTGTGTTTTTGTCTGCCTTTTGTCCTGTTTTGCCAGTTAATTGTTTTTGATGTTTGGTAATGTTTAATAAATAATGATCAAGCTTTCTCCCTCTATATATATATACTGTATACAGTCTATTTGGTGGCTGAACTGAATGGCATGTGTACTTGTTCTGAACTGGATACAGAAACTGCCTAGGACTCCCTAGGAGGTACTGAGTGCAGATTAAACTGCAAATTACCTAACATGCCTGCCAATGTTGTATTTCCTGCCAATTTAAGTCTCCCTCTTCTGCTTCTTCCTTTGTCTCAGGTTATTTATCTCAATTTTTGACAGTATATTTTGCCATGTTCCTCCTTCAACTGTACTTGAATGCCGTCCTGATTGGTGAGGGCTCTGCCAAAGTCATCCTTCCCAGTCTTCGTATGATACAGCCTGACTCTTGCCAGAGTCCTTCATGTGAGCAGCACAATCCATGGTCCTTGGAGGCACCATAGCTGCTTGTTCACTTGCAGGATCCCAGTTGGCCTTTTACATCAGGATCCTCAAATGGAAAGACCAATGAAATCTTTCCTTGTATTCCCAGTTCCTTCACCTTCTGGACTTCATAGTGTCTGGAGGTCCATGTGGTTCATCCCCAGCTGAATCAGTTGGAAGGGATCTTTATTAATGAGCCACGCTCTCACATGACTGTCACATCCTGAATATGGGCTTCTGGAAGACATCTGGTTAAGGTCTGCCCGCTGCTGCCTCGGTTCCTCTCAGCAGGGAATCACCCATCACCACAGTGAGCCTCTTCTTTCTCAGAGAGGTCCTTGGGTTTCTTCAGCCCATGAGGCCCAAATGCCTTTTCCCAGTTCCCCTTTTCAGATGGCTTTACAACTTCTCACTGTCGGAATCCTCGCAAGATTTCATAATAGATGGCTAGTTTAAAAAAAATGGCTTTTTACATGCTGCGGTTCTGCCATTGTAAAAGGAGGGGGCGGGGAGTAGGAATGAGAAACCGTTTAAAGCCGATGGCTCCTTATCACAGGCTCTGGCATGCTCAAGGCCATGCCAGCAAGGGAATCAGAAGACCAAGAACTAAGGGCGATGAAGGGGGGGAGAAAGTAAGAAAACAGCTTTTGGCGCGCTTTTGCTCAGTCTTAGCAATGCTTTGGATCTGTACACTTATTCTCAATAAATAAACTTTCTTTTGAATCAATATTGGTTGCAAGGAAAGTTACTGGAATTGGGATCAACAGGTGGCAGCTAGTTACACTCACCTTCCCTGCACTGTTGCAGTGTTGAAACTCTCCTCAGGCCCTTTTACCTTATCCTCCAAGTTGGCATTTGTAGTTGTAGGTGTTGTTTGGGTCTGCTCAGGGAGGAGAACAAACGTTGCATATACCTTGCAGGGTACTACAAAGATTCCTGTGCTACCGTGCCGCTTGAAATTGATTGGAGCCTCTCAGACAACATTTCCTGACTCTCTCAATGAGCTCACTGTCAGGGACCTTACACAGCATGTCCCCTAGAACTGCCCTAACCAGGTCAGGCAAAGCAACAGGCCATCGGCCATAAGCAGCAGCACTCTGGAAGCCGGAGTTAGGAAGCAGCTCCCAGCAGCCCCCAGTCAGCAGCCTCTTCGCTCTTCCACTCTCTTCTTCCTCCTCTCTCCTCAGCAGAACTCTCACACAGAACGTCCCTCTTCAGTCCCCTCTCTGCTAGCCCGTGGGGAGCAATATCTGGAAGACGTTGACCTCTATGTGGATTTTGGAGTTGCACATGTTGCTCTTTATCAAAATACCTTTTTTTTTAAAAAAAAAAAGAATGAGATAACTTGTGATATTGTGGAACTTTCCAAAAGAAGAAATTGTTGGCCATTGCAGCTTATTTTATGTATTTTTAGTTGGTATCCTACTTTTCTTACACTAGGAAACTTGTGGCTTTTAGCATACAAACAATCTGGAAATGGTTACAGTAAAATCAGCAGATTAAACAAAAAGCATGCCGAAGAGCCAGATCTTGCATATTATTGGACCAAAAAGTGGGCCATGCAGGAAGCATGCAGTGATCTTTTAGGAAGACCGTTCATGGTCCTACAATTACCACAGCCAGCAGAGGATCCAAGGCAGGTCTCCATTATTGGACAGGGTGAATGGGAAAGAACAAGTGAAGGTATCACTCATCGAGTGGTTGTCTGGTAACACCGAAGATCAAATGCATCCTACCTGACCCTCAGGTTTTGGCCAGCCTTGACTACTGAAGCAAGTTGCCGTTGGAATGAAAAGCTACTGCTTTCTAACCATCTTCCTCATAAAATTAGAGAATCCTGAAAGGAATCCCTTAGGCTATCCCGTTGAATCCCCTGGTCAGTGCTGGGATCCAAGCCAAAGCATCCCAGGCAGACGACCGTCCAGCCTCCACTGGAGCATTGGTCCCGCTCTTGAACCGCTCTTACAATTAGGACTTTCTTATACAGCATGCAGTTGGAATCTGCCCATCTGACATATTATTCGGTGTCTTGCATTCCGAGATGAAAGAGAAAAAGTATTTTCAAGTATTCGAGGAGTATTATCAAATCCCTTTTCAGATTTTTTCTCTAGGCAAAACATACCTCATTTATCATCAGACTGTTGGATGTTTCTAATCCCCTGCTCATCCTCACTGTCCTTCTCGGAAACTGTTCCAATTTTGCTGAATCTTAAACTGTGGTACTCCACAGTTTGGTACTCCACATGAGTACTCAAAGTGGGATCTGACCAAAGCAGAATGCAGTAGATGATTACATCTTTGTGATTTAGAAATTGTTCTTCGGTGGAATAGCATTTGTCTTTTTTTTACAGCCACATCTTTCTGTTGACTCATATTCAGCGTGGAATCAGCCACTATTTTGTTGACAAATACCATTATCAAGGCCATATCCTTTATGCTATACTTGTGCATTCAGTTTTTGTTTTCTAAAAACTTGGCACTTGTCTCTTTTAAGCTTCACTGTTATTTTCAGTCAATTTCTCTAACCTATCAAGATCCTTTTGTATGTTATTTCTGTCTCCTAGGCTCTCCCACCAATTCTTGTGTCATCAGCAGATTTGATAAACATACCCTCTGCTTCTTCATCCAAGATATTAATAAAAATACTGAAAAGCAGAGGACCGACGACTATTTTTGTTGCACCTCAGTCAGTATCTCTCTGATGAGGAAGACTTATAGGCTGATCTCTTTATGATCTCTGTTCTAAAATCTTCCCAGGTATTGATGCTAGATGAACTGATCTGCCTTTTGCTGGATCTTCCTTTTTCTCCTTTCTGAAGAAAGGGATGTTTGTCTTCCTCTGGCACTTCATATGTACTCCAGCATTTCTTTCCTTCTCTCTATATATACAGTATATATACATACATACACACACACACACACACAATGTGTGTGTGTGTGTGTATTTTTGAAAGCATTCTTACTTTACAGCATTTTTTCACACCTGCCTAAAACTTTTGCACAGTGTACTGTGCAAAAGCTTTAGGCAGGTGTGAAAAAATGCTGTAAAGTAAGAATGCTTTCAAAAATATATATTGTAATTGTTTATGTTTATCAATTAACAAAATGCAAAGTGAGTGAACAGAAGAGAAATCTAAATCAAATCAATATTTGGTGTGACCACCCTTTGGCTTCAAACCAGCATCAATTCTTACACTTGCACACTTTGTACACTTGCACAAAGTCAGGGATCTTGTAGGATTAGAGTCAGGTGTACGATTAACCAATTATACCAAGCAGGTGCTAATGATCATCAATTTCATATGTAGGTTGAAACACAGTCATTAACTGAAACAGAAACAGCTGTGTAGGAGGCTTAAAACTGGGTGAGGAACAGCCAAACTCTGCTCCTAAGGTGAGGTCAGAGGTCATACACCATGGCAAGACTGAGCACAGCAACAAGACACAAGGTAGTTCTACTGCATCAGCAAGGTCTCTCCCAGGCAAAAATTTCAAAGCAGACTGGGGTTTCAAGATGTGCTGCTCAAGCTCTTTTGAAGAAGCACAAAGAAACAGGCAAAACTGAGGGCCATAGATGTAGTGGTCGGCCAAGGAAACTTAATGCAGCAGATGAAAGACACATCATGCTTACTTCCTTTTGACATTGGAAGATGTCCAGCAGTGCCATCAGCACAGAACTGGTGGAAACCAGTGGGACCCAGGTACACCCATCTACTGTCCGGAGAAGTCTGGCCAGCAGTGGTCTTCACGGAAGAATTGCAGCCAAAAAGCCATACCTCCGACGTGGAAACAAGGCTAAGCGACTCAACTATGCATGAAAACATAGGAACTGGGGTGCAGAAAAATAGCAGCAGGTGTTCTGGACTGATGAGTCAAAATCTGAAAGATTTGGCTATAGCAGGAGGCAGTTTGTTCACCAAAGGGCTGGAGAGCAGTACAATAATGAGTGTCTGCAGGCAACAGTGAAGCATGGTGGAGGTTCCTTGCAAGTTTGGGGCTGCATTTCTGCAAATGGAGTTTGAAATTTGGTCAGGATCAATGGTGTCCTCAATGCTGAGAAATACAGGCAGGTACTTATTCATCATGCCATACCATCAGGGAGGTGTGTGACTGGCCCCAGATTTATTCTGCAGCAGGACAACAACCCCAGACATACAACCAATCTCATTAAGAACTATCTTCAGCGTAAAGAAGAACAAGGAGTCCTGGAAGTGATGGTTTGGCCCCCACAGAGCCCTGATCTCAACATCATCGAGTCTGTCTGGGATTACATGGAGAAACAGAAAGACAAATCTTTCTGTCTTTCTGTAGGCAGCCTACATCCATGGGAGATCTGTGGTTAGTTGTCCAAGATGTTTGGAACAACCTACCTGCCGAGTTCCTTCAAAAACTGTGTGCAAGTGTACCTAGAAGAACTGATGCTGTTTTGAAGGCAAAGGGTGGTCACACCAAATACTGATTTGATTTGGATTTCTCTTCTGTTTGCTCACTTTGCATTTTGTAAATTGATAAACATAAACAATTACAATATATATTTTTGAAAGCATTCTTTCACACCTGCCTAAAACCTTTGCACAGTACTGTATATATTTAAAAGGAAGATAAAAACTAATACAAACTAATATAAAATAAGAAAAACAAAACAGAAAGAAATCAAAGAGAAAGCTAAAAGAAGTACAGGAAAGGCGAGGAGAGTAAAAAAGAAAAAAGATACAAAGAAATAGCTTCTGATCTTCTTTACAGCAGTTATAAGAACAATTATAAATTTACCTGTTACTGTACGGTTGTTACAACATAACTCTCTTCTTTCTATAATCTATCCTGTCTAATCATCAAAACCATAAATCATAAGTGCATTTTTTTCTCTTTCCTGCAAAAAGTCCATGAAGGGTTTCCAGTCAGCCATAAACGTAGATATTGTCTTTGCTCTGATCAAATGTACTCCAGCATTTCTCAGAGATAATGCACAAGTGTTTGGTCAGGCCATCAGCTAAATTCTTTCCTTACCACACAATGTAATTCGTCTGGTTCTGGAGACAAACTCATTTCAAACTTCTATTGATCTCAGATTCGATCCTGCCATTCCTGCTCTTCACAATTTTCTGGTGGCACACATATTCTTTTGCTGAAGAAGACTGAACTAGAGTAGGAGCTTGACCCTTCTCCATCAAAAGATCTTGTTTTGCCTCCAGAATATGTGCCCTGAATACAATAACAGTATTACTGAAACAGCATCACGCTTGCTCCCCTGTGCTAGGTCCGGTAAACACATATTTGGGAGCAGTGGGGGGAGGACGGGTGATAGGGGAGAACCAGCTGCTGAAGCAAAAGGATGAGCAGGACTTCAACACCCCGTGGGAGTTGCTGCTGCTATTCTGTCTTTCCCTTCTTCATCTCACTGGAGAGCTAGTTCCAGCCCAGCTGCATGAGACAAACTATGACAGTGTGACAAAGAATAGAACAGTCAGGAGAAATGTTGATAATATGCCTAGGCTAATCGCAAATAATGGGGTGTGGAGGAACAACTCAGAAAAGCGGAAAGGAGAGGCAACAGTGTGCCCTTCTTAGACAGGCTACAATTCTTTTGCTCAGCTTGCACCAACAACTAAGCAAAGAGAATTCCCAGCAGCCTTCAGTGGCTTTAAGAAACCGATGACAGATGTTATCTTCATGAATGGCAGTGGGGAGACGGTGTATCTGGACAAGGATTAGCCCATCTCTCCTGATGACCAAAGAAATGCAGGGTGGTGCCATTGACGGGTTGCTTAGTTAATCTAACTGAAGATTGATTTGTGTGAGCGAAACTTATCTCTAGGCACACAAATATTATGATTGTCTTCACCTATGGAATATACAGTAGAATGGAGTTGCAGACAGCCCCATTGTCACATTCGTCATCAGGTAGTTCAGGTATTTTATTTTATTTTATTTTATTTTATTTTATTTTATTTTATTTTATTTTATTTTATTTTATTTTATTTTATTTTATTTTATTTTATTTTATTTTATTTTATTTTATTTTATTTTATTTTATTTTATTTTATTTTATTTAAATGTATATGGCATCTCACTTGCACGTGACTTTGAGCAGCATACAGAGTTAAAACACAGCTAACAGTCATAGCCTTCTACCATTAAATCAATTTAAAAACAATTGAAAGCTACATTTAAAAAATACAATAACAAAAAGACTCAGGACAGTGCAGTCTAAGTATATACAGTGTAACCATCTGATGGGCTCCAAACTTCCTTGGGATCCCCAAGCCCAGTGACACATCCAGGTTTTAAGGGCCTTCCGGAAGGCCGGTAGGGTCGGGGCCAATCTCACCTTGGGGGGAGTGATGCTCCAAAGGGCGGGTGCCACGGTAGAAAAGGCTCTCTTTCTGGATCCCGCCAAACGAAACCCCTTGGCCAACAGGCCCCGCAACAGGTCCCTCTGCTGGACCTAGTGGGACAGGTGGATGTGGTGGGGAGAGGCAGTCCCTCAAATAGCCTGGCCCTATGCCAGGTGGGGCTTTAAAGGTCGTTACCAGCACTTTGAATTGGATCTGGAAGCAGACTGGCAACCAGTGCAAAAAGAAAGTCAGGATGTGGCCAAAACTGTGCAGTCTGAGCCCTGCCTCCTTTCACATGCATTACCACACACGTAAAACGGGGGCAAGGATTTCTTCGCACAATCACAGCCACTACCTTGACTTCTGAACTCTCACAACCCCTGCATGGAGGCCCTGCCAGATGTGCCTGAAGAAAGAAGAAGACAGAGAGAGAGACTCGCATGAGGAGAACTCTGCTCTCAGCTTTGGGTTCTGTCTCTAAACGCTGCAGCTCTGAGCAAAGGCCTCTAGTCTTATGCCATGTTTGTTCCCAGCAAGGGAGCATGAGCGTTGTTTTATGGACAAATCCACAAAAGATGAGGTGGGATATAAAACAAAAGATCACTACTACTGCTGCTACTATGAAAAATAGCAAGCCCATCATCAGCTACTGGTCCTGATGGCCACTGTACCCCTTCCAGGATCTCAGATAGCCATCCATAAGAAGCACCTGCTAGAGGGAGCTCCACTGCCGTCCTGTCCTGCTGTCCAGCTTCCCAAATGGGCTACTCTGTGATCCAGAATGCTGAAGAAGATCCAACTTCAAGGTTCCTCTGGGCAGCAGAGTCCTGTGTTCCTGAAAAGGGCACCCCAGCACAGGAAGAAGGCAACACCTCAACTGCTGCACCTCAGACTGATGTGGTATCAGCCCTAGAGTGGAATGCTACATCCCAGGCCTAAATGATGTTGAAACTCCCCATCATATACTCATGTTTTCAGGCACTTCTGAGTTCACACTCCAGTATTTTCACATGGGGCCCTACAACAAAACACAGCATTGTCCCAGGCTTTTGTTTCAGGATTTTTTTTCCTGCTTCAAGTGGAATAAGCCATCAATCACTTCAAGCCAGCTGATCCTCAAGGCATCAGGATATCATGTATCTGTGAGGGCTTTTGAAAAATTCTCTAGGTATGTTGGGAAAGCCCCCTTCTCTTTATAGATGGATTGTGTGCAGCTTCTGTCTTAGTGAAAGGAAAAGAATATTTCTGCTTGGCTTTCCATAAGTATTGGAAACAGCTTTTCTCCCCAGATTTGACTGCAACCAGCTCCTCAGTTCTAAAATCCTCAGAGACAGAAAGAAACCTGCAAAGGACTTGACCCCAGATTCACCAAAGGGGGAGAGGGTAAAGCAAGGGGCAAACTTTCTGCTATGCCAAGTTGAAAGAAGGAAGTCCTTTGCTTCAACCTGCATTGTGAACAAAAATCAATGCTTCCAGATATCATAGTTCTATGTTACTTCCAGGGTCTTTGCAGCCTTGATGTAATTTGGGTGAACGTGTTTCTCACACTGGAAACTGCAAGGGAATAACTGTTTTCTTAATTATGCCACTAGAGGTTTGTGTATATGTGCCCTCAAGTCATTCTGGACTCCTGGTGACTACCTGGAAAAGCCTGTGCAGGTTTTTTGGCAAGATTTTCAGTAGTGATTTGCCAATGCCTTTTTCCTAGGGCTGAGAAAGAATAAACAGCCTAAAGTCACCCCACTGGCTTTGTATCTAAGGCAGGACTAGAACTCACCCCACTGGCTTTGTATCTAAGGCAGGACTAGAACTCACGGTCTTCAAGCCACTACATCAAACTGGTTCTCTGTCACTAAAGTGGGTGAGGCTAATATTTTCAGTCCAGTTTTTTCAATAATTTTTTAATGGAAAGTTTTAATTACAATAATAGAAGATAATAGAAACTAAAAAGAAAAAAAAGAGAGAGTAAAAGATGCAAGAAAGGAAAAAAGAAAGCAGAAAGAGAAAGAGAAAAGAAAAAACCTAAGAAAGTGACTCCCCACCCTCATTACAACTATAAACAATTTCACTATCTCTTCACTTCCTCTTAATTAATAAATGTAAAACTCTTCATCCCATAGCTCAACTCTTAACTATAAGCAAGTCCAATAAGCAGCATCTTTTCCAGCCTAGGTGAAAAAAATGCCCCCCAATTTTGGCCTTGCCTATTCTAGGAGCTTTCTGGGGAACACAAATAGGAGGTGGGGGACCACAGCTGGTCCACCACCAATGTATATCCTTGTACATAGCTTGAAAATTAAGCTGCTGATGCTGGAAACAATGTCTGTTCTCAGCTCTTGGACCCAGCTCAACTCCTTGGTGCTCCTCTAATCAATTTCTTTTGACCTTGGATTAGCATTTTCACCACACTGGCCTTCTTGTTAGCCTTCAGCTCCTGTGACTTTGTGGGCCTTCAGCAGTCTGTTACTCTTAGGATCCTTCACAGCTTACCCTGAAACTCATCTGTCAGGGTTTGAGATCTTCTTTCTATCACTAAAATTTCCAAATATTCTTGTGAATATTTGGACATTAGATCCAAACTTCTTTAGTAAAGCACAAATGAAAGTCTGATGCTTAACCTTCAAATGATCCAGTTGACAGACCATTCATTCATTAAATAGCCACTGTTTCCATTATTCAGGAGTCACTCTGTAAGTAACTGATATCACTCTGTAAAACAATTTAGGCAAGTAGGAACTGTGTTGCTTTTGTTGTTGCTGTTGTTATATTTTTATCCCACCTTTTTTATAACCCAAGGCAGTGAACATACCTAAAACTCCTGCCTCCTCTTTTCCCAACAGCAACGGTCCACCACCCTGTGAGGTGGGTTGGGCTGGGAGAGAGGGACTGGCCCAAAGTCACCCTGCTGGCTTTTGTGGTGAAGGGGAGCCTTAGAACTCACCGTCTCCTGCTTTCTAGGTCAGCACCTTCACCAGTACCAAACTGGCTCTCTGTGTTCACCCATAGCTGACGTTTTCTTCATTATAGGTTTAGTTTTAGTTTTGCTTGTTTTCATTTTTTGGAATATGAATTCTAAAAGCAGTCAATGAAAAAAAATAGCTATGTAATGCCATGTAGAAGAAAGCAGGTGGCAGTATTTTAGAGCTGTATATGAATCAGGCAAGATCCAATTGAAACTGAAATCTGAGGGCAAGAAGATTGTATTTGAATCCATTCAAATTTTGAGATTCATCTGGATAAAAGCTTCTTCCACAGGGTTATGATGGGGAAGCATCAAAAGAAAGAAAGCTGCTTCATAATCTGGCAGGTTGGGATGAAAATAGCAGGACTGGTAGACACTTAGAGGACATTAACCTGGCAAAGTTTGAGCTAGGAAGCTTTAAGTCTGCCCCTGGGATGAGGTGCACCCTGAGATCCATGTGGCTCCCTGATGACGTTCAAAATGTCACTGAAAACTTGGCTTTGCTTCCAGGTCTGGGTGTGGTAGGGTGTTAGTTGAGCCCCTGTAGGATGTCTTATCATTATACACAGTTTGCCTTCTGCACAGCTAAGATCTGTTTCTTTCTTTTTCTTTTTCTAATTTCTTAATGAAAGCTGCCCAGAGTCTTCTGGAGTTGGGGGCCTTTAACTTGTATTAAATACATACATACATACATACATACATTTTATTTCCTTTGGTTTTCTCTCTCCCTCCAAATGAAACTGCTTAAACACATTCTAGCACAAAACTGTATTCCGTCCACATGGAAGAGGTCGGCTACAACAAAGTTTTGGACGTTTGTCAGTATTCATAGAAACAAATGACCGTGCAGTTCATTACTTACTTGCTTCTATTGAGTAATATGGATCTCGTTAGGCAATTTTACATGTTATCTTTTTTTTTCTTTTTTGCTTGTTTCTGATCTTTGATCAAATACATGGAATGGAATGGAATGGAATGGAATGGAATGGAATGACTGATGGACGGATGGATATTTTGGAGTCTGCAAAGCCAGAAACTCTGAATCATTTTCAAATAATTTGTGCTTGACTTTTGCTAGTGTGAATGAAGTCAGACTACAACCAGAAGGAGTTATTGTCTTACATTCAAATCTTCCTGAAGTGATTGTGAGGCATTTGATTAAATGACTCAGGATGATTTAAATATTTGATTCAAAGATTCAATTTAAGGCTTGATTCAATCAAATATCCTTCAGGTCTTATCACCCATTTAAAGCTTCTCATAACCCTCTGTTGGGTTCTATTCAATCCCTGCATTTTGTGACAGTTGACACCTATTTATATGCCATCTAAACTTCATGAAATAGAGATGTTGTATTATTTATGCTAATAAAAAGTAATAGGTAATAAATTTCCAATTAGGAGAACAGATGGCAACCAGTGGTATTTTAATGATGCTTGTCAAGAGGGAAAATGTTTTGCCGTATGTTCCATCCTCTGGAGAAGGATCAGCCTTGGTTCTGTGCAAGGAAAGGTTAGCCATCATTTCTGCAGTGAACAGTCCCATCCCCGGCCCTCCTTCATGGCCAGAGGTGCACCCCCATCCTCAGCCACTCAGGCCCAGCCAAGAAGAATGAAGATCCCTAAGTGATACCTGAGGCTGTTGTGTATCGGCACAGAGACCATGCTAGTCCTGCTGCTGATCCTTATTGCTATTGTCTCTGCTTCTCTTTCACCCTCATCCTAAAGATGGGTCCTTGGTGTTACAGTGGTGGAAATGACACTGACTGGCATGGCATTTCCAGACATTCAGCTTAGGACTCCAACCCTATGTCATTTTTAAGAGTCCCAGAGACCTATGCCCATTAGATTCCATGGAGCTTACTAGATAAGTGCAATGGAAGTCCAAACCTTGAACATTTTGGTACAAGCTGTTTGTACAAAATGCATGAAGCCCAGAATGGAACTAGGTTGCTGATGCTTACAATCAAAAGTAGCTTTTAAATTGACCTCTGGGGGAAAAGCCAGCAAAGCTTATATTCATCCAATTTAGGACAACTCATCTTTAATATGAGGTTTTTAAATGCCCTTGGGATAGGAAGCCTGTCTATTTCAGTTTTGCTCAGTTTCTCATTTTCCCAGTTGTAAATTCATTTCAGCAGTGTTTCAACCTCAGTTTGCAAATTCAGTGGGCACACACAAAGAATTGCATGAAAACTCATATGCTTTTTTGTGTTCACTTTTCTTTGTGCTTTTCCCTTAATATAAAGTGTTCTCAAACATACTTTTGCTTATTATATGCACTATTTAGTATATGTATTTGTGCACACTTTGAATTGGTGAATCATGTCACAAAATTCTGAAAAATAGAAATGTTCAGCACACAAGTATATTTCAGCACGTACTGTATATAGATTCTTCAGCTGCAAACTGATATATTCTTATACAAATTTAGACTGAAGAAATTTATCCCCTTTCCCTAAAATCTCCCCAGTTGCATCTAAACAGAGGTCAGGAACAAGCTGGCATGAGCATAGAGAGGGCATGACAGTTGGTTGAAAATACTGGTTGGAGAACATATGGAGGTTGAGCACATTTGGAGTGGGACACTGAGTAGAAACTGCTGAACATTAGTGGGGACCAGAGTGTTGCTTGGTATTAAACAGGTACATGGTGGCCACCTCAAAGAATCAGTGCCTCCTAACTGTCAAATGCAATCCAGAAGGATACGATGATCAATGGTATCAAAAACTGTGAGAGATCAAGAAGGGCTAAGGTGTATGCACCACCCCCATCCTAATTCTGCCAAAGTTTGTCTACAAGTGTAATCAGTGCTGCCTCAGTCCTATATCTTAGACTGAAACCCAAGTGAAAAGGGTCCAAATAATTCACTTCCTCTAGGGCTTTCAGGAGCTGCAAACTAACTATCTTCTCACCAATGTTCCTGAAAAAGTACAGGTTGGAGAGTGGATGAAAATTGTCTAATACCATTGGATACAGGGATGATTTCTTGAGGAGGGGACAAACCACTGCCTCTTTAAGAGCCAGAAGAACACACACACACACACACACACACACACTGCAAAAATGCATTTACTACTGCCCAGATCCAGACACATTGTCCCTTGAAAGGTTTTGATCAAGCAAAAGAAACATACGTCTAATGCATGGAAGGCTGCCCTCACTGCCCTGAGGGCCCTGTCCACTTCTTCAGAGTCAACATGGCTATCTGTAGATGCATTAAGAGCAGAAAAATGGTTATCTTTTGCCACTTTTATTGCTACAAATGAATCCTTAGGAAAGCTCTTACCCATGGTCTATTGGACTTGCTCTTCATCTTCCTCCAGTGGTGCTCTAGAGGTTACTTCTGTTGCTTCATCTCCTAAAGTTCCTCCAAAAACCAGAAAGCTCTCTGGGATTCATGGACAGAAAGAGTCAGTACAGACACAATCCCCCTAGACGATGCTTGCTTCCTACAATATCTGGCAGAGAAGTACAGTATATGATTAGTGCATGGTATGTATGTATGTATGTATGTATGTATGTATATTTATTTGTATATATCAAATTTGTCACTGCCCATCTCGTTAAAAAACAACTCTGGGGGGTTTACAGAAAAGATAAATATTAATTAAAAATACAGTAAAACGGTAGTCCTAAATAAATAATAAGTATATTCCAAGGATTGATGGTGACTAGAGAGTATTAGGTTCGGGGAGCATCATTAGGGCACCAGCCACCCCAGGGTTGTTAAAGTTCTTCTTGCCCCATGCAAGGTCTTTAGTTCTTTCCAGAAAGCCAGGAGAGTAGGGACCTACCGTACTTCTGGGGGGACATTGTCTCACTGATGGGGTTGACAACATGCCCTCTCTGTCTGACTGGGTGGGACAGATTGATGTGATAGGGGTGAGATGGTCCCTCAGGTAGCCTGGACTCATGCCATGTAGGGCTTTAAAGGTAATAACCAACACCTTGAATTGGACCCAGAAGCAATCTGGGACCCAGTGCAGCTCCCGCAGCAAAGGTATTATATGTGCCATCCTTGGGGCATGGAAGATTGTTTGTGTAGCTGCATTTTGAACCACCTGTAGCTTCCAGATACTCTTCAAGGGTACCCTCATGTAGAGTGCATTTCAACAGTCTAAATGAGAGATGACCAGGGCGTGAGTGACTGACCAGAGGGTTTTCTGATCCAAGAAAGGGTGTAACTGGCATACCACATGAAGTTGGGCAGAGGCCTTCCTGGCCATGACTGCCACCTGCTCCTCGAGTGGGAGTTGTGAGTCCAGGAGGACACTGGGTCTGTTTGGGGCAGTGCAACTCCATCCAAAACCAAAGATGGTAAATCCTTGGATGCAGAGGGGCCTCCAGTCCACAACCATTCTGTCTTACCAGGGCTCAGCTGAAGCCTGTTGCACCCCATCCAGACCCCCACAGCTTCCAGGCACCGCAAAAGGGTGGTTACGGCATCACTCAAGTCACCCGGGATGGAGATGTATAACTGGGTATCATCTGCATATTGACAATACCTCATCCCATGGTGGCAGATGATCTCATCCAGTGGTTTCATGTAGATGTTAAAAAGGAGTGAAAAGTACCAACCCTGCAGCACCCCACAATGGAGGGGCCATAGGCTGGACCTCTCACTCCCAATCAACACCGATTGGGATTGACCTTGGAGGAAGGAAGAGAACCAGCACAAAACTGCGTTGCCCACTCCCAACTCTCTAAGTCAACCCAAAAGGATACCATGATCGATGGTATCAAAAGCCACTGAGAGGTCAAGAAGAGCAAGGATGGATGCACTACCCACATCCCGCTTCCACCAGAGGTCGTCCATGAGTGTGACCAGTGCCGTTTCTGTCCCGTATCCAGGCCTGAAACCTGACTGAAAGGGGTCCAGATAATCCGTTTCCTCCAGGATTCTCTGGAGCTGCAATGCCACACTTTCTCAACCACCTTCCCTAAAAAGGGGAGTGTCAGAACCTGCATCACCCATCTGTTGTTGTTTGCCACTGTATTGCAGTCGTTGGGAGTTAGAGTGAATTGGTTCTGCCACTAGTAACTAAAGGGGGGGGTTCTGTTAATGGTTGTAATGGGAGCTGGGAAGCAGCTTAACCATATATGGGCAATTTCGCCTGGCTTGATTGCCGGCAAGGCAGCTGGGGCCCCAAAGAGCCAGGAAGAGGCTCGGGGAGGAGGGGGGAGGAAGGAAAAAGGTCACCACCTGGTGGAGAAGACTCAAGATGCCAGGCAATCAAGGGAGGGGGGATAAATAGAGGGAAGTTTAACCAAGGCTTTAGTTTTAGCAATGTTCTGTTTACAAGCTACCTGTACCACTCAATAAAGAGTATTTTTCTGAACCAAGCCTGGTTGCATGAGAATACTTCGGAATTAGGAGTCAGACGGGGAGGACTTGACAGGGAGGTGGAAGACTGGATGAAAATTGTCCAATACGGTGGGATCCAGCAATGGTTTCTTGATGGGGGGGGGGGGGTGCACCAGCACCTCTTTAAAGGGAGCTGGGAACATTCCCTCCCTCAAGAATGAATTCACCATCACCTGGACCCACCCACATGTCATCTCCCGAGTAGCCTTAACCAGCCAGGAAGGACATGGATCTAGTTGACAAGTGGTGGCATTGACCATCTGGAGGACCCTGTCCACTTCCTCTGGTTCAACAGGATCAAACTGTTCCCAGATAATAGGGTAAGTCCATACCTGTGATGGAATGGACTTATGAAAGCCAGGCTCAGAGAGATAAGCATGTTCTTAGCCCCCAACAGGAGCGTGGGAAGTTCAAGAAGATGAGGCTGGCACCTCCCTAAGGAATTCACAGTGTTGTGGCTGGATGGCTTGGGAACTAGGGTTCAGTCTGGGGAGATTTCTGTCTGGAGGTTGAAGCTAATAAACGCAACAGAACTGTATTTGCATTGTCTCTTGGAGTTCTTTGGGCTGAACCTGACAGTACCCTGGGCATCTCTACAGACCATGCCCCATGCTTAGCATCCAACTGGGACCAGATCTGAGCAATTTTATCCTCCAGATGCCCAGAAAACTCCTCTGCATGGCCCTGTAAATGAGCCACTGGGCCCTCATTTCCCAAGAGGGATCGGGTGATCTTAAACAGGATTGCTGGGCGGCATTCTGTAGATGCAATAAGAGTGGATAAATATTGATGTTTTGCTGCTCTTACTGCCACAAGGTAGGCCTTAATAGCAGCTCTAGCCTATGTTCAGTTGGGTTCAGTCCTTGTTTTCCTCCAGCAGCACTCTTTTTTTTTTGTCTGCACTCAGTCATTACTGACCCTGCAGTGACTGCCTGGACGAATCCTTGCAGTTTTCAAGGCAATTGTTTTTCGGAAGTGGTTTACCAGAGCCTCCTTCCTAGAGCATAGCCCAGCTGGCGAGCGCAGGAGGCGGGGTTTCCGTTGCTTCGCGCCCCTTTTCGGGCGAGCGCGGTTTCGCGCTTACCGGCAACTGGTCCCGTCTCTCTGTGCAAGGCGCTGCCAGCATTTTTCCTCCCACCGGAGTGAGAGTACCCATTTATCTACTCACGTGAGTTTTCAACCTGTTGGGTTGACAGGAGCTGGGGAGGAAACAGGAGCTCACCCTGTTAACGCGAAGGCTGGACTCGAACCGCCGAGGCGTCAGCCATTTCTGGCCGGCAACTTTCAGCGTCATTAAGCCGCTGCTCCAGCAGCACTCTAGATGTCTCTTAATCCTTTTCAAGACCCTCAATTCCTCTGTAAACTACGGGGAGTGTCGGGCTCGATGGGTCAGGAAAAATCGCACAGGCGTGATCTTGTCGAAGGCCTTGGCCACTTTCCTATTCCAGGTAGCAGCCAAAGCCTCAGCAGACCCTTGGATATAACTCCCAGTGCCCTTTGGAACCCTACTGGGTCCATCAGTCACTGGGGCGGACCAATTGAATGGGTCCCGCCTCCCTGCAGAGGGAGGTAGCATAGGAGAATCTCAAGGCCACCAGGACATGATCTGACCATGACAAGGGGGACAGATATGATTCCCCCTTCAGATCACATGCCGCTGCTCTGACAAGAAAACCAAGTCCAGTGTGAGACCACTGTCCCGAGTTGGGTCACAAATAATCTGGGACAGGCTCATGGCCGCCATGGTGGTCATGAACTCCCAAGCTGCCTCTGAGGCATGCCCTGGGATGGCAGATTGAAGTCCCCCAAGATCATAAGTCTGGGGAACTCCACTTCCAGCCTCGCGACAGCCTCCAGCAGCTCAGGCAGGGAGGTTGCTATGCAGCAGGGAGGCTGGTACAGCAGCAACAACCCCAGCTGTTCTCGAGAGCCCAACCTAAGAAAGAGGGTCTCACAGCCGGCCACTTGTGGAGCACCCCCTAAAGGCCAACAGAGATTCCTAGATGACAACCACTACCCCTCCTCTCCTGCCCTGGAATCTCGGCTGGTGCCAAACTGTAAACCTGGCCAGTCACATTTCCAAAAGGGGCACCCCCACTTCAGGGCCCAACCAGGTCTTGGTGATACATGCCAGGTTGGCCTGCTCCTCAGTGATCAAATCACATAGAAGGGGGGCCTTGTTAACTGACCTGGCATTAAGAAGCAGCAGCTGAAAACCAGGGACTCTGTGGGTCTGCTGTCCAGGGCCTGGGTCTGAGTCCAGAGGGTCTGAACATGCCACTGGTAATAAACATCGGGGGTGTCTTCCACAAGAGTGGCCTGCCCTCTGACTCCTGTCATAACACCCCCTTCCCATCACCACCTGAATGGTATAACCCACTCTAACCTCCCCAGAGCTTCCATTTCCCCCCAGTCCCAGACCTCCAGTTCCTCTGGTTAGGGGTCCTTCCATCCAACCATACATCAGCAAACATACCCAACTGATTGAGGGGTGGTGGCGGGGTCTCTGGCACTTCAGCTCCCGTTCTCAGTGCCACTGGAACCCTAACCCTCACCCCTTCACCCACTCTGCCCCCCCCGGCTTCTCCCACTAGTCAGTAGGGAGCACCTGACCCACTCCTACTCCCTTCCCGACTCTCACCCATGGGGTGAGTAGCCTCACCACATTCACACACTCACACACACACACACTCCACACATCCACCCTCGGACTCTCCTCCCTGTCTCTCACACCAGGGAGGGAATGCCCAGCTCTTGCACCCTGGAGGGACCCCAACACACCTCTGCTCTCTCTAGATGGCTCAGGGGATCACCCAGCCACCGCCATCGTCACCCAAGCCACCTCTGGGTCCACTGCCTGGGCTGCTTTGTGTCTCAATCAGTGTCCAGTTGCTGCCCCAGCCTTCACCCAGGCACCTCCAGCTGACACTCAGGCTGATGCCACCACCCAGGCCACTCCTCGGACCACCTAGCTGCTCCACCATGACCCAACCAGCAATCCGGCCACTTTCCAGGCCCCCTGTGCTATCATTCAGGCTTTCGCCGCCAGTTCCTTGGCTGTTGCCGCCAGTCCTCGGGTCGTCACGACTACCCGGGAACCAAACCAGCTGGTTTTCAGGCTGTTTGGGCCCACTCAAGCTGCTGCCATTCATGCACCAGTTGTTGGGCCAATTTTCTGGCCAGTTGTCAGGCCGGTTTCCAGGCCTTGGGCTGTTCTTTGGTGGCTATCATCACCGGTCCTGCTCGAGCCCCTGTTATCGCTCAGGCACCAATCTGGCCAATTTTCGGGCTGTTCGGGTTGTCCCAGCACCAATTCAGCCATTTTCCCAGGCACTGCAGCCCAGGCCGCTTACCGCACTGCTTGCCACATCCATGGAGCTTCACCTGGCTCCATCAGCCTCTGCTGAGCTCCGCTGGGCACACGGGCCAAGGCACCCTCCAAAGTTCACATTCCAGAGTGGGAAGAACCCTCAGGGTGCCCAGGTAAAAACCTGGACTGGTCACAGTGGCCATCCTCTTCGCTTTAGCTAGCACGCAGCCGGTGTTCGCACCCGGTCGCCATCTTGGAATGCCGCCATTATTGATTTTACATCAGCCTTTGATTCGATAAATTGGGAGTTAGGCTATGAGACAAACTTGCCAATTCCACAACAAATAGGTTATTATTATTTCTGATATATAAGCTCTATGAAAATTCTAAGTTAAAAATCCAATTTACATACAAGGCCATCTATGTAAAGCAATTATTTCAATAAGGTGGGCAGGGCTGCATACTGGCACCATTACTATTCAACTTCTATATAAAGTCTTTGGTTGACCACCAGAACAGCACTGACTTTTTCCCCAGAACCGGCTCACAGACATACCCCTGCTTTTGTATACCGGTGATGTAATTCCCCTGGTAGCCCAGACCTGAATTAGATTAAAATGTGCTTTGAGATCCCTCACCATTTATTGCAATAATTAGTAATAAATTATGAAAAAAAAAGTCTTGCTTTTGCTAAACATCTCAGAACCCACAGATGGCAGTTAAATAGCCATGAAATTGAGTAAACAAGGACTTTTAAATACCTTGGGATCATTTTTCAGGCCTCCAGTGGGAGAAATATTCAAACTCAAAAGTTCAGAATGCCCCAAAATCATCCTTGGCAATTGGAACGTTCTATCAATCAAAGGGTGCCTTATTACTGCCGCCTTAAAGTTATTATCTGCCAGAGCTCTCATGCAGTATGAGCTCAGGCCCTGTGATAACTATCTCAATTTGGAAACCACACATTCTAAATTTCTATGAGACATCTTTCAAATTCCATGCTGTGCCTCATGTAAGAGTTGCCACATTCAGTGCTGAATGAAACTCGTGAAACATAGGTTCAGTCAAAGAAGTTTACTTGGGTGTAATGCGGGTAGACACAAACAAAGCCAGGGTTGGCTTGGCACAGATTACATAGCGTTTTATAGGCAACCCATTCCTGCACTTTGCCAGCCCCGCCTCTCACCCCCGGTTCTCCCTGCCTCAGTTCGAGGGCAGGTTCAGCCAGGGTCCTTTGTTTCTTGGCTGTCTTGCTCACGAGGCAGGTCCCATGTGGCTGACTCACGATTGCGCTTGATGGGCGGCTGATCGCGGTTTGAACTGCGGGGCTCTTTGGTGCTGTTGTTGGCGGCCTGCCTGCGGTGGCTGGGGAAACCCCACTTGTTGCAAGATAATTGAATCCTTCCCGCGGGGTACTTGCCGCCACCTGTCGGCAGTTAACTTGCGGTTAGCGCTTCCTCTTTCGCCCGCCTGAGCCTGAGGCAAGGACTCAGCTGACCAGGCGCGCTTGGAACTAGCTGGGTGGAATGGCAGCTGGCTTGTCTGGCGTGCGCTGAGCCGGGCTGAACCTGACACCTCAGACCTAGTCCTCTGCTGTGTAATTTAAACAAAGATTTGGTTAATTTTCTTTCCGTACTGGTTAAAGCTAAAATTTCTGACACTAACAGATAATTTCAATACTAGAAGGATTGATTGAAGAAGCTGCATTTCTACGGATCCTCCGAGGAAGTTCTCTGAAAGTATTGACAGAGTATGTGTTGGATGTAGAAAGACAAGAAGTTAAGTCTCAGCTACCAAAGAGGTTTTCTTCAGAAGTTGATCTTCCTCCCTCAGCCCTTTTGGAGATTTACATTCTATCACAGAATGTAAACACTCAAGACAGTAGGGCCTGGCAGGTCCGAGAGAGGGGGGACGTGCCCGAAGAATCCGTCTGAGACAGCCTTTAACAGGAGCTCGGTCCAGTGCTCTGCCATCCACTGTTCTAGAAGGCAGCATAAAGCAGGACCTTATGCCACCTGATTGGGTCCGAGCAGCAGAGGGGCTGCTCACGTGTCACTTTGCAGCTGCGCCTCTATGGGATTCCAGAGCTCGTTTCGTTTACCCTGCTATAGCAAAATATCCTGGGCACACGGTTTCTTTGGACATGTACCCTCTCTCTCGGACCTGCCAGACCCTACTTTCTTGAATGTTGCCAAATTCTGCCCTACGGCTGTTAAAATTAAGCAGCAGCTGACATCTCCAGAGTATAACGTTTCTCAGTCTCGTGCCATTTAGCTTTGGGTAAGGACAAAGTCTTAATTTTAAGCAATACTATGATTTAACTCTCAGCTTTTAGGTTTGTAGTTCAGGTTCTAGATCCTTTTAATATTAATAATAATTTGTTATGCCCATACAGAGAAAGTAAACAAAACCGATATTTTCTGTAAGGTGCTGTTATTTGATTGTTCCTGTTTCGTTCTTGTTCTTGTTTTTATGCTAGTCTTTGACCAAAATAAAGAATGAGTGACTGATTGATTCAGGGCTTTTGGCACCTGCTCATTCCAGGCAGCAACCAGAGCTTGGTCAAACTTTGCGTTACAGCTTCAGGAACAACCCAAGTCCCCTCTGAAACCCGAAAGAGTCCATCAGGCCCCTGACTGAATAGTTCCTTCCCTGCTGCAGTCAGGTGTGGTTGCAGAGAACTTCAAGACTAACAGACTGTGATCTGACCGTGACAAGCTAACATCCCCCAACTCTAGATCACATTGCAGTGCTCTGAGATAAAAACCAGTCTAGTGTGTGACCACTGCTGTGAGTCAGGCCCATAAGAGCTTGAGTCAAGTCCATGGTTGCCGTGAACTCCCAAGCCACCTCTGAACCCGTGCCTGAGAGGGCAGCTGAAAATTCCCCAGTGCCATTAGTCAAGGGGGAAAATCTATATATGTGGTTTTCGACAAGGAATCGAAAGCAGCTTGATAACACATAATCAATCATCAATCAGTTAGCCTGGGAATCACCACCAATCCAGCCACAGCCTCGAGCAGCTTGTGTAGGGAAGCTGCTACACAGCAGGGAGGCTGGCAGAGTACCAACAGTCCCATCTGATCTGATCCCGAGGGCACAGCCTCACCACTAGTTTATTGTGGAGGAGTGCCTCTGAAAGCCACCAGGGTCTCTCAGATGGCTGGAGCTACCTCACTGCCCTGCCCTGGGGCTGCAGCTGGTGCCACACTCAGAACCCAGGTGGGCCCATCTCCAAGAGGGGAGCACCCAGAAACACGTGCCCAGCCAAATTTCAGAAATGCATGCCAGGTCAGCCCTTTCATCCATTCTTAGACCATGGCTTATTACAGTTTAACTGTTCAAGGTTTATTCCTTTGGTTTTTAATCCAGCCATTTCTGTCTTGTTATTAATTTTTCTCTTACTGGATTCAGTCTCAAGTAAACCTGGTTTCAGGATTAAATAATGGGATTAGCCAACTTATTCAGCATATATCTACTTTTGGATTCAGCATGTGTTAGCTATTTCGTGTGTGAATTCTTGTGCTTTTAAATGCAGCTTTTCCAAGTTTTTTTAATTTTATTTTTCAAATTATATGTGCCTCCCACCTCACTATACAAGTTTCCACGGTTGTTGTTATTTATGCCTTTAACAGTCCCCTAGTAAACAGGTGAATTTGGCAAGTGAAACATTTCCATGTTTTAATTGTTGGCCTTGGATAAGGCTGCACTTCCCCATTCAAAACTGGTGTGCAGTTTTGGGGTCCTCCTAGACTCACAGCTGCAGCTTGAAGAGCAGGCGGCAGCTGTGGCCAGGCGGGCCTTTCCACAGGTTCACCTGGAGAGCCAGTTGTGCCCTTTCCTCGACTGGGAGGCCCTGGGCACTCATGTCCTGGCCACCGCACCACTGGACTACTGCAGTGCACTCTACATGGGGCTGCTCTTGAAGCTCTTGGCTCAAAATACAGCAGCACAAGCAGTAATGGGCATTTCTTGTTAGGCCCATATGTCACTGCTGCTACGCGAGCTGCATTGGTTGGCAGTCGGCTTTTGGTGCAATTCAAGGTTCTGGTTGCCACCGATAAAGCCCTTCATGGCAGAGGGTCTGGATACCTGAAGGACTGCCTATCTCCAATTGTCTCCGCCCACCCGGTATGTTTGGGCAGAGTGGGTGCCCTCCAGGTCCCTTCAATTAAATGCTGCCATCTTGTGTCACCAAGGAAGCGTGCCTTCTCTGTCGCAGCCCCCCAGAGATATGGACGGCACCCTCTCTCCTGGGGTCCTGGAAAGCACTGAAACCCTGACTCTGGTCCCAGGCTATGGGTGTGACCTACTGGTGGGGCACCTGTCATATTGTTATGTTGTATTGTATGTACTGTTTGTTGTTCTGGTTGTTTTAGTCTAGATTGCCTGTTTAGGTGCGTTTTTAAAAGTGTTTTACCCTTTTTTGTGGATTTTGCAAGCTCCCAGGGACTTCTGGAGTGAGTGGCCATATTTAATTTAATTAAATTTTTAAAAATCACTGTATTTCAAACCAGAGAAGTAAGACCAAGTGAATGCTAACAACCTATACAGTGTACCTCTGTAACTGAGCAAGGAAGGTAGAACAGCCCTGCTGCCATCGGACTTCGCAATAGGATGAATGCCAGCATCATAGAAAGTTCACTAATATTTGTCTTTCCCTACTCAAACTCTTCAAAACAGCACATCTGGAAAAATAATACCCTGTTACAGGAGAAACAGTGGCAGTTAGACTTCTTAAAAGAAGACTTTAGATCAGGGGAATTTGTATTTAAAAGCCTGCATCAGGAAAATTAAATTAAAAACCAGATTCTTTTAAGGCTACCAGGTCTCAGCTGCAATGCCCAGATCATCACTAATGGGCTTGTCTTCTCCACAGATTCTCTGCTGGGAGGTGGTTCACCTGCAGCCCAATAGTTTCTTGCCTGAGACTACCCTTACTGGAACTACCCGAGGCTTACTTTTGAGTAAACCTGCACAAGATAACTCAACACACCCTGGAAGTGCCATCCTCCCCCCTCCTTGTTTTTCTTTATCGGTAGGAACTGCAGCAAAAAGACTGCATGGATAAAGGAGCCATCTCTTAAGTGCTAGGAAGCAGCAGAGGGCTTTCCAACCATACAGTTTTAAAAAGTACCCTGAATACTCACAGTTGTGCAGGCTGTTTGCAGAGAGGCTTTGTTTCTCTGCCTGTCCTTCCTGGACTGGCCAGGGGAGCAGGAAAGTCCCCTTCTCCCACATTAACCCTGTCTCCTTCTTTGCCCTGGCCCTCCCTCAGAAGCCAAGGTTAGTCACTGATGGTCAAAGAATAAATCGCCAGCCGAAAGATGATGAATTCCAGTAAACCCGGCTTTGCTTGCATGATTAACATTGGGAGTGAGGCTTATTTCTGGCAGAAGACCCATGTCACTTCCTTCCTAGTCTTCAACAACCACAGCAACACATCCAGAGTGGAAATGAAGTTTCAGATCTTGCCAAACAGCAGCTCTGCCCTTGACAGGAGTCCTACAGGACAAAGATTGTCCCTTCTGTGAACAGCTCTTTGCCTTTATTCCTGCAGCAATATATATATTTTACAATGAACGTTCAATCTTACAGCAGAATTGCTGCAGTACAAATATGTTTGCCCAAAGGGCTGCCTGGTGAGGAATAGGAGGGGAAGGGAAGGGGTGCCCTCACTACTTTCCTTGACTTCATCCTATTCACGTTCAACTTTACCACCACTAGCACATGCCTATGACTTACTGGCCATTTTGCAGCAAAACTACAGGTAGTCCTCATTTAGCAACTGCCTCATTTAGCATCTATTTGCAGTTACTATGGGGATGAAAAAGTAACTTTGCGAGCAATCCTCACATTTACAGCCTTTGCTGGTCTATCAAGTAAAGGAACCCTGAAGTCAGATCATAAGCACAGTTGTGGTTTTACTTAGCGACCACTTTGCTTAATGACTGAGTTGTCAGTCCCAATTATGGTCACTAAATGAGGACTATCTGTAGTTGGCAACTTTTGGCTAAGATGGAAAAGCAACCATTGCCAACTACAGCCCCCACAGTTCAGCCAGTCCTGTCCCATATTGGGAGCTCAGTTCAGTAACATCTGGAGGGCCACAGGTTTCATTCTGATGGCCTGAAAATCACACCTAAGACAGCCTTCCTCAAGAGACATTCTGAAAGTAGGAGGCCACTAGGTGCATATGCAGGTACGTTGTTCCCATTCCCTTCTCTCTGGTCCTGGAGCAGACAAGTTACCAGGATAAGTCTCTTTGCATATTTCCATGTTGCCAAGTATTCTCACTCCCCAATCCTGAAAACAAGGTGAAGCCATTGTCCTCACAGATGCCAACCTTGGAACTGCTGAGAACAATGTGACACAGAGAAAAAGGAGCTTGAAGGAAGTAAGATTTCCTACCAAGGAGGGATTGAGGTGGGCGAGGTGAGAATCCTCAGTTGTCGGGAAGTGGGCTTTATTGCCTCAGGAGAAAAGACCAGTTTGGCTGAATTCAATTGTATCATTTCAGAGACAAAACAGGATTCCCCCTGAACAAAGCAGCCAGAATCGATTCTCATCTTTCTGATGTTTTAGAGTACTTTCTGAGGTTGTAGAACGGCAGACTGTTTGTCTGTAAAAAATTAATAATGTGGCTTTCATTTTTTGTATAAGGAAAATGCTGGGTAAAAAAGAGAAGAGGTACTGAGTGACTGGCAGATCTCCTGTCTAAACAGAAGAACAGTTTCCCAGGGAGTCATCAATCACACTGTTGGGGTTGCAGAAACATTGAAGCTTAGATGCAGCGAGTTTTTTTTCTCTTAGATTGTCTCAATTTCTGTTGTTGGAAGTGATTTACTGCCAATCAGGGCAGGCAAAATGGAAGTGAACATAGGATAGCCTAATATTTGTGACACCGAACAGAAAGATTGTTCAGGGTTTCAAGTGTGAATTTTTCAGCCCTTCCTGAAGTTCCTGAGGGTGAACTTGGACCTCCATCTGTATGCAAAAGAGGGACTCTCATGCATGAAGCACCATGAGGGTTGCTCCCAACTTCATATCTCACCTCATTTGTATGCAAGGAAGCCCTAAGCTTCAAAAATCACAAGGTCAAGCAGTGAAAGGTAGGAGACATGCTCTTTCCCTTTGAGCATTTGTTGGAGGTGGCCTTGTACTTTTCTCCAAAGCACTGAATGATATTACATTGTAGAGGCCCAATAAGAACTTTCTGCCCTAAGTGAGTCCTTATTCTCTTTCCAAAAGATGGGGAGGTGGGGATGCATGTTGGAGTCTTTTTATATTTGTTTTCATAAAAGCTCAAGATTTTTTCTACATGTAACATTTGCAAAACATATATAAACCCCCAGTCAAGAGGGACTCTGCAAACTCCAGATCAAAATACTTGCAGCAAAATCTAAGCAAAAATGTGAGTGAGTTGTGTGAGTGCATACCTTTCTGATGATGTGGACAGAGCACCTGGTGCTGGCTTTTGTTCCCCCCTAAGCAGGATGAATGAGTGCGTGGAGGGAAGCTCTGTTCAATGTGTAGAATCGGAGATATTTATGAATTCTGGATACAAATTCTGCACTTCCAATGGTCTTGGAAGAAGGCAGAAACCTATCTGACACTCACTGAATCTTAAGCTACTGACTGTGTCACTGTGCCGTCTCCACCCTCTGCCCCAGCTCTAACACTTGCAGCAAATCTTTAACTCTGACAGTGCAACTTAGCAGATGACCTTTGTTTTTTGTATTTGTTTAAAAAAATCAATGAACAAAAATGGGAAGCATTCAGTGTTTCAGGAGGGGAGATCAAACCAGGCTGTTTCAATCTTCCTGGATGGCCTTTCTTCAGACATTTTGTTGGTCCTGTGATAGGCCTCTGAAATGTGAGAGGTTGTTTTGGAAAATCCATCTCCTGTAGTTCTACAATATTGTCCCTGCTGTAACTAGTTTTCTGCTTCCCTCTCCTTTTGAAGATATTCATTTTTTGTTTATAGGAAAATCTATAGAGTTTGAATTATCAAAAGCCAGCTTCCCAGTGGGGAAAGGCACAAAATCAATGCTGAGATATTGCCTCATTTATTGGCTCTTGTGAATGTTATGATGCTTTAGGAGAGATAAATTATGAAAGCTTTGCAGGGGTTGGTTAACAGCGCCTGTTGCTATCTCTGTGTGTTTTAGCAGCCAGGCATCTCTGTAGCATCTTGCTGAAGATTAGCTGACAGTGGGTTGCTCTGCCCCACTTCACCAAAAGGTCACCTGCTTCTCTTGGATCCTAAAACCTCATTTCAGTGGCCTGATTTCTGCACTGGGAAACTGAGGAATGCTGAAGCAAAAGGGGCTCCTGGCACGGCTCCATGCATTCAGTGTGGAATTAACCTGGTAGAAGACCTCTGTTTGGCTATGGACCCTGAAGGCTGCTTGGGATGTTCAGCAAATCAGATGATTAAGTTCATATGACAGGAAACATTGTAAGAAGAGAGCCACATTAGTCTATGATAGACAAAAATCAGGAGTCTCGAAGTACCTTTTCAGGCTAATACATGTTATTCAAAGGGAGATAATTTTGTGAACTACAGCTCACTTCATCAGATGCAAGGAGTAGTTAAAGTGGTGTGGGATTTAAAATGGGATGAGGGAGGGGTGGAAAGAGGGGAAGACAGTCACCCATGCCCTAATTACCTCCATTATTGGATTATTGTAATGCACTCTATATGGGGCTGCCCTTGAAGAACCATCTGCAAGCTACAGTTCATCCAGAATACAGCAGTATAGACAGTGATGGGGGCAACACATTATACATGTTTCATGAGCAGCACTGGTTGCCAGTTGGCTTCTGGGCATAATGCAAAATTCTGGTTATCACCGTTAAAGATGTTTATGAAGATTCTCAGTCATCCAGGTGGAATTCTCTGGAGGTTGAGTCATGGCAACTGGACTTCTTTTCTGTTTTGGTAGAGACGTTTCGCTACTTGTCCAAGCAGCTTCTTCAGTCTAAAAAAGTTGGTTAAGGGGACCCCATAAAAGTCTTCCAGGGTGTTTCTTACTAGCATGATGGGCTCGTTGAGGGACAATAGGAGATGTGATTAGTAGAGTCTTTGAGATGTAGATGTCCCTCACTCACCCCCAGGGGGATGTTGATTGTTGCCTTCCTGGTGAACTTTTGAATTGTTCTTAACTTTCTTGGGGACTGTAGAAAGGACAGCCTGGAAAATGGGGGACAAGCTGTGTCTGAGGCCTTTACCTCTATTGAGGGAAGGATGTTCCACTTTGGCATAAATGGATTCCTTCACTCCTCTCTCAAACAACCTATCTTCTCTGTCCAAAATGTGAACATTATTGTCCTCAAATGTTCTCAACATTTTTGTCCTCAACATTATTGTCCTCAAATGAGTGTCCTTTTTCTTTTAGATGAAGGTAAACTGCTGATTCTGGTCCTGTGTTGTTGCTCCTTCTGTGCTGGGCCATCCTCTTGCGTAAAGGCTGTTTGGTCTCCCCAACGTAGATCTCTGAGCATTCCTCACTGCACTGAATTGCATATACTATGTTGCTCTACTTATGTTTTGGTGTTCGATCTTTAGGGTGTACAAGCCTCTGTCTCAGTGTGTTAGTGGGTTTGAAAAACAAAGGTATGTGGTGTTTTCCAAAAATCCATTTTATCTTCTCTGACACCCCAGCCATGTAAGGAATGACAAGAGTTTTCCTTTGACTCTGCTTCTCAGCTCTGTCTGCTGTTTTTTTGTTGGATCTACAAGTAGATTTAATAAAGGCCCAATTTGGATACCCACAGGCCTTAAGGGCTGTCCTCAGGTGTCTGTTTTCTTTCTTCTTTGCATCTGTGGTGGTGGGGATGGTTTCTGTCCTGTGGTGTAATGTCCTGATGACTCCTAGTTTGTTTTGCAGTGGATGGTGGGAATCAAACTTGCAGGTATTATACGTAGTATATGCAAACCCTAACCCATCATGCTAGTAAGAAACACAGTCAAAAAAGAAAAGAAGGCCAGTTGCCATGACTCCAGACACTGTTAAAGACCTTCATTGCATAGGGCCTGGCTATCTGAGGGACCACATCTCTACAGTTGTCTCTGCCCATCCCATCTGGTCCAGCAGGTGCCATTGTGTTTACTGAGATCTCCTGAGATGGCTTTTTGACGCCTGTCAGTTCAGCAGTCTCTTGCTCAGATGTGCTAGTAAAGTCTTTTGTTCCAAAACAGCTACTTAGAGATCTGTAATGGGGTATCCTGGGAGTTAAAATGCTCTGATATTACTTTATCCTTGTTTTGAGTCCTGACATTAAACTTAATTCTTTTAAGAAATTAAAGTCCATTAATTGGTGTCCAATAATTCTTTGGGGCAAAGTTGGTCCCATATGTCCTATGTAGAATCCAGAGGGGCATTGTTGGCAGGTGCCAGCACATATCATATTGGAAGAAGAATATTTGAAAGCGCCTCTAATCCTGTCTGTACTAGTTGGGACCTGTAATGATGCTATAGGTGTAAACGTGGGGGACAAAACAAACATGTAAGATTTGTTGCAGGGTCTGGTTCCTGTGTTGGCATCACTGTCCTGTTGTTGCTGTGAGAATCTGCTTCAGGTTGTATGGTTGTCTGAATGTAAGTATGGGCCTGCCACCCAATGCCTGAAAAAGTGCAGCGTCATTGTCCAGTATAGGCTGCAACTTATTAATAATGTGTTCCAGTGGCTTGAGCTTTGAACTGTAGGTAACAACCAATGGTGTTCTGTTGTTCTGTTTTGTGGCCTGTTTTTTAATAGGTCCTCCCTGAGAATCAATTCAGCTCTATTGATTTGTCTATTGATCTCACTGGGTGGGTAATTCAGTCTCCTGAATTCCTACTTTAATTCCCTCAGTATCTCTGCAAAGTGGATCAAAACTATGGTTGCATCATAGAGCTACATATGATAAATTTGGTGGTATGTTCTGGGTAGAGGTTGGAAGCATGTAGATATGCAGGGCAATCTGTAAACATGGACAATCTATTTCCTGTATAACACGGTATTTATATCTCCACTGTGTAATTTTTCCCATAGAAAATAATGGGAAAATCCATCAAATCCTCAACAACTTCTGCCTACCATCAGCCTTAGCCTGGACCTATCTAGTGTACAGTATGTCCACTTCCTTGAAGTTGTGGTAAAACTACTTAACAAAGAGAGCCTCACAAATACAATATTTTTTTAAGAATTCACAATTGTTAACAGATAAAGTACTTTAATCTGTCTCACGTGTAACCTACATCTGCATAACCAGTCTTTTCCTCCCTTCTCTCTCCCCCCCCCCCCCCCCCGACTTCAGTCCTCCATCAGTCCAGCCACTTCATGCATCTGATGAAGGGAGCTGCAGCGCACAAAAGCTTGTGCCTTTTAATAAAATTGGTTGTTCAGAAAAGGTGCTGCCAGACTCCTTCTGATTCATGACAGGAAATGTTTGATGGCCCAGCCGACTTCTTGAGATGCTACTTTTCTGTATTCAGGAAGTTTCAGCTTCTGTAGTCAGATATAATGACAGATGCCCATGAAGGATGAAAGGAAGAAAAAACACGCTAAGAGCCCCAGCAATTTGCCTCTTTCTTCCTTTCCTTTTAAAAGAAGCCTTTATCCGTGCTTGAAGCCACTGTTCCAATCAAAACTGCATTTACTGCTGCTTTTCCACTCTCCTCTCCAGGTCTGGGTTTTGTTCTGTTCCAGTCCTATCTCACATTATTAACAAAGTGAGGTGTACATCAAAGACTAGAATGCATTTGTTTGTTTGCGGCAGCGTGTAGATGAGTGTTGCTTGGGGAACAAAAGCCCCAAGCCCTCTCCACACCAGGTAATTAGAAACAGAGTCCTCTGCCTGCATCTAAAATGCCACTTCTTGCCAGTTTATTAGGCAAGCAACACGTCAGGGCCAAAGCCACACAGCTGCCAGCTTCCCATGGCAGCCCATGGCAAGCCCCAGAAGAGACCACTTCTGCCTGCATGGAAAGGTTGCCACCTTCCTCCTCCGCCGTGCTCAGCACCAGAGTTGGGGGTCCAGTTTCCTCTCCCCTGATGGTTTAAACCAATTGCTCTGAGAGGCAATAGCAGAAGCGTGGAGACTCTCCCAAATCTGCCATCTTTCAGAATAGTCCAGCCCAGGATGCCCTGAAATGCTCTGCACCTGGAAAGAAGGAGCAGTAAGATGGGAATTGCTGAGCTGAAGACCCAAGAACCAGGGCAAACCAGGGTACAAGTGGTTCCAGGGTTCCAGTCCGTGTTGTGGGGGGGGGGGGGGGGGGGGAGGTCTAGCCCTGTAAGGTTTAGCCCAGGAAACTCCAGGAGACTATACAGATTCAATCCAGCAAGGTTTAATTGGCTTCACTCCATTCACAGCATCTTCTCAGACTGAGAGCAGTTCCCAGGGTCAGACTACAAACATCCTTAGCATTCCTCAGGGAGGGGCCAGTCTCATTCTCTTATCTCTTGTCCGCTCCTCTGGGGATGAGAGTCCATGTTTCACACCCCTGCTCCACACTCCCACAAGCCCTAGATGATGTGTGGAGTGCTTCATCCTTCATCTCTCTCTCCACTCTTATGTGAAACCACTGAGTGAGGTCATTCATCAGCATGGGTTAAAAACCATCAGTAATCCGATGACACTCAACCACCCATCTCTGCTCCTGGCCATACAAGTAATGCTGTCAAGGTTCTTATCCTGTGTCTGATGGCAGTGAGGGTCTGGATGGGGACAAAAAGGCTGTGATTCAGCCCTAGCAAATCTGAATGGCTCTGGGTGTTTGGATTCCCTGGATCTGGAGCTTTTCCATCTGTAACTCTAGAGGGGGTAGCACTATCCCAAGCAGAGTTGACACACAGTCTGGTATCCTCCTGGACACACAACGCCTGCTGAAGAAGCAGGTGGCAGCTGTGGCTAGGAGGGCCTTTGCGCAAGTCATCTTGTCCACCAGTTGCACCTGTTCCTGGACTGGGAGGCCCTGCTCACAGTCACTCATGTCTTAATCATGCCCTGTTTGGATTACTGCAATGCGCTGTACATGGGGCTCCCCTTGAAAGCACATCGAAGCTTCTATTGTCCAGAATGCATCAGCATCTGCAGGAGTGGGTACACCTAGCCTCACCCAGGTGACACTACTATTGCACAAGTTGCACCGCCTCCCAGTAGGCTTCCAGATGCAATTCAAGATGCCGGTTATCACCTTCAAAGCCTTATGCGGCACAAGGAGGACCACTTATCTCGTCATTTCTGCCCATCCTACCAGATCTGACAGGGTGGGCGTGCCCAGGTTTCTTCTGTGAAATAGAGCCACCTTGCAGGACCAGGAGACACGTCTTCCCTGCTATGGGGCCTGTCCTAAGAAGCAGCCTGACCCCGAGATCCAGGTGGCCCTGACCTTGCTAGCCTTCTGGAGGGCTGCGGAAACCTGGATTTCCCCTCAAGCATTAGGGGCAGGCTGCTTGTGGAGCCCCGTAGGCATGTTTGGGGGGCCGTGAGTTGTGTTTTTCTATTCTGTTTGCTTTCTGTATTGTTATTGGCCGCCCAAAGTTATTTGCTGAAGTTGGGCAACCATATAAATTCTCCAAATAAATAAACAAGAAATTCACCCCGTCAGAATTCATATACAAATATAGCAGTTTTGCACTTCCAAATTTTGTATGTGGGGGAAGTATACACAAAATGCATACTTAATAATTGCGTATATTAGAGAAAGTGTGTGGAAAAATTATATTAAAAGAAAAAATAAGCTAATATGTGTACAAATATTCTGCAGATGTTTCTAGGCCAAGTATAAATATTGATGTAGGCTGGAGCCAAACAGGTCTCGTAGTCAATAAAATGAGTCATTAGATGATTAATAAGCAGCTTCTGGTTAAAAGAACTACAGAAGAGTTTAAAATCAGAGTCAGGAAATAACACCACTCTTCCTCTGGGCCAACGCGGTCAACCTGATGACCTGGGGCCTAACGCCAGCATTTTCCTCCAGTGTGTGAACACAATATATGGGGCAGGAGCATTCAGACTATGATGATACGAACTGGGGCAGGGTTTTAGCTCCCTCCCCCGCCCCCCGCTCTTCACCCCCTGTGCCTCGGGGAGACCCATGACCGTGCACGTATCTGCTTTTGAGAGAGCAGGAAATGCAGCCAGGAGCGGAGTTGCACCAGATATTCTGCTTTATCTAAGATCAGGAAGAGGCTGAGATTCCGTTGAAATCTATCCTGAAAATCATAGTGCAAAAGCTCATCGTTTTAAACATCTATTTTCCATGGATGCTGCTTTATTGCCATTTTTTTGCTTCTTTTGCTTGGATTAGTCACATGGGTAATCCCATCCAATTAGGAATCTCTTTGAGGATATATGATCTCACAGACACAACTGCCAGTTTGGTCTAGTGGTGAAGGCATCAGGCTAGAAACCGGGAGACCGCGAGTTCTAGTCCTGCCTGGACACAAAGCCAGCTGGGTGATCTTGGGCCGGTCCCTCTCTCAGCCCTGGGAAGGAGGCAATGGCAAACCACTTCTGAAAGACCTTGCCAAGAAAACTGCAGGGACTTGTCCAGGCAGTCTCCGAGAATCAGACACGATTGGCTGCTGGTCAAGACACTCCCAGAATGCTTCTATGGGCCAACCGCGCCCACTGCTTGGCACCTGAAGGGGGGTTATCTGTCACCGACTTTCAAGCAGTGAGAACATGGGCGTCATGAACTTGGCCCATCAAAAGCTGATCGGCCATGCTGAAGATGCAGTTGAGTGAGGCCTCCTGGCCAGCAGTGAGAAAGATGAATCCCAACCAAGTGCTTTGATCCAGAACAGATTTGCCCATTGAAGCAGAAACATCTTCTGCCTCCCTTCTCACTTTATGGTATCAAGACCCCCCCACACCCCCACTCTGCATCTCAGCAGGTGAAAGCACTGCCTTGCACCTTCTTACCGGGAACCAAGATGCAGCCTCCTGCCTTTAATCCACGTGCTGAGGGACAATGCTGTAGTTTCTTAGAAGGTTTGTTTTTTAAAATAATAATATAAAAAGGATGCTCTTTTTGCCACTGTTTCAATTTATGTAGAAAAGCAGGAAAAATAAAGGCAAATGAGGACAATGAGCACAGCTTGAATGAAGCTCTTTGCAGTGAGCCAGCAAGAGTTGGTACAGGGACCTGTTTCTAGCACCACTTGAAATGTTCGTGGAAAACAAATCAGCCGACGGAGCCGCCCGCATCCTGACCCAGCCATGCGAAATGGATGCTCAGGTCACGGGTGACGCATGGCGCTCAGCAGCCTTTCCTAGGCTCAGCCTGGAGTCTCGCCCCCCTTTCCCCGCTAACCAGCACTTCCTGTTGGAATCCCTTATCCCATGATGGATTTTCAACACGAGCACTGGCAGCAATTAGGAATTCCGCTCTCATCAAGGAAAGTGATTAGCAAGAATGCATGCCGCTAACAAAAGCCAGCTCAATTAAAGAGAATAACAAGCTTTTTACAGCAACAAAGGACGTTCTAAGTAGGCCTGGGTGAGTAAATAAAGCAGTAATCAGGGTGATTAATTTAAAAAATCTCAGAAAGGGTCTGCAATAGATTGATATTCTAAAAGTCTAATGGATCCCTGGAGAAAAGCAAAGGAACCATTTGGCTAAAGAGCAAAAGAAGCCTCATTAATTGCTAGCAAAGAGGGGCAGGCAGCCGAACGCTGTCATTTTTGCCAGAAATAGTGGCTGCTTACGGCCCTAACACTTAAGGAGGCAACCCAGCTGCGGGTTCTGCATGTAAATGGAAGGGTGTTGGAGCTGAGACCTCCTTGCAAATCATCCCGCCAAAATGTCCTGGGTGCTGGCTTTGAGCACATGCTGTAATAATGGAGGTGCAGAAAAAATTCTGAGCGAGGCTGGCAGGAGACAAGGAGGTTGCCTCCCAGAGCGCCGGGAGAGGATTTCTAGATCAGGCCTCTGTGCCTCTGGAATCCTGCTCTTGGAGATGCTCCGCAGCTGCCCCACCTTTGACCGGGATCCCGTCTTCACGTGTGCTGACTCTGCTGCTTGCTCCTGAGTGTAGCCTTGCCTGCAGCTACACAGCTGCTGGGGAAGGGGGTTAACTCTGCAAGGAGACAGAATAATGGGAGCACCTGCCCAGAAGCAGTGGGCAGCCTGATGTACAGGTCCCAGCAACCCAGGCAGACACACAGGCAGGGCAGTTTGGGGCCCCGATTCAGCCTGCCTTCTTGGCCCATCCAATGTCTCCCAAAGGCTGGTGATGCTTTGAGGCTCGTGGGCAGATATGCAGAGACAAGCTTGGGAAGCGGTTGGTTGGGGAGGTTTCCAAGGAAGGCTGGGAGTACCAAAAGGCCGGGAGACCAGAACAAGGAACGTGAGATGGCACAGTCAGTGGGTCAGTTATCAACCTCATCAGCAGAGCTTTGAGCTCCAGAGGCTGGAGAGAGCATCTGGGCGGCACAAGAGCGCGCCCGGCAAAGAGAATCGACTGCCTCGGGGCTGAAGACATTTTCCTGGGGCTCCTGAGCAAGGCTGGTGGAAGGAAATGAAAACCCCGAAGGCACGAAGGGAGTGCAATAGCAACCACCGCATTCTCTGGGACATGCCTGTGCACTTCCTCTGGGGCTAGTGAGAAAGGTGAGATACAGGATATTTTTAACATAAAAGGGAGCAAAGAAGAAAGGCATCTTTGATGCACACCAAGGGCAGGGGATGATTTTAGATGCCTTCTGGCCTCTTTTCGGAGACGTACCAGCCCCAGCAGTAAAGAAAGCAGGGGAGAAGCAGCTGACGGGGAGAGGAGCAGAATTTGAAGGAGAAGCAGCTGCTCTGGCTGGCGCTCCTCGTCCTGGGGCACCTCCGTTTGGGAAAGGGGGCTGGATTCGAGGAGATCCAGTTTCTGCTGGAGCCTGCAGGGTTGCCCCGCGTGATGAGCTGCAAGTGTGCACAAGCCACCCACGCCTCTTCCGCCCATTCACGCACACACACACACACTGTTCTCATGCCCAGGGAGCTCCTTTCCCCATCCCATAACCTCACAGTTTCCACTCCCTTCCCTTGCAGCTCAGTGGGGAGGAAGGGGGAAGCTGAACCTCTCCACAGAGCCCCCTTTATAAGCAGGAGTCTTGCCTGTGATTGCCAGGAGGGACCTTTGAATGAAGAAATGCAGCCTGTTCCCTCCCCAGCTCACACACACACACAGAGCCACAAGTGACGGGGAGGAAGGGCTGAGTCTCCGTAGGCCCTCCTCTGCATTCCCGTTGTCTCCCAAAGCATCAAGTGTTCGGACAGTGGACCTCAGAGTTACTAAACAAGCTCAGGCATTCAGGAAGTCCCCAAGAGTGGCTCTAATTGACAATGGATTAAATAATATTTGAGGCAAAGGACCTACTGGACAATCAAATAGTCACTTTCTGGTTGCCAGGAGCAGACTCAGCCAGAGATCTTAAGCAGCTGAATTCTGCGGGGAAAGGCAGGGGATTTTTAAAGGGGCTTGAGCACACTGCCGAGCAGAGCTGAGCTTGGGAGGGGGAAGAGAGAAAGAGGCTTCCATCTGGGGAAGAGATTCTTGGTTGAGGTGGGGGAGAAACAGAACGTAAGAAGTTACCTTTGGGGGCATGGCTGATTTTGGCATGCTGGCTTCTTTTGGATCAAAGCTGAAAAGCGATGGAGAGAAAGAAAGAAAAAGGAAAGGAAAGGAAAAAGGAAAAGAAGAAGGAGGAGGAGGAGGAGGAGATGGAGAAGGAGAAGGAGAAGGAGAAGAGGAAAAAGAGGAAAAAGAGAGTCTTGAACAGAGAGTCTTCTGAGCAGCTGGATGGTTGAGCCGCATTTTTATATTTTGGGAGAGGGGATTTAGAAGATTAAAAGAAATCAAGATCAAACTCACTTTAGGATTTGGAAATAGACAGTAAGGTGTCAGGGAGAAAGTAGAAATGTTTTTCTCTTCCTTTTCCAGAGTTACAGGCAGAGAAGAGGCAGGGAGGAGGCTCGCATCACGACTGATGACCGAGAGCATCCCAGCAAACGGGCTTTCTGAGGGGAGCAGATTCAGCAACAGCAGCAGCAAAATCTGATCACTAACCCTTTTCATAGAGTATGTCACTGGAATGTTACGGATTGCCTAATAGTTTTTCCCTTATTATTTCTGGATACATAAATCATTAGTTGTATTCTTGGAAAAGTTAAGAACTGCAGAGCTGGAAGGGGTCCTATCTTGGCTGTCCCCCATCTCCTACATGATGTTCTTGTCACAATCACTCTGCAAGGTACATTAAGCAGAGAAATGTGGGCTTGTCTGGGCACTATCCCGCTAAGGCTCAAGTGAGCAGACTTGGGGATTCTCAAGTCTTTCTGTTTCATGAGAACCTCAGAATCCACAAACTGGGATCAGGGGCAAAATGGTGCCTCCACCTAGCTGAATGAAGGCACATGGCTAAGACCAGGAATTGGTCTGACTGAGCCAGGAGCACCGGGTGGATTTCTCCCAGTATTCCTGCCTGGGATTTCTTATCCTCACTACAACACTGTCCTTTTGTAGTTGCAAAGAGCTGAGCAAATCAGTGCAGCAGCGATGAAAACTTGGAAGGCATCCAGCAGATTAGTTAAGGAAGACCCCTCTTTTGCAAGGCAAGTTGGCTGCCTCTAATCAAATTATTCTCCTCAAGGTCTTTCCCACACTAAGCACTAGAAAATTGTTTCTTGACTAAGCAAAACAAACAACCTGACACTTCGGTTTTTGTAGGATGTCCCAGTGCAGGTGCCCCTGAGAGCTGTTAGATATTAAAAACATGTGTAAATAGGCAGGCAAATAAGCAAACAATAATTAAAAATGCAGCTGGATAAATTGAATGCCAATGAGTCTCTGTACTACACCAGAACTATGGAATAGCACAGGTCTGCGGCAGGCAGATTCTGAAGCCCGGGCCCAAATACATGTATGCATTTCACAACAAATGTCTGCTATTATATCCAGTTTATTTGGCATCTCTGTGAGATGCCTGTCAGCCTTGCAAGGTAGACCAGACAGGAAGCCCCAGCAGATGAGCTAGTTCTACTTACATTACATTCTGTTACATTAACAGAGTCTTGCAAGTCTGAAAGTACATCTCTCCCCCCCACCCCCCGTCCTCTTTACAGCCCAACACTAGGGCAGCCCAACACTCTTCTGAGCCTCTCTCCCCACCCACGTTCCTGCTGCAGGCTCAGCTGCCTTTTATCTGACTGTTCCCATGGCTGCATCTCATTCCCCTGTCTCCCAAGGTCATTCCCACAGACCATCACATCGCCATAGTCTTCCCTTTGGTCCCCAGGTGGGCCCATCTTAAGTTGTGTCCAGTCACCTTTGGATGGTATGTGGCATCTTCTCCCTAGAGCTGGAGGAGAACGAGAAAGAAAAATCCCTTTTCACAGAGAGGGAAGATCTCAGATATGGGAGAAGGATGCTGTTGTGATGAGGAGTACTTTTACCTGATAAATCTGGTGATTTTTGCAGCCATTCATGATAACTGGATTTGGCAATGGATATTCACGCCTTAGTTACGTCCCATTTTGACTTCTGCAACATGCTTGATGTGGGGCTATCCTTGAAAAATGTTTGGAAGTTACAGTTGGTGCAAAATGGAGCATTAGGCTGTTAAACAGTGAAAGGTAGAGGACTCAGACGATGCCTGTCCTGAAAGATCTGTGTTGGTTGGCCATTGCCTACAGGGCAGAATTTATGGCATTGCCCTTGGCCTTCGAAGGGACTGCCTTTGCTGTGTGGTTGTTAAGACTAGCAGGAGAAGTTCTTTTGGACAGAAGGTGCCCCCACTGCCAGCACTGGTTTTTCTGGCATGTGAGAAAGGCCCTTCTCCTGTCTTGCTCCCAGGCTATGGAATGCACTCCTTCAAGGTCGTAAATTTGGCTTCCACTCTTTCAGCATTAAGAAAATCTGTAAAGAGTTTTCTCTTTCACCCAGCTTCTAATTATAATTTTGCAATAGTATTAATTTCGTTTTTAACTTTCCATATTTTGTATTTAAAATATTGTTTGTCACCTTGAATACTTGCCAAAGAAGGAAGTATCAATCAGTCAATCAGCTCAATAACTAACCTTTACATTTACAATGCTCTACTACTATGTCTCGAATGGATGTAACGTTAGACATTGATGGGCTCTGCATGCACCAAACCTCCCTGCTTTGCAGCCACATCCTGGATGAAGAGCTGGAGGGATGCCCTGCTTTGGCACCTGCCAATTCAGACCTTTCACTCACTAGTAATTTGGATCTGGCTGTTAGCACTCAACAGATGTTTGAGAAATAACCATTCCCTTGGGAGGGGAGGGGTTCTTTCGGGCACTCTGGAATTGAGAAGGTGGTTGGGGCCCTTTTGCAGCAGTCAGCTAGCCAGTTCCTCTGAAGGATCAGCCAGGATCAGCCCATAGTTACAAGCCATTTCTTCTGCAGGATGTTGCCTCCAGAGTGAGAGGGAGCAGGTTGGCCATTTGGGAAAAGGAGGAGAGCAAAGGAACTCAGCACCTGCTCTGAATGCATGCTATCTTCAGGGGCAGTGACCTCTTTCTCTGACCACCCAAACATAGCCTTTAGTTTGGGCTTGTCCTCCATCAGCTTTCTACAGCATTCCCAGGTGTCCTTGTAATGCTCTGCAAGCACAATTTGGGTGAGTTCCACCTCCTCTCTTCATTTTCAGTCACCCCAGTTCAATAAAAAGGGACAGCTTATCCCTCCCTCTCTCTTTCTCTCCCTCCACACATACACACTCATAGAAACACAGAGCATTTTGTCCCCTCAACACACATGCTGAAGAGTTGACCATGGGGGTCTAATTCCAGGAGTGATCTGACCCAATGTCCTCTTCCTCTCCACTGCCCCCACCCCCCAAGGAACGTTCCTCCTTTTGGGTCCTTGAGCCTGCATCACTCTTCACAGATTATGTGAACTCTCCAACTCCTTCTCACAGAACCTTTTGAACCCTGGTAGTGTGATGGAATGGAATTATGAAGGCCAGGCTCAAGGAGATAAACATTTTCTTAGCTCACCAGAAGAGCATGGGAGGAACAAGAGGATGAGACTGGCACCACCCTGAGGGATTTACACTGTTGTGGCTGGCTGACTTTGGGGTTTCAGTCTGGGAAGATTCTTGCTAGAGGTTGTAGCTAATAAACATAGCTGGACTGAATTTGCATTGTCTCTTGGAGTTCCTTGGGCTAGGCCTGACAGGTAGGCTTGGTGGGAGAGGTTCATCAGAAGTCTGCAGGAGGTCTTTGCTTAGCCCTATCTCAGGGCCCAACCTTCATTTGCAGAGGTTTTGCTGAGGTCTCTGGGTGAGGAAAAAAAGTCCTGAAGGTTGGATGCAAAAATAAGGCAGGGTGATGTCTAAAAATCTAAGTCTAAAAATATTGCCTCTCTGTGTAATGTCAGTCATTCACCACTGTGCTCCAAGCAAAGGACTGTCCTAAGCCTGTTCTTCTCTGGTCTCCTGTTGGTCCCACCCTTAGCCCAGTGTGTGAACTGAGGAACCCCCAGCTCTAGTCTCCTTCCATTACATTTTTCTTCTTATCACACTGGTGTTTTCTAAGTAGCACATGTAGCTTCATGGGGATTTACAGCACCCATTAAGCAAGAAAAGAGGGTGTTTCAGCAGAAAAAGAATGCTATTGTCATCTATTACTTCTGAGGGGAATCTTTACCTCCCTGATTAAGAGTTATTATTGCAAACAATGCAGAATGCAGACTAGAGAGTGCCAAATTGTGCAGAAAGGTGGTCTGTTGCCTTCTAGCTGCAAGAAAAAAGATATTTGCCAAAGTGATTTTCCCCCTAATCTGTTTGCCTGGAGGAATAACTGTGGATGATCCCCAGTTGAGCTCAAACGACCAGGCCACCATTGTCTATTCCTACCTGTACTGGCTGCAAATGGCTTATTTGGACAACACCTCTTCCTTCTCTCCCCCTTTCCAAGATCAACAGTAAAAGTTCAAAACCCTGTCCCCACGGCTCCCAAGCTGTGCACCATGGCCCCCCAGGGCAACACAGCAAACTCATAGGGGCACCACAGGATTGCAAACTACTAGCTCCAGGTGGTTCACAGTTTTGGCCTAGGGGCACTGTGAAAACATTACCAAGACACTAAGGATGCCATGAACCAAGAAATGTTGGGAACCTCTGCCCTCTGCATATACAGTAAGTCAATGAAATATTCAGTCCCAAATAGAAAAAGAACAAACGTTCTTGGTATATTTGGGGACTTTAATTTGAGATGAAACACTGCCAACCTTCGATCTCAATTATGCACCTGACTGGTTCCACTGAGCATCATATGGGTTGAGTTCACTTGGAATTTCTACTCTTAGGTTGAATCCCCTACAAGATGACTTCTACAGGGTGAACCATGGGGAAGGAATGGCTAGTCCGGCCTATGGATTGCCACTGGATCTCTTCAAACTCTGCATAAAAAGTCAAACATGCTTTCCAAGATGTAGGGCTGGAATGCTGGGTGGATTTTAGAGCAGTAATGAGGTCATATGCAGTGAAAGAGGGATCCAAAGAGAACTTGGAAGCAGCAAGTTCCATCCCAACCCAGGAAGGGACGGATCTGGTTAGCATTTTTCTGGGAGACTTTCAGAAAAACCCAGGGCTGTGTATAGGAGAGAGAGAGAGAGAGAGAGAGTGGAAGGAAGGAAGGAAGGAAGGAAGGAAGGAAGGGGAAGGGGAAGGGGAAGGGGAAGGGGAAGGGGAAGGGGAGGGAAGGGAAGGGAAGGGAAGGGAAGGGAAGGGAAGGGAAGAGAAGAGAAGAGAAGAGAAGAGAAGAGAAGAGAAGAGAAGAGAAGAGAAGAGAAGAGAAGAGAAGAGAAGAGAAGAGAAGAGAAGAGAAGAGAAGAGAAGAGGAGAGCATGGAAGCAGGTAACAACAAACCACTTCTGTATTCCTGCCAAGTAAAACCGCACAGATGTATGTCCATGAAATCTCAGGAGTCTAGCTTGACTCAAAGGTCACTGAAATCCACTTGGCATTTTCAGGCTAATACATTGAAGAATAAATTCCTTCCCTCGTGGGCTTAGAAGATAACCTAATTGGGTGAAGAAGCCTGAATGTCCCCTGCTTGCCTATGTGTGTTTTACATCAGTGATGACCCCCACCCACCCAAGTGGAGCTGTTGTAGTGCTGCTCTTTGCAGCCCCTTCAGATCAACTGGCCAAGGGGGAGTTTTGTGTAAGTTCAGAGTGGGATGGACTGAGGGGTCTGGTCCATGCAGTTGATCCCACATGAAGAAAGGAAAAATGGTTCCAAACTCCCTCTCTTCCTCCAGATCCCACTTTCATCTGAATGCATATCCTGTTCTGTATTTAACATCAGTGTCACCTGTTCTTGTTCTATCCTCATTTCCAGATTTAAGGATCCCATTGTTTTTGATAGCCATTCTCCAGAATTATACTGCTGAAAAAAAAAAATGAAGCTTTTGCACCTCCCTTTGAGAAAACTAAATTTAAAGCATTTAAGGTAGGTCTATATTTTATCTACTGACCTGTTGGTCTCTCTGAAAAAGTGGATCCCTGTATATTAATAACCTGGAAAAATCCTGAAGCCTAAAGCAAAAAATAAATACTAGACATTTATTTCCTGGGAGTGATATTAGTGTCATTCTTATGGCCTATCTTCCCCCTTCCTGCCACTAGCAGAAAGTGGCTGGAAAATTAAATAGTGATCAGGGGATGATCCAATTTTCTACAGAAGAAGAAAGATAACATGGTTGACTCCAAAAGCTCAGAGGTGATTTTGTGGGATTCCTCCTGCTTTTATGTTTTTTACAAAGGAAAGGGGAGCTCCCTTGCTTCCTCTTTCCCTTCCTGGGCCATTGATGTTGCTTGGAGAGAGGACTCCTGAGGCACTGCGCCCTTCCTGCTGTTGAGAGGCACACTCCGCCAACAGGGCTGCAAATGGAAGGACCCAGCTGTCTTGTCTTCCGTCCTGCTGGTAAAGATTGTGGTAGCCGCTGGGGTTCTGCTTGCTTACAAGTCCTGCCGTACACAGAAAAATTCTGCTTCTGACCCCGAGACACTGTCTGCAGTCTGGACATGGCAGATTGGAAGCCAGCAAAACTTCTGGAGAACTAGGTGTCTGTTCTTCCTGAACTTTCAGCACAGCTAGCATCTGCATCAGTTGCTTAAACAGGCAGGCTTCCAGCTCCCATTTCATGTTCCGGAGCTGAGAAACAGCAGGGAGGCACTGGAGGTCAGGGCAAGTAAGGACAACAGAGAGGAAGGGTGCAGTGATGCAAAGGTGGATTTGGAATATTGTGGTATGGGATCCGGGGTGGGGTAGTTGTGCATTTGGTAAAGCAGCAGCAGCAGCATAGGAAACACTCTTGAGCTTTAAACAATTTTTCTGTCCAGAGGCCAGCTTTAGGAACATGTTACCAACTTTGTCAGAGGATCGCCAATCTTCCATCTGTCATACTTTGAGATGGACACCGTTTGATCTGATGTGCTTTGCTGACTTGCACTTTGTCAATATGGTCATTGAAGAATTGCATCAGTGGCCAGCAACATTAGTCTGTAGCTCAGGCTCCATTTCTCTTCTTCAATCTTGGGGGTATTGCTTACGTTATTTTAGATTATTAAGTACTGGACATTACTTAGGAACAGATGAATTTGAGTTCAGCAGCTCTCAAAACACTAAAACATATTCAAGTAAGCAAATTTTCCTCAAACAAATGTCAGACCCAAGAAAGCCCCTCCTTCTCCTCGTCCCTGCTCCCATCCTTCGTAGTCTTTCATTATCAGACATGAAAGATTTTTTGAAGGTTATCTGGATTTTGAGGGAGGCTGTTCTACTTTGTTCCACATTGGTTGCTCTTCATGCAAAATGCTGTTAATGGCATTGACTGTGCAGTAATTCACCACCATTTCCCTGATGCGTTTTTCCTTGAATCAGGGAAGTGGCAACCACAAGGTGGTCTGAATGCCATTGGCGGGGCTGGGCTGGGCTGAGCTGAAACTGAAATGGCCTCCATTTAGGAAACAGGCCGTTACTGCTATGCCAGTTCAAGCATGACTCTCTGATCTCCAACACAGTGCAGCAACCTGCAATTAGAAGGCTGTTATTGAATAAGGGTTATTGAAGAGGAGGGGCTGCTGCGGGAGCTCTCCAGCAGCTGAAGTTCCTCCTCCTCCTCCCACTGCCACCACCCTCTAGTCACTTGTTATGGCCTTTCCTCACCCACCTTTTCTTCCTTCCAGCTTCCTCTTTAAGAGAATCACTTTTTTCACTCCTACTCTTCTCCTCTACATTCTAACGACATAATTAACCAAGCCAGAGTCAAGATAACCATCTTGTAGCATGTCAGAACTGGGGCAGCAGCAGAGAACCTGTTCTGACTGAAAACACCTTCAGGGTTCATCTACCCCTCCATGGCCAGCTATGTTGTGTGAATAACAAACCCTAGAAAACTATCACCCCTACTGCAAGAAAACGAATTGGCGATGCAGAACAGCTGAAAATGCAATGATCCCTGGTGAGGTCAAGCAGCAGAAAACACTGACTGGAGCAGGTCCAAGTCACACCTGCTGCCTGAGTGGCCAGTGCGGAAGGGGGCAGTAATGTCATAAAGTCTTGCCAGAACATTCCTGGCACACAGCCTCATGGCAGACTGGCAGGACAGAAGAAAGTCAGGGGAGACACTGATGTGACTGTGCACTCTCATATCCTGTTGTTGGGAGCTATGGTTGGCTCAGTTAGGTATGTCTACAAACCCAGCCTTTGCCAGGACAAAGATATAAAACAGAGGCCTAAGTGTGATAACTGTGTTCATATAACATGCCTAACCAAATAGACTTCAGAGTTATAAGCTGCCTTTGCACAATATGCTAAGTTAAAGTAGTTTTATTAATCTGTTTGTGGCAATCCAGCCTCTTTAGTCAGTTGATAATTCACTGTATGGTGCAAACTCAGAAAATGGATCACCTCAATGACCAGGTTAAGTATATTGCACCTACGGAAAGCCTGGCTAGATGGCCAACTGCTTGGATCCTGTGCTCCTACCTTCACTGGAGAAATAAAAATCTCCTTCTGCATTGAGCAAAGTGCCCCATATTACAGATGCTGCAGAGCAGAATCTTCAGTGAAAGTTACTTCTTAGAGACAATTTATTGTATGTTTTGGTCTCCCTTCATAATTCCCCTTATTTATAAAAATTGATAATTTAGTTGTTTATGAATGTTGCCAGTCATTCCAGGTGTGATGTTCTTTAAACACCTGCAAATAATTGCTCCTGTTCTTTCTCGGTCAGGAGCTCTGATATATACATAGGTGTGACACTGGCTTATATGTTTAATATGCTGCATATTCTCATCAATTAGAGTTTTCCTTGTTTTTAAATTGACCCAGGATTCATCTTGGGAAAAAGGCCTGCCTGCCTGCCTGCCTGCCTGCCTGCCTGCCTGCCGGCCGTCCTTCCTTCCTTCCTTCCTTCCTTCCTTCCTTCCTTCCTTCCTTCCTTCCTTCCTTCCTTCCTTCCTTCCTTCCGTCTCGGACTACCCTAAGGGATGTTCCATCTGCTGCTGATTTTGCTAGCTAGTTAAATAACTGTTTACTAACGTTTCACATTCACCTTTGTTTCCATATACACTAAATGGTACCACTGACACCTTTTCATCAGTAGCAGAATGAATCTATGGTTGACTGGGGAACCACACCTCCTTCTAGCAGATGAGCACTTAAGCACCAGATGTTTATTGCATCTGAGAAGCATCTATTCAACAATGACAACAAAATGTAATTTCTGGGAAAATTTGAGCTTTGAGGAGAAAAGAAGGAATAATATGTGCTCCTCAGATGCCCATTCCAAACTTCACATTGGCCTAAATGTGAGTCTCTCTTCAACGCCTTACACACGGAAGGTCGATACCAGTCATACACTTCAATCAGCCTTCCTTTTGCCCTTTCATCAGCCAGCGACCAGGATCTTTGTATAGTGTTGCTCAGAGCTGATACAATGGACGTCAGGTTGGAGAAGCTGGCTGCAGGTGTTTTCCTTTCCAACCTACCTCTTTCTCAGCTGCTTTCCTCTCTTGCTGTTTTAAAATAAAATGTTAATTCTGTGTCTTAATATCCTCCTTTGCTTACAACAACAACAACAATTAATTGATTAAACTTGTACGCTGCCTGACTTCCAACATCTGTGAGTGGCTCACAACAATCATAACAAAGAAATTATAATAAAACCAAAAAAAAAAAAAGATAAAAGATGGCAAGGGTGACAAACTGGATGGATGAAGCAAGGGGCCTCTCTTTCCCTTGCCAAAGGCCTGGGTGAAGAGCCAGGTCTTCACGGCAATCCTGAACAACAGCAGAGGGGGGCCATCTGGATCTCAGGAGAACCTCATTCCTGGGGTCCCAATGGATGACATTGTTTAATCGAAGGAACCCGGAGCATGCCAAACCTGCAGGATTGAATCAGCCAGGCAGATGCTATGGCAGATGGGCAGTCCCTCACATCACCAGGCCCTGTGCCATATAGGACATGACCAGCACTTTGAATGGCATCCAGAAGCAAACTGACAGCCAGTGCAACTTGCTATCTCAACAGGTTCTGTCTCGCCAACGTTGCCTTTTAGAAATCATTTCCCTTAGTTAGGCAATGTTGTCCAGGCAAGACAGTTTGCAGTCTTCTTGTCTTTGTGAGTATACTGACACTTCTATTTTATCACACTGGCATCTTTTGGGAGCTGTTGGTATACTTCTGCCAACTATAACTACTTTTATCAGAGCAACCTTCATGTTTTTCAGAGACTTTGGATCTTCCTGACTTTCTCAACTTCCTTGTTTTAATCATTACTTTTATAAGAAATTCTTTGTTCTTAGGCAGTTGGATGGACATTGCTACTCATGTCCTCATCAGCACCATCACACACTTATCTACAGCCATGTAGCTGGACATAGCCTTCCAAGAAAGTGGGCCCAGATATTTAAACCAAGACTGGGCTGGGTTTATTTTAATGGAAAAGACTTTTGAGCCATTCTGAAAAATGGGGTGGGATGAAAAGTAAAAGGACATTCCAGATTCAACTTCTCAAGTGACATCTTGGACTGATCAGCTGGGATGATTATTCTTTGCAGAAGGCCCTTGGGTTCTTCATCGAGGAAGGGAACCTGGCTCACCTGGTTCCCTGATAGCCTGAGGATTAGGGGGAAATGATCTGAAGAAGCTGGATGCAGAGCACAGTTGATCTCAGTTGTCCTTATGAACTCCCCTGGTGCTTGTTGCTGAAAGCCAACATGAATCCCACTGAGGAGACCTTCAGGATGGCTGAAATTAATTGAGATGAACCAGGCTGTATGCACATGCTCACTTCTCATAGCTTTGAGATCTGGCACCTGTACTTGGTCTGGGAATATCTACGTAGACCTGAAACTGTACAGAAACATGAAGCAGAATGTAAGGAACAGCTGCTTAACACTGATGGGTTAAGACAAGCTTGCTTAGCTTTGCATCCTGAGGAACTATTTGCAGGACTGGCCTCTCTCCTTTTACTGCTAGCGATTGGGAATTGTTAGGCTGCTTATTGTTTCAGTTTTAAACGGTAAGTTCACTTTAGAATATTTTACAACATTTTTATTAAATAAAATTAATGCAGAAGCATCACTTTATTAAACACAAATGCACACACACAAAGTACAAAGAAACTCCAAAATGTACTTTCTGTTGTCTTCTTTTTGTGGCCCTGTGTCATCCCTGCTGTGTTGGCTGCCAGTTGGGTTCCAGGTGCGATTCAAGGTGCTGGTTGCTACCTATGAAGCCCTGTGTGGCAGAGGGCCTGGACACCTGAGGGACCGCCTGTCTCCTGTGGTTTCTGCCTGCCCAGTACATTCTGGCAGAGTGGGTGTCCTAGGAAGCAGCCCCCCATTGTGCCCCCCACCCTCTGGGCCAGCATCCCCCAGGGATAAGGACGGTGCCCCCCCTCCTGGGGTTCCGGAAAGCCCTTAAGACCTGGCTCTGGTCCCAGGCCCGGGGTTGATGTGTTGTGGGGGAGGGTCTGTCATGTTTGGTTTTAATGGTTGTTTTTAGTCCAGGCTGTCTTGTTTCATTTTGTGGAGTTGTTGTTTTTTTTCCTATAATTTTAGTAAAGATTTTTTAAAAAGAAGATAAGAACTAATACAAACTAATACAAAGTGAGAAAAAGAAAAGAAGAAAGAAATGAAAGAGAAAGCTGAAAGTGTCTGCACAGAGATGGAAAGATTTGGCAGTATCCACAATGGAGGAATGGTTGGTGAAGATGATGGAACTTGCTGAGATGGCCAAACTGACTTCTTTGATCAGAGAAAAGACAGTATCTACATTTATTGGTGACTGGAAACTTTTATGGACCTTTTGTGTAAAAAGAAAAAAATGAACTTGTGACTTATGGTTTTGATGATTAGACAGAATAGATTATAGAAAGAAGAGAGCTATGTGGTTATGGTTATAAAGGAAGAGGTAAATTTATGATGGTACTTATAACTGCTGGGAAAAAGATCAGAAGCTACTTCCTTATATCTTTTTTCTTTCTTTTCTATTTTTCTTTTACTTTTTTTTTCTTGCTTCATTTTATGTTTTTAATTGTTTTAATTAGGATTAGATTTTGTAAGCCACCCAGAGTCTGGCTATATTAAATCTAAATAATACTAATAACCCACATCAGTAATCGAGTCATTTTTAGGAGAAGCCTTGTGTGTTTTTTTAAAAAAAAACATGAAATTGCCTTATTTGATTGGTGACATAACTCGGGTCAGGGGGTCCAGTCAAGAGAAGAGCCTGAATTACAAAGATCACTGATTTGCAGAAGGACCCTTTGTCTGTGTGGGGATTTTAAAAAATTGCATATCTGAAGGACAAATTCAGTAACTGATGAGGGAAAAGTTTCAGCCTTTTTCCTTCTCTCCCAAAGCAGCAATTACATTTTAGAGAAGGAGTACCTTGGAAGATCAACTCCCAAATCCCGCTATGTACACAATACACCGGGCAATGCTAACGTGGGGCTGGGCATCTGCCATAAGGGAGGTTTGCTCTGGGGGAATTCAGTCCCCCGTTAGCTCGTTTTTTTGAGAAACTGGGTCTTAAACTGGCTTCCAAATGAAAATTTTTCAAAAAACGATCACTTTCTTAATCAGCAGTGATCCTTTGGGAAGCCAAGTTCAGGACTGAATTGTTCAGAGTTTTTTATGCCAAATCTGAAGTGGAAATGGGTGCTGCTATGCGACAACTTATGCTCCCCTCCAGCTGCTGCTCACATTGAGATCTCTTTTTTACTCTCCACCCCAAACTGCAGCAAACCACAGGCCTTGTTTTTGGAGTTGGGATCACTTTTGTCAACCTAATGAGAAATTTTAACTACATTCAGGTAGATCAAGTGGAAGGAGAGAAAGATGTTGACCTAGTGCTTTGAACTGGCAAGGAGGCAGAGATGTGACTTGCGATGCAAAAGCTCATATTTAATGAAAGCTGTAGAGAAGTTGGGGAACCCTACCTCACCTCCTCACCTCACCTCACCTCACCTCACCTCACCTCACCTCACCTCAGGAGTGCTTAGAGGCTTATCAGCAATCACACTATGTGAGCTGTGGAGCAACTGCCACGAGGGCCATCCTTCCATAGCTTGGAGCTGAATGCATGAACTGCCTCCACAGAATACTCTTGCACTTGAAATGACAGAGAAAGCTTGTTTCCACTTCCTAAAGGCCAGTGGGTAGTCCCCTCGTGCAGAGACGTTCTTCATTCTGTTGCAGACAAGAGGCTATCTTCAAGGTGACCTTTGGAGAAGAGAAGGCTGGTTGCTCCTGTTCTTGCCGCAGCCCTTGGCACCACTCTTGCTTCCCGCTCTGTCTTTAGAAATATGAGACCAAAGTTCTTCGCAGTTAGGAGTTCTCTGGGTTCAGCCTCTCCCAGGGACCCACTGGATTGGAGAATCTCAAAATAAGGGTAAATTGTGGAGGGCCATCACTTCTGGTAGATGATCCCAGTGAGTTATTTCCTGGTTTACAGTATTTTTAGAATTATTTTCAAGGTACAAGGCTCCCAAAAAATATTCTAGGGCTTAGGTTCAGAACTGAAGCTGTGCTGATTCGTACAAAAATTAAACTCAGAAGAACTGGAACTTTTAAAGGTTTTTTTTGGGGGGGGGGTTGGATAAAGACCCTTAGTTCATCACTTCATAGTCTATATGTAATTATGCTAATGCCAGCATTATGCTGTTCGTATGCTTAGTGAAACCAAGTAATACTTGGTTTTAGATTCTTTATATTCAGATAAGTTCTCTTAGGGAGCAGTTAAGTGGAAATTAGATTTTTATTTTTTAAAAAAATTTATTATTATAAATAGGATTGTTATATTAGGTGTACATGCATATTCCATGTGGTTGTACAGGGTGGTTTTGTTGTTGTTGTTGTTGTTGTTGTTGCTTTGGTGTTTCCAAGTCAGTCTTGACTCCTGGTGACTGCCTAGACAAGTCCCTGCAGTTTTCTTGGCAAGATTTTCGGAAATGGTTTGCCCTTGCCTGCTTCCTAGGGCTGAGGTCGCCCAACTGGCTTCGTGCCTAAGGCGGGACTAGAACTCACAGTCACCTGGTTTCTAGCCTGCTGCCTTCACCACAACACCAAACTGGCTCTCCTTGTACAAGTCTTAGTTCCCTGCAAATAACAGGCTCCTTTGAAAGAGGAGGGATCTGGCCCTTTTCAGCACTTCAATAAAACTAGAGTTTTGTTCCTTCAATGGTTTTTAAATCGCCTCTGACTGCAAAGAAAATGTTTACAATCTTGCCTGATTCTGCTTCTATTCCTCTTATATTTCTTCTCCCATCTCCTCTAAGCTCCATTGGTGAATTTTCATTCATTGGTGGCATTTTTTCTGGCACATAAAGAAGTTCAGCCCTTTCTCTTGCAGACATTGTGGCCTCTTTTAAGGGGTCTTTTTTACATTAAAAATGCAAATTGTTTGGAGTTTTCTTTTGTAGAAATGTTTTATTTAAAATTTAAACAATATTACCGCATACAGCAAAACTGTGCACTTGATATATCACAGTGTCTTAAAAAGGAAAATAATCATTTTGTTTGTTTGTTTGTTTGTTTCTTTTAAAACTTTAAATGCTTCTTTTTGGAAATTCTATTTACATCTGCCTAGAATGATCTGCAAGTAACACAGTTACTATGAAACCAAAATTCTTACAAAATGTTTACAAAAAACTAACTTTATAGAAATTTCTGCATGTCCACAAAGGAATTTTCCCCTGAATGTCACAGAGACCAGTTCTGTGGCTGCTGTTTAGAAATCAGTCAAGAGTGAGAGGGTGAAACGGCAGTTCTTCCATTCCCAAGGTCACCACAAAAGATGATTCTCTTTGTGCAGGGATATTTTTCAAGAGCTAAATAAGCCCCACTAAGGATAGAGAATGAGTTTGCATGGTTGTGAGTCCGGAACACGTGCACATTTGGAACTGGACTTGCACAGCAACCTTTGTGGTAGACTGACAGCTCGTTGTCCGAAGCCAGGCAGGATCTCAAGAAACCCTTTGGCTGTCCTCTAGCCAAGATGTTTAAGCTGACAGCTCAGGTTGCACGTCTGTCGTGGTGGGTCAGCATTTGCTGGCTGCCAGGAAAGCGGGAGGGCCATCTTGGACTTTCAGGGCACTGCCCTGGCCAGGGTTTCAGCTGTGGGAAGCCACAACTTCTCCGATGGGGGAACAGCAACCTCAGCCAGCCCCACGGCCTCCCTATGCGCATTCAGCCTGCCAACACTTTGTGTATGATCAGAAGAGGGTCTTCAGATGACCCCCTGCATTTTCCCGTACTTTTAGTTCTTCTCAGAAGGCTGAAAAAACATTACTGGTGGCTGATTCAAACTTGCCAGATTGCCCCCAGCCAGACGGCTGCTCTCCCTCAGCGGGAGGTGACCACCTCCGATGGCCCTGGAGGGCTCCAGGCCTCCCCTCCACAGTGCAGCCTTTGGAAGCCTCCTCTTCATTGTTACATGCAAACTGAAAAGACTTGCATCAACAGACCTTGTTCGGAGGGATGAAAGATAGCAGGGAGGAAAAAACATCTTGCCACATTGTTTAAAACTGGAAAGAAAAGGAGTCCATTTCACATAAATTTCAGAGACCAGATCAACGTAACTTGGCCAAACAAAAACACAAAACAAAGAGAGAAATTCCTGATATTTGAAAGGTTTCTGTGATAACTTAAAACAACCTGTTTCTGATGTCCTAAACAATTATTGTTTTCTGGAGTCAGTAAAACAAACTGGTAATTAAAAATGAGTAAATGAAATGGACATACAAAATTGGCTTTACTTATCACAACATTCAGTGCTGTACAAAAAGGACTCTGTGGGCAGGTGGGATCAAGCTAAGAAGGATCCCTCGTCTCCTCTTCTGCCTTAAGACTGTCCTTGCAAGATGGAGCAGCGCCAATTCCATTCTCCTTTTTCAAGATCCCAAGAGGCAGCAGGAGGAGGGCACCGTTTGAATGGGCTCAAACATTTAATGTTCTGCTAGCCAAATATCTTCTCTTTCAGGATGTAATTTAACACCTTGAGAGATATTCCCAAATCCCCTGGCTAACCCTTTTCCTACCTGCTGCCATCACTGCTGATATGAATAGCCCAAGAGCGGAAGAGGCCCGCCTAAGACAAAGAGGCTGGGGAGGGGGACGCAGGCCTTTCAGCCACGTTTTCTTCACCTGCTTCTGATCACACAGCAGCTGCTTGGGGCTGAAATGAGAGGGGGGGGGGGGTGTTTACTGAAGTCTTTCCCTGGACCACAGTTCTGTTCCAATTCTCCGCCAGCCTCTTGTTTCCCTACCAGGCTGAGAACTGACAGAGAAGCTGGATCTGGCTTAGCTCACCACCCCGACCCATGGGACATGATGCGCTTCTCCTTCTGGCTGCAGCCTTACACGCCTGGTCTTTGCTGGAGGTGCAGGGGGAGGATAAAGAACTCTTGGGGTTACTTGGCAAGCTACTGTATATAAACAGGGAGCAAACCCCATGCTCACCAGCACTGATGATGTGACCTACTTGGGTAATGAAACGTCTGCAAGCAAACAACCAAGCTCAGAGAGCACCAAGGACGCCACAGGACTCTCAGTGTGTCTCCAGGCCAAGCTCTGGACCCATGGCCCTTGACCAGGAGAGCCTTTTCCACATTCTGCTTCTGCTGCTGGACGGCCAACTGAACCTTTGGGTGTCCTTTGTGGAGCGGCTGGGTGGCCAGCAGCAGGAGGGGGCTGAGGGGACAGATATCAAAAGGCACTTCAGAGGACAGCCTTGAAACACCCTCCCCCCTCTTGCCATTCTGACCACCTACTGATGTGAGGACTCAGAATGATGGAGTGAATCTACACTTTCTTGGGCCTGCTTCTCTTGAACTACATTCAGCTTGGAAAGGTACCAGTTCCAGAAATGTGAAGCTTAGGCAGCGATGCTGATGCTACCATTCCAAACAAAGATGTGTCTCCATCTTCAGCTGGGTCTGGCAGGCACCACGCAATCTGCATTGGATCTACCAGTAACTTCCCAGGCAAGGGCACTGCACAGGACCTACACCTGGCAATTCTGCAAAGAGGAGCATGGAAAAGAGCAGCCCCACCACTGGCTCCTTCCGAACGGCAGGCGGTGGCGGTCTTTGGTCATTGGGAGAGAAAAACTCTGCTTGGAAGAAAAAATGCAAACAATGTGCTGTCTGTGGTGCCTGTCAAGGCCAAGCCTTTGGAATCAGTTCGTCCCCTTTGAACGGCTGGGAGCAACAGGGAGAACCCTTCTGGCAACTTACTTGGAAACAAGTGCCCTTGGGAGAAGCTGTGCTCAGGGCTGCCAAATCAATGGCATCAACATACTCGTTTCAGCCAAATTCCCCTTTATTCCTGCCATTGCTTCCAGTATGGGGGAATCTCTGTCTGCATGTATGGAATGTCACTAAATCCTAGCAACTCTCAAATGCCCAATGTTATCCCTTGTGCATGCCCACCGCCCCAAGTCTACATTGTCATTGCTTCATATTTGCAGATGTTGGGTGCCCTGGAAGGGGCAACTCTGCCCAACTGGGTCTGACAACTGGTTTGGAGCAGAGGCTGACAAAGAGAATTCCTCTTCAAGGTGGCAGGACCATCTTGCCCGCCATGCTTGCTTCATGGTGAGCGCCTGCTGCCTTCTTGTTTCAGCTCCTGACAGCTGATGGGAACCCCTCCTGTGCCCTCTGCAGAAGGGAAGGCTTCTGTAGCATCTCCATCGCCATCGGCAGCAGCAGGCCAGAAGGCCCCTACGCAAAGGCTGCTCAGCCAGCGGGGGGAAAAGACAGTTCTGCTCCTTCCGGCAAGGCAGTTGCTCTGGCCACAACCCCTCCCTGGTCCTCCCTCCCTCCCTCCCTCCACTCCAAGCTCCTCTGAAGCCTGCCTTGGGACCCAGTTCGGATTTTGATCCCTGCGGGCTCCACACACCTCCTGACCAAAGGCCATTTTGTTTATTGCCATACTTAAACGGAAGTGTTGGATCCGCGATCTGGGGTGGGGGGGGGCTGCTTTGTCTTTTCCATTCGCTTGATATGTAAACATCGAGACTCTTGGAGGTGTCCAGGTGAGGAATGGGGTTTGGGTGTTGCGAGGCCTGCAGATCCAGGCTTTCACTGCCGCTGAAGAGTAGGCTCCCCAGTGGCAGGAGTTGCAGCTGCCTGCTGTGGGTCTTTCTCCAGGGGCCTTTTCCTCAGTGCCCCAGGCCGGCTAGGGGAAGGCTGGAGTCAACCCCGTGTTACAGGCCCGGTTGTCTTTGCTGGGAAGCCGTCGGTCGTTGAAAGGGTGCATGTTGATGACGGCGTCGGTCTTCACCATGATGGGGGGCTGGGATTTGTGCTTTGTGCGCTGCTGGCAGGTGAGCGACAGCCGGATCTCCTCAGCCATGGCACTGCAGAAGGACCGCTGGAAGCAGAAGGGCCAGAGGGAGACACGCGTTAGAGCTAGGGGTTGGCCCGCGCAGGGGCAGGCTGAAAGGCCCAGGACTCTGAAAGGCCAACCTGCAGGGCATCGCCTGAGGGGGCACCAGAGCCAGAAGGACCAGACAGGACACTGGAGGCCCGAGGGGCTGCATGTGGTTCTGGGCACCACACCTCCAGAAGGCTATTGATGGATCAGAAGAGAGCCAGAGGAGAGCAACTAAGGCGATATGGGGACCTGCCTTCTGAGGACAGTCTGGTGAAAATGGAGGGGAGACATAATATCTGTGTTCAGATATGTAAAAGGCGGCCTAGGGGAGACGGTCAGAAACCCTCTTCCCTTCCCATAGAAACCAGGATCAGAAATAAAGGGGATAAGTTGCAGCTACCTAGATTTTGTTTAAATGTAAGGAAGAAATTCCTGATGGTCTCATCTGTACCACAGTGGAACAGTCTATGGAGACTGTGGAGTCTCCATCTCCTTGTCTAAGGAGCCGGACAGCGATCTCTGGCAGACAGATTAAATGGTTTTCCTGCGCACTGCAGAAGGCTGGACTAGATGATGCTTGTGGTCCCTTTCAGCTACACAGTTCTGTGATTCTGTGAATTTAAGTCTCTAGTTCTTCTGATTGCTTCTAAGAAAATGCAATAATAATGCACGCATGTAACACTTTCATATTTTGAAAGCTAATTATTTAGAATATTTGTACTCCACACTTTAACATTTGATTATAACAGAGAGTTTAGCCAGTATTATTATCCTGTAATAGAAGTGTTTTTTTAGGCAAAGAGAGATATTCTTAAGCTAATGTCAAGTCATATCTAAAAGGGGATCACTCTGATGCTCAGAAATACTCAGCAATATCAGAGAGAATCTGCCTGAGACTTCTGGAAAAAGACCTTCTGCCACAAGACATTTCTCGTTACATAAACCCAAACTTATTGACACTTTGCCCCATCCCCGAAGTATTGTGCTTTGGGGGGGAAGTTTTCCGGTAGGAACCAGCGAGCTAAATCCATTGTTTGGTGTCAGGGTATTGAGAAATGAAGCCGAGATTAGCCCATCAGAAGCATGTTAGTTCACACTAGTGTACCTAGTGTTGTCCCCAAGTATCCTTCCCTGGGACAGTGTTTGTTCTCCCACCACCCTGAACAGAACCACCAGTTCAGCAGGTGGCAGAGAGAGCCGTTCCCCCCGGGAAAGCATTTCTGGAACTCCTTCCAGTTCCCTGCTTTGGATTTCTGCCTCCCTGTTAGTAACAGCAGCAGAGATCACATCACTGCTTCCCCACTGCAAAGGGAGCAGGTAAGGAGCGATTTCAAGCTGGTCCCTAGGAAGCTGCCTCTCCTTCTCAGAGATCCTTTCTGGGGCCAAGAAGGACAACCTTCTCTACATCAGTGTAAAAAAAAGGATGAGAATCAGACCCATGCTATGGAATTAACGTCCGCGCTGGCTCTGGGTTAACAAAACCACGATGTTGAAGGCACCTCTTCCCTTGGGATGACCCATCTAAGAAGAAGGAGGAAGAAGGATGCTGATACCTGCTCCCGCTCTGCGGTCTTGCGCAGCTTGTAGATGAACTCCACGGTGGCTACGAAGACTGAGAGGATGAGGCCGGCAGCCAGGACAATGAAGAGCCCGCCCATGTTCTGAATGCCCAGCGCACTGGCTTCCCTGCTCTCATCCTCTGGGCAGCCGTTGCTGCGCCACCACTTTTCCTTCAGGGCGTGCAGCTTTGCCTCTTCCTGAAGCTGGAGGATCGCGATGGTGACCTTATCTCTGTACGGCGAACCTAAAAGAGAGCGAGGCAGAGGAGGGAGCGCTGCAGGATTCCCAGGGGAGACGGCTAAAAGGAAGGTTGCTCTACATGAAACGCATGGAAGAATTTTCAGTCAGATCAGCTGATTCATGCAAACCTGGGTAAGCAGTGCGCATTTGCATACATTCCTGTTGGCTGGATTTTCAGCCAGGCATAGCCGATACAGCTATAAGGTGCAGAAACCTGTTGCACTGATATTTTTCACTGTTTGAAAGGAATCATTGCACATTGCTGGCGCTGGGTAAGCCCAGCTTCAGAAAGGCAGTTTCAGAGGTGGTTCTACAGAGTGCAGGAGTCTACTATTCTTTTTAACCCAGGGGGTGTTTGATTGCTCCAGTAGACATGTGGGATGATCAGGGCTTATCCCTAGATTGGCCCAAGGCAAGCTTTGCAGTCTGCCTTGATAGCAGCCGGTTTGGCTTAAGCCATGGTCTACAGAACCAAAATTCCTGCAGCTTCTCTCAGGTATTAGAGACTGAACATTTTCTGTTACACTGAGCTCTCCTTCCAGAAAACACACCTGGACTGAAGCACTAACCACCAGCACATACTTTTAACTACTGCCCCACTTCCCGCCCTGCACCATCTTGCTCTCCTCTGGACCTGCTGCTCTCACCCATGGGAGTGCCAATCCCGTAGCCCTTGGAATCAATTAGCCCCCCAATCTGGGTCAGGTTGCAGTTTCGCTGGGTGATGTACTCAATGGTGGTGGATTCCATCAGCAGGGCATAGTCAGAAGTCAGGGCACGCTGGATCCCTTCTTCATTGTTCTTCACCAGAGCGGAGGACTTGCTGCTCATGAAGGCCCACATTTTTTCAAAAGTGGAGATCTTGGATTTCTGAAAGGGCAGACCCATGGAAAACAAAAGAACAAGAAGGGTGTCTTTTTATGCCAAGGCAAGAGGGATAAGGTAGACTTCACCCAAAATGCATTGC